>CM040119.1:41903917-43185050 GCA_022559845.1 Amorphophallus konjac | reverse complement strand
GTTTTGTTTATCAAAGTAAGCCATTATGCAAGCAATTTAATGTGCAAACAATTTACAAAGAAACACACAAGTTGGAATGGTTACCTTGATTTTTATGTTTGAACCTTGGTGAATTAATGAATTTTAGCAAAGTTTGGAATGATTCACACAAGGGGAGGAAACCTAGTTTCAATATGGTTAGAACTCCAATGCCAACTAGGAACCCTCTCTCACCACGTATATGGGCAACTAACTCGGGACTTCAAAAGGGTACAACCTGCCCGGCGTCCGTGAGGGAATCCACGGGTGCGGGGACTTACGGAGGCTTGGAAAAGGGATTTCCAGTCCAAAGAGACGGAATGCTCAATGGAGGGTCGTCCCGATTCCAAGAGGGTGTGTGGATCCTAATGAAGAGGAGGGGGCTCCCAAACCAATGCAAAGAATGAATGCAACAGGGGAAATCAGGCCAACCACACAATATGATCAATCAATATGAAATATCATGAAAACTCACCCACGGGAAGGGTTGTGGAAACCCACAGTAAAAACACGCCCTGGCAGGGGGCGCTACTAACCAAAGACACGACAGTGTGACTGTCGTGAATCAACGTGAGGGGCCCAGGGGCAGGGTAAAATGCGCCGTAGGATGAGGCGCTATCAATAAAGGGACGCCCTGATGTGGGGCGCTAATCAACAAATAAATGCCCTTGGGAAGGGCGTGAATTCACAGGCAGCAATATAAAGCAGGAAAACCCGGAAATATGCTGGAAAACGCCCTGTCAAAGGACGTAAAATATGAAGAAGACGCCCTGGGTTAGGGCGTTAAATCAAGAAAAACGCCTCTTCCAGAGGCGTGAATTCACTTTCTCCAGAAAAACTTCACGGCCAGCAGTATTAACACTCAATCACATAATCATGGCAATCAATAGAATAAGCATGCTCATCAAGAATTTTAAATAAGTGGAAATTTTAAAAAAAATCAACAAACTGACCAATCACTTAGGGGAGGGTGTAAAACCAATGGAGGGTGCCCGAGGGGCACAAAAAGGGAGACGCACCGAGGGTGCAATAGGGGAGACGGCACACGCGGGTGCCCAAGGGGAAAGGGGTAATAAAGAGAACACAAAGTGTCCCACCGTGATCGCCAATTTGTAGATTCTAAGAAAATCCACTTAAGATAAATAATAATTAAAAAGGAATAGGCAATGAATATGGAGATGAGAAGAAAAACATGCACGAGGTGCACAAGGGGAGTGTGTGTGATCGCCAGAGACACGAGGCCTCAAAAGATATAACAATAAAAATATGGGAGGGATCGCGAAAAATACCTTGAGACGCGGGTGATTGTGAGTGCTTTCCTTTCTCTTCTAGATCGGCCGGCCGATGAAGAGAGTTCTTCAATTAATTATCCTTACAAAAAAGACACAAACACCAAAATAATATGAATTAGAAATATGATGAGTGTAGCATCAATTCTTAATAAAAATGTGAACATGAACAATTAGAGAAGAACACACCTTAAGGGTGGTTGCCCTTAAACCCCTATGCAAAAGGGTGGGAGATGTATGAATGATAAATGATATGAAAATAAAAGGAGATTGTGCAAGAGTTGCACTATGGGGAAAGTCTCAACGTGTTGAGAAAAGAGAGTTAAATAATGATGAATGCATGCATATGATGAAAATAAAATAAAGGGAATAGAGGGGAGATAAGAAAAATCTGTTGGTATGCTCCTTTGGCTTTGATCCTCGATGGGGAGAAGCCTTCAAAAGTATGAAGCTTGAACCATGTGAAGCCCTCCTTCAGCCAGGCAGCATCCCTCGGTTCCTGTAAAAGAGGAAAAAAAAGAAGAAGAAGAAGAAGAAGAAGAAGAAGAAGAAGAAGAAGAAGAAGAAGAAGAAGAAGACAGAAGACAGAAGGAGAAGACAGAAGGAGAAGGAGAAGACAGAAGGAAGAAACAGAAGAAGACAGAAGAAGAAAGAAGAAGAATAATAAAAGAAGACAGAAGAACAGACGAAGAAGAAGACAGAAGAAGGAAGAAGAAGAACAGAGAAAAGGAGAAAAGGGGATCGAACAGAAAGGAATCCGAAAGGGGAGGGTCCGAAGAAGGGGCGTCCAACCAAACAACAGAGCCAATGGCTCTATTAAATAGGAGAAAAGGGGATAAACATGGGCAAGAGTCCAATAAGGGGAAGGATAAGAATGGACAAGAGCCCAACCAAGGCAGGGGTCTAACGAAGCAAGGACTCTCTGGGGAAAGGGCTGCGAAGCCAGAAGATGAAACACGCCTCTGGTCAGGGCGTCAATTCAAGAATTGACGACCTGTCATAGGGCGTCTTTTCAAAACACGCCCTGGGTCAGGGCGTTTCTTCCTGGATTAATTTTAGAAATAAACATTTCTTTTATTTGGAAATTGTAAGACACGCCTCAGGGAGAGGCGTTAATTGAAACACGCCCCAATGTAGGGCGTGAATTAACATTTTTAAAATATTTATTCTTTTTCGAAAATTAGATAATTCCAGGAATTGACGCCCTTTCCAGATGTCGTCACTTCTTTAAGAGACGTCCTCAATCAGGTCGTGAATCAAAACGCGCCCTTGATCAAGGCGTGAATTCATAAAAATGGAGATAAATGCCAAAAAAATCCAGAAAAATAGAAAAAAGGAGAAAATGAAAGAAAAATAAGAGAAATTCAAGAAAAATGGGAAAAACCACTTAAACAAGCTAATTTGAGGGTCAAATGGGGCATTGCACGGCAATATGAAATATACTCAAAATAATGTCAATTTTAGCGTGTCTACAACCGGTCCAAGGCTAAAGGAGGTGTCACCAGATGAAGGAAGAGGAATCAGGGAAGCAAACGAGTCAGCAATGAAAGTTAACAAACCTTTCTTTTATTCTTGCAAAAAAAAAGGAGAAGTGGCCCAAAGGGCTAATACATCACAAGAAATCAAATGAAGAATGGAGGGGAACAAGATACAATGATGGGAGGGGAACAGAGCATTGACTCCTCTCCTCCCGAGCTTCACTTCCCTCTCACCCACCCTTCTTCTTCTCTTCTCTCTTCACTCAGCGGAAGCAAGACGGAGTAGCAGGCCCTTCTCTCTTCTTCTCTTATTTTCTTCTGTCTTCCCTGGAGCTCCCGCCCCGGTCGCAGATATATCCGTCTCTCTTCTCTTCTCCTCCTCCCCTCCTTGACAGAGAGAGCCAGCCCCCCCATATGTAGAGTGGAGGTTGGATCATTCAAAGGCCTCGCCTTCTTCTTCTTCTCTTCACTTTTCACACGTCTGGGGCCATTAAATGGACTGTCCGTAGGGACGGCAGAGGTAGCTAACGTGTCTTCACCGGGTTGGCCGAGGTTGACGTTGATGGCCTGGTACCACTACGCTGTTGAATGGAGCGCGAGCTAGAGACACGAGCATTCAATGCTCTGTGTTCGGGTGAAACAGAGCATCGTAATGAGGATGGGACACCATTGTCCATACATTTTTCACCCTTTTAACACCTATTTCTCACCCTTACAAGCCTTGCTCGGTTTATCACAGTAGCTTGATTTTCTTCAGGCTCAGTTGCTGCAGTAGCACGACCTTCTTCAACTTTAGCTCGGACTGCTACAGTGCTCGGTCTGCTACAGTGCTTGGACTGCTACAGTGTTCGGCCTGCTACAGTGCTCAGCCATGCTATATTACTCTCTTCAGGCTCGGTTGCTACAATAGCACGGCCTTCTCCAACTTTAGCTCGGACTGCTACAGTGCTCGGTCTGCTACAGTGCTCGGCCATGCTATATTGCTCTCTTCAGGCTCGGTTGCTACAATAGCACGGCCTTCTCCAACTTTAGCTCGGACTGCTACAGTGCTCGGTCTGCTACAGTGCTCGGCCATGCTATATTGCTCTCTTCAGGCTCGGTTGCTACAATAACACGGCCTTCTCCAACTTTAGCTCGGACTGCTACAGTGCTCGGTCTGCTACATTGCTCGGCCATGCTATATTGATCTCTTCAGGATCGGTTGCTACAATAGCACGGCCTTCTCCAACTTTAGCTCGGACTGCTACAGTGCTCGGTCTGCTACAGTGCTCGGCCATGCTATATTGCTCTCTTCAGGCTCGGTTGCTACAATAGCATGGCCTTCTCCAACTTTAGCTCAGACTGCTACAGTGCTCGGACTGCTACAGTGCTCGGCCATGCTATATTGCTCTCTTCAGGCTCGGTTGCTACAGTAGCACGGCCTTCTTCAACTTTGGCTCGGTCTGCTTTAGAAGCTCAGACTGCTACAGTGCTCTGTCGACTACAGTGCTCGGACTGCTACAGTGCTCGGCTCTGCTACAGTGCTCGGGCATGCTACAGTGCTCGGCCACGCACTGTAGTGGAGAAGCCAATGAGGTGTGCCGTTGGAGAAGGCACTTGGGCATGTCGTTGGAGGAGCTGAAGAAGTGTGCCGCTAGTGGGCTTGAAAAGGATGTGCCGGTAAAGCGCACAAAGTGAGTGATAGTGTGCCGTTGGAGGCACAGCGAGTGTGCCACTGGAGGGCACGCAGGGGTGTGCCGCTGGAGGGCAGCATGGGCGTGCCGCTGGAGGCACTCACAGCAGTGTGCCGCTGAGGGCGCTTCAGGGTGTGCCGCTGGGGGCATTTTGATGTTGTGCCGTTGGAGGGCACGAAGGGGCTTCCTAATTTTCTTCGGGGCCCAGGGATTGTGAGCTTGCCGGGGGATGGTTTCCCTTCACTGCCTTGACTCTGGAGGCGGCTTCTCGGTAGTGTGTGTGTGTGTTTGTTCGGAGAGTCCGGGCGGCCCATCTTCCCCGCAGTTTCTTCAGTTGAAATTGTTGTTAATGCTGGACTAGTTGGGACGTATGGGCGTGCAATTTTACACGTCCACAAATGCCCCCCACCCACGGGTAGCGCAGGCGAAGGATGAGTCGGGCGGTGCCCATAGGTGTACTGGTCTCTTTTTCTCTTCATCGAGAACTGCCATGATTTGTTTGTCTCTTCTTCTCTTTATCAGTGCTGATGGGGTGTCGAGAGCTGACATGGTTTGTTGGTCTCTTCTTCTCTTCATTAGTGCCGACAGGGCGTCGGGAGCTGCCATGGTTTGTTTGTCACTTCTTCCCTTTATCAGTACCGACGGGGTGTCGGGAGCTGACATGGTTTGTTTGTCTCTTCTTCTTTTCATCAATGCCGACGGGGTGTCGGGAACTGACGTGCTTTGTTGGTCTCTTCTTCTCTTTATCAGTGCCGACTGGGTGTCGGGAGCTGACATGGTCGCTTTGTCTCTTCTTCTCTTCATCAGTGCCGACAGGGTGTCCGGAGCTGACGTGCTTTGTTGGTCTCTCATTCTCTTTATCAGTGCCAGCGGGGTGTCGGGCGCTGACATGGCTTGTTGGTCTCTTTGTCTCTTCATCAGTGCCGGTGGGGTGCCGGGAACTGAAGCAGTATGTTGGTCTCTTGGTCTCTTCATCAGTGCCGACGGGGTGTCGGGAACTGAAGCAGTATGTTGGTCTCTTGGTCTCTTCATCAGTGTCGACGGGGTGCCAGGAACTGAAGCAGTATGTTGGTCTCTTGGTCTCTTCATCAGTGCCGACAGGGTGCCGGGAGCTAAAGCAGTATGTTGGTCTCTTTGTCTCTTCGTCAGTGTCGACGAGGTGTCGGGAACTGACATGGTTTGTTGGTCTCTTTATCTCTTCATCAGTGCCGGCGGGGTGCCGGGCGCTGAAGCAGTATGTTGGTCTCTTTGTCTCTTCATCAGTGCCGACGGGGTGTCGGGAACTGAAGCAGTATGTTGGTCTCTTCATCAGTGCCGACGGGGTACCGGGAACTGAAGCAGTGTGTTGGTTTCTTTGTCTCTTCATCAGTGCCGACGGGGTGTCGGGAACTGAAGCAGTATGTTGGTCTCTTCATCAGTGCCGACGGGGTGCCGGGAACTGAAGCAGTGTGTTGGTTTCTTTGTCTCTCCATCAGTGTCGACGGGGTGTCGGGAACTGAAGCAGTATGTTGGTCTCTTCATCAGTGTCGACGGGGTGTCGGGAACTGAAGCAGTATGTTGGTCTCTTTGTCTCTTCATCAGTGCCGACAGGGTGCCGGGCGCTGAAGCAGTATGTTGGTCTCTTTGTCTCTTTGCCAATGCCGACAGGGTGTCAGGAGCTGACGTGCTTTGTTTGTCTCTTCTTCTCTTCTTTTTCTTCTCTCCTCTTTCTGTTATCCTTTTTTTTTCTTTTCTCTTCTCTCTTTTGTTGTTCTTCTTTTTTTCTCTCCTTCTTCTTCTTCCCTTCTTCCCTTCTTTTTTTTTTGAAATCCCCCCTTCTCTTCCTTTTCTCTTTTTTGTTTTCTCTCTTTCCCCTTTTTTTTATTCTCTCCCCCCCCCCTTTTTTTACCGTCTTTCCTCCTTTTCTTTCCCCCTTTTTTTTGCCTGCCGCATAAAGGGGGGCGGGGGTGGCGTTCCCCTGAAGGGCTGACTAGAACATGCCACCGCTACACTTGACGGGCACGCTAGGAAAGAGCACAGGAGGGTGTGACGCATAAGGCACTCCGACGGTGTGCCGCTAGGGGGCACCTGGGAGTGTGCCGCTGAGGGGCGTCGGGAGTATGCCGTTGGAGCGGCTGCGGAGTGTGCCGCTGAAGGGCCGGACAGATGTGCCGGTGGAGGAAGCTCCGCCTGCGCGTCGCTGACGGGGGCACGGGGTGTGCCGCTGAAGGGGCTGGCGACGTGTGTCGGAGAAGACACCCACACTGGGTGTGCCGGTGGAGCACCAGGGGAGCGTTTCCTTTCCTTCTTTTCTTCTTTTCACCTTCTCTTCTCTTTTCTCCTCTTCTATATTCCCCTGCACGTAAACATGGGGTGATAATTTATTTAGTGCCCTCAAATCAGGAAAGCGGGCTGCGAAAGCCGAAATTTGGGGAGCAGGCTACCAGAGCCAGAATTGGGAAAGCGGGCCATGGGGGCCGAGGCAAGCAGGCTACAAGAGCCAAAGTTGGGAAGCAGGCTATAAAAGCCACAGGGAAGCAAGCCAGAAGAACCAAAGTCGGGAAGCGGGCCGCGGAGGCCGTATTGGGGGAGCAGCCTTTACAAGCCAAGGATATTGGGAAGCGGGCTGCAAGAGCCGAAATTATGGGAAGTGGGCCGTGAAGGCCGAATTCTGGGAAGCAGGCTGCGAGAGCCAAATATATTGGGAAGCAGGCTGCGAGAGCCGGAATTATGGGAAGCGGGCCGTGAAGGCCGAATTCTGGGAAGCAGGCTACGAGAGCCAGAATTGGGAAGCAGGCCACGAGGGCCAAAGGGAAGCAAGCTATAAAGGCCAAGGGGAAGCAGGCTACAAGAGCCAAAGTTGGGAGGCGGGCCGTGAAGGCCAAAATTATGGGCAGCGGGCCGTGCAGGCCGAATTCTAGGAAGCAGGCCGTGGAGGCCGAATTCTGGGAAGTAGGCTATAAGAGCCAAAGATATTGGGAAGCGAGTTGCAAGAGCCGAAATTAGGGCGTAAGATGCAAAAGCCCAAATCGGGGAAGCGGACTATAGAAGCCGGAGTTGGGAGATTAACGAGCCGTGAGGGCAAGAGGTAGGCCATGGCAAGATTGGGCTCTATGAGCCAGAGCTGGGAAAGTAGGCTTCACTAGCCGAAATTGAGTTTATTGTATACACATATTTTTATTATTTATTATTTTTTTATATTATGATTTTTTTATTCAAGCATGCAAGCATTCATTAGCAGACATAACATAAATATAAGTAAGGCAGTTCCCTCTATAGGGGATAGGATAGGGACATCGCCCAAAATTCATAGACACGGTGCGGGCCACGAGGCATAATTGAGGGGTGGTGCACCCGTCAAGAGGATATCGCATGTCTTACATGCATAGCCTAAATTCACGCATTTCACCTGAGGCAATTCTCTGTGACATGGCAGTGCAAATGTTTGAACAAAGAGCCCTAACCATAGGGATATGCAGGTTTTCCTGGTGACACTCGAGGATCACTCTAGTGCCTACACATTAGTTCCAGGCTTTCGACTTTCGGTAGCTTCACACAGCCCCCATCTGTTTATTTTGGTAGCGGGTTTCACCGTTCGGCGCGAGTCTCCTCATGTGTCTCAATGGGGATTCCCGGCTACTAGGATTCGTCCTTATTGTGATTCTCTTCACCATTTCGCGCGAGTCTCCTCATTTGTTTCAGTGGGGATTCCCGGCTACTCGACTCCGCGTTTCTCTCTCTTTTCTTTCCTTTTTTTTCTCTCTTTTTTTATTCTCTTTTTTTTTACAGTGGGGGTAGGCAGCTTTTTCCTCACGATTACCTTTCACGCGAGTGCAGGAATTCAAGTCTCCGTAGAGTGCTAAGAAGAAATTCAGGCAATCCCTATAGTCGAGGGCTATTGAACACATTAAGTGCTAAGTGTGGGAGCGTTGCCTCAGATTTATTTTGTGAGTTGGGCTTAGCGATTCAGCCATGACTCTTCCCCTTGACGTGTGCACCCGCCATAGTTGGGTTCCCTTCGGGCGTACGCCGTGACGCGCGTGCATCCGGAATCGGGGTGATATTATTTAGCAAGGAAACACGGTCCTAGAAAATTCCAAGGAGGTGTATTATTCTATATTAAGCAACCATGCAAGCAAGGCAGTCGTGCATTCTTTTTTTTATTTTTTTTTTGTTTTGTGGTTTTTCTTTTGTTGTTGTTTTTTGTTTTTTTTTTGCATAGGAAAATATTTTTGTTACGTATAAGTGTAGTGGTAGTAAAGGTATTAGGGAGGCAGACCATAAAAGGGCTGAAAGGATATTAGGGAAGCGGGCTATAGAACCCGAGGGACATCACGGGAGTGAGCCATAAGGGCTAAAAGATGTTGGGGAGCGGGCTGCGGGAGCCAGAATCGGGAAGCGCGGTGGGACGGATGGATTAATCCTGACAGTGGGCCCCGACCGAAATGGCCCTGTAGAGGGGCGTTGGGTAGCGGGATGTGAGAGTCGGAGAGACGGGTCTCTTTTGTTCTCTGGCCAGGGAAGGATCTGGACCAAAATGGAAGGTTTATTCTTTTGTTCTCTGGCCGGGGAAGGATCCGAACCAAAGCGAGCGGTCTATTCCATTGTTTGGGAAGCTGTCGGCTAGGAGCCAATAATGAGATAGTTGTCGGCTAGGAGCCAATGATTATATAGCTGTCGACCTGAAGGCCGATGAAGGGGTATCTGTCGACCCAAAGGCCGATAACTAAATAGCTGTCGACCCGAAGGCCGATGAAGGGGTAGCTGTCGGCTTGAAGCCCCGATGGCTGAAAGTTGGTCGGTTTAACGCCCCGTCGGCGGAAGGTCTAGTCGGTTTAATGCCCCGTCGGCAGAGGGTTTAGTCGGTTTAACGCCCCGTCGGCGGAAGGTTTAGTCGGTTTAACGCCCCGTCAGCCGGAGGTTTAGTCGGTTTAACGCCCCGTCGGCGGAAGGTTTAATCGGTTTAACGCCCCGCCGGCAGAAGGTTTAGTCGGTTTAACGCCCCGCCGGCGGAAGGTCCAGTCGGTTTAACGCCCCGTCGGCGGAAGGTTTAGTCAGTTTAACGCCCCGTCAGCGGAAGGTTTAGTCGGTTTAACGCCCCGTCGGTGGAAGGTTTAGTCTGTTTAATGCCCCACCGGCGGAAGGTTTAGTCAGTTTAACGCCCCACCGGTGGAAGGTCCAGTCGGTTTAACGCCCCGTCGGCGGAAGGTCTAGTCGGTTTAACGCCCCGTCGGTGGAATATCTGTCGGCTTGAAGCCCCGATGGCTGGATATCTGTCGGCTTGAAGCCCCGATGGCTGAATATTTGTCGGCTTGAAGCCCCGATGGCTGAATATCTATCAGCTTGAAGCCCCGATGGCTGGATATCTGTCGGCTTGAAGCCCCGATGGCTGAATATCTATCGGCTTGAAGCCCCGATGACTGAATATCTGTCGACTTGAAGCCCCGATGGCTGAATATCTATCGGCTTGAAGCCCCGATGGCTGAATATCTGTCGGCTTGAAGCCCCGATGGCTGAATATTTTCCGGTTTAACGCCCCGTCGGCGGAATGCTGATTGGTTTCTATTTGTTGGGTGGCTGGAGGGCGGAGGTAAAAGTTTACCTCATAAATTTTTTTGAAGAGGCAGGTACAAAGACCATGTTTGCCTCGTTGTTGTTCTTTCTTTTCTTCTCTTCTTTTGTGTGGAGAGGCGGGTGCAAAGACCGTGTTCGCCTCATAATTGCTCTTTTTTCTTCTTCTCTTCTTCTTTTATGGAGAGGCAGGTGCATAGACCATGTTCGCCTCATGATCGCTCTTTTTCTTCTTCTTTTCTTCTTTTATGGAGAGACAGGTGCAGGGACCATGTTCGCCTCATGTCTCTTTTTTTCTCTTCTATTCTTCTTTTATAGAGAGGCAGGTGCAGAGACCATGTTTGCCTCATGATTGCTCTTTCTCTTCTTCTCTTCTTCTTTTATGGAGAGGCAAGTGCAAGGACCATGTTTGCCTCGTTGATGTTCTTTCTCTTCTTTTCTTTTTTTGTGTGGAGAGGCGGGTGCAAAGACCGTGTTCGCCTCATAATTGCTCTTTTTTCTTCTTTTATGGAGAGGCAGGTGCAGAGACCATGTTCGCCTCATGATCGCTCTTTTTCTTCTTCTCTTCTTCTTCTATGGAGAGGCAGGTGCAGGGACCATGTTTGCCTCATGATTGCTCTTTCTCTTCTTCTCTTCTTCTTTTATGGAGAGGCAGGTGCAAAGACCATGTTTGCCTCGTGATCATTTCTTTCTTTTCTTCTCTTCTTCTTTTGTGTAGAGAGGCGGGTGCAAAGACCGTGTTCACCTCAAATTACTCTTTTTCTTCTTCTCTTCTTCTTTTATGGAGAGGCAAGTGCAAGGACCATGTTCGCCTCACGTCTCTTTTTCTTCTTCTCTTCTTTTGTAGAGAGGCAGGTGCAAACACCGTGTTTGTCTTGTGACTGTTCTTTCTCTTCTTCTCTTCTTCTTTTATGGAGAGGCAGGTGCAAAGACCATGTTCGCCTCATGTCTCTTTTTTTCTTCTCTTCCTCTTTTGTGGGATGAGGCGGGCTCGAGGACCACGTTTGCCTCATATGTCTTCTTTTGGTTCTGCTCTCCTTCTTTTGTGTGAAGAGGTGGGTTCGAGGACCACGCCTACCTCATGTGTCTCTTCTTCCTTTTCTTCTCTTCTTTTGCGTGATGAGGTGGGCTCGAGGGCCACGTCTGCCTCATGTCACTTTTTTTTCTCTTCTTCTTTTGTAGAGAGGCAGGTGCAAGGACCATGTTCGCCTCATGTCTCTTTTTTTCCTCTCTTCTTTTACGTGATGAGGCGGGCTCGAAGACCACGTCTGCCTCATGTGTCTTCTTTTGGTTCTGCTCTTCTTCTTTTGTGTGAAGAGGCGGGTTCAGGGACCACGTTTGCCTCATGTGTCTTTTCTTCCACTTCTTCTCTTCTTTTGTGTGATGAGGCGGGCTTGAAGACCACGTCTGCCTCGTGACCCTTTTTCTTTCTTTTCTTCTCTTCTTTTATGGGATGAGGCGGGCTCGAAGACCATGTCTGCCTCATATGCCCCTTTTTTTCTTTCTTTTCTGCTCTTCTTTTCTCATTAACGCTTCCGTGCTGGAGTGTATTTCTCTTAATGTGCCCCTAGGTTGGGATGTAGCTTCATTTGGTGTGCATCCCCCCCTGAGGGGTGTGTTTTGCCTCTTTACTTTTGTGCCCCCAGGCGGGGTGTATTTTTTGGCTTCTATGTCCCCAGACCAGGGTGTGTTTTTTTTTAAATGCCCCCGAGGCGGGGTGTAGCTCTCTTCAAATGCCCCCATGGTGGGGTATACTCTTCACGGCTTCTATGCCCCCAGGTGGGGTATGTTTTTTCTTCAAATACCCCTTAGCCAGGGTGGACTTCTCTTCATATGCCCCTGAGCCGGGGCGTGTTCTTTATAGCTTCTAGGCCCTCGAGACGAGGTATGTTTCTTCTTCATATGCCCCTGGTACGGGGTGTAGCTCTCTTCAAATGCCCCCCCAAGCCGGGGTATACTCTTCACGGCTTCTATGCCCCCAGGCGGGGTATGTTTCTTCTTCAAATGCCCCTGGTACGGGGCGTGTCTTTTGTTTCTTATATGCCCCCATGGCGTGGGCGAATTCTGCTCTCTTTCTACCCCTGAAGGCAGAGGAGTGCTTCTCTTCATATGTCCCCGGCCCGAGGGTGTATCTCTTGCTTCTTATGCTCCCCTGAGGCCGGGGTGTATCTCTTTGCGGCTTCTGTGCCCCCGAAGCGGGGTATGTTGTTTCTTCAAATGCCGCTTGGGCGGAGTATATCTTTCTTCTTATGCTCCTAGATCGGGATGTATGTCTCTTCGTTTCTGTGTCCCGGGCCGGGGTAGATGCTTCTGCTTCTTATGCGCCAAGGGTGGAGTGTATTTTTTTGTGCCCCCAAGCTGGGGTAGGTGCTTCTGCATCTTATGCGCCAAGGGCGGAGTATGTCTCTTTCTGTGCCCCCAGGCTGGGGTACATTCTTCATGTTTCTTATACCCTTTTCGCAGGGCGAGTTCTCTTGCTTCTTATGTCCTTGGATCGGGGCGTATGTTTCTTCTTCTGACGCCCCTAGGTCGGGGTATATTCTTTCTTCATGTGTCCCAGGTCAGGATGTATGTCTCTTTGCTTTTTTACGCCCCCAGATCGGGGTAAATGCTTCTGCTTCTTATGCGCCAAGGGTGGAGTGTACCTCTTCGTGCCCCCTGAGCGGGGTGGATGCTCTGCATGTGTCCCTGGGTCGGGGTGTAGCTTTGTCTCCCACGGAGGGGGTGTGTTGTTTCTTCAAAAGCCCCCAGACCAGGGTGTATTCTTCTCTTTCTTATACTCCCGAGGCGGGAGGGGTTCTCTTCATGTGCCCCCGTGGCAGGATGTGCTTCTTTCTTCAAGTGTCCCCAGGCCGGGGTGAATTCTTTTCTTCTTCCCAGACACACTGGGGGGAATGTTTGCTTCTTGTGCTCTCAAGGTGGGGTGTATTGCTGCTTTTGATGCCCCCAAGGTGGGGCGTATTGCTGCTTCTGATGTCCCAGAGCGAGGTATCCTTTTTTTTATATGCCCCCGGCACGAGGTGTATTCCGCTTCTAGTGCCCCCAGAGTGGAGTGTATTACCGCTTTTGATGCGGGGTGTAGTTCTTGCTTTTTATGCACCCGAGGCGGGGTGAATTCTTCTTCTTTGTTTACGTGCCCCCATATCGGGGTATATTCCTCTCTTCATATGCTTCCCTAAGCCGGGGGATGTTGTTTGTTCTGCTTCAGATGCCCCCCCCCGGGGGCGTGCATGTTGCTTCATGGACTCCGAGCCTGGGGTATGCTCCTTCAAAGGTCCCTAAGCCGAGGTGGATTCTCTTTTCTTCTCATGCTCCCAAGGCGGGACGTAGCTTCTTCAAGTACCCCTAAACCGGAGCGTATTCTTTATGGATTCTATGTCCCCTTGCGGGGTATGCTTCTTCTTCAAATACCCCTAGGCCGGGATGGACTTCTCTTCATATGCCCCTGAGTCGGGGCGTGTTCTTTATAGCTTCTAGGCCCTCGAGGTGAGGTATGCTTCTTCTTCAAATACTCCCGAGACGGGGGTGTATTTCTTGGCTTCATATGCCCCGGACGTGGGGTATATCTTTTGTTTCTTATGCTCCCGAGCCGGGATGTAGCTTCTTGGCCTCATATGTTGCCGAGGCAAGGGGTATGTTGCTTTACGTGCCCCCGGGGGGAATGCATTTTGCCTCTACTGCCCCGTGGCGGGGTATATCTCTTGGCTTCTTACGCCTCCAAGGTGGGGTGTGTTTTCTTCTTGTGCCCCCGGGGTGGGGTATATCTTTCGCTTCTTATGCCCCCCCTTAAGGCGGGGTGAAGTCTTTACTTCAAATGCCCCTAAATCGGGGTGTAGTTTTGTCTCATATGCCCCTAGAGCATGGGTGTATTTCTCTTCATGTGCCCCTCAGTCGGGGTGTATCTTTGTTGGTTGTTGTACCCCCAAAGGGAGGTATCTTTCTCTTCATGTGCCCCGGGCACTGTGTGTATCTTTGCTCTTTTTTTTTTTTGCCCCCCGAGGGGGGAAATTCTTCTTCTTCTACCCCGACACGCTGGGGAATGTTTGCTTCTTGTGCCCCCAAAGTGGGGTGTATTCTCGATGGCTCCTGTGCCCCCGTTGGTAGGGTGTATGCTTCTTCTTCAGACTCCCCTAAGGCGAGGTGTATTCTTTGTTGCTTCATATACCCCCGAGTCGGGGTGGATTCTCTTTATGTGCCCCCATGGCGGGGTGTACTCTCTTTATGTGTCCCCAGTAGTGGAGTGTGGTTTGCTTCCTATGCACCCAAGCAGGGTGTATCGCTGCTTGCAATGTCCCCCGAGGCGGGGTATCCTTCTTCTTCAAATACCCCTAAGCCGGGGCGTATTCTTTATGGCTTCTAGCCCCCAGGTGGGGTATATTTCTTCTTCAAATACCCCTAAGATGGGGTGGACTCTTTTCTTCTTATACTCCCAAGGCAGGATGTAGCTTCTTCAAATGCCCCTAAGCCGAGGCGTGTTCTTTACGGCTTCTATGCCCCCAGGCGGGGTATATTTCTTCTTCAAATATCCCTAAGCCGGGGTGTATTCTTGCTGCTTCTTATGCTCCTGAGGCGGGATGTAACTTCTTCAAATGCCCCTAAGATGGGGCGTATTCTTCTCTTTCTCATGCTCCCGAGGCGGGATGTAACTCCTTCAAATGCCCCTAAGATGGGGCATATTCTTCTCTTTCTCATGCTCCCGAGGCGGGATGTAACTTCTTCAAATGCCCTTAAGACGGGGCGTATTCTTCATGGCTTCTATGCCCCCTAGTGGGGTATGTTTCTTCTTCAAATACCCCTAGGCCGGGGTATATCCTTTGTCTCACATGTCCCCCGCTTCGGGGTGCAGCTCTATTTCTTCTCATGCCCCCAGGTCGGGGTAGATTCTTCTCACGTGCCCCCAGGGCGGGGGTATATTTCTCTTCATATGCCCCCATATCGGGGCATATTTCTTCTTCAAATACCCCCAAGCCGGGGTACATTCTTGCTGCTTCTTATGCCCCAGGGAGGGGTGCACCTCTCTTCGTGTGCCCCTCAGTCGGGGTGTGTCTTCTACTTTTATGCCCCCAGGCGGGGGTATGTTTAGCTTCTTTTACCCCCTCACGGTGGGGCGTATTTCTCTTCATATGCCCCCAGAGTGGGGGCGTAGCTCTTCTTCATCTGCCCCTCCTAGGTCGGGGGGTATGCCTCTTTGCTTCTGTGCCCCCAGGCGGCGTATGTTTCTTCTTCAAAGGCCCCTGAGCCGGAGTGTAGCTTTGTTGTATGTTGTGCCACCGAGTCGGGGTGGATTCTCTTCATGCGCCCCTAGATGAGGGTGCATATCCCCTCTTTTTCTTTCTCTTTTTTTTTTGCCTCTTATGCCCCCATGGCGGGGTATATCTCTTCTTCTTATCCCCCACGGCGGGGTATGTGCGTGCTCTCTTCGGGAGTGGTGGCCGTGCTTGGCCTCATTGCTATAAAGCATTCCCCTCAGCGGACAGCTATTCACCAAGCTACAATTATGGCTCGCTGGGTCTTTTAACAACCACTCGGGGGCCGTTTTGTGCCGGATAGAGGCAGCAGGAAGGAGGAACGGGCCGGGTCACTGCACCGCGGACTTGGGTCCTCCTAGAGTCAGGCAGGATGTCGGGTTTCTTCTTGCTCTTTTGGTCGACAATGCTTGCCAGCTTTTTCTTTTTCTCTTTTTTTATTTCTATTTTTTTCTTTTTTTATATGATTGACCAGGGTGGAGGTGCAGGAGAGCGCTCACCCCCTCAGGGAGGGGATGAGTGGTTCGCTCCACCGCATCAACCCCGCAATGGTAATCTTAATTCAGCGCGGGTCTCGACAAACGTGGCCGTACAACCCTCTCTTGCCAATTCTTTCCCTTCTTTTTTTTTGCTTCTTTCTTTTCACTTTTTCTTCTTTTCTTCTTTTCTTCTCTTCTTCTCTTCTTCTTTTCTTCTTTTCTTCTTTTCTTCTTTTCTTCTTTTCTTCTCTTTCTTCTTGAGGAAAGGGGGGTTTGATTTCCCCTCCCTTCTCTTCTCTTTCTCTTCTCTTTTTTATAACAGCCCCCATGATTCCTGGAAGCTGCATATGCTTCGAAACAGCGTCCTCTAGGCCAGGAAGGCAGCTGCACTGAGTCCGGATTTTCTCCCCATAGGGCTGGCAAAGATAGCACCTGCCATTCATCAAATCAGGCAAACATTGTTTATTAGGGGGCCATGAGGCCCTGAATTCCGGCGAAGAGATGAAGGGTGGTTTGGTCCCACCGGGCGTGCCAGACTTGTGGACACACTAAAATTCGCTCATTCTGGTGGTTCGTCTATTGAGTGCGTGGGCGTGCCAGTCACCGAAGTGACAATTTGTTCGGGCTCCAAAGAGCCCATGGTGCGCTCGATCTGACTCGGTCAGACGATTGTGTGGTTCGTGTCGGGACAAAAACTCACCGCGCCATAAAGGTCACGGCATCATTTACATCCCCCATACGAGGGAACACCCTTGATTAATCGCCGAGATTCAAGGCCTCATGGCCAAGAAATTAATTGCATGAAAGGTCTATTACGAGGTATTAAAATCCTCACGCGAGGGCGAGAAGAAAACCACTCGTGGTCATGTCGGTCGTGTACTGACCATTTAATGTTCGGACGAATGTCCGGCTCGAGAAAATCGTGGTTGTCACGGGAAAATCGGAACGCATGCATGCCGAGGTACGGTAAATTTTATTGTTCGGAAGAGCGAAAAACGTTCGGCTGAGCCTCGGTTGGAGTGGTCAGAAACCAGTAAATCTGTTAGCCCGGTGCAAGAGCAAGCTGCGACCATACTGTGGTGGGCCCCCCCGCGGTCGAAACAAGACTTGCATGAGCATCTTTAATATTTCTAGTGCCGAGGGGCAACGAGGGAATATCCCATGAACCAGCTGGAAAGCCCTATGCCTTGGGGAGCGAACGTTCGAAACGTATTGGTCATTCGGGAGACCGTTTAATATTCGGACGGGTGTCCAGCTTGAGAATATCGTAATCGTCGCGGGAGGACCTGGAACATATGTGTGCCGGGGTAGGGCAAGTTTATTATTTCGAGACACTGAAAACATTCGGTTAAATCTTGGTTAGTGTAGCAGGAAACTTACTAATTTATTGGCCCGGTGCGAGATCGAGTCAGGATCGTACCGGGGGCGCCTCCCGCGGTCCAAATGGGACTTGCGTGGGCATCATTAATGTTCCCGGTGCCGGAGGGCAACGGGGAAGAGTCCGGGGACTAGATTCCAAAACCGAAAACGTGTTCGAAGGGAGCGGGCTATAGACCGAAAATATGGATCAGACAATGACCATAATCGGGACGGACCCGAGGTCTAAGAGTGACCCATGAAGACCTTATTAACATTCCCATGCAAAGGGTCCAGGGATGATGAGAGCCGCATCGTTCTATTCATTATTGCAATCATTATTTATTTGTTTATCTATTCATTTTTGTATATTACTCATTAGTTCTTCTTTTATTACTGGTGTGTTGCATTCTCCTTTCTTTATTTATTTTATTATCATTCTTTTATTATTATTGTTATTTGTTTTATTTATTTTACTTCTTTTTATATTTTTACCTTTTTATGAATTTTACTATTATTATTCTTATTATTATTAGCATTATTCTTATTATTATTATTTGTTGTATCTAGAGCGCGTGTGGAAAGACAAGCCAAAAGGGGCCGGGGATGATGAGAGCCACATCGTTCTATTCATTGTTATTATCGTCATTTATCGTTATCATTATTCATTGGTTTGTTCATTTAGTTCATGTGCTCCTCATTGATCCTTCTTATATTACATTATTATTTAGTTCATGCGTTATGTCCTCCCTTTTCTTTTATGAAATTATTTATTTATCTTTATTATTATTCTTTTATTTTTTTGTTATTTCATTATTATGTTTTTTTTATTACTGCATTTAAGGCGAGGGGCATGCCGAGGTTGCACCGGGTGAGGCCAGGAGAGTGTACCGGAGAAGGGGCCAAGAAGGGTATGCCGGGCAAGGCACGGTCAGAGTGTACCGGGCAAGACCAAAGAGGGGTGTACCAGGCAGGGTGCGGCTAGGGTGTACCGGGCAAAGCTTTGATGCTATGTACCAGGCAAGGCACAGCGAGGGTGTACCGGGCAAAGCCCAAGAGGGGTTTCTTCTTCATCTTCTTATGTCTTTTCTCCTCTTCTCTTCTTTGGTTTTATGCAATGCACATGAGCTTTCTCTTCTCTCCTCTTAATCATTTCCATTTCTTTCTTCTTTGCATGACAAATGTTCAAATGTGCTTGGTTATCATCCGGTTCGATTCTCTTCATGTTGTCTGTGGTTCTCTTGTCTTGGTTGAAGCGCTTTACCATTATTCATTTTATTTGTTTGTTGCTTCCTTTTGCCTTTTAACATGTTATTGTTTCTAGCAAAAATTCGGCAGCATCTCCCCTTGACCCGGATGCTAAGGGAGATACAGGGAACGCGCCCACAAGGAGTGGCGGAACCCGACAATTCAAGGTGGCGTGCCAGGGGCAGCAGCACCTTTAAGAAAACTTCGGAAAACCCAGAGTAATCAGCGACTGGGAGACACGGCTACAATAGGCTGGGAGTGCACTGGATAAGAAAAGATGGCAAGCGTGCCGGACCGGGGTTGTTGGGGTGTCACCGGTCCAAGGCTAAAGGAGGTGTCACCAGATGAAGGAAGAGGGAATCAGGGAAGCAAACAAGTCAGCAACGAAAGTTAACAAACCTTTCTTTTATTCTTGCAAAAAAAAGGAGAAGTGGCCCAAAGGGCTAATACATCACAAGAAATCAAATGAAGAATGGAGGGGAACAAGATACAATGATGGGAGGGGAACCGAGCATTGACTCCTCTCCTCCCGAGCTTCACTTCCCTCTCACCCACCCTTCTTCTTCTCTCCTCTCTTCACTCAGCGGGAGCAAGACGGAGTAGCAGGCCCTTCTCTCTTCTTCTCTTATTTTCTTCTGTCTTCCCTGGAGCTCCCACCCCGGTCGCAGATATATCCGTCTCTCTTCTCTTCTCCTCCTCCCCTCCTTGAGAGAGAGAGCCAGCCACCCCTTATATAGAGTGGAGGTTGGATCATTCAAAGGCCTCGCCTTCTTCTTCTTCTCTTCACTTTTCACACGTCTGGGGCCATTAAATGGACTGTGCGTAGGGACGACAGAGGTAGCTAACGTGTCTTCACCGGGTTGGCCGAGGTTGACGTTGATGGCCTGGTACCACTACGCTGTTGACTGGAGCGCGAGCTAGAGACACGAGCATTCAATGCTCTGTGTTCAGGTGAAACAGAGCATCGTAATGAGGATGGGACACCATTGTCCATACATTTTTCACCCTTTTAACACCTATTTCTCACCCTTACAAGCCTTGCTTTGTTTATCACAGTAGCTTGATTTTCTTCAGGCTCAGTTGCTGCAGTAGCACGACCTTCTTCAACTTTAGCTCGGACTGCTACAGTGCTCTGTCTGCTACAGTGCTTGGACTGCTACAGTGCTCGGTCTGCTACAGTTCTCGGCCATGCTATATTACTCTCTTCAGGCTCGGTTGCTACAATAGCACGGCATTCTCCAACTTTAGCTCAGACTGCTACAGTGCTCGGTCTGCTACAGTGCTCGGCCATGCTATATTGCTCTCTTCAGGCTCGGTTGCTACAATAGCACGGCCTTCTCCAACTTTAGCTCGGACTGCTACAGTGCTCGGTCTGCTACAGTGCTCGACCATGCTATATTGCTCTCTTCAGGCTCGGTTGCTACAATAGCACGGCCTTCTCCAACTTTAGCTCGGACTGCTACAGTGCTCGGTCTGCTACAGTGCTCGGCCATGCTATATTGCTCTCTTCAGGCTCGGTTGCTACAATAGCACGGCCTTCTCCAACTTTAGCTCAGACTGCTACAGTGCTCAGACTGCTACAGTGCTCGGCCATGCTATATTGCTCTCTTCAGGCTCGGTTGCTACAATAGCACGGCCTTCTCCAACTTTAGCTCGGACTACTACAGTGCTCGGACTACTACAGTGCTCGGCCAAGCTATATTGCTCTCTTCAGGCTCGGTTGCTATAGTAGCACGGCCTTCTTCAACTTTGGCTCGGTCTGCTTTAGAAGCTCAGACTGCTACAGTGCTCGGTCGACTACAGTGCTCAGACTGCTATAGTGCTCGACTCTGCTACAGTGCTCGGGCATGCTACAGTGCTCGGCCACGCACTGTAGTGGAGAAGCCAATGAGGTGTGCCGTTGGAGAAGGCACTTGGGCGTGTCGTTGGAGGAGCTGAAGAAGTGTGCCTCTAGTGGGCTTGAAAAGGATGTGCCGGTAATGCGCACAAAGTGAGTGATAGTGTGCCGTTGGAGGCACAGTGAGTGTGCCACTAGAGGGCACGCAGGGGTGTGCCGCTGGAGGGCAGCATGGGCGTGCCGCTGGAGGCACTCACAGTAGTGTGCCGCTGAGGGCGCTTCAGGGTGTGCCGCTGGGGGCATTTGGCTGTTGTGCCGTTGGAGGGCACGAAGGGGCTTCCTAATTTTCTTCGGGGCCTAGGGATTGTGAGCTTGCCGGGGGATGGTTTCCCTTCACTACCTTGACTATGGAGGCGGCTTCTCGGCAGTTTGTGTGTGTGTTTGTTCGGAGAGTCCGGGCGGCCCATCTTCCCCGCAGTTTCTTCAGTTGAAATTGTTGTTAATACTGGACTAGTTGGGACGTATGTGCGTGCAATTTTACACGTCTACAATACCTTGTGGGTTGCTTCTACTGTGGCAAATATGGACATACATCCAATCATTGTCCTTGGACAAGAGTGGGTGACCAGAAAGCAGCAAAGAAAATAAAGTCATTTGCTAGAATTGCTGCTAACCAACCAGGACCCAAGCAAGCTTGGGTACCTAGAAATTTCAAATGAGAATTTTGGATGTAGGATGCCTTGGAGCTGAATAATGAATGGTCAGAAGAATAAATGCTCAAGGCATAGGTATGTAAATAATTTTTATTTTGTTCAACCTTTGCATGATAGGCTTGCATCGTAGTCATTGTAGTATAAAGTGGTCTTGTTATCAATAAATCCTGCAAGCTGGAATTGTCTCCCTGAACTGATGAACCATCCCCCATGGTGTTGTTGAGTAGTGGATAGCGGATCTAGAGGGGAGGGGTGAATAGATATGCCCCTCTTTTCGTAATGCAACCCTTTTTAAAGCTAGATAATGATAATAGCAGTGGAATATAACTAGCTAAACGAAAAACACAACGATTTGCTTAGCAAGATGATTATGCAATATAGAGATTGAACCTAAGCATGCATCTAACACAAAGCAGTCGCACAATCAAACCACAACACATGAGATTTTATGGTGGTTCGGACTGAATCCCCAGTCCTACGTCCACCCCTCACCAAATCCGGTGAGGCTCCACTAGTGCCACGTACTGAACCGCAAATCGTAAAGACCTCCGATTGCCTTCCTACTAACCACTGGTAGGGACGTCAATCACCGCAGATCGGACAACTTTCGATTGCCTTCCTACTAACCACCGGTAGGGACGATCTTCAGTTTCAAATGTTTGAATAAAATGGAAAAAGAACAAGATATAAAAACACTCAAACAAGATATAGAATATGTTCAAGGAGAAAAGATCTTATCTGAGATTGTTGGAGCTTGAATCTGATGCTTCAATGGTATCTTCTTCCTTGTGAAATGATCTTCCTTGGATCACCTTGAGTTGATGAAGAAGATAAAGGATGCAGATTTGATCTCCCTTGAAAACCTTGTGAAATCAGCTTCCTTGGATCACCTTGATAGCCTTGCTTGCTTCTGCACTTCCTTGGAGATTGCTTGCTTTGATATGAGCTTGAAACACCTTGAAATGGATGAAGAACTTCTTCACGAAGTACTGTTCACAGCTACAGTACCTCTTCTTCCAAGCCTCCTTTGATCTCTCTTGATCCCTCTTTCTTTGAATCCCCTTTGAGTTGATGGAGGAGATAATGGATGCAGCCTTGAACCTTGATTGCTTCTACACCTTCTTAGAGGTTGATGGCTTCAGAAATAAGCTTGAATCACCTTGGAAGGATGAAGAACTCCAGCCCGAAGCACTGTTCACGGAGGTGCCTTCTTAGAGGTTGATGGCTTCAGAAATAAGCTTGAATCACCTTGGATGGATGAAGAACTCCAGCCCGAAGCACTGTTCACGGAGGTGCTACAGTACCTACGAATCACCTCCTCTAGCCTCCCTTGATCTCTCTTGTTCCAATTGAAGCATTAGGGCTCCTAACCCCTCATGTGTTGGTTTTATAGACTTTGAATGGTCCTTGGACATCCCCCAGACCAGATCTACAATCCATGGGGGATTGGGTGACTTTGGAGTTAAACAAATACAAGGAAAGGGGCTCTTCTCGAAGTGGAAAACAAAGTCAACATTATTGGCTCGAGGCTGGCGATCGACCTACAGAAGCTGGCGGTCGACCGCTACTGAGAAACCCTGTAGAAATTTGATCTCTGGAATTTCCGGTCGACCGCTACTGGGCTGGCGGTCGACCGCCACTGAGAATCCCTATAGGCAGTGAGCTGCTAGCAGGGGCGATCGACCGCCCCTGGGTTAGTGGTCGACCGCCAGCTGGGAAGACCCCGGGTTATTCCGGGTCAGTCCGTTAACCCCTTTAGCTCCGTCGCTTAAGTCCTTTAGCAGCCCGTTCTCATCTGTGGCATCAACCTTGACAGTCTTGAAGGTGTCAACGGAATCTTTGACCTTGGGTTCTATTGGTTATGCTTCTTTGTGCATCGACCTTGGCTATGTGACGTGTCGACTGGAATGACCTAGTCTAATGGTGCTTGACAGTAAATGACATATACCACCTGTATTGAATGGTAGAGAGGCAAGATGCTTATCCACACATTTGGTTTGCCAGGCGACTGTCATGAGTTTGATCGTTTGATTGATCATGATTTGAAAGAATTTCCATCTTTGCTTGGGTGCGATCATTAGGCTTTCACATTTGTCATCTCCACTCCATTCCTTGTCCATTCATTGGTTTATCTGTCATGAACAAAACATCACGTATGTCAGTCATATGAGAGTGGAAAACAACAATGACGTATAGTGTTTAGCCATTATCAAAACCAAGAATATCAAATAACTCAAATGACCACAGGATGATGTCGAATGACCCAAGTGACCACAAGATGACTCAAATGACCACATGGGCACAACATTCTCCACCTTTTTGATGATGGCAACATTGTGAGTCATTATGTGGCATTAATATCCAAGATGGTAAAGTTTATGACATATGCGACATGTGCAGCTCAAGATCCATGATAGTAAAAGCATGTGAATGCGGATATGTATGCATGGATGATCAAAGCATGTGAATGCTATGCATAATCCCCCATCACATGTGAAGACTCAAAGCTCACAAGATTCTCTCCCCCGTGGACTCTCTCCTGTCCATAATTCACTCTCCCCCTTTGACAACTCACAAAGGCCACACAAAGGACGGACAAAGGTATCATAAAGGACTCACAACAAGACATTTTCTCCCCCTTTGACAGCAGCAAAAAGGAGGGATAAGGTAGAGAAGGTGACGGATGTCTGTGAGACCAGAGCTGAAAGGAGTTGAGAGCAAGCCATTATATGCAAACCTGAACCAGACCGTGAGCAACATATATGGTTCAAAGCTAATGAAATACAAGATCATCAACAGAGTTCAAAAAGCATTTACATTCATGTTTTAATAGAAATGAACCAAAAGTGCATGGCATGGCAGTGTTTAACCTTCCTTTGTCTTATATATCCATTTTCAATAACTACAAAGGGAATAACATAAAAACTAGTATTGAGGCTAAACAAGCATGAGTAAAGTATGGAATGTTATGAGTGCAGTAAATTTGATTTTCAATATTTTTTGAATTTGAAGGCACATGCCTCATATTTTACGAGCAATCAAGTCTAGTACATGCCTCCTAGCCGTAAGAATACACGTTGTTTAGACGCCAGTATCCCTAGGTATTTGGCAAGACTGACGGTTATGCTTCAGAATGAACAGAGATAGCAAAGTCACGTCATGACATATCCAATCTCATTTCTTTGATGAGAAGATATATTTCTCAGCAATTATGCCAGTGCTCTGCCTAGAGTCTAAAAAATAATTAAGACAGAGATAACAAGGGCACATCATGACATATCATTTGTCACTTGAATTGATGACATGACATGTTTCTCCGTGCAACAATATCATTGCTCTGTCAAATAGATTTCCAAGAATTCTAGCTCATCAAGATGTTTAAAAATAATACTTAGCTCTAGAGTATCATCAAGGTTGTCTTGAAGTTTGAATTGTCAGATTTCAGGAGAGTCATTCAAGGCACAACATGCAATCTCAAGTTAAGGTCTATTCAAACCACAGAACATAGATGATTTCAAAAGATATATCAGAACTTCAAAGAAATCATTAAATCTGAACCATTTTCATTGAATGGACAATCATCAGTTCATATAATAGAAATCTCTTACGACGTAGTGCTGTCGGTCTCATGATCTCATATTCAGACTATAAGCCATGAAGTTCAGATTGTAAGAGATTAAAAATAACAGCAGGACTCCCCCTAAGGATATGCAGTGAATGCACTCAAGGAGTTATGTTGGCAATCAAGTGGAATGACGAATGTCAAGGAGAGGTTGACTTGAACCATGCAGGGGTTGACCTGGTCAAACATAAAGTTGACAAAGATGAAATGTATGCATGAATAATGTAAAGAGATAACTCCCCCTTACAATATGGCCTATATGAGACAGTGATGCATGGTACTTGGTGGAGGTGAAACCTCACGCATATTGAGTGCTTCTAGACAAGCATAGCCTGCCTTTCCATACATCAACATTTAATATACCATGGCCATGCAAGAATGATGCTACACAAACCATGCAATGCATCGTGAACATGAATTCAATTCATTATTATGCATCATGACTACATGAAATGCCACACCATATGCAAAAAGACATATTTACATATAAATAATGCATGGAACACCAATCTACAAAAACACACACTAAATTGAACAAGATCATCATTTCAATTTTTATTGGCCTGAGGTCGGCAAAGACCAAGCTCCCTTCTAAGTGTTGAAAACGTGTCATTACACAAGGGCTTGGTGAAAATATCAGCAATTTGATTTAGAGTATCAACAAAATGTAGTTCAAAATTTTTCTTAACGACATCATCTCTAATGAAGTGATACATAATCTCAACATGCTTAGTCCTAGAGTGCTGGACTGGATTTTTTACAAGGTTGATAGCACTGGTGTTATCACACAGAATTGGGACACAACCAAGATCCACTAAGTAGTCTTGGAGTTGGTGTTTAATCCACAACACTTGGGTGACACAGCTCCCCGCAGCAACATATTCTACATCTGCGGTTGAGAGGGCAACCGAGTGTTGTTTCTTGGAGGCCCAAGAAACTAAACACCCGCCCAGAAACTGGCAGTATCCACTAGTACTTTTACGATCCAGCTTGCATCCAGCATAGTCTCCATCAGAATAAGATATAAGAGATAAATCACATGATGACGGATACCACAATCCCAAATCTTGAGTGCCGACAAGATATCTAAGGATACGTTTGATGGCAGTCAAGTGGGATTCTCTAGGACTAGCTTGAAATCTAGCACAAAGGCATACACTAAACTGGATATCTGGTCGGGATGCAGTTAAGTAAAGCAAGGAGCCGATCATACCTCTATAGATTTTTGCATCCACTAACTTACCATTTTCATCCGAATCCAGTGATGTTGAGGTGCTCATAGGAGTTGCAATGATTTTGCTGTTCGTCATGTCAAATCTTTTCAGCAGCTCCTTGATGTATTTGGCTTGACTTATGAAGCACCCATCTTCTCCTTGGTAGACCTGCAAATCGAGAAAGAATTGGAGTTCTCCCATTAGGCTCATCTCAAATTCGCTAGTCATGAGGTTAGCAAATTCCTCACACATTTCAGATTTAGTAGAATCAAATACAATATCATCAACATAAATTTGAACAATCAAAATGTTCTTACCTTATTTCTTGGTGAAAAGTGTTTGATCTACCTTACCTCGTGTGTACCCTTTCTCAATGAGGAATGAGCTTAGTCTCTCATATCAAGCTCTTGGTGCTTGCTTCAGTCCATAAAGCGCCATGTCTAACTTGTATACAAAATCTGTATGGTTAGTGTTCTTGTCATGTCCCGACGCAGAATATCGAGGGCGCGACGAGTCATAAACAATCGTGTCGATCAGAGCATGTACAATTTTATTTCTAAAGATAGAAATGAATGGGAAAATGGTACCTTTATTCCATCAAAATGAAGTTTACAACACTAATTGATAAGCCATAAAGGTAAATTACAACTTTCAATTCCAAAGTACATCATTCTTGTAAAAACATTAATGATCTACATAAACCTAGGTAAAAAGGAAAATCACTCTCTCACTCTTGTCCATTCCCTTGTTCATTTTCATTTCCTGCAACAATTAACCAAAACGTAGGATGAGTTAAAAGCTCAATAGGATTTTATATCTCTAAAAACCAGGCAATCTTTAAGTATTAACAATTTAAGTAATTTTTGAAGTTGTATCGAGAAGTGTATAAACATGAATGGAATTTTTAAGTAATGACTTTGAACAAGTAAAGAATTTCATGTAATTGGCCATTTTCACGCAAGTCAAGTAATTCATGTAAACAAGTAATCAAATACCAATAACGAAATGTGGAATGCCGTATCAAGTAAATCTATCATGAACTTCGGTGCAATGCCACACTGTGGTCAATCAACTTTCATGGGCACAAGTACTTTCGGGTGCTCCCCCCAGGACCAGACCGGGTCCCATTAATGCCAGACATTGAGTCATATGGATCAAAAGATCCCAAGTACATCTAGACATCCACTTTAATGTATATGGCCAATGAATTGCAAGAATAGACTATTGTAAATAAGTACAGATCTAGCAAAAATTCCAGAAGTTACAAGAAATGTGGACATTAAGTCGTGGAATTCAAGAACGAACGGTAACTAGGAAGAAAATTCAAGTAATTAGAATTATTGTAAATTTCATAGTCTAATCTGATGTGTATTTTTCATAATTAAGTGTTTTAGGTAAGAAGTAAAATTTTCAGATTTTAAAATCCTGATTTTTGGTATTTACTACATATTTACTATTTATTCATCAATGTACTAGTTATTTGATAAGAAAATAGAGCTTATATACAAAAAATAAGTTTTACTTGCTGAAAAAAAATTTCATGTGTCACTTTACTGCGGAGATGATAAGATAAACTTTTCGTGCTGGAATTAACTTTTTATCATGCTGAAAATTGTTATTTAATATATCAATATGAATACTTAACATGCTAAAAACCCTCGTACACTAACATATTGATGAGGTGACAAACATAAGTTTACCATGCTATTTTTTCTAAATTTTTTGATAACAAAAACAAATTTTTTTGTGCTGAAAAATAATTTTTCTACATTTATTTACTAATTATTTATTTAGAAAATAGGTTTATCATGTGGAAAATAATTTTTTAAATAACTTTAGCATGATGAAATTAATTCTAACATGCTAAAATAATCATGACATACTGTAAATGGTTTTATCTTACTGAAAGTAATTTTTAGCATGTTGAAATTAATTTTTATACATTTATTTACTAATTTCTTGCTAGAAACAAATATGCAAAAATCAATTTTAAATAAATTTATCATGCTGAAAAATAATTTCAATATATCAATTTTCTGATAACCGGAATTTTAGATGCTAGAAATAATTTTCATGCATTAATTGACCATTTATTTGATAGAAAAATAGATTTTTCATGTTGGAAATTAGTATTTAATTAGATTTGTCATGCTAAAAATAGTTTTCAGATTTCAATTTGAATAAAATTAATTTTACTATTCTGGAAGTAATTTTTAACATGATGTAAATATTTTTCATGCATTAAATTACTAATAATATGGTAAAAATAGGTTTTTTATGCAAAAAAAAATAATTCTATGCTACGAAAATAAATTTTAACATGATGTAAATATTTTAACATGTTAATATGGATTTCCAACATTTTTGGTTACTGTCTATGAATGCGTCCAGGAGTCGGGACGTTTTCTGTAGACACGTCCATGGTTCTGGACATTTTATAAAAAATATTTTTATGTTTTATATCAATTTCTTTGAGGCGTCTAGGTATGTGGACGCCTTTATAAATTTATTTTTAATAAAATTTAAATTTTATTATTATTATTATTATTTTATTTTTTATGGAGGCGTCCAACCACTTGGACGCCTTTATAAATTTAAACTAATAAAATTTTAAATTTTTATATTGAGGCGTCTAATCATTTGGACGCCTTTATAAATTTATTTAAACAAAATATTAATTTTTTATAGAGGCGTCCAGGCATGTGGACGCCTTCTTTAAATTATTTTAATATTTTTTTCAAAATTTGGACGGAGGGAGAGTCTGTCTGAGCGCGTCTTATCTAGTGGACGTGCTCTATTGACGCGTCCAGATGGCTAGACGCCTTCTTAAATATTATTATATATTTTTACTTTTGAATTCTGGTCAATGTAAAAGTATTTAAGAACGCGTCTTATCGAGGAGACGCGTTCATTAACGCGGACTGAGTTTTAATGGCCACGGTTTTCTTAAGAAAAAACGTGAATACCCTTCAATAAAATGCTAATAACTTCCTCATTTCTCAACGAAATTTAGGGAAACAGGTATCAATGGAAAGAGCATTGAAAAATACACAAGATAGCATGCTTTAATTAGAGTTTAGCCTGAGAGACACCTACCTTTGAGCGGATTTAAAGAAGAAATAAGAAAATCCCCAATTTGATATGAAAACCCTTAATTCTCCAAATCTTTCCTTCAAATCTCCCTTAATCTTCAGAGTAGCATAGCCTAGGCCACCAATGATTATTTGAGGGTCGAATGGGGCTCTATTTATAGCCAAAACTTGGCCAATTTTGTCAAAATTTCTTACCTAATTCCACCAAACCCATTAACTCCGAATTAGAAGAAAATTTATATTTCTCCTCTTAATCTAGCCTCAAATTGGTGTGAAACCAATATAAAAACGGCTGAGCTAAAGTTATAAGTTAGGTATGGGTTGATTTTTGAGTCAATCTTCTAGAAATTGGGTTGTTTTAATCTCTTAAATGTCATATTAAACACAAGTTATGAATTTAAGGTTATTTATCCTTTATTAAATCCTTTAATCCATTAATCCAACCCATTATGAATTATCCAATGGGCCAATTGTGATCCTAGTCCATTATATGAACTTTTATTGGGCTTACTATGATTTATCTAAGGCCTAAAGTAATTAATTTTCTATTTACTTCAAGTAAATTCAATAAACTAGCTTATTTCATATAGTAAAAATGTAATTTGATTATTTCATGAAATTTTTAATTACATAATGAAATTAAAAAATTTATTTCTCATTTTTAATTATTGGGTTTCTACATCCTCCCCCACTTAAAAGAATTTGGTCCTCCAAATTCACATTATATAACTAAAAGTCAAAGATTCGAGTAGAAAGGTTGAATTTCTAACCTAAGATTAAATTAGGGTATTTCTTGTCACGCCCCGAACCGATAGCAGTGGAACGTGTCGTTTGCTCGAACGTGGCAGTTAAACAGTCGTGAACGATCAAGAGCAATGGCATGAGACCAAATAATTTGGAGCAATAATAAAAATCTTATTTCAAATATAAGTCTCTTACAATTTAAAATTTCAAAACTGGCAGACTCGACTACATCATAATGGAAAGAAACGACCAAAGACACGCTAGCGATCTTGGCTAGACAATTAATAGAAAATACTATCTAGACTCAAGAAAGATAAAAGACACGGGTTCACTAGTTTCCGAAGCTCGCTTGCACACTTATCCCTCCCGTGTGAGTCTCGGTCTCGCTAGCCACCTGATTACCTGAAAAATGTTGGAATAAACTGGGTGAGCGAATGCTCAGTAGGAATTATATCTCAAGAACAAGCTAGCTTTAAGTAATTACATGTTACATGAATGCAAGGCTAATATACATGAGTGATCGTAAAAACAGAATGCAAGTATATCGATTAAACTGAGATATGGATGTTCTAGTAAAACGTGATAAGCAAAAGTTAAAGATAGTATCGAGCATGAGATAATGGCTATTTAGAGTTCTAGCAAGTACCACGACGAGTCACGCACACAAGTAATATCATGTAAAGTCGCGAGAGAGAGAGAGTAAGTGGAATGTCTCTAGAACGACGAGTACTTCGGTGCAATGCCACACCGCGATCATTACAACTCCCATAGGCACTAGTACTTTTGGGTGCTCCTCCTAGGATCAGATCGGGCCCTTATATCCGCAGGCATTGTATAATGCACTTTCGACATCCACGATAGTTATAGCCAATGTAGAATTCCAAGGAATGAGACTTGTAGGAATTTTAAGATAGATTTTTGCGGAATATATCAGAAAACTAGGTGGAGTTGGCTCCCTAGTGGGTGCCATGAGTACTCGAATAAGCGTTCATAACCACATGAGCGCTTGTTCTTTGTACATGATAAGGTAAAAGAATTGGTGTCTACGTGGAGGCACGCAATCCAAAATGATTAGCAATGACATGGTTTCCCATTCCATTAGCTCAAGAATTAATCTCATGGCGGCTATTTAGCATACCATGAGGGCCGGTATACCATGTTCTTAGAGTGACATGGCAATAAAAGTGTTATGGGTTTTAGTGGTACAACCTGCTCAATCGGCCTTGAGGGAATCCAAGGCTTTGAGGAGACTTACGGAGGCCTCTATGATAAATTCACCAGTCCAAAGGAAGGAATATCCCGCGAAGGGTTCATCTATCACTGAGAAATATAGTGGGATATCGATAAAGCACCGAGAAACGTGGGACTATACTCACGGACTAGAATATAGTGCCAAAGACCAACCCTTAGTAATGGGTTACATAAAACTCTCGGAAAACAAAATCACAGGTGAATGGCGCCCTGAACATGGTCGCCATTTCTTGTAATAGTGACTCCCTGTGGAGTCGTTATTTCAATTTCACATATTTATATAACAAGATACTAACATATATATATATACATATACCATCATACGTATATATATATATATATATATATATATATATATATATATATATATATATCAGTTTCCATTTTACACATAGTTTGAAATGGCGCCCTAGGCAAGCCCAGGTTTTCAAGAATTAGCGCCCAAGGCTAGGGCGCTATATCATGAATCATGGCTGAGTGACAGACGTTGTTCCATGTATATGAATAGTGTCACTTTCTAAATAAAAAGAATTTTACAGAAGTAAGTATATGGTCAGGAAGAGAAAAATAGCAGGATTCCGGGACTATATTCATGCATTAGTTTAGACATCAGGTTTCAAAGTTATTAAATTTTGAACATGTGTATTTATTAAATTAACTATTAAAATAACGACTCTGCAATCCGTCATTGTATTAATATAGCGCCCAAGTCTGGGTCGCTATTTCTCTGTTGATGTAGGAAACAAACAAAACCGATACAAAACTATTTCTACTGATCTATGTGCATGCATATGATCTGGGATTAATTGAATTAGGCTTCGTTCTTGAGAACACCTAGCTTGGGTAATGATTTGGTGGCTAGAACGTGAAGAACGGTGGTGAAATAACCAAAAAATCCGATGCTCTGTTTCTGCAAGAAGAATAAGAGCAACAGCAGCAACGGCCAGCAGGGAGGAAGAAGCAGAGAAGAAGATGCTTCATGCGTCCCTTCTTGTTGTAGACAACCCGTAGGAGGAAGAGGAAGAAGAGGATGATGTCCTCATCCTTCCAACGTAGTAGGAGGAAAAGGATGAAGTGGAAGAACTTCTTTATGTTCTTCACGCTCGCAGCAGCAGGACGTTTGTTTGAAGAATAAGAGCCAGCAGGTTGGCTCAGCGGAGGGGTTGGTATTTATAGGGTTTTAGGAACCCAATGGGCTTGGAGTTCGATTGGGACTTAAACCTCCTATGTAGAATCCTTACTAACCATAGATATCCACGTATGGATCACTTTCCTAACCCAAACTTACCCAGATAACATCCATGTTCGAACTAAACACCGACTTTTGGAAATGACGTCTCAAGTTGGGGCGTTATTTTAAGAAATGACGCTTGTTAACACAGTCGTCAATTCTTTAATTAGCGCCTATTTATACGTCTTCAATTAAATGACGACTTCCTCGGAGGCGTCATTCACCTTTTGGCTTATTTGTTATAAATAAACGTTAATTTAAGGTGTAACGATCTTTCTGAATTTTTATCTTTTTTTCTTGATGTGATCTAGTTGGGAAATTTCATGGGTATGAATTTTTTATTTTTCTCTATTTTTTCATATAATTAGTTTTCCAAAATTCTTTAATGCAAAAAAATGGCACTATTCATTCTTAAAGAAATAACGACCTAGTTAATGTCGTTATATGCATTGTATGCGCTGAACGTGTAGGCGTCAATTAATTTTTGACATTGCCATCTAACCTCCAAAAGACCAATATTATGTATATATCCCTATTATTTTTATAACTCTTTAACTATATACTTTATTTGATTTTTGCTAATTTGTAAATAACGACTTGCATTAAGTAATCTTTCACGTTAGATACGCATGTACTAAGAGGCGTCAATTGAGTTTTTGGCCTTTTCTCAATGCCCTTGAAAGGATCGAAATTACATATATGCCCATTCTTATATCTTTTACTTATCTTTAATGTATTTAAAGCTTATCTTTATACCCTTTTCCCTTCTAATCAAATATAATATAATACAATGTGAGATATTAAATTTTATAATTCACTAATAAAATATAAATTGATATTTTCTTCGAGATTTATTGATTCTTAATTCAAATAAAATTATGTTGTGCATTAAATGCTTACATAAAAATAACCTGTTATTCTTAAATTTATTATAATATAACGGTAGGGTCCATGAGTTCCTTTTTTTTGTGAGACTTTTTGGGATGTCATAGGGTTGTGTACAGAGTCTGGCCTTCATTATTTATGTTGTATTATATTTATTATGTTGCATTATATATATATATGCACAGATATATGGATGAGTGGGTTGAGACTTAAGGGCCCTTATTTGTGTCAATATATTGTTATCTATTTTTCCCAAAGCTTGTTATTTGTCATATACGTATTCTAAAGGCCCTTATAATGTGTGTGGGTTTCATATATCTTGATATATATATATATATAAACCTATTTGTTATTTACTAACCCTCATATACATATTAATAATTTATATGTATACAGGGATTTTATTCCTCATAATTTCTTTAACTTTTATTAGTCCTTGTCATGGGTATCAGAGGCATGTTCGATCCGAGCAAACCTTTTTACTTCCATCCTTGAAGGAATATCACTTGGACATTTAGTTATTTGAATAAATTTTATTTATTAAACATTATATACTTATTTGTAAGAATATGTATTATGTATAGGTTTTCTTCCTAAATATATTTATTCTTATTTCAAAATTACCGGGAGTTACACCCTCCCCCACTTAAAAGAATTTGGTCACCAAATTCTCATCACCTTCCATTCCTAACGGGGAACTGATTCTATACAGGTAAAGAAGAAATCTTAAGTATGGAAAAAAACTAGTTTAGGAGTACGTATGAGAGGTACCTTCCCCAACTTTTCTCTTGGCAAGTTCGGCCACAGCTTGAGTTTCTCTTGGAAGCTTTTTAGTCAAATTAGGGCATTTCGCTATCTTATGATCTAAGCTCCCGCAACGTAGACATGCTCCCGAACTCCACCAACACTTTTTCGATTGGTGACCATATCTTTCACAAGCTTTACATTTACCTTGCGAGTGATATGTTGAAGTTCCCTCCTTATTACACTTCTTACATTTCTTGCACTTCTTACACTTTCGTGAGCTACCACCCTCGTTTACCCTTTTCTTGGTAATGGTGAACTTTCCAGAATTATCTGTTTGATCTTTCCTTTCAACTCTCTCTTTTTATTCCATTTCCTTCTCTAGCTCCTGAACTCTTCTAACAAGGTCAGCATAAGCTTGGACATCTACTAGTACCATCTCGGGAACAAAGCTTGGCTTAGACGCTTCCATTTTATCTAGGTTCCTGCAAAGATGAGTGGGGAGATAATTTATTGACTCAAGAATTAATGCTAATGAAATGTAAATATTTTATCTATCTTTTATAACTTTAACCCCAAGTTCTACCCATCTCTCACGGAACTCCTATAGGATGACCGACAAGGACACTCAACCTATCACTTGAATCTAATGACCTATGGACTGAAAGCCGAAGCTCTGATATGATTGGCAAGGATACTCGACCTATCATTTGACCTTAATGACTAAGGGATTCAAAAGCCGAAGCTCTGATATAACTGACAAGGATACTTGACCTATCATTGGAACCTAATAATTCGAGGATGTGAAAGCTGAAACTCTGATATGACTGACAATGATACTTGACCTATCATTGGAACCTAATAACTTGAGGATGTGAAAGTCGAAGCTCTGATATAACTGACAAGGATACTTGACCTATCATTGGAACCTAATAATTTGAGGATGTGAAAGCCGAAACTCTGATATGATAGACAAGGATACTTGACCTATCATTGGAACCTAATAACTTGAGGATGTGAAAGTCGAAGCTCTGATACCACCTCTGTCACGCCCCGAACCGATAGCAGCGGAACGTGTCGTTTGCTCGGAACGTGGCAGTTAAACAGTCGTGAACGATCAAGAGCAATGGCATGAGACCAAATAATTTGGAGCAATAATAAAAATCTTAAGTCTCTTACAATTTAAAATTTCAAAACTGGCAGACTCGACTACATCATAATAGAAAGAAACGACCAAAGACACGCTAGCGATCTTGGCTAGACAATTAATAGGAAATACTATCTAGACTCAAGAAAGATAAAAGACACGGGTTCACTAGTTTTCGAAGTGCGCTTGCACACTTGTCCCTCCCGTGTGAGTCTCGGTCTCGCTAGCCACCTGATTACCTGAAAAATGTTAGAATAAACTGGGTTAGCGAACACTCAGTAGGAATTATATCTCAAGAACACGCTAGCTTTAAGTAATTACATGTTACATGAATGCAAGGATAATATACATGAGTGATCGTAAAAACAGAATGTAAGTATATCGATTAAACTGAGATATGGATGTTCTAGTAAAACGTGATAAGCAAAAGTTAAAGATAGTAACGAGCATGAGATAATGGCTATTTAGAGTTCTAGCAAGTACCACGACGAGTCACGCACGCAAGTAATATCATGTAAAGTCACGAGAGAGAGTGAGAGAGTAAGTGGAATGTCTCCAGAACGACGAGTACTTCGGTGCAATGTCACACCGTGATCATTACAACTCCCATGGGCACTAGTACTTTCGGGTGCTCCTCCCAGGACCAGATCGGGCCCTTATATGCGTAGGTATTGTATAATGCACTTTCGACATCCACGATAGTTATAGCCAATGTAGAATTCCAAGGAATGAGACTTGTAGGAATTTTAAGGTAGATTTTTGCGGAATATATCAGAAAACTAGGTGGAGTTGGCTCCCTAGTGGGTGCCATGAGTACTCGAATAAGCATTCATAACCACATGAGCGCTCGTTCTTTGTACATGATAAGGTAAAAGAATTTGTGTCTACGTGGAGGCACGCAATCCAAAATGATTAGCAATGACATGGTTTCCCATTCCATTAGCTCAAGAATTAATCTCATGGCGGCTATTTAGCATACCATGAGGGCCGGTATACCATGTTCTTAGAGTGACATGGCAATAAAAGTGTTATGGGTTTTAGTGGTACAACCTGCTCAATCGACCTTGAGGGAATCCAAGGCTTTGAGGAGACTTACAGAGGCCTCTATGATAAATTCACCTGTCCAAAGGAAGGAATATCTCGCGGAGGGTTCATCTATCACTGAGAAATATAGTGGGATATCGATAAAGCACCGAGAAACGTGAGACTATACTCACGGACTAGAATATAGTGCCAAAGACCAACCCTTAGTAATGGGTTACATAAAACTCTCGGAAAACAAAATCACAGGTGAATGGCGCCCTGAACATGGTCGCCATTTCTTGTAATAGTGACTCCCTATGGAGTCGTTATTTCAATTTCACATATTTATATAACAAGATACTAACATATATATATATACATATACCATCATACGTGTATATATATATATATATATATCAGTTTCCAGTTTACACATAGTTTGAAATGGCGCCCTGGGCAAGCCCAAGTTTTCAAGAATTAGTGCCCAAGGCTAGGGCTCTATATCATGAATCATGGCTAAGTGACAGACGTTGTTCCATGTATATGAATAGTGTCACTTTCTAAATAAAAAGAATTTTACAGAAGTAAGTATATGGTCAGGAAGAGAAAAATAGCAGGATTCTGGGACTATATTCATGCATTAGTTTAGACATCAGGTTTCAAAGTTATTAAATTTTGAACATGTGTATTTATTAAATCAACTATTAAAATAACGACTCTGCAATCCGTCATCGTATTAATATAGCGCCCAAGTCTGGGTCGCTATTTCTCTGTTGATGCAGGAGCAAACAAAATCGATACAAAACTATTTCTACTGATCTAGATGCATGCATATGATCTGGGATTAATTGAATTAGGCTTCGTTCTTGAGAACACCTAGCTTGGGTAATGATTTGGTGGCTAGAACGTGAAGAACGGTGGTGAAATAACCAAAAAATCGGATGCTCTGTTTCTGCAAGAAGAATAACAGCAACGGCCAGCAGGGAGGAAGAAGCAGAGAAGAAGATGCTTCCTGCATCCCTTCTTGTTGCAGACAACCCGTAGGAGGAAGAGGAAGAAGAGGATGATGCCCTCATCCTTCCAACGTAGCAGGAGGAAAAGGATGAAGTGGAAGAACTTCTTTATGTTCTTCACGCTCGCAGCAGCAGGACGTTTGTTTGAAGAATAAGAGCCAACAGGTTGGCTCAGCGGAGGGGTTGGTATTTATAGAGTTTTAGGAACCCAATGGGCTTGGAGTTCGATTGGGACTTAAACCTCCTATGTAGAATCCTTACTAACCATAGATATCCACGTATGGATCTCTTTCCTAACCCAAACTTACCCAGATAACATCCCTGTTCGAACCAAACACCGACTTTTGGAAATGACGCCTCAAGTTGGGGTGTTATTTTAATAAATGACGCTTGTTAACACAGTCATCAATTCTTTAATTAGCGCCTATTTGTACGTCTTCAATTAAATGACGACTTCCTCGGAGGCGTCATTCACCTTTTGGCCTATTTGTTATAAATAAACGTTAATTTAAGGTGTAACGATCTTTCTGGATTTTTATCTTTTTTTCTTGATGTGATCTAGTTAGGAAGTTTTATGAGTATGAATTTTCTAGTTTTCTATATTTTTCTATATAATTAGTTTTCCAAAATTCTTTAATGCAAAAAATGGCACTATTCATTCTTAAAGAAATAACGACCTAGTTAATGTCGTTATATGCATTGTATGCGCCTGAACGTGTAGGCGTCAATTAGTTTTTGACCTTGCCATCTAACCTCCAAAAGACCAATATTATGTATATATCCCTATTATTTTTATAACTCTTTAACTATATATTTTATTTGATTTTTGCTAATTTGTAAATAACGACTTGCATTAAGTCGTCTTTCACGTTAGATACGCCTGTACCAAGAGGCGTCAATTGAGTTTTTGGCCTTTCCTCAATGCCCTTGAAAGGACCAAAATTACATATATGCCCATTCTTTTATCTTTTACTTATCTTTAATGTATTTAAAGCTTATCTTTATACCCTTTTCCCTTCTAATCAAATATAATATAATACAGTGTGAGATATTAAATTTTATAATTTACTAATAAAATATAAATTGATATTTTCTTCAAGATTTATTGATTCTTAATTCAAATAAAATTGTGTTGTGCATTAAATGCTTACATAAAAATAACCTGTTATTCTTAAATTTATTATAATATAACGGTAGGGTTCATGAGTTCTTTTTTTTGTGAGACTTTTTGGGATGTCATAGGGTTGTGTACAGAGTCTGGCCTTGATTATTTATGTTGTATTATATTTATTTATATTACAATATATATATATATATATATATATATATATATATATATATATATGGATGAGTGGGTTGAGACTTAAGGGCCCTTATTTGTGTCAATATGTTGTTATCTATTTTTCCCAAAGCTTGTTATTTGTCATATACGTATTCTAAAGGCCCTTACAATGTGTGTAGGTTTCATATATCTTTATATATATATATATATATATATATATATATATATATATATATATATATATATATAAACATATTTGTTATTTACTAACCCTCATATACCTATTAATAATTTGTATGTATATAGGGATTTTATTCCTCATAATTTCTTTAACTTTTATTAGTCCTTGTCCTCGGTATCAGAGGCAGGTTCGATCCGAGCAAACCTTTTTACTTCCATCCCTAAAGGAATATCACTTGGACATTTATTTATTTGAATAAATTTTATTTATTAAACATTATATACTTATTTGTAAGAATATGTATTATGTATAGGTTTTCTTCCTAAATATATTTATTCTTATTTCAAAATTACCGGGAGTTACACCCTCCCCCATTTAAAAGAATTTGGTCACCAAATTCTCATCACCTTCCATTCCTAACGGGGAACTGATTCTATACAGGTAAAGAAGAAATCTTAAGTATGGAAAAGAACTAGTTTAGGAGTACGTATGAGAGGTACCTTCCCCAACTTTTCTCTTGGCAAGTTCGGCCACAGCTTGAGTTTCTCTTGGAAGCTTTTTAGTCAAATTAGGGCATTTCGCTATCTTATGATCTAAGCTCCCGCAACGTAGACATGCTCCCGAACTCCACCAACACTTTTTCGATTGGTGACCATATCTTTCACAAGCTTTACATTTACCTTGCGAGTGATATGTTGAAGTTCCCTCCTTATTACACTTCTTACATTTCTTGCACTTCTTACACTTTCGTGAGCTACCACCCTCGTTTACCCTTTTCTTGGTAATGGTGAACTTTCCAGAATTATCTGTTTGATCTTTCCTTTCAACTCTCTCTTTTTATTCCATTTCCTTCTCTAGCTCCTGAACTCTTCTAACAAGGTCCGCATAAGCTTGGACATCAGGGTATTCTAAAGGCCCTTACAATGTGTGTGGGTTTCATATATCTTGATATATATATATATATATATATAAACCTATTTGTTATTTACTAACCCTCATATACCTATTAATAATTTATATGTATACAGGGATTTTATTCCTCATAATTTCTTTAACTTTTATTAGTCATTGTCCTGGGTATCAGAGGCAGGTTCGATCCGAGCAAACCTTTTTACTTCCATCCCTGAAGGAATATCACTTGGACATTTATTTATTTGAATAAATTTTATTTATTAAACATTATATACTTATTTGTAAGAATATGTATTATGTATAGGTTTTCTTCCTAAATATATTTATTCTTATTTCAAAATTACCGGGCATTATATTTCTTCTTGATGGATCTTCTAATTCCCAGGTTGCTTCCTCGAATCCACGCTTACTCCATTGGACTTTCACCATCGTTATGGCTCGATTCCTCAGTTGGTGCAATTTCTGATCCAATATTTTGATCGGTCTTTCTTCATATGATAGGTCCTTTTGGAGTTTCAATTCTTCAAATTGAATCACATGTGAAGGATCGTAGACGTATTTCCTTAGCATGGATACATGGAATATATCATGTACACCGGCCAGTTGAGGAGGTAAAGCTAGCTTGTATGCTACCTCGCCGATTCTCTCCAAAATCTCGAAAGGGCCGATAAATCTCGGACTTAGCTTTCCTTTGATGCCGAATCTTCTAATTCCTTGTATCGGTGAGATCTTTAAGAAGACATGCTCCCCCACTTGGAATTCAAGGTCTCTCCTTCGATTGTCAGCATAACTCTTTTGTCGTGATTGAGCGACTTTCAATCTTTCTTGAATTATCTGGATTTTTCTAGTTATATCTTGGACAATATCGGGACCAAGCAATCCCTTCTCTCCAACCTCGCTCCAGCATAGAGGCGATCTGTAGCTCCGGCCATAAAGAGCTTCGAATGGTGCCATTTGAATACTCGACTGATAGCTATTGTTGTAAGCGAACTCAGTCAATGGTAAATGTTCATGCCAACTCCCGCCGAAGTCAATCATGCAGGCTCTCAACATATCTTCAATAATCTGATTCGTCCTCTCGGTTTGTCCATCCGTCTGAGGGTGAAAAGCCGTACTAAACCTTAGTCTAGTACCCATAGACGATTGTAAACCCTTCCAGAAATGAGAGGTGAATCTTGGATCTCGGTCCGAAATAATAGAGCTTGGAATACCATGTAGCCTTACGATCTCCTTGATATATAAGGCGGCTAGAACATCCACGGTCCATTTAGTCTTGATAGGTAAGAAGTGAGCAGACTTAGTTAACCGATCAACAATTACCCATATAGCATCAAAACCACTTCGATTCTTCGGTAAACCAACAATGAAATCCATACCAATACTATCCCATTTCTATTCCGGTATTTCGAGAGGCTTGAGCTTGCCAGCTGGTTTGAGGTGTTCGGCCTTGACTTGTTGACAAATCAAACATCAGCTTACGAACTAAGCTACCTCTCTTTTCATGTTCGGCCACCAAAAAGTTCTCTTGAGGTCTTGGTACATTTTTGTAGCACCGGGGTGGATAGTGTACCTTGACCGATGTGCTTCCTCCAGGATTTTACCCTTGATAGTAGAACAATCAGGTATACAAGTTCTTCCTTTGAATAATAACCTTCCATCATCAGCCAGAAGGAAATCCGGTCGTTGATCTAATTTCTCTTTAATTTCAACGATCATCGGATCATCATCTTGCCGTTCTTTAACTTCCGAGAGTAACTCGGGTTGGAGTCGAATATTAGCAATAAAGACTCCGTCTTCCTTCTCCTCCATATTGAGGTTTAAGTTGGCCATTTGCTCAAGTAGATGCCATTCCTTAACTATCATGCTCGATAATAAGGCCATCGGCTTCCTGCTAAGTGCATCAGCTACGGCATTGCCTTTTCCGGGATGATATTGTATAGAGAAATCAAAATCCTTTAAATATTCCAACCACCATCTTTGTCTCATATTGAGCTCCTTTTGAGAGAATAAATATTTGAGACTCTTGTGATTAGAATACACCGTAAAGGCTTCGCCATAGAGGTAATGTCGCCAGATCTTCAAAGCAAAGACCACAGCTGCCAGTTCTAGGTCATGTACGGGATAATTTTTCTCATGTTTCTTCAATTTCCGTGAAGAGTAGGCTATAACCTTGCCATGTTACATTAATACGCAGCCTAGGCCAATTCCAGATGCATCAGCATATACTTCGAATCCTCCTCCTTCCGTAGGTAATGTGAGAATAGGAGCAGTCGTCAGACAATCCTTTAAAGTTTGAAAGTTTTTCTCGCATTCCTCGGACCATATAAAAGGATTCTCCTTCCTTGTCAATCTTGTTAAAGATACTGCGATCTTTGAGAAATCCTTGATAAATCTTTGATAATATCCAGCCAATCCCAAGAAGCTTCGAATTTCCGTCACACTAGTAGGCCTTTCCCAGTTCTTTACGGCCTCGACCTTTGAAGGATCGACGGCGATACCATTCCGGGAAATTATGTGACCGAGAAAAGAAACTTTCTCCAACCAGAAATCACATTTGCTTAATTTGACATAAAGCTTGTGATCTCTTAATAATTGAAGGACCTTCTTGAGATGTTCTTCATGTTCTTCCTTGGACTTGGAGTAGATCAAAATGTCGTCAATGAAGACCACCACAAATTGATTGAGGTATGGCCTGAATACGTTGTTCATTAATTGCATAAATGCGGCAGGCGCATTTGTTAAGCCAAAAGGCATAACGGTGAACTCGTAATGCCCATACCTACTCCGGAATGCAGTCTTGTGAATATCACCTTCCTTGATTTTCAATTGATGATAACCAGATCGAAGATCAATCTTTGAAAAATATCGAGCTCCAGAAATCTGGTCGAATAATTCATCAATCCTCGGTAATGGATATTTATTCTTGATGGTGAGTTGATTCAATTGCCGATAATCAACACATAACCTCATCGAACCATCCTTCTTCTTGACAAATAAGACCGGGGCTCCCCAAGGTGAAGTACTTGGTCGGATAAATCCATTCTCTAATAATTCCAATAATTGATCCTTTAATTCTTTCATGTCCACGGCAGACATCCTGTAGTACCCCAGAATTTATATATATAATTTTGGAATTATAAAATAGTTTTTTGGAAATTATAAAGGTCTAAATAAATTAATGAAGGATTATTGGATTAATAAGTCAATATAAGGCTCAATTAGGCAAATTAGTTAACCTAGCCTATCTAATTATTATCCAAAAGGTTAATGGACTAAGCCCATTAAGTTTGGCCCATATTCTAGAAGGGTAATTGGCTTATTCACGTATTTTAAGGATAAATATTAATTATATAAGATAATTATATGGATAAATGAATAAAAGAGTTTTATCAAATTGAAACTCTATATACGTCACATGTAACGGTCTATCGGGCGACCGCCACAGCCCTGTAACGCACCTAGACACGATCGTTACATCCTGCAGATTCCGTAAGGTGAGGAAATTACAAAAAGATTGTAACTTTGAAATCCTATCTACAAGAGATCGACTTAGGGAAGCTTATAACATTACTAAAGACTCTTAGGGATTATGTTCTGGCAGATTAAGGACTCTAGAATCGATCTAATCTCTAAACCCTAGTCAAAACCCTATAAATAGGACCTAGTTCTGAACTGAGCGACCCTTACTTTTGGCTCGTGAAGAATCAAGGTAAGGAGTCATAAATTCGGGTAAGTTCTTTAGAAGCTTTTGTTTAGTATACTTTAGACTAATGGTTCTCCAAATTTCGTGCTAGGAGATCAAGCAACCAAGGAGATAGAAGCTTCCAAAGTTGCTGATTCAACTTTAGCAACCCAGGAATCTGAACGCAAGTCCCCTGAAGATCATGACATTAGGACGTCTAAACGAGGTAATTAGAACTCAATCCTTTAGAACTTTTTGTTCCTAATAGTTTCATCTTCTTACCCTCAAAATTTCACATCCTTAGGTTAAGAGGCTGAGGAAATAGAGCAGATTGAAGTTGCTGATTTATCACAAGAAGTACAAGAGACTAAGGGTAGCACCTAGCATCAAATTCGAAGTTTTAAGGTTCTAGAAGAGGTAGGTTATCTCATGATTGGTAAAAACAACTTGTTAGGAATAAAAGCCCTCTGATTGTGCTTGATTTCATGCATTATAGACTAAGAATTTCATGATTTCATAGTTTTATACATTCATGCATCTCTTAGCCCTAAATGGAAATAAAAATGTATTATCTTGTCTATTCACTAAACCCTTGCATATAGTTGGCCTATACTTCATTTTCATGACTAGGACAGTGATAATATGTTGATTTCCAGGCATGTTATGTTTTCCTAAACATTCACTTTAGTTTACTGCCAGCAGGTTCTCTGACGCACCAACGTAAGACCGTCACATGCATGTAACGGCCTTACGATAGACCGTCACAACCTGTTATGCTTTTATTTGTTCTATTGTCTCTGACGCACCCTAGCCGGAGCGTTACACCACTGTAACGGCCCCTCGATAAACCGTCACACACTGTAACGCACCTATCCTAGACCGTCAGACACCTGTGTTCTGTCAGCCCACGGTAGAATAATAACCAGTTAAGTTTATTTATAAATAAGCTTAGATAGCTAAGTTTGGACCTATTATCATGACTTTGAGTTTAGTTTCTGATTCATAATCAAATTGCATGATTAATGTGTCTTAGGTTATTTTAAGTTATGTTAATTTCATGGGCTAAAACTCTATAGTTTTGTATTCTAAATCATGATTTTTCCAAAGTTGTATTGACGGAGTTTTATCTTGGTTTCATAATGTTACACATTCTTTCCTATCTATGGAGTCATTTTTTTAAGTATATGACACATATTCTGGTATGTTGTCCATTAGTTCACTTTGCACTATAGGAACACTATTCTTGGACATGAGGACCTCTCTATTGGATATTCCTTCCAATGGACTAGGAAATCTTGTTTCAAGGCCTCCGTAATTCTCCGCGAACCTGGGATTCCCACTAGGACGTCGAGTTGGTTGTACTATTAAAGCCCATTGATTAGATTACACTATCGATGATTTTGGTTATCAGTAATGTAACGGCTCTATGTTGGACCGTCAGGCACAAGTAACGGCCCAATATACGACCGTCACATTCCACTGAGTCCGATTTCTTGGTTCTGGATTCAGACTAATGTAACGGCCCAATACTGGAGCGTCACATCATGTAACGGCCCAGTACCCGATCGTCACACTACTTGAGTATTTTAACCCAAGGATTGACCAAGGGTTAATATTCCAAGGTTCTAGATAGACTCTTGATGATCTAGAACCTATCATATTGATCAAGAAACCTAGTATAATGAATGGAAGATAAAGAACGTATCGTTATGCTGCCGATTTATTTTCATAAGCATAACCTTGCTTAAGTCATTCTTGATTTCTCATGATTCTTATTGAAGCATTCATTCATTGAATTATTATTATAATGAGCTTATTGAACTTATTACATTCTTGGCCATATTTTATTGTTAACATGCGTGGAAGTAACTTGATTTATACTTGAAGATGCGATCGAGCACTGATTGTGTTCAAGGGCTCTATGCTAGTCCCCTCGACTGATTGTCGAAAATATACTATTTTATAAACCATGGGGTATGATGCTACTGGCGTCGCATTACGCTGGGATTACTTTCTCTATAAATAAGTGAAAATTCACGGCACGACATGACATTCTTGTACATAACTTTCTTGCTTGATATTCCACAGAAATTCATGAAGTACTTGCTCATAAGCAAAAGATATTGGAGTGATGATTATATGGCTTTCTAGTACATTCTCGATACATTCTTGTTCATGAAAGGCCAATATCATGTTCTTGTTACATTCTTACTAGTTCGTACTTGCTCTCATTCTAACTTACTTGATCATCTTGTTACTTTGGTTTAATCGCATGATTGATCACATTCGCATGATTTTTACCTTATTCTTTAGAGCTAAATTGTTAATTACTTTAATAGTGCCTTCATGTTGATGCGAAGATACCTACTGGGTAAGTGTGCTCATTACCTATTTTCGATCTTTTCAGGAGATGAAAGTGATTCGAATTCGGATTCGGGTTATACAAGTAGCGGGTCCGAGAGCGAATGAAAGTATTGTCAAGATGAGAGTGAAGACTTAGGAAGTCTAAATTGTTTAGATTGAGTCTATGTAATTTTCCTATTTCTTGAGTCTAGTGCATAATGGAAATTGAATTAGTGGTTGTACTTGATTATTTTGAAATAAAGTTGGAGTTTGAGTAATATTGTGTAATTGCATTTATGCGTGTGATTGTCTTGCGCTATGATCGTTCTTGCTCGCAAGATGCTTACCATGCCGGCTGTTCGTGCTCCCCGAGTTAGTCTTCCCCTATAATAAAGACTCGGGACGTGACAGTTAAGTTGGTATCAGAGCCTAAGTCTCAGGACTTAGAAAGAAGAATCATGTCATAAGAAAAGTCCAAGGTTTAAGGATCCCTACCAATGAACTAAGGAAGAAATTTCCATACCCATGTGAGAATTGAGTAGAGCCCGGGATAAGATAATCAATTAGCTTTAAGATTATTTCTCCCAATTTCATGAGAAATAACAAGTTGTTATTTTTCTCTCAGGTACCTCATTTTACAAATGGCTCATCGTGTAGATTGGGATGGTATGCAACAAACAGTAGCCGGCCTTACTCAGGCATTGCAAACCATAGCGCAAGGTGGCGCAGGGGCAAGGGCTGGTGATCTACATCGTAATTTCTGGAGTTTAAATCCTCCGCGATTCTATGGTTCGTCTAATCCCGACGTGGCAGAAAACTGGATAGATGAAATGAATCGTATATTTGATGTCATCCAATGCACCGATCAGGAAAAGGTGCGTCTCGCAACCTTTCAACTCAACAAAGATGCTCGCACATGGTGGAAGTCGGTTCCGGCACCTCCGGCCAATGCACATCATACATGGGATGGTTTTCTCACCCTGTTCCGTGCCAAGTACTTTTCTGAGCACGTAAAGGAACGAAAGGCTATGGAGTTCACCGCTCTTCGGCAAGGAATGATGACAGTTGCCGAATATGAACTGCAATTCTCAAGGCTTGCACCTTACGCACCGCATCTTATCAGCACCGATCTACTCAAGGCAAATCGGTTTATGGACGGGTTACGACTCGGTTTCATTCAGCAGCTCGGGACCCAAAACATCCGTACTTATGCAGAGATGGTTCAGCGGGCGTACCTATGTGAAAGGACCTTAGAGAAGGTCAAAAAATTGAAAGGGAAAGGAGAAGAATCAAGCCGACGCTCAGATCGGCGTTATAAGAAAGAGAAATTCAGCATCACGGAGCCTTACAAAAGCCGTGATAGTAAGAAGAGATCCGGGAATGGGAATGGTGGAAGTTCCCATAAGCAAAAGAAAGTCAAGGAGGAGAAGGAGCAGGTCGCCACGGCTTGCACATTTTATGAAAAATTCGGTCATTCGGCTGAGGAGTGTTGGAAGCGTCTCGGCGCTTGTTTACGTTGTGGAAGCAGGGAGCATCGCATGTCGGAATGCCCCCTTATGAAGGACCAGTCATCTGGTGGAGGACGCAGGAGGCAGGCTCACCTCAATGCTGTTCTAGAAGGAGAGGAAGCGCCCAGGGATGATGGGCTTATGGAAGGTACTCTTCAAATTTATTCTCGTCCTGCATTTGTGCTATTTGATATGGGTGCCTCTCATTCTTTTATCTCAACTACTTTTGCTAAAACATTACCAATCGCAACAGTTCCCTTACCTTTAGATCTAGCTATTTCCACACCCTTAGGTTCTGGAACTAAGCTTACCGACTATTATCCTGATAGCGAAGTGATAGTAGAAGGTCATAATCTCCCCGCAAACCTAGTATGCCTTGACATGAAAGGTTATGATGCCATTTTAGGGGTAGATTGGCTTGTAGATCATGATGCTTATATCAATTGCCGAAATAGGATTATATCCTTTCGAAAGCCCGATCTTCCAAGATTCTCTTTTCTTGGCATCAAGTACAAGAAGCATCCTACTATCATATCTTCTCTTCATGCTTGCAAACTTATCTCGCAAGGATGTGAAGCTTTTCTTGCTTCCGTAATTATCATCGAATCTAAGGAGATTATCTTAGCAGACATTCCTATTGTAAATGAGTTCCCAGACGTGTTTCCATCTGAACTACCCAGTTTACTGCCCGAGAGGGAAGTGAACTTCACCATTGAACTCATTCCAGGAGCATCACCTGTTTCTATAGCCCCTTACAGGATGTCCCCCACGGAGCTTAAGGAACTGAAAAGGCAGTTGCAGGAACTACTAGACAAGGGCTTCATCAGACCTAGCACATCCCCTTGGGATGCGCCGGTTCTATTTGTCAAGAAGAAGGATGGTTTTCTCAAGCTATGCATCGATTACCGGTGACTGAATCAACTCACAATTAAAAATAAGTATCCGTTGCCGCGTATTGATGAGCTCTTCGATCAGCTTTCAGGAGTAGAATATTTCTCTAAGATTGACCTCAGATCAGGTTATCATCAACTTAGAATTAAAGAAGAGGACATTTATAAAACGGCTTTTCGAAGTCGTTATGGCCACTATGAATTCGTAGTGATGCCGTTTGGGTTAACTAATGCCCCAGCAGCATTCACGCAACTTATGAACAACGTCTTCCAGCCATATCTGGACCAGTTCATCGTCGTCTTCATTGATGACATCTTAATATATTCCAAGACGAAAGAGGAACATGAACAACGTTTGAAAATAGCTTTACAAACACTTAGAGAGCACAAGCTTTATGCCAAAATCAATAAGTGTGAATTCTGGCTTGAGGAAGTCTCATTCCTACGCCACATTATTTCAAAAAAAGATATTGCTGTGGATCCTTCTAAGAAGCTGTCAAGAATTGGAGTCTGCCAATGACTGTATCTGAAGTAAGAAGCTTTCTGGGTCTAGCTGGTTATTATAGAAGATTCATTAAGGACTTCTCACAAATTGCGGTTCCTTTAAGTAGACTTACAAGAAAAGAAAATCCTTTTGTCTGGTCAGAGGAATGTGAGAAGAGTTTCTAAACTCTTAAGAATCATCTTACAACAGCTCCTATTTTATCACTACCAATAGAGGGTGGTTGGTGCGGACACCCGAGCAGTTGAGCGGTGCGACACGCCGAGCCACCGGTACCGCACACGGAGCACGACTCGAGCCACCTCAGCATCCATCTGGCTCGGAGACAGCCTGGAGACTCCCCCATGAGTCCCGGCATTTATCATATTTAGTTAGACTTTATTTGTGTTTAATGTGTGTTTACTTCATTTTATTCGGTATGTAATTTTGATTGTAAGAGGGGCTTATTTGTAAAAATGGGACCCCTGGGCCCCACGGGACCCCAGGCCCCCTCCCATTGATCCACCTCATCCCTAGGTCCCCATGTGCGGTCAGTCAACCATTCAAATGGTGGCTTCTAGAAGGGTGGGCCAAGTGGGGGACATTGGAATGAAAATGCCAACAATTCCAACCCACCCCCACCTACCATGTCCCCCCCTTGCCTCCCTAATCAATGGGCTGCCCCCCCCCCTTGTATTTTTAATTTTAATTTTTGTGGATGGTCACATGCAATCCCAGCCCTCCATCTCCCATCCCTAGATCCAACGGTTGAGGATTGATTAGACATGTAACCTATATATGCTTGTAATTTTCATTTTTGATGAATTAATGCCATTTGAACTTGGAAAATCCTTGGAGCAGCCCTTGGGCACCCCCCCTCTCCCTCTCTCCCTCTCCCCCTTGCAGCTGAGAAGGCTACCTTCTGGAGGTGTGACTCCTCCCTATCGGTTCCGGTCATCATCGCCGCCGCCACAAGCCGCCACCGCACCGCCATCGGGATCGCCGGAGTTCTATCTTCAGCCGACCACTGCCCCTTCCACAAAATTCTGCAGTCAGCCACGAACTCCTTTCGATCTGGGATTTGGAGGGGATGTTCCCGATGTGTCAAGCACGTCCCAAAAAAATTTTTTGGTCATAAAGATCCCCTTTGATAATTTTTCATTTTCGCCCAACTTTAATTACCAGATCTGTCTGCTTCCTGTTCTGATTTCCACCTTTCCTGAGTTTCACATCTCCGACCTATCTTTGGATTTTTTCTGGAGCTCCCAATTTTACTGAGAGTTCCATCCATTAACCCCTCCACCCACGATGTTTCTTGATTTTTGATCAGCCCTCCACCTATTTTTCAAAATTCGCTCTCAGAGCAAGCTACAGTGTTATCCACATGTTCCCAGATCCGACCATCTTCCAGTAAACAAATCATAACAAATCACAGCCACCTCCAATCAGTCCACAAAAAATATCCCCATTTTCCTTGTTCGAAATCCTACAACTTTCATGAAGAGCTTAGGAGCTGAATCGGCCACCTATCTTGCGGTCAACGGTAGTTCTCAGACAACTCACCAGCAGATCTGAGGTTTCGGGTACTGTACAATAGGATCTTGTAAATTCAGTAAAGTCCAGATCTGACCAGATCCAGCAAATCTATCTGGGCCTAGATCGAAGGATTTCAAGAGAGCTTTCCAGCGATAGCTCATGCGTCCCGATCCCATATCGGGATTGATCGCAGCGGCCATTCTCGCCGGAGCGCGCGTCGGAGGACAGAACCAGAAATCCGTGGGCAGCTAGTTCACGAATTGGGAATCGGGGCCGATCGACCCCCGATCGGTGTTTCCGGCCGACCGCCGTCCGTGGAGGCGCGCCACCAGGGGTCCCCATCACAGAGGGTCCCACCCCCACAGATCCAGAGGACAGCGTCATCCGTGGGCCCCACGGACCCGTAGAATCCACCGTTCGGAAAGCACGAAAACGCGGAGTTCGGCACCGCCGGGCGACATCAAGATGCTGCCCGTCAACCTGATTTGCGTGATTCCCGAGCCCCACATGTGACCTTTTACCTGCCTGCGTGGAGTGGTTCAAATTATTGTACTGTTGTAATATTGTTAACCGGGAGTCCGTGAATTGGCCGGGGTTGTCTTCGCCACGCCGGGTGTGTGGAGGTAAAGGTCTCAACTTCTCGGCATTCGCTTGCTAGTTTAGTATATGGTCTTTTGCCGCTGCCGAGAGCGATAGGTACTAGCCCGTGAGTCCATGTCACCGCTGTGAGTGTGAGAGTGACCCGTCCCGTGACTCGATCTGAGTCCGGAAGTGAGTCGACTACCCGTGAACTCTGCCGGTTCTTCAACCGCGCACGATCCACGTTTCCCTCGCTTGGGACGACGAGTGAGCTTGCGTTTCTGTTAGCGACGTATAGCCCATAGGAGCTCTCCGTGTCGGGCCTAGTGTCTCTCCCATCATGTGTTGCTAGTCGTGTCCGCATCTAGAGTCCGAGGTTCATACCACGTAGAGTCGGTCCCCGTGTCCGTCCCGCATCAGTTTGGTATCAGAGAGAGTCGAGTCTAGGGTAGTCTTCGCATAAGTCTTGCATGCATCATGGTTTAAGTCAAGTCTAGGATCATTATTTTCAAAACAAAAAAAAGTGTTTTAAAACTTACATTTTTCATCCCAATAACCCGATATATCAAAAGACGTTGCCCGAACGTTAGGTTATGCCTATCGGGAAGGTGGCGAATTTGCGCGAGTGATCTTCGGATCGATTAGCTCCGTCTCGTACCGGATATTGGTTAGGTCTAAGTGCATCATCTAGTGAGTGTTGCATTAGTCGGTGTCTTCAGGGTCGTGTGTCAGTTACATGCCCACCCGTCGAGGTACCCAATACTCGCCACCACCACCTATGGCGGATTCCCGAGCCCGTAGCTCCGATGAGCCTTCGACGGCCGAGATGTTTCGAGCCCTCATGGATCGTCTCGACACGCGTATGGATGGCCTCAGTACGCGTCTAGATGGAGTAGGGACACGTCTAGAAGGGCGGATGAAAGCCCTCGAGGATCGGGCCGAAGCTTCGGACCAGTCCATCCAGGGTCTTGTTGGGAGAATAGCCGTCCTTGAGAGGGCCCCAGCGGAGGCGCAACCCGCGCTGACCAATGGTCAGCAAGAGCCGGTTCAGCACCCTGCTGTACCAAGAGCTCAGGCGGAGAATGTTGGGGGACAACAGGTGCACGTGGTGGATGATTATGCATCTGACAATGATCAAGGGGGTTACGGTCGTCGGAATCATCGACGGAATCGCGATGACGAGGATGACGACCGCATTCTTAGGGGCGTGCGTGCGGACCCTCCCACTTTTAGCGGGTCCTTGGACCCTAGGGTGTATTTAGATTGGGAGGCCGGCATGGACCGGTATTTCGAGTGGTTTGAGATGACGGACCACCGAAGAGTCCAATACGCAAAGATGAAGCTGCAAGGGCAGGCCCAAACTTATTGGACCAATGTGGAGAGCCTGCTCAACCAGCGACGTCAACCCAAATCGGTACTTGGGATGATATGAAATCCAAATTGAGGGAGAAATACCTTCCTGCCTCATATCGCCAGCGTCTCATAGACAAATGGCAAAGCATCTCCCAAGGGAACCGATCCGTGACCGAGTACACCGCCGAGTTCGATGAGTATTACTTGCGGTGCGGGGTCACGGAAGAGAGCACCATGACGATATCCCGCTTTCGGAGAGGTCTGCGGCCCAATTATCAATATGAACTCTTTCGCCGCAATGCAACCACTTTGGAGCAGGCGTATCAGATTGCTCTCGAACTGGAGCAATTCGAGGCCGAGTACGAGTCTCCCCATCGGTTGGGCTCTTTTCCCCTTCGTAGTGTCGAGCCCCGTGGCTCATCTGGCACGTATCAGAGCGCCCCCATGGCTCGACCTCAGGAGCCCGCTGGCCCCGAGCCCTTTGTTCCTAGGCCTCGTCCTCCACCCCCGAGGGACCTTCCTCATCCCCAGCATCTCACGGCTCCATCCACAGCCTGTCCACCGGCACCCGCACCTCCTGCACGTCCTTTGCTACCTACACCTCCTATCCGTCGGGAGGATAAGGGGAAAGGACCCATGATTGGGGAGCCTAGTGGATCACGACAGCAGTGTTATCGCTGTAATGGGTTTGGCCATTTCGCCAACCAGTGTCCCACCCGCCCATCTCTTATCATCGGGGACACACAGGCCGAGGATACCACCCCTACGGGCCTCGAGTTAGTCAGCTATGAGGCAGATCAGGAGTTAGCTGACGAGTACTATGAGATGGGAGGTGAGGCCCAGGATGCCCAGCATTCAGACGATACCCACGTGGGGGTCATCAGATGTATCCTCACCCAGTCGCAGGTCAGCGATGACTGGCGTCGAACTACTATCCTTCATGTATTCTGTAGGCTGGGAAAGTAAATTTGCAAGGTGGTCATCGATAGCGGGAGTTGTATCAATGCAATCTCCACGAGCGCTGTCACTCGTCTTGGTCTCACACCCGTAGACCATCCTTGCCCCTATCAGGTATCATGGGTGGATACCACTTCCATTTCGGTCAGGCTGCGGTGCTTGGTCCCGCTGCAGCTCCACTCCTACCGTGACGAGATCTGGTGTGATGTTCTCCCCATGGAAGTGGGCAGTATCATTCTTGGTAGGCCGTGGTTATTCGACCGGGATGCCACCCTCCATGGCCAGTCGAACACTTGTACCTTCGACCACGCCGGCCAGCGGGTCACCCTCCACCCCGTTCGGCCCAGGAGCCCATCAGTCAGGGGTCCTACTGGCCCAAGTACCCCGGAGCTTTCCATCCCCGAGCCTAGTACCCCATCCCCAGCTCGGGCTATGACCGTTACCTCTGGCCCAGGAGAGCCCTCGACGAGGAGATTAATGATGATTAGCTCCCGGGAAATGGAGCAGGAGCTTAGTCAGGGTTGTCCGGTGTTCGCCATTACGGTCCGAGAGGTGGAGCGGGACTCCGAGGGTGAGCTTCCACCCGAGGTTGTTCCCATTCTGTAGGAGTATGCTGATGTCTTTCCCGATGAGCTTCCCGAGGGACTCCCACCTATGCGGGATATTCAGCATGCCATCGACCTTGTTCCGGGCTCTTCCTTGCCCAACCTTCCTCATTATCGCATGAGTCCCACGGAGCATGCCGAGCTTAAACGGCAGGTCGATGAGTTAGTGCAGAGAGGGTCTGTTCGGGACAGCATGAGTCCATGTGCTGTACCCGCATTACTCGCCCCGAAGAAGGATGGCACGTGGAGAATGTGCATTGATAGTCGTGCCATCAACAAAATCACCGTGAAGTACAGGTTCCCTATTCCCCGCCTGGATGACATGCTAGACATGATGGCAGGTGCCACTATCTTTTCAAAGATTGATCTTAAAAGTGGCTACCATCAGGTGAGGATTAGGCCAGGTGATGAGTGGAAGACCGCCTTTAAGACCAAGGATGGTCTATATGAGTGGTTGGTCATGCCTTTTGGGTTGACCAATGCCCCTAGCACTTTCATGCGGCTCATGACTCAGGTCCTTTGACCTTTCATTGGAGTCTTTGTAGTGGTGTATTTTGACGATATCCTTATCTATAGTCACACCACGGGGGACCACTTAGACCATCTTCGGCAGGTCTGTCTACTTCTTCGGCGAGAGCAGTTGTTTACAAACCCACAGAAGTGCGCCTTCATGACATCTCAGCTTACCTTCTTAGGTTTCATTGTGTCTAGTACTGGGGTCTCCACCGATCCGGAGAAGGTCCGAGCCATTGTTGAGTGGCCGGAACCCCGTACGGTTCATGATGTCCGCAGCTTTCATGGCCTTGCGACGTTCTATCGTCGCTTCATCCGCGGATTTAGCTCCGTCACCACCCTGATCACGGATTGTATCCGAAAGGTCACATTTGTATGGATGATGGCCGCATCTGCCGCCTTCAAGGACATCAAGGAGCGCATGACCCAGACACCTATCCTTCGATTGCCTGATTTCTCGAAGGTGTTTGAGGTCTCTTGTGATGCGTCGGGTGTGGGAATTGGAGGAGTTTTGAGTCAGGAGTCCCACCCGATCGCATATTTCAGCGAGAAGCTGAATGACGCGAAACTGTGATACTCCACATATGATAAGGAATTTTACGCAGTTGTTCAGGCTCTTAGGCATTGGAGGCACTATCTTTTACATCAGGAGTTTGTCCTATACTCCGATCACGAGGCATTGAGGTACCTCCATTCCCAAAAGAAGCTTAACTCGCGTCACAGTCGTTGGGTCAAGTATCTCCAGCAGTTCACCTTTGTGCTTAAACATAAGGCTGGAGTGGAGAACAAGGTGGCTGATGCCTTGAGTCGGCAAGCATGTTTGCTTACCACCATGAGTGCCGAGGTCATAGGGTTAGAGAAGATGAAGGAGGCCGATATTGATTGTCCTGACTTCGGTCAGATTTTTACCACTCTCCAGGCCGGACCCTCGAGAGACCTTGATGATTATGTGCTTCAGGAGGGTTACCTCTTTCGAGGTAGCAGGCTATGTGTTCCCCGAACTTCGGTTCGAGATTTTTTAGTGTGGGAGTTACATGCGGGAGGTCTAGCCGGCCACTTTGGTCGGAACAAGACTATCGAGGCGGTTGAGCATAGATTTTATTGGCCGAGCTTGAAGCGCGATGTCGCTAACATCGTGGCTCAGTGCCGTACATGTGCTACGGCCAAGATGAAGAAGCAAAGCTCGGGCCTTTATACCCCTCTTCCCGTGCCTGATGCCCCGTGGCAGGATGTTAGCATGGACTTTGTTTTGGGATTGCCACGTACCTCCAGGAAGCATGATTCGGTCTATGTGGTGGTTGACCGTTTCTTGAAGATGGCCCTCTTTATCCCTTGCTCGAAGACTTCGGATGCTTCTAGGGTAGCCCACCTATTCCTTACTCATGTGGTGTGCAAGTTCGGGTTGCCTCGCACTATAGTGTCTGACCGTGATGTTAGATTCACTTCCTATTTTAGGAAGACACTATGGCATATGATGGGTACGCGCCTCAAGTTTTCACTGCATATCATCCCTAGACAGATGGTCAGACCGAGGTAGTCAATAGGAGTCTGGGAGATCTTTTGAGGTGTCTTGTTAGGGATCGCATTGGGGATTGGGATCTCATTCTACCCATGGCTGAGTTTGCATATAATGATTCGGTGAATAGGTCTACCGGCATGAGTCCATTTGAGATTGTCACAGGTCGTAGGCCTAGGAAACCCGTTGACCTTGTCCCCATGCCTATCCATGATAGAGTGTCAGAGTCGGCCGAGTCGTTTGCTAGGCATGTTAGGAGTTTGCATGACGACATCCGTCGTCACATTGAGGCCAGCAATGCACGGTACAAAGAGTTAGCCGATGCCCGCCGACACCACCGAGAGTTCCAAGAGGGCGAATATGTCATGATCAGGGTAAGACCTGAGCGGTTTTCCTCCGGAACCGTTAAGAAGTTGCAAGCTCGCGGAGCCGGTCCATTCAGAGTGTTGAAACGCGTTGGATCCAATGCGTACGTTGTGGACTTGCCCGAGGAATACGGTATAAGCTCTACTTTCAATGTATCGGATCTAGTTGCATACAGGGACCCAGCGGTGATCCCTAGTGAGCCTTTCGAGCCATCTCCTCCCCTTGAGAGTGATCCCACACCTGAGTGTCCACATCCAGCCCCCTTGTTACGGCAGCGTGAGCATATAGATCATATACTGGATGAGCAGGTGACAGTTACCAGGAGTGGATCCTACCCACGCTACCTAGTGCGATGGAGAGGACGGCCCGCTACCGAGGACGCGTGGATCACACATGCAGAGTTGCAGCGGATTGATCCGGACCTTCTGGAGCGATACAGGAGCGATGTAGACCCTTACTCGACAGGGTCGAGTTTCTCCCACCCGGGGAGAATTGATGCAGAAACCCGAGCAGTTGAGCGGCGTGACACGCCGAGCCACCGGTACCGCACACGGAGCACGACTCGAGCCACCTCAGCATCCATCTGGCTCGGAGATAGCCTGAAGACTCCCCCATGAGTCCCGACATTTATCATATTTAGTTAGACTTTATTTGGGTTTAATGTGTGTTTACTTCATTTTATTCGGTATGTAATTTTGATTGTAAGAGGGGCTTATTTGTAAAAATGGGACCCCTGGGCCCCACGGGACCCCAGGCCCCCTCCCATTGATCCACCTCATCCCTAGGGCCCCATGTGGGGTCGGTCAACCATTCAAATGGTGGCTTCTAGAAGGGTGGGCCAAGTGGGGGACATTGGAATGAAAATGCCAACAATTCCAACCCACCCCCACCTACCATGTCCCCCCCTTGCCTCCCTAATCAATGGGCTGCCCCCCCTTGTATTTTTAATTTTAATTTTTATGGATGGTCACATGCAATCCCATCCCTCCATCTCCCATCCCTAGATCCAACGGTTGAGGATTGATTAGACATGTAACCTATATGGTGAGGACACGCGTCACACTTTACGACGGAGTACACGGATCTCGCCGGCATCCCTTTGGCTCGGCGACCAGTTGGCAGATTAGCGGAGCTATCATCACTTATTTTATGCTTTGGGCCATGTTGGGCCTTGGTTTAGTCCGTGTGTGGACAATTTTCTTCAGTCATGGACCCCTTTTTTTTTAGGCCAATTAGGCTTTATTTGTGTTTTGTAGGCTTGCTAGAGGCTAGGGGGGTTATTGGGCCACTTCTTGGTTCACTTCTCTGGCCCACTAGGGCTGACCACTTTCCCCCCCTGGGCCCACCTTGGGAGGCGCGCCCCACCTAGGGTTAGGGTTGGGGGGCGGACCATTCCCTCCCCTCTTGGAGGGAATGGCAGCCGCCCTTCCCCCCTTGCCCTCTCCCTCTTTTGGCCGCCCCCCCCCCCCCACCTTTCACTCCTAGAATCTAGGAGATTTGAATGCCCTTCCCCGGTTGTGGCCGCCCCCCCCCCATCTCCTTTCCCCTTGGCTAGGGTTTAAACCTAGCATTTCCCCATCCCATATAAAAAGACCTTGTATTTTCTTTTCAAAAAGATAATGAAGAAATTGATGCTTGAGTGTTCATTGTGGAGTGCCACATTGTGAAAAGGGGCGACCCCTTCTTCTTCCTCCTCCTTGAGGGTGCGACGCCCTCACCTCCTCTCCAGTCCTTGGGTGCGACGCCCAGGGGTAGGAGACCTCCCCCAAGGGATTCCAACGCCAGCAGCCTTCAATCATCGTCCACGGCGACGAGTTCGGTGGAGCGACGGTGCACGCAGGATCGTCATCCTCTTCCCCGGGCGTCCCTGTGCTGACAGCAGATTTGGTGTCCAGAGATCGGTCCGGTGCGTCCGCTTCCCGGCAGCGTCTCATCCGAGTTTCTTCACGACTTTCGTACCCCTTCCAATCATCTTTCCAACCCCACCGGCCTTGGCCAAAAATTCCACCCACAGAGAAAGTTGTCTTTACAGACACTTTCGTCGCGCTGACGACCTCCCTGACAGTCTCGCCTGTGACCCAAGACGACTTGGGTCCCCGTTTGCATGCCTCTCCTACCCCCAAACACTGCCAGTCCCTTCATAACATTTGTTCCCCTCCCAGTCACGAATCCAGCCCCTCTGGCCTCGCCTTCAAACTCCATCGGGGTAAACTTTTGTCTTCAAGCACACTTTTAGTGCGCAATCCTGCGCTACAGTACCCGAGCGGGACTGTCAGCAGCGGGCCTCCAAAGGGGGTACCATTTCCCGTCCTCGGATCGATCTGCAACTTGGTAGGTCGACTCCTCACATCCAACCACACCTCCAGTAACCATCTCGGGCCGGAACTCCTTCTGTACCCTTGCGCCATTACCACCCCACCACGGTCACAGGTCAGACTGTCCTGAAGTGCTGTCTGTGCACCCCTGTTGTCACGCCCTTCGCACCCAATCCCTCCACAGGACCCCATCGGCCACCACTGCCCCTGGATAGCCGCCCCTGTCAGCCTTCCACCAGAGAAGATGCCGCCACAAACGCTGTCCGGACGGCCGTGTACCAGCGCCATCTCTGCCCGCTGTCACAGGGACCAGCCAGCAACCTCTCGCCGGACCGACATCCCCCCGAGGCCGTAGCAGCAGCGTGGGGCCCCTCCATCCGGCTCGGCATCCCAGCAGTGCCCACGGCGACGTGGGCCTCCTCCTCAAAGGCTACTACAGGAGCGATCGGCATTGCGAGGGTCGGCATCCGGCTTCATCCCCGACCTCGGCTGCTGCCCGTCAGCCCGTGCGCCGGCCGCCCCGTGTGTAGCTGTGGTTGCAGCCTATTACCTCCCTGCGAGGAGTGGGCCCTTTTGATGTTTGTATTAGTTCTCTCACGCGTGTATCGGGGTGGTTGGACTCGGCCGGGGTTCCTTCCCCACGCTTAGGCGTGGAGGTACGTGTCTCGCTCCCGCCCGTAGTACTTGCTTATCACGTATATGATTGATTGTGCCACGCGAGTGAGTGTAGGGCCTAGCTAGTTTCATTTATTACTGCTGGTTGAGAGAGACGAGAGCGGCCTTTTCCCTTGGCCCTAGTCGAGCACTGAGCTCGGACTAGACTCCCGTGTCGTCCAGCGGCTTCTCGCCCGTTGTGACCCCGTCGCGCCTCCCTCCGTGGGACGGCCGTGGTTCGGAGTTCTGTTGAGAGACGCCTCCGCCCGGAGGGATTTCACGTTAGTAGGTCACACCGGCTTGCCTTGTCACGTGCGCGTGCTGGTCGCGTCCTTTAGCGTCCTAGGTTAGCTAGCGAGTCAGTCGGTCCCGCATCAAATTTGGTATCAGAGCCAGGTTAACCAGTTTGTTCTAACAAATTGGGGTCTTAGGTCATTCGAGTCTTTAGGTTGTCTAGGGTGCAATTGAGGCCTTAGAGTTATCTAGGTTGCATTGAGTTTCTTAGTTCATCTAGGTAACCCACCATTGCATTGTAATGTTAGGTTTGTGTCTAGTTAGAGTTTTGTCCTTGTCTCGTTGAGTCTTGCATGTCCAGCTTCCCCCCAGCCCCATGGCGATTCCTCGAGCCCATGCATCGTCATCCCTATTGGCCCGATTCGATGCTCTTATGGTACGACCCCTAAGTGTCGCCCCTACCACTCAGTCGTCGGGAGACCCGATCCCTATACCGATGACCGAGTCATTCCAGCGCCCTGTCATGTCCACTGCCATCCTACCTAATGGGATGCATACGGAGATCGACTTCATCAGTAGGGTGTCGTCTAACTGTGTCTCACAAGACATTGTTGAGTCACTCTCTAAGACTGGGGAGATTGTTCTCCGTGATGGTTTAGCTTTTATCGAGTTTCAACGGTGGTTTGGCCCCGTTAAATATTTCGATGGCGCTTGGTGCAAGATCAGCACACTTGCTGGTCCATGCATCATTTTAGGGCGAACTTGGTTGGAGGAAAGAAGTGCGACCATCGACCTGGATAGGAGGACCTGCACCTTACACCCATCTCACCTTCCCGGTGAGTTTGTCTTCCATGACGGCGTTACGCTGACCACCTCCCTGTCATCACCTGGGTTTGTTCCAGTGAGTTACGAGGCTGAACAGGAGTTGATTGAGGAGTACCTAACTGAGGTTGAGGAGTTAGGGAGTGATCCCCTCCACATCATAGAGGACTCCGTTTCCCCTCCCGAGAGAGAGGCTTCACCCTTAGACCCTCATATAGAGACATTCTTACCTTCCGAGGGTGAACTGGTCATTGGAGAGTCTTTAGCTAGCTGGCTAAGGGAGGGTCCACTTCTAGATGTCTCCATTCCTTGCTATACACCCACGGGACCAGCCCTCCCAATAATACCCCTTAACCCCTTTCACACCACTTTTCGGTCCTTCTGCTTTCTCGAAAATGTGAAGGACTTCCTTAGGAGTTTAGATTATCAATGGGAGTTGACTTACATGTTGACCTTAGGGTCTGACCAACCCTATAGTCATAGCTTTACACTCCCTGCTTTGGGGTCTATTACCTCGGTCTACACCATAGGACATATCACATCCGAGGTCCTTTTATTATTTCCTATACCCGTGGAGGTTGATTTTGTCCCCGCTTATGGTTTCACGGTCCCGAGGGAGGAACCTTGCCTTCCTTGCCTTCCTCATGAGCCCCTTGCCCCATACATGAGAGTGCCTGAAGGTGATTATCTGCACCTGGGCGAATGTCGCACATGGGCAAGTATAGTGAAGGGACCTGTCGGGAGGGGTCATCATTTCTTTGACCCTTTCGATCCCCTCCCTAGTGAGCCTCTCGACCCATATTCTTTTCCCCACCTTGTCGAGGAGGTCCACTATCATACACCACCTAGGCCTTCTAGTCAACACCTCACCTTACCGGCATCCAGATGCCCGAGCTTAGGAGGCCAGGGACACATGTCTCTTCCCCATGTTTCTGCATGTCCACCATCATATAGGGGTTTGTCTCATGTAGGGAATGTCATGAGTGAGTTTGGGCAATTTAGTCCCCATGAGTCTACCACATTCCGTAGGACACCCATGCATGATAGATACAACTTTGGTTGTCCTGGTCCTCCCCGTGTTGTCCAATCATGTAGGAGTCATAGGCATGCTAGGTCTGTGTTTGGATGTCCAGGACCACCACTGCATTCACATAGGTATGAGTCAACACAGCTAGTTCGGAGTCTACATCATCATCACCCCCTCGAGGCCAACAACGCACGATATAAGGAGTTAGCTGATGTGCATCGACGCACGCGTGAGTTCCGCGAGGGAGAGTATGTCATGATCAGGGTCAGACCTGAACGGTTCCCTTCGGGGGCCGTAAAGAAACTCCAGGACCGCGGTGCCGGACCCTTCCGAGTTCTGAGGCGGATTGGGTCTAACGCGTATGAGATTGAGCTGCCAGATGATTATGGGATCAGTTCGACGTTCAACGTCTCTGATCTGGCGGCCTATCGGGATCCAGCAGTGATTCCCAGTGAGCTTCTTGGGCCTCCCCTTCCTGTTGTGAGCGATACACCTTCTGAGAGTCCACCTCCTCCAGCCCCATTACAGAGACGCGAGCACATCGATTGTATACTGGATGAGCAGGTGACCACCACCAGGAGCGGGGCCTACCAGCGCTTCCTAGTGCGTTGGAGAGGGCGCCCTGAGACAGACGACACCTGGATCACGCGGGGAGAGCTGGAGCAGATTGACCCGGACTTGCTGGAACGTTACCTGAGCGACCGTGACCCTTACTCGACGGGGTCGAGTTCTTCCCACCCGGGGAGAATTGGTGAGGACACGCGTCACACTTTACGACGGAGTACACGGATCTCGCCGGCATCCCTTTGGCTCGGCGACCAGTTGGCAGATTAGCGGAGCTATCATCACTTATTTTATGCTTTGGGCCATGTTGGGCCTTGGTTTAGTCCGTGTGTGGACAATTTTCTTCAGTCATGGACCCCTTTTTTTTTAGGCCAATTAGGCTTTATTTGTGTTTTGTAGGCTTGCTAGAGGCTAGGGGGGTTATTGGGCCACTTCTTGGTTCACTTCTCTGGCCCACTAGGGCTGACCACTTTCCCCCCCTGGGCCCACCTTGGGAGGCGCGCCCCACCTAGGGTTAGGGTTGGGGGGCGGACCATTCCCTCCCCTCTTGGAGGGAATGGCAGCCGCCCTTCCCCCCTTGCCCTCTCCCTCTTTTGGCCGCCCCCCCCCCCACCTTTCACTCCTAGAATCTAGGAGATTTGAATGCCCTTCCCCGGTTGTGGCCGCCCCCCCCCCATCTCCTTTCCCCTTGGCTAGGGTTTAAACCTAGCATTTCCCCATCCCATATAAAAAGACCTTGTATTTTCTTTTCAAAAAGATAATGAAGAAATTGATGCTTGAGTGTTCATTGTGGAGTGCCACATTGTGAAAAGGGGCGACCCCTTCTTCTTCCTCCTCCTTGAGGGTGCGACGCCCTCACCTCCTCTCCAGTCCTTGGGTGCGACGCCCAGGGGTAGGAGACCTCCCCCAAGGGATTCCAACGCCAGCAGCCTTCAATCATCGTCCACGGCGACGAGTTCGGTGGAGCGACGGTGCACGCAGGATCGTCATCCTCTTCCCCGGGCGTCCCTGTGCTGACAGCAGATTTGATGTCCAGAGATCGGTCCGGTGCGTCCGCTTCCCGGCAGCGTCTCATCCGAGTTTCTTCACGACTTTCGTACCCCTTCCAATCATCTTTCCAACCCCACCGGCCTTGGCCAAAAATTCCACCCACAGAGAAAGTTGTCTTTACAGACACTTTCGTCGCGCTGACGACCTCCCTGACAGTCTCGCCTGTGACCCGAGACGACTTGGGTCCCCGTTTGCATGCCTCTCCTACCCCCAAACACCGCCAGTCCCTTCATAACATTTGTTCCCCTCCCAGTCACGAATCCAGCCCCTCTAGCCTCGCCTTCAAACTCCATCGGGGTAAACTTTTGTCTTCAAGCACACTTTTAGTGCGCAATCCTGCGCTACAGTACCCGAGCGGGACTGTCAGCAGCGGGCCTCCAAAGGGGGTACCATTTCCCGTCCTCGGATCGATCTGCAACTTGGTAGGTCGACTCCTCACATCCCACCACACCTCCAGTAACCATCTCGGGCTGGAACTCCTTCTGTACCCTTGCGCCATTACCACCCCACCACGGTCACAGGTCAGACTGTCCTGAAGTGCTGTCTGTGCACCCCTGTTGTCACGCCCTTCGCACCCAATCCCTCCACAGGACCCCATCGGCCACCACTGCCCCTGGATAGCCGCCCCTGTCAGCCTTCCACCAGAGAAGACGCCGCCACAAACGCTGTCCGGACGGCCGTGTACCAGCGCCATCTCTGCCCGCTGTCACAGGGACCAGCCAGCAACCTCTCGCCGGACCGACATCCCCCCGAGGCCGTAGCAGCAGCGTGGGGCCCCTCCATCCGGCTCGGCATCCCAGCAGTGCCCACGGCGACGTGGGCCTCCTCCTCAAAGGCTACTACAGGAGCGATCGGCATTGCGAGGGTCGGCATCCGGCTTCATCCCCGACCTCGGCTGCTGCCCGTCAGCCCGTGCGCCGGCCGCCCCGTGTGTAGCTGTGGTTGCAGCCTATTACCTCCCTGCGAGGAGTGGGCCCTTTTGATGTTTGTATTAGTTCTCTCACGCGTGTATCGGGGTGGTTGGACTCGGCCGGGGTTCCTTCCCCACGCTTAGGCGTGGAGGTACGTGTCTCGCTCCCGCCCGTAGTACTTGCTTATCACGTATATGATTGATTGTGCCGCGCGAGTGAGTGTAGGGCCTAGCTAGTTTCATTTATTACTGCTGGTTGAGAGAGACGAGAGCGGCCTTTTCCCTTGGCCCTAGTCGAGCACTGAGCTCGGACTAGACTCCCGTGTCGTCCAGCGGCTTCTCGCCCGTTGTGACCCCGTCGCGCCTCCCTCCGTGGGACGGCCGTGGTTCGGAGTTCTGTTGAGAGACGCCTCCGCCCGGAGGGATTTCACGTTAGTAGGTCACACCGGCTTGCCTTGTCACGTGCGCGTGCTGGTCGCGTCCTTTAGCGTCCTAGGTTAGCTAGCGAGTCACTTTTTGCGCCCTTCTCTCTCTCTCTCTCTCTCTTTCTGCTCCTGCGACGGGAGAACGGCGGGGTGTGACGCCTCAGCCCTCGGTGGACTCCGGGGTTCCCTCTTATCCTCATCTTCTTCCTCAACGGTTCGTGTTCGTGATTCCAGATTTCTGCCCCGACTTGTAGCAGAGCTCGCGCCCCCTTCCTGGACGAGTTTTGCCACGACCTATTTTCTGGAGATACGTCTGCGGATCAGCTTCGCGTCGGCGCCCATTTTGCATCAATCGGAGATCGGCACTGCCCGTACCGATTTTCTCCGCCGACCTGCGCCAGCACCACTTTCTCTGCTCGCCCAGCGGGGAGGCCCTGATTGCGAATTTTCCCCAGGCCTCCACGCTGCGTCTTTTGCCCTGGTTTCTTCAGGGTTCGTAGATCTCCGAGTCAACTTTCCAACGCCGCTGACGGCGTCGCGTTTCGACATCGTCACCGTCCGTGGCGGTCGATCTCGTGGGGTTGCGCCAGCGCGTCTGCCCAGTCCGCCCAGCGAACCAGCCCCGACTTTCAGCGACTCCTGCGGCTCGCACCGGCGTCGTCTGCCAGCGCCATTTGGCCGAGGGCGATCTCTGCCAGTCAGCTTTCACCCCCAACCGGCACGGACTTGTTCGGGCACCAGAAGGCCGATTTCCAGATTTTACCGTCGGCGAGCGCAGTTCTGCGCCCACAGAACCTGATCTGCCCTTCAGCAGCGCCCACGGTCACCACCGGCGGATCCAGCGCGCCCCCTTTGGCCGGAGCGTTCCTCCAACAGTCAGCGACGCGTCCTCTCTGACGGTGCCTCAAACGGGCGTCGTATCAGCCCGTGAGACCCCCCCTCCGCCCAGGCGCGCGCGACACCGGTTTCTGCAGCGTTGCACCCGAACCTCCTCGTGGCCGACCCGTCACCGAGTGCAGCCCGTCAACCCGTGTCCGGCAGCCCCGAACGTATTGGTTGTAGCCTTTTACCTCCCTGCGAGGAGTGGGCCGTTATTGGGTTGTATTTTATTGACCTCTGGTGTATCGGGGTTGTTGGTTCACGGCCGGGGTTCCTTCCCCACGCCTAGGCGTGGAGGTACGCGCTCCGACTCCCCTCCTTTTGCTTGCTCTTTTAGTATGTGATTGATTATGCCGCGTGAGAGAGGGTAGGTGCCTAGCCACTTATTGCCATCACCGCGGATCGTGAGTGAGAGCATCCATCCCTAGCACTAGTCGAGCACCGAGCTAGGACTCGACTCCCCTTGTCTTTGGAGGTCGACTATACGCCTAGACACGTGCGCTTCCCTCCTTGGGACGGCCGAGGTCGGAGTTTCTGTTGAGAGACGTCCCTCATTCTGTGGGATATCACGGTGGTCAGCCACTTGGCGACCCTTGAGCGTGCTACTGCCGGCCTCAGTTAGAGTCTTTTGTGAGTCTTAGTCCGTGTCGGTCCCCGTCCCGCGTCACTATATATGCTTGTAATTTTCATTTTTGATGAATTAATGCCATTTGAACTTGGAAAATCCTTGGAGCAGCCCTTGGGCACCCCCCCCTCTCCCTCTCTCCCTCTCCCCCTTGCAACTGAGAAGGCTACCTTCTGGAGGTGTGACTCCTCCCAATCGGTTCCGGTCATCATCGCCGCCGCCACAAGCCGCCACCGCACCGCCATCGGGATCGCCGGAGTTCTATCTTCATCCGACCACTGCCCCTTCCACGAAATTCTGCAGTCAGCCACAAGCTCCTTTCGATCTAGGATTTTGAGGAGATGTTCCAGAGGTGTCAAGTACGTCCCACAAAATTTGGTTGGTCATAAAGATCCCCTTTTATGATTTTTCATTTTCGCCCAACTTTAATTACCAGATCTGTCTGCTTCCTGTTCTGATTTCCACCTTTCCTGAGTTTCACATCTCCGACCTATCTTTGGGTTTTTTCTGGAGTTCCCAATTTTACAGAGAGTTCCATCCATCAACCCCTCCACCCACGATGTTTCTTGATTTTTTATAAGCCCTCCACCTATTTTTAAAATTTCATTCTCAGAGCTAGCTACAGTACTGTCCACCTGTTCCCAGATCCGACCACCTTCCAGTAAACAAATCATAACAAATCACAGCCACCTCTAATCAGTCCACAAAAAATATCCCCATTTTTCTTGTTCTAAATTCTACAACTTTATTGAAGAGCTTAGGAGCTGAATTAGCCACCTATCTTGCGGTCAACGGTAATTCTCAGAAAACTCACCTACAGATCTGAGGTTTCGGGTACTGTACAATAGGAGTTGTAAATTCAGTAAAGTCCAGATCCGACTAGATCCAGCAGATCTATCTGGGCCTAGATCGAAGGATTTCAAGAGAGCTTTCCAGCGATAGCTCATGCGCCCCGATCCCACATCGGGATTGATCGCAGCGGCCATTCTCGCCGGAGCACGCGTCGGAGGACAGAACCAGAAATCCGTGGGCAGCTAGTTCACGAATTGGGAATCGGGGCCGATCGACCCCCGATCGGTGTTTCCGGCCGACCACCGTCCGTGGAGGCGCGCCACCAGGGGTCCCCATCACAGCGGGTCCCACCCCCACAGATCCGGAGGACAGCGCCATCCGTGGGCCCCACGGACCCGTAGAATCCGCCGTTCAGAAAGCACGAAAACGCGGAGTTCGGCACCGCCGGGCGACATCAAGATGCTGCCCGTCAACCCGATTTACGTGATTCCCGGGCCCCACATGTGACCTTTTACCTCCCTGCGTGGAGTGGGTCAAATTATTGTACTGTTGTAATATTGTTAACCGGGAGTCCGTGAATTGGCCGGGGTTGTCTTCGCCACGCCGGGTGTGTGGAGGTAAAGGTCTCAACTTCTCGGCATTCGCTTGCTAGTTTAGTATATGGTCTTTTGCCACTGCCGAGAGCGATAGGTACTAGCCCGTGAGTCCATGTCACCGCTGTGAGTGTGAGAGTGACCCGTCCCGTGACTCGATCCGAGTCCGGAAATGAGTCGACTACCCGTGAACTCTGCTGGTTCTTCAACAGCGCACGATCCGTGTTTCCCTCGCTTGGGACGACAAGTGAGCTTGCGTTTCTGTTAGCGACGTATAGCCCATAGGAGCTCTCCGTGTCGGGCCTAGTGTCTCTCCCTTCATGTGTTGCTGGTCGTGTCCGCATCTAGAGTCCGAGGTTCATACCACGCAGAGTCGGTCCCCGTGTCCGTCCCGTATCAGTGGTGGATTCGAAGTGTATACGGATGCATCTGGCATTGGCTTAGGATACGTTCTCATGCAGAATGGAAAATTAATCTGTTATTCTTCAAGACAATTGAAACGTCACAAGGAAAACTATCCCGTACATGATCTGGAATTAGCAGCGGTTATTTTCGCCTTGATAATTTGGCGTCATTATCTTTATGGAGAAAAGTTTACGGTCTACTCGGACCATAAAAGCTTGAAATATTTATTCTCTCAAAAGGAGCTTAACATGAGGCAGAGGAGGTGGTTAGAATATCTCAAAGACTTTGATTTTGCTATTCAATATCATCCTGGCAAGACTAATGCTATAGCAGATGCACTCAGCAGAAAACTAATGGGTATGCTATCAAGTCTTATGATAAGTGTAACTAACCTTGTTCCTCAATTTGCCCAGTTGAACTTAGATATTGACATAAAGGAAGAAGATTGTTTCATACCTAATATCCGAGCTCAACCTACATTGATAGAAGATCTAGTCAAGCTGCAAAATGATGATCCTATATTACTGGAAATTAAAGCCAATATGGAACAAAGGCCGGATTTTTCTATTTCCAATGACGGAAGATTGTTATTTAAGGGCCGAATATGTGTACCAGATCATGAGGCTACAAAGAAACTAATCCTAGATGAAGCGCATAATTCTAAATACACAATTCATCCAGGAGGAACAAAGATGTATCAAGATCTCAAAAGAAATTTCTGGTGGCCCAATATGAAGAGAGAAATAGTTGATTTCGTGTCTCACTGTCTCACCTGCCAACAAGTAAAGGCAGAGCATTTTAGACTCGCAGGTAAATTACACCCCTTGAGTATTCCCGAATGGAAATGGGAGAGTATAGGGATGGACTTTATTATGGGTTTACCCCAGACCAGAGGTGGACACGATGGAATATGGGTAATCATAGACCGATTGACTAAATCCGCACACTTCATACCAATAAAGAGTCGATGGTCTGTGGATATTCTAGCAGCATTATACATAAAGGAGATTGTCAAACTACATGGTGTCCCCGTCACTATTATATCCGATAGAGATCCTCAATTCACATCATAATTCTGGAAGGGTCTACAACAGTCACTAGGGACTAGATTGAATTTCAGCACAGCTTTTCATCCATAAACAGATGGTCAAACGGAAAGAACAAATCAGGTAGTAGAAGATATGCTCAGGGCTTGTGCTATCAACTTTGGAGGTAGTTGGCATGATCACTTGTCTCTAGTAGAGTTTGCATATAACAATAGCTATCAGGCTAGCATGCGAATGACACCTTTTGAAGCTTTATATGGAAAAAGCTGTCGATCACCAATATGCTGGAATGAAATAGGGGAAAAGTAATTTCTAGGCCCCGACCTTATAAGGGATTCTACCGAGAAGATCAAGCTCATTCAAGAAAGAATGAAGATGGCACAAGATAGGCAAAAGTCTTATGCTGACAATCGAAGACGTGACTTAGAGTTTCAGGTAGGAGATCATGTATATATAAAGGTTTCTCCAGGTCGTGGTATTCGAAGATTTGGCATTAAAGGAAAGCTAACTCCAAGATTCATTGGCCCATTTGAAATTCTTGAACGGATTGGTGAAGTGGCTTACAAACTGACTTTACCTCCACAATTAGCAGGAGTTCATGACGTATTTCACGTCTCTATGCTGAAGAAGTATGTATATGATCCTGACCATATTATCACTTATGACAATCTGGAGATTCAGAAGGATATGACGTTCGAGCAAACGCTAATAAAGATTCTGGAACGATAAGTGCGTCAACTACGAAATAAAGTTATTCCTATGGTCAAGATTCAATGGAAGAAAACATGGCCATATGAAGCAACTTGGGAAACCGAAGCAGCCATGCGGAAAAGATTTCCAGAATTATTTAACTGTAAGTACACTCTCCGAAATCCATATATTGAATTTGGGGACCAAATTCTTCTAGGTGGGGGAGGGTGTAGTACCCCAGAATTTATATATACAATTTTGGAATTATAAAATAGTTTTCTGGAAATTATAAAGGCCTAAATAAATTAATGAAGGATTATTAGATTAATAAGTCATTATAAGGCTCAATTATGTTAATTAGTTAACCTAGCCTATCTAATTATTATCCAAAAGGTTAATGGACTAAGCCTATTAAGTTTGGCCCATATTCTAGAAGGGTAATTGGCTTATTCACGTATTTTAAGGATAAATACTAATTATATAAGATAATTATATGGATAAACGAATAAAAGAGTTTTATCAAATTGAAACTCTATATACGTCACATGTTGTAATACCCCAAATTTTTCTAGAAATTTAATTAGAAATTTATTTGAATTTAATTAGAAATTATTTGAATTTATTTGAACTTATGGGAATTAATTCAAAATTAATTAGATTAATTCTTTAATAAATAGAATAAGTCACATTTCGACTATTTTATAAAAATCCATAAAAATCATATTCTTGTAGAATCAATTACGTTTAATAATTTTATCTTCTATGACTAAGCCTAATAAAATCATTAACTAGGCCGAATCAGTGGGATTAGTCAAATTTTCACACTTACCTAACCAAATTCGTGCTCAATAGTAACCACCACGTTAAAACATCAAATTCGAGCTCATTTCTCAACCAAATGAGGTGATTCCAGGGGCAAATAAAAGGTATTAAAGAGAGGATCATTTCCCCTCTCATAATGCCACGAAATTTTGAGCTTATGGGGAGCATTTGGTCGCGCATGGGCTAGGTCAACTTTGGCGGCGGCGGTTTGAACATGCCACTTCAAGGGACGATTTCTCCCATCCTTGAAGGATCCAGAATGAGTATGACCCATTAAAAGAAAGCCCCATGCGTCTATTTTTATTTGGTAGCAGTGGTGTTCACAGAGGATTCCGATCTAGAGAGATCTCTCGCGTTTATTGGAGGAGTGTCCGAGTTCGTGGGTTTTTCTTTGGCCCTCTTTGTTCCTTCGATTAAGGTAGGTACCCTCGACCAAAATCTGCACATGAGTATACCATTTTGATCCTCCCGGAGAGCTCTTTCTATTGGTAGTAAAAGCCCCAAATTCTATTCGGTGTAGAGGGAGATCTCGTGGAAATAGTGAAGGGCTGTCAAACGGGGGTTCTTCATTCTAACTTCTAAATCTCTCTTCGATTGAGGTAGGTTATAACAGACCAAACTCTAATTAACATATATGGTTATAATCAGCAGCATGTTAGCTTTCATTTGGTGTAGAAATCCCTAAACTTTATGCATCATGTTTAGAGAATTTCTGATTTGAGTAAGAGCATGTCTAGACGTGGTTTATGATGTATTCTTTTGAGTTAAATCATGATTTCGAGTTATTAATCTTGATCCCCATATAGCATGTCATATATGGTTAGAATCAGCATCGAGTAAGCTTTCTTTTGATATAGAAAGCCCCAATCTTTATAGACCATGCTTAGAGAATTTCGTGTTTGATTAGAAGCATGTTAAGACTAGATTTTTAAGTGTTCTTCCTAGATAGGTTGTGATTTCGATTGATTTTCCGGTGAATTTAGGGTTCCAAACCCTTGTATTATGACCCTAATATGTCCATCAATAACCTAGGGGCATGGGGTTAAGATCTCAGTCCAATTAGACCCCAATTGGGTGAGATTTTTCCATTTTACGGAAGTCACGTTCGCGTCTGCGAACGCAGGGGTCGACCCATACACCCCGGGGGTCGACCCATTGGGTCGACCCATACACAGACAGGAGTCTGTCCGTGCGATTGGGTCGACCCACACGCTGGCAGACCCCTGGTTTTCCAGGGGTCGACCCAATGGGTCGACCCATACACCCTGGATTTCCAGGGGTGGACCCAATGGGTCGACCCATTTGCTGACAGCCCCGGTGGGCTTGTTTTCGACTCGAGGATCGATCCAGACCGTGAGGGGATCGACCCATTCAAGCCTAGTCCAATTGAAAACCATATTTTGAGGAACCAATGACCCATACATGCAACCCATTGATCTTAAATTAAGCCCGGCGTTCCTCAATCCAAAATTGACTAACAAAGTGTATAAACCATCCCGATTACTATCTCCACTTCGACGCACACAATGGTTAATTAGAAACCCATATAATAAAATGGTAATTGTGAAAGTAAATTTCTGTAATGTATTACTGTCTATTGTCATTATTGGCTTGTTCTAGTATCTTGAGTTACCATCTTGTAATTAACTTATCTCTTGAAATTGAGATTTCATAATAATTCATGAATCAAGGTATTTTGAAATGGCTGTTAGGAATCAATTAAAAGTCCTTATACCCCAGTAGATTGGACTAATATCACACTAACAATCTTTATGGCATTACGGCCATTAAGCTTAAAATGCTATCCCTTTGTGCGATTCTACCCGGACACACTATCCGGCGAGTTAGAATCCGCCATTTTGAGACCCGTATGACCCGGCTACGACCTGGAAATTGTGACCAAATCGCTGAGTTATAACTCATGGATCGACTTGGGCTAATCAGCACATGAGTAGCTCATAGTTGACCGCTTGTCTCCATGAACGATCTAGTGTAGTCCGTATAAGTATCGTAATTGTGTCTTAAGGTCACGTACTGCTTACTTACCTGAACGGCACTGTCAACCGTTCATTCTTGACCTCGTGGACTGAGATTTGGTCCAGTTCTTGTAATACGGCCAGTAGTAGCCGTATGTCCTGTCAAACGGCCCAGAAGTGACCATATACCTAGTTTTTTAGTTAATGAATCCAAGGACATGTTAGTCCTTTAAATCTTGAACTTCTGACAGAAATTCCTCTGATTAAATTGGCCATTTAACTTGACTGAATGTCTAGACAACGTGGGATCTTGGATCCAATAAATCAATGCAAACGCATCATAAGGGCCCGGTCTGGTCCTGGGGAGAGCGCCCGAAAAATTATTGAGCCCATGGGATGTTATAATGACATGGTGAGGCATTGCACCGAGTGCATGACTAATGTGACGTCTATGGCATGAAAATCTCTTGTTACTCTTGTTACTTGATCGTGCTTGAAATGATGTTTAAATTACTTGCTTGTTGGCCAATTCTCTATTACTATCTCCTGTTGTAAATTCTTGTACTTGTTATCTTGTTAATTCTTGTCATCATATATTTCTTGACCTTGCAAGATCTTTTATTACATTGTTTCATTGTATCGTCATTTATTTCTTTTATTAGCATGGCATATGAAAATGTAATTAAATTGTTAATCACATAAACTTGTCTGTTATTTCCTACTGAGCGTCAGCTCATAGTTGTTGTTTCCCCCCTTTCCAGGTTATTCAGGTGATGATGCGCATACCGATGGGGAGGGGCAGGAGTGATATCTTTGAGTGCACCAGTTCTAGAGTTGGAGTTGGCATAGTTATCCTACTTGTAGTTGTGCCTTAGAGTGTGTTTAGTTTCAGTTATGACATTATTGATTGAGTTGTTATTGTCTCAGTTTGTATTAAGTTGGTTTAAGGATATTGTACTAGATTTGGAATATTTCATGATCAATAAGTTATCTCTTTTCTTAGCACCTGTGTAATTGTTTAGTTTAGAATATTTATTTGATTTCGAGCTAGTTTCTAACTGTACGACCCGATATTCTGCGTCGGGACATGACAGTTTATGTAATACCCTGGATCCTTGGTAGGTCTTGCTGGATCTTCATTGGATCTTTTGGATTGGTTTCGGTGAGTTTCGGTTCGCTTTTGTGGCTTCCGAGTTGAGCTTTACGAGCCGTGTGGGTTTTTCTCTCGTACTAGTTACGGAACCCTACGGTGAGTTTGTTTGTCAGTTCCTCGACTCGTGGATGCTATAGCGACGATGTACTCTTCGAGCCAGTCGTTTCGACTATTTTTGCGTATTTTTCTGAATTTGTGCATTTTCGGCGCATTTTCAGAATTCTCAGAAATTAGGAAAATTTCCTAATTTCTTTTCCTTTTTCTTTCCTTTTCCTCTCTCCTCCTTCTCATTCGCCGTCGCTGTCTCTCTCTCCCATTTTCTCTCCCGTTTCGCTCTCTCGGCTCCGGCTGCAGACGGGGTACCTTGGGGCGTGTGCTGGGGACGTGGTGGAGCTGGCTAGGTGCGCGATAGTGCGAGGATCGAGATGGATTTGGCGCGATCCCGAATAGTGGATTCAAAGCCGACGGTTCGGTTCACGGCGCGGTTTTCGGCGCGGTTTAGTCCCTTCGGGGCACGGTTTCTTCGGTGGAGGTAGGGTGACGGTTCCTCACTTCCTCCTCTCCGTTTTCCCTGCCATTGCACGTCGTTCGGCAAGGAAACGGCCGAGTTTGGGCTTATTTTGTCTAAACCGTGATTTTCGGAGTTTTTAGGGTTCGCCGGAAAACGGCAACCATTTGTAGCTCGGTTAGTGTTGAACTGACCGCTGGGATGTTAGGATCCCATCCATGCTTGTTTTGTGTTGATCGGTGGTCATTCGAGGCCGGTAGGAGACCGGGAACCTCGTTGACCCATTTAGGGTGGATTCGTTGGAATCACCCGGATCTTGTGTTTTTGTGGTTGCATGTGCGCTTTTTAGCCTCCTTATGTGGTTTTTCATCGTCGATGGTTGTTTCCCCTGCGTTTCGACGTGAATGGGGCGTGGAATGGGCCGGTTTGGTCATTCCCTTGTTTTCCCGCCGTGACCGATGTAGCGGTCGTTCTAGGGACCATTACATGGCCCTGACGGCCCTACGATAGACCGCCACTTCGTTTGGCGTTTTAGAGTTTTGTCTTCTGGGTGTATGATGGCCCTGGGGCGGCGCGTCACACCCATGTAACGCGCATGTGTTAACGCGTTACATTGCTTCATCGTTTTGAGTTTTGGGGTTAAGTCGGTTCCTCTAACGCGCTTGACCCAGCGCGTTAGATGGATGTAACGCGCCCTGCGCTGGCCGTTACATTCTATTTGACCGACGTTGACCATTAGAGGCGGTGCCTCTGACGGTGGTTCCCCCGTGCGTTAGGTGTGTGTAACGCGCCCCGTGCTGGCCGTTACATGTTGTTTGGCTGAGTGGGGTTGCTGCGCCGTTGGATGTAACGGTGGGACCCCTGTGCGTCAGGCGTTTGTAACGCGCCCTGTTCTGGCCGTTACATGCCTCTCAGCCTCTGTTTTTGTCTTGAGCCAGTGTGTAGCGCGCCTGCTCCTGCACGTCAGGCGTGTGTAACGCGCTTGGCCTAGCGCGTTACATGGCTTGAGTTGCCGTGGGTTTTTATCTTTGGTTTGTGGCTGTAACGCGCCTTGTTCTGCGCATTAGGTGCTTGTAACGCGCCTGCCATGGCGCGTTACATTTGTTGTGTTTGCGTTTTTGTCCGTGTTGGCCCTGACGGCCTGGGTCGGGCGCGTCAGGCGTGTGTAGCGCGCCCGGTGCTGGCCGCTACATGTTGTTTTATGTGTTTTAGAGTTTGATAGGGCGGTGTGTGTGACGGCTGCTCCCCCGACCGTCGCTTGGAGTGTAACGGCCCAGGTCTAGACCGTCATATGCATGTAGAGGTCTAGGGGTGGCACGTTACATGCCTTGTGCTTCGATTTCCGTTCCTTCGATTTCTGCTTGTCTTGGCTTGGCCTTGTGGTCTGCCCGCTATCCCGTGGAGGTCTTCTGACATCCTATGAGTTCTAAGACTACGTTGTAAGGTGGCCAGGAGTCTTCTTGCTTGAGGTAGGATTCTCTTTCCTACTTTTCGAGCATTATTGTTAGGTTCTGGTCAACCCGGTCTGACCCAGGGGTTGACGTGTGACCTAGTGTGTGCGTGTCTTGGCGGTTCTGTCCAGTCCGAGACACCGGTTCTGGATACCTCGAGGTGTCGTTTACCTTGGGTTGCATGTCCAGGCGTGTCTGAGGGTCTTCGGTGTTCCCTCAGGTCTCCGTGAGTTGTTTCCTGCGGAGTGTCGTTTCTTGTGGTTTAGGATTAGACCGATTGGCGGCTTGTTCCGCTGTTTGTGACGATCTGCCTTTGAGTCGTCTAACTCATGGATCGTTGCGTTGTAGGTCTAGTTGCCTGGTCCTAAGTCTGTTGGCAGTGGTTGTACTGCCAGTGGTGCTTCGTAGTACGTGTGACAGAGCTTCCGTGGACTGTCTGTACTTTAGCACTCGTGTTTTCGAGTCTTGTGCCTCGTGAGCCTCCGTTTGTTGTTACCCTTCGGTCTCTTGAGTGCCGGCCCGCTTGCGGATAGCGGAGGGTTCCCGTACACGGTTAGTAAGCTAGTTCCGTGGGCTCCCAGCCAACGATAGCGTCCTGCCGAGGGAGAAAACTAGCTAGAGGACCTGGCTTAGGCTAGAGCCAGTGTGTGCACACGTTGTCAGGGACTGAGGACTTACGTCGACGGACGTGTCCCTGACTAGTTACTTGTCTTGTTGTTGTTCTGTTTCTGGTTCAGCATCTGTTGGTGCTGTCTCTCCTTGGACTCGGAGCGGTTGTTCCTTGGACTTGGTTTTAAGTACCTTGGCCTCCGCCGTTTTGGGCGTGTGTAGGTAGGTACTTGTGACGCAGCGTAAGACGTCAGTGGACGCAGCTGGCTGTTTCTGTGAGGAGGTGCTCCCGTCACGTGACACGTGACTCTCGGCGTTTCTTGCGCATTGTGACCTTTGCGAGTGGCCCTCTCGTGGCTGTACTCGAGGTCGGTGCCCCGTTGCGTGCGCGACGTTCTAGTCGTGCGTGGGGCTACGTGCACGGCGTTTCTGGTCGTTCTGGTTGTCATCTGTCTGGGTCTTTTCTAGACCTTTTCTGTTTGTGTAGTTGGCTTTTGCCCTCTTCTCGGTTTTGGCCGACGGACTGGTATACCCTACCGTGTGAGTTTAGGGTTGACCGTCTGTTACCTTTTGGAGTAGCTTAGAGTGCCGAGTTCTCCTCGGTGGCCGTGTCTCGTGTTTTACGGCCTCGCTCTTCTTTGTTGTTGAGCTCCCCTTTCTCTTAGCCTGTTCCCTACTCCTGTTGTCCCTGTTCTATTTACAGCTTTGTAGTGTAGCTTTTCCTGCTTTGCTGCACTTGCTGTTTTACAGTTGCTTCTGTTGCACTGTGCATTTTCTAGTGGGGATCCGTGTGACCCCTACTGAGTTTCTGGTCAGAGACTCACCCATGCTTTTCAGGTGGGTTTCACCTTCTGCTTCCGCGTGGTTCCTGGAGTGTGCGTGCTCGTTGCGTGCGGTTGCTGCCAACTGGTACCTGCGTCGGGCTGCCCCCGACTTCTTGGTACGTCTTTCCTTTCTGTCGACTGTACTGTGCTAGACTTGTTATCTTTAGCTTTGGACTGACTCTGGGATATAATTGTTAATTTGAACAGTTAATTAAAAAGTAATTTTATTTCTGCTACTTTAGCAATCCTATCTAATGAAATTTAATCTCTTCTGTTATATCTCTGTGGTTTCAATGTACTCTACACGTGCCTTTTTCCCTTCGGAGCTTTCCCGCTCTTGGGAGGCCTCGCGGGTTCCATGCGGTATCACGCGTATCCGGTAGTCCTACCGGGTATGCCGGGTTTCCGGAATCCGGGTCGCTGCAGAGTGGTATCAGAGCAGTGTTCTGAGATGTTCGGAGTTCTTTTCTGAGCTATCAGAGCATTGTCGTGTGAAGTACATGGGAATCTGAGATATACAGTTTCCAGAGTCATGAAAGTCCAGCACAGTCTTCAGCTGGCTGCGGTTTGTGATTCTTTGTCGCGTTGTTTTCTGTGTGTTGTCTTGTGCGTGCTGTTCTGGCACTGTACGAGATGGTTCTGCTCTCGTCAGGATGTGACGAGGTGTCTCTTTTTCGTCATTGCGTTTGTCTCGATCATGTTGTACTTGGCAGTGTTCGCCGGAAGGCTTGAATCTGCGGTACGTTTTTCGAGATTTTTTCGTGTGTTGTTCAGGTCGCCGTTGACCTTCAGCCTTGGTTTGATGACCGTACACGTTCTTACGTTGTCTTGGTCATCCCGGCTTGAGTCTGTTCAGCTCCTGATGTGTTTCGCTTCTGTTGAAGTGCTCGTTTAGATTTCATGTTTGAGAAGTTGCTCAGGCAAGCTAGGATTTCCCTTCCTGGTGAGCTTTTGTGGTTGAGCTTCTTGCTTCTCGTCCTTTCTGGTAGAATCTTTTCAAGTGTTGCCTTGGATTTGCTGTCTTAGTGATGCCTTTGTCCTGTGTCTGCTTAAGTGTGGACAGCTTTGTTTTGAGCTTGATCTGCTCTCTGCTTTACGGTTGCTTGGCTTTGGACTCCATGATGGTGTTAAGAGCTGTTGTGTACCGTATTGTCGTGCCGTGTCCAGCGGCCGATGTATCGTGAAGGCTCATTTATCATTTTCAGGACGTGAAGGTAAGCTGAGATTGATGCTTTCCTTGTGCTTTGTGTTAAAGCTGGTGCTCTTCTCCTATTGCGCTTAGGTTTCTTGTGATCGATTGTTCACGGGATCGGTACTCGTGGCGTGTGATTTGGGATCTTTGTTGATTGCGAAGGCGCTTGGTGTATGCTGAGGTGTGACAACCGAGGTTGTTCTGTTACATGTGCACGTTGTTGAGAGCGCAGCGGAATTGTGTGGGTTGGCTACCCACTGGTCGAGAGATCTGTTTCTTCTCGATGTGACTTCGTCTTGGCTTCTTGTGCCTTGATGTCGTCTGTTGCTGTGCCATTGTTGGTGGTTTTCTGGTGTCGGCTTTGGCATTTGCGAGTATTGGGGAATTTGTCGGCATTCCTACTGATTGAGTACCCTTTGCTCTGCACTTCTTTCTTGGGTGTTATGCTCTCGAGGTGTGTTGGTGGTCCTTGAGTTGCGTTCCCCGAGATTGTTGTTGTTTCTCGTTGTTGTGGGTCTTTTTCTTGGTGGGCAGTTAGATGCGTGACCCGTTTCTTGTGGTCGTGTGCTCAGCTGTTCTTGTGCCTTGTTGTGACCCTGCTTGCAGTGGTATTCTGTGGCCCTGCGTGTTGTGCGGAGCCGGAATCCTGCAGGTGCTGCCGTTGTGTTGTTTCTGTAAGTGCTGTTTCTCTATGATTTTGTGTCTCTGTGTGGACCAAGTCTTGTCGGTTAGCTTTGCTGTACTCTTCTTCCCTAGAGTTAGCTTGCGACTCGATCAGATGTAGTATCTGAATGAGGACTGACTTGATTGTGTTTGTGGTCCAGTGCTGTTGTCATTGGCGTCCTGTATGCCAGGTGTTCTCTGTTGCCTTTGGCACTAGAGCCGATGATGTGGTTGAGCTGTCAGCTGTGAGTACTGTGTCTCCTTGTGTAAGCTGCCGCTTGCCGTGCTGTCGTTGTGTTTTTCGGTGTTGGTTGTCTGTTGTTGTGGCAGTCGTGTCTCCTGTTTTATGAGATGTAAGCGACGTTGCCCTGTTTCGGAGGTGTCAGACTTGTGTTCACTTGTGTCGTGCTCGATCCAGAGCATGTGCTCGTGATTGTGGTCTGACGGTGTTCATCTGAATTGTGTTTCTCGATATTTGTGTTGTTTTTGTGGTTGTGCTTGTAGATTCCTTTAAAATCCACTTAAGGAAAATATGATGAAAAGCAAACAATAAACATTAGTGGAGATGAAACATGCACGAGGTGCACAAGGGGAGTGTGTGTGATCGCCAGAGACACGAGGGTCTCAAGTGGAAAAATAATAAGGGAAAGGATCGCAAAATACCTCAAAAATTGCGGTTGATTGTAGAAGCTCCTTTCTCTTCCAATCGGCCGGTCGATGAAGAGAGTTCTTTAATTATTACCCTTGCAAAAAGAGACACAAACACCACAAAAGAATTGAATTAGAACATGGTGTGTAGCATCAAATTCTTATATAGAAAGATGAGCATGAAAAGATGTGCAAGACACACCTTGTGGGTGTTGGCCCTTAAACCCCTATGCAAAAGGGTGGGAGATGTATGATGCATGCAAATAAAAAATAAGGGAAGTGTGCAAGAGTTGCACTATGGGGAGATCTCAATGTGATTGAGAGAAAAGATCAATAAAACAATGATGCATGCATGATTTATGAACTATGAAAATAAAAGATAAAGGGGAGATAAGATAAAAATCTTGTTTGTTGCTTGCTCCTTTGGCTTGAATGCTCGATAGGGAGGAAGCCTCAAAAGATGGGATGAAGGCGTTTAACGTAAGAACTCCTCCTTAGCCAATGCAACCTTCGGTTCCTGTAAAGAAAAAAAAACAACAGAAGAAGGAGAAGACAGAAGAAGAAGGAGAAGGAGACAGAAGACACAGAAGAAAGAAGAAGAAGAGGAAGAAGACAGAGGAAGAAGAAGAAGAAGAAGAAGAAGAACGGAAGAAGAAGAGAATCCGGAGTCCAAAAAATTAACAGAGCCAATGGCTCTGTTAAATAGAATTGGATGAAGAGATAAGAAGGCAAGAGTCCTACGGAGGGAAAGGATAAGAATGGGCAAGAGCCCAAACGAAGCAGGGACTCTCTGGGGAAAGGGCTGCGAAGCCAGAAGATGAAACACGCCCTTGGTCAGGGCGTCAATTTAAGAATTGACGACCTGTCAAGGGGCGTTAATTTAAAACACGCCCTGGGTCAGGGCGTTTCTTCCTGGATTAATTTTAGAAATAAACATTTCTTTTATTTAGAAATTGTGAAAGACGCCTCATGGGGAGGCGTGAATTGAAAAACGCCCCATCATAGGGCGTGAGTTAATATTCTTCAAATATTTATTCTTTTTCGAAAATTGGATAATGCCAGGAATTGACGCCCTTTCCAGCGGTCGTCACTTTTTAAAGAAACGCCCCAGGTCAGGTCGTGATTCAAAAAAACGCGCCCTTTCCAAAGGTGTTAATTTCAAAAATCATAAAAGGGGAGATAAATGCCCAAAAAATAGGAAAAAAAGGAAAATAGAGGAAATTAGGGGAAATCCATGAAAAAGTGGGAAAAATCACTCAAACAAGCTAATTCTAGGGTCAAATGGGGCATTGCACGGCAATATGAAATATACTCAAAATAATGTCATTTTTAGCGTGTCTACAGCTGCCCCGCCTTGGCGTCTGCTTTGCAAGGGAGCGTAGCAAACTGAAAAGTAGATGCCAATGTGTGATGAGACACGCAATCAACATCACTTGATGAGAATCAAATCAAAAGCACGAGATGAAGCAAATCTCGGGAAATTCAATGAAATCAACAATGTTTGGATAAAAGGGGAGTTGTGCACGCGGTGCACGAAGGAGATAAAATAAATGATCAACTTCCAGCGCGGTGGAAGTACCCCAGGTCACAAACCTGTAGGTTTCACCATTGGGGAGCGATTACCAGCCAGTGGACGTGCTGCAGCCAAGGTGGATCAAAGGAAAGGATTGAAATAAGATGATAAAAATCCAAACAAGGAGCTTTCGAGAAAATCACCCAAAACGGCGACAAAACGAACTGAAGACACAATTCGGCATGGAATATCTCATATCTGGACAGATTAAGATCAACTCAACTCTCAAAACCAGCTTATCAAAATGATTTCCCAAAGTTGATTCAAATTCCTACATGAATGCATGCTGGGTTTAAAGGGAAAAATTAAATCAAACGAAAATATAAGATAATCAAGGATAATATTGTTAAACTGCCAAGACTGGGTCAAGAAACCGATTCTGCGAGCCGATACTAAGCCGAAGCCCGTTTATCCACGCACCAACTTACAAAAGGGAACCATCGTCCCCAATCTTGGACAGCTCAACGGCCTATCCGTGTGACTAAGACTCCTCTGGAATCATCATTGTTTTTGATGAAGGGGAACTCAAATTCCAGATTTACCAAAGCCACAAGGTCCTTGATATAATCTAGTAGCATATGTAACATATAGTAAAATGCATACAGGAGATGGTGGGGCAATGAGCATGGGAACTGAGAATTGTGCTGCAAGCACCGTGGGACTTGGATGATGATGATGCCCAGTCGGTGGGACCAAGAGCTTCTTATCCTGCGCTCAAAATTCATCAACCAAGATATAAAAGATAACAAGCAATGAATAAGGCATCTAAGCGTAGCAAGCATAGTATGAATTAAAGCATCAGTAGCATGTCACAACATAGTAACCATTATGAGTTGAATCATGATATTGCAAAGCATCATTGTTTGTTATTTTGTCATGAGGATGCCAACTTGGCTAATCAAGATTTGGAGTTGAATGATCAAAATGATATAATGCCCAGTGGCAAAAAGATCAAGAGATTTGATAATGCACATTGGCAAAGTGATCAACAGGAGTTGATTAAAAAGATCTGGAGATGAACGATAATCAGGATGATAATCAGGAGATATAACCAAAATGATATAAGGAGGTGATAACCAAAAATGCCCAGGGTGGCATGTCATGAGAATATCGGGAGAATCAATAGATTGATAGCAATGAGTGGAGATAGGACTCATCCCGTGCTCTTGGTCCTTGCAAAGTTGTTCGTGCAAAAGCACCATCAGAAAATACAATGCAATTTTTTTTTGGATTTTTGAAATATGTAAATTTTTATGAGTTTTGAAAAAGATATTCAAATTTTTATGAATTTTTGGAAAATAATTCAAATTTTTATGGATTTTGGACAAGAAATATTCAATTTTTTGTTTGATTTTGCTCAGGAACTATTCAATTTTTTTTTGGTTTGATTTTGCAATATTCAATTTTTTTGGATTTTTTCACAAGAAATATATTTTTTTAGATTTTGGTTTAGACATAGCTAATGCAGCATCAAAGGGTGTTTAAACCATTAATTGGGGGTCCTCGTTCCTTCCCTTTTCGTTTAAAATTACCCAAAGCCGGGCGTGCATTGAAAGTGGCATCCTATAACCGACCGCCTTTGATCAACGGTGCCCCTACCAAGGCCATACCTGAGAAACGTTCGGTCTTGGAGGGAGAAGAGAAGAATAAGTTGGGATAAGCTTTATGCAGGATGAGAGATATCGGGACTTGAATTCTTTCCAAGGTGTTAACCCTCAAAGAGGTAGTCTGTTGCGCCGGGGTTTTGTGCCTTTGATTTTAGACCCTTGACATGCATACGACCAGGGTTTTCCCTGCGGGGACTTTGCCACTCTTGTCATGCCATAATTCACAATCTTGCTTTTATCAAAATTCTGACTTGATTTTCATAATGACCCTTTTGGCGAGATGTATATCATGAATATTCATATTTAGTTTGGGTCAAGACTGCCCCTATTTGAGACTCCTCTCGTATTGGGGATTACCAAGGTTGGTCATCTCATCCGTCAACCTCTTGCCCCTGCACGTGGCTGAGTAAAGAAGAGAAAAGACTTTCAGATATACTCATGGCATGGCCAAGGTAGCAACGGTGTTTAACCAAAGGAGCCGGCTAAGGACGCCGTGAAGTGTGTGAGGTGCCCAGCTGAGGGTTGATCTTAACAAGCAGGGAGAGAATGTTGAATTCCCAGCGCGGGGTTCTTATTAACCAAGGTGCGGCATAAGCAAACCTAAAGACTCTTAACAATGATTTAATTTAACAAAAGCCTAAGATAAAGATCTAAAACACCACTCTTAATCTTGTTAGGAAGCACTTCATTTTGAAAATCACGCGTGAAGTAATGAGGTAATGATATCATATAAATGCTTACTTACGCCAATATGTTACCTTGCAACCTTTGTTAAAGCAGCTGTCACGAGAGGTTGATCATCGTGGGATAGTCCTCTTAGGCAGATAAAGGATTGGACGCAAAGGGTTGAAAGTGGCTTAACAAGAAGGAGTGGTGCCAAGACCAGACTCAGACGAATAAGGGAAAAAAAAGGAAAAGAGGCGAGGGCTAGAACTCCCTTGCTAAGGCGTGGAGACCCTGATCACATGGAACAGTCTACAGAAGGAGAGGAGAATTAGAAGGAGGAATGAGGACTAAAGCCTCGAAAGCAATGGGAGAAAGGGCAGATGCCCAAGGCAGTGGATGTGGAAGAAGTTGGGTCGGACCCAGAATCAGGAGGAATTAGAAGAAGAAATTGATAGATGGAAAGAGGCGGATCCGGAGGGTCCGGAGGCGGAGGAGAATCGTGAGAGGAGAAATCACCCGGAGGCTCCGGAGGGATAAAATATCGAGGGACGCGATGCCCCGAGATGAAATAGGGAAAAAGATGATGGAAAAGGAAGAAAAAAAATGAAGGATGTGATGTTCAGGAATATTAGAAAGATGAATCGGAAGAAAGATGGAGGGTCCGGAGGTTCCGGAGGAAGCAAATGCCGAGGGACGCGATGCCCAGGGAGGAGAGAAAAATCCGGAGGTTCCGGAGGAAGAAAATGGAAAGGGGCGCGATGCCCGAGGGAAAGGTATGAAAGATCCGGAGACTCCGGAAGAATAAAATGGAAAGGGGCGTGATGCCCTGGGGGAAAGTCCGGAGGTTCCGGAGGAATGAAATCAGGAAGGAGAAGGTGGAAAGGGGCATCATGCCCGGAAAAGAGTGATAAAACACCTGGGAATTCTAGGGAAATAGTGGGAAAAGGGACGCGATGCCCTGGGGAGAGTGGTTTAGAAGGAAATGGAGGTAAATAAGATGGGAAATGCGGGATATCCGGTGGTGCCGGAAGGCGGGGAAGATACGGGTTTGGAAACCCGTGAAGCAGGAGGTGCAAATGCATGCAATGGGATGGATGCGATGAATGCAATGAATGCGCGAATGCAATGAGATGCAAAGAATATGGAGAATATGAAGGGCGAGAGGACGAGATCCTCCTCCTAACCCTGGGAATGGCCCATGGAAAAGATGTGATAGACAAGAAGGTGGATGAAATAGCGGAAGGCCTTTCGGCATCAAGATAACTGCCCCTCCACGGCAGTGAAAGAATACAGCCAATTGGCCCAATAAAAGGAGCTTCAATAAGTGGCAACCCCCTTTGAAGGCAAAGATCAACAATGTGAGGGAGTTGGAGAGTTGGAACGGGAAGCATCGTGTTGCCCATTGAATGTGGTATATATGGAAAGTTGAGCAAAATGGGCATTCGCCCCTTGTAAGGAATAATGAATTCGAAATTCGGAAATTGGAACAAGGGGTGCCCTGCCCGGCCCTTAGACGGCATCAACGCCCGGCATGGCGGCGACTTGACTTCTTCGGCCGTGATTGGCACAATAACCCGGATTGGCATCCGGCAAATGAATTCTTGCATCTTGAATGGCACGGCCAAATCCTTGCTGCCCGGCTCTTGATTATCTTCGGCACCTGTGCTTGTAGAAGGCCCCCCATTCCGAGTAGTAAGGGGAGGTGAAGCGGAGGCGGAAGGCTCCATGAATGGTGGAGGCATGATGGAAAGCGTAGGTAAATGGGTGAGCGTAAGCGGAGGTTCAAACACGTCGAGTTTCTCCCTTTGCTCGGAAGCAGTTGGGATTGGCTCGGGTGCAAAAAGGGGTGGATCCTACTCAGGATTAGCCACGGGTAAGGGTAAAGGGTTAAATGGTGGAATAGGCAAAGTGAGTTTTAAAGGGATAATGGAAGGCCGAGGTGGCGGTAATGGGAGGCTAATTGGGGAAGGTTTAATGGTGTAATTAATGGAGGCCGATGGTGTGGAGGTGGATGGCTTAACGGGTGGAGGTTTAATAGTGGAAGGCTTGGTGGAGGCCAGTGTTGCGGAGGTTAATGGTGTAACTGGAGGAGGTGTAATGTATGCGGTGTTAAGGATAGGAGGAGACTTACAATGTGCCGGTGTGGGTGATTGAAGTATCGACCCATCATCGTAACACCAATTAGTCTCATAAATACGGGTTGGATCAGGGATGGTTTCATCCTAAGCAGGAGGTTTATCAAATGACAGTGGAGGGAGCGGGAAATTAAGAAAACTTGGGAGGGGTGCCTGCGGAGCTTCATCATCATCGTACACTGCCTTGGATTCTTCAATTGCCGGCTCTTGATTGCTTGAAATGCCGAAGTCATAATCATCTCTCCTATCTTTCCATTCTTTCTCCATCTTGGTGATATCATCCAGGAAAGCATGAAGGGGATTGACTGGAATAGGAGGAGCCGTGACCCTCTTTAATTGTTCCTCCATCAAAGTGATTTTATCGAGGAGGGTTTGCTGGAGGGGTGTGACCTGAACAACAGAAGGTTGGCAGGGCCTTGAAGGAGGAGGGGCCGTATAAAAAGGCCGTGGAGGTGGATTAATGGGCCGACCCATAGAAGAACCCGGATGGGCCGGATTGCAATGAATAAATGGGCCTTGGGGCCGTGAGGGAGGAGGAATAGAAGGAGGCGGGTGATGGGCCACCCGAGTAGAATGAACAGGAGGAGATGGGTAATGGGCTACCCGATCAGGATTGGAAGGAGGAGGTGGGTGATGGGCCACCCGTGTAGAATTGGAGGGAGATGGGTGATGGGCCACCCGAATAGAATTGGAAGGAGGTGGGTGATGGGCCACCCATATAGGATTGGAAGGAGGGAGAGATGCATGAGATGTGCCCTCAACGGCAGCCTTAAGGGCTTGGATCTGTTGAGGGGTAAGATGATCCAATGCATGAATGATCTGGGAGACATTCTCATCATTGGGACGAGAGGATCCCGAGGGAGTAGTGGCTCGAAATTGAGTTGAAGGACCATTGGATTGGACATTGCCCATGGGTCGGGCATGACCATAAGAATGAGGACGTGGCCCTTTGAAAGAATGGTGAGAATTTTGATGAACATGTTGAAATTGAGGGGAATAGGATGTGCTAGATTGATCACCCTCATGAATTGAATTAAACATGTTGTTTTTCTTATCATGGTAAGCCATTATGCAACCCAAATAATGTGCAAACAATTTGCAAAGAAACACACAAGTTGGAATGGTTACCTTGATTTTTATTTGTTTAAACCTTGGTGAATTAATGAATTTTTATCAAAGTTTTGAATGATTCACGCAGGGGGGAACCTAGTTTCAATATGGTTTGAACTCTAATGCCAACTAGGGACCCTCTCTCACCACGTATATGGCCAACTAACTCGGGACTTCAAAAGGGTACAACCTGCCCGGCGTCCGTGAGGGAATCCACGGGTGCGGGGACTTACGGAGGCTTGGAAAGGGGATTTTCGGTCCAAAGAGACGGAATGCTCAATGGAGGGTCGTCCCGATTCCAAGAGGGTGTGTGGAATCCTAGTTAGGAGAGAGGAGGTCTCCCAAACCAAATGCAAATGTAAATGCAGCAGGGTAAACAGGCCAACCACAATAATATGATCAGTCAATATGAAATATCATGAAAACTCACCCACGGGAAGGGTTCTGGAAACCCACAGTAAAAACACGCCCTGGCAGGGGGCGCTACTAAACAAAGACACGACAGTGTGACTGTCGTGACTCAAAGCGAGGTGCCAGGGGCAGTAAAAACACGCCTTAGGGTGAGGCGCTATAAGGGGAAAGGACGCCCTTGAACGAGGGCGTCAAATCAAAAGAAGCGCCTTACTGAGGGGCGCTAATCAACAAAGCAACGCTCTGGCACAGGGCGTGAATTCTCAGGCAGCGTAATAAAACCAGAAATATCAGAAAATATGCTGGAAGGCACCCTGTCAGAGGGCGTAAAATACGAATAAGACGCCCTGCGTTAGGGCGTGAAATAGAAAAAGCGCCTCTGACAGAGGCGTTAATTCCTCAGGAAAGCACGGCCAGAAATATTAAACAGGCACACTCACAACCACATAAATAAGGCAATCAACAGGATAAGCATGCTCATCAAGAATTTTAAATAAGTGGAGATTCTATGGAAAAGACAACAAAATGGCAAATCACTTAGGGAAGAAAGCAAAGCCAATGGAGGGTGCCCGAGGGGCACAAAAGGAGACGCACCGAGGGTGCAATAGGGGAGACGGCACACGCGGGTGCCTAAGGGGAAAGGGGTAATAAAGAGAACACAAAGGGTCCCACCGTGATCGCCAATTTGTAGATTCCTTTAAAATCCACTTAAGGAAAATATGATGAAAAGCAAACAATAAACAATAGTGGAGATGAAACATGCACGAGGTGCACAAGGGGAGTGTGTGTGATCGCCAGAGACACGAGGGTCTCAAGTGGAAAAATAATAAGGGAAAGGATCGCAAAATACCTCAAAAATTGCGGTTGATTGTAGGTGCTCCTTTCTCTTCCAATCGGCCGGCCGATGAAGAGAGTTCTTTAATTATTACCCTTGCAAAAAGAGACACAAACACCACAAAAGAATTGAATTAGAACATGGTGTGTAGCATCAAATTCTTATATAGAAAGATGAGCATGAAAAGATGTGCAAGACACACCTTGTGGGTGTTGGCCCTTAAACCCCTATGCAAAAGGGTGGGAGATGTATGATGCATGCAAATAAAAAATAAGGGAAGTGTGCAAGAGTTGCACTATGGGGAGATCTCAATGTGATTGAGAGAAAAGATCAATAAAACAATGATGCATGCATGATTTATGAACTATGAAAATAAAAGATAAAGGGGAGATAAGATAAAAATCTTGTTTGTTGCTTGCTCCTTTGGCTTGAATGCTCGATAGGGAGGAAGCCTCAAAAGATGGGATGAAGGCGTTTAACGTAAGAACTCCTCCTTAGCCAATGCAACCTTCGGTTCCTGTAAAGAAAAAAAAAACAACAGAAGAAGGAGAAGACAGAAGAAGAAGGAGAAGGAGACAGAAGACACAGAAGAAAGAAGAAGAAGAGGAAGAAGACAGAGGAAGAAGAAGAAGAAGAAGAAGAACGGAAGAAGAAGAGAATCCGGAGTCCAAAAAATTAACAGAGCCAATGGCTCTGTTAAATAGAATTGGATGAAGAGATAAGAAGGCAAGAGTCCTACGGAGGGAAAGGATAAGAATGGGCAAGAGCCCAAACGAAGCAGGGACTCTCTGGGGAAAGGGCTGTGAAGCCAGAAGATGAAACACGCCCTTGGTCAGGGCGTCAATTCAAGAATTGACGACCTGTCAAGGGGCGTTAATTTAAAACACGCCCTGGGTCAGGGCGTTTCTTCCTGGATTAATTTTAGAAATAAACATTTCTTTTATTTAGAAATTGTGAAAGACGCCTCATGGGGAGGCGTGAATTGAAAAACGCCCCATCATAGGGCGTGAGTTAATATTCTTCAAATATTTATTCTTTTTCGAAAATTGGATAATGCCAAGAATTGACGCCCTTTCCAGCGGTCGTCACTTTTTAAAGAAACGCCCCAGGTCAGGTCGTGATTCAAAAAAACGCGCCCTTTCCAAAGGCGTTAATTTCAAAAATCATAAAAGGGGAGATAAATGCCCAAAAAATGGGAAAAAAAGGGAAAATAGAGGAAATTAGGGGAAATCCATGAAAAAGTGGGAAAAACCACTCAAACAAGCTAATTTGAGGGTCAAATGGGGCATTGTACGGCAATATGAAATATACTCAAAATAATGTCAATTTTAGCGTGTCTACAGTGCTGTTGGGTTGTTCTTCCCTGCTTCTCCTTAGTTAGTCCTTAATTTCGAGGGCGAAATTTCTTAAAGGAGGGGAGGATGTAATGCCCTGGATCGTTGGTAGGTCTTGCTGAATCTTCATTGGATCTTTTGGATTGGTTTCGGTGAGTTTCGGTTCACTTTTGTGGCTTCCGAGTTGAGCTTTACGAGCCATGTGGGTTTTTCTCTCGTACTAGTTACGGAACCCTACGGTGAGTTTGTTTGTCAGTTCCTCGACTCGTGGATGCTACAGCGACGATGTACTCTTCGAGCCGGTCGTTTCGACTATTTTTGCGTATTTTTCTGAATTTGTGCATTTTCGGCGCATTTTCGGAATTTTCAGAAATTAGGAAAATTGCCCAATTTCTTTTCCTTTTCCTCTCTCCTCCTTCTCATTCGCCGCCGCCGTCTCTCTCTCCCATTTTCTCTCCCGTTTCGCTCTCTCAGCTCCGACTGCAGATGGGGTACCTTGGGGCGTGTGCTGGGGACGTGGTGGAGCTGGCTAGGTGCGCGATAGTGCGAGGATCGAGATGGATTTGGCGCGATCCCGAACAGTGGATTCAAAGCCGACGATTCGGTTCGCGGCGCGGTTTAGTCCCTTCGGGGCACGGTTTCTTCGGTGGAGGTAGGGTGACGGTTCCTCACTTCCTCCTCTCCGTTTTTCCTGCCATTGCACGTCGTTCGGCAAGGAAACGGCTGAGTTTGGGCTTGTTTTGTCTAAACCGTGATTTTCGGAGTTTTTAGGGTTCGCCGGAAAACGGCAACCATTTGTAGCTCGGTTAGTGTTGAACTGACCGTTGGGATGTTAGGATCACATCCATGCTTGTTTTGTGTTGATCGGTGGTCATTCGAGGCCGGTAGGAGCCCGGGAACCTCGTTGACCCATTTAGGGTGGATTCGTTGGAATCACCCGGATCTTGTGTTTTTGTGGTTGCATGTGGGCTTTTTAGCCTCCTTATGTGGTTTTTCATCGTCGATGGTTGTTTCCCCTACGTTTCGGCGTGAATGGGGCGTGGAATGGGCCGGTTTGGCCATTCCCTTGTTTTCCCGCCGTGACCGATGTAGCGGTCGTTCCAGGGACCGTTACATGGCCCTGACGGTCCTACGATAGACCGCCACTTCGTTTGGCGTTTTAGAGTTTTGTCTTCTGGGTGTATGACGGCCCTGGGGCGGCGCGTCACACCAATGTAACGTGCATGTGTTAACGCGTTACATTGCTTCGTCGTTTTGAGTTTTGGGGTTAAGTCGATTCCTCTAACGCGCTTGACCCAGCGCGTTAGATGGATGTAACGCGCCCTGCGCTGGCCGTTACATTCTATTTGACCGACGTTGACCATTAGAGGCGGTGCCTCTGACGGTGGTTCCCCCGTGCGTTAGGTGTGTGTAACGTGCCCCGTGCTGGCCGTTACATGTTGTTTGGCTGAGTGGGGTTGCTGCGCCGTTGGATGTAACGGTGGGACCCCTGTGCGTCAGGCGTTTGTAACGCGCCCTGTTCTGGCCGTTACATGCCTCTCAGCCTCTGTTTTTGTCTTGAGCCAGTGTGTAGTGCGCCCGCTCCTGCGCGTCAGGCATGTGTAACACGCTTGGCCTAGCGCGTTACATGGCTCGAGTTGCCGTGGGTTTTTATCTTCGGTTTGTGGCTGTAACACACCTTGTTCTGCGCGTTAGGTGCTTGTAACGTGCCTGCCATGGCGCGTTACATTTGTTGTGTTTGCGTTTTTGTCCGTGTTGGCCCTGACGGCCCCGGTCGGGCGCGTCAGGCGTGTGTAGCGCGCCCGGTGCTGGCCGCTACATGCTATTTTATGTGTTTTAGAGTTTGATAGGGCGGTGTGTGTGACGGCTGCTCCCCCGACCGTCGCTTGGAGTGTAACGGCCCAGGTCTAGACCGTCATATGCATGTAGCGGTCTAGGGGTGGCACATTACATGCCTTGTGCTTCGATTTCCGTTCCTTCGGTTTCTGCTTGTCTTGGCTTGGCCTTATGGTCTGCCCGCTATCCCGTAGAGGTCTTCTGACATCCTATGAGGGCTAAGACTACGTTGTAAGGTGGCTAGGAGTCTTCTTGCTTGAGGTAGGATTCTCTTTCCTACTTTTCGAGCATTGTTGTTAGGTTCTGGTCAACTCGGTCTGACCCAGGGGTTGACGTGTGACCTAGTGTGTGCGTGTCTTGGCGGTTCTGTCCAGTCCGAGACACAGGTTCTGGATACCTCGAGGTGTCGTTTACCTTGGGTTGCATGTCCAGGCGTGTCTGAGGCTCTTCGGTGTTCCCTCAGGTCTCCGTGAGTTGTTTCCTGCTGAGTGTCATTTCTTGTGGCTTAGGATTAGACCGATTGGCGGCTTGTTCCGATGTTTGTGACGATCTGCCTTTGAGTCGTCTAACTCAAGGATCGTTGCGTTGTAGGTCTAGTTGCCTAGTCCTGAGTCTGTTGGCAGTGGTTGTACTGCCAGTGGTGCTTCGTAGTACGTGTGACAGGGCTTCCGTGGACTGTCAGTACTTTAGCACTCGTATTTTCGAGTCTTGTGCCTTGTGAGCCTCCGTTTGTTGTTACCCTTTGGTCTCTTGAGTGCCGGCCCGCTTGCGGATAGCGGAGGGTTCCCGTACACGGTTTGTAAGCTAGTTCCGTGGGCTCCCAGCCAACGATAGCGTCCTGCCGAGGGAGAAAACTAGCTAGAGGACCTGGCTTAGGCTAGAGCCAGTGTGTGCACACGTTGTCAGGGACTGAGGACTTACGTCGACGGACGTGACCCTGACTAGTTACTTGTCTTGTTGTTGTTCTGTTTCTGGTTCAGCATCTGTTGGTGCTGTCTCTCCTTGGACTCGGAGCGGTTGTTCCTTGGACTTGGTTTTGAGTACCTTGGCCTCCGCCGTTTTGGGCGTGTGTAGGTAGGTACTTGTGGCACAGCGTAAGACGTCAGTGGACGCAGCTGGCTGTTTCTGTGAGGAGGTGCTCCCGTCACGTGACACGTGACTCTCGGCGTTTCTTGTGCATTGTGACATTTGCGAGTGGCCCTCTCGTGGCTGTACTCGAGGTCGGTGCCCTGTTGCGTGCGCGACGTTCTGGTCGTGCGTGGGGCTACGTGCACGGCGTTTCTGGTCGTTCTGGTTGTCATATGTCTGGGTCTTTTCTAGACCTTTTCTGTTTGTGTAGTTGGCTTTTGCCCTCTTCTCGATTTTGGCCGACGGACTGGTGTACCCTACCGTGTGAGTTTAGGGTTGACCGTCTGTTACCTTTTGGAGTAGCTTAGAGTGTCGAGTTCTCCTCGGTGGCCGTGTCCCGTGTTTTGCGGCCTCGCTCTTCTTTGTTGTTGAGCTCCCCTTGCTCTTAGCTTGTTCCCTACTCCTGCTGTCCCTGTTCTATTTACAGCTTTGTAGTGTAGCTTTTCCTGCTTTGCTGCACTTGCTGTTTTACAGTTGCTTCTGTTGTACTGTGCGTTTTCCAGTGGGGATCCGCGTGACCCCTACTGAGTTTCTGGTCAGAGACTCACCCCTGCTTTTCAGGTGGGTTTCGCCTTCTGCTTCCGCGTGGTTCCTGGAGTGTGCGTGCTCGTTGCTGTGGTTGCTGCCAGCTGGTACCTGCGTCGGGCTACCCCCGACTTCTTGGTACGTCTTTCCTTTCTGTCGACTGTACTGTGCTAGACTTGTTGTCTTTAGCTTTGGACTGACTCTGGGATATAATTGTTAATTTGAACAGTTAATTAAAAAGTAATTTTATTTCTACTACTTTAGCAATCCTATCTAATGAAATTTAATCGCTTCTGTTATATCTCTATGGTTTCAATGTACTCTACACGTGCCTTTTTCCCTTCGGAGCTTTCCCGCTCTTGGGAGGCCTCGCGGGTTCCATGCGGTATCACGCGTATCCGGTAGTCCTACCGGGTATGCCGGGTATCTGGAATCCAGGTCGCTGCAGTTTAGGTGGTATCAGAGCCCTAGGTTTCACCTTCCTAGGTTTTCCTAAGTTCTAGGTTTTCTAAGTTCCAGGGTTCTAAGTGTTATCCTAGGACCCCTAACCTTGTTAAAGTCTGAGGACCTGACCTGGTGAGATTGGGTAGAAACTTTAGGTTAAGTTCATATCTTAATCATGTTATTATCTATTTTTAATGAACCTAAGTAATCTATTCCACGTGTAGGCCTTTGCAATGGCAGCTGACCGTGCGGAATGGCGGAACTTGCAGCGTACGGTTCAAGGCCTTACTCAGGCTTTGCAACAAGCGGCCCAAGCAGGAGCTGCACACCATGGCACTGGTGATTTATATCGGAACTTTCGGGGAATGAATCTGTCGAGATTTGTGGGCTCGACTGACCCTGATGAAGCCGAGCATTGGCTGGATGAGATGGGAAGGATATTTGAAGTAATGTAATGTAGCAATCAAGAACGTGTCCTTCTCTCGACCTTTCAACTGGAACATGATGCAAGGGCATGGTGGGAATCAGTAAAGGCGACTCTCGGTGATCAGCAAGTCACATGGGAGGAGTTCGAGGAGTTCTTCAATGGCAAATATTTTTCTGATAGAGTGCAAGAGAAGAAGGCAGCGGAGTTCGCGACTTTGAAGCAGCGAAGTCTATCTGTGGCAGAATATGAAGCTCAGTTTTCTCGGCTTTCTCGTTATGCTACTCACTTAATATCCACCGAGAAAATGAAGGCTAAGCATTTTCTAAATGGACTGAGGCTGCACTATATCAATCAACTGGCACCGATGGAAATTTTGACTTATTCCGAGATGGTGAAGAAAGCTCAAGTCCTGGAAGACACTCTAGAAATGACGGAGAGAATCCGTGGAAAAGGCACAAAGAAGGAACAATCTACGGGTTCCGGGAATATCAAACCCGGGTATGGCAAGAAGAGGCCTATTAGTGGGCCTGATTCGTGGAGTGGTTCTGGATCGTGGAAGGGCAAGATGCCGAAGCATGAAGACAAGAAGCCTGGCCCTATTGTTCCATTTAAGGGCGTGTGCAAGTTTTGTGATCATCCTGGTCACAGGATGGAGGAGTGCTGGCGCAAGCTGGGCGTCTGTTTACGATGTGGAAGCAAGGTGCACCGTATCCCTAATCACTACCAGAAAAAGCGGGATTACAGACGGAATTTTCAGACGGAAATTTCAGACGGAAATTTCTGTCTGAAATTTGTGACGGATTTTTTTTCGTCGGAAATCCCGTCTGAAATATGCAATTACACACCGAATTTCAGACGGAATTTGGGACGAAAATTTAATCTGTCAGAAATTTATGACCAAGAATTTGTGACGGCCACATTTGTGACGGATCCGTCTGACAATCCGTCACAAATGTGTCTTCTCACGGATTTTCAGACGGAAATTAATCATCACAAAATTTTTGCGCCCCCAATCCGTCGCAAAGGCACATTTGCGACGGATTTGGGGCGCAAAAATTTTGTGACGGATTAATTTCCATCTGAAAATCCGTGAGAAGACACATTTGTGACGGATTGTCAGACGGATCCGTCACAAATGTGGCCGTCACAAATTCTTGGTCATAAATTTCTGACAGATTAAATTTTCCGTCCCAAATTCCGTCTGAAATTTGTGACGGAATATTTTCCGTCACAAATTTCCGTCTGAAATTCGGTGTGTAATTTCATATTTCAGACGGGATTTCTGACAGAAAAAAATCCGTCACAAATTTCAGACGGAAATTTCTGTCTGAAATTTCCGTCTGAAAATTCCGTCTGTAATCCCGCTTTTTCTGGTAGTGAATTGTCCTCTTTTATCGGAGCAAGCTACCCCGGCAAAATCACAAGGCATCAGAAAGCCGCAAGGCAAGCTCCAAGCTCTGCACGCAGATGAAGCAGGAACCGCCGAGGATGGTGGACTCGTCGAAGGTACTCTTATTATTCTCGACAAGTCAACATTTGTTCTTTTTGATACTGGTGCCACACATTCATTTATTTCTCGGAGATTTGCTAAGTCTTTAGCTGTGGAACCTGTTTTGATGAATTCTCCGTTAGAAATCTCAACGCCTATTGGTTCTAGATTGGCAATTCAGTATTTCTATCCTTCTAGCAAGGTTATGATTGATGAACAGAATTTTCCAGCCGATTTAGTCTGCATGGACATGAAGGATTATGATGTAATCCTAGGAGCAGATTGGTTGGCTAGATACGAGGCAAATGTTCACTGCAGTTCTAGCTCTGTATCTTTTACTAGGCACCCTGGACTTTCTTTTGTGGGAGTTAAGCACCATAACTCCGTACCACTTATCTCGGCTCTTCGAGTTGATAAGCTGATGAGACGAGGATGCGAGGCTTTTCTAGCCTTTGTCTGTGCAACCCCTGAGCAGCAGATTGAGATTAAGGGCATTTCTGTTGTCCGAGATTTTCCTGATGTCTTTCCAGAGGAACTGCCAGGACTTCCGCCTGAGCGGGAAGTTATCTTCTCTATTGATGTTATTCCTGGCTCATCTCCGATTTCCAAAGCTCCTTATCGTATGTCTTCTGCGGAGCTGAGGGAATTGAAGCAACAGTTGATGGAATTACTTGAAAAGGGTTTCATTCATCCAAGTACTTCTCCTTGGAGAGCCCCTGTATTATTCGTCCGAAAGAAAGATGGTTCGATGAGGTTGTGCATCGATTATCGTCAATTGAACCAGCAGACTATCAAGAACAAATATCCATTGCCGAGGATTGACGAATTATTTGATCAGATAGCGGGAGCTCAGTATTTTTCTAAGATCGATCTTCGATCTGGATATCATCAGTTGCAGATTAAAGAAGAGGATATCTATAAAATAGCTTCTCGCAGCATGTATGGTCATTTTGAATTTGTCGTTATGCCTTTTGGTCTAACGAATGCACCAGCAGCTTTCATGCAGTTGATGAACAATGTATTTCGACCCTATCTTGATCAATGGGTCGTGGTGTTCATTGATGACATCCTGATCTATTCCAAGAATGAAGAGGAGCATGCTGAGCATCTGAGGATGGCATTACAACTATTGAGAGATCATCAGCTATATGTCAAGTTCAGTAAATGTGATTTCTGGCTGCAAGAGGTGTCCTTTCTAGGACATATTATCACAAAAGAAGGTATTTATGTTGATCCTTCGAAGGTAGAGGCAGTGAAGAATTGGGACCAGCTTACTAGTGTGACTGAAGTTAGAAGTTTCCTAGGCCTGGCAGGCTACTACCAGAGATTTATCCAAGATTTCTCTAAGATTGCGGTACCTATGACAAGATTAACCCGCAAGGAGAGCAAGTTTGATTGGTCAGAAGCATGTCAGCGAAGCTTTCAGACTTTGAAGGAATGTTTAACTACTGCACCTGTATTGGCTTTACCTTCTGGTGAAGGAGGTTTTGTCGTATACACTGATGCTTCAGGTATTGGTTTAGGCTGTGTACTCATGCAGCATGGGAAAGTGATTGCCTATTCTTCTAGGCAGTTGAGGAAGCATGAAGAGAATTATCCTGTTCATGATTTGGAACTTGCAGCAGTCGTGTTTGCTTTGAAGATATGGAGGCATTACTTGTATGGAGAAACATTCACAGTGTTTTCAGATCATAAGAGTCTGAAATATTTATTTTCTCAGAAGGAACTCAATATGAGGCAGCGAAGATGGTTGGAGTATTTGAAAGACTTAGACTTCTCGATTGAGTATCATCCTGGAAAAGGCAATGTTGTGGCAGATGCATTAAGCCGGAAGCCTGTAGCTAAATTGTCAAGTCTCATGTTACAAGAGTGGAAGCTACTGGAACAATTAGCTAGTCTGGATCTGAATGTTGACAATGATCGGGTTATGATTGCACAGATTCAACTTAAACCTGAGTTGTTGATGGAAATCAAGTCTTTGCAATATAATGATCCCGAGTTGGTAGAGATCAAGGGAAGCTTGAGCAGCAGACCTGACTTCACGATGGCTAACGATGGAAGATTGTTATTCCAGGGTAGAACTTGTGTACCTTATGAAGTTGAGTTAAAGAACAAGATTCTTGAGGAAGCACATAGATCCAAATACACCATTCATCCTGGAGGCACTAAAATGTTCAAGGATTTGAAGAGATCCTTTTGGTGGCCGAATATGAAAAGGGAAATTGGCAGACTTCGTGAGTAGATGTTTGGTTTGTCAGCAAGTCAAGGCTGAACATTTCAGACTGGCAGGAAAGTTGAAACCACTCGACATACCCCAATGAAAGTGGGAAAGCATTGGCATGGACTTCATTATGGGTCTACCTAGGACTCGTGGTGGACTTGATGCAATATGGGTGATTGTCGATCGATTGACAAAGTCAGCTCATTTCTTACCCATTAAGTCCAAATGGACAGTTGATGTATTGGCTGCGTTGTATTTGAAGGAAGTGGTAAGGCTCCATGATATACCAGTCAGCATTGTGTCTGATAGAGATCTCAGATTTACTTCACATTTCTGGAAGGGACAACAAGCGTCTTTGGGTACTCGTCTGAATTTCAGTACTGCCTTTCATCCACAGACAGATGGACAGACTGAAAGAACCAACCAGATAGTGGAAGATATGCTTAGAGCCTGCATGATCGATTTTGGAGGCAGTTGAATGACCATTTGACTTTGATTGAATTCGCCTACAACAACAGTTATCAATCCAGCATTCAAATGGCTCCTTTTGAAGCATTGTATGGCAGAAGTTGTCGTTCCCCGTTATGTTGGGATGAGGTAGGTGAGAAGCAATGGCTTGGACCAGATCTTCTTTCAGAATCATCACAGAACATCCGTATTATCCGAGACCGGTTACATTATCTTTATAGAGAAAAGTTCACGGTCTACTCGGACCATAAAAGCTTGAAATATTTATTCTCTCAAAAGGAGCTTAACATGAGGCAGAGGAGGTGGTTAGAATATCTCAAAGACTTTGATTTTGCTATTCAATATCATCCTCGCAAGACTAATGCTATAGCAGATGCACTCAGCAGAAAACCAATGGGTATGCTATTAAGTCTTATGATAAGTGTAACTAACCTTGTTCCTCAATTTGCCCAGTTGAACTTAGATATTGACATAAAGGAAGAAGATTGTTTCATAGCTAATATCCGAGCTCAACCTACATTGATAGAAGATCTAGTCAAGCTGCAAAATGATGATCCTATATTACTGGAAATTAAAGCCAATATGGAACAAAGGCCGGATTTTTCTATTTCCAATGACGGAAGATTGTTATTTAAGGGCCGAATATGTGTACCAGATCATGAGGCTACAAAGAAACTAATCCTAGATGAAGCGCATAATTCTAAATACACAATTCATCCAGGAGGAACAAAGATGTATCAAGATCTCAAAAGAAATTTCTGGTGGCCCAATATGAAGAGAGAAATAGCTGATTTCGTGTCTCACTGTCTCACCTGCCAACAAGTAAAGGCAGAGCATTTTAGACTCGTAGGTAAATTACACCCCTTGAGTATTCCCGAATGGAAATGGGAGAGTATAGGGATGGACTTTATTATGGGTTTACCCCAGACCAGAGGTGGACACGATGGAATATGGGTAATCATAGACCGATTGACTAAATCCGCACACTTCATACCAATAAAGAGTCGATGGTCTGTGGATATTCTAGCAGCATTATACATAAAGGAGATTGTCAAACTACATGGTGTCCCCGTCACTATTATATCCGATAGAGATCCTCGATTCACATCACAATTCTGGAAGGGTCTACAACAGTCACTAGGGACTAGATTGAATTTCAGCACAGCTTTTCATCCATAAACAGATGGTCAAACAGAAAGAACAAATCAGGTAGTAGAAGATATGCTCAGGGCTTGTGCTATCAACTTTGGAGGTAGTTGGCATGATCACTTGTCTCTAGTAGAGTTTGCATATAACAATAGCTATCAGGCTAGCATACGAATGACACCTTTTGAAGCTTTATATGGAAAAAGCTGTCGATCACCAATATGCTGGAATGAAATAGGGGAAAAGCAATTTCTAGGCCCCGACCTTATAAGGGATTCTACCGAGAAGATCAAGCTCATTCAAGAAAGAATGAAGATGGCACAAGATAGGCAAAAGTCTTATGCTGACAATCGAAGACGTGACTTAGAGTTTCAGGTAGGAGATCATGTATATATAAAGGTTTCTCCATGTCGTGGTATTCGAAGATTTGACATTAAAGGAAAGCTAACTCCAAGATTCATTGGCCCATTTGAAATTCTTGAACGGATTGGTGAAGTGGCTTACAAACTGACTTTACCTCCACAATTAGCAGGAGTTCATGACGTATTTCACGTCTCTATGCTAAAGAAGTATGTATATGATCCTGACCATATTATCACTTATGACAATCTGGAGATTCAGAAGGATATGACGTTCGAGCAAACGCTAATAAAGATTCTGGAACGATAAGTGCGTCAACTACGAAATAAAGTTATTCCTATGGTCAAGATTCAATGGAAGAAAACATGGCCATATGAAGCAACTTGGGAAACCGAAGCAGCCATGCGGAAAAGATTTCCAGAATTATTTAACTGTAAGTACACTCTCCGAAATCCATATATTGAATTTGGAGACCAAATTCTTCTAGCTGGGGGAGGGTGTAGTACCCCAGAATTTATATATGTAATTTTGGAATTATAAAATAGTTTTCTGGAAATTATAAAGGCCTAAATAAATTAATGAAGGATTATTGGATTAATAAGTCATTATAAGGCTCAATTATGCTAATTAGTTAACCTAGCCTATCTAATTATTATCCAAAAGGTTAATGGACTAAGCCTATTAAGTTTGGCCCATATTCTAGAAGGGTAATTGGCTTATTCACGTATTTTAAGGATAAATACTAATTATATAAGATAATTATATGGATAAACAAATAAAAGAGTTTTATCAAATTGAAACTCTATATACATCACATGTTGTAATACCCCAAATTTTTCTAGAAATTTAAATAGAAATTTATTTGAATTTAATTAGAAATTATTTTAATTTATTTGAACTTATGGGAATTAATTCAAAATTAATTAGATTAATTCTTTAATAAATAGAATAAGTCACATTTCGACTATTTTATAAAAATCCATAAAAATTATATTCTTGTAGAATCAATTGCGTTTAATAATTTTGTCTTCTATGACTAAGCCTAATAAAATCATTAACTAGGCCGAATCAGTGGGATTAGTCAAATTTTCACACTTACCTAACCAAATTCGTGCTCAATAGTAACCACCACGTTAAAACATCAAATTCGAGCTCATTTCTCAACCAAATGAGGTGATTCCAGGGGCAAATAAAAGGTATTAAAGAGAGGATCATTTCCCCACTCATAATACCACGAAATTTTGAGCTTATGGGGAGCATTTGGTCGCGCATGGGCTAGGTCAACTTTGGCGGCAGCGGTTTGAACACGCCACTTCAAGGGACGATTTCTCCCTTCCTGGAAGGATCCAGAATGAGTATGACCTATTAAAAGAAAGCCCCATGTGTCTATTTTTATTTGGTAGCAGTGGTGTTCACAGAGGATTCCGATCTAGAGAGATCTCTCGCGTTTATTGGAGGAGTGTCCGAGTTCGTGGGTTTTTCTTTGGCCCTCTTTGTTCCTTCGATTAAGGTAGGTACCCTCAACCAAAATCTGCACATGAGTATACCATTTTGATCCTCTCAGAGAGCTCTTTCCATTGGTAGTAAAATCCCCAAATTCTATTAGGTGTGGAGGGAGATCTCGTGGAAATAGTGAAGGGCTATCAAATGGGCATTCTTCGTTCTAACTTCTAAATCTCTCTTTGATTGAGGTAGGTTATAACAGACCAAACTCTAATTAACATATATAGTTGTAATCAGCAGCATGTTAGCTTTCATTTGGCGTAGAAAGCCCTAAACTTTATGCATCATGTTTAGAGAATTTCTGATTTGAGTAAGAGCATGTCTAGACGTGGTTTATGATGTATTCTTTTGAGTTAAATCATGGTTTCAAGTTATTAATCTTGATCCCCATATAGCATGTCATATATGGTTGGAATCAGCGTCGAGTAAGCTTTCTTTTAATATAGAAAGCCCTAATTTTATAGACCATGCTTAGAGAATTTCGTGTTTGATTAGAAGCATGTTAAGACTAGGTTTTTAAGTGTTCTTCCTAGATAGGTTGTGATTTCGATTGGTTTTCTGGTGAATTTAGGGTTCCAAACCCTTGTATTATGACCCTAATATGTCCATCAAGAACCTAGGGGCATGGGGTTAAGATCTCAGTCCAATTAGACCCCAATTGGGTGAGATTTTTTCGTTTTACGGAAGTCACGTTCGCGTCTGCGAACGCAGGGGTCGACCCATACACAGACAGGAGTCTGTCCGTGCGATTGGGTCGACCCACACGCTGGTAGACCCCTGGTTTTCCAAGGGTCGACCCAATGGGTCGACCCATACACCCTGGATTTCCAGGGGTCGACCCAATGGGTCGACCCATTTGCTGACAGCCCCGGTGGGCTTGTTTTCGACTCGAGGATCGATCCGAACCGTGAGGGGATCGACCCATTCAAGCCTAGTCTAATTGAAAACCATATTTTGAGGAACCAATGACCCATACATGCAACCCATTGATCTCAAATTAAGCCCGGCGTTCCTCAATCCAAAATTGAAGAACAAAGTGTATAAACCATCCCGATTACTATCTCCACTTCAACACACACAATGGTTAATTAGAAACCCATATAATAAAATGGTAATTGTGAAAGTAAATTACTGTAATGTATTACTGTCTATTGTCATTATTGGCTTGTTCTAGTATCTTGAGTTACCATCTTGTAATTAACTTATCTCTTGAAATTGAGATTTCATAATAATTCATGAATCAAGGTATTTTGAAATGGCTGTTAGGAATCAATTAAAAGTCCTTATACCCCAGTAGATTGGACTAATAGCACACTAACAATCTTTATGGCATTACGGCCATTAAGCTTAAATTGCTATCCCTTTGTGCGATTCTACCCGGACACACTATCTGGCGAGTTAGAATCCGCCATTTTGAGACCCGTATGACCCGGCTACGACCTGGAAATTGTGACCAAATCGCTGAGTTATAAGTCACGGATCGACTTGGGCTAATCAGCACATGAGTAGCTCATAGTTGACCGCTTGTCTCCATGAACGATCTTGTATAGTCCGTATAAATATCGTAATTGTGTCTTAAGGTCACGTGCTGCTTACTTACCTGAACGGCACTGTCAACCGTTCCTTCTTGACCTCGTGGACTGAGATTTGGTCAAGTTCTTGTAATACGGCCAGTAGTAGCCGTATGTCCTGTCAAACGGCCCAGAAGTGACCGTATACCGAGTTTTTAAGTTAATGAATCTAAGGACAGGTTAGTCCTTTAAATCTTGAACTTCTGACAGAAATTCCTCTGATTAAATTGGCCATTTAACTTGACTGAATGTCTAGATAACGTGGGATCTTGGATCCAATAAATCAATGCCAACACATCATAAGGGCCCGGTCTGGTCCTGGGGAGAGCGCCCGAAAAATTATTGAGCCCATGAGATGTTATAATGACATGGTGAGGCATTACACCGAGTGCATGACTAGTGTGACGTCTATGACATGAAAATCTCTTGTTACTCTTGTTACTTGATCGTGCTTGAAATGATGTTTAAATTACTTGTTTGTTGGCCAATTCTCTATTACTATCTCCTGTTGTAAATTCTTGTACTTGTTATCTTGTTAATTCTTGTCATCATATATTTCTTGACCTTGCAAGATCTTTTATTACGTTGTTTCATTGTATCGTCATTTATTTCTTTTATTAGCATGGCATATGAAAATGTAATTAAATTGTTAATCACGTAAACTTGCCTGTTATTTCCTACTGAGCGTCAGCTCATAGTTGTTGTTTCCCCCCTTTCCAGGCTGTTCAGGTGATGATGCGCATACCGATGGGGAGGGGCGGGAGTGATATCTTTGAGTGCACCAGTTCTAGAGTTGGAGTTGGCATAGTTATCCTACTTGTAGTAGTGCCTTAGAGTGTGTTTAGTTTCAGTTATGATATTATTGATTGAGTTGTTATTGTCTCAGTTTGTATTAAGTTGGTTTAAGGATATTGTACTAGATTTGGAATATTTCATGTTCAATAAGTTATCTCTTTTCTTAGCACCTATGTAATTGTTTAGTTTAGAATATTTATTTGATTTCTAGCTAGTTTCTAACTGTACGATCGATATTTTGCGTCGGGGCGTGACACATGTAACGGTCTATCGGGCGACCGCCACAGCCCTGTAACGCACCTAGACACGACCGTTACATCCTGCAGATTCCGTAAGGTGAGAAAATTATAAAAAGATTGGAACTTTAAAATCCTATCTACAAGAGATCGACTTAGGGAAGCTTATAACATTACTAAGGACTCTTAGGGATTAGGTTCTGATAGATTAAGGACTCTAGAATCGATCTAATCTCCAAACCCTAGTCAAAACCCTATAAATAGGACCTAGTTCTGAACAGAGCGACCCTTACTTTTGGCTCATGAAGAATCAAGGTAAGGAGTCATAAATTCGGGTAAGTTCTTTAGAAGCTTTTGTTTAGTATACTTTAGACTAATGGTTCTCCAAATTTCATGCTAGGAGATCAAGCAACCAAGGAGATAGAAGCTTCCAAAGTTGCTGATTCAACTTTAGCAACCCAGGAATCTGAACGCAAGTCCCCTGAAGATCAGGACATTAGGATGTCTAAACGAGGTAATTAGAACTCAATCCTTTAGAACTTTTTATTCCCAATAGTTTCATCTTATTACCCTCAAAATTTCACAATCTTAGGTCAAGAGGCTGAGGAAATAGAGCAGATTGAAGTTGCTGATTTATCACAAGAAGTACAAGGGACTAAGGGTAGCACCTAGCATCAAATTCGAAGTTTTAAGTTTCTAGAAGAGGTAGGTTATCTCATGATTAACAAAAATAACTTGTTAGGAATAAAAGCCCTCTAATTGTGCTTGATTTCATGCATTATAGACTAAGAATTTCATGATTTCATAGTTTTATACATTCATGCATCTCTTAGCCCTAAATGGAAATAAAAAGATATTATCTTGTCTATTCACTAAACCTTTGCATATAGTTGGCCTGTACTTCATGTTCATGACTAGGACAGTGGTAATATGTTGATTTCTAGGCATGTTATGTTTTCATAAACCTTCACTTTAGTTTACTGTAGCAGGTTCTCTGACGCACCAACGTAAGACCGTTACATGCATGTAACGGCATTACGATAGACCGTCACAACCTGTTATGCTTTTATTTGCTCTATTGTCTCTGATGCACCCTAGCCGGAGCGTAACACCACTGTAACGGCCCCTCATAAACCGTCACACACTGTAACGCACCTATCCTAGACCGTCAGACACCTGTGTTCTGTCAGTCCAAGGCAGAATAATAACCAGTTAAGTTTATTTATAAATAAGCTTAGATAGCTAAGTTTGGACCTATTATCATGACTTTGAGTTTAGTTTCTGATTCATAATCAAATTACATGATTAATGTGTCTTAGGTTATTTTAAGTTATGCTAATTTCATGGGCTAAAACTCTATAGTTTTGTATTCTAAATCATGATTTTTCCAAAGTTGTATTGACGGAGTTTTATCTTGGTTTCATAATGTTACACATTCTTTCCTATCTATAGAGTCATTTCTTTAAGTATATGGCTCATATTCCGGTATGTTGTCCATTAGTTCACTTTGCACTATAGGAACACTATTCTTGGATATGAGGACCTCTCTATTGGATATTCCTTCCAATGGACTAGGAAATCTTGTTTCAAGGCCTCTGTAATTCTCCGCGAGCCTGGGATTCCCACTAGGACGCCGAGTTGGTTGTACTATTAAAGCCCATTGATTAGATTACACTATCGATGATTTTAGTTATCGGTAATGTAACGGCTCTATGTTAGACCGTCAGGCACAAGTAACGGCCCAATATACGACCGTTACATTCCACTGAGTCCGATTTCTTGGTTCTGGATTCAGACTAATGTAACGGCCCAATACTGGAGCATCACATCATGTAATGGCCCAGTACACGACCGTCACACTACTTGAGTATTTTAACCCAAGGATTGACCAAGGGTTGATATTCCAAGGTTCTAGATAGACTCTTGATGATCTAGAACTTATCATATTGATCAAGAAACCTAATATAATGAATGGAAGATAAAGAACGTATCGTTATGCTGCCGATTTATTTCCATAAGCATAACCTTGCTTAAGTCATTCTTGATTTCTCATGATTCTTATTGAAGTATTCATTCATTGAATTATTGTTATCATGAGCTTATTGAACTTATTACATTCTTGGTCATATTTTATTGTTAACATGCGTGGAAGTAACTTGATTTATACTTGAAAATGCGATCGAGCACTGATTATGTTCAAGGGCTCTATGCTAGTCCCCTCGGCTGATTGTCGGAAACATACTATTTTATAAACCATGGGGTATGATGCTACTGGTGTCGCATTGCGCTGGGAGTACTTTCTCTATAAATAAGTGAAAATCCACGGCACGACATGACATTCTTGTACATGACTTTCTTGCTTGATATTCCACAGAAATTCACGAAGTACTTGCTCATAAGCAAAAGATACTGGAGTGATGATTATGTGGCTTGCTAGTACATTCTCGATACATTCTTGTTCATGAAAGGTCAATATCATGTTCTTGTTACATTCTTACTAGTTTGTACTTGCTCTCATTCTAACTTACTTGATCATCTTGTTACTTTGGTTTAATCGCATGATTGATCGCATTCGCATGATTTTTACCTTATTCTTTAGAGCTAAATTGTTAATTACTTTAATAGTGCCTTCATGTTGATGCGAAGATACCTACTGGGTAAGTGTGCTCATTACCTATTTCCGATCTTTTTAGGAGATGAAAGTGATTCGAATTCGGATTCGGGTTATACAAGTAGCGGGTCCGAGAGCGAATGAAAGTATTGTCAAGATGAGAGTGAAGACTTAGGAAGTCTAAATTGTTTAGATTGAGTCTATGTAATTTTTCTATTTCTTGAGTCTAGTGCATAATGGAAATTAAATTAGTGGTTGTACTTGATTATTTTGAAATAAAGTTAGAGTTTGAGTAATATTGTGCAATTACATTTATGTGTGTGATTGTCTTGCGCTCTGATCGTTCTTGTTCGCAAGAGGCTTACCATGCCGGCTGTTCGCGCTCCCCGAGTTAGTCTTCCGCTGTAATAAAGGCTCAGGGCGTGACACAACCGATATGGAGCTTTAGAAACTGGTGCCGCTCCCGGAATTAAATCAATAGAGAAAACCACTTCTCTCTCAGGAGGAATACCAGGCAACTCGTCCGAAAATACATCAGAATAATCCCGAACGATAGGAATGTCCTTTAGAACGGGTTCCGCATGCTCAGTCATAGTGATAGAAACTAAGAAACCGGCACAACCCTTCCTTAATAATTTCTCGGCTTTAAGGGCCGAAATGAGAGGTATGTGCTTGGAATGTATGATACCCGAAAATAGAAGGTCGGGGTAACCCATGAGTTACCGTCCCCAACTTGCAATTTACACTAGCTCCATGTGTAGATACCCAATCGGCACCCAAAATAACATCATATCCTTCCATCTCCATGCATACCAAATTAGCGGGTAAGTTATAACCGCTAATTAGAATTTCACTATCAGGATAGAAATATTTGATTTCCGTTCCCGTTCCAATAGGTGTAGTAATGGTAAGTGTAGAATCTAATGGAACATGCTTCATAGGTAAAAGACCAGCAAATCTTCTAGATATAAATGAATGCGTAGCTCCAGTGTCAAATAAGACAGAGGCAGGCTTGGAGTATATGAAAAGAGTACCTTCCACGACTCCTCCTTCCTCGGTAGGTTCCGCATTCATTAGAGCTTGGAGTCTCCCTTGCTTCTTTGCAATAATTGGAAGCTTTGCCGGTGATGGAGCTTGCTCATTAAGAAGAGGGTAATTCGGGATCCTATGCTCACGACTCCCGCATCGAAGACATACGCCGAGTTTTCTCCAGCATTCCTCAGCTTTGTGTCCGGGCTTCTCGCAATATTTGCATAATTCCTTGGATGGCGTAGAGAAAGGAACAATTTGTTTGTCGAAAGTCCTCGGCTTCTTGTCCCCTTGGAAATTACGTCCACCCTTGCTGAAATTACGCCCGTCCTTGTTGAAGTTACGCCCGTCATTGGGCCTTTTCTTCCTGAAGGAAGGTTTGAAACTTCCGGACCCAGTAACTTGCTCTCTCTTGGCTTCCCTTCCTCGGATGCGATCCGATAACTCCGTTGCATCTTCTAAGAGTTGAGCTCTTCGTACCATATCAGAATATAATTGAATATCCATCAGGGCGAGTTGAGTAATATATTGTGGCTTAAGGCCATTTAAGAATCTCCTTGCCTTCATTTTCTCGGTACCCACGAGATGTGGAGCGTACCTAGATAACCTTGAAAATTGTGCTTTATATTCGGCGACCGATAATCCCCTTTGCTTTAAGGTGGCAAACTCGGCGGCCTTCCTTTCTTGCACCCGATCGGAGAAATACTTGCTATTGAAGTGTTCCACGAACTCTTCCCATAGAATTTGGTCGTGCGGTAAAGTAGCCTCGACCGATTCCCACCAGGCACGCGCATCTCTTTCCAGTTGGAAAGTAGCAAGTAAGACCTTCTCCTCGTCGGCACATTGCATGACTCGAAAAATCCTCTCGATCTCCTTAATCCAATGTTCGGCCTCGTCCGGGTTCGTAGATCCCGCGAACCGGGGAGTGTTCATGCTCCGAAAATTCCTATGTAGATCACCCGCTCCTCGGTTTGCTCCTCCATGAGCAACATGTTGGAGAGCTTGGGTTAAGCCTTGAACGGTACGTTGCATCTCGCGCCATTGAGCTCTCTCGGCGGCCATTTGCGAGAATTAACCTGCAACCATAATTACAATGTTTAATTATTTTATTCATTTGTTTATGTCTTGATAAATCTTTTTCTTTAAAACTAAACCCGTGTTTCTACCCGTGCTTACCGGGAATGTTTAAGTCCTTATCCAAGTTTCTAGATATTAATCTAAAACCTAACCTAAGTTTAAGAATAAACCTAAAATTGTGAAACCTAGGATTTTATGTAACCTAGGCTCTGATACCACAAAGACTGTCACGCCCCGACACGGAATATCGAGGGCGCGACGAGTCGTAAACAATCGTATCGATCAGAGCATGTACAATTTCATTTTTAAAGACAGAAATGAATGAGAAAATGGTACCTTTATTCTATCAAAATGAAGTTTACAACACTAATTGATAAGCCATAAAGGTAAATTACAACTTTCAATCTCAAAGTACATCATTCTTGTAAAAACACTAATGATCTACATAAACTTAGGTAAAAAGGAAAATCACTCTCTCACTCTTGTCCGTTCCCTTGTTCATTTTCATTTCCTACAATAATTAACCAAAACGTAGGGTGAGCTAAAAGCTCAGTAGGATTTTATATCTCTAAAAATCAGGCGCGAAATATCGAGGACGCGACGAGTCGTAAACAATCGTGTCGATCAGAGCATATACAATTTTATTTCTAAAGACAGAAATGAATGGAAAAATGGTACCTTTATTCCATCAAAATGAAGTTTACAACACTAATTGATAAGCCATAAAGAAAAATTACAACTTTCAATCCCAAAGTACATCATTCTTGTAAAAACACTAATGATCTACATAAACCTAGGTAAAAAGAAAAATCACTCTCTCACTCTTGTCCATTCCCTTGTTCATTTTCATTTCCTGCAACAATTAACCAAAACGTAGGGTGAGCTAAAAGCTCAGTATGATTTTATATCTCTAAAAATCAGGCAATCTTTAAGTATTAACAATTTAAGTAATTTTTGAAGTTGTATCGAGAAGTGTATAAACATGAATGAAATTTTCAAGTAATGACTTTGAACAAGTAAAGAATTTCATGTAATTGGCCATTTTCACGCAAGTCAAGTAATTCATGTAAACAAGTAATCAAATACCAATAACGAAATGTGGAATGCCGTATCAAGTAAATCTATCGTGCACTTCGGTGCAATGCCACACCATGGTCAATCAACTCCCATGGGCACAAGTACTTTCGGGCGCTCCCCCCAGGACCAGACCGGGCCCCATTAATGCCAAGCATTGAGTCATATGGATCAAAAGATCTCAAGTACGTATAGATATCCACTTTAATATATATGGCCAATGAATTTCAAGAATAGACTATTATAAATAAGTATAGATCTAGCAAAAATTCCAGAAGTTACAAGAAATGTGGACAATAGTTTTGAGGCATAATGTTTAACGACATTAAGTCGTGGAATTCAAGAACGAACGGTAACTAGGAAGAAAATTCAAGTAATTAGAATTATTGTAAATTTCATGGTCTAATCTGATGTGTATTTTTCATAATTAAGTGTTTTAGGTAAGAAGTAAAATTTTCAGATTTTAAAATCCTGATTTTTTGTATTTACTATTTATTTACTATTTATTCATCAATGTACTAGTTATTTGATAAGAAAATAGAGCTTATGTACAAAAAATAAGTTTTACTTGCTGATAATAAATTTCATGTGTCACTTTACTGCGGAGATGATAAGATAGACTTTTCGTGCTGGAATTAACTTTTTATCATGCTGAAAATTGTTATTTAATATATCAATATGAATACTTAACATGCTAAAAATCCTCGTACACTAACATACTGATGAGGTGACAAACATAAGTTTACCATTCTGTTTTTATAAATTTTCTGATAACAAAAATAAATTTTTTTGTGTTGAAAAATAATTTTTCTACATTTATTTGTTAATTATTTATTGAGAAAATATGTTTATCATGCGGAACATAATTTTTTAAATAGCTTTAGCATGATGAAATTAATTCTAACATGCTAAAATCATCATGACATACTGTAAATAGTTTTATCTTACTGAAATTAATTTTTAGCATGCTGAAATTAATTTTTATACATTTATTTACTAATTTCTTGCTAGAAAAAATATGCAAAAATCAGTTTTAAATAAATTTATCATGTTGAAAAATAATTTCAATATATCAATTTTCTGATAACCAGATTTTTGGATGCTGGAAATAATTTTCATGCATTAATTGACTAATTATTTGATAGAAAAATAGATTTTTCATGCTAAAAATTAGTAATTAATTAGATTTGTCATGCTAAAAATAGTTTTCAGATTTCAGTATGAATAAAATTAATTTTACCATTCTGGAAGTAATTTTTAACATGTTGTAAATATTTTTCATGAATTAAATTACAAATAATATGGTAAAAATATGTTTTTTATGCAAAAAAATATTTTTATTCCACAAAAATAAATTTTAACATGCTTTAAATATTTTAACATGTTAATATGGATTTCTAACATTTTTGGTTACTGTCTATGAACGCATCCAGGAGTCTGGACGTTTTCTGTAGACACGTCCATGGTTCTAGACATTTTATAAAAAATATTTTTTCGTTTTATATCAATTTCTTTGAGGCGTCTAGGCACGTGGACGCCTTTATAAATTTATTTTTAATAAATTTTAAATTTTATTATTATTATTATTATTATTATATTTTTTATGGAGGCTTCCAACCACTTGGACGCCTTTATAAATTTAAACTAATAAAATTTTAAATTTTTATATTGAGGCATCTAATCATTTGGACGCCTTTATAAATTTATTTAAACAAAATATTATTTTTTTATAGAGGCGTCCAGGCATGTGGACGCCTTATTTTAATGTTTTTAATTTTTTTTTCAAAAATTGGACGGAGGGAGAGTCTGTATGAGCGCGTCTTATCTACTAGACGTGCTCTATTGACACGTCCAGATGGCTGGACGTCTCCTTAAATATTATTATATATTTTTACTTTTGAATTCTGGTCAATGTAAAAGCATTTAAGAACGCGTCTTATCGAGGAGACGCGTTCATTAACGCGGACCGAGTTTTAACAGCCACGGTTTTCTTAAGAAAAAACGTGAATACCCTTCAATAAAATGCTAATAACTTGCTCATTTCTCAACGAAATTTAGGGAAACATGTATCAATGGAAAGAGCATTGAAAAATACACAAGATAGCATGCTTTAATTACATTTTAACCTGAGAGACACCAACCTTTGAGCGGATTTAAGGAAGAAGTAAGAAAATCCCCAATTTGATATAAAAACCCTTAATTCTCTAAATCTTTCCTTCAAATCTCCCTTAATCTTCAGAGTAGCATAGCCTAGGCCACCAATGATGATTTGAGGGTCGAATGGGGCTCTATTTATAGTCAAAACTTGGCCAATTTTGTCAAAATTTCTTACCTAATTCCACCAAACCCATTAACTCTGAATTAGAAGAAAATTCATATTTCTCCTCTTAATCTAGTCTCAAATTGGTGTGAAACCAATGTAAAAACGGCTGGTCTAAAGTTATAAGTTAGGTATGGGTTGATTTTTGAGTCAATCTTCTAGAAATTGGGTTATTTTAATCTCTTAAATGTCATATTAAACACATGTTACGAATTTAAGGTTATTTATCCTTTATTAAATACTTTAATCTATTAATCCAACCCATTATGGATTATCCAATAGGTCAATTGTGATCATAGTCTATTATATGGACTTTTATTGGGCTTACTATGATTTATCTAAGGCCTAAAGCAATTAATTTTCTATTTACTTCAAGTAAATTCAAGTAAATTTAATAAACTAGCTTATTTCATATAGTAAAAATGTAATTTGATTATTTCATGAAAATTTTAATTACATAATGAAATTGAAAATTTTATTTCTCATTTTTAATTATTGGGTTTCTACAGTTCTCAAAGTCAGGGGGCTGCTCAACATAGACTTCTTCTTTGATCAAGCCATTCAAGAAAGCACTTTTTACATCCATTTGATACAGCTTTATTCTAAGGGAGCATGCAAAGGCAAGTAAAATTCTGATAGCTTCGAGTCTAGCAACTGGGACATAAGATTCATCAAAGTCTACCCCAAACTCTTGATTATACCCTTGAGCCACCAATCTAACCTTGTTTCTTATTATCTTGCCATCCTCACTGAGTTTGTTCCTAAAGACCCATTTAGTGCCTATGACAGATTGTGATGAAGGTCTAGAACAAGATGCCAAACTTTATTTCTCTCAAACTGGTTTAACTCGTCTTGCATTGAATTTATCCAGTTTTCATCCTTTAATGCCTCATCAACATTCTTGGGTTCAATCTGGGAGACAAGAGCAAGTTGATCTAATTCTTCCATAATTCTAAAATTTGACCTTGTTCTAGGTGGGTCATTCAAGCTACCAATGACATTTTTCAAAGGATGATCCTTAAGAATTCTAATGTTTGTAGAATCATTACCTTCTCCTGGAGCTTGATCCCTTGCATTGCTTGATTCAGCTAGGTCACCATCTTCTCTTGTTTCTTCTTGTTGAGGATCATTATTTTCCTTCATGCTTAGGAATTCCCCATCTTCATCATTTTTCCTGCAAGAGTTATCATTGTTAGAATCATCGTGATATTCATCAAAGGAAACATGGGGTGATTCTTCCACAGTTTGACTCTTGACATTATAAATTCTATAAGCCCTAGATCTATCAGAATATCCAAGGAATATACCTTCATCGCTCTTGGGCTCGAATTTATCTAAGTCTCTTTTATCATTATTGTGGATGAAGCATTTTGACCCAAATACTTTCATATGTGTGAGAGAAGGCTTTTTACTTTCAGCAACTCATAAAGAGTCTTTTTGGTGTGTGGCCTTACCATAGAGCGGTTGATAATGTAACATGTCGAGTTTACTGCTTCAGCCCAAAATTTCCTTGGGAGTTACCATTCGGCAAGCATTGTTCTTGCCATCTCTATGAGTGTTTGATTCCTTCTTTCAACTACACCATTTTGCTCCGGAGTTCTTAGTGAAGAAAATCGGTGTGAAATGCCTTCAGCCCTGCAAAGATTATAGAAGTCAGCATTTTCAAATTCACCACCATGATCAGATTGAATGTTGGAAATCTTAAACTCACCATCTTACTTTATCTTCATATAGAGTGCCTGAAACTCATCAAAAGCATCATTTTTATGTGTGAGAAAGAAAACTCATGTGAACCTAGAGTAATCATCCACTAAGACATATCCATATTTTATACCACTTAAACTAGCAGTTCTTATTGGACCAAATAAATCCATATGAATCAGCTCAAGTGGTTTAGATGACATGTTTACAGATCTAGCCTTGAAGGATTTTCTTGTTTGTTTACCTAGGGCACATGCATCACACAATTTGTTTTCTTGTTTAAAAGAAAGTTTAGGCAACCCTGTCACCATTGAATGCTTTAACAGTTTATGTAAGACATTGTAGCTAGCATGTCCTAGTCTACGATGCCATAACCATGCAAGCTCAAATTTTGGTGCAGTAAGACAAAGATTTAAATGAGCAGGATCATCTAAGTCAATCATGTAAACATTGTTGACTCTCTTAACAGAAAATTTTACCTTGTCAGATTTTGGTTCAAGGATTTTACATTCATGAGAGTCAAACAGCACTTTGTGACCTTTATCACACAATTGACTTATACTAAGCAAGTTGTATTTCAAACCTTCAACTAGCAGCACGTTACAAATGGAGTTGGAGAGGTTCTTACCTACATTACATGTTCCAATGATTTTTCCCTTGCTGTTCCCTCCAAATGTGACGTATCCTCCTTCCTTTTCCTCCAAGAGACAAAATTTTGATTTGTCTCCAGTCATGTGTCTTGAGCAGCCGCTATCAAGGTACCACCTGTTATGCATGGCTGCAAGACATTCCTGCACAAACAATTAAGCAATGGTGTTTGGAACCCAACCAAATTTAGGTCCCATCAAACTCTTCAGATTTTTAAAACATGGAACCATTTCTTTTGGAATCCAAACCTTCCTAACATTCATGTTTTGTTTGCTTAGAGCAGGGATTTAGTTTTTCTTTTCAACCTTGACATTCACTTTTTGTTTAGAGGCTCTTTGTTGGATTTTGTGAGAGTTTGAAGAAGTTTACTTCTTAACCCATTGTGGCCATTGGTTGGTTTTGGGTTGAAAGTGATTATTTTGCCACCTAGGGGATTGAGACTTATAAGATTGGTGAACACATGAATCACAATTTCCCCAAAAGTAGGGTGGTGTTGGCCTATATGAATGTGCAATCCAGTTATGGTGATATCTGGAAGATTGAGCATGCAATGGCTAAGGAAGTGTTGACCTATGCTGCGGGGAAGGTCGACCTTTCTTAGGCTTTTGGACAGACTTTTTGAGAATTTCAGTGACTGCCTCTTCAATCTTTTCTTTCCCTTTCTCCTTTTATTTTTACTGATTTTGTGTGGGAGTTGTGTTTGAGGTGGAAGCTTCGGAAGATGAAACAAATGTGACAGTTTTTAGCCCAAATGGCCTTTTGTTTGTTGGATCAAAACCCAACCCATCTTTGTTGTGGTTCATTCTAGTTCCTAGCAATGCATCTAGGTTTTGTCTTCCATCCACAAACTTTTCTAAAGATTGTTGTTTATCCTTCAACTCTTTTTGTAAGTTTTCAATATTTTGAAGAAGTTGAATGTTGACTTGTTTGACAGCTCCATACTTCTCATTACTCAATTTCTTATCCTTTTCATAGCTTTGCATTTTTAGCTTTATGCTATCAATCTCATTTCTTAAATCTTCATTTTCAGTTTCCAAGTCAGCTATTTCTTTTCTTCCCTCTTCCAAATCCTCAATCATTTTCTTAAGATCTTCAATTTCAGTTTCAAGTAGAGCATTCTTATCATTCATATCATGATCATGCACAAAGAAGTTAATTTTCTTTTTCAATGATTTATTCTCCTTTTTGTACATGTCATATTTTTCCATGAGCTGTATATATGCTTCCTCCCAATCATCAAGTGTGTAATTTTCAAATGGAGAGTTTACCTCAGTTTCTTCATCACCTCTGGCCATGACACAAAGATCTTCTTTTTCCTTGTCCCAGGAGCTAGTTCCACCATCACTTTCTTCCTCGTCACTCCAGGTGGACACCATAGCCTTGTTCTTCTTCTTGCCCTTCCATTTGTCAGCCTTTTTGAATCTGTCAGGATAATAAGTCTTGAAATGCCCTGGTTTGTTGCAAGAATAACAAATGGTTTTGTTAGATTTCTTAAAGTTTTCAGAATTAGATTTGAAATCATTTCTTACCTTTGACCTTCCTCTCATGAAGCTCTTACCTTCCTTTCTCAAAAATTTTCTGAACTTACGTGTGAGCATGGCTACGTCATCCTCATCTCGCTCACTTGCCGAATCCTCACCTTCATCAGAAGTGCCTTGACCGTTGGGTCCTGCTTTAAGAGCTAGGGGCTTTTTCTTAGGCACCTCAGCCTCTTTATTCTTAAGGTTGATCTCATAGGTCATCAATGACCCAATGAGTTCATCTACCTTTGTAGTTGCGAGATCTCTCGATTCTTCAACCACGGTAGCCTTTGTGTGCCATGCAGGAGTCAATGATCTCACAATTTTCTGTTCTGAGTATTTCTTTCCCAAATCAGTCAAACTATTAGTAAGCACAGTTAACCGAGCATACATATTTTGAATTTACTCATCAGGCTTCATGCGGAACATTTCATATTCAGAAACTAAAATGTTAACTTTTGTTTCTCGTACCTGAGAGGTTCCTTCGTAAATTACCTCTAACTTGTCCCACATTTGTTTTGCCGTTGCGCAGGTAGCCACTCTTGAGAATTCTACTGGATGGAGTGAGCACTGCATGATGTGTTTAGCACTCTAGTTGACAGTGGATTGTCTTATTTGTTCTTTGGTCCATAAGTCCTCATTATCCGTAAGCTCATACGGACCTTTGCTAATCACTCGCCAAAGTTCGTAGTCTTGGGCGCGAATGAACACATGCATGCGATGTTTCCAATAAGGATAATTAGTTCCACTAAAGTAAGGAGGCATATTCACAGAATGTCCTTTAGGTAAGAAACCTTTGGACGCTAATCCACCATTTCCCTCAAGGTCGTTGGACCCCATAATGAGAGATTAGGCTCTGATATCACTTGTTGAGTAGTGGATAGCGGATCTAGAGGGGAGGGGTGAATAGATCTATCTCTCTTTTCACAATGCAACCCTCTTTAAAGCTAGATAATGATAATAGCAGCGGAATATAACTAGCTAAACAAAAAATACAACGATTTGCTTAGCAAGATGATTATGTAATATAGAGATTGAACCTAAGCAAACATCTAACACAAAGCAGTTGCACAATCAAACCATAACACATGATATTTTAAGGTGGTTCGGACTGAATCCCCAGTCCTACGTCCACCCCTCACCAAATCCGGTGAGGCTCCACTAGTGCCACGCACTGAACCACAAATCAGAAAGACCTCCGATTGCCTTCCTACTAACCACCAGTAGGGACGTCAATCACCGCAGATCGAACAACTTCCGATTGCCTTCCTACTAACCACCGGTAGGGACGATCTTCAGTTTCAAATGTTTGAATGAAATGGAAAAAGAACAAGATATAAAAATACTCAAACAAGATATATAATATGCTCAAGGAGAAAAGATCTTGTCTGAGATTGTTGGAGCTTGAATCTGATGCTTCAATGGTATCTTATTCCTTGTGAAATGATCTTCCTTGGATCACCTTGAGTTGATGAAAAAGATAAAGGATGCAGATTTGATCTCCCTTGAAAACCTTGTGAAATCAGCTTCCTTGGATCACCTTGATAGCCTTCCTTGCTTCTGCACTTCCTTGGAGATTGCTTACTTTGATATGAGCTTGAAACACCTTGAAATGGATGAAGAACTTCTTCACAAAGTACTATTTATGGCTACAGTACCTCTTCTTCCAAGCCTCCTTTGATCTCCCTTGATCCCTCTTTCTTTGAATCCCCTTTGAGTTGATGGAGGAGATAATGGATGCAGCCTTGAACCTTGATTGCTTCTACACCTTCTTAGAGGTTGATGGCTTCAGAAATAAGTTTGAATCACCTTGGATGGATGAAGAACTCCAGCCCAAAGCACTGTTCACGGAGGTGCTACAGTACCCGCGAATCACCTCCTCTAGCCTCCCTTGATCTCTCTTGTTCCAATTGAAGCATTAGGGTTTTTAACCCCTCATGTGTTGGTTTTATAGACTTTGAATGGTCCTTGGACATCCCCCAGATCAGATCCACAATCCATGGGGGATTGGGTGACTTTGGGGTTAAACAAATACAAGGAAAGGGGCTCTTCTCGAAGTGGAAAACAAAGTCAACATTGTTGGCTCGGGGCTAGCGGTCAACCTACAGAAGCTGGCGGTCGACCGCTACTGAGAAACCCTGTAGAAATTTGATCTCTGGAATTTTCGGTCGACCGCTACTGGGCTAGCGGTCGACAGCCATTGAGAATCCCTGTAGGCAGTGAGCTGCTGGCAGGGGCGGTCGACCGCCCCTGGGCTGGCAGTTGACCGCCAGCTGGGCAGACCCTGGGTTATTTCGAGTCAGTCTGTTAACCCCTTTAGCTCCATCGCTTAAGTCCTTTAGTAGCCCGTTCTCACCTGTGGCATCAACCTTGACAGTCTTCAAGGTGTCAACTGAATCTTTGACCTTGGGTTCTCTTGGTTATGCTTCTTTGTGCATCGACCTTGGCTATGTGACGTGTCGACTGGAATGACCTAGTCCAATGGTGCTTGACAGTAAATGACATATACCACCTGTATTGAATGGTAGAGAGGCAAGATGCTTATCCACACGTTTGGTTTGTCAGGCGACTGCCATGAGTTTGATCGTTTGATTGATCATGATTTGAAAGAATTTCCATCCTTGCTTGAGTGTGATCATTAGGCTTTCACATTTGTCATCTCCACTCCATTCCTTATCCATTCATTGGCTTATCTGTCATGAACAAAACATCACGTATGTCAGTCATATGAGAGTGGAAAATAATAATGACTTATAGTGTTTAGCCATTATCAAAACCAAGAATATCAAATAACTCAAATGACCACAAGATGATGTCGAATGACCCAAGTGACCACAAGATGACTCAAATGACCACAGGGGCACAACAGGTGTGAGATGAACATCTAAGCTAGATTACCTGCTTTCACCTGTTTGACCTCTGGTATATCAAATGGTGTAGAGAAGAAAGGCAAGTAAAGCTTTCCCACTATGCGTGAGCAGGATCTCAGATACACACCTCCGCCTTGTACCAAAGATCAAGTAATTCAACTTGGTAATCCATGGAAAGTTTGTCATGCTGTTAAAATCAAATTGGTGATTGAGTTGTTGTTTGATCCTTTCTATCATTTAACGGCCATGTGAACCTCTTGCTTAGCAATGATGATCATTATTTTTGATGATGTCTTCCATAGCTGCATATATCTTAATTTATCACTCTCATGGACAAATAACATGTTGATTGTCTATCTCAACTTCCATGAGCATTGGACAGAGGGGGAGTTTAAGAGTTTGCACCTAAGGGTAGAAATGCATTGCATATGGATGAATCTGTATGTGTTATGGTTTTTGAGCATCATCTTGAAACCTCATGCCCTATCACATAATTCATGATCAAGGGACCCAACTATGCATGACACCTTGGTATATAAAATACTAAGTTGTGGAAAGGCAGGTTATGCTTGCCTGAAGGCACTCACTATGCGTGAGGTGGTCTTAGGACCTATGTTCTCCGCCAGGTACCAAGGGTCAACCCATCACTAGAACAGTCTAGATATTCATATGAATAATTCATCAAATCCCATGCATTGATTTCATTGCGTGAGGTGGACTCAAAAAATCAGACATTCAATGCATAAGTCAAAGGGGGTTCATGCATTTCATAGCTTACCCATGTGCATTCGGAATCATGCATAATGATTTCAGAATTGATTGCATACCAAGTGGTATCACTTTCAATAGACCATGCGTTCAATTAAGTCATAGGTTGCATACTTCATTGTCAATCCATGCACATATTTAGGGGGAGTCAACATCATTGTGCATTTCTGTTGACACTTGCATAGAATGCATCGTCTTAGGGGGAGCATGATCAACCTTTGAAGCCTCTTATTATTTCCCTCCTTGATGTTGATCAGATGGACCTCAGACCATTTCACACTCCTTGCTGATCAAACAGGTCGACCTCACAACCTGACAGGTCGACCTCTCAGATCTATTATGCTTGCAGATTACTTTCTGTCTGAGCTCAGGGTGTCGACACCATGAGGTACCTGTGTCGACACTTCCCTGTGTCTGTTGTTTCACTTCACTTATGTTAACCTGAGCTCACTGCATAACCTCAGGGGGAGTGTTCATTATCAATTCTCACCTTCTACTCAATGACACTCCCTGCTTAAATCAGACCCATGCATGATATTTCCATGATTGTACCTCGGGTCTAAAATATCCTTGATGCCCATGAAGCCTTCAAGATTGTCTGAAATATGCCATCTCTTGCTGACCAGCTAACTGGCTCTAACATTCCTAAAAAAGCCTTGATCTTCTAGGAGGATTTTCTATCTGTTGTTGAATTCATTTATCAGAGTAAATCTTCTAGAAGAATCTTCCTTTATCGAGCTTTATGACTGCCCTGAACATGAAAACTATTGGTTTAAAATTAATGATTTCTTGAGCTTTAATGTTTAATTGCCCTAAAAATGGCTGCACTCGGTCTTAATAGACTTAAACTAGTCTTTCATGTTTTGACATAATATGCCTTATTATATCTGAAAGTTTATCTTTAGTACAAAGGCCTTCTTTGATTGAGAAACTTCAGTCTAGTATTATTTTTAAACAATCCGTTTTGCTGAATCTTGTTAAAGCTAAACTTATTAGAGCAATGACATTGATTCACTAAGAAATATGTCTCCTCACAAAAGAAATAAGGTAAGATATGTCATGAAGTGCCCTTGTTAACGCTACAGTGATATAAAAGAGAAAATCAAGGCAGAGCAATGGCAAAGTTGTTGAGAAATATGTCCCCTCATCAACAATATGAGGTTCGATATGTCATGAGGTGACAACGCTATCTCTGTTCTATCTGTGGCATGACAGTCAGTCACACCAAGTACCTAGGGATACTGGCATCTAACCAATGTGTATCCTCAAGATATAAGGCATGGCTGGACTAAATTGCTCGTAAAAATTCCTCTTGTGCCTAATGAAAATTATGAGCTGATAGCAAGAGTTAAAAGTACATATTCTAAAATTCTAGAACTCCATTTAGTCTCCAGGGTTATTTTATCTCAATACTTTTCATAGCAACTTTCAAAGGAGCTAATGGAATTGAATGAGTAAGGTAAAAGGAGGTTAACATTGTTTCAATATGTATTTCTGGTTCATTTCTATTAATACTGAATGCAGATGTTTTCAAGCGGTTTTATTGAGAAGATTAGAAATCATTAATGTTAAACCAATCTTATTGTAAGGGCTACTTTACTAAAGCTCCATCACTGAAAATTCTGAAAAATCTATAACTCTGTATTTATGAACTTGGCTTCAGAATGAGGAACCCTCATCTTATCAGTTCTTGGATTCTCTGCCTCAAAAATCTCCAAGTGTCGACCCTTAGTGTCGACCCCTTGCAACCAGAATTCAGTCTAGCTATCCTGATATCTGCCATTAAGGCAAACTGTCTTCATGTTGTTTCATGCTCCTATGATTTCTGCCCTATCTGGACATCTACATAACTCCTTCAGGCTGCCATGAATGCATCTTCACTCTTAACAAGTGGTATCTGAATTCATTGATGTCTCCACTATGCCCTTGGGCTACCTATGCATTGCATAAAGAATCTGAATTCTCTAAAAATCTAAAAACCAGAAAACCATTAAAAACTCAAAAAATATGAAAAATAAAAAAAACTAGTAAAAATTTGAAACCCTTTAAATCAAATTTGTTTTCTGGCTGTTGTGTCTCTCTCAAACTGCATCATGATTGCCATTGCGCTGGTCATCATCAGTGGTATCACTTGCTCTCTAAACACTTAGCATCACTCACTAACAAGTGATATCAACTCCCTGTCTGTTCGGTCTCCTCTCTGCATAATTCTTGCTTGACTTGCATTCACGAGGGACCCAACAAGAATATCTTCAGGGAACCAACAAATGGTATCAACTTTAATCAGTGTACAACCATTGACATGTATTTCCACATCAAGTTGTAGGTATCTCAGGCTGCTGCTCTCTACAGGTATACACTTAGTTTCACTCTATCCATCCTGTGCTAATAATCTCCTACTTTACTCCTTACCTTCCCAACTATGCCATATATTCTCTCTATTGTGTCATTTTGATGATGTCAAAGGGGGAGAGAATTATATGTGTCATTAACTAGGGATTGCATAAAGGGGAGAATCTTATATGGGGAGAGAAAGTCTCTGTGCTTCAATTCTCTGTGCTTCAATTCATGCTTATATGTCCTTGCACTTTGACAAATAATGACTCATAGTTGCCATCATCAAAAAGGGGGAGAATGTTGGGTATGTGTGTAACATGCTTAATTCTATTGTTTTGATGATGTCTGACTATGACTCATTGATAAGTCTGACCGGTATTTGATAAACACATATTCATACATTTCAGGTCATGACAACATAAGCAAGAAGATACATCTCTATGCCATCACTAATATGTGTAAGAAATCAAGAATGTCACAGAAATCAAGGCAGATGATAATATTAGGTGCACACAAATCTAGGCAATAAGGTGCACAGAAATCAAAGCACTGGCAACATAGAATTCAAGGCAAAAGGTTTCACAGAAGTCCATACAGACAGGTCAGTGCAGCTGCTGAAGTTGGTGCACATGCTGAAGAAAGAAAGTGTCACAGGAGAAGTGTCGACACCTGTTACAGAAGTGTCGACACCACAGCCATTCCTCAGCAAAGGAAGGTCGATGCTACATTGCTGTCAAGGTCGGAGCACATTTTACTAGCATGCAGCCAAAGTCGATGCTACCTCAGTCTCAGAAGGACTAAGGTCTATGCATACTCTGAAGATGTGAAGAAGACAAGGTCGGTGCATATACCTCCTGCTAGCACAAGTCAAGGTCCGTGCATACACTGTTCAAGTCAGTGCACACTTTGCGTTCAGCACACAAAGTCTATGCACTTCACTGTTCAACCAGCATATAAGGTCGGTGCACATTTAGACAGTCTGCATATAAGGTCGGTGCAGGTTTGCTTCAACGCACAAAGTCTGTGCACGTTACTGTACAAGGTCCGTGCACACATGAAGACGTGGAAGGTGCAACTTCTGCTAGCACAAGTTAAGGTCTGTGCATAACACTGTGTAAGTCAGTGCACACTTTGCGTTCAGCATACAAAGTATATGCACTTCACTGTACAACCAACATATAAGGTCGGTGAACATTTAGACAGTATGCATCTAAGGTCAGTACACGTTACTGTTCATGCATATAGAAGGTCGGTGCATGTTTCTCACCTCAATACAAGGTCGGTGCACTTTTGCTGCATGCACATCAAGGTCGATGCATGTTTAGCATTGCGCATGATAAGGTCGGTGCTAGTGTGCATTGTCACTCATATAAGGTCGGTGTTAGTTGCATCTCATGCATACTAGGGTCTGTGCTAGCTGCATATTATGCATGTCTAAGGGTCTGTGCTAGCTGCATATTATGCATGTCTAAGGTCGGTGCTAGTACACAATGTATAGTGTATAAGGTCGATGCTAGCACGGGATGCTGTGCTTGTGTAGTCGGTATTAGTATGCATACTAGGGTCGACGTTAGCTGTGCTAGGGTCTGTGTTAGCACGAAGAGTCATGCATCTACGGTCAATGTTAGTTATGCCATGGTCACAACTAGGGTCGATGCTAGTCTCTCATTGCATGCATATGGAGGTCGACACTATGGTATTCCAGAGAGCGCGACACTGGCTGTTACACTGAGAAGTGTCGACACTTTCCTCATAGGAGGTCAACACCTTCATTCTTCCAGAAGCTCTCAAGCCAATTTTCTGTCAAATCAAAGGTCAAAATCCAGAGAGTGAAAAGTCATACCGTAAACCCTCAAAAACATGGATTTCGAGGTCTGGAAGTTGCTCCCAGGGTTGACTTCTATTCCTATCAACATGTCACCTTCTTGGAGCTACTCTTGTCAAAAATTCAGCTGGAGAAAGGACACCTTCAGTCTGCCACTGGAAAAGTCATTAGTCTGCTACCCCATGTGATTTCTATTCTTGCAGTACTCAACCTGACCGACAGTAGACTTCAACAAGGCAGAAGGCAGGCTTCAGCCAATAAGAACTCGACACCTCAAAGGGCACTTAATGTGAAGACCTGAAATCGACCAAAGGAAGATTTGGTCTGTTCCTTCTCCTATTGCTGCCATCGTCCTTTTTTCCAGCTGCTCTTGGAAAAGCATTCAAGCTCACATCGGCGCATGCTTGAAGGGAATAAGAACTTGTGGTAGGAAAAGTTTCCCTGGCTTTCCTATATATATATGAAGCTTCCTCAACTGAAGAAGCTACGGCTGCCTAGCAAGAGCCACGCCCTTGAGCCTCTAAGAAGAAATTTTGTGAGAAAGAAAGAAAGGGTGTGAGAGCAGTCCAGCGCGTGTTTGACTATAATCTAGCGCTATTAGAGAAGAAGAACAGAAGATCAGCCTTGAGAATGAAAGAACAACCCTGCAGTCTACCGAAGTTTGAAGAAAGGGATCCTTGGATCTAACTTTATAGTTGCAATCACCAGCTCCAACGTCTTGATTTATTGTCTCAGCTAGTGTTTACTTTGTCACTATTGTTTCTCTACTGCACTTGCAGTATCTCTTCATTTTGTTTCGGATGGTCAATCATCTATTCATCTTGTTCATCTGATCCCCTGATTAGGGACCGGGTTCCCTCTTTGTCTTTAGAGGAGGAGAGGATCTGATTCTCTACGTGGATAGCAAGCTGTTAGTCAGCGGATCAAGCTGTTAGTCCGCGATGCAAGATGTGTGTCAGCAGGAAAGCCTCACCTGGTTTGGTGAGGGGTGGACATAGGTTGTGGGGTTTACAACCGAACCACCTTAAAATCCTTGTGTTGTGGTTTGAACATCTTGTGGGCTTGCTCCATATCTTCTATCCCCATTCACAGGTCAATGTGCTTGCTCCATTGCATATAATCTGGTTCATTACCATCGCACACTCAAGCCTTGTGGTCTGCGCATTCTTGCATACACACCATCCATTCCTTGGACGGTACCAGCATTCCCTTGACTGCCTGCTGCATCCTTGCATTCAGGCACTAGGGAACATCCTCCATTAAATAAGGATCTCCTTGTTCACACACACATCAGAGGGTTGTTGAGAAGCACATTTGCTTACACCACAACATGTGTAGTATTTGGACCGCCGCTTCCATTTAGGCTATTCCATTGTGCATTGTGCTTAAGTGATTCATTTACTTTATAGAAGTGGCTTATGCTTATGGTAGCTAAGAACTTTAAATAGGTTAAAGTTATTGATAGGATCTATTCAACCCCCCCCCCTTCTAGATCCGTTTGCACCGCACGGGACCTAACATGTTCGTGCGATGGTTTTCGACAAGGTTTGACCTTTTCGGCGCGTGAGATCTTTCGTGGAGGTAGGGGGACAGATGCCCTACTCTTTCCTTGCATCCTCTCGCGATTTGGAGCCGAACGGTGTGAGTTTGAGTGGGTTTTGCCTTGTTTGGGCGAAATGCATGTTCAAGGGGTGTGAGTCGTATTCGCCGTTCCAGGCGACGATTTGTTGTTTAAATGGTTTCATTTGAACCCCTGGCATGTTGGGAATCTTTTCCCGCCAGTTTTATTGTGTTTGGTTGAGAATCGGAGCCAGTATTAGCCCGGCTATCCATGTGAGTCGTGTTGGGTAGATTCGTGGGATTCGCCCGTTTCTTGTCGTTTTATGGATGGTTTGATCCCTTTTGGCTTGTGGAAGGTTGATATCAACGTTAGGGTTATTTCCTCGTCGTTTAGATGCGATTGGGGCATGGAAAGACCAGGTTTTGGGTAGTCCCGTGATTTTCCCGCCGGAACGGTTTGGCGGTCCTACCAGAGACCATTATTTGTGTTTAGCAGCCCTCTGGAGACCGCTAGGCAGAGTTCTAGTGTCGGTTTGCTTTAGCGGTCTCACGACCGACCGCACAGATGGCTTAGCGGCCCTTGGGTGACCGCTATTCGATGTTTTAAGTCAGTTCAGGCTAGCGGTCTAGCTCCCGACCGCATGGGGTATTTGGCGGTCCTAGGGGTGACCGTCATTCCCGATTAATGGTCCAAGGGAGACCGTTATGTGGTTTTAACTAGTTAAGTCGGTTTGACTATTTTGGGGGGGTTGACTGGGTATAGCGGCCAGGTCATGATCGCTTGGTCCAGCTTGCGGCCCTGAGGAGACCGCCTGGTGCTAGTAGCGGCCTCAAGCACCCCGCAAGGCTCCTGCTTCTGTGGATTTTATGGCTGGGGTTTCTTGAGGGTAGCGGCCCTTTGGATGACCGCCAATTAGGTTTAGCGGCCAGGGGTAAGACCGCCACCTACCCAGAGTTTTCTTTCGTGTTGGTTTGGTTTTCGGTTAATGTGGCTTTGACCCCTTCATTAGCCCATTATTTAGTGGATGTCTTGGACGTCATATGAGGGCTGTGACTGTTTTATAGGGTGTCTGGAAGTGCCATTATACCGAGTAGTGTTTTGTGTTATTTCGAGGATCATTATGGTTTCCAGCCAACCCGGTGGTGACCTAGTGGTTGACACGTGACCTCGTGAGTGTCTCGTCTATCCTGTGAGGATCGAGACATGGTTTCGGATGCTTGGAGGTATTGATTTACCCCGATTTACGTGCCATGTGGTTTGAGGGCTTTTGGTAATCCCTCAAGTTCCGTGTTTGGTGTTATACGGAATTGTGAGTCCATTGTGTTGCTCGGAGGTCGAGGACTCATTGCAAATATTGCTGTTATAGATCCGACTATTGTTGACATGTTTTCCCACGGTTCTCCTTCTTACCTTGCCTTTTCTAAATCGGAAATGTAAAGACAAGCAAAACGAAAGAAAGAAAGAAAGGGTGAAGAAGTGTGTGTGATCGTGATCGCCACCAAGACACGAAGTACCTAGGAGTACAATGTACCTTGGAAAGAGGGAGAAAGCACTCGCCCAAAAATACAGCGCTGCAGTGGTACACGGTCCTAAATGAACCGCCTAAGGTATGGAACGGCCGCTCGATAGACCGCTCACAGCGCTGAAGAAGGAAGCAGGACACAGACGGGTCTGGCAACAGAACGGTTCGCAGAAGGCCGCTCACAGGGTCTGAACGGCTCGTGAAGGACCGATCTGATCTACAAATGGACGGAAGAAGACCGTTTAGCTACCCCAGACTCTAAGTTGTAGGATTTGATCCTCCACCCCTTCCGATCGACCAGAGGGGATGGGCCTCGTGCTGTGTTGATGCTGACCTGCAAAACAATGTAGAAGACACGAAAATAACACCCAAATTAGCCCTAAGATGTGTAGCAATTATAAAGAAGAATGGAAAATTAACATAATGACTTGGAAGGGGTGATACCTGGGAGGTTTTTAAACCCCTATAGGGCGTGGAAAAGATAGGAAGGGTGTAGAATGATGTGAAATAATGCAGAAAACGTGGGTAAAGAGACGATCAAAGGAGCATGCAATGGATGAACCAACGACAAAAAGGCTAGACTAAAACACAAAATGACGACTACTCCCTTGAACTAGAGGCTTGAAAGGACGTAGAAAGCCTCCCTCCCTGGCTACAGTTCGCTCAGAAATCCGGCAGAGCTTCGCCGTCGACGTTGGATCTCCCCCTTTCAAGCTTGGACTACGGGTCCTATTTATAGAGCCCTCAAAGTCCAATCTCAAAATTAGATTTTCTAGTGGATATTAATCAGAGTTTTCAAAACAAAAGTCGTGGATAATACTCTTATCTCCCACCCAAATCAAACGGCACCTCATTTGGTTGAGAAACCGCGGAGAAAATGGCGGAGGAAGGTGGAGGATTAACCACGGGTAAAGAGAGAATATCTCAAATAATCCACATGTTTCGAGCATGTACACGGTCTCGCGATAGATCGCCCAGACCATTACATGGTCAAATGCTAGACCGTCCAATGCTGTCAGTGATAAATACATAAAAATGTGAAATTATCTAATTATCCACCGAACTGACCGGCTGTCACAGCGTTGGACTCTTAAGGATAAAACGGTCTACTGCTAGACCACTCAGTCAGTAGAACGGTCCAATGCTAGGCCATTTACACATGTCGGTGATAAATCTAGAAAAATAGGATAAATAGATAATTATCTGAAAAACCAACGAGCTTAGGACTCTGGGAACTGGACGGTCTAACGACAGGCCGTTCAAAGAATGTGAACGGTTGAACCAAGACCGTGCAAAGGCTTATCGGTGGAAATTCAGAAAATCAAATAAATACCGAATAAATAATTAAACGGTTCAGAGGAAACCGCCCAGTCACTGAACGGCCAGTCGCGGGACCGCGTACATCTTGGACATTTGAAATTGATAAAATAGGATAAATGAGCCCATTTAACCCAAAACCAAGCGAAATCGAGGCCCATTAAGCCCGAATGAGAGAGCAAACCTAGCGAGGGAGGGAGATACCCATAAAATAAGCCTAAAGACGCGCCTGAAAATAGCCCAATGAGTAATGAACAACTCGAGGCATCAACAAATGATGGTAAGAGGAATGACCCAACTCATAGGCAAAAAATAGGTGTCAACAGATGCCCCTCCTTAACGTCCTCTTGCAGGGGAGCGAGCGGAGGTGAAGTGAAAGTGAAATGGAACATGGAGATGAAGCGGAAATGAAGCGGAGCGGACTGAAAAGCGGGCTTTAAGGCAAAAGACACCCGTTTCATTGCCAACGAGCGATAGGAATCTTTCAGAAAACTCCGAACCAAACACAAGGGAATGATCGAACTAAAATGACACAAGTCTGGAGAAACTAACTAAATGAAAAGGAAAACACACGATCAACCTCATGGGGGACACAATCCCTCGGACCAATGAGATGACCGGAATAAGCATCAAAAATAAAGAAGCGGACTAAAACTCCAGACATGGTCCTTAAGTCAATCAAACCGGGTGAATAGACCAAAGAGAACCTTCCAACTTTGAGTGAAATATTTCCTCGTACGCAAAAACCATGAACGGACAATCATCCATCATAAAATGAGACACTTTCAGACGATCCATGGGTCATGAATGCTCAAAAGATGCGTATGATGCATGCTGGGCTAAAATAAAAGAAATCATTAAAACAAATGCAAAGAAAGCCACAAAATAGAAAATACTCGAGAATAATATTACTAGACTGGGAGAATCAGAGTCAAGATACTATCTGCAACCACGGCGTGCGAGATAAAACCATCATCCCCTAATTTTCCCAACCCAACGGCCTATCCGATGATTAAACACGTGAACCTGGATCACCATTATTTTTGTTATAGGGGAACATCAGATCTTGGAACACGTAAATAACCAACTGGTTCCTGACACAATCTAACATAATACCATATAGTAATGCAATAATGGATATAGGGATAAAAGGCCATACCTGACTTACCTGTGCAGGCGAAACGGCACTTTTTTGGATTTTTGAATAAGACACAACCACATGAACAAGCATGAGGATAACATAGCATAACTGATGCGGGACGGATGACGACCGGGCTAAGACCTACGACGGACTCGAAGTGCGGCCAGCACTAGCATACTAAGGCAAGCCGGGCGGCTGACCACCGTGGTATTCTCCGGGTGGAGACGTCTCTCAACAGCGACTCTCTTGAGCCCGACGATCATCCCTTGCGAGGGAAACGTGGGGATCGCGGCGATTAAGAAACCACCGTCGTCTAGGGTGCTAATTCGCGCTCGATGCTCAATTGGAGCTATGGAACGGGTGCTCACAACTCACAAACGCGGTGAAATTTGGAACTAGCTAACGGCCCTAATCTCACAAACGCAGTAATATAGAAAGCATACTAAACAGCAAATGTAAGGATCGAAACGAGCACGTACCTCCACGACTAGTAGTGGGGGAAGAATTCCCGGCCGATTTCCGAACAACCCCAATACACACAAGACTAACTTTACAATTTCAGAAGCTTGGCCCACTCCACACAGGGAGGTATCGGGCTAAAATTAATAACTTTGTGGTTGCTGGAACCCGGGTTGACGGGCCACACTCGTAGGAGGCGAGGAACGCGTGCCGGAGCCGCTCGGGTACGCCGACGGGAAGCCGACCCGGTTCTGCCCGCGCTGGTCACCCTGCGCAGCAAGCTTGCGGAGGCTGGTACAGCTGGATCCGATGCCCGATCGGAGCGTCGTTTATTGGAGAATGTCGGCGACTGAATGTAGTATCTTCACTCCGAAGATCGCGAATAGATGCTTTCAGATCTGGCGCAGTGACGAATCTTCTGAGGTTCTGGTTTTGTGCTCACAGAACTGCACAGAAACACGGTAAAATGTTGGGAAAATGGTTGCCGATGTCGGATCGGGGCGTTCCTTATGGGAGGGGGTAGGCGACGTCTAGAGGAAGAAATACTCTAAAGATCCTTTACATGGATCTTGGCTGGATGAAGCGGGGCAGGCTCTGAAATTTGATTCTAGTTCTCAGCCGGGCCTGCTCAGACCAGCCCGCGCGATCCCACGAGAACTGCCGTCACGATCAACACCGATCACGGATCGAGGCGAAACCAGCGACAACACAAAGAGGACTTGAAATACTACGATTGCTCTTCAGGAACCAACTTCAGATGGCGTCAGGGCTGGGCTCCAAGAACTAAAGCACAGACAACTTCAATTCTGAGAAGCATTCAGGAACCGATCTGCGTGCCTCCACGAGAAAAATCGCCATCGTTGCTCACGAACTCCGATCGATGCAAACCAAAGCTGAAAGTTTGCTAACTTGCAGAGGTATCACGGATAATTTTTGTGGAAGAAGAAGATAAGAGGAAAAGGGGGATACGGGGTCGAGTCTCACAACCCAGTTCTGTCCAGTCCCAGGACAGCTCAATGGGAGTCACACCCAAGAACACACAAAGAGAATCACTCTCTAATGAACTTTTCTTTCAACAAAACTTCATTCTATTAAGCATAAACACTATACATGCCTTCTTATAGGGAAATGGAAGGGGTAGGGGGGAAGGGAGTTCGATGGATGCAAGGGGAATGGGAAGGGGGCTGCGCCCCTTTGATTGTGATGGGAGGGGAAGGTGACAAGGGGGAGGGGAAGCTGCCTCCCTTTGAAATTCAAAGGTAGGTGGCAGCCATATATGGTAGGCTAGCAGCCATTAGACCTTGACCAGCAGCCATCCATTAATCCATGTGGTGAATGGAAGTGGAAGAAATACAAAAAAAAACATAATTCCTAGCCTAATAAGCCAAAAGAGGGGGCGCCCCAATCTTGGGCCTTGAATGGGCCACATGTGGCCATGGCTTAACCAAGCCCATTCCAACCTTGATGGCTTAAGGCCAAATGTGGCCATGGCTTAACCAAGCCCATGAATGAAGAGAGCCCACTCTAGATTATCCAATCTAGATAGCCCATGTGGAAGGAAGCACATATGGCTTATGGATCCATTAGAAATGGACCAAGGCCATTCCTTCTTATGGAATGCTTTAAGAGCTTTAACAAATTGGCCCATTAGGAGCCTTACAACCAGCCCTTTAGCAAATTACACATACAATAACCATTACAAGCCCAATTCAATGCCAAAAAAAGGTCCAAATTCAAGCCAAATTATCCCCCTTTTGAAGATAAGCCGATGTAGTCCACTTGGCACTCCGCGTATGGCACCGTCGGTTCGCCGACGTGTCACGTGATCGCCCTGGTGTCTGCACCAATTCTCCCCGGGTGGGAGGAACTCGACCCCGTCGAGTAAGGGTCCCGAAGCTTGCGCTCTCCGCATGTGATCAAGGCGTTGGTCATCGTGGGGCATCCTCGCCAACGCACTAGGACGTGTGGGTATGCGCCATTCCTTGTGGTGATCACCTGCTCATCCAGTATACAATATATATGCATGCGTTGAGGCTGGAAAGGTGGACTCTCGGGTGAGGGGTCACTCCCAATAGAAAGATAAAGCTCGAGACTCACTAGGGATCACCGCGGTTTTCAATATGCTACCAGAGGAAACATGGAACGTCGAATTGACACCATTGTCGTTCGGTAGTTCAATATCGTACGCTTTCGGACCCACTTGTTTCTTAACCCGGAAAGGGTGGGGATCGTGGACTTAGAGTGGCTTTCGGTCTCCTGGCGGAAACCTGTCAGGTATGACCCTGATCTAGATGTACTCTCCCTTTGAATCCATGGATATGTAGCATGCATCGGCTAACTCCTTATGCGTGCATGGCTGGCCTTTCATGGACACGACGTAATGCAAACCAAATGGATGAAAGAAAACAACTTGAGAGACAAGCAAACACACACACATGACTTTAGACAAACCTATGGCTAGTCCGACCTACGCATGGACGATGGCGGACCAGGACACCCAAATGTGTGCCATGCATACACTAGATGCAACCAAAAGTAGGTAGGATGATGTACTCCTAGACACCCAAAATGACACCATGCATGCAAGGACTTCCTATCAGATGTGGGTGTGGGTGGGCTAAGAGGTTCATCACCACTACATGTAGGTAAGGCATGCCATGCTTCCCAATAATCGGACCTATTGCTATGTGGAATTTGATTGGCCCGAGTGGGAAGAGAGTGGTAGGGGACTTCCTTGACAAAGTAGAGGGGAAGTGGTGGAGCACGAGGCCCACTAGAGAAGGGGTCGAATGGGTCAAAGAATGTGTGACCCTCCGGTTCCTCAATTACATAGTCCCATGTTTGAAATTCATGAAGGAGATGGTCACCTCCATCCATCGTGGTAGATGGGACAGTGTATAGAAGATAGGGCTCCTCCCTCGGGATAAAAGGAGTGAAGTCGGGCTCGACCGGTAGCGGGAGGAGTAGAAGAACCTCCGTGGTAACATGACCCACGGTGTACACGGAGGTAATGGACCCTAAGGTGGAATGGGTGAAGCTACGACAGGTGGGTAGGTCGAAGCCTGGGGCCAGCAAGTGCGTAAATGCCAACTGCCGGTCTAACCCTTTAAGAAGGTCATCTAATGAATCCACATAGTGACTAGACCGGAAGGTGGTGTGAAATGAGTTGCTTGGCACTAGAGGTAGTGTGGGGTCCATGGATGGGAAGGGAGGTGGGACTAAGTCATCTTTGAGCTAGCTAAGGAGTGGCTCGGCGATGAAAAGTATTCCCGTAAGAAACACGGGTGGCTCGGGCGGAGGTGGCTCCAAACAAGACGGCTCCGAATGAAGTTCGGAAGGAGAGGATGGCAATGGAGCACTCACGGGTGATGAAGGAGGGATCTCCATAATGAGGAGAGGGCTTGGGGACCCCGTTGATGGGGCCGGGTTAAGACTACCGGCGATGACCTCCTTAGGCTCGGGTAGGAGTACATCACTAGGAGTACGTGTTCTATCCACCCCATCCAATCGGTCCAAAATCATTTGCATAAGTTTGGCAACGGAGTGGGTTGGAATAGGGATATCATGGTGGACTCGCCCGTAGTCAACCGTCCTAGGATTGGGTCTTGGCTCATCTACGTGTGGGACTCTTTGCCTCCGACTAGAACCCACTTGGTTGGAAGTGATTGGGTGGGGCCGGTTGGAGGTGACCGGTTGGGGCACGTAGACCTTCCTAAGCGCTCTCTTCATGTCCCACCATGACGCGATGGGCCATTGCCCCCTAACCTCTCTCATTCTTTCGATGTAATCCCACTTTTCGGCAGCCTCATAAAGAAGCCGCTCTTTGGCGAAAGAGAATTGTATTGCCTCGGACATAGTATAACAATCAAAGTAGGTGTCCATGGTGGCCTCCCACTTGAGATAGATGCCCGGGTCATTGGAGCCAAAAAAATCTGAGGCTTCAGGCCTACAGAAGCAGAGAGGATGGTTGCCAAGCCCATGGGTGGGCCAACGGTTATATCGCCCGGGTGATTGGGACTACATGAGAAATTGGGGAACTACATGTTAGACATGCCGACACTTGGACAAGACTGACTGGCTCTTATAGGACTACACGAACTAGAAGACACCGACTAATGCAAACACTCACTAATGCAAAAAAATGATGCACGTAGACCTAACCAATATCCGGTACGTGGCGGAGATAAGCAATCCGAAGATCACTCGCGCAAGTACGCTACCTTCCCGATAGGCATAACCTAATGTTCGGGCAACGCCTTTTAATATACCGAGCTATTGGGTGAAATGCAATTTGAAAACACTCTTTTTTTTGTTTTGAAAGTAATGATGGTTCTAGACTCGACTTAGACCATGATGCATGCAAGACTTATGCAAAGACTACCCTAGACTCAACCCGCTCTGATACCAATTTGATGCGGGACGGATGACGACCGGGCTAAGACCTACGACGGACTCGAAGTGCGGCCAGCACTAGCATACTAAGGCAAGCCGGGCGGCTGACCACCGTGGTATTCTCCGGGTGGAGACGTCTCTCAACAGTGACTCTCTTGAGCCCGACGATCGTCCCTTGCGAGGGAAACGTGGGGATCATGGCGATTAAGAAACCACCGTCGTCTAGGGTGCTAATTCGCGCTCGATGTTCAATTGGAGCTATGGAACGGGTGCTCACAACTCACAAACGCGGTGAAATTTGGAACTAGCTAACGGCCCTAATCTCACAAACGCAGCAATATAGAAAGCATACTAAACAGCAAATGTAAGGATCGGAACGAGCACGTACCTCCACGACTAGTCGTGGGGGAAGAATTCCCAGCCGATTTCCGAACAACCCCAATACACACAAGATTAACTTTACAATTTCAGAAGCTTGGCCCACTCCACACAGGGAGGTATCGGGCTACAATCAATAACTTTGGGGTTGCTGGAACCCGGGTTGACGGGCCACACTCGCAGGAGGCGAGGAACGCGTGCCGGAGCCGCTCGGGTACGCCGACGGGAAGCCGACCCGGTTCTGCCCGCGCTGGTCACCCTACGCAGCAAGCTTGCGGAGGCTGGTACGGCTGGATCTGATGCCCGATCGGAGCGCCGTTTATTGGAGAATGTCGGCGACTGAATGTAGTATCTTCACTCCGAAGATCGCGAACAGATGCCTTCAGATCTGGGCGCAGTGATGAATCTTCTGAGGGTCTGGTTTTGTGCTCACAGAACTGCACAGAAACACGGTAAAATGTTAGGAAAATAGTTACCGATGTCGGATCGGGGCGTTCCTTGTGGGAGGTGGTAGACAACGTCCAGAGGAAGAAATACTCTAAAGATCCTTCACACGGATCTTGGCCGGATGAAGCGGGGCAGGCTCTGAAAGTTGATTCTAGTTCTCAGCCGGGCCTGCTCAGACCAGCCCGCGTGATCCCACGAGAACTTCCATCACGATCAACACCGGTCACGGATCGAGGCGAAACCAGCGGAAACACAAAGAGGACTTGAAATACTACGATTGCTCTTCAGGAACCAACTTCAGATGGCGTCGGGGCTGGGCTCCAAGAATTAAAACACAGACAACTTCAATTCTGGGAAGCATTCAAGAACCGATCTGCGTGCCTCCACAAGAAAAATCGCCATCGTTGCTCACGAACTCCGATCGATGTGAAACCAAAGCTGAAAGTTTGCTAACTTGCAGAGGTATCACGGATAATTTTTGTGGAAGAAGAAGAAAAAGAGAAAAATAGGGATACGGGGTCGAGTCTCACGACCCAGTTCTATCCAGTCCCAGGACAGCTCAATGGGAGTCACACCTAGGAACACACAAAGAGAATCACTCTCTAATGAACTTTTCTTTCAACAAACTTCATTCTATTAAGCATAAACACTATACATGCCTTCTTATAGGGAAATGGAAGGGGTAGGGGGGAAGGGAGTTCGATGGATGCAAGGGGAATGGGAAGGGGGCTGCGCCCCTTTGATTGTGATGGGAGGGGAAGGTGACAAGGGGGAGGGGAAGCTGCCTCCCTTTGAAATTCAAAGGTAGGTGGCAGCCATATATGGTAGGCTAGCAGCCATTAGACCTTGACCAGCAGCCATCCATTAATCCATGTGGTGAATGGAAGTGGAAGAAATACAAAAAAAACACAATTCCTAGCCTAATAAGCCAAAAGAGGGGGCGCCCCAATCTTGGGCCTTGAATGGGCCACATGTGGCCATGGCTTAACCAAGCCCATTCCAACCTTGATGGCTTAAGGTCAAATGTGGCCATGGCTTAACCAAGCCCATGAATGAAGAGAGCCCACTCTAGATTATCCAATCTAGATAGCCCATGTGGAAGGAAGCCCATATGGCTTATGGATCCATTAGAAATGGACCAAGGCCATTCCTTCTTATGGAATGCTTTAAGGGCTTTAACAAATTGGCCAATTAGGAGCCTTACAACCAGCCCTTTAGCAAATTACACATACAATAAACATTACAAGCCCAATTCAATGCCAAAAAAGGTCCAAATTCAAGCCAAATTATCCCCCTTTTGAAGATAAGCCGATGTAGTCCACTTGGCGCTCCGCTTATGGCACCGTCGGTTCGCCGACGTGTCACGTGATCGCCCTGGTGTCCGCACCAATAACTGAACATGAACTAAACGTAATGTTGCAAAAAAAAACATAACATCATAACAAACATCACAAGAACAAATGGCAAGCATGTGTGAGATTGAAGAATACGGTGGAACAAGGCAACACCACAACGCGGTGGGACAAGGACATGGGGGGACAAAGACACGTGTGACAAGGACAACACGTGCGATGACACAGAGGGACAAAGACACGTGTGACAAGAACAACACGTGCGATGACACGAAGGGACAAAGACACGTGGGACAAGGACAACACGTGCGAGACATAGACACATGAAACAAAGACATGACAGACATAAACATGTGTGACAACCAACACGGGGGACAAAAGATAACAAACACATTCTTCAATCAAAGCCCCAAGATCGGATGAAGCAGAACTTGCCAGGTTCAAAATCGCGAGGCAATGCCCTCTCATAGAGACATGATGAGATGAAGCGAGAGTTGAGAAGGACACAAGCTTAAGAACAGATCGAGAGATATAGATTGAAGAAGAGAGAACAGATCAGAAGTCGTGAACAGGAGGCAGAGCGAAAGATGGAGTAAGGAAACTTGAACCCCCTCAACCTGTACACTTAGCAAACAGATCATGTATCCGTCCTCAAAACAAATAGATAGAAAAGAATAAAAAGATAAATATTTTTAGAATTTTCAATCTTCCTGATTTTTCTTGAATTTTCAACAATATTTGATTTTTTTTATTTTTGAACAATATTTGATTTTTTTTGGACTTTTGCTAATATCTCATTTTTTTGGATTTTTGGCAATATTTTCCTTTTTTTAATTTTTGAAATAGCAATCCGCAGCAACCAAAGACGGGCTCGAACTACTAGCCAAGGACCGTTGTTCCTACCCCTCTCATTAAAGGCTTCCCTTAAGCAGGGCGTGCATATGAGGGTGGCTCGCCACAACCAATCGCCTCTAAAGAACGGTGCCCCTACTAAGGCAATACCCGGGATACAACCCAGTCTAAGAGGGAGAAATAGAAGAAAAATTGGAGACAAGCTTTATGTAAGATGGGAAATATTAGGACTCGACTTCCTTCCAGGGCACTACCCCTCAAAGATACAGTCTGTTGCGCCGGGGCTTTGTGTCTTTGATTTTTAGACCCATATTTTCTAGGCATGCATGCGACCGGGCTCATGACGTCCCGCGGGGAACTGTACTGTCACTCTTGCCATGCCTTTATTTTCATAATTTTGTATTGAATTATTGAATTTTGATTTTGAGAGCCCTTATTGGCTAGATTTTACATGAACGCTCATTTTTATAAGGGTCAAGACTGCCCCTATTTGAGACCTCTCTCGTATTAGGGAGTGCCTAGGTCAGTCATCTCATCTGCCAATCTCTTGCCTCTACACTCGACCGAGCAGAGAAAAGAAAAGGTCTTTGTGCATACCCAAAGTATGGCCAAAGCAGCAACAGTGTGCCTCAGAGAGATCGGTTATGACTGTAGACACGCCAAAATTGACGTTACTGTGAGGACATCTCATATTACCTTGTAATGCCCCAATTTGACCCTCAAATTATCTTTGTTTGAGTGGTTTTTCTCACTTTTCTTGTATTTCTCTTTTTTTTTCTCCCTTTTCTTATTTTTTTTCTATTTTTCTGAATTTTTCTGAATTTTTCTGAGCATTTTTCTCTATTTTATGAATTTTTCAGAAATAACGACTTGAAGAGGGGCGTCATTTAATTTTAAGAAAATTAAAAGAAAATAAAAGAAAATTGACGACTGTAGTGAAAGGCGTCCATTCTTTCAATTTCTATTTTTTTCTGGATTTTTCTGAGGCTTTTTCGGATTTTTTGGGAATTAACTATCAAGAATGGGACGTTATTTTGAGTTTTAATAAAATAAAAATTAAAAAAATTGGAAGTAACGACATATGGGGAGGGCGTCACTTTTATTTGAATATTTTAATATTATTTTTCAACCCCCTTCCAAAGGTGATTTGGTGTCCTTCCGGGTGTCAGAAAAATACGTAAAAATAGTCATTGGAATCAGCACAATGTGTTGCACCTCCACCTAAAAAATGAGAAAATAATATTGAGAAATAAAAACTGGCCCTATTTTGAATATTTTGATTTAACGACCTTGAATCGGACGTCAATTAAATTGACGCCCGAAGCAACGGTCGTCCTTTTTTTTGGCTATTTATCACGCCCCACATTCAGACGTCTTTTACAAGTGAAGTAATATGATTTCAGGAATTGACGCTTTGGTCTTAGGCGCATTTTGAAGAGACGCCCTCTTGCAGGTCGTCAATTCTTGAATTGACGCCCTTGTTCCGGTCGTGTTTCACCGTTCGGGTTCTAAACGAGTGCAGCCTTTCCCAGAGAGTCCCTGCTTCGTTTGGTCACCTTGCTCCATCTTAATCTTTCCCTTCTTGGGCTCTTGCCCGTTCTTATCCCTTCTATCTATGTGATTCAATCCTATTAATAGAGCCCTTCGGCTCTGTTATACAGGTTCCCCCTCCCTCTTCTTCTTCTCCTCCGAAATTCTTCTTCCCCGGTTTTCTCTATCTTTTCCTTTTTTCTTCTTACGCAGGGTGCTGTTGCTTCTTGGCTGAAGGAGAAGGCTTCGTGTATTCACCTCTTCATCCAACCGAGGCCTTTTCCCATCGAGCATCTAAAGCCAAAGCATCACGGGCTCCTCTTTCCCTTTTATATATTCTCTTTTGTTTTACTATCGTGTTCATATGCATGCATGTTCATCCCTTTGCTATTAAACTCCAACTCAACCACGTTGAGTAACTCCCATAGTGCACTCTTGCACTCTCTCCCTCTTCATTATTTTTATTCCATATTTGCATCTTCATTCATCATATTATCCCATACCCTTTTTGCATAGGGGTTTAAGGGCAACCACCCATAAGGTGTGTTCTTACATAATTTTCCATGCTCATCCTTTTATTGAGAATTTGATGCTACACTCACCATGTTTCTAATTCCATATTCTTTTATTGGTGTTTGTCTTTGATTGTTTTGCAAGGGTAATCAAATCGAGAAGAACTCTCTTCATCGGCCGGCCGATTGGAAGAGAAAGGAGCACTCACATCCCCGCGTTTCAAGGTATTTTTCGCGATCCCTCCATGTTTATTATTTGATTATATTCTTTGAGGCCCTCGCGTCTCTGGCGATCACATCTCCTATTTTGCACCTCGTGCATGCTTTTTTCTTCTCATGCTTTTTCTTCTTTGTTCTAAGTGGATTTTTAATTAGATCTACAAATTGGCGATCACGGTGGGACATCTTGGTGTTCTTCTTTTTATTACCCTTTTCCCTTGGGCACCCGCGTGTGCCATCTCCCCTATTTTGCACCCACGGTGCACCTCCCCTTTGTGCTCCACGCAGCACTTTCCCCACTTGTGATCTGTCAGTTTGATAGATTTCTTTTTAAAAAACAAATTCCACTTATCCAAAAATTTGATGAGCATGCTATATTCTTGTGGTGATTGATTGCCTTATTTCATTGTGATTGTGAGTGTCTTGCCTCTTTTTCATATTGGTCTGTTACTCCAGATATATTTCTGGCCGGTGGAGGGCTGTTTTCTGGGACACAGAGAATTAACGCCTCAGACAGAGGCGCTTTTTCATTTAAACGCCTTTTCCAGGGGCGTCTTTTTCATGTGTAGCGCCTTCTAACTAGGCGTCTTTTATCATAGCCCTTGCTTCTCTGAGAATTCACGCCCTGCCTCAGGGCGCCTTTTGATTGCATAGCGCCTCCGATCAAGGCGCGATTTTGGAGTTGACGCCCTCACCCTGAGGCGTCTCTTTTGTTTTTAGCGACCTTCCTCAGGTCGTCTTTTTCCTGTGTTTTCACGGAGCCTTACTACGTGCTGTTCTTGATTATCTTGTTTGGCTTACTGCTGTGATTCGTTCATATCTCCTGCATTTCATTCATTGGCATTGGTTTGGGAGACCTCCTCTCCCCACATCTTTAGGAGCCACACACCCTCTTGGTGAAGGAACGACTCTCCATTGAGCATTCCGTCTCTTTGGATTGAAAATTCCTAAACCAAGCCTCCGTAAGTCCCCGCACCCGTGGATTCCCTCACGGATGCCGGGCAGGTTGTATCTTGAAGTTCTCCGGGTTTAGTTGGCCTATGCTTGGTGAGAGAGTGTTCCTAGTTGGCATCGAAGTGAAATCATATTGAAACTAGGATCCTCCCTTGTGTGAATCATTCCAAAACTTTGTTGAAAAACATTAATTCACCAAGGATCATACATAAAGAAAATCAAAGGTAATCATTCTCATTTGTTTGATATCTTGATAAAATGCTTTGATTGCACGTTTAATTGATTGCATAATGGCTCACCTTAGCAGGCAAAATGACATGTTCAATCTTAATTATATTCATGAGGATGCACAACCGTGCACATCTTATAATCCTCAATTTCAACATGTTCAACATAATTCCCACCATATTTTCAAGGGACCGCATCCTCATGGTCATGCCCGACCCATGGGCAATGTCCAATCCCGTGGTCCCTCACCTCAATTACAAGCCACTATTCCAGTTGGACCGTCTCCTCCCAACGATGAGAAGGTTTCCCAAATCATTCATGCATTAGATCATCTCACCCCTCAAAAGATCCAAGCCCTTAAGGCCGCTGTTGAGGGTACATCTCACTCATCGCATTCTTCTCATCCTCTTTCCAATCCTACACGGGTGGCCCATCACCCACCTTCCTCTCCTACTCATGTTCCTAATTGGGTGGCCCATCACCCATCTCCTTCTATTCACACTCCTCCTCGGGTGGTCCGACACCCGCCTCCTTCTATTCCTCCTCCACCACGGCCCCAAGGCCCATTTATTCCCTGCAATCCGGCCCATCCGGATTCTCCTATGGGTCGGCCCATTAATTCCCCTCCACGGCCTTTTTATGCAGCCCCTCATTCAAGGCCCTGCCAACCCTTGGTTGCTCAAGCCATACCCCTCCAACAAACTCTTCTTGACAAGGTCACTTTATTGGAGGAACAATTAAAGAGGGTTACGAGCCCACGGCCCGCTCCTCCTACTCCAATCAATCCCCTTCATGCCGCCCTGAATGATATTACAAAAATGGAGAAAGATTGGAAAGATAGGATGGATGACTATGGTATCGGCAGTTCAAGCAAGCAAGAGCCGGCAGATTTCAACGCTCAAGTGGACACCGTCCGCCCTCCACCCGTCCGCACACTTCATTCATATGGCCTTCCACCTCCACATATGCAACACCATTACACTCCTCCATCCACATATACGCCTCCATTACGGTGTCCACTTGAGTTTGATGATGAAGAACCGGCAGTTGAAGAATTCGAGGCGGCATATGACGAAGCTTTGCAAGCACCCCTTCCGAGTTTCCTTCGTTTCCCTCTCCCTCCACTTCCATTTGATGAACCCCCTGCTCAGGACAAAGCCATCGTCCCCAATCCAACCCCCGTTTCTGAGACCTCTTCGTGTTACGACGATGGGTCGATACTCCAATCACCCGCGCCGGCGCATCTTGAGTCTCCTCCCACTCCTAACACCGCTCGCCCCGTCCGGCGTTTTCTCCGCACCAAACCTCCACCAATTACACCTCCACCGGTTATGCCAGCCTCCACACCATCGGCCTCCACCGAGCCTAACGTCGAACTTTCCCCAATTCAACCCTCCATTACACCTTTAACACCAAACCCAACTACCCCTACTCCACCACTTAACCTATTACCCGTGGCTAATCCTGAGCAGGATCAACCCTTTTTTGCACTCGAGCCAACCCAAACTGCTTCCGAGCAAAGGGAGAAGCTCGACGTGTTTGAACCTCTGCCTCCACTTATCCTTTCTCCAACGCCTTCCACTACACCCCCACCATCCACGAAGCCTCCCACCTCCGCTTCACCTCCCTTTACTACTCGGAAGGGGAGCGCTGCTACAAACACTTGTGCCGAGGATGATCAAGAGCCGCGAAAGAAGAATTTGGCCACTGCCGTGCAGTTCAAGATGCAAGAGTTCATTTGCCGGATGCCAATCCGGGTTATGGGGCCAAGCACGGCTGAAGAGGTCAAGCCGCCACTGCTCGCTAGAGAAGAATGCCAAGCGTTGATGCCACCCAAGGGCAGGGCAGGGCACCCCTTGCTCCAACTTTCAAATCCTGAATTCATTCTTCCATACAAGGGGCGAATGCCCATTTTTGTCAACATTCTTTATATGCCGCAATCAATGGGCATGGCAATGCTTCCTGTCCCAACTTCCCAACTCCCTCACATTATTACTCTTCACTCTTCAAGAGGGTTGTCATTTATTATTGAAGCTTCTTTCTTTGGGCCGATTGGTTATACTTTTTCACTGCCGTGGAGGGGCAGTTATCTTGGTGCTAAGGGGCCTTCCACTCTTTTATCCACCTTCCATTCAACTCCACCCATATTCTCCTCTGTCACCGATTCTTCATGGGCCACTCCAGGGGTAAGGAGGAGGATCTCATCCTCTCGCCCTTCACATTCTTCATGTTCTTTGCATCTCATTGCATTCACGCATTCACTGCATTCATCGCATCCATCCTATTGCATACGTTTGCACATCCAGCTTCCCGGGTTTCCAAACCCGTATCTTCCCCGCCTTCCGGCACCTCCGGATATCACGCATTTCCCACCCTATTCATCTTCATCCTCATTGCTCGGACATTGTCCCCTTTCCAATCTCTTCTCAGGGCATCGCGCCCCTTTCCAACTCCTGCACCCGGACCCTCCGGATTTCTCCTTTATCCTGCTAGGGCATCGCGCCCTTTTTCATCTCATTCTCCCAGAATTTCCGGCCTTCCTTCTTGGGCATCGCGTCCCCTTTCCTGCTATTTCCCTAGAACCTCCAGGCGTTTTATCCCTCCTTTTAGGGCATCGCGCCCCTTTCCGTCTTCTTCCTCCGGATCCTGCTCTTTGGGCATCGCGCCCCTACACACCCTCAAGTCCGGATCTTATGGGTTTCTTACTGATTCTCCCAGGGCATCGCGTCCCTCGGTATCTGCTTCCTCCGGAACCTCCGGATCTTTCACCCCTCTCTTTATCCCTTGGGCATCGCGCCCCTTTCCGTCTACTTCCTCCGGAACCTCCGGATCTTTCTCTTCTCCTTGGACATCGCGTCCCTTTCCACCTCATTCATCCAGAGCCTTCGGATCCTCTATTTCTCTTTCCATGCCCAGGGCATCGCGTCCCTCGGTATCTGCTTCCTCCGGAACCTCCGGATCTTTCACCCCTCTCTTTATCCCTCGGGCATCGCGCCCCTTTTCATCTTCTTCCTCCGAAACCTCCGGATTCTACATCTTATTCTTTCTATCTTCTTTCAGGGCATCCCGACCCTTTCTATCTTCTCCCACCGGAACCACCGGATCCTCCATCTTTCTTCCGATTCATCTTTCTGCTCCTTCATGATATCACATCATTTGTCCTCTTCTTCCTTTTGCATCATCTTTTTCCCTATCTCTTCCCAGGGCATCGCGTCCCTCGAAATTCTTCTTCTCCAGATTCTGATTCCTCCTATCAGGATTCTACTCCACAACCTCCGGACCCTCCGGATCCGCCTCTTTCCATCTACCAATTTCTTTTTCTAATTCCTCCTGATCATGGGTCTGACCCAGCTTCTTCCACATTCACTGCCTTGGGCATCTGCCCTTTCTCCCACTGCTTCCGAGGCTTTAGTCCTCACTCCTCCTTCTAATTCTCCTCTCCTACTGTAGACTGTTCCATGTGATCAGGGTCTCTGCACCTTAGTGAGGGAGTTCTAGCCCTCGCCTCTCTTCCTTTTCTCCTTATTCGTCTAAGTCTGGTCTTAGCACCACTCCTTCTTGTTAAGCCACTTTCAAATCCTTTGCTTTCAGATCCTTTGCTTCTTCTAAAGAGGACTATTCCATGATGATCAACCTCGCCTCTGATAGTTGCTTCTACAAAGGTTGCAAGGTAACATATTGGCGTAAGTACACATTTTTATGATAACATTATCTCATTGCTTCACGCATGATTTTTAAAAAATGAAGTGCTTCTTAACAAGATTAAAAGTTGTGTTTTAGACCTTTATCTTAGGCTTTTGTTTAATTAAAATATTCCAAAAAGAGTCTTTAGGCTTACTTTTGCAGCACCATTGGTTAATAAGAACCCCGCGCTGGGAATTCGACATTCTTTCCCTGCTTGTTAAGTGTAACCTTTAGCTGGGCATTCCACACACTTCACGGCGTCCTTAGCCGGCTCCTTTGGTTAAAACACCGTCCCTACTTTGGCCATGCCATGAGTATATCTGAAAGTCTTTTCTCTTCTTTACTCGGCCGAATGCAGGGGCAAGAGGTTGACGAATGAGATGACCCACCCAGGGTAATCCCCAATACGAGAGGAGTCTCAAATAGGGGCAGTCTTGACCCAAAATCAATATGAGTTTTCATATGAGTTTTCATGATATACATCTCGCCAAAAGGGCTATTATGATAATCAAGTCAAAATTTCGATAAAAGAAAAATTGTGAATTATGGCATGTCAAGAGTGGCAAAGTCCCCGCAGGGAAAACCCTGGTCGTATGCATGTCAAGGGTCTAAAAATCAAAGGCACAAAGCCCCGGCACAACAGACTACCTCTTTGAGGGGAAACACCTTGGAAGGAATTCAAGTCCCGACATCTCCCATCCTGCATAAAGCTTATCCTCAACTATTCTTCTCTTCTCCCTCTAAGACCGAATGTTTCTCGGGTATGGCCTTGGTAGGAGCACCGTTAATCAAGGACAGTCAATTATAGGGCGCCACCCTTCAATGCACGCTCGGCTTTGGGTAATTTTAGCAAAAGGTGAAGGAACAAGGACCCCTAGCCAGTGGTTCAAAAACACCCTTTGATGCTGCATTAACAATGTCTAAATCAAAAGAAAAAAAATAAAGAAAAAAAAACTTGAATATTTCCTAAGTCAAAATCTAAAAACAAAAAAATTGAATATTTTCTAAGCCAAAATCTAAAAAAAATTGAATATTTCCTGATCAAAATCCAACAAAAATTGAATATTTTCAAAATTCATAATAAAAATTCAAATATTTTTCAAAATCCACATAAAAATTCAAATATTTTCAAAACTCATAAAAATTTGCATATTTCAAAATCTAAAAATTTACATTGTATTTTTCTGATGGTGCTTTTGCAGGAACGACAACTTTGCAAGGACCAAGAGCACGGGATGAGTCCTCTCCATTCATTGCCATCTACCTTTTGATTCTTCCCATGTTCACAATTGATCACATCTTCATAATTTGCTACGCATTACTCCGATTATTCGTCTCCAATTTTTTTTTTTTATCAAATCTTACTTATCACTCTGCCGCTAGGCATTATCAGATCTTGATCATTCAACTCCAAATCTTGATTAGCCAAGATTGTCATCCTCATGACAAAACAACAAATAATGATGCTTTGCAATGCCATGATTTAACTCGTGCTATTCATGCCATATACATGTTCTTGATGCTGTGCTTGTTATGCTTACATGCCTAATTCATTGCTTGTTATCTTTTATATCTTGGCTGATGAATCTTTGAGCACAGGAAGAAGCTCTTGGTCCCACCGACCGGGCATCATCATCCAAGCCCCACGGTGCTTGCACCTCATTTCTCAGTTCCCCATGCTCATTGCTATCACCATCCCCCTGTATGCATTCTACTATATGTTACATACGCTATTAGATTATATCAAGGACCTTGTGGCTTTGGTAAATCTGGAATTTGAGTTCCCCTTCATCAAAAATAATGATGGTTCCAGAGGAGTCTTAGTCATACGGATAGGCCGTTGAGCCGTCCAAGACTGAGGACGATAGTTCCCTTTTGCGAGTTGGTGCGTGGATAAACGGGCTTCGGCTTAGTATCGGCTCGCAGAATCGGTTTCTTGACCCAGTCTTGACAGTTTAACAATATTATCCTTGATTATCTTATATTTTAATTTGTTTTAACTTTTCCCTTTAAACCCAGCATGCATTCATGTAGGAATTTGAATAAACAATTTTAGAAAATCATTCTAATAAGCTGATTTGGAGAGTCAAATTGATCTTAATCTTCCCAGATATGAGATATTCATTGCTGATGGAATCCTCAGTTCGTTTTGTCGCTGTTTTGGGTCATTTTCTCGAAAGCTCCTTGTTTGATTTCTATCATCTTATTTCAATCCTTTTCCCTTGATCCACCTTGGCTACAGCACGTCCACATTGGCTGGTAACCGCTCCCCAATGGTGAAACCTACAGGTTTGTGACCTGAGGTACTTCCACCGCGCTGGAAGTTGATCATTCTCCTTCGTGCCTGCGTGCACACTCCCTCTTTTATCCAAACATCGTTGATTTCATTGAATTTCCCGAGATTGCTTCATCTCGAGTTTTTGATTTCATTCTCATCAAGTGATGTTGATTGCGTGTCTCATCACACCTTGGCATCTACTTTTCAGTTTGCTCTGCTCCCTTGCAAAGCAGACGCCAAGGCGGGACAGCTGTAGACACGCCAAAATTGACGTTACTGTGAGGACATTATATATTACCTTGTAATGCCCCAATTTGACCCTCAAATTATCTTTGTTTGAGTGGTTTTTCTCACTTTTCTTGTATTTCTCTTTTTTTTCTCCCTTTTCTTATTTTTTTCTATTTTTCTGGATTTTTCTAGATTTTTCTGGGCATTTTTCTCTATTTTTATGAACTTTTCAGAAATAACGACTTGAAGAGGGGCGTCATTTAATTTTAAGAAAATTAAAAGAAAATAAAAGAAAATTGACGACTATAGTGAAGGGCGTCCATTCTTTCAATTTTCATTTTTTTCTGGATTTTTCTGAAGCTTTTTTAGATTTTTTGAGAATTAACGACCAAGAATGGGACGTTATTTTGAGTTTTAATAAAATAAAAATTAAAAAAATTGGAAGTAACGACATATGGGGAGGGCGTCACTTTTATTTGAATATTTTAATATTATTTTTCAACCCCCTTCCAGAGGTGATTTGGTGTCCTTCTGGGTGTCAGAAAAATACGTAAAAATAGTCATTGGAATCAGCACAATGTATTGCACCTCCACCTAAAAAATGAGAAAATAATATTGAGAAATAAAAACTGGCCCTATTTTGAATATTTTGATTTAACGACATTGAATCGGACGTCAATTAAATTGACGCCCGAAGCAACGGTCGTCCTTTTTTTTGGCTATTTATCACGCCCCACATTCAGACGTCTTTTACAAGTGAAGTAATATGATTTCAGGAATTGACGCTTTGGTCTTAGGCGCGTTTTGAAGAGACGCCCTCTTGCAGGTCGTCAATTCTTGAATTGACGCCCTTGTTCAGATCGTGTTTCACCGTTCGGGTTCTAAACGAGTGCAGCCTTTCCCAGAGAGTCCATGCTTCGTTTGGTCACCTTGCTCCATCTTAATCTTTCCCTTCTTGGGCTCTTGCCCGTTCTTATCCCTTCTATCTATGTGATTCAATCCTATTAATAGAGCCCTTCGGCTCTATTATACAGGTTCCCCCTCCCTCTTCTTCTTCTCCTCCGAAATTCTTCTTCCCCGGTTTTCTCTATCTTTTCCTTTTTTCTTCTTACGCAGGGTGCTGTTGCTTCTTGGCTGAAGGAGAAGGCTTCGTGTATTCACCTCTTCATCCAACCGAGGCCTTTTCCCATCGAGCATCTAAAGCCAAAGCATCACAGGCTCCTCTTTCCCTTTTATATATTCTCTTTTGTTTTACTATCGTGTTCATATGCATGCATGTTCATCCCTTTGCTATTAAACTCCAACTCAACCACGTTGAGTAACTCCCATAGTGCACTCTTGCACTCTCTCCCTCTTCATTATTTTTATTCCATATTTGCATCTTCATTCATCATATTATCCCATACCCTTTTTGCATAGGGGTTTAAGGGCAACCACCCATAAGGTGTGTTCTTACACAATTGTCCATGCTCATCCTTTTATTGAGAATTTGATGCTACACCCACCATGTTTCTAATTCCATATTCTTTTATTGGTGTTTATCTTTGATTGTTTTGCAAGGGTAATCAAATCGAGAAGAACTCTCTTCATCGGCCGGCCGATTGGAAGAGAAAGGAGCACTCACATCCCCGCGTTTCAAGGTATTTTTCGCGATCCCTCCATGTTTATTATTTGATTATATTCTTTGAGGCCCTCGCGTCTCTGGCGATCACATCTCCTATTTTGCACCTCGTGCATGCTTTTTTCTTCTCATGCTTTTTCTTCTTTGTTCTAAGTGGATTTTTAATTAGATCTACAATGACTTGTCATGAAGTGTGTGAAAATCCCGTACAAAAGGTCACCCTCAATAATCGGGGAAAGAAACTAGACTCCCAGCGCGGAGCTATCACCAGCCTAAGGATGCTGCAGAAGCTAACTCATTTTGACACTTTTTGACTAAACTAAAATAACTAAATTAACTAAGACCATTCATACGTGTTGAGGAATCTAGCATCATAATAACAATGTGCATGAAGTAATGATGGAAATGATAGCATATTCTTGCACAAAATAAAAGATACCTTGCAAGTCCATGGCGTGGAAATAGCATCCTGAAGCGATTTCAATCATCGAGCTGTGAGGAGCACGAGTAACTTTGTATTCCTTGCTTGCCATGATAAAGGATGAAAGGAGAGCAAAGGATTGGATTCCTCGTCACAGAGGAGTGGCAGACATCATACTGGACGAAGAAGGGATAAAAAGGAAGAGAGACGAGGGCTAGAACTCCCTTGCTAAGGCATTGAGGCCCTTATAACAAGAAACCAGATACAGAAGAAACTAGATCAACTGAGATCAAGGCGGGCTAAAGCCTCGAAAATAGCAAGAAAAAGGGTAAGAACCTCGAAAGGGTGAGGAGGAGTGAGCAGAAAGAGCAGGAGGAAAAACATCCGACGTGATCGAAGAAAAGGAATTAGAATCACCCGACAGGGTCGGGGAAGGAGAATGAGAATCACCCGACAGGGTCGGGGAAAATGAGTGATAAACACCCGACAGGGTTAGGGAAGAAGAATGACAGTCACCCAATAGGGTCGGGGAAGGAAAAGGGTAATCACCCGACATGGTCGGGGAAGGATTAGGAAAATCACCCGACATGGTCGGGGAAGGATCAGAAGCAGAGCTCGGGGATACCGGAAGAGAGGATCAGAAGAAGTCCCGAAAGTGGGATGAAAGCATGACATAGGCCGAGGCCTAAAATCATGAGAGAACGGAGGATCCGGAGGCTCCAGATGTGGGGAGAGAGAAGAATGGGGGTTTGCGGACCAGAAAAAAGAGGTGAAAATCATGGACGTAGGATTGGAATGAGGGAGGTACACCACCCAAGGGTGGGAGCTGAGCATAAGGAAAGACGAATGAGAAGATCGGGAAGAGGAAGTGGACCCCTGAGTGCACAACCGACGGCCCTTGAACCAGCGTCGCCGCCTCTTCTTGGCAGAAAGTTTGTTGAAATGAACCCACCTGGCGCGGACTCGGGCCTTCGGGCTTCTTGATTTGTAATGTCTTCTCAAATAATGGGCCCATCTGACAGATGGCCTGGCCTGATTATGAATATGCAGTTTTATTGGGGTGGTTGCGCCTAGACACGCAGTGCTAACCATAGGCAGACATTCTGGAACAGATAGCTCCTTAGGCTGAACATCGGAAGACCACGGAGTCTTGTCACTCGGCACTAGAAACATGAGATTTGGCATTTCCACTTGGCAGTTGGGCATGAAGCATAACTCCCTTACCAAAAGTGTAGGACGATACTGAGGGAGAGTAATGCGCGGCATTGACGTGACCGATTCACCAATAAACCAAGGGAGATTGCATAACAAGTGCAGAATGCCCCTAGCCAACCTTAAAAATACGGCCAATTGCCCCTTGTATAGGGAACCCATCAGGCTCTTGACAGTCGTATGGGTTAGCATAATCTGAGTAGAGAACACCTCTCGGCCAATGAATTGAACAACAATCGAGCGCGATGTGATAACAGCATCGATAGTGAATCCTCCGGCGAGCAAAGAGATTGTCACCGGTCTCGCTCGAGAAGAAACTGGCACTAGTGCTAAGGAGCTTCTCTTGGCAACCGTCGTGGGAAGTGCAGGCTGATCATCCCCAAAATAGCTAGGGACCAGAACTCGGACTGGCATGCGGCAAATGAAATCTTGAAGCTTGTAATGCACAATCGAAACCTGGCTAGGCTCATCATCTCCCTGGGGACTAGACCCAAGGGGCACCAAAGGTAATGAACACCCGCTCCGTGGGGTGGAAATAGGTGGAGAAAGGGGTGAAGAAGGCTTGGAAGGTGTGGGTGAAGGTGTAGAAGGCGTAAGTGGGGGTAAATGTAATGTGAGTGGTGTAGGGATAGCGGCAATGACAGGCTCTGGTGGAGGCAAAGGCAAAGGTGGAGGTATAGGTGTGGGCTTAGCTTGCTCGGGCTCGGACAACGATAGCGAAAGGGATGGCAAAGATGGTGAAGGTGGAGAGGGTGAAAGTGGTGGTGAAGTGGAGGAAGTGGCAGGTTGCGGCGCTCTTCGACGTATCGACACGATGCGCCGAGCGGCCTTGGGGACAAGACTGGTGGTGGAAATGGAGGGTGAAAGAGGGGTATTTGCCTGAGTAGAGGCTTGGATAGGTGAAGGAGATGGGACAGGGGAAGGGATAGATAACAGAGCAGGTGCATCATTAGCTAAAGAATCATAGGGATGCCCCTGGTCTTGCAACGGGGATGGCTGCCTAGGCGGCACTTGCTACTGCTGCTGCTTGCTGCAGAGATCCAAAATAATTTCACGCACAATAACCCAATCAATCATTTTCTTATCTTCCAAACCATAAAATAATTCCTGGAATTCGGGGCAATCCTCGACCAAATGCCCATGCTGACGATGAAAATCACAAAAATGGAGCAGATCTCTGATCGCGGGTCGGCAAGGCATAACTGGAGGGAGGTGCAACGCATGAGTGGCCATCAAAGCCCTGAAAATATCTGTAAATAATTCCGACAACGAAGGGTGAGGAGCCTGCTTCGGGCAAGGTGGATGCCGAGGGGTATGAGAAGGTAATGGAGATGGTTGTGGGGGTTGCATAGGCAATGGTGATTGGTTAAGGGAAGGATTTTGTGAAGGCATATGCGGAGCAGGATGAGGGGTGGGAGGTATGTAGAGGGCATCCACCTGCTCGGGGTGTGATGTCTCCTTGACCGGAAGTGGAGGTTCATGCGGGTATGAAGAAGCGGGAGGCTGACTCGTGGAGGGTTGATATGTGGATGGATATGTTGAGGTATATCGGTGTGGGGGAGTGGAAGGCTGACTCGTGGAGGGATATGTGGAGGGATATGGGTGTGTGGGAGAGGAAGGCCGACTCATGGAAGAATATGCGGTGGAGGTCTGACTTGTGGAGGGCTGACTGATGGGAGATGACGGATAGGAGGCATATGTGGGCGTACAAGGTGAAGGAGACTCGGGGTCAAGGGAAACCAGGAGTTGTTGACGGAGGAAGCGGGCTCGGCTATAAAGCTGTTTCCAGGAAGTAATATCATTCAAGGCTAAGATAAAGCGGTACTCGGGCGCTGCATTAGAAATGATCATTTTGATTTGCTCTCCCTCCGAAATATGTCCCGGGACTTGAGCGTCCAAGCGACGCCAGCGATCGGCAAAGGTCGAGAATTCATCGTTGGACTTCATCTTCTCATGGGCCAGATCAACCATGGAATACTTGGGCCCAACCTAGTCTTGAAACTGTTGAATAAACTTCTCTTGAACGGCTTGAAAATTCACCACTTGATCTTGCGGCAATGAAAAGAACCAATCCCGAGTCGGGCCTTCTAGTGACAGACCAAATAAATAAGCCATCAAGCGTTGGTCATGTCGGAATTGGGCCGACTCATAAATGAACTCCTTCAAGTGCACATAGGGGTTACCAACTCCACCATAGCGACGATAAGCGGGAATTTGTGAATGCGGTGGAAGCTAAAGACCTTGGAATGTAAACGGGACACTCAAAAAAGATTGGGGATCAATCCAGTGCTGAAGTTCATCAAGCTGACGTTGGGCTTGAGCAATCATCTTCTCAATGGGGAGAGATCGAGAGGAACGTGGGCCGGCCTGCGTAAGAGGATATGAATTTAGATCAGGACTATGGTATTGGACCGGATAAGGGGATCCAGTCGGAGAAGAGGAAAAGCCCATCCCAGGAATAAGAGGATATGTGGGCCTAGAAAAATCATGAACATGCGAATAAGGACCGATTGGGTCAGCATCAACATGGGGCCCATTAAGAGAATAAGAGGGCCCATTAAAGGAAGGGGGCCCACTAAGAGTAGAAGAGGGAGGCCCGTTATGAGAATAGGGCCCATTAATATTAGCAATGAATTTTTGGGCCTGGACCGGGGCCGTTTGGCAAGCAAAAGATGATAGGTGGGCCGCAAGATTTACTTGCGGGTCAGAAGGGTCACGAGAAGATGGGCCCCCGTGGGAAGAGGAATCCACACGGGAATAGGAAGATGGGGAGGAAGAAGAGTAATATACAGGAGAAAAATGGTGTTCCATGAGGGTAAATGGAGACTTTATACAAGAAAATCAAGGAAATACAATGAGGGAAGTAAAGGACTCAGGAATTAAAGAGGGGGAGTGACTCAAAAACAAAGGACAGAAACCTAGGATGATAAGCCTAAACAAAACAGACGCACAAAATGGCCTAGCCTAAATGGGCCTATGAACGAAACCTATATGGATGATGGGGGATGCAACACAAAATAACACAAATGGACTCGGACGGGCCCAAACGACAATATGGGTGTGAGGGGGGTTCAACCAAGATCAAACAAGTTAATATGATCGTCAATTCTTATTTTTCCAAAGTTTCGATGGGCCTTTTAATGATTTGAATTAAGGTCAGTTTCCTCAAAATAGGAAACCTATAGGGAATAAGGTCCCCAAACTTTGGGTTCAACTAAGGTTAATTCCCTTACACATATGCGAATGCAAACCTAAGAATAGAAAGGTACAACCGGCCCGGCGTCCGTGTGAGAATCCATGGCTCACGGGGACTTACGGAGGTCCCGGGTAAGGTCACCTAGTCGGCTCCAAGGAATATGGAGACGAGAGGGTTCCCTACCAAGGTAGGAATGCAACTACAAATGATAAAGATGCATGAACCTATGCGCACCGAAGTGCATGCAAAGTCTAGCCTAAAACTAACAAGCAATGATCAAATCAATGTGGCAAGTATAGTACAATGATACACGACAACCAGGGAGAGATAAGAGGCACCCATAATGAATATGAAATGATATGAAATAACACACAACTATCAGTTTCGGGGTGCACTGTAGCACAGATAAACGGTCTGGGGGTGACCGCTCAGGGAGATGAACGGCCTAGGGCAGGGCCGTGTAATGACAGGGAGTAGTAAATAGAACTAAAACATAGAGGCTGAAACTAAGCGTACCTAACTGAACGGTCTATCGGCAGACCGTGCAAAGTGTGGAACGGCCCTAAACAGACCGTAAAGCATCAGTAAGCTCACAAGTATATGAAGGACAATAACGTACTTGAGCCAGCAGACGTACACAGCCTTTTGACAGACCGTGGGAATGAGTGAACGGTCTGGAGAGAACTGCTGATACTGGGACTGCACGGTCTGTCGACTGAGTGCGGGGAGACGTGAGTGGTCCTGGAAGAACCGCGTACAACTCCGAGAACGGCAGCCCGGGGTGGATGAGATAGCAACCTGAAATCACTTAGAAAAACCCTAACCAAACACCAAAACGTGGATCAGCAAAACAACAGCACGATGGGCACTAGGTGCCCTATCGTGATCGCCAAAAAATGGGCTGTTGACATGTTTTCCCACCGTTCTCCTTCTTACCTTGCCTTTTCTAAATCAAAAATGTAAAGACAAGCAAAACGAACGAAAGAAAGAAAGGGTGAAGAAGTGTGTGTGATCGTGATCACCACCAAGACATGAAGTACCTAGGAGTACAACGTACCTTGGAAAGAGGGAGAAAGCACTCGCCCAAAAATACAGCGCTGCAGTGGTACACGGTCCTGAATGAACCGCCTAAGGTATGGAACGGCCGCTCGATAGACCGCTCACAGCGTTGAAGAAGGAAGCAGGACACAGTCGGGTCTGGCAATAGAACGGTTCGCAGAAGGCCGCTCACAGGGTCTGAACGGCTCATGAAGGACCGCTCTGATCTGCAAACGGACGGAAGAAGACCGTTCAGCTACGCCAGACTCCAAGTTGTAGGATTTGATCCTCCACCCCTTCCGACCGACCAGAGGGGATGGGCCTCGTGCTGTGTTGATGCTGACCTGCAAAATAATGTAGAAGACACGAAAATAACACCCAAATTAGCCCTAAGATGTGTAGCAACTATAAAGAAGAATGGAAAATTAACATAATGACTTGGAAGGGGCGATACCTGGGAGGTTTTTAAACCCCTATAGGGCGTGGAAAAGATAGGAAGGGTGTAGAATGATGTGAAATAATGCAGAAAACGTGGGTGAAGAGACGATGAAAGGAGCATGCAATGGATGAACCAACGACTAAAAGGCTAGACTAAAACACAAAATGACGACTACTCCCTTGAACCAGAGGCTTGAAAGGACGTAGAAAGTCTCCCTCCCTGGCTACAGTTCGCTCAGAAATCTGGCAGAGCTTCACCGTCGATGTTGGATCTCTCCCTTTCAAGCTTGGACTACGGGTCCTATTTATAGAGCCCTCAAAATCCAATCTCGAAATTGGATTTTCCAGTGGATATTAATCGGAGTTTTCAAAACAAAAGTTGTGGATAATACTCTTATCTCCCACCCAAATCAAACAGCACCTCATTTGGTTGAGAAACCGCGGAGAAAATGGCACAGGAAGGTGGAGGATTAACCACGGGTAGAGAGAGAAAATCTCAAATAATCCACAGGTTTCGAGTATGTACACGGTCTCGCGATAGACCGCCCAGACCATTACATGGTCAAATGCTAGGCCGTCCAATGCTGTCAGTGATAAATACATAAAAATGTGAAATTATCCAATTATCCACTGAACTGACCGGCTGTCACGACGTTGGACTCTTGAGGATAAAACGGTCTACTGCTAGACCACTCAGTCAGTAGAACGGTCCAATGCTAGTCCATTTACACATGTCGGTGATAAATCCAGAAAAATAGGATAAATAGATAATTATCTGAAAAACTAACGAGCTTAGGACTCTGGGAATTGGACGGTCTAACGACAGGCCGTTCAAAAAATGTGAACGGTTGAACCAAGACCGTGAAAAGGCTTGTCGGTGGAAATTCAAAAAATTAAATAAATACCCAATAAATAATTAAACGGTTCAGAGGAAACCGCCCAGTCACTGAACGGCCAGTCGCGGGACCGCGTACATCTTGGACGATTGAAATTGATAAAATGGGATAACTGAGCCCATTTAACCCAAAACCAAGCGAAATCGAGGCCCATTAAACCCGAATCAGAGAGCAAACCTAGTTAGGGAGAGAGATACCCATAAAATAAGTCCAAAGACGCACCTGAAAATAGCCCAATGAGTAATGGATAACTCGAGACATCAACAAATGATGGTAAGAGGAATGACCCAACTCATAGGCAAAAAATAGGTGTCAACAGCTGTCATGTGCCGTCTTCCATAATGTGTTTCCTGTGATTTTTGGCTTAGGGACTAGGCTGATTAATAGCGTGTTGTTGTGATATGTGTGATGATCTTGACCTGAGTCTTGCGACTCAAGGATCGTTGTCAGCATGTCTAGTTGACTGTCCTGAGTCTGGTAGCTGTTGTATACTGCATGTGCTCCGTGATACGTGCGACAGGTGCGTGCTTACCCTGTCTGTACTTCGATGTTCGCTGTTTTGAATCTCTATGTCTAGTGAACCTCCACTAGTCGTAGCCTGAGGACACTTTCCTATGTGTCGGCCCACCTGGGAGTGGTTGCGGGGCAGTTCCCGGTAGACGGTTTTTAGGCTAGTTTCTGTGGGTCCCCTTGCGTTGCGGTAGCATCCTACTGGGGGGGAACTAGCTAGAGGCCTAGCTCAAAGCATTGGGCTTGTGTGTGAACACATGGTCAAGGGCGGTTGGATGAGCGCCGACGGGCGTGACCCTAACTAGTCACTCGTTACTGTTGTTCCTTGTACTTGGTTCTTTGAGAGTATCTCAGTTACTGCCGTTCTAGGTGAGTGGGAGATACTTGAGGTGCAATGTAAGATGTCAGTGGACGCATCTGGTTGTTCTTCTAGTGAGGAGGTGCTTCTGTCACTTGACACGATGACTTGTGTTTTCGTGACTTGTCCGAGTAGCCTATGCTTGCCTTCACTCGAGGTTACGGGTTTTGTAGCCTACACGACGGTGAGTTCGTGAATGTTTTGTGCCTTTGACCGTGTAGGTCTTTGGTAAGGCCTTACTATTTTGGTAGGCTTTTCACGATAGGGTTTCGTGATTTGACAATGGATCCGTAACGCCCGACTTTGTGAGATCGGGGTTTACCTTTCTACTGTTGTTAAGAGTAGTTTAGAGGGTCGAGCTTCCTTCGGCTGCCGTGTTTCCGTGGTACGGCTTTCCTCTTTACTTTTACTATTGTTGCTCCTGTTGTTACTACTTTGCTTTAGTTGTTAGCACTGTTGTTACTGCGTTATTTTGTGGTAGGGTTCTGCGGGATCCCTACTGAGCTAATGATAGGAGGCTCACCCCTAACTTTTCAGGTGTAGCTATTCTTCCCTGTGCATGGAGGTGTAGTGTATGGTTATTAGTTGCCAGCGTTGCCAGTGTCGGGCTTCCCCCGACTTGAGAGTATGTTCTCTTTCCTGTTGGACTATACTTGTCTTTCTTTGGACTGGACTCTGTTAGTTTTAATTGTTATAGAAAATTTAATTTTATTTCTGCTACTTTAGCAACCCTGATCATTGAAATTTAATTGCATACTGCTTTATTTGGAAGTTCAATGTACTCCCACATACCGTTCTATCCCTTCGGAGCTTTTCTGCTCTTGGGAGGCCTCGCAAGTTCCAAGTGGTATCAGGTTTACCCGATATCCGGAGTCTGGGTGGTCGCAGTTCAAACTCCAGATGTTTCGGTGTAGATCACTCGCGCCTGCCCGAGCGCCAGCTTGGGCCACGGTTTATAGGGCCTAGGTGAGACCCACAACGGTTTGTTGCATTTCATCCCAGTTAACACGGTGAACCATTGTGAGCAAAGGTACCTGAGAAAATGCACAATTTGTTATTTCCTACAAAAGTGAGGGGAGTTATCCTATAGATAATTTCTAAATAACTATCTCATCCCGGGCTCTACCCGATCTCACATGGGTTCAGAAATTTCTTTTCTAGTTCATAGGTATGGGTCCTTAAACCTTGGACTTAACCTTTGACATGACATTTTCCTCGGACTTACTTATGCCTATGATCTTATACCATTTTAACTGTCACGTCCCAAGATTATGCAGTGGAAACTAATCGGGAACGTGAGCAGCTGGTAAGATAAGCCTCAAGCGAGCAATATAATCAGAGCGCTAATCATTCACACATAAAAGAGGAATGCACGAGGTAATGTACTCAAAATTCCACTTTATTGAATAATAATGATCAAAGTACATTGACATTTGACTCCTTTCACTAGACTCAAATAAAGAGAAAATTACATAATTGACTTATGACACTCCATCATTCTAGATCTTCTCTTATTCAAACTATGACCTCAAAACCTCAAGGCTAGCTAGATCTCAAACTGGGGTGGCCAAAACGACACTAACTCCATTGGAGTATGTTCATGACCATCACGCAATTAACAATCCCCGCCAGTCACCTGACCTCATCGATAATATCTGTGACGTTGCACCAAAGCTTGAACATGCTAGCAAAACTATGCCCAACTCGGCACAACCGGGGCCACCACCACCAGGGAGGGTAACTCTCTATCTTACTCCTCAGGCCCCCACCGACACTCTGACAATAACTGAATCCGCCTTCACAGTGCCAACACCGCGCACTCTAGCTCTCACGCGAGAAACAACGCAGTAAATAAACATAAAATCCTACTCCAACTGCCGACTGTACTGAACCTTAAGGACTCTGGAACACTACGACTATCTCAAATTCCCATGTACGTCCACAACCACGCTCTGATACTATCTATAGTGACCCAAGATCTAGATATTGGGAAATACCTGATGCCATTCGAATCCTGACCCCCCCCCCCCACGAGCCGGAGGGCTCAGAAGGGTTATTTAGGTGTGTGGAGGTACATTGAAATTTAAAATAATGTAGGAAATAACTATAGAAATAACTGTTTAAATAACATGAAATATATTATATTTTTAATTAATAAATTAACTACAAAGCCCAGTCCAACAAAGTACAATCTACAAGAAAAGAAACGTACTCAAGTGCTGGGTATGCCCTAGCTCTGGCGAGCTGGCAACTATGGACCTCAGTGCTGCACCTCCAAACCTCGAGGAGGAACCGCAACACCTGAAAAGAAAGGGGTGAGTCTCATCTCATTGGCTCAGTAGGGGTCCCGTTGATCCCCACCACTAAACAACAGCGGTAAACAACAACACTAACAATAACAAGAGTAACCGTAGCGAGCGTTACAGCAACGGAAACAGAAGGGGGCGGCAGAAACATAGCTCTCTAAGCTGGTCCTAACGGCATGAAAAGGGAACCCCAATCACACTGTCAGGACCACTGAATCACCCGTAAAACTATGGCTATGATATTGAAAGGAAAATCATGACACCCCTATCGTGAAGGCCCATCCTCACAGATAAAGGCCCAACTAAGACCACGTGGTCTGAGGGTACAATCACGATCTCACCGTCGTGAACCCTACACGGTCTATGAGTGAAACCTCGATAACCCTACCGGGAACCCTAGACCTCTAACTCGGGAAAAGCATGTAGAAGCTACCCGAAGAACCACATCTCACAGACGGAAAACTAAACCTCAAGTCAAGAGAGTCACGTGTCGCACTGATGACTTAGTCTGCGCTTCAGATGTCTCCCTACTCGCCCCAGGCAGAAACTGAGACACCGTACAAGTAACCAAGAACAAGGGTCATGTTAGGGTCATGCTCGTCAACACGCGTCTGAAATCCCCGACCACGTGTGCACACACTGATTAATTGAGCTACGTTAGGCCCTCTAGCTGGTTTTCCTCTAGGCTCGGACTCGAGCTGCCACAGTGGGAGGCCCTACGGCAACCAGCCTAAAATCGTCTCTCCTGGGTCTGCTCTCCGCCACTCCCAAGTGGGTCCACACACGCGTGCACAGGAAAGCTATGACTAGTTGGGGAAAGTCACTGGATGGAGGAACTCTCAGTAGAGAAGAAACCATTGAAGAACTAACGGGCTACACAAGCACCCATTCGTAAGTATCACGAAGTACCAGGTGGCTCACTGCCACCAGACTCTGGACAGTCAACTAGACCTACTAATCCAATGGTCCTTGAGTCACGCGACTCAGGCCAAGACTGTTGTACAATACGGCACCATGTCGTCAATTCATCCTAATCCAAGGGTCTGAAACCACGGTCAAAAGAATCCTTAAGGTAGCTCTTAACCGCCAAGTCCATTCCCTCTCCAAGGGAAACTAAGAAGCCCCCAGCCCCAGGCTGGGTCAAAGAACTCTCGGTCATTGGCCATACGCATGGCCCACACAAAAATCGCTTTCCAAGGAAACTAACATAGAGTAGGAACACTCCTCTACCCGTACGAGAGTGTACGGCGACTCGATCTAGCATACGAAGAAGCCTGGAACACACGGGTCACCCAGACCCTCTAAATCACATGGACACACTAATCGAGATACATTGATTCTTTTGGACACCCAAAATCATGAATCTTGTCCCCACGGGGTGTCCGAGACATCTACGGGGCCAAAGGTCGACCAATGGGTCTCAACCAGGTTGACCGGAGGCCAAAACGGGAAAAGAAATAGCATTTCGGTTGACCTACCCGCTGGGGTCGGTTGACCTAAGGGGGGGATGGTCGATCAGACCCACAATGTCGATCGACCTAGCCTGCAGCCCAACTATAGGCGATCCTGGTCAGTTGACCAAACCGGTTGGGTCGGTCGACCGAACTAGGGCAGTTCACCCTCCCATGGCGAACGCCCAACCGGTCGACCGAACCCACTAGGCCGATCGACCGATTCCGGTGATGCAACCTCGAAACCCCGCCCGAGGGGCTCAAACTATGTCCCAATCACCCCGGGTGATGGGGAAAACATGACGGAACCATTCCCCACCCTCTAAACTACCGAGATGGCCCAAACAAACTCCAAAAACATGATCAAAATGATGAATCCGTCGCTCACCCCAAAATCATGCTTTTTAACCCTGACGTGAACAAAACCCACACTCGGCCTCACCTCAGCCTATAAAACGTAGGGAACTGGAAAGGAAGGGCCAAGGATCCACCCCTCTCCCTTCACCGATGATTTCCCGTGCCGAGGACGCCGATTTCACGCGAAAACGAGCCTTGAACCGCCGTCGGGCTCGCGAACTCGCGAAGGAAGCATGCCACGCCACTGCCTCCGATCCTCTCTCCATCCTCGCCGCTTGTCGCCCCCGCGTAGCCTCCGCCTCACCCGCCTCCAACTTCGTCGGCCGCCCGGAGAAGAGAGGGAGAGAAAGAGAGAAACGAGAGGAGAGAGGGAGAGAGTGTGAGAATAAGTGTGAGAGGGGTGGGGGTTGGTTTATAAAGAAAAAGTTTTGGGTTTTTAAAATCTAAAAAATAATAAAAATGAGGAAAAATCATCCCCATTATCCTCAAAAAACCTTGCAACGTCTCGGAGCTCGAAAACATAACGGCTCATTCCACATGGGGATCCGAACGTCCGAAAGCCAAAAATCTGATTTAATTACAAAACTCAATCTGGAACCCACGAAAGCACTCCAAAATCTACAGATTCTGATCTAAAAAAATCATGGGTGTTATGGAGGGTCCAGTAATAGAATCTTTAATGATGGAGCATTAAATGACAAGAACTAACATGGAGATAAATATGGAATATTCATGAGTCAATAGCAAAACAATAATGTATGATGAACGGTACCGGTGGATATAATTTAGAGGTTTGGCCAAATAACAGTAGAATTCCAAAAATAATATTCTCTTTCAGGCCAAGAATATTCTTTTTTTTTGTCAAAACAACTAGTGGGAGAAAGGGAGAGTGCACCCCTTTCCAGAGGAAAGGAATGTTCCCACTCCACCTTTCATGCCACTAGAAGTACTTTTATTGCATTATGAGTAAGTACAATGGTATGGGAGCCATGCCCTTGGAAAACAAGAAAGGCAATAAACTGTACAACTTGAATATGATAAAGGGAAAAATCAATGACTATATACGCCGGATGCGAACATTAGGAATGTGGGAGGCATCAGCCATGATGTAGCCTCTAGCCATAGGAGGCAGTTCCCTAGAAGATGAGAAGACATTATTGCAGCCCATCAAGATAGCATAGTTTGCCAGAGCATCCACAATTTGATTAGCTTCCTTGTATGTATGCACAATGGGAGCTTGTTGCAGTCTGAAAAAATACCGAAGCTTTCTCCACCATGGAAGAAAAGACCAAGGTGGGCTTCTATTATGCTGTAGAAGAGTAATCAAATCTAGTGAATCAGTGTAGATAATAGAGACCGGGATGTTATGTAAATGAGCCAATCTTAAACCATCAAGAAGGGCCCTTCCTTCTGCAACCATGTTGGACCCATGTCCATAATAATGAGAGAAGCCAAATAGCATTTTACCTTGAACATTTTTGAAACATCCACCTCCCCCAGATATACCTGGATTTCCTTTACTTGCACCATCAACATTAAGAGCAAACCCTATCCTTGGAGCAATCCAACAAACTATGATGCAAGATAAGCTTTTATGATTGATGGACATATCCATTGATTGGAGAATGCTTCTTAGTGGGTTACTAACACCACATTTGAAAGTAATTTGTTTCAAAATTTGGACAGTGTCATCATGTATATGTTCAGCTATCCGAATGTATTTAGTTCTGACCCCTTCATATCTGATGCGGCATCTATACTTCCAAATTTCCCACACAATCATCGTCGATATTTTCAGAGATAGAAAACCTTGTGGGCTGTGAACATAGGACTCATTAAGAATGCTGCAGAGCTGACAGTAAATGGAATTGATTTCCAGATGGGGATTAGCAATTAAAGGGCCAAATTGCCAAGAATATTTGTATTTGTCAATCATAATAGTTATGTAACACAAACAATATTCAGTCTAGTAATCACATGCAGTAGAATTGTCTAGTTCACTCTTGTTATTGGTGCAATGCCACACCACATATTATCTCATGAGCCTAGTAATGTTTCTCATAAGCCCAGTAATATTTCTTATGAGCCCAGTATAATTTTGGACTTCCGTCCGACTGTTATTGATTATCATACGAGCCCAAAACCCTTAATTATCACTAGACATCTTCATGTAATAATTATAACCAAGTATAGAACTTTAGGATAAGTTTAAGAGATCACATATCAAGGAAAATCTTGATTTCTAGAAGGTATAAGTTTATAAGGATGATATTCACGCTGCTAATCAAGTCAAAATGCATCAAACTATAAATCTCGGGCTTGTAAAACTCTAATAAAATGGTGTCAATCGAACGGGCGTATTTTCACGAAAACTAGGATGAGCACGGTCTGAGTTAGGGACGCGTTCAGACATAACGCAGTCTGGTCAAGTACCGCATTAAGAACACGTCACTCAAAGCCGACGTGTTCATAAGAGGGCATCCTGTTCACTGGGTATGCCACCTTCAAGAAATAGAGGATGAACGCGGTCTCTAGGTATGCCGCATTCATATCAGACTTAACAGAACCCAAATAGAACCTCATTCTATGAGTCCAAAGACTGGTCGAACCTCATCTTGCAATAGTAGGGCGAGATTCATAAGATTTTCAGGGTTTTTAGGGCACAACCTGCTCGACGTTAGCGTGGGAATTCGTGACTCGCGAAAATTTACGGAGGCCTTAGTGAAGAAGTTCCAATCCGATGGAAGGAATATCCGACGGAGCGTTCTAACTTCACCAAGAATTGGGGCTGTGCGAGAACCAGAAACAATCATAATCGGTAGATATATGCCACCGGAGTGACATGATCTTTAGCATAAACCAATAATCGAACCATAATGTATCGATCTTAAAACAATTAAAAGAATTACAACAAGGCTTAGTGATGCGGGACGGGTGTGACTCGGACAAACAATGCAACTTGGGACTCACTACGTTGACCCGACTCGCCTGAGATGGACGCAACTAGCAAGACACGCACAATAAGAACACCTCGACACGGCACTAAGGAGCTCCAGAAGAGGAGAAATATCCTTAACAAGAAGCTCAAACTCATGACTCGTCCATATTGATTGAAGCGTGTGGATCCGCACGGTTAAGAAACTGGTGCTGAGTCAAGGGCGGTCTACACTCCTCCGTGCCCAGATCGGGTCACGGGATGGGTCACGTGTACACTCTCTCACAGCGGTGATGGAATTTGCGACAAGCTAGGAATCCTATCTCATGCAAGCACGGCATTCAAGCGTATACTAAATAAGCAAGCGACAAAAGTGAGGAGCGGAGACGTACCTCCACGCTCGGGGCGTGGGGAAGATCTTCCCGGTCAAGAATCGTAACTCCCGGTACAGTGGTAAAATTTAATTATAGCAATGATTTTACGGCCCACTCCACGCAGGGAGGTAACATTTAAGGCTCCTAAAGTCCTAATTTAATCAAGGATTTTAGAGATAAAACCTCCCTCCGAAAACTCCGATTTCTATCTAAAAATTACGCTGCCAACAACTATCTAACCCTAATTAGGCTAGGGTTTCACTGGAGAATGAGTCTATCTAGATAGATTAGAGTTTAGTTGCGATTTTAGGCCCAATTGATTGTGTTTTAGCCTATTTAGCCCAATTAGAATTAGGGATTTTAAGAATTCTGATTTTTTATAGATTATCCTTCTTTTAAGCCCACTAACTTTTAATTATTAGCCCAATTCCCTATTATAATTATTACAAATTCTATTTAGCACATAATAAATTTATTGACATTATCCTTATTTTTGTTTAAAAATTATATTTCTTTAATTATATACTCTTTTTATTCTAGGTTGCTACATGAAGAGACTCTTCTCAAGGGTGCGAGTGCATGCGGTAAAAGCCACCGATGACAGCCGTTGCCGACTTACTTTTCCTCTCAGGCGGAGGAGTTGTCGCGGTGCTATCCTACTCTACCTGTCGGTTCAGGAGGTTCTGATAGGTCTCCGTCAAGAATTGGAGCTGCTCTTGCATCGCGGCCAATTTCTCGACGGTAGGGTCCGTCGAAGGCTGCTGGCGAGCCCCATGAGAATGGCAGTCAGCCTCTTGGCCATCCTGGGGTGCCCTTTGAGTGGTAGCCTCACTCCGATGGTTGCTCACATTGCAGTAATTCCCTCAAGGAGTCATGACTTTCCGTTCATTCTCATAGACGGTGCCAAGAAGTGTAGAGGTCGAAAGTTAGTTCTTCGAACCGCGCACTACACCTCTAAGATTTATTTATTGGGAACAAGAGAAAGCTCTCTGAGAGGAAGATCTGCGAGTAAAGAGAGAAACGTCAGAAGGACCCCTGGGTGTGATCTCAGAGGACAACCCTCTAATGCTTAAGTCAGAATAGTCCTCAGAAGGGGAGAGGAATGCTCGGAAAGAGAAATGAGTGCTTGGAAGGAGAAATAGAGGCACGAGTGTTGTGGGTTTAGATGGCTTGCCCCCTTGCCATCTGGCTAAGATACTTCTTATATGGTCTCTTCCCTCAAGCACATTTTGTCACGCCATCTTTTAACTTACTGGAGTTTCGGTTGTCTTAGATCTTGGCGTCGTGGGTCGTCCCGATCTTCCACCTTCAAGGAGGTGTGGGGGCGTGGATCACGCTCGATGCCCACTAACCTCAGAGATAAAATCCATCGTTATTGTGGTAATAGTTTACTAACCGTGCACTACGTGGATCGTGGGGTAACCAGGCGTACGAGACATATGCCTAAATCGTGGGCCAGTCATTATTGAGCCTTAATGGGCCCAAACGGAATTCCTGCCTCCTCATATTAGAATATTTTTTTCACAAAAAATAGACCAATCAAAATTGATTTATTAAGGTCAATTATTCTTTTTTTTTATTTTTTAATCATCTAATCTGGGTGGATAGTTTGCACAAAGGATTATCTTTATAAAAAAATCAAGAAGATTAGGTTGGCCCGACGGCGTACTAACGTCCGGCGGTGCAATAGGTAATACTCATCAACCAATGGAGGGACGTCGGACGCCACAACCACAACTCAATCAACCAATGGGCAGACACCACGATACCGTGCCAAAACGATCCCACGCAAACCTCTTATTGAAACCTTTGATATGAAATGGACGGCCAGGATCATCACTATGCCGACGTCGAGGACAAGTCTAAAGTCTTCTTGCGTAGGCCCGCGTAGAAAACCGGAAAAGATCCACTTATCTAGCGGTATCGAAGGACCCGGTCCACAGATCCTCCTGTCTGACGGTAAATGGAAGTTGAGTTGCAAAAAGAAGTCACGGATCTTGATCTAACGGACCGGGTAGCATTTACCCGAACCGATCGATCCCTAGAATTTAATTTTAAACCAACCCGACGCAAACCGGGCCGCCCAGCCCAACTCCTCTGGATCTCTCCTTCCCGCGAACACAGAATACAAAAAGGAAATGGAGAGGTGACAAGAGGAAGGAGCACTCGATCTCGGAAAACCGGAGACGGAGAGAGTTGCCGCCGGCCGTACATCTACTTGCTCCGGTGCGGGGGTGGAGTTCGCCGGAGTCCGGCGGGCTCCACGGTGGTAAGTAAGCTCCAGGCACCTCCACCTCCGGCGTCCTGTTCAATCCTGCTCTGCTCGTTTACCAGTCTCCGATCGGAATCTAGTGTTTCGGGATCCTCTTCCTCCAGTTCTCCTGTTTCCTTCGGTTTCTTACTTCGTTCTATCTTGTCTGCAGGTCAATAGAAAGATCGGTGTCTGTTTCCCTCTCAGGAGATCGGCGGACTGGTCGAACTTCGCGTGTTCTGGAGTATGATCTGAGGGCCTACTTCTCATTTTCTGGTAATTTTCTGTGGAATCCCGTGTTCGGGTGTTTTGCAGAGAGATTTGGCTTTTATTATTTTGTTCCAATCTTTCTTGCACTAGCAGTGGTGATGGATCCGTTCGTTCCTCCTGATGTTGTAAGGGAGGTTTTGTGTGTGAATTCGTGAATGGAGGCTGGAATTGGATATTTATATTCAGCTGATCTGTTTCTTGGTTTATTCCTCTTGCTGCTGTTCAAGTGCAACGGAAGCCGCTCGATCCGTCCAGACGATGACCAAAGATCAAGAACGCACCTAATCAGCCACCATTTGGAAACCCTCGTTGCTCTGTTCGCTTTTCCGCAACTAAAACCTTCCCCACCTGTTGGCCTCTTCGTACACCTCTCCAGGCAAAACGAGGATTACACTTGGTTTTCTTCCGATAAATTTGAGAAATAAAATCCTCTGCCACATCTTTTTCACGCTTCACGTCTCTCATGGTGGGGGTTGTCATTTTGCTAAAGCAAGGTTTTAAGAATAACCAAGAAGATTCGGCTTTCAAGCAAATTCCTCAGTGACGTTCCCCCTTTTACCCGATAATTTTTTTTTTTGGATCTGAGGGTTGCAAGTTTCGGCTTCCCGGGTATATTTGAACAATTCTTAGAAATTTCACCGGAATGGAAACTTTGAACTGGCGTTTTCACCCCTGTGTGTAGGATTTTAGCTCAGAAAGCTAGCAAAGGCGCTAAGACCTCTAGTTTACGATATTAACCTTGCTCTTCCACTTTTCTTTTCTTTTTTTTTTGGTTTCCATAATTACCCCATAGGACGTCTGAGTCTTCGGCTGCAAGGCTTGAATTCCTCTACATGGAGGAGTACTATGGGAGCGCCGAGGACAGCAACGCCGGCAGCGGCGGCAGGGACAGCTACTCCTGGATCGATGCTTACTCCTCCGTTTATGCTAGCCGGCAGCGGCGCCCGCCGCAGCGGTTCTCGGCAAATGCCTACCTCGGTCACGCCTTCAATGCCTGCGCCAGCGGCAGCCCTAGGTCCAGCAGCGGCGGATCCACTGACGTCGACCCCTCTCTGCTCCGCTACACGCGCACCCGCCTGTTCGCCTCCCCTTCCTCGTCGTCGTCCGACGAGAGGCCCCCCCACCTCCGGCAGCTCCTGCACCTTCGGTCCCCGCTAGGTTCCTCCTCGGCCTCGCCGCTGTCGCCCATGGGAAGAGGCCGCACCCCGCCGCGGAGGCCCCCCCCTGTGTACTGCACCCCGGCGAGGGGAGCCGTGATGGAAGACGGCGTACTGGTGATCAACGACGGCCGGCACGAGGGCAATCGGGTACGCGCCGCCTCCGCCAGGCGCCCCCTGGATTTCGCTTCCTACTCGGCCGCCAGCCCCCGTGGCGGCAGCACTAACAGTTATGACAACAACATCCGAAGCAGGGGGGGGACCGGGGTCCTCCACCGGATGGAGGGGCGCACATCCTTAGAGGAAGTTGGGCACGCCATGGAACCCCCCCAGGTATAACCACGGAGGGCCCAATTAAGGTGCCATGCAGCTCCACTCCTCTGCCTTCATCGTGTCCAAATCTTTGTGTTTTTGTCACCTCCTTCGACAGATGGGGTGGCAGGCGGGTACTTACCAGAGAACCCACGGCAACAGGAACTACACTCTCCCCAGCGCTTCGCCGGCAGCAACTGTTGTTCTTCCGGGTGTGCCGCCGGCCACCCATCCGGCGATCGCCGGCGCCGTCCGTGACGACGGCTTCAGGTTCGAGGTAGTGGCTTCTGTATATTTTTATTATTCTTTTGGTTTTCAGTTCGCGCGCGTTTAGGTCCGGTGATCCGGCGGATGAGTAGCTTTCCCACGTGGCGTGTTCAAAGTTTGTCTTGTGCCTCCACAGTTGGGAGGACAAGTGAACAGGCACAGCTCCGTGCCCGGGGGACCGGCGGGGGCGGATGCTGGCCCCGCTCCCGGCGGGACGGCGGCGACGGTTTCCGCGTGGCGCGCCGGGACGCACACCGCGCCGACCGTGCCGGACGTCTGGAGACGGACGAAGGAGGAGGAGGAGAAGCTGTTCAAGGTCCTCTATGGCCCCCTGCCACCGCCGCCTCCACCGTCGGCGTCGACCTTCTCGTGGCCGCCGACCGAGGAGGAGGAGGCGGAGATAGAGCGCGTGCTGTATGGCCCCCGCCGCTGGAGGCGGCTTCCGGTGTTCGAACAGATATGCCCCGAAGACTAAACAGAGACCAAAACAAACGAAGCTCATGCTTTGCACCACCATTCCATCCATTTCATTTAATTCTACAAGATCCATAATAAAATCATAGGCGTCGGTCTCGTACAGCGTACGAGAGCGAGTTGCCCTGGAAAACAGATAGCTCTCGGACACGTGTACAGATTCTGGGGAAAGCTAAAAAACATTCGATGACTGTCCACTTGATAGATAATGCGGAGCCGTAGTTCATGACTGCGGAGCCGTGGTTCATGTCCAGGCATGTCAAAAATATCTTTAAATTTGATTACTCTTATCATCCGATTCGTGATGGGTCTGATAATATTTGAATAAATGAATATGAATTCAGGTTCGGATATGTTTAAAATATCCGTTTCATATTCAGATAGGGTATGGATTTAGTGCATCCGAATTCATATCCTATCCGAACCCGCTCTTAATAACTTATCGTGCATGTTAGGCCTGTGATTTTGACATGAATTTAACTCGTTGCTCGTCTTGTTGAGTTCGTGAATTTGAACTTCTTGTTAAATTATAAAGATATTTTTATAAAATATAAAAATTACTTTAGAAAGGAAAGAATTGACCGAATTTCTATTTTTCTAAGTCTCATAAATTTCACATTTTCTTATAGATTGATGTAGACTCATACTTTATGGACGGATACGGATATTCGCAGGTATATCCATATCCGTGACGGATATACCCGTATCTATATCTGTCAAAATAATAGGGTATTATCCGAGTATGGTATTTATAAAATTTTTACGGATATAATATGATATTGGCCTACCCGAGTCGAACCCGATCCATTTACATCCCTATTCATAACGCAGGAGTTACTAAGACGAATGTGTGGATTGCCCAATTACGTCTCTGATTCTTTTGGTCATTTGAAAACAAACCATCTAGTCATTTTTTGGGCAGAGAGACTGCCCAATTCGGAATGCTAGAAGATGAGAATTCTCATATTCTACCTCGTCGGTCTCAATTTACATTTCTGTCTAATTTTGCATTTGGTTCTCTCGTCTGTTCTTGTTATCCGGGAGTGAATGACCCACCACCCTATTATATCGACATCCAAGAGATAAAACTTGATTTACATTCAAGGTCAATCCTGTTTTTACTGTTTGGCCAAAAATAGAATGTAAGTTGCAATTTTGAATTTATTCAACTTTCATCCGCGCTTTTGTTGTTCAGGCTCCAAACTGATCTCACAGCAGTCCATTTTTGCCCTGCAACCATAAACAAAGTGGAGTAGTGAGGTTTGCCATCTTCCACTTGGCAGCCAACTCAAACAAAATTACACAACCACGACACATAATAAGTTGGAGGAGAAAAAAAACTCCCATATTAGATACGTAATCATTGACCTTTGAAGCATTGCTCCAAAATCACATCTGTCGCAGTCTCTCATTATGTCAAGCATGGTTTAAACGGATTTATCCTAAGATAGTTTTGATAGAAACTAGACGGATCATAATGTACAGCGGAACATGATGGCATCCCACAATCAAAGAGATTAAAACGATAGAGATCTTACGGAATGACATCTTGAGATATCTCATTAGAAAAAAATTCCTTTTTTAGACATGTCCCACGGCATGTGAATCTATTAGAGATGAGATAACTGATTAGGGAGGTGGTGGGTGTGTGAGGATTGTGGTATGATTGTGGTATGATATTGCATGGATGTGATTGTGGTCGATCAAAGGAGTAGCCAATGTCGTTTTTATTTGCATGATCATCCTTTTTTAAGGAGCATGAAGTACGAGGAGCCATAATTTATTTATTTTTGGAAATTCAGCTTTCATGTAATTTAAGGGGCCAAATGGGTTCCCAAGTTGTAAATATTATTTTGTATAAACGGACTGTAATATGGACTTTGGACATTATTCATTATTTGTGTGTGGATGAATGATGATGTGCTAATGACACTGGCTATCTGGTTAAGGACCCCTTTGATTGAAAGATGACCACATTTTTATGCTTAATCATCTTTTGATTATATTAATTTTCATGTGGAATATGTTTGAGTTATATTCCTTGTTAAATTTATAGCCTTATACCATGCGATATCATACATATCTAGAAATATTGCAATTGCAATTTTAAATATATAAGCATTTAAATCACTCCCAAAGGAGGATTGATATGCTTTTAGACTTAAAATTGGAGTATGATAGTGCTTCATGTAGTTAAGTATCTTGGATTCCCTTGGTACCCAAAGGTACTAGGCTCCTTGAACTTGGCTATGTAAATCACTAGTCTTATTAAATGAGTATAGACCTAATTGCGGTCATGTAGCTCACCCCAAAGGAAGAGTCTATATGATGTTGCGCTACTTGGTCACTCATTTTTTAAGAAAATGTGTGGATCTATTTACAATTATATGACCCACTCCTAAAAGAGGGGCTATATGATGTTGCATTACATGATCACACGTTATATAGTTAAGTGTTGACTTAATTGTGGTTGCATGGTTCACTCCAAAGGAGGGGTCATGCAATGTTACACTACTTAGCCTCTTAACATCAAGTTGAAAATGAAATGATTGAATTTAATATATGTGATGTTCTTTTATGGCATGACTAATTAGAGTATCTTTTTATGTTTCTTCAGCTGTAGTCCCTGGAATGATGAATTTCAACATCCCTTGTTTAGATGGGTCAAACTTTACTGAGTGGAAGGATCAAATCTTAATTACCCTTGGTTGGATGGATATGGATATTTCATTAAGGGTAGAGAAGCCTACTCCTCTCACGGAGGAGGGTACGGTTGAGGACAGATTACTTAGTGAGAAGTGGGAGCGTTCTAATCGACAGGCACTCCTGCTATTAAAGGCAAATTTGTCAAAAAATATTTGGGGCTCAATTCCCGAATGTGATACGGTAAAAAAATATCTCACATACATTGAAGAGCAATTTGTCCCCTCAAATAAGGCTCTCGCTAGTACCCTTATGAATAAGCTTTCCTCCATGAAGTACAAGGGTTCTGGATCTATTCGTGAACACATTATAGAGATAAGGAATATAGCTGCGTACCTAAATTCACTTGAAGTGACCATTTCGGATTCATTTTTGGTCCACTTCATTTTGAGTTCACTTCCTGCCCAATTCAGTGCCTTCAAAATCTCCTACAATGCACATAAGGAAAATTGGTCAATAAATGAACTACTGACCATGTGTGTGCAAGAGGAGAATAGGCTTAGGCAGGATAATGTTGAAATGGTGAATTTTGTTGCTAACAGAAGGGGAAAATTTTCAGGCAAGCGTACTAACTTCAAGAAGAACAAGAAGGCCATAAAGAATCAATCTGGTAATACAGAAAGCAATCAAGGAAAAGTGCTGAGGTGCTTCTTCTGTAAGAAGAAGGGGCATATAAAGAAGACATGTGCTAAATATCAGAAATGGTTGGCCAAGAAAAGTAATCCTTTGATTCTTGTTTGTGAAGTATTAAATACAACTACTGTTCCTCGTTATTTGTGGTGGATAGATTCTGGTGCAACTGTTCACGCTGTGCAGGGCTTCCTATCCAGCAGGCTCCCAATTGAAGGTGAACACTATATAGTGACCGGAAACGGAGTGTGTTCACGTGTTGAAGCTGTAGGAACCTATCGAGTTATCTTAGACACTAGCTTTGTTTTAGATCTGCATGATGTTTTCTATATTCCTAGATTTTCTAGGAATTTGATATCTGTATCCAGACTTAGTAAAGTTGGTTTTACTTTCTATTTCAATGATTCTGGATTCAGTCTACATCATGATTCGAGACTAGTTGGATCTGGGATATTAATGGATGAGCTATATTACTTGTGTTCAAATGAAAACAAAGCCCACCTAACTGAGTACAGAAATAAGGGGATTAAACGTGGAAAGGTAAAGGAAACATCATACGACTTGTGACATAAAAGATTAGGACATATCTAAGAAGAAAGAATAAGAAGGCTAATGAGGGAAGGATTACTTCCAACCCTTGATTATTCTAATTCTGAGATATGTGTGAGTTGCCTAAAGGGAAAACAAACAAGGACCTATAAGAAAACTGCCACAAGAAGTAGTGATGTTTTGGAATTAATCCATACAGATATTTATAGTCCATTTCCTCCAAGTATAGGTGGAGAAAAGTATTTCATTACCTTTACTGATGACCACTCACGTTATGGTTATATCTACCTTTTATTTGAGAAATCAAATGCATTTGATGCATTTCAAATTTATAAAGCAGAGGTAGAGAATAACCATGGAAAGAAAATAAAAGTGATTAGATCAGATAGAGGGGGTGAGTACTTTGTTAAACACACTAAGGCTGGTCGGGTACCAAGACCATTTGGGAGATTCCTCCAATAATGTGGAATCTTAGCTCAATATTCTATGCCGGGAAGGCCAAGTCAGAATGGCGTGGCTGAGAGGAGGAATAGAACTCTCATAGATATGGTTCGTAGTATGATATATAGTGCGTCTCTTCCTCTTTTCTTGTGGGGTGAAGCTTTAAAGACTGCCGTGTACATCTTAAACAGGGTACCTTCAAAGTTTTTCCCAAAGACACCATTTGAATTGTGGACAGGAAGGAAACCTAATTTAAGTCATTTTCATACTTGGGGGTGTCAGGCAGAAGCTAGAATTTACAACCCACATGAAAGGAAGTTAGACGCAAGGACAGTAAGTGCCTATTTTATAGGCTATCCTGAAAGGTCAAGAGGATATAGATTTTACTGTCCTTCTCTTCCGACTAGAATAGTAGAAACTGATATTGCTAGGTTCATTGAAAATGATTCTAACAGTGGGAGTGTGGAGCCTCGAGACATTGTATTCGAGGAAGCAGAATCATCCACCATTCAGTCATCGGTAATACCTTTACCTATCCCGCTGGTTCCACCACATCAAGTACCTATGGTAGTGGACAATGAACCTAGAGAACTGGTACCTACTGTAGAAGCGAATGCACCTCCTGAACCTGCTCATCAAGAACAAGAGCAAGTTCAAATCCCATACGAGAGAGATGAACATGGTTCAAGGAGGGGACAAAGAGTTCGCAGGCTACCTAATAGGTACACTGATTATCAGTTATACTTCAGTGAGCAATGTAACTTGGAGGACCCCATAACATTTTCACAAGCCATTAAATGTCAAGAGTCTACTAAGTGGTTAGATGCCATGAAGGAAGAGTTGTCATCTATGCAACAGAATGAAGTTTGGGATCTTGTAGAGTTACCTCATGGAGTCAAACTCGTAGGGTGCAGATGGGTGTTTAAGACCAAAAGGGACTCCAAAGGTAACATCGAAAGATATAAAGCCCGACTTGTTGCAAAAGGATATACTCAACGGGAAGGCATCGACTTCACGGAGACCTTTTCTCCAGTTTCACAAAAGGACTCTTTCCGGAATATAATGGCTTTAGTAGCTCATTTTGACTTGGAGCTACATCAAATGGATGTGAGAACATCTTTTCTGAATGGAGATCTAGAAGAGGAGGTTTATATAGACCAACCTGATGGGTTCCCTGAGTCTGGAAAGAAGCATATGGTGTGTAGACTAAGGAAGTCGATATATGGACTTAAACAAGCCTCCCGACAATGGTATCTCAAATGTAATGAGATAATTCTGACCTTTGGTTTCAAAGAAAACATTGTTGATCAATATGTATACCAAAAGGTCAGTGAGAGTAAGTTTATATTCTTAGTATTATATGTCGACGATATTCTACTTGCTAGTAATGATTTGGGGTTATTGCATCAAACCAAAAATTTTCTACACCAAAGGTTTGAGATGAAGGATATGGGTGAAGCCTCATATGTTTTAGGCATATAGATTCATAGAGATAGATCCAAGAGAACACTTGGATTGTCTCAGAAGGCCTACATCTCAAAGGTGCTAGAAAGATTTGAAATGAGTAATTGCAAACCTAGTATTGCTCTAATCCAGAAAGGTGACAAACTCAGTAAAATGCAGTCACCACAAAATGAGTTGGAAAGGGATGAAATGAGGAAAATATCTTATGCCTCGATAGTTGGTAGTCTGATGTACGCTCAAACGTGTACACGTCCTGACATTGCATTTCTAGTAGGGTTACTTGGTAGATTCAAAAGTGATCCCGGCATGGAGCACTGGAAGGCTGCTAAGAAGGTAATGAGGTATTTACAAGGGACAAAGGATTATAGGTTGACATACATGCACACATATATTCTAGAAGTCAGTGGATATTCAGATGCGGACTTTGCTGGATGTCTTAATGATCGCAAGTTGACATCAGGATACATCTTTATGCTGGTTGGAGGAGCAGTTTCCTGGATGAGTGCAAAACAGGAGCTTACATCATCTTCCACAATGCAGGCTGAATATATTGCATACTATGATGCAACATCACATGCCATCTGGTTGAGAAACTTCATTGCAGATCTTCGAGTGGTAGATTCTATATCCAAACCACTGAAGATGTTTAGTGATAGCCTATCAGCAGTGCAGTTTGAAACTCAAAGAAAGACATCTAAAAGGTCAAAGCATATAGATGTCAAATATTATGCTGTTAGGGATAGAATCCAGATGGGTAATGTATCACTTCATCACATTGGCACTAGTCATATGATAGCAGATCCCATGACAAAGGGGCTAGCACCTGTGTTGAATCAAGAACATGTAAAGAACATGGGTCTGCACATGAATGAGTTGTGATGTATTTTGTAAAGTGATAATGAATCAGTCATTCATTTTCTCCTCCATTCGGACCAAGGAATAGACATAGAGTATGGTCTATTCATATAGATTATTTTTGTGGTTCATACCACATAAGGATCTTTAGTTCAGATGAAATAGTGGGAGCGTGATTATGGAAGGAATCATTTAAAGTAATAGAATGTGACTGCCATAGTCCTTTTCCATTATGTTCACTAGGTTAAAGAATAAAGTCTTCTTATTGGAGATGGAGTTTACAGTTTGTGCTGGAAGTTAAGTTTAGTTGTATTCTCATTTTTTTAATTTAATTGCGCACATAAAGAAAAAGTTTTTAATTCACCACTGGCCTGTTTTCAAAACTGTTTTATTTTCTATATATATATGTATATTAACATCGTGGGTCAAGTGGGAGAATGTTGACAGAGCCTTGTGGAGTGGGTGGCCCACGTTTTGGGAAAAGTAGAGCGATGTGCGAAAGTGCACATCCTCACACACCCACTACCTCCCTAATCAGTTATCTCCTCTCTAATAGATTCACATGCCGTGGGGTATGTCTAAAAAAGGAGTCTTTTTCTAATGGGGAAAAGTTGTTACGCACACACATCCACCTTGGGAACTTGGTCCATGTCCTGCTATAGTCTGTGAAGAGGATTTAAGAAGAGTAATGATAGAAACTAGACGGATCAGAATGCACAGCGGAGCATGATGGCATCCCACAATCAAAGAGATTAAAACGACAGGGATCTTACGGAGCGACATCTTAGGATGTCAAAAGCCTGGTGAAGAGTACACCACGTTAAGATCGTCTTCATGTACGGAACGGAAAAACAAGGTTTCCTCCCCTTTCTGCAGATCGACACTCCTTAGGAAGAGAATAGGAGTAATGGGGACTCTTCTTAAATCCTCTTCACAGACTGCAGCAGGACATGGACCAAGTTCCAAGGTGGATGTGTGTGCGTAACAGCTTTTCCCCATTAGAAAAAGACTCCTTTTTTAGACATGCCCCACGGCATGTGAATCTATTAGAGAAGAGATAACTGATTAGGGAGGTAGTGGGTGTGTGAGGATGTGCACTTTCGCACATCCCTCTACTTTTCCCAAAACGTGGGCCACCCACTCCACAAGGCTCTGTCAACAAATTTGTCTAATCGTCCCTAGGTTATTTCTGTGATTCCACCAGAAAGGACGTTTTGAGATTGCACGATATGTATTTAAATTTGGTGGCACTGATTCCAATGGTCCGCAGCAAGCAAGTGTTTCTTGATATTTTGATTTAATGGTTAGAGTATAAAACCCTAACAAGAGAGAGAACAATATTTATTAGGCAACATAATACGTAATTATATCTGGTCATCTTACAAATTTACAAGTGATTAATTTATGTGTATGATTGTATAGTTAGAGTAGATCGATGTGATTGTTGAAAGATGTGTATAATACATCACACAAAAGAAGGATTAATGGAGATTGAAGAGGCAGATTTTCTCCTCCCAAACGAGCTCAATAGTGCGGCCTAATCCTTAATCTCAAGCATTGGCCCATCAATACCGTCCCAATCAAAAGACCCACTAAGGTTGTCCCGCTCACTAAGAGCACCCAAAGGCCCAATTGATGCCACCAAGCCCAACACATCCCACGAAGTAGGTGGGTCCCTCCATCGAGTGTCAAACTAGGAGGAAAGCTCCATCAAACCACCACGACCCTCGGGCCACCATCAGAGACTTAGAACATCAACTCAGTCCTGAGTCTCGAGCGAGAATACAGTGTTACTCAATCCCCGAGCATCAAAGAGAGCTTGAGTACTAACTCGACCCACAACTCTCGAGCCACCATAGGAGACTTATAGCATTAACTCAGTCTTGAGTCCCGAGCAAGAATCTAATGTTAGCTCGATCCCCAAACACCAAAGAAAGTTCGAGTAGTAACTCGACACACGACTCTTCGGCCATCATAGGAGACCTAGAGTATTAACTCGATCCCAAACCTCGAGTGAGAATCAAGTATCAGCTCAATCCTAGGGCACCAGAGAGAGTACTAACTTGATCACCAACCATGGTAAAAGCAAGACATCGGCTCGATCCTGGGACAAGAGAAGGCCTTAGCCCATTCCCAGGCTACCTTAACCCCAACTCGGCCTCCATGGACACATCTCCACTAAAAACCTAAACTCATGCAAGTAGAGCCCAACCATTGATCTAGCCAGATAAGGATATTCCCCTGCAAGACTTACCTTTGGCCCATCATGTAGCGTATGATGGCAAAAGATGATGCGTCATATAATGAAATCCACACCCTCATAGTGGATGCTATGATTATAGATGACGCAGGCAAAGTTAGCTCCTAGCACCACGTGCCAGCCTCTTCCCATTTTCAGCCACTATAGCCCCATGGTCATGATGAGAAAAATGAAATGATGGTGTCAAAGCCACTGGTAAACCTTGCGCATTACCGAGATTACACGTGGCTTACTGAGACAAATAGCCCTCTAATGTGTACACGTAGCACATGTCACCTCACCTGGATGACAGCAAGGAAGAGCCGCAGACACATTCCAGACTTGTGTCATAGCTCCTAAGATTTCTCGGTGAGATGGTGATCATGACCACCAACCACCATTAGCTATATAATAGCAACTTCCAGAACAATAAAAGAGGTATGCGATGTCATATAGAACATAAGCCCCTTATTTCTCGAAAATCTTTCATCTTTCCTTCTCTAACTTAAGTATCGAAGGATTTTTTCTAAGATAAACTCTTAAGGCCCCCTGATCTCCTTTCCATAGTGATAGGATTGCTGGCTAAGGGGGCATTGAAGAAGGTTCTGATCATCACAAATTGTAGCTGCAAGATTCTGACCTCTACAGCTTGGCGCCATCTATGGAAACCCATCCAAGAAGCCATGACTCGCCAGACAAACACCAGCAAGAGAGTAAGAAAGGATACATTAAACCAGGAAGTGAAAGAAAAAAAGATAGCAAGATGAAGATCTCAAGACAATGGAATCCTCTATGCTTCAACAATCTCTCTCGTCTTTCCATGATAGCTAGCCCTCACAAAATGAGAGCAATAAGGATCCACTAGATGGCCTCAACCATAAGATGGGTAGCCTCGTTGACCTGGTAAGCAAGCAAGGAGCTAGAAAGGAGCATCCTCAATGCTCTTCCGCCATTCTTCCTTATGGGGAAGCCTCCCTACATGGTGGCCAAAGTATTGGAGAGCATTTCACCATCCGAGAATGACACATCTACCGACGAAGTGAACACAGTCAAGTGTTACAACGACAACCCCGTTATGCCAAAAGAGAGGGATCCTCTGCTCCTACAACTCAAAGGAGCGCCCACTGGATCCTTCACTACCTCTATTTTTCATAGGGCAGTCATAGTGCCCACTTACAGATCGAACGCAACCAGAGGTGGAGGAATTGCTAGGGAAAGTTCAACGGCGCTTCGAGGAGTAAGAGCATCACATCAACGCCACGCTTGTGGAAAGTGGGATAATGCATACGAATGATAAAGACTTATCCTCCATGTTCAGTCAAGAGATCTTAGAAGGTGCCCTCCCAATGCAACTCCATATCCCCATAGTAAAGCCCTATGATGGCCTTGGAGACCCGGTTGATCATTAAAACAACTCTAAGGCCCTCATGATGCTATAAAGAGTCTCTGATACATAAAATGTTGTGCCTTCACCACCATTTTGGCGGATGGTCCTCAAGCATGGTTTTAGGCCCTTAGCCCTGGCACCATTACAAGCTTTCACCAGTTTGGCCAGCTCCTTAAGGAAAGTTTTATTGGAGGATGAAGGCCCAAGACCACGTCAAGGGTGCTGATGTTGAAGCAAGCCCATGGTGAGTCTATATGTAACTATGTTGCCCACTTCAATGCTAAGATGGTATGCATTCCATGCCTCGATGTCACCTCTGTCACTGTCTTGACCCAAGGCACAAGAGTTGCAACTCTACAACGAGCTCTAGTGCTGAACCCTCCTACCACTCTCTCCGACTCCATCTCCCTAGCCTTGTAACACGCAGAGTGTGAAGAGGTGGTGGTTACTTGTCAGGCCGTCAGAGAAGGGGAAGAAGATAAGAACCCATGTTGACTATCCACCCCATCCAGACAAGAAGCGCGCCAGGCGGGAAGAGGACAAGAGGGAACTGATGTACAGGTTTGACAAGTACATGGCACTCCCTACCCCCGTCTATCAGATCTTTCATCCAAGACGAGGAATGCCTAAATAGGCCATCACACCCATGTGAAGGGGAAAATAAGGGGAAACTCGTCCCCAACCTCTCTAACACCGAGAGGACCTATTTAAACTCCCAAAACACGATCAAAACGCAAGATCCGACTCACACCCCAAAACATGCACTTTTCCCCAAAACGTGAAAATAACCCTGCTCGATTCACCACGGCCTACGAAACTCACGGGAAAGGAAATACAGGGGTTAAGGATCCATCCCCCTACCTCCACCGAAGATTCTGCGCACCGTGGGCGCCGATCTGCCAAGAAAACGGCTACACGAATGCTGCGGCGCCCCGAACTCGTAGCCGAGCTTCGCTGCCCCTCCACCACCTCGATCCTCGATCATCCCGTCCGCGCCCGCTCCTCGCCTGCGTCGCCTCCACCTCGCCCCCGTCCACCTCCGTCGGCCGTCGGAGAAGAGAGGGAGAGAAGAGAGAGCGTAAGAGAAGAGAGAGGGAGAGGGTGAGAAATGAGAGATGGGGAGAGAGATAAAAAAGAGATTATATATATAGAAAATCTAAAAATTCTGGAAAATATGAAAAATAGGGAAAAATACTCCCCACGATCTTCAAAAAATACACAACGCAGTGGTAACATCCCGGAGTCAGAGAACGTGACGGTTCGACCTACACGGGGTTCCGAAGGTCCGGCAGGCAAAAACACGCGTAAACTACTAAATTTAATTTGGGACCAACAAAAGCGATTCAAAACCCATGGATCCAGATCCGAACAATAATCTAAAAAACCCGAGGCGTTACACTGACACACTAGCGGAGCTACCCACCGATGATGTATTACTAAGTGTCTCACTATTAGGGCCTCGTGCCCTCAACTCTACAACCTCCCATGCATGCATGACCTGTGTGTCGCACGTCAGACTCACTTTCTCCCAACAAGGAGCACAGTGCGCCAGTGACAGAGACCTCTAAGTGCCATTCAGAGGATGGCTCCTTAGAGTAGTCAATGAGAGTGTGGAAGTATGATGGGAGAAGAATATAGTCCACCATGATCAATAAATAAAGTAATAAAGACACCATGGAAAACACACAAAATAACATGTGGCTCTGATACCAATGTTGATAACCCCTTAGTAATAATGTGACTAACATGATCAGAGTATGAGGAATACTTGTCAAGTGGAAGTGATAGATCCACATGTCCTCATGGAAGCGAAGAGATTGGCTACCAAAGTCCACCCCTTAAAATTCCTTGCTCCAAGACCTAGGGACGGTAGTGATATCCCCTAGAAGATGTAGGCGAGATGACCATGAGATGACAACCCTCTATAACGGGCGCCAAATGTAGCGGCTCCTTATTGATGGGACGTGGTGCTATACAAGTCGAACACCATCTCCTCCTGTAGTGGAGTAGAGAGGAGGAGAGGAGCAAGAAGAGGAGAATGGAGAGCTCGAGGATGAGTGCTGCAACAGCGGCGGCCTATTGGACGCTGCTCTCTTTCGTGGCATCTCTCTCTCTTAGACAGGTTAAGCAGGGGCGCAACCTGCTCTCTCTCTCTCTCTCTCTCTCTCTCTCTCTCTCTCTCTCTCTCTCTCTCTTGTAGCACACACACACACAACAGTTGAAGTAGGGAAGAGGGCGGTGTTGCCTTCTCCATGGGGTGAGCTCACACGAGAGGGCAAGTTTCTCTCTTGGGGGGTACAGGTCTCTCAAGGGCGCATGGAGCCTTCTACTCATGCATTGCCTTCTCTCACCCCTACCCTCTCATTTATAGAGGTGTGAAGACCTAGTTTCCAATTAGGAGTTGGAGAAGTGAAGTCCAAGCCATGCTTGGACATGGAGAGCTCCCTTGCAGCCCAAGCGCCGAGGTCCTAGTAGGACTAGGAGAGGAGGAGAGTGGCCAGTCGATAGTGCAAGTCCTAGCCAAACTTGGAGATCAGAGGGAGGAAACCCCTCCCTTCCCCATGCACCACAATCCGACGGTGGGATTTCCATGTAAGTCGGTCGGTGGAAGCCCAAGTCTTGGTCAGACTTGGGTCATGAACCAAATTGGGTTGCCTTTAATGGGCACCCATCTTAATGGGCGCTGAGGCCCATTTGGTAACAAGAGGAAGTGTCGATATACTATTCACAAGAGTAGGGACTATTCATTTCTCAATTTTACTATTCATATGAGATAATTGTAAAAAAATAAGTAAGTCGAGCCAAACGCGGCACGATTAATGTCATACCATATCGCTGGGGAACCAAGTCAACCCAACCCAACAACCCAGCCAACCTTAATCCTAATAGTGGAATTTTGATGACATCAACAGGTGTGACGAAAATTTCAAATTGAACATAAAATAGTTTAAACACATTTTTCTGAGAAATAGTAAAAATAAGATTAAGAAATGTAATTAAACGATATGGTGCAATCTACAAACCGTGGGTAGATTTGAGCACTAATCATTCCAATGATGGTAAAAGTTTTATCTTTTACAATTTGTATCCTATCGAAACCTGGATATTCAAGAGCTTTATATCAAATGAAAAATTCAATAAACATAAAGGTGCCTTTTGGATATGAAAATCATTTCTCCAACACAAATTTCAACTAATATATATTTTATTGTATCGATGTCTTCTTATAAGGGATAGCTTCAGAATTATGAATTTTTTCCCCATAATCTACATTTTTTTCCAAACGCAAATTCTCGTCAGTTTTTGGAGATTTTGAATGTGATGCTTTCTTGTCTCTATCTTTCTCCTCCATCCACATTCCACCTTTAGTTAAAGCCAAACCCCCTCCCCCCTACCCCGGCCACTGAACCCCCTCTCCCTCCCCCTCTACCGTGGCCGTCATGAACCTCCTCTCTCTCTCTCTCTCTCTCTCTCTCTCTAACACACACACACACGCACAGGACCAGGGGTGAGGGCGAGGGGGGCGTCTAAGAGTGAGAGAGAGAGGGGGGTGACAAGAGAGCGGGTGGGTAGCCGGGGGAGGGGGAGAGAGAGAGGAGGGCGTATGAGGGGAGAGTGAGAGAGAGGTGGGCGGAGGATTTTTTTAAGTTTAAACTTTAAAGTAGCTCCATGTGAGAGCGACTTCCTCTCCCCTCCCCACCTCCCCTCTCTGTATCACTCTCTCTCTCTCTTCCTTCTCCCCTTAAGCACCTCCCCCTCCCCATTGCTCTCTCTCTCTCCCTTGTCCGCCTCTGGCACCCACCCCCTCTCCGTCCCTCTCTCTCTCTCCCCTCTCTATCCCTCTCGTCTCTATCTCTCTACATCCTTGGCAGGATGTTGGCACCAGAGAGGGAGACCCCCTCCGACGTCTCCCCTCCCTCTGTATCACTCTCTCTCCCTTCTCCCCTCCGACACCCTCCCCCACCCCCTCCCCGCCACTTTCTCTCTCTCCCGTCTTTATCCCTCTCCCCCCTCTCTCTCTAAATCCTTGACAAGATGCCTACGTCAGAGGGGGAGACTCCCTCTAGCGTCCTCTCTCTCTCTCTCTCACACACACACACACACACTCTCCCCCTATTTTATGTCTACACTGGCGCCAGAGGGGGAAAGCCCCTCCGACATCCCTCCTCCTCTCTCTCTCTAACTCACGCACACACACAGTTATCCGAGAGTATATTGGTCATTTAACACTCAGATAATAGAAATATTGACATATTTTTTGAATATTCGCTATTTCATCGACGGAGTTTAACTATGATGACATTTTTACACAATTAAGATTTACGTAGTGATGTATTTGCTAATGTATTTTTAGAAATAATTTTTTTATAAATTTACGTTTAATAATAGTTTCGATGTAAAAAATTATTTTATAAAATGTGAATTATTATGAAGATATATATATATATATATGACAATATAAAAAATATAACAGTATAGAATAGAGAATAAAAAAGCTGGAGTATTTACTTGCAATTATGCCAAATGGGAGGAGGAGGTTTCTTGAGTTTAGGCATGCTTTGGCCACTGTTAATTAATTCATAATACCCTGAACAAGTTTTATCTAATCGTCACCCACTTCTTCTGTCAGTCCCTTTGCTTCATATGTCCTCGTCCTCCTGAGACACGGTGGGAACAAACGGCAGGCTTTTGGCGTGAATATAGCGAAACGCTGATACGCAGACAGGACCAGCCACCAGCGAGTCCTCCACGGGAAACACAAAAGAAAGCAGCAATGGCGCTGCCGCTGCTGTTCTTCCCCTCGCCCACTGCGACCGCCTCCCGCCTGGCTGCATCTGCCCTTAGAAGAAGAGGTACGAACGACCGACACGAAAAAAACGCCAACCCACGTCCCGTCTTCGTGGCCACCGCCATTGCCCGGGTTCGGTCGGCTCCTTCCCCCAGGCGCCCGCTACGTCCCACGCGTTTTTTCTTTCACAGAAATCCCACCGACGAGGCTTTTCGATTCCTCTGATCCGTCCTTCGTTACCCAAGAAAAAGCTTTCCGGGGTGGTGACCCGGTGACTCGCCCGAGTCAACTCGGTGGACTCGGTAGATTCCCATCCCATGGTTGATGACATTTCTGTTTGCCAGGTAGTTGCTACTCGTGGACCCTTTTGGATGCTAACTCATCTCTGCCCCGGGTGAGGTGTCGCACGGTGAGGTGTTCGGCGATGGCCTCCAGGCGACAAAAGATGGTGTGGGTGTGGACGGAGAGCAAGCAGGTGATGACCGCCGCCGTCGAGAGGGGTTGGAACACCTTCGTGTTTCCAGGCAGCAGTCGAGATCTGGCACAAGAGTGGTCTTGTATGCTCCCGAGTCACTTAGCTTGTTCCCAGCTCAGATTCTATCTAGTAATCGTTTGTGGGTGCTAGTTCACATTTTCCTTTTCTTTGAGTAGTGCTATAGTTTTTGGACTACGTTATCCCTATCATTTGTCATGATGCTCCAAGGTTATGCTGTTCATATTTTGTGAATTGCCTCCAGTACCCATTTTTCTTTTGTAGTATGTGATCTATGACCAATTATTATGAACGAGGACCATTAAGTAGATAAGGAATATCAATAAGAAGAGTGGTTTAGAAGACATTTGACAATTTTATGTAGGTTTGCACAGTATACAATACAAATGAATGGATCCTTGGAGTTGGCATGTATTTGACATAACAACTAACTGTTATATATTTTTTGCTGTTCGTTCTTTCTTGGATCAGCTAGATAGCTTAGAATAAATGAACGACTTCAATGAAGTGATAGCATTTGAAAATCTTATCGCCCCTTCCCGCATCCCATTTAGACTATAGCTTAGTATAAACAAGCATGTTAAGTGAAGTGCTAACATTTGGAACCTGGCCTTCCTGCTTGTCATGTATTTGAAAATATATTTACTGCAGTCGCCTTTTTCCATCAGAAAGGTGAGGTCTATGATCCAGCATCATATGATCCTCTTCGCCATTTAATTCTTGTTGTGTATCTCCTTGACTAGATTAGTCTTTGGGGTTCATACATTATGAAAGCATTATTCCATCTTCTACTGAATTTGGAACATTTGTGGTGACGTGTTGCAGCCATGGCTCTGATACATCCTCTCATCATCTACGGATCAGATCTTTTTGATGGAGAAAATGAAAGGGTTGCATCATTTTATGAGATATCTTCTCCCCAGCAACTGGAGCAGCTCCATCTTGATGAGACACAAGCCAATAATGTTGTGATAAATTTACAAGGAGAATGGCAGGTATTGAGTAAGACATCTATTCAACAGTGTAAAATGTCCTCATAGAACTTTGATATAGTATCCAATATTTATGTCCATAGATAGGATATCCTTCGAATCTGAGAATGTGCTCATAAATAAATACTTAGGCTGAATGGTTGGTTTATCCTGTGATAGTCCACTCACAGTTTGAATTACATTTTTTTTCCTTTTTTCTTTTTTGGTCGATGGTTCATATTGTCAAAGATCGACATGCTCCAAAATGTATGTAAATGTCTCACAGCTTGTTGCTTATTAGCTCTTAGAACTTTCGAAAATTATGGTATGGATCTTTAAAGATTTGCTTCAGTCATGAGGTGCCTTTTTTTGTGCAAAACTGATAACGTTGAACTTGATCTTTGAAGCTATGTTAGAACTTAGATAGTAACACACACCTTTTAGTTCATGTGGAGTTTCTTACATAGTTTACATGGATTGTCATCTTTGGTGCCTAAATTGAAGTCTTATTGTAATATCATGGAATGTAGGATCAGCCTGGTTCCCATTCAGATCAGCTGTTTCAGATTGCAGTTGGCAGTGACTGATCCAATTTTAGCTCTAAAATAATGGTGATGGGAAAGATAAGAAAAAAATCAATTGAGATTCGTCTGTCTCAGCTCAGGTTGAATCAGCCTGCATCAGACCAAAATTGGCTAGAACAGCTGTGGGTCACCTGATTCCCTTGTGAATTGGCTGTTCCTGGCCAATTGGATTTGAGTAAAAGTTTGGAGAAACATCCTTATATATTTCTATATCTCTGCAAATATTTTTAATTTATAAAGTTATTTTTATTTTAAAAAATGCATTTTTATTTGCAAAAATACTTTTTTTAAAGATCTGATTGCTTCTATTGGACTGTCCTATTCAATCCTGATTGGGATCAAGCATACCCAGTCTGGGTCCTTGTACTATATATCTCTTCGAGGGTGTTTGCATTCTCCAAAATTTCTCTGGAAAATATTTTCCTAACCAACTTACATATGATTTGCAAACAAAGACAGAAGTTAGTTGGGAAAATATTTTCGAGATTCTCAGAATATTCTCTATTTCCCTGGAGTTTATTTCCCCACCCCTCACCCTAGGGAAATAGTTCCCAGAAAATATTTTCCACCCAGTCTCCACTTCTCTCACTATCTCTCTCTATTCATTTCACACTCTCTCTTTCCTCTGTGAGAACAGAAACATGAGTGTTTGTTTCCCAGTCATTTTCCCACGAAATATGCAAACACATGTTTTTTTCTTTCCCGTAAATCGTTCCCATATTTTTTTTCACTTTCTGGTGACATATTTTCCATGATTCTTGATTTTCACGGGAAAATTTGAGAATGCAAACACCCCCTTAAACAATGATTACCCTTCATCTTGATATGTAATCATGGCTGTCAACAATGTACCTTACTGATCACCTATCCTTACAGATAGGTATCGCAGATTGCCAATGAATAGATCAAATTTTGTCTTGTCAGGTTACATTTTTCTCCTTTATGTTAGTATGTTTCTTCATTTCCCAGGTTATACCTGCTGAGAATATTGTTGCAGCATTTCAAGGATGTCAGAAAACTTTACTTGCTATTGCTACTTCTTGCTATGAAGCTCAAGTATTCCTTGAGGTAGCTTATTTACACAAGTATTTAAAATATGAAAGAGACTCAAATTTGGCAGTATCAACATCCTCATGCACATCTGAATTGAATTCCTAGGCACTGGAGCATGGACTTGGTGGAGTTGTTTTAAAAGTGGAAGATGTTGGGCATGTTCTCAAGCTAAAGGTATTTAATATTTTCTCTTGTTTATCCATCATACCCAGAAAGCAATGCTGAAAAAGTGGATGCAGGTAAACTTAAACATGTTTGCATCCAATGCATTCTTGATGCATCAATATGACAGTTCCTATGGGAAGGTCAAAAGCATAATAATTCTATTATTTCCGCCAACCTCTTTACAATTTATGATTGAATGCATCCTCCGTCTTTTATACTGTATCAGCATGAAACCATTTCCATAATTTTGAGTTCTATAGCTGATCAATGGTTGTCTCATAGAGCCAACATTCTTCTTCACTATAGGAAAGAAAAGCAGAGTTTGTTTTGAGTATTTAGACCTTTTTTCTGAAATTAATTTTGGGGTGTTTTACAATTTAAAAGAAAATGAAAGAGGCAAATAGAGTCTATCTTATATATATGTGTGTGTGTGTGTGTATATGTATGCATGTATGTATATGTGTATATTCTTGTTCTCTATTCTTTTGGTTTTGATACGTGCTTGCCAGGTTTTGTTTGCTCTTTTCCCTTTTTCTTTGATTGGCTGTAGGGGTTGACATGAGCAATGTGGAATGTGATGTGATGCAATGGATCAGATGATGGGTTTTGATTTCCAACCTTATTCCTTAGCCTTTTGTTTTCTTCCTTTTTTTCTTCTCTTTATCTCATTCTTTAGTTCTTTCCCTTCTTTTACTCGTCTTTCTCATTCACCTTCCAATTTTCCTTTCTTTTTTGGGCCTTTTGCATATAAACCATTGTTAAAGTTGAAATGGCAAAAATATCATTTCTGGAAATGTATTAGCACCCATATCATTGCATTAGCGAAATGTTACAAAAATGCTATCTCGTTACCAACCGTAAATCTAATCGTGGTTAACTTTAACTATACGTGGGAAAAGATGATAATACCCCTAACTTCTATTCCAGAAAACCCTATTCAACCTAAGGTGAATGGGGAAAGAAGAAGGCAGTCGGAGGTCTGAGGTGGGATTCATCGAGAGAGGGTTCACAGGGGATGGGAGGGTAGGGGTTTGCTGGGATTGGCCATGGGTGGGGATCACTCGAGAGCGGAGTGGTGGGGCTTGTTGGGAGGGCTCCGCGGGGGAAGGGGGGTGTATAGGGAGGGGTAGGTGTCATAGGAGAGAGAGAGTGGGGGGGGGGGGAGTGGGGGGAGTTCGTTGGAGGGGTTTGGCACAGGAGAGAAGGGGCTCGGGGGTTCGAGGTCGGGGGGGTGTTGGTGGGGGGGGGACGGATGTGCCGTGCAGAGAGAGAGAGAGTGCGAATAGGGGGAAGAGATGAGCGTTGGGAACTCCTGAGAGGCATTGAGAAGGCAGTGAGTAGCACGGGCGAGGCCAAGATAAGCTGCGTGGTGAGCAACACATTTTTCTAGTTCGCGGCAAACCTAGCGGAGGAGATGGGGTGGGAGTGCCGTCGGTGCCGTTGTCGACTGGGGACCCTAGAGCTTGTCGGCCCACTTCTACATTGACGACCTTAGGCACATCATTGGCGTCGGAGAAGAAGGTAGGCCTTTATCACCACGACAACTCTCTCTCTCTCTCTCTCTCTCTCTCTCTCTCTCTATCGGTGCAATGTGTTCGCTTAACACTGAAGAGGTGTCATAGTCCCATCTGGCTTCTAACGTTGCCTACTTTTTGCTGTGTCTAATGGAGCAGCCATGTCTCACAAGGGGGGTGCAAACCTTGGCTTCCTCTTGGGCCAGCAACCTGAACTCTGCCTTCACCTGCCTCCTCCACCTCATGGGCCAGATTCTACCCTGCATGGCTGCCGCCAGCTCCCCTCATCTAGTCGGATCTCCCCGCCCTCCCGTCGGTATGCCTCCTCCTGTCGCCGGACCTCCCCACCCTCCCGCCGATGTGCCCCCCTACTCCCCCTTGACTTCTTCTCCCTCCCGTCAGTATACACCCCTCTCCTTCCCCAGTGCCCACTGACCTCTCTCTCTCTCTCTCTCTCTCCCCCTCCCCCCTCTGCACAACCCACTGGGTGGGTTGTTGGCATCAGAGGGGGAAGTCCCCTCTGGCGCTTCCCTCTCTCCCTCTGTCTCCCATCTTTGTAGGTCTCTCTTACATCTCTTACAACCCATACCCCACTGGGTGGGTTGTTGGCATTGGAGGTGGAAGTCCCCTCTAGTCCCTCTCTCTCTCTTTGCCTCTCCTCTCTCCGTAGGTCTTTCTCTCATATCTCTCTTGTAAGGGTGGGGAATTTGGTGATGTGAGAGGGGTATTTTAGTCATTCAATGACAAAATAACGGGAATATTCAAATCTTTGTGGAGTATTCGTCTTTCTATCGACGGAAGTTAACCACAACGATATTTTTGCAACATTTCGTTAAACGTAATGATACGGGTGCTAATACGTTTCCAGGAATGATAATTTTGCCATTTCAACTTTAACAATGGTTTATATGCAAAAAGCCCTTCTTTTTTTCATGTTCTTTTTGTTTTACTCCTTGCAGCTTATTTAGTTGCTTCTGTAAACTGATAGTGTGACAATGGCTCAAGTACAATGGTGGATGGCAGCCCCCGCTTCCTCCTCTTTCTATTTTCTTTTCCTCCCGTCTTCAATCTCAAAGGCTTGGGTAACCTTAGTATTATTAAGCTAGCTGAGGACATAAAATACTCCATCACTACATGCCCAATCTAGCACAAACTATGCTAATCTGAACCAAACTGACAGTTTTGAGTCTGATTTGACCTGATATAGGGTCAACTTTTTATTTTTTTATTTGACACCTGATACAACAAAGCCTCTTCTTGATCATCTCAGTCAATTCCAGTCCATGTAGTTTAATTTTTTATTGGAGCCACCCATTATTTTCATCCATCGCTTCATTGGTAGCAGCTGATTTGATAGAGGGATGAGATGTGAAAGAAGGCTTGTAATGCACCCCCAAAACCACTGGGACGTATACCAGGGAACATGATACAAGCAGAATGAACTAGTATTGAAGGTAGATCCAGTCTATTAATACAGTTGATTTGACTTCAGGGGAAAATGGCTTTCATATATAATGAACTTGTCTTTGCTGTAGAATTGAGCATCATCTTGGGTACATCACTGAAGGAATCCCACTCAACTCCAAAATGGGAACTTCCTGATCCCATTTCTCATTGGCGTTTCAAATTCTGCTGGAACCAACTGATTTTTTAGGATGAAGGAAAACTTATTAGGGATTTTTGGTTTTAAGCCCCTAAAATCTTTCAAATTTATGAAAAAGCCCCCCTAATCCAACTATTTAGCCAAAAACCCCAAAATCTTCATACCCTTACTAAAAAGCCCCTCTGGTTATCAACCGTCGAAAAAATAGAATATTCCTTCGCCTACCTCGTTAATTTATGTATTTATCATTTTACCCTCCCGTTCTCTCTCTCTCTGGGCACACACTTTCTCCCTCTGCCTCCTTCCCCCGCCGTCCGCTGCTGCACAGGCAGGGAACCCGCTACCGCTGCGCCCTCTTCCTGTTCCCACCATGGGCCCGCGCCATTGCCCTGCGCCGACCACGACCCCATCCCAACCGTGGAATGGTGCCACCCTCGTAGGAGCTCTGGTCTGCCCAGCCGATCCCGCCAGCACCCCCCAACAGGACCCGAGCGACCTCCCAGGGCCACCAACGTGCCGGCGATCCGTCCCAGCCGCCCTCCTTCGGCAGCAGCACCTGCTGCCCAACCGGTCTCCTCATCCAGCAGCAACGACCCCAACGCTGGCTGCCCCCTATGCCAACTGCGGACCACCCCAGCTCCCCCTCCTGGTATAGTAGGGCCGTAGCAGCGGCACCACTGGCCACGCCGAAGAGAGGCCCAGGCCCTGCTCATCACCGCTGCCCCCCTTCTTCTTCCTCTTTCTCCTCCTCCCCGTGTGCAGACAGAACACTTGGGCGACCTGCTTCCACCTCAGCGTCGGATGCAGCCCCCTCCACTATCGCCACCGCCTGCTCCTGCGACCGCCCAGCGACTGGCCTCTGCCCCGCAGTCGGCCCTCCCTGTCTTCCGCTGCCACCCTTCCAACCCCACTGTGGACCACCCTCCTGCGCCCACGGCTGCCTGCGCCCCTGCCTCCCTCGTCCTCACCTTCCGCTGGCCAGCAGCAGCAGTAGCAGTGCAGCTGCCACAGCTGCCGACGTCGACGGCCTGCACCACCACCGGAATCGCGGCCTGCAGAGCCCTGGCTTCAGATAGCCCCATCGCCACGCCTCCATCCCCCTTCCTCTAGCCGGCAGCAGCAAGGAACACAGCCGTTCCCCGTCGTTCACCCCCCGTACACAGTTGTAAACCCCCTTTTCCGGTTCCCTCTGGCGTCCTCTCCATGACGACAGGGGCCAAAGCTTGTTGGCCATGCCAGGGTCACCCTGCCGCTGCCTCCATGCCGGCTCCACCTTGCCACCCCAATGCCCTCCCTCTCTCTGTGCTGCCTCCTCTCCACCTGCGGAACTGCGCCCCTTTCCCTGCACCCCCTTCTCTCTTCCCCCTCTCTCCCAACTCTCTCTCTGTTCTTCCTCTTCTCCCTCCACCCTCCACCCACGCGCCCCATCTCATCATCCCCGTCTTCTGCGAACCCAGCCCCACCGTGACCCACTTCTTCTCCTTATCCATCGCAGCAGTAGTAAGGGCCCACCCCATCTGCATTCTCCTCCCCCTCCGTTTCCCCGTCATCCTGCACACAACCATCACCGCCGCCCCACCCTATGCCACTTCCCCCCTCTCGCACCGCTGTCTCCAATCTCTCCCGGCTCCCACCTCCTCCTTCTTCCACCTCTTCTTCCTCATCCTACTTCTCTCGATCACGAACTAGACCACGACCGTCGCCACCCACCCCACCCTCCATGCAGTCCTTCTCCATCCACCCCACCCTCCGCGTTGCCACCGTCGCCGACCTCTTTGCCCTCCTGGCTCGCGACCACGCCGGGCCCACCATGCTTTCGCACATTCCCTAAAACCAGTCCCGTCACCCCCTCGCCCCCCTCCCTCTCTCTCTGGGTTAGATAGGGTTATTATAGTCTTTTTCTCTTCTTTGGTTAGGTTAACTTAACCAGCCTTTACCTTACAGTGATAGATGGAAGGGCTTTTTCCTATAATGGAGGAGAATTTAGGGGCATTTGAGTTTTGACTAAATAGTTGGATTAGGGGCTATGTAGTCTGAGGCGTGAGGCGGCCGAGGCGACCGGGGGGTCGCCTCATGCCTCAAACGCCTAGGCGATGGCCTAGGCGTTTGAGGCGAGATAGAGAGAGAATGAGACAAAAAATAAATTATATGTCTAAATATCACAAAAATACCTATATAAAGTCAATAAATTTCCTAAATTCATTCAATCCTATGATTCAAATCATTATGACTCACTAAATTCACATAGAATTTAACAAACCACTGTCAAAAACCAAATTTTGTGTGTCTATGTGAGATAGAGAGAGAATGATACAAACTGTGGTCAGAGCGAGGCGAGGCGACCTGGGGGCGCCTCACCTCTGAGGCGCGCCTAGGCGCGCGCCTCAGACTACATAGATTAGGGTTTTTTTTCCTAATTTCGAAAGATTTTAAGGGCTTAAAACCAAAATCCCAACTTATTAATGTGGGAAATCTAAAGTATATTTGTACAATTGTACCTTGCGGAATTTGAAAACAGATTCTGGAACCTGATCAGCTACGACAGATTCTACTTCCATCTCCTGTTCAGCTTGGGAACTGGCTACAGCCAGGTTCATGAAAAGATATTAAAAATATTTAAGAAACCTGAGGAAGCTCACTTTAGCTGGTTCTAGCTGATTTTGTCCCAATTCAGGTTTGTTCAGGCCAGTTCTTGCAGTTTCCAACCTCAAAAACTACTAAACCAGATGGCTCTTGGCCAGTTCTAATCTGTTCAACTAGTCCCGGGACCCAGCCTAAACCAGACAGCTTTCAGTTCCATGCTACAGAGTATGTTAATCTTGATGATATGTAATGATATCAAAGTGTCTCCATTCCTGTCTTTGTGAATGCACTTCCAATAGTAGCATCCTTTGCACTTATATGAGAATAAAATTGCATCTTCCATTCGTGCTATTTTGATTTAATCATGTTTCTAAGTACCTAATGTAGAGTATGGCAACAATCAGGATTATTTTGACAGAATAAATGAAGTAACAAATTTACTAAGCTTGACAAATGTCATCGTGACACGAGTTCAAGTTGTTGGAATGGGTGATCGTGTATGTGTGGACCTCTGCAGTATCATGCAACCTGGGGAAGGTCTTTTGGTATGTTAGGTAGTTTGCTTTCAACTATCAAGCTACTCTTTCCATGATTCCAATACTGTCTTATACGATAATTAATCTTTGGATTTCTTTTTCTTATTCTGGGTTATTTACTGGCATCTATTCTAAAGTTCAGGTTGGATCATTCGCTAGAGGTCTTTTTCTTGTCCACTCAGAATGTTTGGAATCAAATTACATTGCCAGCAGGCCTTTTCGAGTTAATGCAGTAAGTTTTAACTCAGGCCTAGACAGACACTTTATTTTATGCTACTTCATAAATTAAGATATGAATTTGGTTGGCTTGAGATTTGGGTTTGCTCCTCAACATCTTAAGACAATTCTCCTACTTGGCACAGCATTTCATTCCTCAGGATTCTAATTTGGCAATGCTATTGAAGATGATAAACCTTGATGTTTAATATGATTTATAATTAAACAGAAGCAATCTGCCTATTCAGGTTTAAACTGTGCAGTCTAGAATATCGATGGACTGGTTTTTACTGACTGTTTAATTACTACACTTTTAGATAGACATTTTCAGCAAGTTTGATCATAAGCAGGAAGCCATACGATCCTGACAGGAACTTGGAAAGAAGTAACAGCTTCGTTTTTTCCCTACAAAAATCTTCAGAACTCAGTTATATTTTTCTGGACTTGCTCGCTTTGCCAAAACCTGACCAGTCAGATTTTTTTGTAGAATATCTTCCATGATCAGAACCGCTGATAACTGAGATTAAGCTGCTGAAATCCAACATCTAAAATATGCAGTGAAATGGCCTTCTTGATTATTGATGAATTCTGTATGAGCTTGTCAACTTTGGCTTATAGATGTGAATTTTTTAGGGCCCAGTGCATGCATATGTTGCTGTTCCAGAAGGAAAGACTTGCTATCTCTCAGAGTTACATGCAGGTAAGGAAGTTCTAGTCGTTGACCATAAAGGCCACCAGCGTACTGCCATTGTTGGACGTGTGAAAGTAGAATCAAGACCTCTCATCCTTGTGGAGGCAAAGGTGTGTTCCTTTCATAAATGTGCCTCCAGATTATCACAAAAATGAAAGCTTCACAGCCTTCACTCTTCAGGTCAAAGTGAAAGGGCTGTTTCATATTACCCTATAGCGGACTCATGAAATACCATGCTCTTCTTTATTCTACAATATTATGTGATATGAATACAGATGTTTTCAATGAATAGTACAAGAACATGTAATTTTATCGGTGTCAGAAAGCATGTTAGTGCACTATAAAGACCATGAGTAGATGAAGATTATAAAAGCATGTGACGCAGTTTAAAAAGAACTTGTGAAATTTTATTTCTGAATGTGCCATATGTCATGTAAATTTACAGGAAGATCCAGATAGTGAAACATCCTATAGCATCTTCCTACAAAATGCTGAAACAGTTGGCTTGGTTTGCCCAAATGAAGGTTTGATGTCCTAGTTTTTCTTTTTGAGCCGTACTTTAGTATGATCTTTACCTATCTCATTGCTGTGCCTCCACTGCCTTTGCAGCAGAGAAGCGCAAGACAACAATTCCAGTAACTTCCTTGAAAGCTGGGGATAAAGTCAAGTTGAGAGTCCAAGGTGGTGCTAGACATACAGGAATAGAGATCCAGGAATTCATTCTTGAGAAATGAATAACTAGAGATGCTTTATAGCATTTTTGGTGGAGGAAACTAAAGACATCGAGTATGATTATCTGTTGTTCATTTCGCACATCACCATCATATCATAGGCTTCTTTGCCAAGATATGCAGTGAGAGCACAGCAATCTGCAGAAACGTAATGTAGTTACAGTTCCCCATTTTTTGAAGATGAGTGACTTGACAAGAGCTAACATTTGAATGAGATATATCAGCATATACTTTTCCAGTGACATTCTTCAATCAAGCTACGGGCAGTGTTACTATTAGAACCCTGTGTGTTCTTCAGTTCTGTTCTCAATTGACCGTCACAATTTTACTGCCGCCTGTTAATTGAAATTTGATCTTAATATATCATTTCCATTGTATTCAGGCTTCAGTTCAAACAGGTGGTTGGTTGCCCTTGCTGCCAAATTTGTAGCTCCTTGTCGCTACTAAGCGCACAGCCGGTTATTGTCACCTCATGGGCTTGGCCTAAATTCAGATGTTAATAGGTATGTTGCATGTGGAAAAAAAAATGAAAGCAAAGGGTTTCATAATAATAATACTAAGAAATAAAGAAAGGGCTCCTTGTTATTCATAATTTCAGATAGATGCATGCCACATATGACCTTTCAAGATTCGCTACATGGACTAGAAATATTATGGTGATGGAAGGGAACAACAAATGTTAAACTTATATAGTTGGTCGTTGGGCAGGTTGTTTGCTAGTGGCATGCCATTTTCCACGCAGCTTCAAATGAATATTTTGGTTAGCGTATTAATTTTATTATTAACGTCAGTAAGGTGTGGATATTGTAGAGACATGAAAGTGTTACCTTAGGTTTTGTGTTACACCCTTGAGATTCTTTTGAGAAAACCTACGAGCATCAAATGGCTCGTTAGAAAAAGTCATGGGTATAATCTCAAGGGATAACTATTTGATACTTAAGTTGTAGACACACATGTGAGAAAAGTAGAGAGTAGAGAGAGAAGGAGACAGGAGTTTTGGAGGTGCAGAGAGTGCTCATAAGGGAATTGAGTGCTCGAAAATGAGGTCAGGAGCTTGGAGACGATGAAGTTCTCTCTGTATCTCTCTAGAGGCGAGTGAATGACTATGTGGGCATCGAGTGGCAGGGTGTCACAATGATGTGTGTGTATCTCTCCGTGTGTCTGTCTGGGTCCCTATTTATATTGTTCATCTTGGCGTTGCCTCTTTCTTGACCTAGCGAAAGTGTGGTTAGTGGAGAGATGATCTATTTGATCATGGGGATCATCTGTTATCCACTCGTCTGTTCTATGAGAAAAGACATCGTGGTGGACATCTCGACGGTGTAGGTGAGATTCAGTGATCGTCGGGGTAAACCCTGTAACTCTGACCTCAACGTTCATCCATTGACAGATTTTAGGACGTCAGGGACGCACGTGCGTGGAGATTGAGTTCGCGGGTTGGCTAATCCCTAGTGGGTCTCAATTGGGCAACTTTCTAGGACTGTGGGTTGGTCAACGATGGCCGCACTGGGCCTGATGATAATGGGCCACTTCGGGCCTAGCGTTATTGGACCGCACTGGGCCTGACGATTTTCTCCCTCCTCATTAGCCCCCCTTACGCAGAACGATTGAGTCCGTGATTTTTCTCTTTTTAAATATTTTTCCATTTTATTTCTATTCTTTAAAGAAATATTTTTCTTTATTTTTTTCTCTTTTTTCTACCTTTATATACTCTCTTTTTTTCTATTTTTTAATGAGAAGAGTAGAATGAGAGAGAAAGAGAGAGTCGAGAATGAGAGAGAGAGAGAGAGGCGAAAGAGAGAGAGAGAGAACATAGAGAATGCAGAGAGATGAGAGAGAAATAGCAGCGGCAATGGTGGGGGGTGGCAGGATCTTATAGAATTGCCTTCGGCAGCGGAGGGTTGGCAACAGGTGGAGGCGAGGGATGTGGGAAGCTTTGTGACCCCTGGCTCTCGACCCCTGCGAGAACGGGGGCAGCTAGTGGCTGCGTTGTTGGTGGTGGGGACGGACCACTGGTAGATGGGGCAATTCGTTTGTGAGCCGCAGGCAGGGTGGGCGAGGTTGATGGCGGCTGGTGATGACTGTGATGGCAGAGGTGGCCGCGGCTGGTGGCGAACGGGCTGGCAGGTTCCCTTGTTGCAGCAGGTGTGAGGGAGGGGGGAGAGGAGAGGCGGCGACTTTGACAATATCTAGTGGTAGAGCGGGTGGGTGTGGCCGATTCGTAGGGACGTGGGTGGCGTTGAGTTGTGATGGAGGTGAAGTATGGCCGTTGCTAGTGGCGGGGCTTGGAGGAGGGAGGTGGGGGGTGGCGTAGGGGAGCTTGGCGGTGATGATCTCTGTCGGGGGTGGGGAACCTGGGTAGCGACGGTTGAGGGTTGAAGGGGGAGCGGGGGAGAGCTCGGTGGGGAAGGAGAAGGAACAAGAGGGTGGTAGGGCTGCTTGCAGATTAGGGTTCGAGGGGAAGAGGTTGGTGGCTGGGTGGTGGGGAAGGAACAAAACTAAGTGGGGAGGAAAGGAATGTGGTGACAATGGTTGATGGTGGTGGACAATGGCGATGGTGGTGGTAAGGGTGATCGAGAGCGGGGAGGCTCTACGCCCAGACGTCGTGCCCTCTCCTTTGGGGCCTCTCATCCCGATCTCCCTCTTGGAGACAAGTAGCAAGCTCTCACAGCTCACAATGAAGTAGATTTTTTTCATTGAACATTTCATTATATTCTAATGTGAAGTTTACATGACTTTATATAGGGGAATATTGACTCAAGCCTCAAGGATCACTAAGGGACTCTAACAAAATATTTCTCGAAAACACAAGAGATCCATATACCTAGAGAATATAACAAATTTATCTTCCTAGAAAATACAAAAGATTCTACATAGAAAATATAAACTATCCTAATGACACATGTACTAACATTGGGAACATAAAAGACCAATAAAATACTACAAATATTAAATGATGAATATCTTGTAGGCGGGTTGGAGTCTTGACAGTGTCGCCTCATCTACATCCGATCGGATTTTCGAGTCAGCTCAGTATCCTCGTCAAATCTCCCTTAGTCTGAAAAGGTCCATCCTCGAATCTTGAAGTGTTGGAGCATGATGAGGACGAACATGGGAGGATTGATTGAAAGCTCAGGGTAGATGATCATCTGCCGACTCTCTGGTTACTGCTTCTTGTGTGCTATGTAAAAGTCTTGCCATATCGTATCTTCTTGACATGGCTCTAGAAGGAACACATTGTCAGACGGATCAACCGTTGGACCATCCTCAAATATTGTCTCAGCAATCAAGTCTAACCAACAAGTAAATTTTGATCCCACACATCGACTGGTGGTGCATCAACATCAGTCTACTTCAGAGGTCGCACGTCGTCGAGTGGGTCAATAGATGGATTATCTTCGAACACAGTGTTATTAATCAAATCTAACTCAAAAATAACAAACAAATTATGATTCCAAGTATTATGCAACATAGACCACTCTCTCATTTGTTCTTCATACTGTTCGACTAACGCGGGGTCGGCCTCATAGATCAATTCTTATAATTTGAGAAAATAAAATTTCTTTCTAAGATGCGTATGTTGCACGATGTAACTCTCCCCATCAGTTGCTATGACAGGCTGACATTCCGTCATCCACTCAAATCCCAAGCTAATGTGTGACCCGTTTGGTTGGATTGTGCATCTGGCTCCATGAAAATGCCTAACAGATCTCTTCGCAATAGGATTGATAGTGGCTCGATGGAACTCCACAAATGTTTCATCACTGTAACGCCCCGGATTTTTCAGATATTTTTTGGATCTGGATCCGTGGGTTTCGGATCATTTTCGTGGGTCCCGGAGAGCGTTTTATGGTTCACGCGTGTTTTTATCTGTCGGACCTTCGGAACCTCATGTGGGGTGAACCGTTGTGTTCTCCGACTCCGGGACATTACCAGCGCGTTGTGCGTTTTTCGAGGATCAGAGAGATGATTTTCCCTATTTTTTGTATTTTCTGAAATTTCTGGATTTTCTATATATCAAACCTCCTTTTTCTCTCTCCCCATCTCTCATTTCTCACTCTCACCCTCTCTTCTCTCACGCTCTCTCTTCTCACCCTCTCTTCTCCGGCGGCCGACGGAGCGAGGTGAGGGTGATGCGGGGCGATGCGGGCGAGGAGCGGCTGGGCATGGGTGAGGATCGGGAGGCGGTGGCTCGCGGTGGAGCTCGTGGCCAGTTCGTGAACCGGCGGAGCTTTAACGGCGTTTTCTTTGCGGATCGGCGTCCTCGGCGCGCGGAATCTTCGGTGGAGGTAGGGGGACGGATCCTTAACCCCAGTACTTCCTTTCTCGCGAGTTTTGTAGACCGTGGTGAGCCAAGTGAGGTTATTTTCAAGTTTTGGGGAAAAGTGTATATTTTGGGGTGTGAGCCGGATCTTACGTTTTGATCACATTTTTTGGGTTAAAATGGGTCCTCTCGGTGCTAGAGAGGTTGGGGACTAGTTTCCCCTTGTTTTCTCCTTCACATGGGTGTGAACGGGACGTGGAATGGAGTTTTCCACCTTTTCCACCATTTTTGCGCTCGAGACAGCCTGGCTGTCCTTCCAGGGACCGCTAAGCAACCTGGCGGCCATGTGGAGACCGCCAGGGGTCCTTATGTCGGTTCGAGTCTTGCGGCCTCGCGATAGACCGCCAGGCAGTGGCTTGCGGCCCAGAGTGGACCGCCAGGCAGGGGGTTGCAGTGAGGGGTATGACCGTTTACTGCCAGTTGTTCTTGGTCGGTAGCGGTCTTGGCGTGACCGCTACGTTTCTCTAGCAGCCCAGAGTGGACCTCCAGGCTCTGGCTTACGGTCCACGATAGACCGCCAGGTGGCGTGACGGTCCAGGGAGGACCGCCACCCTATTTTTCGTGCTAGTTGCGTTTCGATTCGCGTTGTGTTGACCCCCGGTCGACCTAGTTGTGACCCAGTGGTCGACCTTCGGTCTCGTGGATGTCCCGGACACCCCGTGGATTCTGTGTCTATGTTTTTGGTTGTCCGGAGGTACCGTATTACCTCGATAAGCGTGTCCCTGGGCTTTGAGGGTCCGGGTGACCCCACTTCTGGGCTTTCGTGTTCTCGCTAGAATGAGTCGCCGTGTATCGGCATGTGTGCGGTGGGCTATTCCCGCATGTCATCAGCTTTTCGGGAAGGCATTTTCTGAGTGGGCCGTGGGTTTGGCCCTTGGATTGTGAGTCCAGTCACCCAGCCTGGGGCTGGAGTTTCCTTGCTTTTCCCTTGGATAGGGAATTATCTCGACAGCTCGTGAGTTACCTCAGTATTCGTGCTACCGTGGTTTCAGACCTAGGGATTAGGCTAGATTGACGGCGCTGTGCGGTCACCTGCTGTGGTCTTGACCCGAGTCGTGTGACTCAAGGACCGTTGGGTTTGTAAGTCTAGTGGGCTGTCTTGAGTCTGGTGGCCTTGATCCACCTGGTACTCCATGTTACTCGCGATGGGTGTGTGCGTGGTTTTCGGTGTTCACGTTTAGTGACCCCCCACTAGCTGTGGCTTTCCTGCGCACGCGAGTGTGGACCCACCCGGGAGTGGTGGAGAGCTTTCCCGAGAGAGACAATTTTTAAGCTGGTTACCGTAGGGCCCCTCGCCTTTGCAGCCTGCATCCGGGCTGGGGGGGAAAACTAGCTAGAGGACCCGACTTAGAGTAGATGGTTTGTGTGTGCACATGTGGTTGGGGACGTCGGACCCATGCTGACGAGCGCGACCCCAACAAGTCCTTTCTCTGTGGTTACTGGTACGGTGTCTCAGTTCCCATTGGGCCGGAGGGAGACACCTGAGGCGCAGACTCAGACGTCAGTGGATGCTTCCGACCTTACTTCTAGTAGGCATGTACTCCCGTCACGTGACGTGATATTCTCGTGACTCGAGATTCCGTTTCTCATCTGCGAGACGTGATTTTACGTGCAATTTCTGGGTGTGTTCCCGAGGTTGAGGTCTAGGGTTCCGGTGAGCGTCACCGAGGGTTTTTCCTAGGCAGTGTCCGGTCCACGACAGTGGTGTCATGATGGGTTTTCCTGGCAGCGTAGCAAGAGGTTTTTCTGTTAGTCTGGTGGTCCCCCGACGGTGAGATCGGGACGTGTTTTCCGGTACAGTAGGAGTAGCTATAGCGCCGAGTTTTTACCGGCCACTGGTTTGCTGTTCCTACTGTTGTTGCTACTTTCCACTACCGTCGTTGTTTACGGTTGAGGTTCCACGGGACCCCTACTGAGCATGTGATAGGAGGCTCACCCCTGTTTTTCAGGTGTGGCGGTTCATCCTCGAGGTTCGAGGGTGCAACGCGGAGGTTCTTAGTTGCCAGCTCGCCGGGACGAGTGTTCACTCGGTGTTGGATATGTTGAACATGTGTGCAACATGATTAATTTTATGGTTTTGATGATGTCTGCCTCTGTAGTCATTAATGAACTATACATGCATTTGATAATGTTAATATTCATACATTTCAAGTCATCATACTTCCAGTACACAGATATCAAGGCATACGACAATACAATATTGGTGGTCATTATACTTCCAGTGTAAAAGATCAAGAATGGCACATAAATCTAGGCAACTGGATACATAGATATCAAGGCATATGACAATATTGGATGCACGAAAATCTAGCATGTTTCAAGCACAGAAATCAAGCTGAATAGCATCACACATAAGGTCATTGCATATTTTTCATATGGTCAGTGCATGTCTTGCCTTATGGATGGTTCAAGGTCGGTGCAATTTCTTGACAACATGCTACAAGATAATCCAAGGAATGGAGTGGAGATGGCAAATGTGAAAGCTCAATGATTGCGCCATCGCACGCGGATCGACCTGCGTGGTCAGGTCGCGGGGGTCAAGGGGGCACCGCCCCTTGCGGGGGTTTCCGGGGGCAGAGCCCCCGGAACAAAATCTAGAAATGCTCAAATGGTCTAATGCATAAACCAAACCCAAAAATACATGGAATTGATAAGGACATGAATATCTTGACTTATGGACATGTTTATTTGGGCTAACACTTCATTTTTGCAAGTATAGGTCTTTCCGGTCGACCAACACACCTTGGCCGGTCAACCAGATTTTCCAGAGACGAAGAACTTCAGAATTTACAGGTTCCGGTCGACCAATGGGTAGTGGCCGGTCGACCAGTTCTTCCAGAAACGAGAAACTCCAATTTTTACAGGTTTCGGTCGACCGCCCCTAGGCGTCCGATCGACCGGTTTTGCCAGAGATGAAAAATCAAACCGACTGTAAAATTCCGGTCGACCGCCCCATGTCTTCCGGTCGACCGCCAGCCCCGAGCCAACCAATGTTGACTTTGTTTTCCACTTCGAGAAAGGCCATTCCCCATGGATTTCTTTAATCCAAAAGTCACATAATCACCCACAAAATGTGGATCTGGTCTGGGATGTGTTTATTGACCATCCAAAGAGATATAAAACCAACACAAGAGGGTTAGAAACCCTAGTTGATCATTTGGAGAAAAGAGAGATGAAGAGAGGCTAGAGGAGCTCCAAGGAAGAAGAGGTACTGTAGCCGTGAACAGTACTCAGTGCAGAAATTCTACATCCAATCCAAGGGATTCAAGCCTACATCTGAAGCCCTTAATCTCCAAGGAAGAAGAGAAGCAAGCAAGCTCACAAAGGAGATCAAAAGGAAGATCAAAGCTACATCCAAACCTCTTCATCAACTCAAGGGAAGATCAAAGCTACATCCAAACCTCTTCATCAACTCAAGGGAAGATCAAAGCTACATCCTGTATCTTCTCCATCAACTCAAAGGAATCAAAGGAAGATCAAAGCAACAGATTCAAGATCCAACAATCTCAGACAAGATCTAGTTCATTCTAGCATATCTTCACATCTTGTTTGAGCATTTTCATCTTGTTCTATTTTCATTTCATTCAATCTATTGAAACTGAAGATCGTCCTTACCGGTGGTTAGTAGGAAGACAATCGGAAGTTCTCTGATCTGCGGTATAGCCGTCCCTGTCGGCTTTGTGTGTAGGAAGACAGAAATAGGGCTTTCTCTGTTCTGTGGTTTGGGGCGTGTCCCTGGTCAAGCTGTGAGTCAGCAGGAAAGCCTCACCGGGTTTTGGTGAGGGGTGAACGTAGGTTGCGGGGTTACAACCGAACCACCTTAAAAATTCCTGTGTTGTGGGTTGTGTGCGATTGCTCTATATCTTCTACCCCCATTCACAGGTTCGTGTGCTTCCATACTTGATTATCTTGTTTACACACTCAAGCACTCAGATTTGCACTTTCAGTTTTATCTATGGTTTAATTGAGCTTAGCACTTTGACTGCATCCCTTGGGCGGCCTGCTGCACCCTTGCACACAGACGCCAAGGTGAAAGTATTGCTAAGTGTTTCCCTTGCTTAGACTCGCATGCACCTTGGTTGATCACCACTGCATTCACACACATATGCACTTTGAGTGATCAACATAGCACGCACACACGCACGGTTGTTGCAAGCTATTTCATGCTCTAGTGTTATGCTTTATGATCCCTGCACTACAAGGCTTGTATCTCTCAAAGATCACAAATGTGCTTAAAGAAGAGTTGACGCTTCATCGCTTGTAATCCAAGTCTTTTCATTTGAGCCACTCTACTTAATTCCGCTGTGCATTGTGCCTAAGTGATTCATTCACTTTATAGGAGTGGTTCATGCTTTTGATAGCTAAGAGTTTTTAAATAGGCCAAAGCTTTTGATAGGATCTATTCAACCCCCCCTTTTAGATCCGACTGCACCTCGCGGGACCCAACAAGTGGTATCAGAGCGTGGCTCTGCCATTCCCAGATCCAACGATCTGCAGGGAAAGATCCCGGTGTACGTTATTTATATGGCTTCATATGCTACACATGCTTCGATAGTTTCTCCGCCCATTTATGATGGTTCAGCTTTTTCTACATGGGTTGGGAGATTGTTCATCTATGTTAGCTCCATAGATCCACACTTGTGGACTCTTATATACAATGGTCATCATGAGCTGCCATCAAATTCAATTGATTGGTTAGCCGAACATGAGACCAAACACAATGATAATCTTCTTGCATATAACTTAATTACAGCTGCAGTTGATCTCAGACTAACTCATCTTGTGTCCTCCTGCAGCACAGCCAAGCAAGTACTAGATAAGTTGGTGAAAATCCATGAAGGGAAGGAACAAGAACAAGAATACTTCATGGCCGATCGTGCAGAACAGTCCAGCAATACATCCTCATCACAGGTAAACTCTGATTCCGAGGAATTCACTTTTGAAGAGCTTATGGAAGCCTATGATGAGTTGATTACTCAATACAAAAAGGTAAAATCAGAAAATAAAAATTTGAAAAAGGATCTCAAGAAAATCAACCAAAATGAAAGCTCGTTTTGTAAAAAGTGTTCTATTTTTGAAGAGCTTAACGACACTCTCTCTTTTGATCTAGATACGTATAAACAAAGCATTGCATGTCTAAGGGATGAAAATGAAAATCTTCATGGTGAAATCACTAGGTTGGAAGAAATTGTAATAAAACTTCAAAACTAACCTAAGTCAATCTCTAATGATCAAACTATGGCCGATGGGCTAATCTATCATGAGAGGTTGATTGAAGAAAATAAAAATTCTATTTCATGCTATGCTAATTTTGCATGTGAAAAATGTTCATTCTTGAGAAACATAAATGTTGGTCTCCATGATGATCTTGAATGGCAACAAAATCTGATTGATTCTCTGAAAGAAGAGAATAGAGAGTTGTTGGAAAAGAAAATTGAACGTGAACAAGCTGAAGAAGAATTACATGAAAAACTGGTTGCACATAAAAAAGGTAAATCTGTCATTGATGATCACTCTGAAACATTGCATACTTTAGAACAACAAAATCAAAATTTTAAAGTAATAAATGCCATGCTCAATGAGCAATTGGCAGCATGCAAAGAGGGTCTTGATGAATCACAATAACATATTTCTTTACTTGAAAATGAAATTCAAGGGCTGAATGATTTCCTGTCTTTGTTTGCCCAAATTCAAGATTCAGGCTCACCAGAAGCCACCACCTCCTGTGGTCACCAAAAAGAGCATACTGCTCAAAACAAAAGCAAAACTCAGCATGCTCATCCAACATGCACCATAACATGTCTTATACTAAATACCATGCTTTCCACAAAATGAATGTCCATTGTTATTATTATGGTAAACATGGTCACACTGTGCATGATTGTTTTATCTTGAGAAATGATGAGCTTAGAGCAGGAGAGCAAGTGAAAGAGCAAGGAAATAAACATGTCAATACTGGCAGAGGACCTACTCAGCAGATATCTGCACAGAACTGCATGAGGAGTCAGAAGAGTCGACACTCCCATACAAGCAGGTCGGCACTCTCCATGGCTTTAAACAAAAATCTTCCTCCTTGCTGCTCTCACTGTGGTAAGTCTGGCCATACTGTCCAAGAGTGCTGGCACTTGAAGGGAAAGCATCACCTTCATGCCATGAAAGTTAAATCCCATGCTCATCCACAAAAACAAAATGCATATGCACATGCACATGAACATAAGAAGAATGCTCAATCTTTTGTGCGCTATTTTTATTGTGAGAAAAATGGTCATGACATGTATGATTGTCATACAATGAGGAAGGATGAGCTGATTTCCCTGAAACAAATGAGCCACATTAGTGAATAGGACAAAGCTTCTAACCTACAAGGACCCAAGCAATCTTGGGTACCTAAAAATTCCAAATGAGAATTTTGGGTGCAGGATGTCTTGGAGCTGAACAAAGGATCATAAGGTAAATAAAAGCTCAAGGCACATGTATGTACATAAACCTTTTAAATTCAGTCATCTTACATGTTTAATCTTGACATGTAGATAGTGCATCATACGTCTGCCCAATGTCATTAGATTATGCAAACTAATTGCTCTTTGAAATGCAAAACCCCCATGGTGTGAGATGAACTTTTGAGCTAGATAACTTTCTCACACCATGCTTGATTTCAGCTGTTTAATTCATGAAAAACTTGTTATGCTGATGAAGTTGATGTGATGATGAGTTGCTTAAATCATACTTCAGCTACATGAAATTCTTGGATTTTGGTTTTGATGATGCATACCATGGCTGCATTTTCAACTCGTTATTCATGTTAGCATTGTTCAAAGAGGGAGTCTAGCGATTGGCATCATCATCAAGTTGCATTCAGTTTAAATTCAATTGTGAATGATTTGTGTCTGCATCATCTTGTGATCACACATACCTTAATGCACAATCATTTTGTAGCATCTTCATTGTATTGTGTATTCACATAAGTCTTAGGCTACATAGTTCATTGCCAACCCATGTATGTACTCAGGGGGAGTCAACATCAATCTAACTTGAATCATTTCACACCATTTCACTCTTGCACGACCATGGTATATCAAATGTTGATGTATGGAAAGGCAGGTTATGCTTGCCTAGAAGCACTCAATTTGCGTGAGGTTTCACCTTCGCCACGTACCATGCGTCAATGTCGCATATAGGCCATAGAGTAAGGGGGAGTTGTGTCTTTGCAGCATTCATGCATATGTTTCATCTTCATTCTATTAACATCTTGGCACAGAATGCTTCTTCTCAGGGGGAGTTTGCCCATCATGAAAATCCAGTCAAAACTCTGCCCTGCAGTTCAACAGGTTGACCTCACTCCTTTGACAGGTCGACCCCACAGTTCTATCTACCTGAAAATTACTTCTGTCTGAGCTCTGGGTGTCGACATCACACAATGTCAGAGTCAACACCTCCTTGCACCTGATAACTTTATCTCTTCCATTCCAATCTGAGCTCAGTGCATAACCTCAGGGGGAGTGTTCACCATTGATTCTCAAGCTTCCACTCATATGTAACACTCTCTTTTTATATCAAACCACTGCATCATATTGCTAACATCCTTTTGTGGTTCAACTTGGATTCAAAGTGCCTTGAACTTCTTGGAGGATTCCCTATCTATTATTGAGGTTGTTTATCAGAGTAAATCTTCAAGAAGAATTTTCTTTTATAGAGTCTTGTGATTGCCTTGAACATGAATGATTTTGGTTTAATATTAATGATTTCTTGAGTCTTGAAGTTTGATGGTCTTGAAAATATTTGTGACAGGCTTAATAGACTTAAACTAGTTTCTCATGTTTTGACTTGTTATGCCATCTTGAATCTGAAAGCTTATTTTGAGTACAAAGGCATCCTTGATCGAGAAACTTCAGCTAAGTATTGTTTTTAAACATTTGTATGAATCTGTTTATTTCAAAAAAGTGGCTACACTTAAAGTAAGCTCAAGGCAGAGTAATGGCACTGTTGCTGAGAAATATATCTCCTCATCAAAAAAACGAGGTCCGATATGTCATGAGGTGACTATGCTATCTCTGTTCTCATTGAAGCAAAATTGTGAGCTACACTGAGTAACTGGGGGTGCTTGCGTCTGGTAAACGTGCACACTCACGTCAAAAGGTGGTTGCTACACTTGACTGCTCGTAAAATGATAATAATCATCTTTCAAATGATTTCAAAAGAAAAATCTGAATGTGTAGCACTCATGAATCAAATCTAAGTCATCTAAGTGTTTAGACTCAACACTTATTGTGGTCACTCTCAAGGGAACCAATGAAACTGAATGAGTAAGATAAGAGAAGGTTAATCTTGTTTTGACATGAATTTCTGGTTCACTGCTATTAAATTTGCATGCAAATGTCTTCATGTGATTCTACTGAGTAGGCCAGAACTCATTAGCATTAAACCAATCTGAATGTAAGAGTTGGCTCATTTGGGTTATATAACTGGAAATTCTGAAAAATCTATAACTTTGATTTATGAACTTGATTTTAGATTAAAGAACCTCCATTCTCTCTTGAGAAGTCATATCTTGATGCTCCTTGTTGTTTGCCTTCATCTGCCATATCTACATAAATCATTCAGGCTGCCATGATTACATCACCTTGGTATCATCCAACAAGTAGTATCATCTTGATGCTCCTTTCAAGTCGTATCCAAAATCATTGGTGTCCTCTATCAAGTGATATCACATTGCTCTCTCATTCATTGGCATGTGGCATAAGTCCTAGCATCATTAGCATCATGCTTTCATGCAATAGGGTGGCATGTATGTCTTTACTTCATACAATTGTAGCTTGCATTTATCATTTCCATGCATTGCATAGAAAATCCAAAAAATCTGAAAACTAGAAAACCACTAAAAATCTTGCAAAATTTGAAATCAAAAAATGCTCCTTGGCTGCTCTACCCATCTCCACTATTTGAGGAATTGAATCATGCTGCTGTGACTTCACCTCTCACACTTACATTGTCTTTGCTAAGCCACGAGACACCACCATGTTCGATACATCCACATCATTCATTGGTATCAGTCCTCTAACTGGCTTTCCACAATTGGTTGTTCTCTCTGGTTATCTTGTCAACCTTAATAAGTGTACAACCATTGGCATGTATTTCCACATCATTTTCTGGAATGTTGCCTGCAATGACATGTTTCTCCACATTATGGTTGCTTGTAATGATGACACATAGGAGATGCCAGAGCTTCATGTAAGTCTTTTTGTGTGAGTCTCTCTGTCTCTTTTCTGTATCTTTTGATGTTGTCAAAGGGGGAGAAGTTTATGTGAGTCATTAATCAAAGAATGTGGTAAATTTATGTGAGTCAATAATCAAAGAATCCACTCTGTGTGTCAAAGGGGGTGAGAACCATGTGAGTCTTTGTCAAAAGGGGATAGGGAGAGAATCCTCTTCTTCTTCTTCTTAAGAATGTTTTTGGCTCATAGTTGCCATGTGAATTACTAATGCATGTGAATTTATAATGACTCATAGTTCAGAATGACTCATAGTTGTCATCATCAAAAAGGGGGAGAATGTTGAACATGTATGCAACATGATTAATTTTATGATTTTGATGATGTCTGCCACTGTAGTCATTAATGAACTATACATACATTTGATAATGTTAATATTCATACATTTCAGGTCATCATACTTCCAGTACACAGATATCAAGGCATATGACAATACAATATTGGTGGTCATTATACTTCCAGTGTAAAAGATCAAGAATGGCACATAAATCTAGGCAACTGGATACACAGATATCAAGGCATATGACAATATTGGATACACGAAAATCTAGCATATTTCAAGCACAGAAATCAAGCTGAATAGCATCACACATAAGGTCATTGCATATTCTTCATATGGTCAGTGCATGTCTTGCCTTATGGATGGTTCAAGGTCGGTGCAACTTCTTGACAGCATGCTACAAGATAATCCAAGGAATGGAGTGGAGATGGCAAATGTGAAAGCTCAATGATTGTGCCCACGCACGCGGATCGACCTGCGCGGTCAGGTCGCGGGGGTCAAGGGGGCAGCGCCCCTTGCGGGAGTTTTCGGGGGCAGAGCCCCCGGAACAAATTCTAGAAATGCTCAAATGGTCTAATGCATAAACCAAACCCAAAAATACATGGAATTGATAAGGACATGAATATCTTGACTTATGGACATGTTTATTTGGGCTAACACTTCATTTTTGCTAGTATAGGTCTTTCCGGTCGACCAACACACCTTGGCCGGTCGACCAGATTTTCCAGAGACGAAGAACTTCAGAATTTACAGGTTCCGGTCGACCAGTGGGTAGTGGCCGGTCGACCAGTTCTTCCAGAAACGAGAAACTCCAGTTTTTACAGGTTTCGGTCGACCGCCCCTAGGCGTCCGGTCGACCGATTTTGCGAGAGATGAAAAATCAAACCGACTGTAAAATTTCGGTCGACCGCCCCATGCCTTCTGGTCGACCGCCAGCCCCGAGCCAACCAATGTTGACTTTGTTTTCCACTTCGAGAAAGGCCATTCCCCATGGATTTCTTTAATCCAAAAGTCACCTAATCACCCACAAAATGTGGATCTGGTCTGGGATGTGTTTATTGACCATCCAAAGAGATATAAAACCAACACAAGAGGGTTAGAAACCCTAGTTGATCATTTGGAGAAAAGAGAGATGAAGAGAGGCTAGAGGAGCTCCAAGGAAGAAGAGGTACTGTAGCCGTGAACAGTACTCAGTGCAGAAGTTCTACATCCAATCCAAGGGATTCAAGCCTACATCTGAAGCCCTCAATCTCCAAGGAAGAAGAGAAGCAAGCAAGCTCACAAAGGAGATCAAAAGGAAGATCAAAGCTACATCCAAACCTCTTCATCAACTCAAGGGAAGATCAAAGCTACATCCTGTATCTTCTCCATCAACTCAAAGGAATCAAAGGAAGAACAAAGCAACAGATTCAAGATCCAACAATCTCAGACAAGATCTAGTTCATTCTAGCATATCTTCATATCTTGTTTGAGCATTTTCATCTTGTTCTATTTTCATTTCATTCAATCTATTGAAACTGAAGATCGTCCCTACCGGTGGTTAGTAGGAAGGTAATCGAAAGTTCTCCGATCTGCGGTATAGCCGTCCCTGCCGGCTTTGTGTGTAGGAAGATAGAAAGAGGGCTTTCTCTGTTCTGTGGTTTGGGGCGTGTCCCTGGTCAAGCTGTGAGTCAGCAGGAAAGCCTCATCGGGTTTTGGTGAGGGGTGGACGTAGGTTGCGGGGTTGCAACCGAACCACCTTAAAAATCCCTGTGTTGTGGGTTGTGTGCGATTGCTCTATATCTTCTACCTCCATTCACAGGTTCGTGTGCTTCCATACTTGGTTATCTTGTTTACACACTCAAGCACTCATATTTGCACTTTCGGTTTTATCTGTGGTTTAATTGAGCTTAGCACTTTGACTGCATCCCTTGGGCGGCCTGCTGCACCCTTGCACACAGACGCCAAGGTGAAAGTATTGCTAAGTGTTTCCCTTGCTTAGACTCACATGCACCTTGGTTGATCACCACTGCATTCACACACATATGCACTTTGAGTGATCAACATAGCACGCACACACGCACGGTTGTTGCAAGCTATTTCATGCTCTAGTGTTATGCTTTATGATCCCTGCACTACAAGGCTTGTATCTCTCAAAGATCACAAATGTGCTTAAAGAAGAGTTGACGCTTCATCGCTTGTAATCCAAGTCTTTTCATTTGAGCCACTCTACTTAATTCCGATATGCATTGTGCCTAAGTGATTCATTCACTTTATAGGAGTGGTTCATACTTTTGATAGCTAAGAGTTTTTAAATAGGCCAAATCTTTTGATAGGATCTATTCAACCCCCCCTTCTATATCCGACTGCACCTCGCGGGACCCAACAAGATATGCTTTTTTGCCTTAGACTATACTTCTGTTGGACTGGACTCTGTTGTAGTTGTTTATTCATTTCTGTTAATTGTTGAATTTTCTTACTTTATTTCCTATTTCTTTGTACCTCCACACTCCTTTTAGCCCTTCTGAGTCCTCCGGCTCGTGGGCGGCAGGTCAGGATTCGAATGGTATCGGGTTCTTTCCGGTATCCGAATCTTGGGTCGTCACAGTCACCATAAACAATAACTTCTCCTATTTTTTTTAAAGGGAGTCAATAATAGATTGGGAAATATAATTTCTCGATTGGCGCTCCTCCAGGATGATGATCGTCGACTCATTGTTATATGAAAGCACTTGGAAAGTAAAGTACATCGTGGACTGATAAGTGTCCATTTTCTGTGGCAATTCATTGCATGTACACCATTTTATGTGCATATAATTAGGCAATTATGCACGTTCTATCGTTAATCTCAACTTCGCACGAAGATTGGACCTTTCACGCAAATTAATTAAATTGGTGATCTCATTTAATAAAATGGAGTTGAGAGTCATGAGCATTAATTCTCCATTGCATAATAATGAGCATTTGTGCACATTATGATAGTTTTGATGGATTAAATTATAATTATGTGTGTGCAGGACACTGAAGGTAATTGTAAGAGAAGCCGGGGGCAAAACTGTCATCACCACTTTGACCAAGTCAAATAAAGAAGCACATATTTTTGTTGGAGGGAAAAGAGAATTCAAAATATTTTGGTTGGAGGGAAAAGAGAATTTAAAATATTTTGGTTGGAGGGAAAAGAAAATTTAAAGTTTGAAATAAAAAAGAAGAAACACATATTTTGGTTGGAGGGAAAAGAGAATTCAAAGTTTGAAATAAAGGAGAGAAATGATGAGTCTTGGGAAGGGGGTTTCCCAAAGCCCAAGGAGGGGGTGCCCATTTCCTTTTCCTTTCCCACATGCATCATCTTCTAACTAAATCCTAGCCATCCATCTCCTTTTGATACAATCTCCACCCTCCATTGACCCAATTTTCCCTATAAATAACCCATGTCAAGGAGGAGAAAGAGAGTTCTTCTTTTGACATTTTTTCACCCTTTCTCTCATAACCTTAGGCCGCCAATTTTCTCCCCCTTCTACTCCTCTTCTCCTCTCGCTTTCTTCACGAAAGTTCTTTTTTTTAAACGCTCTACAATTTCTTCTTCTACATCATCTTCTAATTCTTTCTGATTTTCAACTTATTTTATATTTTTCACTATTCTATCCTGTGCAACTGTGGACATCATTCTTCTCTTGTCACGCCCCGAGCGCGGAAGATACCCGGAGACGCGTGACGAGTTTATATCAATCATGTCAATCAGAGTGGTCGTGTATTCGACACAAAGACAGAGATGCGCAAAATAGCAAGATAACCCAATCATTTATTTCATAATGGATAGACTATTGCAAATCTAATACTCTGTTTAATAAAAAAGAAAAGAATACATATTTGACTCCAGAAACTATAGAAAAGACTAGATGACACTTGAGCAGCTCTATCACTTTCACTCTTGACCATTACCATCCGATTGACTTCCATCGTCGTCGGACTTACCTGAAAAGTAAAAAAGGGACAAACGGAATGAGCGAACGCTCAGTAGGAAATTATATCTCAAGTACTAGCAAGGGGTTTAAGTAATTACATCTTTCATGAATGCAATAAAGCTATGCATACTCGCATAAAACGACAAGATAGAGAGAATGTAATATCAAGGAAATAAGATGAACTAATCATGAACTTTCAACAAAATAACAAGTTATTCAAGATATTCAAGCAAGTACGTTTAACAAGTCATGTCAAGAACTTTGGCTATCATGTATCAAGCAAGTAAATTACCCTTTTTCGGGCCACGCATTTCATGTCAAGTCAAGTACGATTCAAGTACAAGATGTGTGTGGAATGTCCAATCAAGCAAGTCAAGTACTCGGTATAATGCCAGATACCTTATCATTTTAACTCCCATGGGCACAAGTACTTTCGGGTGCTCCTCCCAGGACCAGATCGGGCCCTATATGCGCAGGTATTTATCATGTGTTTTGACATCCACTCTTGTTTATATAGCCAATATAGAATTTCAATCATCAAGCTTGTAGACACGTATGACAACTTTGACAGAATAGAGTCCAAAAATATGACAAGGACATAGAATGGCGATAACAACGGTATAATCACGATATCGATAAAACTAGGTAGAATATGGTTCCCTTAACTTGGGTACCATGATAAATCAAGATGGACATTCTTTATATAGAATTGAGGTCCACATGAACAGTATATCAAAGGTAAGATACCCTCATTCTTATCATAGAATTGAGGTTTACAAGAATGACATTATATGGCATGATATCACCATCCCATTAAGAATTTTCTTATGATATACTCTTTGTATAATCATAAGGGCCGGTATACCATGTTTCTTTAGATTGACATGGCAAAGATCGTGTAATGGGTTTTTAGGGTACAACCAGCTCAGTCGACCTTGAGGGAATCCAAGGTACGAGGAGTCTTACGGAGGTCTCTATGACTAACTCGCTAGTCCAAAGGAACGGAATGTCCAATGGAGAGCTTGTATGTCAATGAGAGTTGAGTGTGATCGATAAAACAACGTGAAAAGTGGGACTATACTCACAGAGTGGAGAATAGTGCCGATATATACGTATATGTATAATATGAAACCATCGGTTAACAGAATCAGTATAAAAATCAGTTTACAGAAAATAACGACTTAGGTCAAGTCGTTTCTCAAGTAATTAACGCCTAACATAAGGGCGTTCACACATGTTTCTATTTTGTAGAATTTTCATTAATTCAGTAATTTATCTAAAACGCGCCCTAGGCAGGGGCATTTCTTCATGATTTGACGACTATACGAGAAGGCGTCCTTTTTATTCACAATATTGGACATGATATAATTAATTTTAAGAATTATCCAAAAACGTGCCCTGGGCAGGGGCGTTACTATTTAATTCTATTTTTCAGAATATATAAATTTTAGAATTTTAACCGATACACGCCATAGGAAGGGGCGTTACCTTTCAGATTCACGCCCTATGAGGGGGCGTTAATATGTGGAAAACGACTTTGGCCAAGTCGTTAATTCAAGTTCCTTCAGAAACTTTAAGGACAGTAATAATTGTAGGATAACAGAGGAACGAATGTAATATCATGACAGTAAAGTTAGCAGGTTGAAGACATAGGATCATGCATATATTTAAAATCATGATTTCTTAGATAATCAGTTCTTAAGATGGGTGATTAACGGTTTAAAGAAATTAACGCCTGAGTACAGGGCGTTAAACATGAAATTAACGACCTGGGAAGGGTCGTTTCATGTGAATTAGCGCCCTTGACAGGGGCGTCTCTTTCAAAATATTACAGAAAACGCATGGAAATTATAATAACCGTATGCATGACATGCTTATATATATATATATCTTGCATTAATTTCATTTGGGCTACAGTAACTTGAGAAAACCTACCTTAATATGATTGAACTGACGAAGGGTTTGAAAGATCTGAAACTTCTACTGCAACCAATCAACCGTAGTAGCAGCAGGAGGAAGAAAATCTTTTTAAGAAGGAGTTCGTTTTCGATGAAGAACACCTGTTCTTAGTTTTGTCAACTTTGCTGTAGATCCTACAGGAAAGAAGAAACATATATTAGTTTCTTCAACTACCTAACGAGAGGATAAGGAAGAAAGAACATTACCTGGTTCTTTCGTAGGAGTTTCCCGACCTGTAAGAAGGAACATAAGATGAAGAATCATTAGTTCTTCATGTAACCGAAGCAGAAAACAAAAGGAATTAGAAGAACATATGTTCTTCACGTACTGTGCAGCAGTCGTCCGTCCAAATAGATTTAGGGTTGGATCGAACAGTTTATTTATAGGATTTTGGAATCCTATTAGGGTTAGTGATTGTGTGAGGGTAATATATCCCTAATAGAGTCCTTACCCTAGTAGACACTTACTGGATTAGGTTAATCTTTCCCTGGATAAGCTCTGGGTTCGAACGGTTCACAAATGGAATTAACGACTTTGGTCAGGGCGTCGATTCTTGAATTGACGACCTGGTGCAGGTCATTTCTTAAGAAGCGCCTTGTATAAGGGCGTTCCTTGTTTTAAAACACGCCTAAGAAAAGGGCGTTTCTTGTCCTTGCCCTTTTTGGCGTTTGGAATTTGACGTCTTGTGGTGAGGGCGTCCTTTCTTAAATAACGCCTTAGGTAGAGGCGTTTATTATTAAATTAACGCCTTAATGAGAGGCGTTATTTGCATCTTGGGTTTTATTCCTCCATTTAACCCTCTTCTTATTATCTGTATTACTTCTGTAATATATATATCTTAATTCATTTCAAATATTCATTAATCAGGGTTGCTACATCTCTGTTCTTCCATATTTTGCTCCTTCCTCCATCCCTCTTCTCATCTTACTTTCTTCACGAAAGTTCTTGGTTTTTAAATGTTCTACAACTTCTTCTTCTACATCATCTTCTAATTCTTTCTGATTTTCAAGTCAAATTCGACATTTCAACACTCTATCTCTGATTTTTACTATTCACATTTAAAAACCATCTTCTTCTTTATCTTCCATCTCACCTAGGTAGCCTTAGTTACTCTCTCCTTCATCACCATCCCCTTCTTTTATAAACCATTGACATCTCCCTTAAATTCACCTTGACCTCTTCCTTCCTCTCCTTAGATCTCTCTCCTCACACCATACATTATCCTCCAAGAGCGGCTTCAACGACGAAGGTGACTTCCTCCCGGCGTAGACGACATCTTCCGCGAGGTGGTTTATAACGACCCAAGAATCCGATTACCGAGAGAGACCCGATAACCCGAGACTCGAACCGCCGCCCACGAGCCGGGAGGGCTCGGAAGGGCTAAAAGGAGTGTGGAGGCACAAAGAAATAGGAAATAAAATAGGACAATTCAACAATTAACAGAAATAAATAAATAACTACTGCTACAACAGAGTCTAGTCCAACAGAAAGTATAGTCTTAAGTAGTAAAACGTACCACATGCCCAGTGAACACTCGGCCCGGCGAGCTGGCAATCGAGAACCTCCGAACAGCACCCTCGAACCTTGAGGAAGAACCGCCACACCTGAAAAGAAGGGAATGAGTCTCCAAAACAGAGACTCAGTAGGGATCCCACGGAACCCCAACCGAAACAACGGCGGTAGCGGAAAGGAAAGCTACAACGACAGCAGGGGCAGCAAACCGGTGGCCGGTCAAAACTCGGCACTACAGCTACTCCTACTGTACCAGAAACACACCCCGATCTCACGGTCGGGGGCCACCGAACTACACTAGTACCCCTTACAGAAGTAAAAACCCACGGCAACCCCGCCGTAGAGGCCTGTCTCCTAGGACACAGCCAACCTGGACACACTGTCCAAGGTGCAACCCCGACCATCTGGTCGCGAGTACCGCACAACAAGACCCAACCTCGGTAAAGTCACTAGCACTAGTCTCACGGCGCAAAAATTGACACACGTGCCACGGCGAAACAATCGGAACTCAACGGTCAACACGATCGAAAACCCGAAGGTCAAAGTCACGAAAACTGACAGTCTGTCACTCCCGACTCGACAGGAGTACCTCCCACTAGAAGCACAGCCAGTAGCGTCCCCTGACGTCTTACACCGCACCGTAGGTGAACTGCCTGACATGGTAGCGCCTACCAGAGGCACGGACACCGTACAAGTAACCATAAAGCAAGTGACTAGCTGGGGTCACGCTCGTCAGCGTGTGTCCAACTGCCCCCAACCACGTGTGCACACACAGACCATGCGTCCTAAGTCTGGCCTCTAACTGGTTTTCCCCTGGAGCCGGACTCTGGCTACCGACTAGGGGCCCGACGGAAACCAGTCTAAAAACCGTCCTCAGGGTAGCCTCTCCACCACTCCCTAGTGGGTCCACTCGCGTGCAGGCAGGCTACGACTAGTGGAGGGTCACTGAAGGAGTAGACTCTCAAGTCAACGAAAAACCATGTCCATATCCGACGACGTACGGGGACCATCCCACGTACCAGCACCGTCGCACGGTGACCACAGTCGGAGAAGAAACGGGACTCACAGTCCACAAAGAAACGTAGAAGTATGGTTCCTAAGGCAGCTCACAGGCCACCAAACCGAATTCCACTCTCAGGGAACAACGGGAACCCTCCAGCTCTAGGCTGGACAACTGGACTCGCGGTCCAAGGCCACACACATGGCCCACGCGGAAAGCACAGAAGCACGATTCCCAGGGTAACGCACAAGCTGCCACGCCGATAACTGGACTCGTAGTCCAAGGCCAAACACATGGCCCACTCAGGAATCATTTTCTAAGAAAACTCACGGCATGCGGGGGAGACCCCACCGCACACACACCGATACACGACGACTCGGTCAAGCGTAACGCAAAAGCCCGGCACACGAGGAGTAACCCGGACTCTCAAACCCACGGGCACGCTAAATGAGGTAGCACGGTCCTCCCGACACCCTCAAAACACAGACACAGAATCTCACGGGTGTCTGGGGCATTCACAAGACCACAAGTCGACCGCTGGGTCTCAACCGGGTCGACCAGGGACCTTACAGAATGCGAAACAATCGCGGCAAGCACGAAGAATCACTTTGGCATAACACAGTGCCTGGCGGTCTATCTTTGGGCCGTCACAAACCGTAACGGTCCAAAGGTAGGCCGTCACAGCACCCTGGCGGTCCAACTCAGGAGCGTCAGACACTCGGTGTGAAATGAACTGTAACGCGCCCACGCTGGTGCATCACAGCACCTGACGGACCTAAACAGGTGCGTCAGGGCACGAGTGAAAATTGAACGTAACGCGCTCCTCTAAGGGTGTTACGGAACCTAACGGATCACGCTGGTGCGTTAGGCCACGGGACAACACAGGCCATGACGCATGCCGCTCGGTGCGTCACGCTCTCTAACGCACCTACCCAAGTGCGTTAGGGAGAGGGGTGGATGCGTTAACTCTAACGCTCCTACCCAGGGGCGTCACACTACCCTGACGCCCCACTCTGGGTGCGTCAGGTGTCTATGACCCCCAACGGTCATAAACCACGATCAAAATCACTATAACGGTCTAACACCAGGGCGTCACACCATTGTGGCGGTCTATCGTGGGGCCGTCAGACCCATGAACGCCACGCCCAAAATCCAACGAAGTGTAACGCACCTCTCTAGGCGTGTTACACCCTATGGCGGTCTCTGGAACGACCACCACAGCGCTCCGGCGGCGAAAATGGCTAACAAGCACAAAAATGGCAACCACGCCCCCATACCTCCATGGGAGAGGGGGAAATCAAGGGGGAAGCCCCCTGGGGACCCCTAACATGATTCTAAGCCATCAAAACGCCGAATCGCGGCTCAAATCCATAGATCGGGCGAACTCTCCCCAAAACATGATTTTGCCCCAAAAATCCCAAATACACCTGCTCGGCTCACCACGGCCTACAAAACTTGCGGGAAAAGGAATGCACGAGCTGGGGGTCCATCTCCCTACCTCTACCGAAGAAACGACGCGCCGTGGACGCCGATCCACGAAGAAAACGTCGTGAAACCCTCGATGTTCCATGAACCCGCGGTCGAGCTTCCACGCGCCACCGGCCCTCAATCCTAGACCCATTCCCCGTTCCTCGCCTCCCGCCATCGCCGCCTCGCCCTCCTCCGCTGCCCGGGGAGAGGGGGAGAGAAAGAGATGAGAGAGAGTGAGAAAGAGAGAATGAGAGGGGAGAGAGAGAAAGGGTTAATATATAGAAAAACTCAAAAATTTCAAAAATTTAGAAAATTACGAAAAATTACCTCCGCGATCCTTGGGAGGAGCACAATGCGTCGGTACAGTCCCGGAGTCGGAGAATGCCACGGTTCGCCCTGCACAGTTCCGAAGGCACATCAGGGAAAAACACGTGTAAAGCACAAAACACACTCTGAGACCCACTAAAATGCTCAGAAAAATATCCAAAAAATTCAGGACATTACAGCCCTCCCCCCTCAAAGAAATTTCATTCTAGAAATTCAGGACTAGCACCAAGTCACAGGGGAAGAACACCTTAACCGACTGACAACGCTGTCAAAGCCCCAGCACAGAATACCTCGATTCTCACAAAAACACCGATCCTGAGGGACACAGCCAGACTACAATCACGAACGACACCCCGCTCCGCATGCCGTGCACACCGGTCATCAGAGCAGGCACACCAAAGGACACCATCCGGCATCACCTCAGCCACGCGAGAACCAATCATGGCACCGCTGCCACCATCTCGCTCACCGAGGAGACACAGTCCTCGACACGAGAAACAGCTACCGATCCATCTAATGGTCAGCAGACAAATCACACGTCAGCTTCATAACCAGCTGACAGGTCGCACACCCTTCTAAAGGGAACAACCAATACGAAGCCTCCATCAGCTCACACAGCCATCTTAACAGACCATAATCAGAACATCGGCTCAGCACTAAGAATCACCCTACACATGGCAAGCTGAAAGCCAGACATATCACTGTGTCAACTCTGTCAGGAGACAAACTTTGACAAAGCCCAGATCCCGTCTGGAAAAGCACGCCTCAAAATTAGCCACCCAAGGCCTCGCTGGCACACGGCTCTAGCCACGCTCGAGCCCCGACAACAAGCATCTTCTGTCTGAGAAAAGACCATCCGCTGGTCGCCAGCTACACGTCAACGGGAAACCTCCACTTGCTCAGGTTCTTCCTTTTTTCCTGGTCCTCCACCAGATCCGAAGGGAACATTCCAAACCTCGGCAAGCCATCCGTTGACTCACGCACAGACCGATACCACATCTTGAGCCACACTCCTCTCGAACTCCGCATCCGATCTCAATCATCACGCCAACTCGACCCTCTCGGGGAGCACGATGAAACCAATCGACAAGATCCTGGTGTCTTCAGTCATCACCTCACTCGACTCAGACTTACAGGGGAACCATCCCGTGCTGGTCACCAAACCAGGGATAACCATTGCGACACCAACGTCCCATCAAGGACCACCCTTCCGACGCTAATCTCACTAAAAGGCCTCCGCCCACTGGCGTCACTCTTCCGACTGGTCTCATCACATCCCTCGACCTCCGTCAGGCGACATCCTCAACAACCCCATCCGGATATAATACCAACGTCTGACACGGCTTCCATCACAGGAACAGGGTACTCATGCGGTGCACTAGCCAGCACATTCCCCAACACTCCATCCTGCCAGTGCCAAGAACCATGATATCTCGAGCAACAGCATGACAACAACACGTCTCACACCAAGGGACCAATCCTCCAATGCTCAACGCAACTCAGGAATCCGCCCGTAGCAACCGACGCTACGATCCTGAACTAGTGGGTCACAAGCCCACCAGGCTTCCGCTGCGCACTCTGATCCACGCGCACAGCCGCAATTTCCCAGAAACACCGCCCAACCGGCACTCATCCTTTCGAAAAAGCACTAACACACCCTCACACGACAAGGGAATGGGCACAACTTCTCACAGGCAACCACCTGGCCAAGACAAGGAGCACGTCTCGCACGGACTTCATGGCACACAAGGCCAACTAATCCGGACACACAATGCAAGACGACGAACCTTAGCCCAACACAATACTCTCCAGCCAAAGGAGAAACCAATTGCCCTTCCGACCAACGGAAGAACTCCACGCTCGACCTAACCTCAAACCTCGCGCATGTTGGGAATAGCACCTTCCAGCATCGAGAAAACCATCACATCCACCAGGTCAGCGCCTCCGACACAGTCGATGAGTGTCACGTCGGACCATAATCACAACATCTTTCGATGCACCACCACTGCAATTCCTTGAACTGCAACACACCATAATAGCCAACCGCCGACGCTCATCCTCGAGTCCCGAAACTCACCGTGGAACCTTCACATCTTAGACCAAATCCAAGGCGAACACAACCCATTCGCACAGGAGAGCGCAGGAGCAAGACTTACTGGGACACCACAGCCCATTCCTGCCTTGAAATCCGTAGAATAACCGAGACCGACACGTCATTTCTGACGCAACAGAGCACGATAAGAACACCAGGCTCGACGAGACAGCAGCTCACCGAGAAGATCCTCGGCTCACCTGAGCACACTTCTCGATCAGAACACCCGCTCTGCCACCTTAAACTACGACCTGAACACCTCATGGGCTGGACAAGCCTCAAACTAGAGTGGAAAAAACCGACAGCAGCTCCCTCAGAGCATGCTCACGGCCACTTAACCACGAACAATCCTCCCCAGCCACCTGGCCACGTTGCAGGTTCCTCGAACGCTGCACCGCGAGTTCACGCCTGCCAGCAACCTCTGCCCAACGTAGCACAACCAGGGCCACCACTGATGAGGGAGAAGGCTCTCGACCTCGATCCTCAGACCCCATGCTGGCATGAAAGCCATGGACAGCAACCACCTTCACAACGCCACGCGGCGCACTCAAGCTCTCAAGCGAAAAATCAAGCAGAAAACAAACACAAAACCCTAAGCCAGCTGCCGACTGCATTGGACCTTATGGACTCTAATCACTGCAATATTTTGAATTCCTATGTACGTCCACAACCACCGCTCTGATACCATCAGTAACGACCCGAGAATCTGATTACCGGGAGAGACCCGATAACCCGAGACTCGAACCGCTGCCCACGAGTCGGGAGGGCTCGGAAGGGTTAAAAGGAGTGTGGAGGCACAAATAAATAAGAAATAAAGTAGGATAATTTAACAATTAATAGAAATAAATAAACAACTACTGCTACAATAGAGTCTAGTCTAACAGAAAGTACAGTCTAAAGCAGTAAAACGTACCACATGCCGAGTGAACACTCGACCCGGTGAGCTGGCAATCGAGAACCTCCGAACATCACCCTCGAACCTCGAGGAAGAACCGCCACAGCTGAAAAGAAGGGAATGAGTCTCCAAAATAGAGACTCAGCAGGGATCCCGCGGAACCCCAACCGGAAACAACGGCGGTAGCGGAAAGGAAATCTACAACGACAGCAGGGGCAGCGAACCAGTGGCCGGTCAAAACTCAGCACTACAGCTACTCCTACTGTACCAGAAACACACCCCGATCTCACGGTCGGGGGCCACCGAACTACACTAGTACCCCTTACCAAAGTAAAAACCCACGGCAACCCCGCCGTAGAGGCCTGTCTCCTAGGACACGGCCAACCTGGACACAATGTCCAAGGTGCAACCCCGACCATCCGGTCGCGGGTACCGCACAACAAGACGCAACTGCGGTAAAGCCACTAGCACTAGTCTCACGGCGTGAAAATTGACACACGCGCCACGGCGAAACAATCGGAACTCAACGGTCAACACGACCGAAAACCCGAAGGTCAAAGTCACGGAAACTGACAGTCTGTCACTCCCGACTCGACAGGAGTACCTCATACTAGAAGCACAACCGGTAGCATCCCCTGACGTCTTACACCGCACCGCAGGTGAACTGCCTGACGTAGTAGCGCCTACCAAAGGCACGGACACCGTACAAGTAACCACAAAGCAAGTGACTAGCTGGGGTCACGTTCGTCAGCGTGTGTCCAACTACCCCCAACCACGTGTGCACACACAGACCATGCGTCCTAGGTCTGGCCTCTAACTGGTTTTCCCATGGTGCTGGACTCTTGCTACCAACGAGGGGCCCGACGGAAATAGTCTAAAAACCATCCTCAGGGTAGCCTCTCCACCACTCCCTGGTGGGTCCACTCGCGTGCAGGCAGGCTATGACTAGTGGAGGGTCACTGAAGGAGTAGACTCTCAAGTCAACGGAAATCCGTATCCGACGACGTACGGGGACCATCCCACGTACCAGCACCGTCACACGGTGACCACAGTCGGAGAAGAAACGGGACTCACAGTCTATAAAGAAACGTAGAAGTACGGTTCCTCACAGGCCACCAAACCGAATTCCACTCTCAGGGAACAACGGGAACCCTCCAACTCTAGGCTGGATAACTAGACTCGCGGTCCAAGGCCACACACATGGCCCACGCGGAAAGCACACAAGCACGATTCCCAGGGCAACACACAAGCTGCCACGCCGATAACTGGACTCGCAGTCCAAGGCCAAACACATGGCCCACTCGGGAATCATCTTCCAGGAAAACTCACGGCATGCGGGGGAGACCCCACCGCACACACACCGATACACGACGACTCGGTCAAGCGTAACGTAAAAGCCCGGCACACGAGGAGTCACCCGGACTCTCAAACCCACGGGCATGCTAAACGAGGTAGCACGGTCCTCCCGACACCCTCAAAACACGGACACAGAATCCCACGGGTGTCTGGGGCATTCACAAGACCGCAAGTCGACCGCTGGGTCTCAACCGGGTCGACCAGGGACCTTACACAACCTGAAACAATCGCGGCAAGCACAAAGAACCACTTTGGCATAACACAGTGCCTGGCGGTCTATCTTTGGGCCGTCACAGACCGTAACGGTCCAAAGGTAGGCCGTCACAGCACCCTGACGGTCCAACTCAGGAGTGTCAGACACTCGGTGTGAAACGAACTGTAACGCGCCCACGCTGGTGCGTCACAGCACTTGACGGACCTAAACAGGTGCGTCAGGGCACGAGTGAAAACTGAACGTAACGCGCTCCTCTAGGGGCGTTACGGAACGTAACGGATCACGCTGGTGCGTTAGGCCACGGGACAACATAGGCCATGACGCATGCCGCTCGGTGCGTCACGCTCTCTAACGCACATACCCAAGTGCGTTAGGGAGAGGGGTGGATGCGTTAACTCTAACGCTCCTACCCAGGGGCGTCACACTACCCTGACGCCCCACTCTGGGTGCGTCAGGTGTCTATGACCCCCAACGGTCATAAACCACGGTCAAAATCACTATAACGGTCTAACACCAGGGCGTCACAGTACTGTGGCGGTCTATCGTGGGGCCGTCAGGCCCACGGACGCCACACCCAAAGGCCAACAAAGTGTAACGCACCTCTCTGGGCGCGTTACACCCTGTGGCGGTCTCTGGAACGACCGCCACAGCGCTTCGGTGGTGAAAACGGTGAACAAGCACAAAAATGGCAACCACGCCCCCATACCTCCATGGGAGAGGGGGAAATCAAGGGGGAAGCCCCCTGGTGACCCCCTAACATGATTCTAAGCCATCAAAACGCCGAATCGCGGCTCAAATCCATAGATCGGGCAAACTCTCCCCAAAACATGATTTTACCCCAAAAATCCCAAATACGCCCGCTCGACTCACCACGGCCTACAAAACTTGCGGGAAAGGGAATGCACGAGCTGGGGGTCCATCTCCCTACCTGCCCGAAGAAACGACGCGCCGTGGACGCCGATCCATGAAGAAAACGCCGTGAAACCCTCGCCGTTCCACGAACCCGCGGCCAAGCTTCCACGCGCCACAGGCCCTCGATCCTCAACCCGTTCCCAGTTCCTCGCCTCCCGCCATCGCCGCCTCGCCCTCCTCCGCCACCGTCGGCTGCCCGGGGCGAGGGGGAGAGAAAGAGATGAGAGAGAGTGAGAAAGAGAGAATGAGAGGGGAGAGAGAGAAATGGTTAATATATAGAAAAACCCAAAAATTCTAGAAATTTAGAAAATTATGAAAAATTACCTCCGCGATCCTTGGGAGGAGCACAACGCGCCGGTACAATCCCGGAGTCAGAGAACGCCATGGTTCGCCCTGCACAGAGTTCCAAAGGTACATCAGGGAAAAACACGTGTAAAGCACAAAACACACTCCGAGACCCACTAAAAGGATCCGAAAAATATCCAAAAAATTCGGGGCATTACATGGTTCGTGATCCAAGGCCAAGAGAGAATGCCGCCGTCATCACCATTGATGCTACCTTCTCCAAACTTTAAACTCTAGGCTTTTCTTATTTTTATTACTTTTGTGTCATTTCACTTCATTGTAATCTCATTGCGTCATTAGTGTAATTTTGTTTCGCATTTCATGTACTTTTTCTTTTAAGTTAATGAAAGGAATTGTTCTTTTGATCTAGTTCTTACTCTTCTTCTATCTCTACCTCCTTCTTCTATCTCTTCTTTCCACTTCATGCAATTATTTTCTATAGCATAGGCGCATAGTCATAGACATTTTTAATTAATTGTTAGAATCGTTCTTTGTTTCATCACTTTTCTTCAAGTAATCAAATCACAAATATTTTTCAAAGGAGTCCAAGATTTTTAACTTTAAAAATATCTTATTCCCTGTGGATTCGACACGTGCTTGCCATAGTACTACGTTCTCTTTTGATCATTTTGTGCGAGTTTAGTTTTAAGATTGTTAGCGCACGTGTAGTAACGACACACGCTTGCACGTTATCTATTTTTGGCACCGTTGCCGGGGAGGAATGATGATTTTTGATTTAAGAACTTTATTTTCCTCGTGTTTATAGTGTACTAATAAAGCCCTATTTTTTTACAGAAAAAAGGAAAAAAAGTTCAAAAAAAATCAGAGGTAAGTTTTCATTTCTTTCTTTTATCTTTTGATTTTGTCATTCATTTCAAAAAAAAAAAAGAACGAGGGATTTTGTTTCAAGTAAGTATCCTAAACTTTTCTCATTTTGTGTCATTTTCTTAATCTTCTTGCATATTGTGGTTAGATAGGTTCACAAAAAAAACGCTTCACTTGAACCTAATAAAAATTCTCATTCCAAGAGTAGAAACTACACTTTCATGTTCTAAGTCATGCATCATTTAGCATATGATTTTTCCTTGTTGTTTAATTTTTGTCATTGCATTTTGGAGATTGCGGTGGGCAAGGTAATTTTTTTCTAAACTTTTTCTTAATCACATGCTCATGCATACTTGCATAGAACCCCTTGGTTGAACTCGGTTTGTTGCATATCATTTCTAAAATATTCTAAGGGCAACATCCATAAGAAAGATAAGGTGGAGATTTCATCACCCTTCCTTAGCCCATAAACCATAATTTCCTTCATCTTTGCATCACCTAAATCTTAAATAAAATTCAATAGACATTGGCCCTAGGTTCACATTGTGGTTCTTGTGTTATTTGGGCTTACCCTCTTGTGAAAACCGGTGTCTAAGGCAAGACGGTCGAACGGCAAATGCCTTAAGCGGGCAAGTGATTTTTAATTAGGACCCTATGAAAGTAGGGGGAGCCTCCTACTACCCCACCCCTTACCTGGCCGGTGAAAATATTGAGGGTGAACTTAAGTTACACTTTAGCCATTTTGTGAAACCTCATTCATACGTTTAGGACACATCTAGGTCATTAAGTAATTTGTGTGACAACTTATTTATGTTTGCATAAAAATAAAATAAAAATAAAAAAGGGAAAACCCTTCTCTTCTCTCTCTTTGTCCTAGTTTATGTCAAAACAAAAAAAACCATAAAAAACCATCATTTTGCATTCATATAGTGATTAATTCATTGCATTTGCATCATTTAAAAAAATAATAAAAAATAATAAAAAAGTGAATTTTAAAAAAATGGATGAGAAAATTCTAATATTTGTGTGGGCTAATAAATTCGATGAGGTGGACTTGTTGGCCCATGTTTCTTGATCTATTCTTTGGGCTATGAATTTAAATTCCTTCATTCCACCTTATTATCATGATCATAATGACATGTGGGCCAAGCCGGCCCATTATGTTAACAATAGTCCCACTCAACCTCTACCTTTCACCCAACTTGACCCGGCCCATTACGATAGTTCACACTCTTGGCCGGCTTACAATGAAAGCCCATCACTCATGAGGGCCCAGCTTCATTCCTTTAATCAGGATCATGTCAAATCCACTCAATTCCTTCATGGGCCCTATAATTCATTTCGCCCCAAGAACATGCTCAAATTGCTCAAAGACCCTCCAGACCTTCTTATGATTCCAATGGGGGAGGACAACATAATAGTTCTTGGGATTCTTATCAAGGCTCGGCCCAAAATCTTCCAGATCACTTTTTCCAAAAGTGGGCTCCATCTTCAAATCACTCTTATGATCAAGCCCACTATGGAGGACAACTCACATCATCTCCCCTACCTCACTATTCAACTTCTTATCCTTCGAATTTTGCTTCTCAATCTACACATTTATCTCCTCCACATTCAACTCTCAAGCAGGAGGACAGCTTTAATCAATTTTATCAATTCATCATGGCTCAAAATCAATCCATCCAAGCCCGACTAGATCGACTTGCAACAAACATCAATGGCATGGAAGAGGATCAATTACCTAGCTACTCCAATGTAAATTCTCATTATCAACTTCCACAATTTGAAAGCTTTTGTGATCAACCCAAGAATCCCCATGAACTTAATACTCAAGTCACTCTGAATTTAGATAATGGGGGAATTATGAAGGAGTCTTATCAGGAAGTTTTGGAGAGAGCTAGTTGTAGTCATGATGATAATCAAAAAGATGATCTCGAGAAGCTTCAGCTAAATTGCACTTATGAGGAGAGTTCTAAAGAAGTTGATGATCTCAAGTTGGGGGGTGAAGAAGAAGAAAGTAATATGCTAGGCCATGATCAAATGCCATTCACTTCCTTTCTTGAATTTGAGGAGACCTTGTTCCAAGGGAAGGATGAAGAGGATGTGCGAGTGGAGAATGAATTGAGTAAGGCAGTTATTGGTCTCTCTTGGGTAAAGGAGGAGGCGGGTACCTTTCATAATTTTTATCTCGATTGGGCATCTCTAAATCAAGGGGAGGATATTGATTTGCTATCTATTCCTGACATCGGCAACTCTCACTTTGTGTTGGACACTTTCATGTTAGACGATTTGTCTGATTCCATTGAACCTTCCAAGTTTCATGATATTGAGGAGTATACTTCTTTCACTGTTGATTCTCCTAAGCTCCTTGACACTGATCCTTTGCTTGAAACTCCTCTCCCTTTGATCCCTTCTCACCTCACTGATGTTTATGAAATCTCTAAAAGTGAGGGAGAACCAGAAATTTTGCTTGATAATAAGGTCTTCATTAATATTTTCAACACTTACACAGATCACCAGTGGGAAGAAAATTTTATGATCATTAATCAGGGGGATCCTTTTGGCCTAACTGATCCATCACAGTATTTATCTCAGGCCACCCCGTTAAAAGTAAAGTTGTTAACCCATGCATTACATGATCAACCTAATTGTGATAACAACCACTCTAGCCCCTACGCTATCATGCTCAATCTCGTCTTGTTGTCGTATAATGCTTGGTTTTTCAATGAAGACGAGATAATGTGGTGGCTCATTCTCAAGTCAACATGTTGGTTATGAAGCTTGCACCTTCTATGCATGCGTCTGGCTGAAGACGGAAAACTTAGCGCTTCTGGGAGGTAACCCAAGATTTTTGTTGTTTGACATTTTTTTAGTGTGTTTTAGTAGTCAGATCAAGGCCAAGGAGAGCAAGTTGTCGCCGTCCATGACATTGATGGAGGTTTCATCTTGCATATCCGATTGTCTCTTTCCTACTCAGAAGTATTTATTGATACATTGTTCTATTACTTTTAATTCTATATGCCATTGAGGACAATGTCATTCAAGTTGGGCGGGGGGGGGGGGGAGAGAAAATTTTTCATGATGCATATAGTACAACTTGATAGGAGTTCTGTCTTGCATGTCATCGTTGCATGAAAGTAGAAAGATGTAAATCCCATTTTGAGTTTTATGATTCATGCTTAAATTAAAAGTAATTCTAGAATAGAAAAGACTAGGAAGAAGGATGATGGGAAATTTAGTCAATCTAGCCATGGAAAACTGATATAAGAATCCCTTTAAAGTTCATGTGCACTTTAGAAAAAAAGAAATTCACGTTGCACACTAATGAAACAAGCAAGACAAGCCCTCTACTATTTTGTGTATGTTGTCTAATATTTTACACTTCGTAAGAAAAGAGATCTTTTTACAAAGCTTTCTGCCAAATTATCTATCAAATAAGCGCAATGGCAGAAAAAAAAAGAAAAAAAAAGAGATAAAAAGAAAAAAATATCATAAAAAATACCCCTAGTCTTAGTAACGTGACCTACTCCACCTAAGGCATGTTGAGGTTCGCGTAAAACGGAAAAAGGGAACCTTGATCTGCGAAACCGGGCCTACTTCTCCTAAGATAAGAGTCGAGGTTCATGTTGAGCAGTGAAGGGTTGTGCAGCATCATGTGTAGTATAAAAGATTCCAAAGGGACAAAGTAATAAGACAGATAAAAAGTTAATATACTTAATGCTCTAATATAAGAGGTGCAGGGTTGAAAGGCATTTGCTTGGAATAGCGAATGGGGGATGCACTTGTCTAAGCTGTGGATTTGGTAGTTACACATGCACAAGTGCTATTGAGCTTTGATTTGAATTCTTGATCATGTACTATTAAGTTCCTACATAAGACTAGTGTGCATTAATGATTCCAGATTCCTAATCTTTGGTTGATTCTATAAAGGGAGAGCTGGATATGAGAGTATGAATTTTACAAACTCTTGTTAGTTCTAAATTTTAATTTATTTGCATTGCTAAGGGACTAGCAATGAGTAAGTTTGGGGGTATGATAAGTGTCTATTTTCTATGGTAATTCATCGCATGTACACCATTTTATGTGCATATAATTAGGTAATTATACATGTTCTATCGTTAATCTCAACTTCGCATGAAGATTGGACCTTTCAGGCAAATTAATTAAATTGGTGATCTCATTTAATAAAATGGAGTTGAGAGTCATGAGCATTGATTCTCCATTGCATAATCATGAGCATTTGTGCACATTATGATAATTTTGATGGATTAAATTATAATTATGTGTGTGCAGGACACTGAAGGTAATTGTAAGAGAAACCGGGGGCAAAACTGTCATCACCACTTTGACCAAGTCAAACAAAGAAGCACATATTTTGGTTGGAGGGAAAAGAGAATTCAAAATATTTTGGTTGGAGGGAAAAAAAAATTCAAAGTTTGAAATAAAGGAGAGAAATGATGAGTTTTGGGAAGGGGGTTGCCCAAAGCCCAAGGAGGGGGTGCCCATCTCCTTTTCCTTTCCCCCATGTGTTGACACCCATTTTATGACCAATGAGTTGGTCATCTCCTTATCTATTTTATGATGTTCCGGGTCATTCACCGCTTATTAGGCCATTTTTGGTCATTTTTTGGCTTAATTTTATGGGTCATTCTCCCTGGTTGGGCCTAGCTCTATTGATTTCTCATGATTTTCAGCTTATTGGACCTAGATAAGGGCTAATGGGGATTTAGTTGTGGATTATTTTGAAGATTTATGGGTCTTTATCTCTTTTGCCACGTCCTCTAGTCTAGTGGTCTATAGAATGGCCGTTTGGTGGGTGTTGGTGGTCTATCGCTAGACCGCTAGCAGGCAGAGTATCCTGTTTGGTCTCTTTGATCTTATCTCTTTCTGGACGCCTTTGTCTAGCGGTCTATTAGATGACCGTTTATTGAGCCTTGCAGTCTATCGTGAGACCGCTAGTGCAGACAGAGAGTCTTGCTCTTCCTGTTCTTCCTCTGCTTCACCGTGGTCGAACTAGAGTCCTTGATTTGATGATTTCTCCTTGAAATCTGATCCTCAGAATCTTCTGTTGGTTTCTATGGACTCTTGGGAGTGTTATCTTTGAGATTTGTCTAAGTCTATCCCTGTTTTCGTGTCATTATCTCTCCAACTCGAACCTAGGATTTGTGGGTCTATAAATAGAACCATTGACTTCATGGCTTAAAGGGGAGATTTTTGGAGCTTGCCACGAAGTGCTGCTGCGTTCTGGAGCGAATACCAACCAGGGAGAAGCTGTTTCCACGTCCATAAGGCTTCTGGTCAAGGGAGTATCAAGTTCCTTTGGTTTAGTTTTGAGTCTTTTTTCTCTTAGTCTTGCTCTTTCCTTTGCATCTTCATAGCATATTCCCTCTTCTTCTTCCCATGTTCTCTGCACTCACACCACATTTTTAAATATCCTCCTATCTTTTCCACGCCCCACAGGGGTTAAAAAACCACCAACCCCCAGGTATTCACCCTTCCTTTTATGCACTTTAACTTAGTTGCATTATAGATACTACATTAGTCCCAAGGGCTTATTGGGTCATTTTTCTTTGTGTCTACATTCTCTTACAGGTTTACAGGACTCATTGCACGAGGCCCAACTCTTCTGGCCGGCCAGGAGGGGTGGAGATCCAAGTTCCACTTCATTATTCTGGGTGCTCTGGCGGTCATTCATCAGACCGTTTGTAGATATCTGGCGGTCTATCGTAGGACCATTTGCTGTCTGCTAGTGATCGTCTGGTAGACCGTTTGTCGCTGCAGTATCTGGGTTTTCTCTCTCCCGTGGAGGGTGGCTTCACTCGGCTCTTTCCAAGGTATATATTGTAGTTTGCTATTTTATTTACTTTGGTGGCGATCACACCATTCTTTACTTTGGGCATCGATCATCATCTTGCTTGTCTTCCTTTACTTTAGTTGCTCCACACCCCGGTGTGTGTTTTCTTTCATCTCTTTGCTCCACGCCCACGGCATGTGTTTTTACTTTTCCTTTTATATTTCTTGCAATATTTGAGATGACATGCCCTTTGCTTTGATTTTGTGTTGATTGCTTGAGTTAGTGCACCACTTGCTCACATATCCACATTCACACATACATTCATCCCCATCACACTCACACACTCTCACAAAGAGAAAGGAGGAAAGAAACATCAACAACCCTTATTTTTTTGGCGATCACGGTGGGACATCTAGTGCCAATCGTGCTGAGCCTCTGTTTGACCTGCTTCTGTTCGTTCATCCCAGTTGCCCTTGTGTTTTCCTCAGGTTTTTCATTTTATCTCATGTTGTTTTTCCGCTCTCTGGTCTCCCTGGCGGTCTACAGTCCGGCCGTTTCTGGCTTAAAAGCGATGTAGAAATAGACCGTCTTATCTCTGTGGCAGTCTCATCTTAGACCGTTTCTCCAGTTACAGGTATGCATCCCGAGGTTGCTGTTATTTTCGCAGTTTTTGACTGTGTTATTATTTTTGGGTGCTATATGGTCTCCTCCTGTTGTTGTGGCATATATCTATATCATTGTTTGCATAATTGGTTGCTAGTTTCTAGGCTAGAAATTGCATGCACCCTGGTGCACATAGGATCATTCATATTCATATCATAGTTGCATTTCCTACCTTGGTGTGTGAGCCTCTCACCTCCATATTCCTTGGGGTCGACTAGGTGATCGCATCAGGGACCTCCGTAAGTCTCCGCGAGCCGTGGATTCCCTCACGGACGTCGGGCCGGTTGTACCTTTGCCCACCCCGTGCCTAGGTTGCATAAGTGAGGGAGAGTTTACACTTAGAGTTAACCAAGTTCCCATATCATTTCCTATTAGGAACCTATTGTTGGAGAGCATATTTTAATTAAAATCACTAAGGTTCTAAAGGAGAAACAAGTAAAAAAATGATGCATCATTAAAACTTGGTTGACTTTGAGTGCCTCTCATCCCTTTCTTGTTTTCATAAATATTGGAATTCGTTTGGTCTAGTCACTCATTTGTGGTTGTTTTGTTGTTTGCATTTTTCAAGGTGTTACATTGCATGTGGAGTTGTTTTCGTTCCTTAGAGTTATCTCCTAGGGGCAGTTCATTTTCCATGTTTTACTCCAATCCGTTATTTGAGTCAAACATGTCTTCCTTTAATCTTCCCCGTTCCCAGGAGGAGTCTCTTCCTCAGGGGCTTCTAGAAGACCCTTCCCGGGTCGTCTCCCTCTAGTCTGGAGAGGGGTCTGCCCCTCCCCTGTCCTCCGTCTCTATGGAAGGCGCGCGGCCCTCCCTCTCCTCCACGAGTCCTGCTAATCATGTCCTTCAGATGATGGCCCAGTTGGATCCGGCCCAACTCCAGGCCGTTTATCAGACCTTGCAGGGGTCCATTGCCCCACCTCCCATGACTACACAGGGTCTGTCCAATACTTCCATTGCTCAACCTAGAGTTGATCGGCCCGAGATTCAGCCCATTCCAATCGATATCACCCCGGTCAACCAAAGATCCTTCGCTTTTCCACTCTGGAGGCGGGCCAGCCCTCCGGTTTGGCCCATCAAACTCTTGACAAAGGAAAGACCATCCTCCCTTCACCTATGCAGGCGGATTCTTATAGGTCCATGCCATTGGCGCCACAAGTTCTTGTCGGCCCATCCTATTTCACTCGCCCTCAGCCAGGGGCGACCCAGATCTATCCTAATTCGGGTCATGCTTCGGCCCAATATTCCTCTTACAGGCCTCCCCTTCCTGCTGTCTATCCTTCAGCTCCTTGTCTTGAGTCCGCTCCTTTTATTCCATCTCCTCCAGCTCGGGAGCGGGAATTGCTTGATAAATGGGCCACAATGCAACAACAACTCGATTTTTTTCAAAAGCGGGTTGGCCCACAATCTCTAGCTGATGTTCCGGTTCCCAGTTTTCATAATATTCGATTCCCTCCACAGTCTGAGCTCCCCACGTATTGCAAGTATGACGGGAATAGCAACCCGTTCATTCATGTCAGGGATTTTATCTATGAGTCAACGCAGTTCCAATATGATGATCACCTCATGGCGTATCTGTTTCGCCGGTCATTGGAGGGAGTTGCACTGGAATGGTTTTATGCTCTGTCGTTAGAAGATGCCGAAAGTTTCAAGGTGGTAAAAGAAAAATTTATTCAGAGATTTCAAGACCAGGTTGGCCCGAAATACTCCTTTACAGATTTAGTGGTAGAGAAAATGAAGGCAGATGAAGACTTTGCTACTTATGCCGACAGATGGAGATAGATGGCCGCCCGAGTGCCGGGTCATATTCCGGAGGAGGAAAAAGTCAAGTTGCTAATATCCAATGCCACACCCACCTTCCCCAACATACTGGCCATGAATGATATTTATAATATGCACCAACTTTATAGCCGAACACGATTCATTCAAACCCAGTTTAAAGACTCCCCTATCCATTCCCTTTTTGAGGCCCAAAAGACAAAGTATAATAGGAAACCTCAGGGGCCCATCACCGAGGGAGTCCAAACAAACGGACAAGTGCAAGCCGTTGCATTCCCTTTCCCCAACCAGTCCGCGCCATTTTGCTTCCCGCAAGCCCCACGCAATATCCAATTCCCCACTCTACAAAATGCCTTTCCTACACCACAAAACCCTCAGCCTACCTTCGCCGCTCCACAAAATACCTTCTCTGCTCCACAGCAACCTCAGCAACCTCTGCAATACCACAACGTCCCTTCACCCAACGGCTACACCAACAACAAGCGCCCGGCTCCAAAGAGAGCTCAATACCCTCCTTTTCCCGAAACTCTCACGGACATCTTCTCAGCTCTTATGTCAGTTAGTGCAATCCAGCTTCTTCCGGAACGGCCCAACTGGAACCCGGTCGTTGAACAGACAAAATATTGTATGTTCCATAGGCAGCCTGGACATACGATTGAAGGATGTTATTAGTTTAGGGACTTGGTGTATGACCTACACGAAGGACATCGGATAGATTGGGCCGAGATGCACAAGGCCACTATGGAAATTAAAGAGAAAAGAAGGCAAGTGCCAAGGCAGCAAGTGCAGCAGCAACAAGCACCGCCGCCACATCAGCAGCCACCGCAGCAGCAACAGCCGGTTCAAGATCTGGGGATTCATCAAAATCCCATGTCCAACCATCCTCCCGTTCCGCAGCCTTAGCCGCTGGCACCGGCTCAGGTTAATTTAGTCCAACCCCCGACTCCCGACGTCGGGTGGTCTTATGATGATAACGGTTCTGTCCAGCAACTCATGGCCCTCCACCATAACCACCGCAGCCCTTTGTTACCCCCTGCTACCACTGTAATACCCCAGAATTTATATATATAATTTTTAAATTATAAAATAGTTTTCTGGAAATTATAAAGGCCTAAATAAATTAATGAAGGATTATTGGATTAATAAGTCATTATAAGGCTCAATTAGGCTAATTAGTTAACCTAGCCTATCTAATTATTATCCAAAAGGTTAATGGACTAAGCCCATTAAGTTTAGCCCATATTCTAGAAGGGTAATTGGCTTATTCACGTATTTTAAGGATAAATACTAATTATATAAGATAATTATATGGATAAACGAATAAAAGAGTTTTATCAAATTGAAACTCTATGTACGTCACATGTAACGGTCTATCGGGCGACCGCCACAGCCCTGTAACGCACCTAGACACGACCGTTACATCCTGCAGATTCCGTAAGGTGAGGAAATTACAAAAAGATTAGAAATTTGAAATCATATCTACAAGAGATCGACTTAGGGAAGTTTATAACATTACTAAGGACTCTTAGGGATTAGGTTCTGGAAAATTTAGGACTCTAGAATCGATCTAATCTTCAAACCCTAGTCAAAACCCTATAAATAGGACCTAGTTCTGAACTGAGCGACCCTTACTTTTGGCTCGTGAAGAATCAAGGTAAGGAGTCATAAATTCGGATAAGTTCTTTAGAAGCTTTTGTTTAGTATACTTTAGACTAATGGTTCTCCAAATTTCATGCCAGGAGATCAAGCAACCAAGGAGATAGAAGCTTCCAAAGTTGCTGATTCAACCTTAGCAACCCAGGAATCTAAATGCAAGTCCCCTAAAGATCCAGAGATTAGGATGACTAAACGAGGTAATTAGAGTACGATCCTTTAGAACTTTTTGTTCTCAATAGTTTCATCTTCTTACTCTCAAAATTTCACATCCTTAGGTCAAGAGGCTGAGGAAATAGAGCAGATTGAAGTTGCTGATTTATCATAAGAAGTACAAGGGACTAAGAGTAGCACCTAGCATCAAATTCGAAGTTTTAAGGTTCTAGAAGAGGTAGGTTATCTCATGATTGGTAAAAATAACTTGTTAGGAATAAAAGTCCTCTGATTATGCTTGATTTCATGCATTATAGACTAAGAATTTCATGATTTCATAGTTTTATACATTCATGCATTTCTTAGCCATAAATGGAAATTTAAAAGATATTATCCTATCTATTCACTAAACCTATGCATATAGTTGGCCTATGCATCGTTATCATGACTAGGATAGTGGTAGTATGTTGATTTCCAGGCATGTTATATTTTCATAAACATTTACTTAGTTTACTGCCAGCAGGTTCTCTGACGCACTAACGTGAGACCGTCACATGCATGTAACCGCCTTACGATAGACCGTCACAACCTGTTATGCTTTTATTTGTTCTATTGTCTCTGACGCACCCCAGCAGGAGCGTTACACCACTGTAACGGCCCCTCGATAAATCGTCACACACTGTAACGCACCTATCCTAGATCGTCAGACACATGTGTTCTATCAGCCCAAGGCAGAATAATAGCCAGTTAAGTTTACTTATAAATAAGCTTAGATAGCTAAGTTTGCACCTATTATATGACTTTGAGTTTAGTTTCTGATTCATAATCAAATTGCATGATTAATGCGTCTTTGGTTATTTTAAGTTATGCTAATTTCATTGGCTAAAACTCTATAGTTTTGTATTCTAAATCATGAGTTTCCAAAGTTGTATTGACGGAGTTTTATCTTGGTTTCATAATGTTACACATTCTTTCCTATCTATCGAGTCATTTCTTTAAGTATATGGCACATATTCCGGTATGTTGTCCATTAGTTCACTTTGCACTATAGGAACACTATTCTTGGACATGAGGACCTCTCTATTGGATATTCCTTCCAATGGACTAGGAAATCTTGTTTCAAGGCCTCCGTAATTCTCCGCGAGCCTGGGATTCCCACTAGGACGCCGATTTGGTTGTACCATTAAAGCCCATTGATTAGATTACACTATCGATGATTTTTGGTTATCAGTAATGTAACGGCTCTATGTTGGACCGTCAGGCACAAGTAACGGCCCAATATACGACCATCACATTCCACTGAGTCCGATTTCTTGTTTCGGGATTCAGACTAATGTAACGGCCCAATATTGGAGCGTCACATCATGTAACGGCCCAGTACACGACCGTCACACTACTTGAGTATTTTTACCCAAGGATTGACCAATGGTTGATATTCCAAGGTTCTAGATAGACTCTTGATGATCTAGACCTTATCATATCGATCAAGAAACCTAATATAATGAATGGAAGATAAAGAACGTATCGTTATGCTGCCGATTTATTTCCATAAGCATAACCTTGCTTAAGTCATTCTTGATTTCTCATGATTCTTATTGAAGCATTCATTCATTGAATTATTGTTATCATGAGCTTATTGAACTTATTACATTCTTGGCCATATTTTATTGTTAACATGTATGGAAGTAACTTGATTTATACTTGAAGATGCGATCGAGCACTGATTGTGTTCAAGGGCTCTATGCTAGTCCCCTCGGCTGATTGTCGAAAACATACTATTTTATAAACCATGGGGTATGATGCTACTGGCGTCGCATTGCGCTGGGAGTACTTTCTCTATAAATAAGTGAAAATCCACGTCACGACATGACATTCTTGTACATGACTTTCTTGCTTGATATTCTACAGAAATTCATGAAGTACTTGCTCATAAGCAAAAGATACTGGAGTGATGATTATGTGGCTTGCTAGTACATTCTCGATACATTCTTGTTCATGAAAGGCCACTATCATGTTCTTGTTACATTCTTGCTAGTTCGTACTTGCTCTCATTTTAACTTACTTGATCATCTTGTTACTTTGGTTTGATCGCATGATTGATCGCATTCACATGATTTTTACCTTATTCTTTAGAGCTAAATTGTTAATTATTTTAATAGTGCCTTCATGTTGATGCGAAGATACCTACTGGGCAAGTGTGCTCATTACCTATTTTCAATCTTTTCAGGAGATGGAAGTGATTCGAATTCGGATTCAGGTTATACAAGTAGCGGGTCCGAGAGCGAATGAAAGTATTGTCAAGATGAGAGTGAAGACTTAGGGAGTCTAAATTGTTTAGATGGAGTCTATGTAATTTTCCTATTTCTTGAGTCTGGTGCATAATGGAAATTGAATTAGTGATTGTAATTGAGGGTTCAATTTGATTATCAATGAATTAAAGTTGAAGTTTGAATATATATTGTGCAATTACATCTTTATGTGTGATTGTCTTGTGCTCTGATCGTTCTTGCTTGCAAAAGACTTATCATGCCGGCTGTTCGCGCTCCCCGAGTTAGTCTTCCGCTATAATAAAGGCTCGGGGCGTGGCAGTTAAGTTGGTATCAGAGCCTAAGTCTAAGGACTTAGGAAGAAGAATCATGTCATAGGATAAGTCCAAGGTTTAAGGACCCCTACCTCTGAACTAAGGAAGAAATTCCATACCCGTGTGAGAATTGGGTAGAGCTCGGGATAAGATAATTAATTAGCCTTAAGATGGATTTTTCATTCCAATTTCATGAGAAATAACAAGTTGTTATTTTTCTCTCAGGTACCTCATTTTACAAATGGCTCATCGTGTAGATTAGGATGGTATGCAACAAACAGTAGCCGGCCTTACTCAGGCATTGCAAACCATAGCGCAAGGTGGCGCAGGGGCAAGGGCTGGTGACCTTTATCCCAATTTCTGGAGTTTAAATCCTCCGCGATTCTATGGTTCGTCTAATCCTGACGAGGCAGAAAACTGGATAGATGAAATGAATCATATATTTGATGTCATCCAATGCACCGATCAGGAGAAGGTGCGTCTCACAACCTTTCAACTCAACAAAGATGCTCGCACATGGTGGAAGTCGGTTCCGGCACCTCCGACTAATGCACCTCATACATGGGATGGTTTTATTACCCTGTTCCGTGCCAAGTACTTTTCTGAGAACGTAAAGGAACGAAAGGCTATGGAGTTTTCCGCTCTTCGGTAAGGAATGATGACGGTTGCCGAATATGAACTGCAATTCTCAAGGCTTGCACCTTACGCACCGCATCTTATCAGCACCGATCTACTCAAGGCAAATCGGTTTATGGACGGGTTACGACTCGGTTTCATTCAGCAGCTCGGGACCCAAAACATCCGTACTTATGCGGAGATGGTTCAGCGGGCGTACCTATGTGAAAGGACCTTAGAGAAGGTCAAAAAATTGAAAGGGAAAGGAGAAGAATCAAGCCGACGCTCAGATCGACGTTATAAGAAATAGAAATTCAGCATCACGGAGCCTTACAAAAGCCGTGATAGTAAGAAGAGATCTAGGAATGGGAATGGTGAAAGTTCCCATAAGCAAAAGAAAATCAAGGAGGAGAAGGAGCAGGTCGCCACGGCTTGCACATTTTGTGAAAAATTCGGCCATTCGGCTGAGGAGTTGATGGGGACATCACCTCTGGCTCGACACCTCTCTCCCTTCGGGAGACAGATAGGCTGCGACTGCATGACTTGATGGGTCCTCGGCGACACTGGAGTTTGTTACTATGGACATCTTGATGTATTTTCCCCTTTTCTTGAGTCATTTTGATGTACTTATCTTTATTTTGAGTCATGGTCCTAGGTCGTCACGTTATTTATCTAAGTCTGCTAGGCTGGGGGGTCATTTGGGCCCAATTAGATGGGCCTGGCCCATGGGCGACCTCTTCCTTCCCCAACCCCCTTGCTTATTTGCTTTTAGCAGTTTATCCAAGGACTTTTTGTAAATGTTGGGATCCCTATATATAGGACCCCAACTCCACTTGTGATAGCTAATGAATATTTGAGAAATTAAGCATAATTGCACCCTCCCTCTCTCTCTAGCTCTCTCATTCTCTCTCTCTTTCTCCAAGGGGCGAACCCCCTCTCTCTCCTCCCCCCTTCTCTCTCTATCCCTTGGGCGAACCAGCCCTTTCACCTCCCCCTTCCCCTGCCACCTCAGCTGCCACCTCACCCTCCAACCCTTCACCTCCCCTAGGCCACTTAACTCTCATCAATTCCCTCCACTTCCCAAGCAACCCTTCCTATTCCCCATACGCCTTCCCCACCTCCAATACACCCCTCCCTCTTCCCCAAGCAACCTTCCCACTCCCCCACACCCTCATTCATATCCCTTGACCATCCACAACCCCCACCCCACCACTAGTTGCGCACCAGCCCTCTCTCCCTACACTTCTCCCTTGCCTTGGCCGAACCCACCACCCCCACCTTGTAGCTTCGGCCCCCACTCCCCTCCACCCTCCAACACCCCATTCCACCTGCTCCGCCCCTCTCCTCACCCCCACACATTCCTCCCCCATCTGCAAACACCTCCCATTTCCCTCCATTACCAAAACTTCCATCCCCCTTAACCTAACCCCACCTCCATCCCATTCCTTAGGTCACATCTGCAGGTGACAGAAGAAGGTCCATCTTACAGAAGCTCTCCCGCATTCATACGGCAACATCTGAGGGCATATCTTACCATTCTGGAAAGGTCGTCCAGTCCACTACGCAGGCGAGAAAGAATCGTCCCAATCCGAGTTCGGGACTGCCCAGGAGAACCATTCTCCTCCGACTGCTCCAAGATCCATCTGCAGAGCACCAGAGTCCGACCAGAAGCAGAACCACGATCTACAGCGAAGGATTTAGACTGAAGTTCCTTCCTCAAAGATCTTCCTCCCCCTGTTCCCGACCAGGAGCAAGAAGCAGAAGTACATTCGGCGTCCGGGAGCCCCAGTTCTGATTTTTCTCCTTCAGTCACGCGGGACTGCCCTCACCAGTCTTCTGCGACCAACAGTCACTCATCGGCGTCCCCCAGGACACCCAGACCTCTGGCAGCCTCCCCGCCAGTTTTGCTGCAACGAGGGCTCAACCACGGTTCCAGAACTTCTGACGGTTTGAGATTCGGAGCTCGGGAGCCCAAGGTACGACCTCTGCATCCTACTGCCTCAGATCTGAAGCCGCCAGCCCCAGATTCCTTCATCCTGTTCGAGCCTCCACCACGACCAGCGACGATGTCAGAAGAATTCGATAAAATTCAGAGGTGTCCCAGCCCCTGTTACGAAGAAATCCCCTCTGGTTTCGTCACCGGAAAAATTCTTGAGGATGAACTACGACTACAACAGCGGCATCCTATCCCTTCGCACAGCAAGTGAACAGATCCACATCGGCTTCCGTTCCGTCATCCTTGGCGAGTTTCCCCCTCCCCGCCTGGCCGGCTTAGCGCCCCTCCCTGCGTGGAGGTAGTGTTTGATGTAAGTTTAATTTCCCCACCCTCCATCCAACCCTCCTACGTGAGGAGTAGTTCATGTACTAAACAGCTCAAGCTACATCGGCGCAGTGTGCGGGATCCACACTTCCCCGCTCGCCCACGTCTCCGAACGGGGTTGGTTTCTTCAAACCAACCAGGTGAACTCTAAACTTTGCTCCATTAATCTTAGTGTCTGTTTATTTAATATCCGTAGATATAGCTCCGTTGTGCATGCGAGCAAGTGTTCGATCCCGGAGCCACCATCATAGTGTGGTCACCGTGGTTAAAGTGAGTGAGTGGGACCTAGTGCCCCAATTGGCACCGGCCAGCCCCATAAGCGTGGGCTACGTACCCTCGGGAGGGCAACCCTAGCCCTGCTGGCACTCTACCAGCAAGGGTCTTGATCCATCACCTCCGCCTAGCATCCTTAGTCACCCCGGGCTCACGTGTGTGCGACGGCTTTTTGGCCCCGATTTATCAACTTAATTGTTATGTGATTGTGAATGCGGAGTAGGTCCTAAGATTACTTTTGCTTGCTGCATATCCCGTAGTGGTGTCACATCAGGAGTGTTGGAAGCGTCTCGGCGCTTGTTTACGTTGTGAAAGCAGGGAGCATCGCATGCCGGAATGCCCCCTTATGAAGGACCAGTCATCTGGTGGAGGACGCAGGAGGCAGGCTCGCCTCAATGCTGTTCTAGAAGGAGAGGAAGTGCCCAGGGATGATGGGCTTATGGAAGGTACTCTTCAAATTTGTTCGCATCCTGCATTTGTGCTATTTGATATGAGTGCCTCTCATTCTTTCATCTCCCCTACTTTTGCTAAAACATTACCAATCGCATCAGTTTCCTTACCTTCAGATCTTGCTATTTCCATACCCCTAGGTTCTGGAACAAAGCTTACCGACTATTATCCTGATAGCGAAGTGATAGTAGAAGGTCATAATCTCCCCGCAAACCTAGTATGCCTTGACATGAAAGGTTATGATGCCATTTTGGGGGTAGATTGGCTTATAGATCATGATGCTTATATCAATTGCAGAAATAGGATTATTTCCTTTCGAAAGCCCTGTCTTCCAAGATTCTCTTTTCTTGGCATCAAGTACAAGAAACACCCCACTATCATATCCTCACTTCACGCTTGCAAACTTATCTTGCGAGGATGTAAAGCTTTTCTTGCTTCTGTCATTATCACCGAATCCAAAGAAATTAACATAGCAGACATCCCTATTGTAAATGAGTTCCCAGACGTGTTTCCATCAGAACTACCCAGTTTACGGCCCGAGAGGGAAGTGAACTTCACTATTGAACTCATTCCAGGAGTAGCACCTATTTCTATAGCCCATTACAAGATGGAGGAGCAACACCTGTGTCTATAGCCCCTTAGAGGATGTCCCCCATGGAGCTTAAGGAATTGAAAAGGCAATTGCAGGAACTACTAGACAAGGGCTTCATCAGACCTAGCACATCCCCTTGGGGTGCGCCGGTTCTATTTGTCAAGAAGAAGGATGGTTCTCTCAGGCTATGCCTCGATTACCGGCGACTGAATCAACTCACAATTAAAAACAAGTATCCGTTGCCGCGTATTGATGAGCTCTTCGATCAGCTTTCAGGAGCAGAATATTTCTCTAAGATTGACCTCAGATCAGGTTATCATCAGCTTAGAATTAAAGAAGAGGATATTTATAAATCAGCTTTTCGAAGTCATTATGGCCACTATGAATTCGTAGTGATGCCGTTTGGGTTAACTAATGCCCCAGCAGCATTCATGCAACTTATGAACAACGTCTTCCAGCCATATCTGGACCAGTTCATCGTCGTCTTCATTGATGACATCTTAATATATTCCAAGACGAAAGAGGAACATGAACAACATTTGAAAATATCTTTACAAACACTTAGAGAACACAAGCTTTATGCCAAACTCAATAAGTGTGAATTCTGGCTCGAGGAAGTCTCATTCGTAGGCCACATTATTTCAAAAGAAGGTGTTACTGTGGATCCTTCTAAGGTAGAAGCTGTCAAGAATTGGAGTCGGCCAACGACTGTATCTGAAGTAAGAAGCTTTCTGGGTCTAGCTGGTTATTATAGAAGATTCATTAAGGACTTCTCAAAAATTACGGTTCTTTTAACTAGACTCACAAGAAAAGAAAATCCTTTTATTTGGTCAGAGGAATGTGAGAAGAGTTTCCAAACTCTTAAGAATCATCTTACAACAGCTCCTATTTTATCACTACCAATGGAGGGTGGTTGATTCGAAGTGTATACGGATGCGTCTGGCATTGGCTTAGGATGCGTTCTCATGCAGAATGGAAAAGTAATATGTTATTCTTCAAGATAATTGAAACGTCACGAGAAAAACTAGCCCGTACATGATCTGGAATTAGCAGCGGTTATTTTCGCCTTAAAAATTTGGCGCCATTATCTTTATGGAGAAAAGTTCACGGTCTACTCGGACCATAAAAGCTTGAAATATTTATGCTTTCAAAAGGAGCTTAACATGAGGCAGAAGAGGTGGTTAGAATATCTCAAAGACTTTGATTTTGCTATTCAATATCATCCTGGTAAGGCTAATGCTGTAGCATATGCACTCAGCAGAAAACCAATAGGTATGCTATCAAGTCTTATGATAAGTGTAACTAACCTTGTTCTTCAATTTGCTCAGTTGAACTTAGATATTGACATAAAGGAAGAAGATTGTTTCATAGCTAATATCCGAGCTCAACCTACGTTGATAGAAGATATGGTCAAGCTGCAAAATGATGATCCTATATTACTAGGAATTAAAGCCAATATGGAACAAAGGCCGGATTTTTCTATTTCCAATGACGGAAGATTGTTATTTAAGGGCCGAATATGTGTACCAGATCATGAGACTACGAAGAAACTAATCCTAGATGAAGCGCATATTTCCAAATACACAATTCATCTAAGAGGAACAAAGATGTATCAAGATCTCAAAAAAAATTTCTGGTGGCCCAATATGAAGAGAGAAATCGCTGATTTCATATCTCGCTATCTCACCTGCCAACAAGTAAAGGTAGAGCATTTTAGACTCGCAGGTAAATTACACCCCTTGAGTATTCCCGAATGGAAATGGGAGAGTATAGGGATGAACTTTATTATGGGTTTACCCAAGACCAGAGGTGGACACGATGGAATATGGGTAATCATAGACCGATTGACTAAATCCGTACACTTCATACCAATAAAGAGTCGATGGTCTGTGGATATTCTAGCAGTATTATACATAAAGGAGATTGTCAAACTACATGGTGTCCCCGTCACTATTATATCTGATAGAGATCCTCGATTCACATCACAATTCTGGAAGGGTCTACAACATTCACTAGGGACTAGATTGAATTTCAGCACAGCTTTTCATCCACAAACAGATGGTCAAACAGAAAGAACGAATCAGGTAGTAGAAGATATGCTCAGGGCTTGTGCTATCGACTTTGGAGGTAGTTGACATGATCACTTGCCTCTAGTTGAGTTTGCATATAACAATAGCTATCAGGTTAGCATACGAATGACACCTTTTGAAGCTTTATATGGAAAAAGCTGTCGATCACCAATATGATGGAATGAAATAGGGGAAAAGTAATTTCTAGGCCCCGATCTTATCAGGGATTCTACATAAAAGATTAAGCTCATTCAAGAAAGAATGAAAATGGCACAAGATAGGCAAAAGTCTTATGCTGACAATCGAAGACGTGACTTGGAGTTTCAAGTAGGAGATCATGTATATTTAAAGGTTTCTCCAGCTCGTGGTATTCGAAGATTTGGCATTAAAGGAAAGCTAACTCCAAGATTCATAGGCCCGTTTGAAATTCTTGAACGGATTGGTGAAGTGACTTACAAACTGGCTTTAACTCCATAATTAGCAGGAGTCCATGACGTATTTCACGTCTCTATGCTGAAGAAGTATGTATATGATCCCGACCATATTATCACTTATGACAATCTGGAGATTCAGAAGGATATGACGTTCGAGCAAACTCCAATAAATATTCTGGAACGAGAAGTGCGTCAACTACGAAATAAAGTTATTCCTATGGTCAAGATTCAATGGAAGAAAATATGGTCATATGAAGCAATTTGGGAAACTGAAGCAGCCATGCGGAAAAGATTTCCAGAATTATTTAACTGTAAGTACACTCTTCGAAATCCATACATTGAATTTGGGGACCAAATTCTTTTAAGTGGGGGAGAGTATAATACCCCAGAATTTATATATATAATTTTTGAATTATAAAATAGTTTTCTGGAAATTATAAAGGCCTAAATAAATTAATGAAGGATTATTAGATTAATAAGTCATTATAAAACTCAATTAGGCTAATTAGTTAACCTAGCCTATCTAATTATTATCTAAAAGGTTAATGGACTAAGCCCATTAAGTTTAGCCTATATTCTAGAAGGGTAATTGGCTTATTCACATATTTTAAGGATAAATACTAATTATATAAGATAATTATATAGATAAATGAATAAAAGTATTTTATCAAATTGAAACTCTATGTACGTCACATGTAACGGTCTATCGGGCGACCGCCACAGCCCTGTAATGCACCTAGACACGACCATTACATCCTGCAGATTCCGTAAGGTGAGAAAATTACAAAAAGATTGGAACTTTGAAATCCTATCTACAAGAGATCGACTTAGGGAAGCTTATAACATTACTAAGGACTCTTAGGGATTAGGTTCTGGCAAATTAAGGACTCTAGAATCGATCTAATCTTCAAACCCTAGTCAAAACCCTATAAATAGGATCTAGTTCTGAACTGAGCGACCTTTACTTTTGGCTCGTGAAGAATCAAGGTAAGGAGTCATAAATTCGGGTAAGTTCTTTAGAAGATTTTGTTTAGTATACTTTAGACTAATGGTTCTCCAAATTTCGTGCTAGGAGATCAAACAACCAAGGAGATAGAAGCTTCCAAAGTTGCTGATTCAACCTTAGCAACCCAGGAATCTGAACGCAAGTCCCCTGAAGATCCAGAGATTAGGATGACTAAATGAGGTAATTAGAGTAGGATCCTTTAGAACTTTTTGTTCCCAATAGTTTCATCTTCTTACCCTCAAAATTTCACATCCTTAGGTCAAGAGGTTGAGAAAATAGAGCAGATTGAAGTTGCTGATTTATCACAAGAAGTACAAGGGACTAAGGGTAGCACCTAGCATCAAATTCGAAGTTTTAAGGTTCTAGAAGAGGTATGTTATCTCATGATTGGCAAAAACAACTTGTTAGGAATAAAAGCCCTCTGATTGTGTTTGATTTCATGCATTATAGACTAAGAATTTCATGATTTCATAGTTTTATACATTCATGCATTTCTTAGCCCTAAATGGAAATTTAAAAGATATTATCCTGTCTATTCACTAAACCTATGCATATAGTTGGCCTATGCATCGTTATCATGACTAGGACAGTGGTAGTATGTTGATTTCCAGGCATGTTATGTTTTCATAAACCTTTACTTAGTTTACTGCCAGCAGGTTCTCTGACGCACTAACGTGAGACCGTCACATGCATGTAACGGCCTTACGATAGACCGTCACAACATGTTATGCTTTTATTTATTCTATTGTCTCTGACGCACCATAGCAGGAGCGTTACACCACTGTAACGGCCCCTCGATAAACCGTCACACACTGTAAAGCACCTATCCTATGTTGGATACGGACTGAATAGATCTAGAGGGGGGGTGAATAGATCTTTCCCCCTTTTTGATAATTTACTAACTATCGACCAGATGAGCTACTGGTAATTAATGAATTATAGAACTAATGCAGATAGTGAAGATGCAAGCATACGTATAGGAAATTAAACACACCCAAGCACACCACAAGAGAGGATTTTTAAGGTGGTTCAGTCTCTTCCTGAGACTTACATCCACCCCTTGCTTAACTCAAGCAAGGCTTCACTATGAGAATCTCTGATCTCAATCAAAACACAGCTGACACACAGCTTGTACCTACTGACACACAGCTTGACTCTGCTGCCTCACAGCTTGACAATAATTGTAATCAGAAATGAAAAGATGATAAGAACAGGTGATGAAAGACAGGACTGAATATTGGCGTGTGTAGAAGAATAGGTGTTCAGCCTGGAACTTGATCACGCTTATGAAGAAGCCTAGACTCCTTGTTGATCTTCCAGTCAGTTGCCTTCGATTGTTCTGCTGCTGGAGATCGCACAGTCTTGAGCTAAGTCTTCCTTCTGCAGCAACGAGATTGCCTTTAACCTTTCTGCAGATTTTTGATTGGTGGAGAGCTCCTTCTTCCTCTTCTGTGTATATCTTCCTTGGCTTCTATTTCGTGCTCTCTCACTGCTCCCTTGTTCGTGATGTGTTCTTTTTGTTTTTCATACAGCCCTTTTATCAAGAGTAAAACTCTTCCCGCTCAATTTTCAGATCGAGCGCCAATCTGCTAGAAAACAGGGATCTGTTTAAATCCAATCGTTAGAACGAGTTTGACCACTTCTAAGCAAGATTGTTTCCTTGATTCTCGTGCGGAATCTTATCTCCTGAGCAGCCCAACAACCTGCAACAACCATTTGCAGGTTTTAAGGAACCAAAATAGAATTCGGTTAGAGTTCGGTTTTGGACGATATATAAACCCGTGGTCGACCATGACCCTGTTGCTGGTCGACAATGGGCAGTCCCCAGACGGCCAGTTCTTCTGGCTGAAACTCACGTCGCCCGTTGGTCGACCACAGCCTGGTCGCTGGTCGACAGGGGGCAGTTTCCAGATGGCCAGCAGTTCTGTCTGTTGCTTCTGTCTTTTCTGTGGTCGACCAGAGGCGGGGCTTTGGTCGACAGCCAAGATGCTTCCAGAAGACAGATGATCTGATGCTTTTCTGGTTGAGTTCGTTGGTCGACCATAACCACTTCCCTGGTCGACAAGCGGCCTTTGACACTTCTTCTGATTTGTTGATTTCACTTGGATTTCAGTGGACCTGAAATTACTTAACTTATCAGAGGTAAATTGAATGAGTCCAATACTTTGAAGGAACAATCAAACCACTTGTATTTGTTATGAAACAAGATAGAACTTGATTAGTCAAACATATCCTATTGTCATCATCAAAACCAAGGGATGCACAACATTCTCCCCCTTTTTGATGATGACAACCATGAGTCATTGTGACAAACAACAGATTATGAAATTCATTTGATATTGCATGCAAGGCTATCATAGCACAGATTTCATTCAGACAATTCGTTTGATGTGTCTTTCAAAAACAATAGCACTAATTACATGAGAGACTAAAAAAAAAAAATAAAGACACTGAGGACACGTAGACAAAGTAAACTTGACATCTAGACACACATCACACATCTAGGCACACAATGACACATAAGCTTCTCTCTCCCCCTTTGTCAACAGCAAAAAGTGAACCAACGCGATGAAACAAACGAGCGGTCAGGATTTAATCAGCATAACTCATATTTTGGGAAATTATCGAAGTGTACCCCCTTTCTTTAATAAGACATTTAAGTAACCTTTCCTCCCTTTCTCAAAGACCACCTTGTGACAAAGTCGAGTGGGTCTTGTGGTTCAAAGAATTTGAAAGTATTGCCCCAATAAATTGACTCCCCATATCCACTTTCTTACTCACGGCTCCTTAAACTTATAATATGGTTCATGAGATAATTTTACTAGCTGAACAAGCTGAACAGTGTTTTATGCCTCTATTTGCATATAGTGCATTAGGTCAACCATTTTTGTTGCCTTTTCGTTTTGAAATATTTAAGAGCTGTGGTCAGGTTTATCACATGCTTTTCCACACGAGGAGACACGCTTTTTACACGCCAGAAACCCCGGCTACTTAGCATGCCTAACCATTCCATTTTTAACTGGGACACACTTTTTATCCGTGAGGATATACGTTTATCAGACGCCAATATCCCCAGTTACTCAGGATGCCCAATTAATAATTTTGAGAGTGGCAGAGGTAGATTGAGTCTTCATGACATACATGTCTCCCACTTAATTTTTCAGCCAATTTTACTTTGTGATAGAGAACAGTAGTTTCTCAGAACTCAGTCCATTGCTCTACCAAGAAGGCAGAATTATGGCGTATTCCATATACATTCATGCTATAGCTGCGTTTATTTTCACTGTCCAACACAGACACAGATAGAGAAATAGTCTCATTACTAAAAGCATAAGTTCTCAATAGTCTTGAGTCAGAGTCAAGTTATGGTTTGAAGTTATTGCAGTAGTACAGGTCAAATTCTCATTACTACACTTAACCTTTACTCTCATTGATGACTTTGGTGATTTTCTTGTAAGATATGGTTAGGTTGTTCAATGATTTATTAAGGAATGAGTTTACACTTTTTACTCCCCCTCAATTTGTGAGTCCTTGCTGAAGATAGAAAACAATAAGTTGACCACAAAGAGATATTGAGACACAAGGAATGGGAAGTGAATGAGGATGAGTGAGTAAAGCAAAACTGAGCTCAGAGTCCAAAAAGTTCAGAAGATTTCCCACCAAAGCCAGCAGCCTGACTAGATCTAATTTCCCTTTTTCAGGTCCTTTGTCGACCATGGAGTGGCCTGTGGTCGACCTCTGTGTTGTCACAGAACCTGCCTGTTGAGAAGACTACGTTCTGACAAACCTGTTGTCGACCATTGGATCGCCTGTGGTCGACAGCTGCGAATTCCCAGAGCTAACTATTTCCTGTCCTGATGCCTTGGTCGACCAGCGCCTTGTCTATGGTTGACCATGGGAAGTAATCCGTAGATAAACCAGAGTTCCTCAGAGCTTGTTGAAATAGCACCCGACACTATAACCTCCAAAATCAGGACTTATCTAGTACTTAAGACCTAGTTGACACAACGAAGAACAGAAGAGACAAAGACTGTACAGTGAACCCAAGAATATTATTATTTCAAGAATTTTCAGAGGAAATTCTACAAATTCCTAACTCCCTTCTTAGAGTTGAAAATCTGTCATTGTTAAGGGGCTTTGTGAAAATGTCTGCCAGTTGTTTTTCAGTTTCTACAAAATGAAGCATGAAATTTCCTTTGGAGACCTCATCTCTTAGAAAGTGATGACGGATCTCAATGTGTTTTGTCCTAGAGTGTTGAATGGGATTTTTAGACAAATTAATAGCACTAGTGTTGTCACAGAAAATAGGTGCACATCCAAGATCTACATTGTAGTCTTGAAGTTGATGTTTTATCCACAAAACCTGTGTACCACAGCTCCCTACTGCGACATACTCAGCCTCAGCAGTGGAGAGTGCCACAGAATGCTGTTTTTTAGAAGCCCATGATATTAAACATCCACCTAATATTTGACAATAACCACTAGTACTCTTCCTATCAATTTTGCAACCAGCATAATCAGCATCTGAATATGAAATTAAATCTAGTTTGCAATAAGTAGGATACCATAAACCCAATTCTTGGGTACCGGCAAGGTAACGAAGGATACGCTTGATAGCCCCTAAATGTGAATCTCTAGGGCTAGATTGATATCTAGCATACATGCATACACTGAACTGAATGTCTGGCCTAGAGGCAGTTAAATATAGTAGGGATCCGATCATACCTCTGTATTTCTTGGCATCTACCATGTTACCTTTTACATCAGCCTCCAATGTTGCATTTGTCCCCATGGGTGACTCTATTGGTTTGCAGCTCTCCATGCCAAACTTTTTCAGCATCTCCTTTATGTACTTGGATTGATTTATGAAGTAGCCTTCTCTACATTGTAGAATCTGCAATCCAAGAAAGAACTGTAAATCACCCATTAAACTCATTTCAAACTCATTGGTCATTAGATTTGCAAATTCAGTACATAATGAAGCTTCAGTGGATCCAAACACAATATCATCCACATAGATTTGCACAATTAGTATATTCTTACCTTGGGTCTTGGAGAATAATGTTTGATCAATTTTACCTCTTGTGTAGCCCTTTTTGGTGAGGAATGAACTCAGTCTGTCGTACCATGCCCTAGGAGCCTGCTTTAAACCATACAAAGCCTTATGCAGTTTAAAGACATGATTAGGAAGATCATCATTTTCAAAACCAGGGGGTTGTTCCACAAAGACTTCTTCCTTTACAAAGCCATTTAGAAAGGCACTTTTTACATCCATTTGCTGCAATTTAATTCCATGGGACGCCGCAAATGCTAACAATATTCTAATGGCTTCTAACCTTGCAACTGGAGCATATGATTCTTCAAAATCAACTCCAAATTCTTGGTTATACCCCTTAGCCACCAACCGAGCCTTGTTCCTCATAACAACTCCTTCTTCATTAAGCTTATTTTTATAAACCCATTTGGTTCCAATAACAGGATGAGATGAGGGTCTGGGAACAAGTTTCCAAACCTGATTTCTTTCAAATTGATTTAATTCTTCATGCATGGCATTTATCCAAGATTCATCTCTTAAAGCTTCCTCTACATTTTTAGGCTCAACTTGAGATACAAGGGCTAGCTGATCTAATTCATCAACTGTTTTAAGCTGAGATCTAGTTTTCCTCGGTTCATTAATTCCTCCAATGATGTTATCTAGAGGATGATCTCTGAGAAATCTTAGATTTTCAGAATTGTTACCTGGGATGATCTCTCCTTCGGGTTGATCATTGGAATCACCTTGCTTTGGTTCTGCTTCAGTCTCCATTGGTTCCTCTTTGCCTTCCAGAAATTCCCCATCTTCATCTTTGCCTACCTGTTCAGTTTTGTCAAAGTCATTATTTTCATCAAATGTGATATGTGGGGATTCTTCAACTAGCTGATCTTTGGTGTTGTAGACTCTATAGGCTCTTGATCGGTCAGAGTATCCCAAGAAGATTCCTGGGTCACTCTTTGGTTCAAATTTGTCCAATGATCTCTTGTCATTGTTATGAATAAAACACCTTACACCGAAGATCCTAAAATGAGCTAGAGATGGCTTCTTACCTTTGAACACCTCATATGGAGTTTTCGCACTAGATGGTCTTACCATTGCCCTGTTTACAATATAACATGCTGTATTGACCGCCTCAGCCCAAAATCTTCTTGGAAGATTGGCTTCAACTAACAGGGTTCTGGCCATTTCAACAAGTGTGCGATTCCTTCTTTCCACCACTCCATTTTGCTCTGGCGTCCTTGGTGAGGAGAACCTGTGATTTATTCCTTTGTTCCTGCAGAATTCATCAAACTCTGAATTTTCAAATTCTCCCCCATGATCAGATATTATTGAACACACTTTGGACTTACCATCCTGCTTCATTCTTCTGTAAAAATCCTGAAATTCATGAAAGGCATCGTTTTTATGTGATAAAAACATTACCCATGTGAATCTAGAGAAATCATCAACTAGTACATAACCGTACCTCTTACCACTAAGACTAGCAGTTCTTGTTGGGCCAAAAAGGTCCATGTGCACAAGTTCTAGTGGTCTAGAAGATTGACTTTCAGTTCTACCTTTGAATGATTTTCTTGTTTGCTTACCTTGGGTACATGATTCACATACTTTGACATTTTGAGCAAACGAAATTTCAGGTAAACCAGAAACCATTTTATTCTTAACCAATTTGTGCAGCACCCTGTAGCTAACATGTCCTAGCCTTCGGTGCCACAACCAAGTCAGGTCCTCCTTCTTGGCGGTGAGGCACAAGTTGGAGTGGGCTGGATCATCCAAGTCTATCATGTAGACATTATTTACTCTCTTGCCCATAAACTTAACTTTAGCCGAATTTGGTTCAAGAATTTTACAGATCTTAGAATCAAAGACTACTTGATGGCCTTTGTCGCATAGCTGACTGATGCTTAGAAGATTATATTCCAGGCCATCCACTAGCAGTACATCTTCAATGCAATTTGTAGATGTCTTACCTACCTTACCTTTCCCAATGATCTTGCCTTTGTTATTCCCTCCAAATGTCACATGTCCTCCATCTTTTGAGTTTAGCTCGGAGAATTTTGCCTTATCCCCTGTCATATGTCTTGAGCAGCCACTATCTAAGTACCACTTGTTGTGTATAGCTGCTAGACACACCTGCATCACAAGTTACACAGAAACTTTTGGACCCCAATGGTACCCGGGTCCAAGATAGCTTGTGAAATTATGAAATTGCTGCAGTAATCCTTTGGGAACCCAGATTCTGTTAGAGCAGTGTAAATTTTTATTTCTGAACTTGTTCAGATTGGGTTGCTTTTGTTCTAAAGCTTCTTTAATCTGAGTCCACCTTTGTGTATTCAAGTTTTCATTTTGTTTTACCCGAAAAAACCTGTGATTTCTGTTTGCTTGTCTGGCCATGGTCGACTTTTGGTATGTCTGTGGTCGACCATCGCGTCTCCAGAACTCAGCGTCTGTTCTGGCAGCACCTCTGGTCGACATCTGGTGTACCTGTGGTCGACCACTGCTTCTCCAGTAACCAACGCCTGTTCTGGCAGATCCTCTGGTCGACAGATGAAGGGTCTGTTGTCGACCAGCCTGTCTCCAGACATCTTGTTTTCCAGATTTATGTCTTTTAACTTGGTTTAGTCCTTGGTTTGTTTGGTGATTTCTGTGAATTTGGGTTTCTTGTTTATTATTTTGAATCTTATATTGATTGACTGTTTTCTCTTTAAAATTTCTCTCTTCCTTGGTGACATTGTTCCTTTTGGAGGAGCATTCAGCTACATCCTCTTGTTTATCTTGGTATAGATTAATCAGGGGCCTTTTTCCTTTTGAGTCAGCAATCCCAGTTACGGTTTTTATTTGGAATTCCTTTTTAGCCGTAGGATTGTATCCTAACCCTTCTTTTTGAAAGTTTACTTTTATTCCCAAGACAGCATTTAAGTTTTCTTGACCTTGAGTCATTTTTTCCAAGGTCTCCTGTTTGTTTTTCAGGTCACTCTTAATTCTTTCTATTTCTCTTAGGAGTTGGTTGTTTTCTTCCTTGAGTGAATTGTTTCTTTCTTGACTTAACTTAGTTTCCTGTTCATGTTCTTGAGTCTTTAGTTTTAACTCATCAATGTCGTTTTTTAGCATTTCATTCTCTTCGAACATTCTCTTGTGGTTTTCTTCATCTAAGTCCATTTGATTCAGTTTGTTTTTCAGTGACTTGATTTCCATTTCTAGTTCAGTTTTGTTATCCATTGAATTGCTGTCTTTATTCAGTTGACTGATCTTCTTCTTCAAATGTTTATTTTCCTTTCTTATTCTTTCATAAGTATCAAGCAATTCTGAATATACTGCTTCCCAATCCGAACTAGAGAAGTCTTGAAATGGGGAACTTACCTCAAGATCACTGTTGTCTCCCTTGGCCATCAGACAGAGCTTTCCTTCTTCTTCCTCGGAAGTTGTTTCCTCTTCACTGCTCTCTTCCTCCTCACTCCAAGTGCTAATCATCGCCTTGGGTTTCTTGCCTTTCCACTTGAAGCTTGATTTCTTAGGAGCTTCTGGACATTCAGCCTTCATATGTCCAGGCTGCCTGCAATTGTAGCAAATGAGTTTGTTAGAAGGAGCCTTATGTTTATCAGATTTAAACTGGGATGACTTCCTTACCATGCCCTTTGGATTTCTGAATCCTTTACCTTCCTTCCGCAGGAATTTTTTAAATTTTCTTGTAAGCATGGCTAGCTCACCAGATTCTTCACCTGAGCTAGATGAGTCATCATTGTCAGACACCTCAGAGGTGCTTGTCTTAGTCTTTAGGGCAAGTTGCTTCTTTTTCTTGCCCTCATCTTCCTTTCTCTTCAGATTGACCTCATAGGCCATCAGGGATCCTACTAACTCATCCACTGTCATTGTTGTGAGATCCTTTGAGTCCTCAATGACTGTGGCCTTGGTATGCCACATCGATGTGAGAGACCTTAAAATTTCCTCACTAATTCCTGCTCTTTGTATGTCTTCCCTAAGCTCTTCAAGCCATTAGTCAGTTGTACTAATCTGGCATACATCTCAGAAATACTTTCATCATTTTTCATCCTAAACATTTCATATTCTGAGACTAGCATATTTGCTTTTGTCTCTCTTACCTCGGAAGTACCTTCGTAGATTACCTTTAGACGATCCCACATTTCTTTGGCTGTTGCGCATTGGGAAACTCTTGAGAATTCTGTGGGGTGTAGTGAGCACTGCATCACGTTCATGGCTCCCCAGTTGACAGTTGATTTCCTGACCTGTTCTCTGGTCCAGGTTTCTTCATCTTCCGGTAGCTCAAAAGGTCCATGGCTCACTACCCTCCACATCTCGTGGTCTTGCGCACGTAAGAACACCTGCATATGATTTTTCCAATAAGAATAATCAGTTCCATCAAAATATGGAGGTCTAGTTACAGAGTGCCCCTCAGCTATGAGGCTTTTAGAATTCAGTCCGCCCGGTCTCTCCTGGTTGTTAGACCACATATCTGGAGAACCTGCTCTGATACCACGTGTTGGATACGGACTGAATAGATCTAGAGGGGGGGTGAATAGATCTTTCCCCCTTTTTGATAATTTACTAACTATCGACCAGATGAGCTACTGGTAATTAATGAATTATAGAACTAATGCGGATAGTGAAGATGCAAGCACACGTATAGGAAATTAAACACACCCAAGCACACCACAAGAGAGGATTTTTAAGGTGGTTCAGTCTCTTCCTGAGACTTACATCCACCCCTTGCTTAACTCAAGCAAGGCTTCACTATGAGAATCTCTGATCTCAATCAAAACACAGCTGACACACAGCTTGTACCTGCTGACACACAGCTTGACTCTGCTGCCTCACAGCTTGACAATAATTGTAATCAGAAATGAAAAGATGATAAGAACAGGTGATGAAAGACAGGACTGAATATTGGCGTGTGTAGAAGAATAGGTGTTCAGCCTGGAACTTGATCACGCTTATGAAGAAGCCTAGACTCCCTGTTGATCTTCCAGTCAGTTGCCTTCGATTGTTCTGCTGCTGGAGATCGCACAGTCTTGAGCTAAGTCTTCCTTCTGCAGCAACGAGATTGCCTTTAACCTTTCTGCAGATTTTTGATTGGTGGAGAGCTCCTTCTTCCTCTTCTGTGTATATCTTCCTTGGCTTCTATTTCGTGCTCTCTCACTGCTCCCTTGTTCGTGATGTGTTCTTTTTGTTTTTCATACAGCCCTTTTATCAAGAGTAAAACTCTTCCCGCTCAATTTTCAGATCGAGCGCCAATCTGCTAGAAAATAGGGATCTGTTTAAATCCAATCGTTAGAACGAGTTTGACCACTTCTAAGCAAGATTGTTTCCTTGATTCCCGTGCGGAATCTTATCTTCTGAGCAGCCCAACAACCTGCAACAACCATTTGCAGGTTTTAAGGAACCAAAACAGAATTCGGTTAGAGTTCGGTTTTGGACGATATATAAACCCGTGGTCGACCATGACCCTGTTGCTGGTCGACAATGGGCAGTCCCCAGACGGCCGGTTCTTCTGGCTGAAACTCACGTCGCCCGTTGGTCGACCACAGCCTGGTCGCTGGTCGACAGGGGGCAGTTTCCAGATGGCCAGCAGTTCTGTCTGTTGCTTCTGTCTTTTCTGTGGTCGACCAGAGGCGGGGCTTTGGTCGACAGCCAAGATGCTTCCAGAAGACAGATGATCTGATGCTTTTCTGGTTGAGTTCGTTGGTCGACCATAACCACTTCCCTGGTCGACAAGCGGCCTTTGACACTTCTTCTGATTTGTTGATTTCACTTGGATTTCAGTGGACCTGAAATTACTTAACTTATCAGAGGTAAATTGAATGAGTCCAATACTTTGAAGGAACAATCAAACCACTTGTATTTGTTATGAAACAAGATAGAACTTGATTAGTCAAACATATCCTATTGTCATCATCAAAACCAAGGGATGCACAACATCCTAGACCGTCAGACACATGTGTTCTGTCAGCCCAAGGCAGAATAATAACCAGTTAAGTTTACTTATAAATAAGCTTAGATAGCTAAGTTTAGACCTATTATCATGACTTTGAGTTTAGTTTCTAATTCATAATCAAATTGCATGATTAATGCGTCTTAGGTTATTTTAAGTTATGCTAATTTCATTGGCTAAAACTCTATAGTTTTGTATTCTAAATCATGATTTTCCAAAGTTGTAGTGACGGAGTTTTATCTTGGTTTCATAATGTTATACATTCTTTCCTATCTATCGAGTCATTTCTTTAAGTATATGGCACATATTCCGGTATGTTGTCCATTAGTTCACTTTGCACTATAGGAACACTATTCTTGGACATGAGGACCTCTCTATTGGATATTCCTTCCAATGGACTAGGAAATCTTGTTTCAAGGCCTCCGTAATTCTCCGCGAGCCTGGGATTCCCACTAGGACATCGAGTTGGTTGTACCATTAAAGCCCATTGATTAGATTACACTATCGATGATTTTTGGTTATCAGTAATGTAACGGCTCTATGTTGGACCGTCAGGGACAAGTAACAGCCCAATATACGACCGTCACATTCCACTGAGTCCGATTTTCTTGGTTCTGGATTCAGACTAATGTAACGGCCCAATACTAGAGCGTCACATCATGTAACGGCCCAGTACACGACCGTCACACTACTTGAGTATTTTAACCCAAGGATTGACCAAGGGTTGATATTCCAAGGTTCTAGATAGACTCTTGATGATCTAGAACTTATCATATCGATCAAGAAACCTAATATAATGAATGGAAGATAAAGAACGTATCGTTATGCTGCCGATTTATTTCCATAAGCATAACCTTGCTTAAATCATTCTTGATTTCTCATGATTCTTATTGAAGCATTCATTCATTGAATTATTGTTATCATGAGCTTATTGAACTTATTACATTCTTGGCCATATTTTATTGTTAACATGCGTGGAAGTAACTTGATTTATACTTGAAGATGCGATCGAACACTGATTGTGTTTAAGGGCTCTATGCTAGTCCCCTCAGCTGATTGTCGGAAACATACTATTTTATAAACCATGGGGTATGATGCTACTGGCGTCGCATTGAGCTGGGAGTACTTTCTCTATAAATAAGTGAAAATCCACAGCACGACATGATATTCTTGTACATGACTTTCTTGCTTGATATTCCACAGAAACTCATGAAGTACTTGCTCATAAGCAAAAGATACTGGAGTGATGATTATGTGGCTTGCTAGTACATTCTCGATACATTCTTGTTCATGAAAGGCCACTATCATGTTCTTGTTACATTCTTGCTAGTTCGTACTTGCTCTCATTCTAACTTACTTGATCATCTTGTTACTTTGGTTTGATCGCATGATTGATCGCATTCACATGATTTTTACCTTATTCTTTAGAGCTAAATTGTTAATTACTTTAATAGTGCCTTCATGTTGATGCAAAGATACCTATTGGGCAAGTGTGCTCATTACCTATTTCCAATCTTTTCAGGAGATGGAAGTGATTCGAATTCGGATTCGGGTTATACAAGTAGCGGGTCCGAGAGCGAATGAAAGTATTGTCAAGATGAGAGTGAAGACTTAGGGAGTCTAAATTGTTTAGATGGAGTCTATGTAATTTTCCTATTTCTTGAGTCTAGTGCATAATGGAAATTGAATTAGTGATTGTAATTGAGGGTTCAATTTGATTATCAATGAAATAAAGTTGAAGTTTGAATATATATTATGCAATTGCATCTTTATGTGTGATTATCTTGCGCTCTGATCGTTCTTGCTTGCAAGAGGCTTACCATGCCGGCTGTTCGCGCTCCCCGAGTTAGTCTTCCGCTATAATAAAGGCTCGGGGCGTGACAACCACTATCCTCACGCCCAACTATCAAACCCTTCTTCCGTCTGCTACACCACTCGTCTTACCACCAACTACCACTGCTACTCCCCCTATCTCCACTCCACCACTAGCGCCCGCACCCGTCCTTCCATCTCGTCCTTTGTTCATTACCCCCGCCATCATTACTACGCCTCCATCAAACCCTTCACCCGTCATCCCTCCGCGGCCTGTCATCTCCACTACTCCCATAACACCCCTTATCACCACCACTACTCCTATCACCCCTACGCCCTCTACTCCTTCACTCATCCACCCCACCGGGCCCACCAAGCCGCTAATCTTGGGTCCATCTGACGCCGTGCCGGCCCAAAATCTTGCCTTACGGAGCGGGCGTTTGTTCCATAGGAACTATCCTTCCACCGGTGCTCCTGCACCTAATCCCCAGTCCTTGCAACAGGCCGCTGATCAGGAGGAGGTAGATCCGCTGCCTAGAACACAATATGATTTGCTATATCACCTAGATAGAGTGCCTGCTAAGATTTCTGTGCTGGAATTGATTAAGAGGTCCACACTTCACCTGGATGCACTCTGTAATTTTCTTCAGAAGGTGATGGTGAATGAAGACATGGCAGTGGATAGCCTACCAACAGCTCTGGCCACAATCTCTAAAGGGCCAGCAATTACATTCTCTGAAACTGAACTGGCACCCCTGAAGCTCGACAGATGCCGCTATGCATCTCTATCATTGTCAATTAGGCCAGCATAGACGCAGCGTTGGTAGATACATGGGCTTCTATTAATGTCTGCCCTCTCAGCACCCTAAGGGCCTGCAACTTGTCAGAAGATCTGCTAAAGCCCACCCCGACCACTATTGTAGCGTATGATAATTCCAGGAGGGCATGTCACGGGGTGGTCACTATACAGGCTGAGCTCGGGCCTCTCACTATGCCCATTGAATTTTATGTGCTGGATATCGACCCTATGTTCAAGGCTATCTTGGGTCATTCATGGATCGATAATGTCAATGCTGTACCATTCACTGCCCACCAATGCCTCAAATTCCCTTTTCAAGGGAGGGTGGTCAAGGTAAAGAGCATGTCCACGGTCCAGTCTGTCAAGGCCATCTCCGAGAAGATTTTGCCGACGCTATGGCCCAGTAATCGGCCTATTATTTCAGTGCTAGATCTGGATTTTCCATGGACCTATGCGCCACGCAAGCCCATCACTGTGCCAGTCGACGTCAAAATAAAGCCCCAGATTTGAGATTCAAAGGGGTGGAATATGATATTAAAGCAGGGTTATCAGCCGGGGAGAGGTCTCGGCGCACAATTACAAGGGCGAACCAAGCCGATCCCCAAAGGCAAAAAGATGAACATGAGGGGCCTCGGTTATCGAGAATCCTCACTCTCAATTCTGGGTGACTTTGGGCCATTGACATGGGACTACCGCCAACATTTTGTTAAAGGCCCTCTCCAGCCAGGCACTTTGAAGACGCCACCAAGTCAACCCAAGGAAGAAAGTACAACTTACACAGTCGACATCCCGCCATTGCTGCCTAAGGGGCCGATCGACGATATGATTAATTTCAGCCAAGCATTTGAAGAGTTGTTTTATAAAGAAGAAAGCTGCCAGACAAACCAGGAGGTACGGCTTGTATGCTATGAGCCGAAGAAGCCAGTTCACCGCCCGCGGGAAAGGAGGAGCTCACCCGTCATATTCACTTGGTCCCCTTCCCGCTTGTCTTCATTCTTTCAAAAGCTGGCATCCATACCCCGCTCACCTCCCATCTTGATCAATCCATTACTCTTTGAAATGCCAATCAATTTCCTCATTGTTAGGACATGCACGTGCTGTCCACCCGTCGATCTATTTACTATATTCTTCTCTTCTTCCGATCCCTTTCTAGACATCTTCTGCACATCTAAATATCCCCTTAGGCTTCCTCCTCCTCCACCTTCCTCTTCATCTTGTTGCATGATCTCTACTGATCTCAAAAAAAAAAATGTCAGATTCAAAACAGAGATTTCAGTGGAAGATTACGATGTCTATTCTCCATCGTCCTCCCAGGGGCATGAGACCCCTGTCGCCTCCTTCCCATTAGGTTTTCTTTGTCCTAGGTTAGACGTAGGGTTCGTCGAGTCTAGGGTAGTAGAGTCTGGTAAGTCTAGAGAAGTAGGGTCTTGTTCTAGGTCATCCAACCCTTCCTTGCTTGAGTCGCGCCCGCCGACGTGTCCTTCAAAATCCATTCCTGATAGGTTCTTGCAGGATCTAGCTCAGTGATGTCACGCTCTCCTTAGATGCCCGGAGTTCATAGCTACGACGATCGTAATCGAAGAAGATAAAGAGCAAGACGGGGTATGGAGCGATGATAGATTAGGAGTCTATGAAGTCATGGATGAGAAGGACCCGGTCGATGGTGAGGACAACGACGTAGACGACACCGCCGATCTGTATGCGCAAGGCTTAAAGAGATTCGATGAGCCATCGTCGACAGTGGATGAACTTACAAAGGAAATAAATCTAGGAACTGAAGAAGACCCCAGGCCCATCATTATTATCGCTAATCTCCCTCCAAGGGTTGAAGAGAATCTAATCAAGGTTCTAAGGGAGTATAGCGATTTTTTCATCTGGTCTTATGAAGACATGCCGGGTCTTGACCCCTCTTTGGTGGAACATTGACTCATGCTTAAACCAGGGGCAACACCCGTAAAATAAAGATCAAGAAGATTTCACCCCCACATGGCCTTAAAAATAAAAGAAGAGGTTGATAAGCTGTACAAGGCTAGGTTCATTAGAGTCGTTTTATATCCCCAGAGGGTGGCGAATATAGTCCCTGTCATCAAGAAGGATGGAAAGGTGCGCATTTGCATTGATTTCATGGATCTTAACGAAGCATGTCCCAAGGATGATTTCCCGTTGCCTCACATAGATGTTTTGGTAGACAACACCGTCGGGTACGAAGCATTGTCATTAATGGATGGCTATTCAGGCTACAACTAAATCCGTCTCGCTCCCGAGGATCAAGAGAAAACTTCCTTCACCATGCCCTGGGGTACGTATTGCTATGTGGTCATGCCGTTTGGTTTGAAGAACGCGGGTGCCACTTATCAAAGGGCGATGATGGCTATATTCCACGATATGATGCATGTTTACATGGAAGCTTACGTGGATGATATCTTGGTGAAGTCAAGGACCAAAGAGGAACACCCCACCATTCTAGCTAAGGTGCTTCAGAGAGTTAGGGAGTACCAATTGAAAATGAATCCAAAGAAGTGTGTTTTTGGAGTCTCTTCAGGGAAGTTGCTAGGCTTTATAGTTAGCAAACGAGGGATTCAGATTGATCCTAACTAAGCAAAGGCCGTCATGGACATGCCTCCACCTAAGAATATCACGGAACTCCGAGGATTGATTGGACGATTACAATTCATCAGAAGATTTATATTCCAACATTCTCAGAGGTGCCGCCCGTTTTATGAATTGTTGAAGGCGGGAGTCAAGTTTGAATGGAATCAAGACTGTTAGAAGGCCTATGAGGACCTAAAGGAATACCTGTCCAATCCTCCAGTTTTGCAACCCCCTGTCTCTGGGAAACCCCTGATCCTATACATTTCTGTCATTGAGGACTCCCAAGGAGCTGTCCTGCCACAAGTAGATGATGAAGGCAAAGAGCGGGCAGCTTACTACCTCTCCAGGTTATTTAACCCCATGGAGGCCAAGTACACTACCATGGAGAAGACTTGTGTCGCCTTAGTTTGGGTTGCTCAGAAGCTGAAACACTATTTCCTAGCCCACCCAGTTAGGTTAATCTCTAGAATGGGCCCAATTCGCTATCTCTTAGAAAAGCTTGTCCTTTCTAGTATGTTAGCTCGCTGGCAGAGCTTCCTCTCCAGTTTGACATCACATTAGTCGTTCAGAAGGCGATCAAAGGGTATGCCATTGCTGAACATCTTGCCCATCTTCCTATTCCCTGCACGGATTCTATTCAGGATGATTTCCCTGATGAGCATCTCTCGGTTCTTGCTCATCACCCCTTTTGGTCTCTGCACTTTGATGGTGCACTCAACTCTCAAGGCCGAGGGATAGGCGCTGTCCTTCTTACTCCGGAAGGGGTGACAATTCCCTTTGCATATCAACTTTGCTTTCTTGCTACCAACAACATCACCGAGTATAAGGCTCTCCTAACTGGATTGAAGCACACCTACCTCTTGGGTGCGCATTATTTGAACATCATAAATGATTCTCAGCTCGTCCTGCGATAAGTTCTGTCCACTTACCGCACTCGTGACCAGAAGCTCAAGTCGTATCAAGATTTGGTCACTCTCTTGGCTAGGCAATCTCATAAACTAATCTACATCCACACCCCTCAATCTCAGAATATTCTTGCCGATGCATTGGCATCGCTCGCTTCCTCCCTGTCTTCCCCTCTCAGTCGAAGCACTGAGACTATCATCGTCTAGAGATTGGATGCCCCTTCTCTTCATGATCCTTGGTACGCGAACCTTAGAAAAACTATGGAGGCTAGGGCTGAGAAGGAAGATTTGAAAGAAGTATCCCTAACTAAGTTAGGAGAGATTCTGGAAGAGGAAGAGTTGCCATGGTACCATGAAATCGGTTGTGCCCCTATGGTCATTTGAATCTCATAGTTTTGATAACTGCTAAACACTATAAGTCATTGTTGTTTTCCACTCCCATATGACTGACATACGTGATGCTTTGTTCATGACATGTAAGGCAATGAATGGACAAGGAATGGAGTGGAGATGGCAACAGTAAAAGCCCAATGATCGCGCCCAAACAAGGATGTAAATCCCTTCTAAACGCAAGAGTCGACACTTCACATAACCACGGTCAATGCACAATGAAGAATAGCCAACGAGGGGCCGTGCATACTTGGTTTCAACGTCCAAATGAAGAACACACTTGATTTCCATGTCCAAAGGTCACAGACTCAAGATTCTGCCAAGGTTGATGCCACAGACATGAACGGGCTGTTAAAGGAGTTAAAGGACTGAGCTAAAGGGGTCAAGGAACCAAACGGACGAAATCTGGAAACTGCCCAGATTTTGGTCGACCGCTGGCCCAGGGGCGGTCGACCAAAAAGTACAGGGACCAACTCTCAGCCAGTTTCTCAGTGGCGGTCGACCGCCAGAAGCCGCCGGTCGACCACCAGTCCCGAGCCAACAAATGTTGACTTTGGTTTTCTCTCCGAGTGAAGCCATTCTCCATGGATTTCTTTAATCCTAAAGTCACCCAATCACCCACAAAACGTGGATCTGGTCTGGAGGATGTCCAAGGACCATTCAAAAGATATAAAACCAACACAAGAGGATTAGAAACCCTAATTGAATCTAAGGCATCAAGAGATAACAAGAGAGGCTAAAGAGAAGGTTAGAAGAAGAGGTACTGTAGCCGTGAACAATACTCCGTGCAGAAGTTCTTCATCCATTCCAAGGTGATTCAAGCTTAGATCTGAAGCAAGCAACCTCCAAGGAAACTAGAAGCAATCAAGGTTCTCAAGGGTGATCAAATCTTCATTCATAAACTTCTTCATCCACTCAAGGGGATCCAAGGAAGCTCATCTCACAAGGAAGAAGAAGCCATTGTTGCTGAATCAAGAGGAGAGCTTTGTGAAGAAGAAAGAAGTCTCTGTTGGTGATCTACATCGATTGAAGAATCAGATTCAAGCTCCAGTAATCTCAGACAAGATATTTTCTCTTTGAGCATATCTCCATATCTTGTTTGAGTATTTTCATCTTGTTCTCTTTTCATTTTGTTCAAACTATTGAAACTGAGATTCGTCCCTACCGGTGGTTAGTAGGAAAGTAATCGAAAGTTCTTCGATCTGCGGTGTTGACGTCCCTACCGGTGGTTAGTAGGAAGGCAATCGGAGGTCTTTCCGATCTACGGTTTGGTGCACTACACTACTGAATCCTCACCGGGTTTGGTGAGGGGTGGACGTAAGACTGGGGATTCAGTCCGAACCACCTTAAAATCTCGTGTGTTGTAGTTTGATTGTGCGATTGCTTTGTGTTAGATGCATGCTTAGATTTAATTTCTATATTACTTGCTCATCTTGCTAAGCAAATCGTTGTGTCCTTCGTTAAGCTAGTTATATTCTGCTGTGATTCTCTTTATCTAGCGTTTAAGAGGGGTGTTCTGCGAAAAGAGAGGCAGATCTATTCACCCCTCCCCTCTAGATCCGCCATCCATTACTCAACAAGTGGCATCAGAGACTAATATCTCATTATGGGGTCCAACGACCTTGAGGGAAATGGTGGATCAGCGTCCAAAGATTTTTTACCTAAAAGATATTCTGTGAATAGGCCTCCTTATTTTACTGGAACTAATTATCCTTATTGGAAACATCGCATGCAGGTGTTCATTCGTGCCCAAGACTACGAACTTTGGCGAGTGATCAGCAAAGGTCCGTATGAGCTTACGGATGATGAGGACTTGTGGACCAAAGAACAAATAAGAAAATTCACTATCAACTGGAGTGCTAAACACAGCATGCAATGCTCACTCCATCCAGTAGAATTCTCAAGAGTGGCTACCTGTGCAACTGTAAAATAAATGTGGGACAAGTTAGAGGTAATTTACGAAGGAACCTCTCAGGTATGAGAAACAAAAGCCAACATTTTAGTTTCTGAATATGAAATGTTCAGGATGAGGCTTGGTGAGTCAATTCAAGATATGTATGCTCGCTTAACTGTGCTGACTAATAGTCTAACTGATTTGGGAAAGAAATATTTAGAGCAAGAAATTGTAAGAAAAATTCTCAGATCATTGACTCCAGCATGGCACACGAAGGCGACCGTGGTTGAAGAATCAAAAAATCTCACAACTACTAAGGTAGATGAACTCATTGGGTCATTGATGACCTATGAGATCAACCTTAAGAGCAAAGAGACTGAGGTACCTAAGAAAAAGCCCCTAGCTCTTAAAGCAGGACCCAGCAGTCAAGGCACTTCTGATGAAGGTGAGGATTCTGCAAGTAAGCGAGATGAGAGTGACGTAGCCATGCTCACACGTAAGTTCAGAAAATTTCTGAGAAAGGAAGGTAAGAGCTTCATGAGAGGAAGGTCAAAGGTAAGAAATGGTTTCAAATCTAATTCTGAAAACTTTAAGAAATCTAACAAAATCATTTGTTATTTTTGCAACAAACCAGGACATTTCAAGACTGATTGTCCTGACAGATTCAGAAAAACTGACAAATGGAAGGGCAAGAAGAAGAACAAGGCCATGGTGTCCACATGGAGCGACGAGGAGGAAAGTGATGACGGAATCAGCTCCCGAACAAAGAGAAAGAAGACCTCTGCCTCATGGCCAAAGGTGACGAAGAAACTGAGATAAATTCTCCATTTGAAAATTACTCAATTGATGATTGGGAGGAAGCATATATACAACTTATGGAAAAATATAAGATGTACAAAAAGGAGAATAAATCATTGAAAAAGAAAATTAACTCGTTTGTGCATGATCATGAAATGAATAATAAGAATGCTTCACTTGAAACTGAAATTGAAGATCTTAAGAAAATGATCGAGAACTTAGAGGAAGGAAGGAAAGAAATGGCTGACTTGGAAACTGAAAATGAGAACTTAAGGAATGAAATTGACAGCATGAAACTCAAAATGCAAACCTATGAAAAGGATAGCAAATTGAGCAATGAGAAGTATGGAGCTGTCAAACATGTCAACACTCAACTCTTGCAAAACATTGAAAACCTACAAAAAGAGTTAAAGGATAAACAACAGTCACTGGAAAGGTTTGTAGATGGAAGAGAAAACCTAGATGCATTGCTAGGTACTAGAATGAACCACAACAAGGATGGGTTGGGTTTTGATCCAACAAACAAAAGGCCATTTGGGCTAAAAACTGTCACATTTGTTTCATCTTCCGAAGCTTCCACCTCAAACACAACTCCCACACAAAACCAAGAAAAATAAAAGGAGAAAGGAAAAGAAAAGATTGAAGAGGCAGTCACTGAATTTCCCAAAAAGTCTTTCCAAAAGCCTAAGAAAGGTCGACCTTCCCTGCATCATAGGTCAGCACTTCCTTGGCCATTGCCTGCTCAATCTTCCAGATGTCACAATAACTGGATTGCACATTCATATATGCCAACACCACCATACTTTTGGAAAAATTGTGATTCATGTGTTCACCAATCTTATAAGCCTCAATCCCCTAGGTGGCTAAACAATCATTTTCAACCCAAAATCAACCAGTGGCCTAGATGTGTTCAGAAGTAAACTTCCTCAAACTTCCACAAAGTCCAACAAAGAGCCTCAAAACAGAAAATGAGTGTCAAAGTTGAAAAGAAAAACAAAATCCCTGTACTAAGCAAAGAAAACGTGAATGCAAGGCAGATTTGGATTCCAAAAGAGATGGTATCATGTTTTGAAAATCTGAAGAAGTTGGTGGGACCAAAGTTTTGTTGGGTTCCAAACCCCATTGCTTAATTCCTTGTGCGGGAGTGTCTTGGAGCCATGCATAACAGGTGGTATCTTGATAGTGGCTGTTCAAGACACATGACTGGAGATAAATCAAAATTTTGTCTCTTGGAGGAGAATGAAGGAGGACACGTCACATTTGGAGGGAACAACAAAGAAAAAATCATTGGAACAGGTAATGTAGGTAAGAACCTCTCCAACTCCATTGGAAATGTGTTGCTAGTTGATGGTTTGAAATATAATTTGCTCAGCATAAGTCAATTGTGTGATAAAGGTTATAAAGTGTTGTTTGACTCTCATGAATGTAAAATTCTTGAACCAAAATCTGACAAGGTAAAATTTTCTGGAAAAAGAGTCAACAATGTTTATATGATTCACTTAGACGATCCTGCTCACATAAATATTTGTCTTGCTGTACCAAAATCTGAATTTGCATGGTTATGGCATCGTAGACTAGGACATGCTAGCTACAATGTCTTACATAAATTGTTAAAGCATTCAATGATGAAAGGGTTGCCTGAACTATCTTTTAAACAAGAAAACAAATTGTGTGATGCATGTGCCCTAGGTAAGCAAACAAGAAAATCCTTCAAGGCTAGATCTGCAAACATGTCATCTAAACCACTTGAGTTGATTCATATGGACTTATTTGGTCCAACCAGAACTGCTAGTTTAAGTGGTAAAAAATATAGATATGTCTTGGTGGATGATTACTCTAGGTTCACATGGGTTTTCTTTCTCACACATAAAAATGATGCTTTTGATGAGTTTCAGGCACTCTATATGAAGATAAAGCAAGACGGTGAGTTCAAAATCTCCAACATTCAATCTGATCATGGTGGTGAATTTGAAAATGCTGACTTCTATAATCTTTGCAGGGCTGAAGGCATTTCATACCGATTTTCTTCACCAAGAACACCAGAGCAAAATGGTGTAGTTGAAAGAAGGAACCGAACGCTCATAGAGATGGCAAGAACAATGCTTGCCGAACGGCAACTCCCAAGGAAATTTTGGGCTGAGACGGTAAACTCGACATGTTACATTATCAACCGCTCTATGGTAAGGTCACACACCAAAAAGACTCCTTATGAGTTACTGAAAGGTAAAAAGCCCTCTCTCTCACATATGAAAGTGTTTGGGTCTAAATGCTTCATCCATAATAATGATAAAAGAGACTTAGATAAATTCAAGCCCAAGAGCGATGAAGGTATATTTCTTGGATATTCTGATAGATCTAGGGCTTATAGAATTTATAACATTAAGAGTCAAACTGTGGAAGAATCACCCCATGTTTCCTTTGATGAATATCATGATGATTCTAATAATAATAACTCTTGCAGGAAAAACGATGAAGATGGGGAATTTCTAAACATGAAGGAAAAGAATAATTCTTCACAAGAAGATACAAAAGAAGATGGTGACCTAGCTGAATCAAGCAGTGCAAGGGATCAAGCTCTAGTAGAAGGTAATGATACTACAGACATTAGAATTCTTAAGGATCATCCTTTAGAAAATATCATTGGAAGCTTGAATGATCCACCTAGAACACTGTCACATTTTAGAATTATGGAAGAATTAGATCAACTTGCTCTTGTCTCCCAGATTGAACCCAAGAATATTGATGAAGCATTAAAGGATGAAAACTGGATAAATTCAATACAAGACGATTTAAACCACTTTGAAAGAAATAAAGTTTGGCATCTTGTTCCTAGACCATCATCACAATCTGTCATAGGCACTAAATGGGTCTTTAGGAACAAACTCATTGAGGATGGTAAGATAATAAGAAACAAGGCTAGATTGGTGGCTCAAGGGTATAATCAAGGGTTTGGGGTAGACTTTGATGAATCTTACACCCCAGTTGCTAGACTTGAGGCCATCAGAATTTTACTTGCCTTTGCATGCTCCCTTAAGATAAAGTTGTATCAAATGGATGTAAAAAGTGCCTTTTTAAATGGTTTGATCAAAGAAGAGGTTTATGCGGAGCAGTCCCCTGGCTTTGAGAACTCTAACCATGCAGATTTTGTATACAAGCTAGACAGGGAACTTTATGGCTTGAAGCAAGCACCAAGAGCTTGGTATGAGAGACTGAGCTCGTTCCTTATTAAGAAAGGGTACACATGAGGTAAGGTAGATCAAACACTTTTCACCAAGAAGCAAGATAAGAACATCTTGATTGTTCAAATTTATATTGATGATATTGTGTTTGGTTATACTAAATCTGAAATGTGTGAGGAATTTGCTAACCTCATGACTAGCGAATTCGAGATGAGCCTAATGGGAGAACTCCAATTTTTTCTCGATTTGCAGGTCAACCAAGGAGAAGATGAGTTCTTCATAAGTCAAGCCAAATACATCAAGGAGCTGCTAAAACGATTCAACATGACAAGCTACAAAATAATTGCAACTCCTATGAGCACCACAACATCACTGGATTTGGATGAAAATGATAAATTAGTGGATGCAAAAATCTATAGAGGTATGATTGACTCTTTACTTTATTTGACTGCATCTCAACCAGATATCCAGTTTAGTGTTTGTCTCTGTGCTAGATTTCAAGCTAGTCCTAGAGAATCCCACTTGACTGCCGTCAAACGTATCCTTAGATATCTTGTCGGCACTCAAGATTTGAGATTGTGGTATCCGTCATCATGTGATTTATCTCTTATATTATATTCTGATGTGGACTACGCTGGATGCAAGCTGGATCGCAAGAGTACTAGTGGCTACTGCCAGTTTCTGGGCGGGTGTTTAGTTTCTTGGGCCTCCAAGAAATAACACTCGGTTGCTCTCTCAACCGCAGAGGTAGAATATGTTGCTGCGGGGAGTTGTGGCACCCAAGTGTTGTGGATTAAACACCAACTCCAAGACTACTTAGTGGATCTTGGTTATGTCCCGATTCTGTGTGATAACACAAGTGCTATCAACCTTACAAAAAATTCAGTCCAGCACTCTAGGACCAAGCATATTGAGATTAGGCATCACTTCATTAGAGATGAGGTCTTTAAGAAAAACTTTGAACTGCATTTTGTTGATACACTCAATCAAATTGTTGACATTTTCACCAAGCCTTTGTGTAATGATAGGTTTACAACACTCAGAAGGGAGCTTAGTCTTTGTAGACCTCAGACTAATAAAAATTGAAATGATGATTTTCTTCAGCTTGGTTGTGTGTTTTTGGAGATTGATTTCCATGCATTGTTTATATGTAAATATGTCATTCTGCATGTGGTGTAGCATTGCATGTAGTTCCATAACAAAGTTGAATTCATGTTCACGATACACTGCATGGTTTGTGTAGCATCATTCTTGCATAGCCATGGTATATTAAATGTTGATGTATGGAAAGGCAGGTTATGCTTGTTTAGAAGCACTCAATATGCGTGAGGTTTCACCTCCACCAAGTACCATGCGTCACTATCGCATATAGGCCATATAGTAAGGGGGAGATGTCTCTTTGAAGCATTCATGCATATGTTTTATCTTCATTCTGTTGCCATTAATAAGTGTACAACCATGTGTTGGGTCATGCATTTCATCTCTGCCAACTTCATGTTTGACCAGGTCAATCCCTACATGGTACAAGTCAACCTCTCCTTGATAATTGTCATTGCACTTGATTGAAAAAACATAACTCCTTGAGTACATCCATTGCATGTCCTTAGGGGGAGTCTTGTTGCTTTTCTTAACCTTTTGCAATCTGAACTTCAATGGCCTCCAGTTTGAATAAGAGATCATGACACAGACGGAACAATGGCATAAGCGCTTTCTATTATATGAACTGATGATTGTGCATCAAATGAAAATGGTTCAGATTTAATGATTTCCTTGAAGTTCTGATATATTTTTGAAATCATCTATGTTCCGTGGTGTTAATAGACTTTAACTAGAGATTGCATGTTGTGCTTTGAATGACTATCCTGAAATCTGAAAATTCAAACGTCATTGCAACGTTGGTTGAAGTTGCTAAAGCTTAGTATTGTTGTTAAACACCTTGATGAGTTGGAATTCGTGAAAATCAATGTGACAGAGCAATGATATTATTGCACGGAGAAATATATCACATCCTCAAAACAAGTGATGAATGATATGTCATGATGTGCCCCTGTTATCTCTGTCTTAATTAATTTGGACTCTAGGCAGAGCACTGGCATAATTGCTAGGAAATATATCTTCTCATCAAAGAAATGAGATCGGATATGTCATGACGTGACTTTGCTATCTCTGTTCATTCTGAAGCATAACAGTCAGTCTTACCAAATACCTAGGAATACTGGCGTCTAAACGTGTATTCTTACGGATAAGAGGCATGTACTAGACTCGATTGCTCATAAAATATGAGTCACGTGCATAAAACTACAAAAGATCATGCAAAACAGTGTTGAAATCATAAAATTCTATGCTTTAGTCATGCTTGTTTAACCTTAATACTAGTTTGTGCTACACTCGATGACGTTTTTGAATATGAATGTATAAGACAAAGGAAGGTTCACCATTGCCATGATATGCACTTCTGGTTCATTTCTATTAAAACATGGATGTAGCTGCTTTTCGAACTCTATTGTTGATTTCAGAATTCATTAACTTTGAACCATGTATACGCATCAAGGCATGTTTCAGATTTGCATATCATGGTTTGCTCTTTATTCTAATTCCGCTCTGCTTGCCTTATCCCACCTTTTTGCTGTTGTCAAAGGGGGAGAAGAACCTTGGGTGAGTCATTTATGCACGGAAGGGTTTGTGAGCCATTTATGAACGGGGGAGAACCTTAATGAGGGAGAACCTTAATGAGCCATCTTTGAAAACTTTGTGTTGTGAGCCATTGAGACATACCATTTGTGCTTGTGAGATTTGTTGTCAAAGGAGCGCATTGTCAACGGGGGTGCATAACATAACATACATTGTGAGATTTGTGAGACAGGGAAATGAGAGATCATGCATATACATACGGGGAGAGCAACATTCGTTCACATGCCCATTCATAACTTGTTCAGCATTCACATGAAATTGATTCATCCATGCATATCTGTTACTTTGTATCTTGAGCTGCATATGTTGTCAAATCATCACTCTGTTTGCCTTCTTAAATATTACTGTCATATAATGGCTCAAAGTGTTGCCATCATCAAAAAGGGGGAGAATGTTGTGCCCCTATGGTCATTTGAATCTCATGATTTTGATAATGGCTAAACACTATAAGTCATTATTGTTTTCCACTCCCATATGACTAACATACGTGATGCTTTGTTCATGACAGGTAAGCCAATGAATGGACAAGGAATGGAGTGGAGATGGCAATAGTAAAAGCCCAATGATCGCGCCCAAACAAGGATGTAAATCCCTTCTAAACGTAAGAGTCGACACTTCACATAGCCACGGTCGATGCACAATGAAGAATAGCCAACGTGGGGCCGTGCATACTTGGTTTCAACGTCCAAATGAAGAACACACTTGATTTCCATGTCCAAAGGTCACAGACTCAAGATTCTGCCAAGGTTGATGCCACAGACATGAACTGACTGTTAAAGGAGTTAAATGACTGAGCTAAAGGGGTTAAGGAACCAAACAGACGAAATCTAGAAACTGCCCAGATTTCGGTCGACCGCTGGCCCAAGGGCGGTCGACCAGAAATTCCAGGGACGAACTCTCAGCCAGTTTCTCAGTGGCGGTCGACCGCCAACCCCGAGCCAACAAATGTTGACTTCGGTTTTCTCTCCGAGTGAAGCCATTCTCCATGGATTTCTTTAATCCTAAAGTCACCCAATCACCCACAAAACATGGATCTGGTTTGGAGGATGTCCAAGGACCATTCAAAAGATATAAAACCAACATAAGAGGATTAGAAACCCTAATTGAATCCAAGGCATCAAGAGAGAACAAGAGAGGCTAAAGAGGAGGTTGGAAGAAGAGGTACTGTAGCCGTGAACAGTACTCCGTGCAGAAGTTCTTCATCCATTCCAAGGTGATTCAAGCTTAGATCTGAAGCAAGCAACCTCCAAGGAAGCTAGAAGCAATCGAGGTTCTCAAGGGATATCAAATCTTCATTCATAAACTTCTTCATCCACTCAAGGGGATCTAAGGAAGCTCATCTCACAAGGAAGAATAAGCCATTGTTGCTGAATCAAGAGGAGAGCTTTGTGAAGAAGAAAGAAGTCTCTGTTGGTGATCTACATCGATTGAAGAATCAGATTCAAGCTCCAGCAATCTCAGACAAGATCTTTTCTCTTTGAGCATATCTCCATATCTTGTTTGAGCATTTTCATCTTGTTCTCTTTTCATTTTGTTCAAACTATTGAAACTGAGATTCGTCCCTACCGGTGGTTAGTAGGAAGGTAATCGAAAATTCTTCGATCTGCGGTGTTGACGTCCCTATCGGTGGTTAGTAGGAAGGTAATCGGAGGTCTTTCCGATCTGCGGTTTGGTGCACTACACTAGTGAATCCTCACCAGGTTTGGTAAGGGGTGGACGTAGGACTGGGGATTCAGTCCGAACCACCTTAAAATCTCGTGTGTTGTGGTATGATTATGCGATTGCTTTGTGTTAGATGCATGCTTATGTTTAATTTCTATATTGCTTGTTCATCTTGCTAAGCAAATCGTTGTGTCCTTCGTTAAGCTAGTTATATTCCGCTGTGATTCTCTTTATCTAGCTTTTAAGAGGGGTGTTCCACGAAAAGAGGGGCAGATCTATTCATCCCTCCCCTCTAGATCCGCCATCCATTACTCAACAAAATCGAGCTGTACTCTAGGGATGGATCGTTCCTAGAAGGGTCAAATGCAGAGCAACGTATGGCTATTAGAAGAGCCGCCTCGAAGTACACTATCATTGCTAGAGAATTGTACAGGCGCGCTATCAATGGAATGCTCATGAGATGTCTAGATGATGATGAAGCTTGGAAGGTGGCCGAAGCAGCACATTCAAGTGAGTGTGGAGGTCAAGTCAATGGCTAGGCTCTAGCAAAGAAAATCCTTAGGAAGGGCTACTGGCCCACTCTAGAGGAAGAGTGCTCCCTCTATGTCTGGAGGTGTCTTAAATGCCAACTCCACGCTGATAAAATCCATGCTCCTGCTTCATCTCTTCATTCTCTCTCTACTCCTTGGCCATTCTCTATGTGGGCTTTCGACATTGTCAGCCCGCTAGGTGATCCTAATTCTCAGACAAAGCAAAAATTATTCATCCTTACCACCACTGAGTACTTCACCAAGTGGGCCGAAGCGGAGGCGTACGCAGAGATCAAATCTACCACGGTGTGCCGCTTCATCCTGAAGAATATCATTTCACAGTTCAGAGTGCCAAGCAGCATCGTCACCGACAATGGACCCCAGTTCATCTCTCAAGAGCTCCAAGACCTTTGTAAGAAGTTCAATATTACATTACATCATTCATCGCCATATTACCCGCAAGGCAACAGTCAAGCGGAATCCACTAATAAAACCCTTCTTAAAATCATAAAGAAAACATGTGAATCTTACAATTTTTTTGATTGGCCTGAAAGATTAGTAGAAGCTCTATGAGCTTACCGCACCTCCGTCCGTACTCCTACGGGGCAGACCCCCTATGCTCTCACTTACGGGATGGAGGCGGTACTCCCATATGAGATCTTGATCCCTTCCCTAAGGGTGCAGCTCGATAAGGAACTTAATCTTGATGAACGTCGAGAGGCATTGCTCATTCAGCTGGAACTCTTGGATGAGAAGTGGATGAACGCAGCCGATCACGTGTTCATTTATCAAAAGAGAGTTTCACGTTATTTTCAAAAGAAGGTAATCGAACATAAATTCCAAGTAGGTGATATGGTTTTGAAACGCAAATTCATTCGGTCCGGAAGTCCTAGGTCCAAATTGCAACCTAACTGGGAAGGGCCGTTTGTCGTGAGAGAGGATTATCCAGGGAACGCATATCGTCTAGTTAACGCAGAAGGTGAGGAGCTGTCTCACGCCTGAAATGTGTTGTATCTTAAGCGTTTCTTTCCTTAGAGTCAGGCTAATGAAGGCCCGGTAGCGAGGTGCCTCTTTCATCGATCGTGAAGGAGGATTCCGAGATTGGTAATTCACACACTTCACGACATCCCTGGCCAGGTTTCCCAGTTTTTGAAAACACCGTTTCTCTTTGGCCATGCTTGGGGGAAGTCAAAGTCCCTGTCCGTTTCTCTCTTCGGCTGAATCTAGGGGCAAGAGGCGAATAAGGGGGCGATAACTAATCTAGACACCCTGATGAGAGGAGGTCTCAAATAGGGGCAGTCCATTATGACCTGATTCCACAAGAAAAAAACATCACGCTAGAAAAAAAGAGAGAAAAGGAGTAAAATAATGGTAAATAAGCAAAGTCCATCTCAAAAGACCATGAGCTCGAATCTTTAAGCTCCAAAAATATGAAACTAGGCATGGCAAGAGCGGCAGTACAGTTCCCCGCGGGACGTTATGAGCTCGGTCGTATGCGTGCCTAGAGTGGATGAAGGTTCGATGACGGACATAAAGTCCCGGCGCAACAGACTGAATCTCTGAAAGAGTTATCATGAGAACGACTCAAACCCTAAAACTTCTATACTTGGCCTAGGCTTACCTCTTGAATTCTCTTTTTCTTTTTAGGACTAGACCGTACCCTGGGTATGGCCTCGGTAGAAGCACCGTTATGTAGATGGGCCCTAGCTAAGGGTTGTCACTTTGAAAGCACACCAATCTATGGAGATTCCTAGTGAGACAGGTAGGGCTCTCGTTGTCGGGACGTAATTAGCTTTTCAAAAATAAAAAAAAATAGATATTGTAAAATCCAAAAAAATCAGATATTACAAATACAAAAAAAATCAGATATTTCAAAAACAAAAAAAATCAGATATTTCAAAATCAAAAAATCAGATATTTCAAAATCAAAAAATCAGATATTTCAAAATCCCTAAAAAAATCAAATATCTCAAAATCCCACAAATACCATCATCTTTGCATAAGCATGCATTGCATTTTACATTTTCTCATTACATTTTTGCCTATTTAATAAGGCTCCACCCCTTGACCAAATATCAAGAAATGTTCATTCTCTAACTTGTGGCAGGCAAGGGGTTGAGTTTGAGAACATATCTAACTTATTTTCTTGTTTAAGTGTGTGCAGACACAGGTTTAATTCGCTCAAGGTTGAAAGCTCGCAGCATTCTCTATTGCTTGTCCCTTGTGGTCTATTATTAGACTGCCAATTTCCCTGACGGTCCAGTTAGGGACCGTCATTTTTTCCCCGAAAGCCAAAACTCTCAGCTTCTCGGAGCATCAACCCTCACGGTCTTTTATTAGGCCGTAACCAGGTTCTGGCGGTCTATATGACGACCGCATGTCTCTCCCGAAAGCCAAAACTCTTAGTTTTTCTTGAGCATTGCCTCTGGCAGTCTATCATTAGACCGTTAGGTTCGGTTAGCGGCCCTTCTATAGACCGTTTATCAGACAGAGAACTCTGTTCTGGGTATTGTTGTCCATTCATTCAAGTTCAGTCAAGCCTTTCATTGCACATATTTCAAATCAGTCTTCTTATTTCATCCAATCCAGTTCATTGAGCATCATTCTATTGATCATTTTAAGTACATCAAGGTGTAAAGCTTAAATTACATTCAATTTTCCATCTGCGCGGGGCCGGATCTTGCGCAATTCCTTGACGTAAGCACGGTACTCCTCTTCATCTTCTTTCACTTCTGCTTGCATGGTGCGTACCCAGCTGACCTCCCACATGGTCAGAGCGCTCCGGATTGCTCGCTTGTCCTCCTCAGTCTCGATCTTCCTAGCTTGAAGGGGAGGGAAGTGTGATAGTGCGGGAACCGTAGTACGGAGAAGCCCAATCTGTAGATAGCATTGATGCGGGTTGTAGATCGCCAGGGTAGTGTTCCCTACTAGCTGCAAGTCTAGGCTCGGTCGCCGAGATAATCTGAGGATGGTGCCTTGAAGTGCTCTTGGTCGCATCATGAACTTATCAATTGGCAAAGTGTTGAGGTAGAGGTGCCAATCATCCCATATTTTCTTGTCCGCTGTCCGGCACTCAAACTGTGAAGGAAAACCAGATGCACCTCCTATAAAGGATAGAGGATGGCTCCCGAATATGTGGCTAGCTGAAGGCATGTCCTCCTTGGGTAGAAACTTAAGTCTCACCCCCATCCAACACTCAAGGATGATCATTGACCCAAAGAGTGGTCCCCCTAGGCAAGCTGAACTAAGACCTTCATATAAGTAAGAAAGGACCGCTTGAGAGATGGATAAACCCCGCCACAACCCATTGATGATGCTGAGATTTTGGATGTCCAAGAGGTGGTCGGTGGTAGAGAAAAGAAAGACCTCGCATAAGCAAATTGAGGTAGCTTTGGCTATGGCTTCAAATATCCCGATCTTGTTTTTATAATAAGCGGTGATCCATTGAGCCATGGGTGTCAAATGAATATGGCATGGGCTGATTGTCACGTCCCAAGATTATGCAGCGGAAATAATCAAGAATGTGAACATTCGGCTAGTACGCCTCGAGCAAGTAATATAATCAGAGCGCAAAAACAATCACACAAAGTAATTGCATAATAATTTAATCAAACCTTCACCTTTATTTCATATCCAATAATCATAATCCAAGTACATGAATATTTGACTCCCCTAGACTCAATAAAAGAAAAATTACATGTAAGGACTCAATCTAGACATGTTTTGACATTCTAAGTCTTCACTCGAATACATAGACTTTCAATCGCTCTAGATCCATCACTTGAGTAATCCGAATCTGACTCACTCGTACTTCCTGAAACATTGAGAAAGTAGGTAATGAGCACACTTACCCAGTAGGTATCTTCATATCAACATGTACGCAATGTTAAAGTAATTAATATTTTAGCTCTAAAAGAAATGAGATAAATCATGTAGATATAATGAAACATGCGAATAAATCCAATGTAACAAGATACGATCAAGCTTGAGATATGAGAATATGATTGGATCAAGTATAGAACAAGAATATAAATTTGGCCTTTCAAGAATGTAACAAGAATGTACTTTTCATAACCATGAAGGTTATGCACTAAAATGTCATGTAACAAGCAAGAATGTACTCTTCACTTAGTAACAAGTACTTCATGAATTTATGTGGATCACCATGGGTATTTCACTTATTTATAGAGAAAGTACTCCCAGCGTAATGCGACGCCAGTAGCATCATACCCCATGGTTTACAGTATGTTTCTGACAATCAGCCGAGGGGACTAGCATAGAGCCCTTGAACACAATCAGTGCTCGAACTGCATCTTCAAGTATAAATAAAGATACTTCCACGTTTATAACAATAATATGGCCAAGAATGTACAATTTCAACTATAGTTCTATGATAATGTAACCAAAAATAAGAATGCTACAATTAAGAATAAGAGATCTCAACAAATGCATTTAAATAACTAGGTTATGCTATGGAAATAAAGCGGCAATATAACGGTACATTTCTTTTACTCTCAAAATTACTTAGGTATCTTGGGAATAATGTGACAGGTTCTAGATAATCAATTGGACCATCTAAGAACATAGGAAAATCAACCCTTGAGTCAAACCCCGGGTTAATCAAACTCATGACATTAGCGGTCATTTACCGGATCGTTCCTTGATCATGGCGGTCTAGTTCAAGACCGTTAACTAAGACAGTTCGATATTTTGAAAATAAAACATCTGGAGTCTTTAGCGGTCTAGTGGAGAACCGTTTAGGATCCATTAGCGGTCTAGTGAATGGCCGCTAGCAGACTCTGGCGGTCAACCAGACGGTCACTAAGGGTCCAGAATATATAACTCCGATATAAGTGCTTTCTAAATAATTGGGTTTTAATGGTACAATCAGCTCGGCGTCCTAGTGAGAATCCCAGGCTCGCAGAGTCTTATGGAGGCCTTGAAACAATATTTCCTAGTCCGTTGGAAGGAATATCCAAATGAGAGGTCATCATGTCCAAGATTATGTTCCTAATGTGCAAAAGTGTAACTAATGACAATATACCGAGATATGTGCCATGTACTTAAGAAAATGACTCTTAGAAGAGAGAGAATCGTGATAAATCAAGGATCAAGTTAAATCATGAATCCTCTACTTAAAACATGTATTTAATTTCAAGAGTATATTGTTTTGGTCATAAATTAACATAAGTTAAAAATACTACCAATGTGCACAAAACATGAAATCTATTATGATGAACCAGAAATTTAACTAAGTATAGGAAAACAGTACTTAAAATAGGACTAAAACTTAGTTAACTAGGCTTATTATATCATGACTATGGTTAATTCTGTAATATGGTTCGGATTAGCAATATTATAGAATCAGAAATAGAAAATGATCTAATACAGGGCCGTCTATCTTTGGCTAGCGGTCTATCGTATGACCGCGATATTTCCCTGGCGGTCGAGAGGAAGACCGTTTCTTCTTGTGTAAACCCGAGTTCAAGAAGATAATAAGACTAAATACTAAACTAATGCAAATCATGTATGAAAATCAACATATATAAACTTTCTATGGCATGATAGAACAAGGATAGGCCAACAATATGCATAGGTTCATGTAATTAACAAGAAATTTCCTTTTATTCTCATTAAGGCTAGTTCATGCATGAAGACTTAACTAGATGCATAGTCTTAGTAAAAACATGAAATTCACGGTGTACAATGCATGGAATCGAATGAAACTAGAGGTCTTTTATTCCTGACATAAAGTTTAATCCATCCATGAGATAACCTACCTCAATTTAATCCTTCTAGATAGTCAATTTCGGACTGGAAGTCAGCCCTAATTTTGCTCGTTCTTGTACTATATCAGTAACTTCACGTCCCTCTATCTCCTAATTCCCTTGACCTTTGGACGTGAAATTTTGAGGGTAAGAAGAGGGTACTAACATGAACAAATTTGTCTAAAGAACATCTATCTAATTACCTCGTTTAGGGCTTCGAATTCCTTGATTAATCAGGGTCAGACGCACTAATTCCTGAGTTTTTGTTGTAGAATCAGCACCTTTGGAAGATGCTAACTCCTTGTAGACTTGATCTCCTAAAATAAAATTTAGAGGGTAGTTAGTTCTAAATATAATGAACAAATTTCTAAAAGAAACTTACCTCTAATTCTACCTCCTTACCTGAGTTCCACGCGAGCCAAAGTAGGGGTCGCGCATGTCAAATCTTGAATCTATTTATAGGGTTTAGGTACGGTTTTGAGGATTAGAATGATTCTAGAGTCCCAATTAGACTTTAGATCGATCCCTGAAAGTCCTAAGCATCCTTACAAGTCCTCATTCGTTGGTCTCTAGAGTTTTAATCGCCAAAAATCTAATCTTTTTACACTTGCTTTCACTCACGGCATCTGTAGTGGGTAGCAGTCATTGGGACGACCGTTTTATGCCCCTTAGCGGTCTCGCAATAGACCGTTTTCAACCTTAGGCGCCGAATTTGAACTAATTCAAACTCTTTTGATATTATCCCCATTATTATCCATTTACTTATCTTCCTAAAGAGTCATTATCCCTTAATTCCGTGATTTCACCTATTCCTAGCATCTAGAACATGGGCCAAGGTCCAAAACAATCTTTTTGGGCCTATTGGGTTTATTATATGGGCCTAATCCTCTTGGATTAGTGTAGGGCCTAAATAATTAAATATAATTCATTATAATTAATAGCCCATTAAATGCTTTAATAATTATATTTTAAATCTAAAAAATTCTTAGAAAATCCTTGGGCGTTACACCCTCCCCCACTTAAAAAGAATTTGTCCCCAAATTCAATACATAGATTTATAGATAGTGTACTTACATTAAAATAATTATAGAAATCTTTTGCGCATGGCTTCTTCCGTTTCCCATGTTACTTCATGTGGCCATAATTTGGTCCATTGGATCTTGACCATAGGAATAATTTTATTCCGTAGTTGACGTACTTCTCGTTCAATGATCTTGACTAGCTTTTGCTTGTTTGTTAAGTCCTTTTTGATTTTCAAGTTCTCATAAGTAATGACATGGAATGGATCAGGTACATACTTCTTGAGTATTGAGATGTGAAATACATCATGAACTTCAGATACTTGAGGGGGTAAAGCTATTTGATACGCCACCTCGCCAACCCTTTCAAGAATTTCAAAAGGGCCAATGAATCTTGGAGCAAGCTTGCCTTTGATACCAAACCTTCGAATATCCTGACCTGGAGAAACCTTAAGAAATACATGATATCCTACTTGAAACTCCAAGTCGCGCCTTCGATTGTCAGCATATGATTTTTACCTATCTTGCGCCATCTGGAGTCTCTCCAGAATAAGCTTTATCTTCTCGGTAGTATCCCTAATGATGTCAGGACCGAGAAATTGCCTTTCTCCTACTTCATTCCAGCAAATAGGTGAATGACAGCTTCTTCCATATAGAGCCTCGAATGGTGCCATTTGTATACTAGCTTGATAGCTATTGTTGTATGAAAATTCTACTAGAGGTAAATGATCGTGCCAGCTTCCTCCAAAGTCGATAGCACAAGCCCTGAGTATATCTTCCACCACTTGATTTGTTCTTTCAGTTTGACCATCAGTTTGTGGATGGAATGCAGTGCTAAAGTTAAGTCGGGTCCCTAATGAATGTTGTAGACCCTTCCAGAATTATGATGTAAATCGAGGATCTCGGTCAGATATGATGGTGACTGGGACACCATGTAATTTAACAATCTCTCTCATGTATAATGCTGCTAGTACATCCACAGACCATCGACTTTTGATTGGTAGAAAATGTGCGAATTTAGTAAATTGGTCTATGATCACCCATATACCATCGTGTCCACCTCTTGTCTTGGGTAAACCCATGATGAGATCCATCCCTATACTTTTCATTTTTCACTCGGGAATATTTAAGGGGTGTAATTTACCAGCGGATTTTAAATGCTCTGCTTTGATTTGTTGGCAAGTGAGACACCGGGATACAAAATCTGCTATTTCTCTTTTCATATTGGGCCACCAAAAGTTTTTTTTCAAATCTTGATCCATCTTGGTAGCACCAGGGTGAATAGCATACTTTGATTTGTGAGCTTCTTCCATGATCAATTTCTTAGTGTCATCATGATTCGGCACACAAAATCGATCCTTAAACAATAATCTTCCATCATTTGAGATAGAAAAATCCGGCCTCTGAGCAATATTACCCTTAATCTCCATCAACGTAGGGTCATTTTCTTACAATTGGACTAAGTCTTCGATCAATGTAGGTTGAGACCTTATATTGGCAATCATACCTCCTTCTCCTTCTCTATCAATATCAAGATTTAAATGAGAAAAACCTTCAATAAGACAAGTTATACCTTTCCGGAGGCTTGCTAGAGTTGCCATTGGCTTCCTGCTAAGAGCGTCAGCTACAACATTTGCTTTCCCGAGATGATACTGAATAGTAAAGTCGAAGTCCTTGAGATACTCCAACCATCTACGTTGTTGCATATTCAACTCCTTATAGGTGAAAAGATATTTCAGACTTTTATGATCTAAAAATATAATGAACTTATCCCCATAAAGGTAATGTCGCCAAATCTTCAATGCGAATATGACCGCAACTAGTTCCAAATCATGTACAGGGTAATTTTCTTCGTGACGCTTTAACTGCCTTGATGAGTAGCAAATCACCATGCCATTTTGCATAAGGACACACCCTAACCCAATGGCAGACACATCTGCATAGACTTCAAATCCACCACCTTCAGTGGGTAATGTTAGTATTGGTGCAGTGGTAAGATGTTCTTTAAGAGTTTGAAAACTCACCTCGCAATCCTTCGACCGTATATAAGGATTCTCCTTTCTGGTGAGTCTAGTCAAAGGAATAGCAATCCTGGAGAAATCTTTAATAAATCTCCTATAATATCCAGCTAGACCTAGAAAACTTCTGACTTCAGACACGGTCGTCAGTCGGCTCCAGTTCTTAACAGCCTCAACTTTAGAAGGATCTACAGTGATACCTTCCTATGAAATAATATGGCCAAGGAAAGAAATCTCCTTTAGCCAGAACTCGCACGTACTAAGCTTCGCATAGAGTTTGTGCTCTCTTAATGTTTGTAAGGCTATTCTTAAGTGCTCTTCATGATCCTCCTTTGTCTTGGAGTAAATAAGAATATCGTTAATGAAGACGACTATAAACTGGTCGAGATAAGGTTTGAAGATATTATTCATAAGTTGCATAAATGCTACCGGGGCATTAGTTAACCCGAACGGCATTACCACGAATTCATGTGGCCATATCTGCTCCAAAAAGTAGTTTTGTAAATGTCTTCATCTTTAATCCTGAGCTGCTGGTAACCTGACTTGAGGTCTATTTTGGAAAAATATTCCGCTCCTGAAATCTGATCAAAGAGCTCATCGATACACGGCAACGGATATTTATTCTTAATTGTGAGTTGATTCAGTCGTCGGTAGTCGATACACAGCCTGAGGGATCCATCCTTCTTCTTGACGAATAGAACTGGCGCACCCTAGGGGGATGTGCTAGGTCGAATGAAACCTTTATCTAATAACTCCTGAAGCTATTTCTTCAATTCTTTGAGTTCTGTGGGGGACATTCTGTAGGGAGCTATTGAAACAGGTGCTGCTCCGGGAATGAGTTCAATAAAGAAGTTTACTTCCCTTTCGAGCGGTAAACCGGGCAAATCTGATGGAAATATGTCAGGAAACTCCTTAACAATAGGAATATCATTTAAGATGATTTCCTTGGATTCGGTGAGGATTACAGAAGCAAGAAAAGCTACACGTCCTTACAAAATAAGTTTGCAAGTATGAAGAGATGAAGTCATGATAGGATGCTTCCTATATTTGATACCAAGGAAGGAAAACCTTGGAAGACCAGGTTTCCGAAAAGAGATAATCTGGTTACGGCAATTTATGTAGGCGTCGTGATCTACAAGCCAATCTACACCTAATATAGCGTCGTAGCCCTCCATGTCAAGGCATACGAGGTTTGCTGGTAGGTTGTGACCTTCTAATACTACCTCACTATCGGGATAATAGTTTGTAAGTTTGGTTCCGGGACCTAAAGGTGTAGTAATAGCAAGGTCCGAAGGTAGAGGAACTGATGAAATAGGTAAAGTTTTTGCGAAAGTAGAAGATATAAAAGAATGAGAAGCACCAGTATCAAATAGTACGAATGCAGGATGGGAATAGATTTGGATAGTACCTTCCATTAGCCCATCATTCTTGGGCGCGTCTTCCACTTCCATAATTGCATTGAGACGAGCCTGTCGCTTACGTCCACCACCGGAAGATTGTTCGTTCATAAGGGGGCAACCTGGCATACGGTGCTCCCGACTGCCACATCGTAGGCAAGCGTCGAGACGCTTCCAGTATTCTTCGGCCGAATGACCGAACTTCTCATAAAATGTGCAAACCGTGACGACTTGGTTGTCTTCTTCCTTGACTTTCTTACTCTTGTGGTAGCCACTACCACTCCCATTCCGAGATCTCTTATTGCTATCACGGGATTTGTAGGGTTCCATGATACTAAACTTTCTTTTCTTTTCATGCCGATTAGACCTTCGGCTAGGCTCCTCTCCCTTAACTTTTAATTTCTCAACCTTTTCCAAGATCCTCTCACATAGATGCGCCCGTTGGACCATCTCTGTATAAGTACGGATGTTCTGAGTCCCTAGTTGTTGAATATAGCCAGGCCTTAATCCATCCATAAATCGGTTAGCTTTTAACTAGTCGGTGCTAACCAAGTGAGGAGCATAAGGTGCCAGTCGAGAAAACTGGAGTTCGTATTCTGCCACTGACATCTTGCCTGCTCGGAGAAATACCTTGCTCTGAAAAGGGTAAGAAACCCTCCCAAGTATGAGGTGCATCAGCTGGCGGTGCAGGAACTGATTTCCACAACATACGTGCATCTTTATTTAATTGAAACATTGCCAAACGGACCTTTTCATGATCAGCACATTTCATAACTTCAAAGATGCGATTCATCTCGTCTATCCAATTCTCGGCTTCATCTGGGTTAGAGGAACCTGAAAATCGCGGAGGATTTAAGCTCCGAAAGTTGCAATGTAAGTCTCCAGCTCTTGCCCCTGCGTCGGCTTGAGCCATAGTTTGTAACGCCTAAGTAAGACCCGCAACGGTCTCTTGCATACTGTTCCAGTCTATACGATGAGCCATTATGAGAATGAGATATCTGAGAAGAGCAATGAATTTGTTAATTCTAATGGAATGAGTGGGGTAGATTTTAGAAATAATTCTAATTTCTATCTCATCCCAGGTTCTACCCAATTCCTCTCATAGGCTGGGAATTTCTTTCCTAGTTTCATAGGTGTGGGTCCTTAAACCTTGGACTTAACCTATGACATGACTTTTCCCTAGGACTTCTAGTCCTAGTGCTCTGATACCACTTTAACTGTCACTCCCCAAGATTATGCAGCGGAAATAATCGGGAATGTGAATAGTTGGCTAGTACGTCTCGAGCAAGCAATATAATCAGAGCGCAAAAATAATCACACAAAGTAATTACATAATAATTTAATCAAACCTTCCCCTTTATTTCATATCCAATAATCATAATCCAAGTACATAAATATTCGACTCTCCTAGACTCAATAAAAGAAAAATTACATGTAAGGACTCAATCTAGACATGGTTTGACATTCTAAGTCTTCACTCGAATTCATAGACTTTCAATCGCTCTCGGATCCATCACTTGAGTAATCCGAATCCGACTCACTCGTACTTCCTGAAATATTGAGAAAGTAGGTAATGAGCACACTTGCCCAGTAGGTATCTTCGTATCAACATGTAGGCAATGTTAAAGTAATTAATGTTTTAGCTCTAAAAGAAATGAGATAAATCATGTAGATATGATGAAACATGCGAATAAATTCAAAATAACAAGATACGATCAAGCTTGAGATATGAGAATATGATTGGATCAAGTATAGAACAAGAATATAAATCTGACCTTTCAAGAATGTAACAAGAATGTACTTTTCATAACCATGAAGGTTATGCACTAAAATGTCATGTAACAAACAAGAATGTACTTGGAGAGGGGAAATTTGACCGCCCACACGGAGAGGCCAAACGAGGTCCGACCCGACCGAACGAGGCCTAGCTCCTTGATGTGGTAGCTCCCGAGCCCACTTAATATAAGCCTAATAACTCACTTGGATGAAGCGCTTCCTAGGCGGCCTTCGGGTTGGGAAGTTCGAGCATCAGTTCGATCGGGAAAGCTCCTTTGGAGCCCAGTATTCCTTGCCCAAATCGTGCACTTATCACTCGGGAGGCACCTCCTGGGCCAGCACCATATGCTCGGGCCAACTGATGGAAGCTTATTTGTACGGCCGTTATGAGTCCTTTAAAAGCTGGGAGCTCAAAGGGGTAAGGGAGGCCAAGAGTCCGCGTGGCATAAATAGCCCGCAAGGAGAACGTAACCCCCCTGAAACTCCTCTGCTTACAGGGACCATGCATTCAACAGGCCATTATTTAAACTGGAAGAGCCCTGCTGTGGAGAGGAAAGAGGCCAGAAACCCTGAGCAAGAACCACTTCACCTCTTGGTGGAGAGGGATCTCACGCCCTCATCTTCCTCCTCACCCTTCCCTTCGCACCAGTGCTCTACTACATTTGCTGACTTAAGCATCGGAGGGTTTTCCCTGAGGATCCATCCCTGGGCACCTCTGACTCGTTTCCCTTCTTGTAGTTCACTCTTCAAGTGTACGTGGACATCTTCTTCCCAGCTCTGGAGTAGCGCGAGATTGCCCCTCTTCATCTGGCGCCGTCTGTGGAAAACATACAAAGAGCCATCATGGTGCGAAGGAGTTCTGGCAGGAGGACTACCGATGACAAGGGAAAGGCCCCGGCGACGGAAGAAAGCGCACCTTCCCTCCCCGCAGAGAATTCCCCGTCGAGCAACCACGCCAATGAAGTACCTCCGTTAGAGGCGGGGGAACAGCTTTCCGATGGGAGTACCGACGCCCTCCAAACCCTCAACGCAAAACTGGATGTCCTTGTGGATCTCATGAGGGCCCAGGCGGCCAGAGAGGAGAAGTCGCATCTCCCCCGGAAGAGCCCCCCTCGCAGAGATGCCTCCCAGCAAACCGTTGGAGGCCGTTTTACCCTCCGGGGGCGGCGGCTCATCCACAACCTGTCAGGAGGACCATCACAATCCCCTCCCCCAGAGCAAGAAGCCTCCTCCACCCCGAGGAGGGAGAAGTCCGGGGCACGCCGACCATTCCCGTAGACCGAGGCCCTTGAGGAGCGCCGGGATAGCATGCAAGTGCGTCCCCCTAGTCCCTCGGGCCAACGATAATCGAAGCTGTCCCTCCGGCTGCGAGACTTTGAGAGGCGTTTCGAGGTGCAAGAGCGCGCCCTCCGCGCCTTGCAGAAGACCTCTCTCATGGAGGAGGAGGAGCGATCCCCGTTCTCCGATTATATCTTGAAGGCCGAGATTTCCCCCAGGATCTCACTTCCGGGCTTCAAGTCATACGACGGCCAGGGAGACCCGGCTGATCACTACGACAGCTTCGACGCCCTAATGACCATGCATGGGGCATCCGACGTAATCAAGTGCCGAGCATTCGTGACCACTCTGGTTCAGGGTGCTCAAGCCTGGTTTAGAGCCCTCGCCCCCGGCAGCATCCACAACTTCAAGCAATTCGGATGAGTGTTCAAGGAAAGCTTCGCCGGCAGCGGTCCACCCCGGTCGGTGGCGGGATTACTGGCACTCAAGCAGGAACAGGGGGAGAAGTTGTAGGCTTATGTCAACCAATTTAAATCAGAAGCCCTACGCATCCCCCGCCTGGATGTTGCCTCGGCCATCACCACATTAACCGGGGGTACCCGTGATGAGCACCTACTGTAGTGCCCCAGAATTTATATAAATAATTTTTGAATTATAAGATAATTTTCTAGAATTTATATAGGCCTAAATAAATTTATAAATGGATTGGTAGAATTATAAGTCATTATAAGGCCCAATTAGGTTAAAATAGTTAACCTAGCCTATCTAATTATTATCCAAAAGGTTTAAGGACCAAGCCCATTAAGTTTGGCCCATGTTCTAGAAGGTTATTTAGCTTATTTACGGATTTTCAAGGATAAAGACTAATTATCTAAGATAGTTATATGGATAAATGAATAAAAGAGTTTTATTTATTTGAAACTCTATATACGTTGAATGTAACGGTCTATCGCGCGACCGTCACATGCTTGTAACGCATGGGTATACGACCATTATACTCTATGAATTCCGTAAGTTGAAGAACTCATAAAAAGATGGGAACTTGATGATCTTATCCACTAGGGATCAACTTGGGAAGAGTTATAACATTACTAAGGACTCTTAAAGATCAGGTTTTAGCAAATTAAGGACTCTAGAATCGATCTAATCTTCAAACCCTAGCTAGAACCCTATAAATAGGACCTAGTTATGAACTACGCGACCCTTACTTTTGCTCGCGTGGAATCAAGGTAAGGAGTCATAATCTCAGGTAAGTTCTTTAGAGGAATTTGTTTATAATACTTTAGACTAACTACTCTCAAAATTTCACATCTTTAGGTCAAGAGGTCGTGGAGTTAGAACCCAAGGAAGTTGCAGAATTATCACAGGAAGTACAAGGATCAAAGAGTAGCACCTAGCACCAAATTCGAAGGTTAAAGGTCTTAGAAGAGGTAGGTCATCTCATGAACGGCAAAAACATCTTGATAGGACTAAAAGCCCTTTGATTTGACTGAATTTCATGCATCTTAGATCATCAATTTCATGTTTTCATAGTTCCATGCATTTCATACATTTCTTATCCTTAAATAGAAATAAAAGAAGTTATCTTGTCTATTCACTGGAACCCATGCATATAGATAGCCTATACTTCGTTATCATGTCTAGAATAAACATGGTATTTGATTTAGACATGATGTGAGTTGATATCTTAGGTTTCATATCATTTTCTGTCAGCAGATACTGTAACGCACCATAGTAGGACCGTCACACTCAAGTAACGGCCATACGATGGACCGTCACAATCCCTGGTTGCCTATTGATTTCTCTGTTGACTCTAACGCATCTATGCAGGAGCGTTACATTCTGTAACGGTTGCTCGATAGACCGTCACACTCCCTATGACGCGCCTTGGCTAGACCATCAGGTGCCTGTGTACTGTCAACTCAAGACAGATTGGAAACCTGCCAGATTTAATTATTATTATGCATAGTTACCTAAGTTTTAACCTGATTACGTGACTTTGAGAATATTTAATCATTCATGATAGGTATTGCATGTTTTGGTATCTCACTATTACTTTAAGTTATGTTAATTTCATGAGCCCAAAACTCTATAGTTTTGTAATTAGAAACATGATTTTGAATGATGTATTGATAGAGTTTTTATCATGATTTCACATCGATATATATATATATATATATATATATATATATATATATATATATATATATATATATATATATATATATATATATATATATATATATATATATATATTCTTTCTCTATCAATAGAGTCATTTCTATAAGTACATGGCACATACTCCGGTATGTTGACCATTAGTTCACATTTTGCACTATAGGGACATATTCTTGGATATGAGGACCTCTCTATTGGATATTCCTTCCAATGGACTAGGAAATCTTGTTTCAAGGTCTCCGTAATTCTCTGCGAGCCTGGGATTCCCACTAGGACGCTGAGTTGGTTGTACCATTAAAGCCCATTAACTAGAATACACTATCGTTATTTTCTGGATCTAGTAATGTAACGGCCTTACATTGGACCGTCAGGATCACGTAACGGCCCATTGCATGACCGTCACATTTCTCTGAGTCTATTTTAATAGTTCTGGACTCTGATCATTGTAATGGCCCTCTACTGGAGCGTCACATGATGTAACGGCCTATAGAACGACCATCACATTGCTTAAGTACTTAACCCAAGGTTTGACCCAAGGGTTGATATTCCAAAGGTTCTAGATGAACTAATGATAGTCTAGAACTTATAATATTAATCAAGAAACTTAATATAAGGATTGGAAAGAGAAAAGAATGTACCGTTATGCTGTCAATTTATTTTATGAGCATAACCTTGTTTAATGTCATTTTTGAATTCCTCATATTCAAATTGAAGCGTTCATACATTGATTTTCATTATTTGATATTGCTATATTCTTGGCCATACTTTATTATCATGCGTGGTAAGAGCTTGATTTATACTTGAAGATACGATCGAGCACTGATTATGTTCAAGGGCTCTATACTAGTCCCCTCGGCTGATTGTCGGAAACATACTATTTTATAAACCATGGGGTATGATGCTACTGGCGTCGCATTACGCTGGGAGTACTTTCTTTATAATTAAGTGAATTATCCACGGCTCGTGAAGTGAAAAATCACAACGCGATGCAGCATGATCAAGTTCTTGTACATGACTTTCTTGCTCGATATTCCACAGAAATTCACGAAGCACTTGCTCATAAGAATAAGATGCTGGGTGTTGATTATGTGGCTTGATAGTGCATTCTTGTTACATTCTTGTTCATGAAAAGGCCAATATCATGTTCTTGTTATATTCTTGATAAGTTCATTCTTGCTCACTCTATCTTACATGATTATCTCGTTACTATGGTTTAATCGCGTGATCATCGCATTGCATGATTTTGCCTTATTTCTTTAGAGCAAAAATATTAATCACTTTAATAGTGCTTTCATGTTGATGCGAAGATACCTACTGGACAAGTGTGCTCATTACCTATTTTCCAACATTTTTCAGGAGATGGAAGTAGTTCAGATTCGGATTCGGGCTATACTAGTGGCGGGTCCGGAAGTGAGTGAAAGTCTTGTAAAGCTACGAGCGAAGACTTAGGAAGTCTATAATGTTTAGATTGAGTCAATGTAATTTTCTTATTTCTTGAGTCTAGTAGAATGAAAGGTGATTATTGTAAAGGAATACTTTAATCATTTATGAAATAAAGTTGGAGTTTGATTAAATTCTGTGCAATTGCATTTATGTGTGTGATTGTCTCGCGCTCTGGTCGTTCTTGCTTGCAAGAGGCTTACCATGCCGGTTGTTCACGTTTCTTGAGCGAGTCTTCCGCTATAATAAAGGCTCGGGGCATGACATCTACGGCGCGAGCTAGTGCTTCATACTCCCACCTCCCTCTCCGAGCTAGTGACCCTAGCCCTGCGCCACGCAGAATGCGAGGAAGTCCTCAGCGCCTGCCGAGGCACGACAGGCTCGGGTCGGGAGGGGGACAAGAAGCGATCGTCTGAGCAAGGGATGGGACAAGGAAATGCTGTAAATCTTGTTTTGATGATTGGCAACTTGTCAGATGTTCATCCAAATGTTGCATGCTCAGTTACACTTAATCCGTGTATATGCATTGAGTCTGTGCATCCTTAGTTACAGCACGCAACTAAGTCCGAGCAGAGTCTGTGCATATGGGTGATGTTCAATGCTTGCAAGTCAGTGCATCTTTGCATTAAGGAGACACAAGTCGGTGCACATTATGTGTCCGTCTTATATTGCGTCTCATAAGGCCTAGGTCTGTGCATGTGTCTGTTTTATCTTGCGTCGTTTGCCTCATGCTCAGCTTCTAAGTCGGTGCAGTCGCCGCTTATAGTGAGTCGGTGCAATATCTGCGCCATGCATATAGAGTCTGTGCATTCCTTCTGAGCTAAGTCAGTGCAACGCCTCTAGTGGCATGTCATCGAGTCGGTGCAATACTTGCACCTTGCACATTAAGTCTGTGCATCTCTTATACTCACACTATTGTAGTCTAAGCATGCCACTCACGGGTTGATCAGGTCTGTGCAACACTTGCACATTGCATATACATAGCCAGTGCATCCGTAGGCCTTGTGGTGAAATCAAGCATGTGCATTTGCTCGTGCATGAATGTTAAGATTGTACATGTGCGTGTGATCACCACATTGAGTCGGTGCAGTTTAGCTCTATCCAAATACCTACTCCGTGCAATCTCTTCTCATCTCGTATAACTGTCTAAAGATGACTTTTTGTCTGATGTCTTGACAGATGCTTCTTCGTAAAGATTAAGAATGGCACGTGATCCAAGATTAGAGAAGGTGCCAGGATCGTGACACGTGCAAAGCAGTAAGCTGGGATGCTGCCACATGGGCCAAGGCATTTAGGCGTGAATCGTGGAGAGCACACGCCCTACTTCTCTGCTACTCTATAAATAAGAAGCTTCTCCCTCAAGAGAAGACTGATCGTGCCAGAAGAGCTGAAGCAGAGAGAGCAAGCGCTTGAACGATCCAGAAAGAAAAAGGAAGACAGAGAGAGCAGAAAAGAAAGAGAGTCTGAGAGAAATCCCTTGAGAGAATTGAGAGAGAAAGATTGTTCTTCAATCTCCAGGTTCAGAACCGGAGCTGAATTTACTCAGTGTTGAGCTATATTCCCTTTGTGGGTTTTTGGTTTTTCGCTGTGTTTCGTTTTCATTTTAGATACTCATTTTCAAGCTGTTTGTCAGCGGAGCAAGCTGTGACGCTCAGCGGGTAGAGGTGTAGTATCCTCTGGACGGGTTAAGCTGTAAGCCCCAGCGGTTGCAGAGGAGGACTCCTCTGGTCGGCATAAGCTGTAAGGTCCAACGGTGTGTAGGGTTTGCACCCCGAAGCTGTGGGTCAGCAGAAGCTATGCATCAGCGGTGAAACCACACTCTAGTTTTAGTGTGGGGTGGACGTAGATCTCAGGTGTGAGATCAAACCACCTTAAAAATCATCTGTCCACTGTGCGATTGTTTGTGGTTTGATTATGTTCTTTATCATTATTCATCACTCGGTAGATGATTGCTTAGGATCACGTGAGAGCTAATCCGTTTGATCTGGTTCATCCTTGTTGTGACTGAGTGCCTTTCGATCGTCCTACAGTAGTTTGTTTATTTTCTGCAACTATTTTTGCTGTAGTAAATTTTAGTGGGTGACCGATCTATTCACCCCCCTCTAGATCATCTATAAATATTCTATCTATAGGCATTAGAGCGTCCATCTGTTTTCTAACAATTGGTATCAGAGCATACCATCTGTTCTAACAATTGGTATCAGAGACTAACTCTTCTGCAGGGATCAACGTCCTGAAGAGTCAACGGCCATGGACGATAAAGGAATGACAGTTGAGGGACACTCCACTACCAAGCCCCCATACTTCGATAAATCCAACTATGCATATTGGAAGAATCGTATGCAAGTATTTCTTAGGGCGAAAGACTATGAGATCTTGAAGGTAGTCAGCAAAGGTCTGTTCGAGCTTCATGAGAATGAGGAACTTTGGACAAGAGAGGAGATCAGGAGATCTACCCTCAATTGGAGCGCAATCAATGCTATTTAGTGCGCACTTCACCCCGCCGAGTTCTCCCGGGTTTCATCATGCACCACTGCAAAGGAGATGTGGGATAAGTTAGAGGTCATCTATGAGGGAACCTCTCAAGTGAGGGAGACCAAGGTGAACTTGCTGGTCTCAGAATATGAAGCTTTTCGAATGAAGTCCAGTGAGACCATCACAGAAATGTATGCGCGCCTCATGATCATCACCAATGGTCTCAGGAGTCTGAGAAAAAGTTATTCAGATTATGAAATTATGAGGAAGATCCTTCGGTCCCTGACTCCAGTATGGCATACAAAAGCCACAGTTGTTGAGGAGTCAAGGGATCTGCAGAATATGAAAGTTGACGAGCTCATCGGTTCACTAATGACCTATGAGATGAATCTTCCCAAGACCGAGGAGCTGGAGAAGAAGAAGAAGCCTATTGCTCAGAAGGCCAGCTTCAGTAGATCGAACAGATCCAGCCACAGTGGATCATCAAGTGAGGAAAGCCCCTCTGGGTCAGAAATGGATGGAGACCAACTGGCCATGCTGACCAGAGAATTTAGGCAATTTCTGAGAAAGGAAGGAAGAAACTTCGGCTGACGGTAGTTCGGTGGTGGCAGGAGGCAAACAAGGTATAGATCTATCCCTGCCAAGAAAGTTGACACTAATGTTTGCTACCACTGTAGGAAGGCCGGCCATATGAAGGCAGACTTTCCCGAGCTCCAGAAGCTGAAAGAGAAGTCAAAGAAGAAAGCTCCCAAAGGAAAGGCGATGGTGAGCACATAGAGCGACGAGGACGAGGGCACTTTCAGCTGCACATCGGAGAGTGAGTACGAAGAAAAGCCCATCTGCCTGATGGCAAAAGATGACGAAGAAAAAGAAGAATACTCAGATGAGGTAGCATCTCCGTTTGAGCATTATACTATTTTTGACTGGCAAGATGCCTACGGAGATTTGTTAGACAAAGTAGACGATATTAGGAGAGAGAACAGGCATCTAAGAAGAAGGTCTATTTTGAATGATAAGACAATGTCTGATAAACTTGCCTGTTTATAGTCTGAAAATGATAGGTTAAAAAATTCTTGTTCTGAATTTGATGAATTAAAGCATGCTTTGATTGAATATAGAAAAGAAAATAAAATGCTGAAAAATGTCATTGATGATTTGAAACTGACATTGCAAAAATATGAAAATGAAATAAAGATTGTTGATGAAAAGTATAAAGCTGTTCTTGGCGTCAACAATGAATTGAACAATTCAATCGAACAGCTAGAAAAAGGAAATGCTGACAAAGTGAAAATAATTGAGAATATGACCCAAGGATCTGATAATCTGAATGCTTTGTTAGGGTCAAATGTCAATTTCAGGAAGGAGGGTCTCGGGTATAATCCTACTGCTAAGAAAAGTTTTAATGTCAAGACAATTTCATTTGTAGCAGAAAAGGAGAAGAGACCCCTTATCAAAATGAATAATGAAAATTCTATTGCTAATGTTGTGAATTTCAAAAAGTCCAGTGCTAAGGACAAAGGTAAGCAGAAGGTTGGTGAGCCTAGCACACCCTACTCTACACCTAAGGGTAAGTCTAAGGTCAGGGGTCAGTCCATTTGCACACCCAAACCCCAGAGCAAGGCCACCAAGTCTCCACCACCACCAGCAACCAAGGAGAAGACTCAATATACACATGTGCACAAGCCAGGTGGGTCAAAGGTGCAAGGGAGACAAAATTTTGTCAGAGGTCAACCAAGCCAGTTCTACCAACCCAATGTCCAGACATACCATTATAGACAGTAACAACATTCCTATAGGTCTGGATGGAATAAAGTTCAAGGAAGGTCTATGTATCAGTCCGTTCCTACTCAATCTTATATACCTTAGGTTAGAAATTGGGTCGATCAGTCTAGGACATGGGCTCCTAGTAGACAATCCTTCTTTGGTCAGCCCAGGACCAATTATGACCACCATTTTCTGAATACTTATTGGCCTAGGCACTGGCACAAAAATGGCAAAGTTGGTAACAACAATAGGGCCAGGACATAGCACCAGAAAAAGAAGACTAATTCTGTTGGTGCTGAGAAGAAAAGAAACAATGAAAAGAATGTTGAAAAATCCACCAAGGCAACAATGCTTAAACAAATGTGGATTCCCAAGAGTTTACTGTCTTGTTTAAATTGCTCTTCATATGTTTCGGAGCCCAAACACTTTTGGGTTCCAAAATCTTTTCCCTGATTATGTTTGCAGGTATGCCTGGCAGCCAAGAACAACATGTGATACCTGGATAGTGGCTGCTCCAGGCATGTGACAGGAGACAAGGCTAAGTTTTGCTTGCTGATAGAGAAGAATGGAATCTTGTCACCTTCGGCGACAACACAAAGGGTAAAATCATCGGATCAGGTAAAGTAGGTAAGTGCACTACCTGCTGCATTAAGGAGGTTATGCTGGTTGAGGGTCTCGCTTATAACTTGCTCAGCATTAGCCAGCTATGTGACAGAGGTCATAGAGTAGTTTTTTATTCTCAATGTTGTAGGATTTATGAACCTGATTCCGATATAATAAAATTTTCTGGTAAGAGAGTAAATAACATCTACATGGTATATTTAGATGATCTCTCTCACTCTAACCTATGCCTCACTGTTAATAAACATGATCTTGCATTTTTGTGGCATCGTAGGTTAGGCCATGCTAGTTACACTGTTTTGCATAAATTAAATAAACATAGCATGGTTAGAGGACTCCCTGAAATATCTTTCAAGAAGGAAAACAAAGTCTGTGATGCATGTACACAGTCCAAGCAAACCATAAAGTCATTCAAATCTAGAACTGAAGACCTGTCTTCCAAACCTTATGAGCTGATACATATGGACCTATTTGGACCCACAAGATATGTCAGCTTATCAGGTAGGAGGTATGGGTATGTATTAGTGGATGACTTCTCTAGGTTTACTTGGGTGTTTTTCTTGTCACACAAAAATGATGCATTCACAGAGTTTCAGGAGTTCTACTTGAAAATAAAATAGAAAAATAAAAATTTAACTAAGAATATTCTGTCTGATCATGGAGGTGAGTTTGAAAACTCACAATTTGCTAATTTTTGCAGGGATAATGGGATCACTCATCTGTTCTCCTCCCCTAGAACACCTGAGCAGAATGGAGTAGTGGAGAGGAGGAACCGGACACTTGTGGAAATGGCTAGTACACTCCTAGTCGAAGGTGGATTACCAAGAAAATTCTGGGCAGAGGCAGTTAACACTGCATACCATGTAATCAACAGAGCTATGGTAAGACCTTTCACTCATAAAACTCCTTATGAGCTTATAAAAGGTAAGAAGCCTTCAATTGGTTATTTCAAGATCTTTGGTTGTAAGTGTTTCATTCATGTTAATGATAAAAGAGACCTTGATAAATTCGAACCTAAAAGTGATCCAAGAATTTTCCTTGGATATTCTGAAAACACTAGAGCATATAGAGCGTACAATCTTAATTCTAAAACTGTTGAGGAATCTCCACACATTGTCTTTGATGAGTCCCTAAATAAGTCTGATGTTGGTCAATGCAAGAAAGAAGACGATGGAGAAATTCTGAAGGAAGGAAAGTTTGCAGACCAATCAGATAATGAGGAGGAAGCTGAAGAGAACAATGTAGAAGAGTCTGCTGTTCAGGGGGAGGTAAATGAAGATCCAGGTAACCATATCATCAATGTCAGACTTCTTAGAGATCATCCTGTAGATAATGTCATTGGTGATCTGCATGAACCCCCTAGGACTAGAGGCTACTTTAGAGCTCAGCGTGAATTAAATGCATATGCATTGGTTTCTCATATAGAGCCCAAGACCATTGACAGTGCTCTCAAAGATGTGCATTAGATCAATGCCATGCACGAGGAGCTTAATCAATTTGACAGGAACAAGGTGTGGCACCTGGTCCCACCTCCTGATCATGGGACAATCATTGGAACAAAATGGGTTTTTAGAAATAAAACTAATGAGCTAGGTAATATAGTGAAAAATAAGGCCAGACTTGTTGCTCAGGGGTACAACCAGGAATTCGGAATTGACTTTGAAGAGTCATTTGCCCCTGTAGCTAGGTTAGAGGCAATTAGAATCCTTCTGGCCTATGCATGCTCTCTTGAAATAACTCTCCAGCAGATGGATGTAAAATCTGCTTTCCTCAATGGGGAAATAAAAGAGGATGTCTATGTCTGACAACCTCCCGATTTTGAATGCTTAGATTTCCCTTCTCATGTTTATAAATTGAATAAAGCACTTTATGGATTGAAGCAAGCTCCTAGAGCTTGGTATGACAGGCTCAGTAGATTCCTTACCGAGAAGAAATTCACAAGAGGTGAGGTTGACCAAAATTTGTTCACCAAGGTAAGTCATCCTGACATTCTCATTGTTCAGATTTATGTGGATGACATAGTCTTTGGTTCAACCAATCCTAAATTGTGCAAGAAATTTTCTGAACTTATGACACAAGAATTTGAGATGAGCTTAATGGGTGAGCTAAAACTATTTCTTGGACTGCAGGTGACACAAACCAAAGATGGAACCTTCATCACTCAGTCCAAATACATAAGGGACTGGTGTGTTAGATGGACGCAGTCTATCTCCACTAACTGTGGATCTAGAGGGGGGTGAATAGATCTAAAGCCTAATTAAAAGCTAGTATAAGCTCTAATGCGGAATATAGGCAAATAGCAGGTAAACCGAAAGAAGATGCACTAAGCAAAGGGTCGACCCATGCAGCCACACAGCATATCACTATCTCGAATACTAGATATGAACATGAGCGATATAAGCTATGATGCTAAGTAAGGAAACCCATCGCACACAGTTCAAAGGCAATCACACAAACACAATGCACCCAAGAATTTTAGGTGGTTCGGTCAAAGACCAACGTCCACCCCACACTCAACAGAGTATGGCTTACTGCTGCGCAGTACAGCTTGCGTCTGCTGGGCACTACAGCTTGGCCTACAAACCGCTGATACACAGCTTCGCTGGGCTTTACAGCTTGCCGACCAGAGGAACAAATCCTCTGCAACAGCTGGGCAATATAGCTTAGCCGTCCGAGACCAAGTCTCGCCTGCTGAGGATTACAGCTTCACCTGTCCAGTGGAGACCTCCACTGCAATGCTGCCTCACAGCTTAAAGAAACAAGAGTTCAGAAATAAAAATGCAGAAGCAAAATGAAAATGAAAACCCAAATGGGAATGTAGCTCGGAATAAGCAAGCCTCAGCTCTGGTTTCTGAACCAAGAGACTGAGTTACAATCAGAAAATCTCTCAATCTAAACTCTCTCAATTTCACTCTCTCAACACATCTCTTCTCTCTTTTTCTTCTTCTCTGTTTTCTTTCTTCTCACAGTGGATCGATGGCTCTCTGCTGTATAGACTTTTCTTCTCTTCAGTCGATCTGCCTCCATCTGAAGATGAAGGCTTCATTATATACTATCAGCAGGTGGATGAGGGCGCGTGGCTTCCACATTTCTCACCCAAAGAATTCACCAGAACCGAGGCAATTCCATCCACATGGCAGCACCCTGGAAAGGCTTCTTCCACGTGTCATCATCATGGTACCTCATCCTTCTTGGATCACGAGCCAGGTCATCAGTCCAGGTAAAGAATCCCTGTCAGACAGAATACCAAATTATCAGTTTAAGTATCGAACTCTGTATAGACTGTAAGATGAAGTGCATTATATAGACTTCAGTCTGTATAGACTTTAGTCTGTATAGACTTGTGAACTCGAGTGCAGTGTACAGACTCTGCCCAATGTATAGACTTCATCTATGTGAAGCTATGCGATGTACAGACTTCATATGTGAAGCAGCCGCTGTACAGACTTAAGCAATATGAAGACTTGACAGACAACTGACGATGTATGGACTTCAAGTGTGAAGACGTTGTGAATGCAAATGCAATATACAGACTTTACATATGCATGAGACTCTAAGAGAAATGGACGCTGTATAGACTTCACCAGACTTCACTCGATGTATAGACTTCACGAATGATGCATGCAATGCATTGAAGGATGTACAGACTTCCTGAAGTGTGAAGGAGTTGAGTGTATAGACTTCACGATGTGAAGACTTGCCAACAAAAGGGCTGTACAGACTTCCTGAAGTGTGAAGGAGTTGAGTGTATAGACTTCACGATGTGAAGACTTGCCAACAAAAGGGCTGTACAGACTTGAAGCAATGGAAGACAGCGAATGTATAGACTTTGAAGTGCATCGTAGGTAAAGGCTTCCAATGTATAGACTTCGAAGTTCACTGAATGATGTACAGACTTGGCCAAACAGTCCGATGTATAGACTTGGACTTTCAATAGAAGGATGTACAGACTTGACCAGACAGTCCAATGTATAGACTTGAGGCATGGAGGCCAATGTACAGACTTGGAAAACTAAGGCCAATGTACAGACTTCACCTCGTGCAAGCTACAGTGAATGAATGTATAGACTTAACAGTCTCCCTGGCTGTACAGACTTAGTCACAGGCTGAACAGTCGAACGTATAGACTTGCTTCCACCGACCAGTGTATAGACTTTGCAAGCGTGAGACGCTGAATGAGACGGTGGCTGAGACAATGAACAGACTTCAGGTGAAACAATGCAGCTACAGTGCAATGTACAGACTTGCCTAAGACGCAGCATGAGATGCTGGCTGAGACGAACGCTGTACAGACTTTGAATGCAATGTATGGACTTTGCATAGACGATGCATGAGACACAGACTCTGTGCATGAACAGTCCGATGTATAGACTTCATGAACGAGACGCTGAAGTCTGTATAGACTTTAACACTGAATGAGACGTTGAACTACAGAATGTGCAGACTTTGCCAACAATCAACAATGCAGTGTATAGGCTTGGCCAATGCAGCGTTGTATAGACTTCAAGTCAGAATGCACAATGTGTGGACTTGACCAATGTTCAGACTTTGAATATGAAGATCAATGTATGGACTTGGAAAACAAAGGGGGCGTCGACCCATCAGAAGGGAGCGTCGACCCACAACTGTCCAGACTACACAATGAAATGTATGGACTCTATGTTCATGCTGCAGTGCAATGTAGACCTGTGGGTGTGTGCACGACAGTATAGACTCTGACTGCATTATGTACACAGACAACCTGATAAAAATAATGTCATCAAAATAAGAACAGTTGCCAATCAATCAAAACAAGCTGTTGCCAATAAAGTAAAACTTATTGTCAACATCATCAACATAGAGGGGTCACAACAATCTCCCCCTTTTTGATGATGGCAACACCCTATTATATAGAATAGCAACATCCTGTCAAACAGATGTATTTTTGATGAAGGACATGATTCGTTATTCAGATTATCATGCAGATGCTATGAATGACATGCTGAGACATGAACACAACTCTCTGCTCACAAGATCTCCCCCTTTGACATAGACATGATGCATACACTTCCCTAGAATGAACTCACTGGAATGAACTCATGAAGTAGACAATATATTCTCCCCCTTTGCCATCTACAAAGAGGAGGGAAATAAGATGCAAGGGAAGGAACAAGAAGAATCAGCTGACTGGCATTCTTAGGAGGTAGTTCAGAAATTAAGCAGCTAAAGCACAGAACCTTCAGTCATATGAATTGAGAAACTGCTTAGAAAGTGAAGTTCTGATTTAAAGGTTATATAATTGAGAGTTCATGCACTACATTCATTGGATAGGGTAGCTGTGCATGATAAAACAATAAACCAGAATCACATTTGCATGAGAGAGTCAGTTTCAAAAAATATCTTACTGTCATATACTCAACAAAAATAATTGAGAGATACCAAGTCATGTATTGAAACTAAACAAATTGACATTCATAAGATTACTTTTGAAGGAACAGCATTTATCAATATGAGTTCATTTTGGGCAGTCAGGTACCATTTGTCTTTTTGCTTAAGGGTATACGTTTATCAGATGCCAATACCCCTAGATACTCAACATGATGGACCATTCTGCTATGATCAAACTCAATATAAGTGATTTACATCTTTTTGTGTGAGGGTACACGTTTATCAGACGCCAGTTACCCCCAGGTACTCAATGAAACCACCCTACTGTTTTGATCATTTTATACAGAGATAGCTGATACACCTCATGACATGAGTGTTGTCCACTTCTTTGATGGATCACTCAGTTTCTCAGTGATTTACCAGTCATTGCTCTGCCAATGCTATTTTTCAATTTATTTTCAATATTTTTCAATATCTTTCTTAGCTGTCCTTTATTTGTTTCAGAATGACTTGTTTAAGGACAATACACATACTTAGTTTCTCTAACATGATTTCAGATGAGTTTTCAGATTTCAGATATAATTAACTTTGTCTGACATGAAATAAGATGAGGGTTGAGTGCTTTATCAATTTTCAGCATCCTTATTTACTGATTGTAGTCTTTCAACTCTAAAGATTATAAAATTTAAACCATTAAGTTAGTCTTTAAGCAATTAAAGTTCTTATGAGGGAAGAGGTCTGTTTTCTATTGCTTAATATTAGAACTGATTAAAAGATTGTCATACTGTCAGACTCAATCATTCAGAGTCAAAGGATGAATAGACAGAGTCGACGCTGGGAGTTCAAGGCGTCCACGCATCAGTTGAAGAGGCAACAATATAAAACACTGAGATAATGTCAGTGCGTCGACTCCACGCTATTGCAGCGTCAACTCATCAGAATAAGAAGCATAGACATTCACAGATCTAGTTCACTGCGTCAACGCCACAGTATAGCAGCGTCGACGCAGCAGTACACCCTGAAATTCTGACAAGACTCCCCCTGTCTATATGCATGCAGTTTTGCAAATGATGACTGAATAGATGATTTTTGAAGTTCATGCTTATTCAGACTGCACTATCATGCAATATGACCACCAAGGTTATGCAGAGAAATGTAGTGCAAAATAGTTCTATATGCATGTGATTTTAGACACATTCATGACTAAATGATATGCAGTGATGATCATGAGAAAACAATATGAGTGTCATGCATGATCATGAGTCTGTTGCACCAATCAACCTTCACAGAGTTTTATTCAGGCTAACAGATGTAAGTCCAAATCAGAAATTGTATTCAAAATAGCTAAAAATTTTATTCATCATGCTGAAACTTACACAAGCCAAGTTCTCTTCTACGAAATTTAAACTTTTCATTTCCAAGTGGCTTAGTAAAGATATCAGCAATTTGTTTGTCTGTTTCAATGAAATTCAGTTCGATTTCCTTTTTATTCACAGCATCTATCAGAAAATGGTGTTTTATCTCTATATGCTTAGTCCGTGAATGGTGAACAGGATTTTTAGCAAGGCATATGGCACTAGTATTATCACATAAAATTGGAATGCATTCCAGTTTTATCTGATAATCATCTAGTTGGTGCTTGATCCATAGTACTTGGGTAGCACAATTACCTGCAGCAACATATTCAGCCTCAGCTGTAGACAAGGCTACAGTGTGTTGCTTTTTAGATGCCCAAGATACTAGACATCCACCAAGGAATTGGCAATAGCCACTAGTGCTCTTTCTATCTACTCGACACCCAGCATAGTTTGCATCAGTGTAGGCTAGAAGATCTAACTCACACTTAGCAGGATACCAAAGACCTAGCTGTTGGGTGCCTAGTAAATATCTAAAAATCCTCTTCACAGCCTTAAGATGAGATTCTTTAGGACTAGCCTGAAACCTAGAGCATAAACACACTGCAAATTGAATATCAGGCCTAGATGCTGTAAGATAAAGAAGGGATCCGATCATACCTCTATATAGCCTTTGGTCCACTGGTTTACCTTTAGGATCTTCATCCAAACTGGTTGAGGTACCCATTGGAGCAGCTATTTCCTTGAGGTTGTCCATTTTGTACTTCTTCAATAAATTCTTTACGTACTTGGACTGAGAGATGAAAGTGCCATCCTCTGATTGTGTAACATGCAGTCCAAGAAATAGTTTGAGCTCGCCCATTGAGCTCATTTCAAACTCATTAGTCATTATCTGAGAGAATTCCTCACACAATTTGGGGTTAGTTGACCCAAACACAATGTCATCCACATAAATATGAATAATAAGAATATCTGAATGACTCACTTTGGTAAACAATGTTTGATCAACTATACCTCTTGTGAAATTCTTGTCGGTGAGGAACTTGCTCAACCTGTCATACCAAGCTCTAGGAGCTTGCTTTAAACCATAAAGAGCTTTATTGAGTTTGTAAACATGATTAGGGAAATCTAAACATTCAAACCCAGGAGGCTGTCTCACATAGACATCCTCACTAATTTCCCCATTTAGGAAAGCAGATTTCACATCCATCTGCTGAAGATTTATACCTAGGGAGCATGCATAAGCCAATAATATTCTGATTGCTTCTAACCTAGCTACAGGGGCAAAAGTCTCTTCAAAGTCTATTCCAAATTCTTGATTGTACCCCTGAGCTACAAGTCTGGCTTTATTTTTAATGACATTCCCTGATTCATCAGTTTTATTTCTAAACACCCATTTAGTCCCTATGACTGTTTCATGATTAGGAGGTGGAACCAAATGCCACACCTTATTCCTGTCAAATTGATTAAGCTCCTCATGCATGGCATTAATCCAATGCACATCTTGGAGAGCACAGTCAATGGACTTGGGTTCTATATTTGAAACAAAAGCATAAGTATTCAATTCATGTTGAATTCTCAAGTGGCCTCTAGTCCTAGGGGGGTCATGCAGATTTCTAATCACATTATCTACAGGATGATCCTTAAGATATCTAATGTTTACAATTGGATTATCATGAGATTGATTTACCTCCCCCTGAACTGTAGGCTCTTCTTCATCAAGCTCTTTATGTCTTTCTTCATCCTCGGATTTGTCTGCAGGATCTCCTTCCTTCAGAATATCACCACTGTCTTCATTCCTGCATTGACCAACATTAGTATTTACCAAGGATTCATCAAAAACTATGTGTGGAGATTCTTCAACAGTTTTAGAATTCAGATTGTACACTCTATATGCTCGGGTGTTTTCAGAATAACCAAGAAAAATTCCTGGTTCACCTTTAGGTTCAAATTTATCAAGGTCTCTTTTATCATTTATATGAATGAAACATTTACATCCAAAAACCTTGAAGTGAGCAATAGAAGGTTTCTTACCCTTTAAGATCTCATATGGTGTTTGCTGGGTAGAAGGTCTTACCATGGCTCTGTTAATTACATAACATGCAGTTTTCACTACTTCAGCCCAGAATTTCCTAGGTAGACCATCTTCAACAAGGAGTGTACGACCCATCTCCACTAGGGTTCTGTTCCTTCTCTCCACAACTCCATTCTACTCAGGTGTCCTTGGTGAGGAGTTCCTATGGTTGATTCCATTTGACCTGCAGAATTCATCAAACTGTGAGTTTTCAAACTCACCTCTATGATCAGTCAAAATGTTTTCAATTTTCTGATTTATTCTAACATAGAACTCCAGAAATTCTGAAAATGCATCACTCTTATGAGATAAGAAATAGACCCAAGTATACCTAGAAAAGTCATCTACCATGACAAACTCATACTTCCTCCCTGATAATCTAACAGATTTGGTTGGCCCAAAAAGGTCCATGTGTATCAGGTCATAGGGTTTAGAAGACAGATTTTCAGTTCTAGACTTAAATGACTTTCTAGTTATCTTTGATTGAGTGCATGCATCACAGATTTTATTTTCCTTTTTGAAGGAAACTTCAGGAAGTCCTCTAACCATGCCATGCTTATTCAGTTTATGCAAAACAGTGTAACTAGCATGACCTAACCTACGATGCCATAAAAATGCTAAGTCTTCTCTACTGGCAGTAAGGCAAAGGTTAGTATGTTGAATGTCATCTAAATCTATCATGCATGTATTATTTATTCTTTTTCCAGAAAATTTGACAATTTCAGAATCAGGTTCAAAAACCTTGCAGCATTGAGAATCAAATAAAACCTCATATCCTTTATCACACAACTGGCTGATACTAAATAAATTATAAGCTAACCCTTCAACCAGCATAACATCATCAATGCAGCAGGTAGAACACTTACCTACCTTACCTGATCCAATAATCCTACCCTTTGTGTTGCTTCCAAAGGTGACAAGGCCTCCTAGCTTCTCAGTCAGCATGCAGAACTTGGCCTTATCTCCTGTCATATGTCTGGAGCAGCCACTATCCAAGTACCAAAAGTTGCTCTTGGCTGCCAGGCATACCTGCATACACAATTAGGTAGAGAGGTTTGGAACCCAAGACTGACTGGGCTCCATAACAGAAGAAGTAGAAGCAAAGCAAGAAAGCAGCCTTTTCGGAATCCACATTTGTTTAAATGAATTTTGTTCAGTGGATCCTACAGGTTTTCTTCTGTTGTTGTTCCTCTTCTTTTTGTTATTTTTCTTCTTATTTGCACCAACATGATTATTGACATTGTTGTTTCTTTGCCAGTGCCTTGGCCAGGTTGCATTCATAGAATTGTGGCCATAATAGTTCCTGGGCTGGCTGTGGAATTGTTGGTTCCTAGGTGTCCAATAACCATACCCATTAACCCAATTTCTAGTGTAAGGTCTTTGATATTGAGCAGCCTGATATGCAAGACCTGTATGCCTCCCCGGAGTTCTAGTCCAACCTGACCTATTGAAATAGGTTGACTGTGCATTGTAATGGGTCTGAACTCTGGGTTGGTAGAACTGATTGGGTTGACTCTTAGTAGCATTCTGTCTCCCCTGCACCTTGGACCCTGCTGACCTATTCATAGGTTTGTTTTGGGTCTTCTTCAGAGGTGGAGGTGATGGTGGAGACTTGGTTACCTTGACCTGGTGTTTATAAGACTGGGTAGGTTGACCCCTAACCTGAGATTGAGCCTTTGGATTTTGCTTGGATGTGCTAGCTCTACTAGGCTCACTGACTTTTTGTTTGCCCTTCTCCTCAGCACTGGTCTTTTTCAGATTAGCATTTTTGTTCATTGAATTGTTTGAATTCATGCTAATTAGAGGTCCTTTTTCTTTTTGTGCAACAAATGAAATAGTTTTCATTCCAAAGGTTTTTGTTGCACTTGAATTAAATCCTAGGCCCTCTTTTCTGAAATTTACCTTTGACCCTAACAAAGCATTTAAGTTATCGGTTCCTTGGGTCATTTTCTCAATGGTTCTCAGTTTATCCTCATTGTCTTTCTGAATTTCATCAATAGACTTTTTCAGTTCATTATTTACATTGAGGACAGCTTCATATTTTTCAGAAATAATTTTTACTTCACTCTCACATTTCTGAATTTTTAGCTTCCATTCATCAATTTCATTTTCAAGCCTAACATTCTCTTCCCTAGAAGCTTTTAACTCATTTTTGATTTCATCTACTTCAGAACATGTGAGTTTCAAATTTTTTTTCTCAGATTCTAAACATGCAACTTTATCAGTTAGAGTTTTATCATTTTGCATGGAATTGATCTTTCTTCTCAGATGCCTATTTTCTTTTCTAATATCATCAGCTATATCATGGTAGGCATCTACCCAATCAGCGATAGTAAAATTTTCAAATCTAGTGATTACCTCATCTGAGTCCTCTTCTCTATCTTCTGAGCTTGTTGCCATAAGGCAAATGGGCTTCTTAGATTCGGCTTCACTGTCTGAAGTGTTGCTCAGGGAGCCTTCATCTTCATCACTCCAGGTACTCACCATTGCTTTCCCTTTCGTGTTCCTTATCTTTGACTTGTCCTTATATTTTTGATTATCTGGACAGTCAGCTTTCAGATGGCCTGGTTTCCTGCATTGATAACAAGTGTTAGTTTCAATGTTCTTTGCAGGGTTGTGTTTATACCTTTTGTCCCTTCGGCCGCCACTGTATTTCTTTTGGCCGAATCGTCCTGCTCCTTTTCTGAGAAATCGCCTGAACTCTCTGGTCATCATGGCCATCTCAGAACGAGTCATATCTTCTTCTTCATTCGGGCTCTCCTCTGATGATGACGAACTGCTGGAGCTGGATTTGTTGGATTTGCTGGAACCAGCCTTCAGCGCTATCGGCTTCTTCTTCCTTTCAGCTTCTTCTATCCTTGGCATATAAGTTCATATGCCATCAGCGAGCCAATTAGCTCATCAGCTCTTGTATTGCGCAAGTCCCTTGACTCCTCCATCACAGTAGCTTTCGTATGCCAGGCATGAGTCAAGGACCGAATATCTTCCTTAGTAAATCATATTCTGTTAGAGGTTTCCCGAGACCTCTTAGACCATTGGTGATGATTGTCAGTCGAGCATACATTTCTTTGATGGTCTCGTTTGGCTTCATCTTGAAGGCTTCATACTCAGACACTATGAAATTAGCCTTCGTCTCCCTGACTTGAGAAGTCCCTTCATGGATAACTTCCAGTGCATCCCACATCTCCTTGGCTGAAGTGTACGCTGACACGCGGGAGAATTCAGTAGGGTGCAGAGAGCACTGGATGGCGTTTATGGCACTCCAATTCAGCGTGGACCTTCTGATCTCCTCCTTGGTCCAGACATCTTCATTCGGGGACAGCTCATAAGGTCCCTTGCTAACAACCTTCCATATCTTCTAATCTTTAGCCCTTAGAAACACTTGCATACGATTCTTCCAGTATGCGTAGTTAGATCCATCGAAGAATGGGGGCTTGGTGGTTGAGTGACCTTCAGCTATCATCCCTCGAGCATCCATCTCTGCCTATCCTCTTCGGGCGATGAGTCCCTGTAGAAGAGTATGGCTCTGATACCAATTGTTGTGTTAGATGGACGCAGTCTATCTCCACTAACTGTGGATCTAGAGGGGGGTGAATAGATCTAAAGCCTAATTAAAAGCTAGTATAAGCTCTAATGCGGAATATAGGCAAATAGCAGGTAAACCGAAAGAAGATGCACTAAGCAAAGGGTCGACCCATGCAGCCACACAGCATATCACTATCTCGAATACTAGATATGAACATGAGCGATATAAGCTATGATGCTAAGTAAGGAAACCCATCGCACACAGTTCAAAGACAATCACACAAACACAATGCACCCAAGAATTTTAGGTGGTTCGGTCAAAGACCTACGTCCACCCCACACTCAACAGAGTATGGCTTACTGCTGCGCAGTACAGTTTGCGTCTACTGGGCACTACAGCTTGGCCTACAAACCGTTGATACACAGCTTCGCTGGGCTTTACAGCTTGCCGACCAGAGGAACAAATCCTCTGCAACAGTTGGGCAATACAGCTTAGCCGTCTGAGACCAAGTCTCACCTGCTGAGGATTACAGCTTCACCTGTCCAGTGGAGACCTCCACTGCAATGCTGCCTCACAGCTTGAAGAAACAAGAGTTCGGAAATAAAAATGCAGAAGCAAAATGAAAATGAAAACCCAAATGGGAATGTAGCTCGGAATGAGCAAACCTCAGCTCTGGTTTCTGAACCAAGAGACTGAGTTACAATCAGAAAAGCTCTTAATCTAAACTCTCTCAATTTCACTCTCTCAACACATCTCTTCTCTCTTCTCTTCTCTCTTTTTCTTCTTCTCTGTTTTCTTTCTTCTCACAGTGGATCGATGGCTCTCTGCTGTATAGACTTTTCTTCTCTTCAGTCGATCTGCCTCCATCTGATGATGAAGGCTTCATTATATACTATCAGCAGGTGGATGAGGGCGCGTGGCTTCCACATTTCCCGCCCAGAGAATTCGCCAGAACCGAGGCAATTCCATCCACATGGCAGAACCCTGGAAAGGCTTCTTCCATGTGTCATCATCATGGTACCTCATCCTTCTTGGATCACGAGCCAGGTCATCAGTCCAGGTAAAGAATCCCTGTCAGACAGAATACCAAATTATCAGTTTAAGTATCGAACTCTGTATAGACTGTAAGATGAAGTGCATTATATAGACTTCAGTCTGTATAGACTTTAGTCTGTATAGACTTGTGAACTCGAGTGCAGTGTACAGACTCTGCCCAATGTATAGACTTCATCTATGTGAAGCTATGCGATGTACAGACTTCATATGTGAAGCAGCCGCTGTATAGACTTAAGCAATATGAAGACTTGACAGACAACTGACGATGTATGGACTTCAAGTGTGAAGATGTTGTGAATGCAAATGTAATGTATAGACTTTACATATGCATGAGACTCTAAGAGAAATGGGCGCTGTATAGACTTCACCAGGCTTCACTCGATGTACAGACCTCACGAACGATGCATGCAATGCATTGAAGGATGTACAGACTTCCTAAAGTGTGAAGGAGTTGAGTGTATAGACTTCACGATGTGAAGACTTGCCAACAAAAGGGCTGTACAGACTTTCTGAAGTGTGAAGGAGTTGAGTGTATAGACTTCACGATGTGAAGACTTGCCAACAAAAGGGCTGTACAGACTTGAAGCAATGGAAGACATCGAATGTATAGACTTTGAAGTGCATCGTAGGTAAAGGCTTCCAATGTATAGACTTCGAAGTTCACTGAAGGATGTACAGACTTGGCCAAACAGTCCGATGTATAGACTTGGACTTTCAACAGAAGGATGTACAGACTTGACCAGACAGTCCAATGTATAGACTTGAGGCATGGAGGCCAATGTACAGACTTGGAAAACTAAGGCCAATGTACAGACTTCACCTCGTGCAAGCTACAGTGAATGAATGTATAGACTTAACAGTCTCCCTGGCTATACAGACTTAGTCACAGGCTGAACAATCGAATGTATAGACTTGCTTCCACCGACCAGTGTATAGACTTTGCAAGCGTGAGACGCTGAATGAGACGGTGGCTGAGACAATGCACAGACTTCAGGTGAAACAATGCAGCTACAGTGCAATGTACAGACATGCCTAAGACACAGCATGAGACGCTGGCTGAGACGAACACTGTACAGACTTTGAATGCAATGTATGGACTTTGCATAGACGATGCATGAGACACAGACTCTGTGCATGAACAGTCCGATGTATAGACTTCATGAACGAGACGCTGAAGTCTGTATAGACTTTAACACTGAATGAGACGTTGAACTACAGAATGTGCAGACTTTGCCAACAATCAACAATGCAGTGTATAGACTTGGCCAATGAAGCGTTGTATAGACTTCAAGTCAGAATGCACAATGTGTGGACTTGACCAATGTTCAGACTTTGAATATGAAGATCAATGTATGGACTTGGAAAACAAAGGGGGCGTCGACCCATCAGAAGGGAGCGTCGACCCACAACTGTCCAGACTACACAATGAAATGTATGGACTCTATGTTCATGCTGCAATGCAATGTAGACCTGTGGGTGTGTGCACGACAGTATAGACTCTGACTGCATTATGTACACAGACAACCTGATAAAAATAATTTCATCAAAATAAGAACAGTTACCAATCAATCAAAACAAGCTGTTGCCAATGAAGTAAAACTTATTGTCAACATCATCAACACAGAGGGGTCACAACAGGGACCTCCTGAAGAAGTTCAAATTCGACAACCTCAAGGACATTACAGCTCCAATGGGTACTTCAACAAGTCTTGATGAAGATACGAAAGGTAACCCTGTGGATCAAAAGCTATACAGAGGTATGATCGGATCCCTTTTGTATCTCACTGCATCTAGGCCTGATATTCAATTTGTAGTGTATTTTTGTGCTAGATTTCAGGCTAGTCCTAAAGAATCACACTTTAGTGCAGTGAAAAGGATCTTTAGGTATTTATCAGGCACCCAAGAACTAGGCCTATGGTATCATGCTAGGTGTGAGCTAGAGCTACTAGCCTATACCGATGCAGACTATGCTGGGTGTCGGGTAGATAGGAAGAGCACTAGTGGCTATTACCAATTCCTAGGTGGTTGCCTAGTATCTTGGGCTTCTAAAAAGCAACACACAGTGGCACTCTCCACTGCAGAGGCTGAGTATGTTGCTGTAGGGAACTGTGCTACCCAGGTACTCTGGATTAAACACCAGCTCCCAGACTATCAGATAAATCTGGGATGCATTCCACTTCTATGTGATAACACTAGTGCTATCTGCCTAACTAAAAATCATGTTCACCACTCTAGGACTAAGCACATCGAAATTAAACACCACTTTCTTAGAGATGTAGTGAGCAAAAATGAAATTGAATTAGTGTTCGTTGAAACTGAAAAATAGATTACTGATATTTTTACCAAACCCCTTGGAAATGAAAGATTTAAATATTTAAGAAGATAATTGGGGCTTTGTAAATTTCAGTAGAAAAATGATGAATGACTTCATTCTTGAACTGTTTGTTGAAGCGCTTTCAGATGTTTGTGTCAGTCTGTTCTTTAAAAATTTTGAATAAAGAATGTTTGATGCTTGAATAATTATTTTGCACTAAGTACATTAGTTGATTGATGTCTTGCACAGACTATTTCTGATATAGATGCATGAGCAGCACTGAGTCCTTTGTTATTGCACGTACTGCACAAAGTCAATGCATTGCATACTCGCACCAAGCCTAAGTCTTTGTAAGACTTGCATTCAGTCCATGCCATGCATAAGTATTCCAGCGAACAGGTCGGTGCATCCTGCATTTAAGTCACAGGTAGATCGGTGCACTTGCATATCGCTCGTATACATAGGTTGATGCATATTGTAATCAAGCCGTATGTAGGTCGGTGCACTTGCATACCGCACATATACATAGGTCGGTGCATTGTCTACATTCTGCACGTTAAGGTCGATGCACTACATTTCTCATGCATGATACGGTCGAAGCATCATGTTGTCAGGGGGAGTTGAGTGATGTCTGATCTGAGTTCTAGTCTTCCCACTCTCTCTCCTCAACTTCATGAGTTCCTATCTCATGACATCATTTTCATTCGACTTCTTCTTGAGAATCCTTTGAGCTGCTCCTATGCTTTCTTACTTAATTCTTTCACTCTGATTGAATACCAGTCTTGCTTTCGGTTCATTACAGTAAGCTACAGTTATTGTAACTCTTCATTTATAAGAATCACATTTGCCTCTTGACTGAATAGAAGGTTTAACTTTAATAGACTGAAGTGTTCAGAGACTATTCATCTACAAATAAGGTGTTAGAAATTGCTTATAGCTCTTAACCTCTACTTTTCCCATAGCTAGAATAGAAAAGGTCTTCACTGTACCTGAACACAACAGACTTAGTGTAGTCTAGATGGAGAAAACTAGAGTTTGTATTATCTTTAAACAGTCACTCTAAAAAGTTATAAGGGTAGCAGAAATAAGATCATTAAAAGAAAAGAATTGAGCAAAGTGGCAGAGTAATGACTGAATTGCACCGAGAAATTAAGGTCTCCATCAAAGAAATGGAGAATACCTTAAGTCATGAAGTTATTCAATATAACTCTGTTCATTTGGTCGGATCTATAGAGGTGGTTTCACTGAGTAACTAGGGATACTGGTTTCTGATCAAGGTGTACCCTTAATGTCAAAAGGTGCAAACTCTCTTTGTAGCTTTAGATCAGAAACATATATAAGAGTTTATGCTTAGTAACTGGGGGTACTGGCCTCTGATCAAGGTGTACACCTAATGTCAACATCATAAATAAAACTTATATGTTCACTAAGTTCAGTTTCTGAAATCAAAAGTGGAAAAAAGAACTACTGTAACCCTTGGAAAATAAAAGTCATTGAGTGTCATCTGTTTAACCTCAATACAAATCCAAGTGACTTTTCTTGAAAATCACTGTTTCTGAAATCAGTAAGGTACTGTCCTGACTTGTTTATAATGGCTATGTGTTTTAGGTTCATTGCTATAAATAGAGTATATAGCCTTATTTCAGGAAGTCAGTTGCTTTACTCTATATTTTATAACTATTAAATCTGAACTTACTCAAGAATGCACATTGTTGACTCATATATCATAAGGGTTGTTTTATAATTTGCTCATTTCCTAAACCATTGCATAGAATGTTATTCAACCAGCTTCATCATCTCTGCTTCTCCATGCATCTCTTCTCTCGCCTTCCACCTTTTTGCTGAAGTCAAAGGGGGAGAATTGTTTACCTCTTTTCACCTCTTTTCAGGGGAAGGAGTCATATTTTTAGGGGGAGTATTTTTAAAGATGCATTAGTCTGCATATGCATTGTCCATTGGTGTTGCCATCATCAAAAAGGGGGAGAATGTTGTAAATCTTATTTTGATGATTGGCAACTTGTCAGATGTTCATCCAAATGTTTCATGCTCAGTTACACTTAGTCCGTGCATATGCATTGAGTCTGTGCATCCTTAGTTACAGCACGCAACTAAGTCCGAGCAGAGTCTGTGCATATGGGTGATGTTCAATGTTTGCAAGTCAGTGCATCTTTGCATTAAGCAGACACAAGTCAGTGCACATTCTATGTCCGTCTTATACTGCGTCTCATATGGCCTAGGTCTGTGCATGTGTCTATTTTATCTTGCGTCATTTGCCTCATGCTCAGCTTCTAAGTCGGTGCAGTCGCCGCTTATAGTGAGTCGGTGCAATATCTGCGCCATGCATATAGAGTCTGTGCATTCCTTCTGAGCTAAGTCAGTGCAACGCCTCTAGTGGCATGTCATCGAGTCGGCGCAATACTTGCACCTTGCACATTAAGTCTGTGTATCTCTTATACTCACACTATTGTAGTCCAAGCATGCCACTCACGGGTTGATCAGGTCTGTGCAACACTTGCACATTGCATATACATAGCCAGTGCATCCGTAGGCCTTGTGGTAAAATCAAGCCTGTGCATCTGCTCGTGCATGAATGTTAAGACTGTGCATGTGCGTGTGATCACCACATTGAGTCGGTGCAGTTTAGCTCTGTCAGAATACCTACTCCGTGCAATCTCTTCTCATCTCGTATAACTGTCTGAAGATGACTTTTTGTCTGATGCCTTGATAGACGCTTCTTCGTAAAGATTAAGAATGGCACATGATTCAAGATTGGGGAAGGTGCCAGGATCGTGACACATGCAAAGCAGTAAGCTGGGATGCTGTCACGTGGGCCAAGGCGTTTGGGCGCGAATCGTGGAGAGCACACGCCCTACTTCTCTGCTGCTCTATAAATAAGAAGCGTCTCCCTCAAGAGAAGACTGATCGTGCCAGAAGAGCTGAAGCAGAGAGAGCAAGCGCCTGAACGATCTAGAGAGAAAAAGGAAGACAGAGAGAGCAGAAAAGAAAGAGAGTCTAAGAGAAATCCCTTGAGAGAATTGAGAGAGAAAGATTGTTCTTTAATCTCCAGGTTCAGAACCGGAGCTGAATTTGCTCAGTGTTGAGCTATATTCCCTTTGTGGGTTTTTAGTTTTTCGCTATGTTTCGTTTTCATTTTAGATACTCGTTTTCAAGTTGTTTGTCAGCGGAGCAAGCTGTGACGCTCAGCGGGCATAGGTGTAGTATCCTATGGACGGGTTAAGCTATAAGCCCCAGCGGTTGCAGAGGATGACTCCTCTGGTCGGCATAAGCTGTAAGGTCCAGCGGTGTGTAGGGTTTGCACCCCGAAGCTGTGGGTCAGCAGAAGCTGTGCATCAGCGGTGAAACCACACTCTAGTTTTAGTGTGGGGTGGACGTAGATCTCAGGTGTGAGATCGAACCACCTTAAAAATCATCTGTCCACTGTGCGATTGTTTGTGGTTTGATTCTGTTCTTTATCATTGTTCGTCGCTCGGTAGATGATTGCTTAGGATCGCGTGAGAGCTAATCCGTTTGATCCGGTTCATCCTTGTTGTGACTGAGTGCCTTTCGATCATCCTACAGTAGTTTGTTTATTTTCCGCAACTATTTTTGCTGTAGTAAATTTTAGTGGGTGACCGATCTATTCACCCCCCTCTAGATCGTCTATAGATATTCCATCTATAGGCATTAGAGCGTCCATCTGTTTTCTAACAATTGGTATCAGAGCATACCATCTGTTCTAACAATTGGTATAAGAGCATACCATCTGATCTAACAGGAAAGAGGCGGAACTAGGATGGAGATCGCAAGAAGCCGTCTCGAAAGTACGAGCGGTATACCCCCCTTACCGCTCCCGTCTACGAAATCTACGAAGACATCAAAGGCTCGGGCCTCCTCCACCAGCCCGAGCCTATGAAGGCCAAGCACCGCAATCACCACAAGCATTGCCTGTTCTACAGCGATCACGGGCATCACACCGGTGATTGCCATCAACTCCAAGATGAGATCGAGCGTCTTGTCCGCCAGGGACACCTATCTCGATACGTGTCCGGGCAGAAGGAAGACCGAGGCGCCCCCGAAGAAATCGACAATGCCCCCCATGGAGTCCACATCAACGTCATCGCGGGTGGCGCGGCATCAGGAGGAGACATCAGTCGAGGAAGAAAGCGTCATGCCAAGCGGGCGAGCCGAGCCTCTGTTGAGCCCCCTAAGGCTCCGCAGGCGAGCGAACCGCAGGCCCTAGTATTCTCTGACCAGGACCTGGAAGGGTTAACCACCCCGCATGACGACGCTCTCGTTGTATCAGCTACAATAAACTATTGTAACGTAGACATGATCTTAGTTGACAATGGTAGTGCCCCTGATGTATTATCCTATGAATGTTTCCTCAAGATGGGAGAGACTCCATCTAAACTCCGCCCGATCCGAACCCCCCTCTGTGGGTTCGACGGCCAGGCAATTTATCTCGAGGGAGTCCTGAGCCTGCCAGTTACTATCGGCACTCCGCCCAAAATCGTTACGGTTATGGTGGACTTCATCGTGATTAAGGGAATGACGGCCTATAATGCCATCTTCGGCCGAGGTATCCTTAGCCAAATGAAAGCGGTGCCCTCTACCTTTCACCAAAAAATGAAGTTCCCTGCCAAGCATGGTGTGGGGGAGGTCCGGGGTAACCAGGCATTGGCTAGACGGTGCTATATAATCTCGGTTGAAGCCACTAGGTCGGAAGGGAAAAATAAAGGGGTAATGGGAGCCGAGGATGGACTAGTAACATCTGAGCCCGGCGGCGAGTTGCTAACAGTCTTCCTCAACGGTGACCCGACTCTAAGAGTCAAGATCGGAGCCGATCTACCACTTGAGGAACAAGAAAAATATAAGGATTTCCTTGCCCAGTACATTCAAGTCTTTGCATGGTCGGATGAACACCTTCTCGGGATCCCGGGAGACGTGGTGATGCACAAGCTAAACCTCAACCCAACGGTGAAGCCCGTCCAACAATGCAGGAGAAAGCACACCCCTGAGAAGCAAACGGTCATCAAAGAGCAAGTCACCAAGGGGCAAAAGACTGGTCTCTTCTGTCCAGTCCTGTACCCTACGTGGCTTGCCAACGTCGTCCTGGTACCAAAGGCTTCGGGAAAGTGGCAAATGTGCATAGACTTCACCGACCTCAACAAGGCTACCTCAAAGGACTGCTACCTACTGCCAAGCATTGATCAACTGGTCGACTCAACCTCTGGCAACGAGCTTCTCAACTTCCTGGATGCCTACTCTGGTTACCATCAGATCAGGATGGACCCGGAGGACATCGAGAAGACCGCCTTCATCACCGACTTCGGTGTACACTGTTGCACCCGAATGTCGTTCGATTTGAAGAACGTTGGAGCAACATATCAGAGACTGATCAACCACATCTTCGAAGGATAGCTCGGTCAGAACGTCAAGGTCTACATTGATGATATGCTCATCAAAACACCAAAGGCTGAAGACCACCTTGCCGACTTAGCTGAGACCTTCGACACCCTCCTGAGGTGCAACATGAAGCTCAATCCCGCAAAATGCGCCTTTGGAGTCGGATCCGGGAAGTTCCTAGGCTTCCTGGTAACTCAGGCTGGGATTGAGGCCAACCCCGACAAGGTTCAAGCCATCCTGAACATGCGGCCACCCACCTGCATCAAGGACGTCCAATGCCTTACGGGGCGCATTACTGCGCTCAACCGCTTCCTGTCCCGGGTGACCGAACGATGCCTACCCTTCTTCAAATTATTGAGGGTACCCAAAATGGCATCTGCTACATTCACCTGGGACGAGGAATGTCAGAAGGTGTTCGCTGAACTCAAGGAATTCTTGGCCTCACCCCCGGTGCTATCCAAGCCAATCTCGGGCGAAGCTCTACACCTGTACCTCTCGGTGACCCCTTCCATAGTAAGCTCGGTCCTAGTCAGGAACGATGCGGGGATCGAGAGACCGGTCTACTATACCAGCAAGGTGTTTAATACAGTTGAAAGAAGGTACCCCGCAACTGAGAAACTCGTGCAAGCGTTGGTTAACTCAGCCAAGCGCCTTCGACCCTACTTTCAAGGACACTCCATCGTCGTATTGACCGGTGAACCTTTGAAGAAGATCCTCTTTCACCCTGAAGCCTCGGGACGCCTCGTCAAATGGTCCATCATGCTCGGGACTTATGATATCTCGTACCACCCCCACTCGGCCATCAAAGGATAGGCCCTCGTAGACTTCATCGCCGAAAGCACGGTCCCGATTGAAGAAGCACTTCCACATGTGCCCGGGTCCACTTGGGACCTGTTCATCGATGGGTCCTCCAACTGGGCCAGATGCGGCGCTGGTGTCCTTCTTAAATCCCCCAAAGGGGCGGAGCTGCGATACGCCTTGAAATTCAATTTCCTAGCATCCAACAATGCCTTTGAGTACGAAGCTCTCATCTCAGGGGCCAGGATGGATCGACGACTGGGAGCCGAGCGAGTCAGGATCCATACCGACACCCAATTAGTCGCTAGCCAGGTCAATGGTGATTATGAAGCTCGAGAAGGACAAATGATCAAGTACCTCCAGGAGGTTAAGAGGATGGCCCGACTCTTTGAGAGCTTTGAGGTAGTCCAGATAGCCCGGGAGAAAACTCCCGAGCGGACACCCTCTCTCGCCTAGCCTCCTCGACCCCGAAGGTACTCGATCGGTCTTCCTCAAAGAGCTCGAGCGACCGAGCATCGAGTCCGAGCTTATGACCATTGACCCTGCACCCCCGAGTGATTGGCAGACTCCCTACATATCCTGGCTTCGGGATTCTCAAGAGCCCACTGACCCTCGAGAGGCTCGGAAGCTTAAGTACCAAGCTCGGCGTTTCGTCATGCTGGATGATGCCTTGTACCACAGATCCTTCTCTGGTCCCCTCCTCAAGTGCATCATCACCGACGAAGCCAGCCGAGCAGTTCAAGAAGTACACGAAGGCATCTGCGGCGCGCACCAAGGAGGAAGATCACTCGCCAGGATCTTACTTCGGCAAGGTTACTGGTGGCCCACTCTCCAACGTGACTGCACGACCTATGTACAGAAGTGCGACCGATGTCAGTGCTTCGACCATCTGATCCACCGGCCTGTCGCGGAGCTCATCACCCTCGCCGAGCCCTACCCCTTCGCTCGGTGGGGGATCAACATCTTGGAGCCATTCCCTATGGCTCAGGCTCAGAAGAAGTTCATCATCGTCGCCATCGACTACTTCACCAAGTGGATCGAGGCCGAGGCCACCACCAGGATCACCGAGTCAGTCGTATGGAGTTTCATTTGGAAGTCGATCATTTGTCGTTACGGTGTCCCCCTAGTGATCGTGAGCGATAATGGTCAGCAATTAGATTCTCATTACTTCAGAGACAAATGCGCCGACCTAAACATTCACAATCACTTCACTTCGATATCCATAACTCAGGCCAACGGACTGGTCAAGAATGCCAACAAAAGTATTTTAAAAGGAATCAAAACCAGGCTCGGCAAGGCCAAGGGAAGCTGGCTCGAGGAATTACTAAACGTACTATGGTCGCACCGAACTACTCCAAGAACGGCTACCCATGAAACACCTTTCCAGCTGGTGTATGGCGCGGAAGTCATGATTCCATTGGAGGTCGGCAATCCCTCTCTCCGAGTCATCCACTTCAAACCCGAGGTGAACTAGCAGAAACTGCTAGAAAACCTCAACCTAGTGGACGAGATTCGAGAGATTGCAAGCATTCGAGCAATGGAATACCGACTGCGCATCACTCGATACTACAACTCCAGAGTCCGAGACAGACAGTTCCAGCCAGGAGACTTCATCCTGAGAAAGGTCGAGGCCTCTCGACCACTGGAAGTGGTGGGGAAGCTAGCCCCTAACTGGGAAGGTCCCTACCGAGTGGTCGAGACAGTCGGGAAAGGAGCATACCGATTGTCTACCATGGAAGGAACATCTATCCCTCGGACGTGGAACACAACAATGTTGCGAAAGTTCTATTTTTGAGCTTTTTCAACGGCATGTAAGCAACAAATGGCAAAAGTTTTCCTTCCATTAATGATTCTCATACAAATACAGCCGATGCATTACATGCCAAAAAATAAAAAAATTACATCCACTGGTACTATGACGCGAGCAGATCGCTCGGCCAACTCGGTAAGCACTCCTGCGTCCAGCCACTGACTCTGCCCAGTGCAGAAACTGGCTCGGATAAAGGATGGCTGGCCCCGTTGGTTTGAGAAGCTCGGAGGAAAGGTGCCAGAGGGATTGGAAGGACAACAAAAAAAAAGAAGAGGAAGGAATACAAGTGAAGGCCTCTGTAGACACGCCAAAATTGATACTATGTTGATTAAATCTCATGTCACCACATTAACACCCCAAAGTGAACTTCAATATTTCCATAATATGAAGTTTTTTTTTATTTTTGTGTGTTTTTAGGCCATTTTCTAATTGTTTTTGTAATTCACGACTCTACGTAGGGCATGTTTTAAATAACGGCTTGGGCCGGGGCGTTTCTTAAAGAAAGGACGACTGATCCAAAAGGCGTCAGTTTCTGGACTTTTACGAATCCTACTCAAAATTAGAAAATAAGAATTAACGTCCCTCCATGGGTCGTGTTTTGAATTAACGTCTCTCTCTCAGGCGTCTCTTCATCATTTTCAAATAAAGAATGTTTTCATTACTAAAATTAAATCTATGAATTGACGCCTTTGTCCCAGTCGTGATTTTAATTAACGCCTTGTCCCAGGTCGTCAATTTCGAATAACGCCTTTCCGTGGGTCATCTTTCACCCTTTCGTGTCCTGCTTGAACATACCTTTCCTGGAGAGTTCCCTGCTATGTTTTGGTCACCATGTTCGATTAGGGAAGTAGAGACCTTGCCGTAGATGAGTCTTGCCTGTTCTTATCCCACCACATCTGTGTTTTGCATCCTATAAATACATCCCTGCGTCAAACTCGCGCGAAGCTAGCTGATAGCAGGAAGAAACAGAGAGAACAACGAAAAAAAGAGAGGGAGCTTTTAGCTAATAGCAACAAAGAGAGCAACAGAGAGATCGACGCAGAGAGCAGTAGATTCTTTCACGTAGAGAAGTTTTCCTCTCTTCTGCACGAGCCTTTTGATCCTTCGGTGGTCTGCTTCCTCTTGTTGCACTAGCCACGAGCTGATATATTGGTTTCTCCCTCTACTGTTGACAGGAACAGCAGGGATATTATCCATCTTATTATCATCTTATCATCATTCATCATCCTATCATCATCGATCAGCATCAGTCTTTTTCCTGCATTAGTTTGCAACTCCTTTCCTCTCCCTAATTCTCTTAGGGGTTTTAAAAGAATCAAAAGGTGCACACTTCATGCTCTTGTTCCATCATCTTATTTTATCTTTGGATTGATACTACACACACTTGGCTAATCCCTTTTTATCTTATTTGTTTGTGATTTGTTTAAGGGTAATCAAGAGAGAAACCCCCTTCATCGGCCGGCCGGTAGAAGGAGGAGGAAGAAATCCACAATCATCCCGCATCCCTTTTCTCCCCAGGTATTCGCGATCAATTTCCCTTCTTTTTTGAGGTAACCCCTCTGGCGATCACCCTCCATATAGCAATCTCTTGCTCCTTTAGTTTAGCTTTTCTTCATCCCCTTAGTCTCCCCCTTTGATATTCTTTCTTTCTTTTTCTTCTTTTAATGTCGGTGTGACATCTTCTTCTTTAGGTGTTCACAGCCTCCCCTCTGCCAACTCTTTGGAAGGCAGATAGTGTAAGCACCCTCCAAAGAGTGAAAGAGGAGGGAGGGGGAGGCTAAAGAGAAAGGAGGGAGCTTAAATAGCTCCCCCTCCCCTTGGGATGGCGTTGGCGGGTCAAGGATAGGAAGGCGACATGCTCCAGCATGTCGAACCCCCTTCCAAACTGATCTCTGACTGTCGAACCCTCTTCCAAACTGGAGTAGCAGAAGCTTCCCTCCTACTGCTATCCGCATCATCGTCTTCTGAAGCGCCTTCCATGGCTCGCCAAGATAGACAGCACAACGCTTCGCGGAAAGGGAAAAAGGAGAAATCGTCAGGGAAGGCCTTAAGCGATGGAAGAAAGAGGAGACGTCCCTCGGACCTTTTATAGGCCGAAGGGGGAGCTGATCGCCTTAAATGACTCTCCCCTTAAAAACACGCTAAAAGAGCCTTCCCTAAACCGATTACCTCATTTCCCAACATCCCCCCGGCGGGATGCACGAAGCGGCAAGTCATTTAGGGCGGCATGGAAAAGCAGAAAGGTGCCAGTGCCATGTCAGTTATTTAACAGATCGACACGTGCGATATCCGCAGAGAAAATCGGCACCTTCCCCAACGACTATGGATACGATAGTCAAATCACACCAAAAACGGTAAGGAACAGTCAATTCAATACTTAATATTGCCGCCGCTATATTTTCCCAAAAAAGTCTTACACAGCTACATGAATGAAAAGAAGAAAAAAGAAAGAGCTTATACATCAGGCCTGGGGCCCATTTCCAAGCTCGGTAGACAAGGCCCCCTCAGCATTGTTCACACCCATTTTTTGCCTATGAGTTGGGTCTTTCATCTTATCACCATTTGTTGATGTCTCGAGTTGTCCATTATTCATTGGGCCATTTCCAGGCTCGTCTTTGGGCTTATTCTATGGGTCTCTCCCTCCCTGGCTAGGTCTGTTCTCGAATTCAGGCTTATAAGGCCTTGATCTCGCTTGGTTTCTAGGTTAAATGGGCTCATTTACCCTAATTTATCAATTTCAACCGCCCAGCAATGGCACGGTCTATCGCTAGGCCATATATGTATTGAACGGTAAGATTCGGGGCCGTGTAAAAGTTACGGTGATTTATCTCTAGCTTTTCTGCATTTCCACCCACACGGCCTGTCACTCGACCGTTCAGTGTGTTGGACGGACCATTACACGACCGTGTTGTTTTCATGGGCAGTTGTTTTAAATGCACGGTCGCAGGATTGGCCGTTTAGTGATTGCGCGGTCTGTTTTGAACCGTTTACAAGCTTAGAGCGATTTATTGGATATTTATTTGATTTTTTGAATTTTCACCGACAAGCCTTTGCACAGTCTTAGTTCGGCTGTTTATAGCCATTGAACGGCCTGACTTTAGACCGTCCAATTCCCAGAGTCCTCAGCCGGTGGGTTTTTCAGATAATTATTTATTTATCCTATTTTTTTGGATTTATCACCGACACGTTTTGCACGGTCTAGCAATGGACCGTGCCATTCATTGAGTGGTCTATCATTCGACCATTTTATCCTAAAGAGTCCAGCACCGGGTCAGCCGGTTAGTTCGGTGGATAATTGGATAATTTGTTGTTTTATTTATTTATCACCGACAGCATTAGGCGGTCTAGTAATGGTCCGTGTACATGACAGGGCGGCCTATCGAACGACCGCGTACATGCCCGATATCCTGGGTTTTATTAAATTTTCTCTCTCCATCCGTGGTTAAATCCCTAACTTCTCTCACCCATTTCTCCGCGATTTCTCAACCAAATGGGGTGCCGTTTGATCCTGGTGAGAGATAAAAGTTATATCTACGATTTATCTTTTTTTACCACGACTTAATATCCAGTGGAAAACCTAATTTCGGGGCTGGACTTTTAGGGGTCTATAAATAGCACCCCTAGTCCAGGCTTGAAAAAGGGAGAGATCCAACGTTGACGTCGAAGCTCTGCCGAATTCTTGAGCGAGCTGTAGCCAGGGAGGGAGGCTTTCTACATCCTTTTATGCCTCTGGTTCAAGGGAGTAGTCACTTTCTTTGTGTTTGGTTTAGGCTTTTTGTTGTGCCCCTATGGTCATTTGCATCTTATGATTTTTATAATGGCTAAACACTATAAGTCATTGAAGAGGTGTGATCTCGCGCTGGACCTGAGCTGGGAGATGATCACCGAATAGTGAACTGCAAGAAAGGGAAACGGATCAGGGGGCCCAGGGATGGTTCCCTGGGGTAAACTCTCCGATGTCTAAGTCAGTAGAGCAATGGTGGAAGCTATGAAGGGAGGAGGAAAGAGCTGCACGAGATCCCTCTATCCCAAGGTGGTGAAGTGGTTCCTGCTCAGGGAGTTTTAGGCATATGTTGGGCCTTACCTTCCATGGGAGGGAGTCCCAGGTTTAAATAGTGCACAAGCCTCATGAGTCCCGTAAGCTGAGGAGTTTCGGGCGGGAGTTACGTCCTCAACGTGAGCTCTTTATGTCCTCATCGTGGGATCTTTACAGCCTTGAGGAGTCAGGGGTCCCTTATCCTCATAAACTCCTGCTCATAAAGGGTCCTTAACGGCAGCGTGGATAAGCAATCGTCAGTTAAACCCAAGCATGAAGGGTGCCAACCCTATCTAGGCGATAGGTATTGCTCGGATGAAGATGGGTCGGAGTGGGCGCTGAGCGCTTGCCTCTATCCCGGTGAGGGGATAACTCGGGCATGGGTCTTCCTCCGTTCTGACCGACGTTCGGGCCTTCCGAGCCTAGGGGCCGCCGAGGAAGGGTTTGATTCCGAGTAATCTTATTGGCCTTTTTATCCTAAGTGGGCCCTGCGGGGTTGTCACTTGGATGAGCCGGGCCTTGTTTGGTCCTGACGGACCTAGTTCGGCTGCTCTTAAATGGGCTACAGAAATCCCTCTCTCCACTTGTCCCCCTCCTACTCCCGAGCTCGGAAGAGTAACCGTTTAGGGTTTTAGACCAGCGTGGCTCAGGTGGGTGGAGATCTGGTGGTGTTAGTAAGCCACGTGTCGTGGTCACCTGGGCCCGTAATAATGATGATCCTGATGGATTTGAACTGAAGGGGCCCCCTTTTCTCGGAGGTCGGATCTTCCCACAGACGGCGCCCCATTATGAGCAAGAGTTTACGAGGATAAGAGACCCCTGACTCCTCAAGGCTGTAAAGATCCCACGATGAGGACATAAAGAGCCCACGTTGAGGACGTAACTCCCACCCGAAACTCCTCAGCTTACGGGACTCATGAGGCTTGTGCACTATTTAAACCTAGGACTCCCTCCCGTGGAATGTAAGGCCCAACATACGCCTAAAACTCCCTGAGCAGGAACCACTTCACCACCTTGGTATAGAGGAATCTCGTGCATCTCTTTCCTCCTCCCTTCATAGCTTCCACCATTGCTCTACTGACTTAGGCATCGAAGGGTTTACCCCAGGGAACCATCCCTGGGCCTCCTGATCCGTTTCCCTTTCTTGCAGTTCACTATCCGGTGATCATCTCCCAGCTCAGGTCCAGCGCGAGATCACGCCTCTTTAGTCATTAATGTTTTCCACTCTCATATGATTGACATACATGATATTTTGTTCATGACAGATAAGCCAATGAATGGACAAGGAATTGAGTGGAGATGGCAAAAGTGAAAGATCAATGATCGCGCCCAAGCATGAATGAAACTCCAAGAATGAAACTCCTTTCAAGAAGCAATAGGCTGGACAGCTAACAGAAGATCAAGCTAGCTTCATGAAGAGTCAACACTTAGCACGAAATGAGTCGGCACTTCACATAGCCAAGGTCGATGCACAAAGAAGCATAACCAAGAGAACCCAAGGTCAAAGAGTCAGTTGACACCTTCAAGACTGTCAAGGTTGATGCCACAGACATGAACGAGCTGTTGAAAGGGTTAACGGACTGGACCAGGGAAACCTGGGATTTCCCCAGCCAGCGGTCGACCGCTGGCCCAGGGGCGGTCAACCAAAATTTCCAGGGACCAAATCTCTACAGGGTTTCTCAGTAGCAGTCGACCGCCAGAAGGCTCCGGTCGACCGCCAGCCCCGAGCCAACAATTGTTGACTTTGTTTTTCTCTTCGAGAAGAGCCATTCTCCATGGATTTCTTTAATCCTAAAGTCACCTAATCACCCACAAAACGTGGATCTGGTCTGGAGGATGTCCAAGGACCATTCAAATGGTATAAAACAAACACATGAGGGGTTAGAAACCCTAATGCTTCAAGAGGGATCAAGGGAGATCAAGAGAGGCTAGGAAGAAGAGGTACTGTAGCCGTGAACAGTACTTCGTGAAGAAGTTCTTCATCCATTCCAAGGTGTTTCAAGCTCATATCAAAGCAAGCAATCTCCAAGGAAGTGTAGAAGCAAGCAAGGCTATCAAGGTGATCTAAGGAAGCTGATTCACAAGATTCTCAAGGGAGATCCAAGCTCCATCCATAGTCTTCTTCATCAACTCAAAGGGATCCAAAGAAGCCCATTCCACAAAGAAGAAGAAGCCATTGTTGCTGAATCAAGAAGAGAGCTTTGTGAAGAAGAAAGATGCTTCTGTTGGTGATCTACATCGTGTGAAGAAAAGAAGATTCAAGCTTCAGCAATCTCAGACAAGATCTATCTCATTTTAGCATATCTCTATATCTTGTTTGAGCATTTTCATCTTGTTCTCTTTCCATTTCATTCAAACATTTGAAATTGAAGATCGTCCCTACCGGTGGTTAGTAGAAAGGCAATCGGAAGTTGTCCGATCTGCGGTGTTGACGTCCCTACCTGTGATTAGTAGGAAGGCAATCAGAGGTCTTTCCGATTTGCGGTTCAGTGCGTGGCACTAGTGGAGCCTCACCAGGTTCGGTGAGGGGTGGACGTAGGACTGGGGATTCAGTCTGAACCACCTTAAAATCCTTTGCGTTGTGGTTTGCTTGTGCGATTGCTTTGTGCTAGATGCATGCTTAAGTTTAATATTTATATTACTTATTCATCTTGCTAAGCAAATCGTTGTGAGCTACGCTAAGCTAGTTATGTTCCGCTGTAATTCTTTTTATCTAACTTTAAAGTGGGGTGTTCTGTGAAAAAAGGGGCAGATCTAGTCACCCCTCCCCTCTAGATCTGCTATCCACTACTCAACACTTTTAGCTATCTTTTCATTCATTGCATGCTTCTTTTCATCATCTTCTCCTCACATTTTGCATTTGCCATTATCATTTTCACACCCTCCTATTCTTTTCACGCCCTATAGGGGTTTAAAAAAACCACCCCAGGTATCGCCCATTCCATGCTATTATGTCGATTCTCCATTCTTTTTATAGTTACTAGACATTCTAGGGCTAATTTGGGTTTTGTTTTCTTGTCCTCTACATTATTTTGCAGGTCAACATCAGCACAGCATGAGGCCCATCCCCTCTGGCCGGCTGGAAGGGGTGGAGGATCAAGTCCTACAACTTGGAGTCTGGTGATTTTGAACAGTCTTCTTCCGTCCGTCTGCAGATCAGAGCGGTCCTCCACGAACCGTCCATATCCCGCGAGCGACCGTCTGTGAACCATTCTGGAGCCAGTCCAGCCTTCGTCCCGCTTCTCTCTCCAACGCTGTCAACGGCCTATCGAGCGGCCGTGCCATCCATTGGGCGGTTCTCCCTGGACCGTGTACTACTGACAGCGCTGCACTTTAGGCGAGTGTCTTCTCCCTTTCTAAGATACGTAGTACTCTTTGGTACTCCGTGTCTTGGTGGCGATCACGATCACACACACACCTCTCCACATCTTTCTTTCTTTAATTTTGCTTGTCTTTATATCTTGACTTAGAAAGGTAAGGGAAATAAAGAAGGAGGGGGGGGGGGAACATGTCAACATCCCATTTTTTTGCGATCACGGTGGGATGCCTAGTGCCCATCGTGTTGCTGTTTTGCTGACATGCGTTCTGTGCTTGGTTAGGGTTTTTCTAAGCTGTTTCAGGTTGCTATCTCATCCACGGTGCGTTTCTGTTCCTGGAGGTGTACGCGGTTCTCCCAGGGCCGCTCAAGTCTCCCTGCGATTGGACGATAGGCCGTGCTGTCCCAGTCTGAGGCCGTTCACGTTTGCTGGCTCAGGTACGTTACTATTCTTCATATGCTTGTGGCTTCACTGACTCTCTGCGGTCTGTCCAGGGCCGTTCCACAATTTGCACGGTCGGTCGATAGACCGTCCAGTCTTCTCAGGTACGCACTAGGATTGGTTATTTCAGTTCACCTTAGTTCTGTGGTTTTACTGTTCTTTTACTGCTCCCTGTCACTGCGTGGTCCTTCCCTGGCCATTTATCTCCCTGAGCGGTCTTCCACCAGACCGCGTTTGTGTGCTACAGTTGTCACGTCCCGAACCGATAGCAGCGGAATGTGTCGTTTACTCGGAATGTGACAGTTAACAGTCGTGAATAATCAAGAGCATGAAACATGACACCAACTAATTTGAGGCAATAAATGAAAATTTTATTCCAAATATAAGTCTATTACAAATTTTCAACTTTAATAAAAAGACTCAGGAACAATACCAAGAAAGAAAAGGAATTAGAGACACACTAACGGATCTAGACATGACGATCTAAACAAAGAATATCATCTAGACTCAAGAAAGTAAAAGACTCGGGTTCACTAATTTCCAGAGCTCGCTTGGACACTTGTCCCTCCCATGTGAGTCTCGGTCTCGCTAGCCACCTGATTACCTGAAAAATGTTGGAATAAAACTGGGTGAGAAAAATCTCAGTAGGAATTACATCTTAAGAACAAGCAATTGGTTTAAGTAATTACATTTTTGCATGCAAATGCAGATAAGGCTATGCATGTAGAAATAACCGAGCAAGTGAACAAAACTAGCAAGAGATTTACCACGCCATGTAAACTTTCAAGCGAGTCTTAAACAAGAGATATTCAGAAGAAAAATTATAGATTATTGGCTATTTCATGCAAGTACTTGCCCATTCCGGGCCAAGCAAGTCGAGTCACGCAAGTCAAGTCATGTACGCAAGTCATGAGAGAAAGAGAGAGTGAGTGGAATGCCAAAGATCAAGAGAGACAAGTATTTCGGTGCAATACTAGACACCGTGATCAATATACCTCCCATGGGCACAAGTACTTTCGGGTGCTCCTCCCAAGACCAGATCGGGACCTATATGCACAGCATTAAAAATAGATCTAGACATCCACTATAGTTCATAGTCAATAGAGAGTTCCAAAGAACAAGCTTTAGTAGAATGATAAATAGAGTTTATGGAACTCAAGGGCAGGGCCATTGGGTAAGGACATACTAGTGATAAAATCCACGCAAAGAGCATAGACAAACTGTGACATGTCGATAAACTAGGTGGAATTGGCACCTCGATAGGTTGCCATGATACTTTGAATAAATGACTAACAAGAGTCATGAATTCAATGGACATGAAGCAAGCTGAAGAATTGGCACCTAACCATAGGTTTCCCAATTGAATAATTCGCCTAGTGGAACAGTCACTCACTCCACCGGCTTGAGAGATTTCTCTCATGGGCCAAACGTAGCACCATGAAAGGGCTGGGTTACCATGTTTCTCCTGACATGGCAATTAAAACGGAACAAGGTGTTTAAGGTACAACCAGCTCAGTCGGCCTTGAGGGAATCCAAGGCTACGAGGAGACTTATGGAGGTCCCAATGACTAACTTGCCAGTCCGAAGGAACGGAATGTCCAACGGAGGGCTCGTATGTCATCGAGAACATGAATGCATTAATTAAAGAATTTACGTCCATTAAGAGAGACGTCAATTCTAAAAGTAACAATAACTAAATAAACTTATATTAATTGACGCCCGTGGGTGGCGTCGTTTATTAATTAGCATCCACTTGGAGGGATATTAATTCTATGATTTTTAACTTAATTTATCTCACAAGAATTCATGTCAATATCTATTTAATTGAATAATTTTAAAATATACATTCAAAGACACATTTATTTATATAAAAAGTTTATAGAAATAGAATATATGATAATTAAGAGAAAATATGAGGATTCCAGATATATAATTTTTATAATTTTTATGTTATATAATTTAGTAGATATAGATTTTTAGAGATATAGTTAAGAGTTATGATATATATATATATATATATATATATATATATAAAAGAATGAGCGGCGGTTATAGTTCACGAGTTGTTTAATTAGTGAAATTGTCAACTTCTTAAAATCACCTATTTCTCAACGTAATCACGTCGGAATCGTGCATACTGTATATCGAAATGATGGGCTCGAAAAACTCTACCTAATCGGGTGTTCAAAATAATTTTTCGTTCAGAGATGGGGGATCATAGATAGGAGGCACGGAAAATGGTGGTACCACCCTCACTATCTCGGTCTCCATCCCAATAGTACATCCATAAAATTTTATGGCCAAAGGAGACACTAGCGCCCATAAAAAAGTAGAACAAAACAAAACTCTCTAAATACGGTGCTACAGTGAAAACCGTAATTCGCCGTGTCGTCTTGATAATTATTATTATTTAGTAAAGTTAATTATTAAATGGTTAACACACCATATAATTACATGAAAATTTAGGACAAATCATGGAGATTCAAGTCACATGCACTTTGTGATTTTTAGACAAGTGATTACATACATAATTTTTTTTACCGTGATGTGATTATTTAATTATTTAAGATAATAATGCAGACAGTAAACAAAAACTCAGGCAAAACAATGATCATGGAGAACCAAAATATGAATCTTAAACATGCAAATCTAATTACTATTGTCTTGGGCTTCAGTTGTTGAAAAAACCTACCTTGAGAGTTGCTTCAGAGAGATAGTAAGCCGCGCAGCAAAACGAAACTCTGTTCTGAACAGAGGATGAAGTGGCTGCAGGAAGATGTCTTGGTTTCTTTTCATTGTAGGCAAGACGCAGGAGGAAAGAGGAAGAAGAAGCAGGAATTCGCATATCAGCAACAGGAAGAAGAGGACGTCGAGGGAACCAATGGCCTGAAGCAGTAGCAGGAAGGAGACTTGCCACGTTCGGTAACGGCAGGAGGAAGGAGGAAGAACGGATGCAGGATGACCCTTCGCATGCGTCAATGGCAGTAGTCTGTGCCTGGCGGATGGAGGTTTTCATTTATAGGGAATGGCTAAACCCTAGGAATCTAATGCTCACCGATGGTAAGGTTTGAAACCTTCCCCGACGTTAAATGGCATTGCCTTGTTTACAGCCGCTAACCCTAATTGATTTAGAAAAACCCTAAGCTATGCAATCGCACGAGCATGCATGCCAGGCTACAGTGGTGATCGGGTTGGGTTGGCCTCTGAAGGCTCACGTGGGTTTGGGTTGGGCATATACTATGGGCTTCCTATAAGTGAATGTGTGGGGGCCACCATTAAAGTATTTGGGTCTTCTTTTTGGGCTAAGGTTTATCTATATATATGGGTTTTGTTCGTGGGTTTGAGTTTAAATGATTTTTGTTGGTTCATGCTTGGATACATGGTTATATAAAGGTTTGTTTGTATGGGCTGTACTATGTGTATGTGAGGGTAAAAAGCCCATTAGCCCATGTATGTATATATATATATACATGGGTTTCCTTATGGGTTCTAGGCCCATTTAATTGTTTTAGTGAATGTTAAGTTTATATGGGTTGGGTGATTTTTTTGCAAGACTCATGCAACCATTTAAACGAGTCTAGGTCATGGTTATTAAAAGCCCATTATATCTAAATCTCTTTTTACACTCCTCACGTAAAGCCCACCACACCAGGCCCATTAGTTATATATATATATATATATAACTATATATATATATATATATATATATATATATATATATATATATATAAGGCCCATTAACCTAAGTTAATTTCATATGGAAGGCCTATATGGCTATCGGGTTTACCATTTCTATTTCATATACTTCATTAATTTGGTGTGGTTGGTCCCAGCATACATTAGGATCTTAGTAATATTTCATATAGGCATTTTATTCCTCATAATTTTATTTACTTTTATTAGTCATTGTTCTGGGTATCAGAGGTAGGTTTGATCCTAGTAGAAAAATATTTATTTTTAATATTTTTTATTTTTTTTTAAAATATTAATTAGCCACTTATTTATTCTAAGAACGTTATACTTAAATATTTATCTATTCAATAATATTAACTATTTAGAGGAATATGTAGCTATCATCATGTATATATTATCTTTTCTCATAAATATTTTCTTCCTAAAATTATCGGGTGTTACACCCTCCCCCACTTAAAAGAATTTGGTCCTCAAATTCACATCATCTTCTACTCAAGATTGGGAAACTAGCTATAACCCATCATAATAAAGAAAAATCTAGAACATATCAATTGGAAAAGAATTTAATTTAGGTTCGAGGATGTGATTACCTTCCATGGCTTTTCCTTTGGCTGGCTCATCTCCTATTAAAACTTGAGTTTCTCCTGGAAGCTTCTTGATCGGAACATGGCATATAGTGATTTTATGGTCTAAGCTCTCGCAACGAAGGCATGCTCCTGTCTTCTGATAGAAAACCTCTGATTGGTGGTTATCCCTACCACAATGCTTACACTTCTCTCCAGTTAAGCCTATAGAAGCTATCCAACATTTCCCTTTCTTACATTTCTTGCACCTTTGGAGATTGTGATCTTCGTAAGGTCTCTTCTTAGCCTGGGCAAACTTTTTAGGGTGCTTACCTTGGTTCTTTTCTTCAACTCTCTCTTTTTCTTCTACCACCTTGTCTAATTCCTAGATTCTTCTAACAAGGTCCGCATAAGCTTGGACGTCTACCAAGACCATCTCAGGGACAAAAGTTAGTTTAGGTGCCTCCATTTTATTTATGTTCTTGCAAGGATTTTGGGGGAAATTAATTATCGATCTTAGAATTTTGATAATTAGTAATGACCAAACTTAAGTATTTTATAACTTAACCCCAAGCCCTACCCAATTCTCACGGGATTTCCTATAGGATGACCGACAAGGATACTCAACCTATCACTTGGACTTAATGACCTAAGGATTTGAAAGTCGAAGCTCTGATATGACTGACAAGGATACTTGACCTATCATGAATTGGAACATAATAACTTGAGGATGTGAAAGCCGAAGCTCTGATACCACCTCTGTTACGCCCCGAACCGATAGCAGCGGAACGTGTCGTTTGGGTTGGGTGATTTTTTTGCAAGACTCATGCAACCATTTAAACGAGTCTAGGTCATGGTTATTAAAAGCCCATTATATCTAAATCTCTTTTTACACTCCTCACGTAAAGCCCACCACACCAGGCCCATTAGTTATATATATATATATATATAACTATATATATATATATATATATATATATATATATATATATAAGGCCCATTAACCTAAGTTAATTTCATATGGAAGGCCTATATGGCTATCGGGTTTACCATTTCTATTTCATATACTTCATTAATTTGGTGTGGTTGGTCCCAGCATACATTAGGATCTTAGTAATATTTCATATAGGCATTTTATTCCTCATAATTTTATTTACTTTTATTAGTCATTGTTCTGGGTATCAGAGGTAGGTTTGATCCTAGTAGAAAAATATTTATTTTTAATATTTTTTATTTTTTTTTAAAATATTAATTAGCCACTTATTTATTCTAAGAACGTTATACTTAAATATTTATCTATTCAATAATATTAACTATTTAGAGGAATATGTAGCTATCATCATGTATATATTATCTTTTCTCATAAATATTTTCTTCCTAAAATTATCGGGTGTTACACCCTCCCCCACTTAAAAGAATTTGGTCCTCAAATTCACATCATCTTCTACTCAAGATTGGGAAACTAGCTATAACCCATCATAATAAAGAAAAATCTAGAACATATCAATTGGAAAAGAATTTAATTTAGGTTCGAGGATGTGATTACCTTCCATGGCTTTTCCTTTGGCTGGCTCATCTCCTATTAAAACTTGAGTTTCTCCTGGAAGCTTCTTGATCGGAACATGGCATATAGTGATTTTATGGTCTAAGCTCTCGCAACGAAGGCATGCTCCTGTCTTCTGATAGAAAACCTCTGATTGGTGGTTATCCCTACCACAATGCTTACACTTCTCTCCAGTTAAGCCTATAGAAGCTATCCAACATTTCCCTTTCTTACATTTCTTGCACCTTTGGAGATTGTGATCTTCGTAAGGTCTCTTCTTAGCCTGGGCAAACTTTTTAGGGTGCTTACCTTGGTTCTTTTCTTCAACTCTCTCTTTTTCTTCTACCACCTTGTCTAATTCCTAGATTCTTCTAACAAGGTCCGCATAAGCTTGGACGTCTACCAAGACCATCTCAGGGACAAAAGTTAGTTTAGGTGCCTCCATTTTATTTATGTTCTTGCAAGGATTTTGGGGGAAATTAATTATCGATCTTAGAATTTTGATAATTAGTAATGACCAAACTTAAGTATTTTATAACTTAACCCCAAGCCCTACCCAATTCTCACGGGATTTCCTATAGGATGACCGACAAGGATACTCAACCTATCACTTGGACTTAATGACCTAAGGATTTGAAAGTCGAAGCTCTGATATGACTGACAAGGATACTTGACCTATCATGAATTGGAACATAATAACTTGAGGATGTGAAAGCCGAAGCTCTGATACCACCTCTGTTACGCCCCGAACCGATAGCAGCGGAACGTGTCGTTTGGGTTGGGTGATTTTTTTGCAAGACTCATGCAACCATTTAAACGAGTCTAGGTCATGGTTATTAAAAGCCCATTATATCTAAATCTCTTTTTACACTCCTCACGTAAAGCCCACCACACCAGGCCCATTAGTTATATATATATATATATATATATATATATATATATATATATATATATTGACCTTCTTATACAAGTATTTAAGAATTTTTATTTGATATTCAAAATATATTGGCATATGATTAACTCATTTGTTAATCGTTAAACCCTTCTATACGCGACTCATATCTATTAATAGTTTGCATGTGTGTATATATATATATATATATATATATATATATATACATATATATATATATATATATATATATAAGGCCCATTAACCTAAGTTAATTTCATATGGAAGGCCTATATGGCTATCGGGTTTACCATTTCTATTTCATATACTTCATTAATTTGGTGTGGTTGGTCCCAGCATACATTAGGATCTTAGTAATATTTCATATAGGCATTTTATTCCTCATAATTTTATTTACTTTTATTAGTCATTGTTCTGGGTATCAGAGGTAGGTTTGATCCTAGTAGAAAAATATTTATTTTTAATATTTTTTATTTTTTTAAAAATATTAATTAGCCACTTATTTATTCTAAGAACGTTATACTTAAATATTTATTTATTCAATAATATTAACTATTTAGAGGAATATGTAGCTATCATCATGTATATATTATCTTTTCTCATAAATATTTTCTTCCTAAAATTATCGGGTGTTACACCCTCCCCCACTTAAAAGAATTTGGTCCTCAAATTCACATCATCTTCTACTCAAGATTGGGAAACTAGCTATAACCCATCATAATAAAGAAAAATCTAGAACATATCAATTGGAAAAGAATTTAATTTAGGTTCGAGGATGTGATTACCTTCCATGGCTTTTCCTTTGGCTGGCTCATCTCCTATTAAAACTTGAGTTTCTCCTGGAAGCTTCTTGATCGGAACATGGCATATAGTGATTTTATGGTCTAAGCTCTCGCAACGAAGGCATGCTCCTGTCTTCTGATAGAAAACCTCTGATTGGTGGTTATCCCTACCACAATGCTTACACTTCTCTCCAGTTAAGCCTATAGAAGCTATCCAACATTTCCCTTTCTTACATTTCTTGCACCTTTGGAGATTGTGATCTTCGTAAGGTCTCTTCTTAGCCTGGGCAAACTTTTTAGGGTGCTTACCTTGGTTCTTTTCTTCAACTCTCTCTTTTTCTTCTACCACCTTGTCTAATTCCTAGATTCTTCTAACAAGGTCCGCATAAGCTTGGACGTCTACCAAGACCATCTCAGGGACAAAAGTTAGTTTAGGTGCCTCCATTTTATTTATGTTCTTGCAAGGATTTTGGGGGAAATTAATTATCGATCTTAGAATTTTGATAATTAGTAATGACCAAACTTAAGTATTTTATAACTTAACCCCAAGCCCTACCCAATTCTCACGGGATTTCCTATAGGATGACCGACAAGGATACTCAACCTATCACTTGGACTTAATGACCTAACGATTTGAAAGTCGAAGCTCTGATATGACTGATAAGGATACTTGACCTATCATGAATTGGAACATAATAACTTGAGGATGTGAAAGCCGAAGCTCTGATACCACCTCTGTTACGCCCCGAACCGATAGCAGCGGAACGTGGCAGTTAACAGTCGTGAATAATCAAGAGCATGAAACATGACACCACCTAATTTGAGGCAGTAAATGAAAATTTTATTCCAAATATAAGTCTATTACAAATTTTCAACTTTAATAAAAAGACTCAGGAACAATACCAAGAAAGAAAAGGAATTAGAGACACACTAACGGATCTAGACATGACGATCTAAACAGAGACTATCATCTAGACTCAAGAAAGTAAAAGACTCGGGTTCACTAATTTCCAGAGCTCGCTTGGACACTTGTCCCTCCCATGTAGGTCTCGGTCTCGCTAGCCACCTGATTACATGAAAAATGTTAGAATAAAACTGGGTGAGCGAAAGCTCAGTAGGAATTACATCTCAAGAACAAGCAATTGGTTTAAGTAATTACATTTTTGCATGCAAATGCAAGTAAGGCTATGCATGCAAGTGAACAAAACTAGCAAGAGATTTACCACGTCATGTAAACTTTCAAGCGAGTCTTAAACAAGAGATATTCAGGAGAAAAATTATAGATTATTGGCTATTTCACCCAAGTACTTGTCCATTACGGGCTACGCAAGTCGAGTCACGCAAGTCAAGTCATGTACGCAAGTCACGAGAGAAAGAGAGAGAGTGGAATGCCAAAGATCAAGAGAGACAAGTACTTCGGTGCAATGCTAGACACCATGATCAATATAACTCCCATGGGTACAAGTACTTTCGGGTGCTCCTCCTAGGACCAGATCGGGCCCTATATGTACATCATTAAAAATAGATCTAGACATCCACTATAGTTCATAGCCAATAGAGAGTTCCAAAGAATAAGCTTTAGTAGAATGATAAATAGAGTTTATGGAACTCAAAGGCAAGGCCCTTGGGTAAGGACAGACTAGTGATAAAATCCACGCAAAGAGCATAGATAAACCGTGACAGGTCGATAAACTAGGTGGAATTGGCACCTAGATAGGTTGTCATGATACTTTGAATAAATGACTAACAAGAGTCATGAATTCAATGGACATGAAGCAAGCTGAAGAAATGGCACCTAACCATAGGTTTCCCAATTCAATAATTCGCCTAGTGAAATGGTCACCCACTCCACTGGCTTGAGAGATTTCTCTCATGGGCCAAGCGTAGCACCATGAAAGGGCCGGGTTACCATGTTTCTCCAGAGTGACATGGCAATTAAAACGGTACAAGGTGTTTAAGATACAACCAGCTCAGTCGGCCTTGATGGAATCCAAGGCTACGAGGAGACTTACGAAGGTCCCAATGACTAACTTGCCAGTCCGAAGGAACAGAATGTCCAACGGAGGGCTCGTATGTCACCGAGAGTTGAGGTATATACGTGAACCAATCGTGAAACATGGACTCCATCTACGGACGTGAGATGAGAGTGCCATAAGACCCGCGGTGATGTAAGACACTCTTGGATTTTAGCAAGCAAGCATAATTCGCAATCGAAACGGACCGATAACGGCGGCCACTGACCCGACACTCACCCAAGACCCGGGGTAACTCGGGGATGTAGAGTGGAGGTTGTGAGGGCTGGGCCCTTGCTGGTAGAGGGCTAGCAATGCCAAGGGTTCTTCCGAGGGTATGGAGGCCCAATTCAATGGAGCCGATGTTGTGCCAAGGGCACGGGTTGCACTCTCTCCCACGGCGGTCCCTCAAAGCAATGGGGCTTGAGGACCGGGCGCTCACTCTCACGGACCAGCGGAGCATATGAACTAATATTGAAGGAACAAGGCATCCAAAGGAGAGAAAGGGTAGAGAACTTACTCGACCGACTTTAAGAAACCGGTCCTGCTCGGAGACGTGGGCGAGCAGGGAAGCGTGGGTTCCCCACACGCTGCACCAGTGTAGCTTGAACTTGTTCAAAGTTTTACACCACTACGCCCCATGCAAGGGGGCTGAACTTGGGAAAGGGAAGCCAAAATTACATTCAGACACTACCTCCCGCAGGGAGGGGCTTTAAGCCGGTCGGGCGGGGAGGGGGAAACTGAAATAGAAGCCAAACAGATGGACGACGCCAGTTCTGCCCGCCCTCGGGAATAGAGGATAGATAGTTGAAGTTGACGCTGCTGCGGCCACTCCCAAATTTTGTTATCGATAAGACTAGTGGGAAAATCTTCGGGGTTGGATCAAGTTGACGTCTAATTTTTATGGAATTTCTTGGTTGACGGTGCTGGTCGGGGAAGGGCTGCGAATAGGGACCCTGAGTTCTGGTCTGGACTGCTACAGTACCACAATAGCTGAGAGAAGAGGCCGCCACGAGCGCTTCCGATCTCTGAATCAAGCGTGGCCGGAGTCGTTGGAATCGTTGTCAAGTTCTCTTCGAGACGAGACCTGCGGGAATGCGAGATGATTTCGGAGCAGATTGGGAGAGCCAGAACAGTGGACAGAGCTCATTTCTGTCCCAGAGGGGACAGAACTGCGCACCTGGGGGAGAAAAATGAGAAATCCCAGCTCCGGATGCCGAACGGGGTTCCGCTTCTTGATACTGAAATTAGACTCATTGTAGATGATCTCATCCAAGCACCGCCTCTATATCTTTAAGGTGATGGCCGTGGGAGCCTCTGTAAGCCGCCTCAGGTTGACTGTCTGGTAGCAGATGCGCAGTCCTGCGGTGAAGACTCCTCCGGGAAGCTACGAACTCAGAACGAGACGAGACCACCACCGTCGCGAAGAAGACAGGGAGACGCTTCCGACGGTACCACTTGGGCTTTCAGGGATGCCAGGATGAAGCCGGGGTTGCCTCTGTAAGCTGCTAGTACACTGCTGCCTGCGAACTGGCCTGTGTAGAGTGGTGATAGGTGATGAGAATTGGGGGTAGATGGGAAAGGAAATGAGGTGGATGTGTGTGGAGGTAACCCCTGGATATGAGGGGGTCTGGGAGGGGGTGTTCCAAGGTGTGGGAGTGGCAGAATGGGGGCTGGAAGGAGGTCTAGGAGGTGGAGGGAGGGAGAGCTGCGAATTTGGTTGGAAGGGAGAGAGGGAAAGGGTATTTGAAAATGGGTTTAAGGGTGTGATTAATTTCTGATCTTGGGGATGGGAAGAGGTGTGTGGGGAAGGTAAAGGGGGGGCTTGGGGAGTGGGGAATTTTCCCTTGGGAGATGAGAGGGTGCTTGGGGAAGGGGAGTGGGTGATTGCTGGTTGGAGGGTGGAGTGGGGAGTGATGGAATCTCCCTTGGGGCTGGGGTGGAGTTAAGGTGGGGTGGTGGGGAGATGGAGATGAGTTATTGGAGGGGGGAAGAGAGAGAAAAGTGGTTGCGAGGGGAGGAGAGAGAAAGGGGCGCAAGTTTTAGAGAGAGAAACTGGAGGAGAGAGAAAATGGCTTCCTAGAGAGAGAGGTAGAGAGAGAGGGGGATAGGGGCTTCTCAACCACTCAATTGGCTTCTCACCAAAAGAAGAAAATTTAAGTTGGACACTAGAAAATTCAAATATTCATTCATTCATTAACTTCAAATGGGGGGAATGGGGTCCTATATATAGGTAACCCACATTTTATAAAAAGTCCCTGACTCTTGCTACAATGACAAATAACCAAGCGGTAGGGGACGCCCCTGGGCCTAGCCCAATGATTTAGGCCCATTAACTAATCTAATCAACCCTATGACACTTAACTTAGGTAGATGACTCAAATAAAAAGAAAATTACAATGGTATGACTCAAATAAAAATGAGGAAATACAACATATGACTCAAGATAAATGACTAGACCATGTCGGACGCTTCCAGGGCGAGGAGACGAGCCGTGAGTGTGGGCATGGGAGGTGATGTCCCCATCATACTCCCGAGGTGCGGAGAACTTGACTCCGTCGAGTAAGTGTCCTTCCCTCCTCGGGGGGTGTAGAAGTGGTACTGCCCACAAGTCTTCCGAACGAGACCGATCCATCCACCTGACGAGATTGCGCTCATACACCTTGCTCCTGGTGGCAGTGACCTGTTCATCCAATATTCGCCCAATTCGCTCACGTTGGGCTCTCCTGGCTAGTGGACTCTTCTCACGGGTGGGTGCTCTCTCAATGAGGGGAGTGGGCTCAATATCCTCACTAGGTACCACTATGGGACCCTTATCCACTAGGTTGGCCACGTTGAATGTAGGGCTCACTCCGTACTCTTCGGGAAGATCTAACTCATAGGCATTAGTGCCAATGCACCTCAGAATCTAGAAGGGACCAGCCCCATGAGATCTCAATTTGGGGATGGCTCTCGGGGAGAGCCTCTCCGTCCTCACCATCACAATGTCACCCACGTGGAATTCTTGGTGACGCCGTTGGGAGTCAGCCTGCCTTTTATAAATCTCATTTTCCTTGCTGATGTGCTTGCGAAGATTTTCATGCAATTTTGTGAATGCTGACATTCTAGGGGTGATGGGTGGACCTGGGCAACCAAAAGTAGACCAATCATGCTTTGACGCTAAGAAGACTTTGATGGAATGGGGAGGACCGGGGTAACCATATGTGGACCTATCATGTAATGTTGCTATGTAGACTTTGGTGGGCCTAGTTGACCGGGGCACCCGTAGGTGAACCTATCATGCAAAGTGGTGATAAATGTCGGGGAACCCGGACATCTGTAGATACTTTTGACATGTGTATGACCAATGTTAAATGAGGGCGGGCCGATACACCCGAATATGAACCAATCATGCATCCTACTTGACATGTCGGTGATATGAACGAGTGGACCCGACTTGTGAATCATGCCAAGTGGTGTTGTACGCCAAGACTTATGCACTCTTGTGCCAAAGATGTCCCCTATGTGTGGGCTTTTGGACTTCCATTGGAATGGGTCAAAGGGGTCTAGGAAGGTGGATATCATGAAGTGGGGCACTTTCTCGATCCCTAGGTGTATATCGCCCAAAGTCATGGCTCCCATGGTGTAACCCGGGTCTAGGATGGGGTGGATTGGGTCAATCACGGTGGGTTGAGGTTGGGAAAGGTGGGTGGTGGAAAAGGGTGGGGGACACATAAGGATCTAGGCTCCCATAGGAAGGGGTCATGGAAAAGGTTACCAAGTGAGAGGAGTTCTATGTCCTCAAGGTCCTAAAATGGTGGTGGATCATCCACCTCTAGTGAAATAAGTGGGCCGAAGTCTTTGGTGAGTGGGTCGGCCATAAGGGGATGATTCGGCTTTCTTTCCGAAATAACGAACTCCAATTTGAGAATGGAGTCGGGCTCATCGGGTGTGGGGAGGAGTAAAAGAAGGTCGCTAGTGTAGCAACCAATGGTGCAAACTGAGGTGATAGACCCGACACATAGGTGTAGGAGGTCAAGGCTCCTAGATGGGTGGGTCACCGGGGTCAACATGCTCGTAAACTCTATTTTCCATGCTAAGTCTTTAAGAAGATCCCCTAAGGTTTCCACTTAGTAAGATGATTGGATGTTGGTGTGATAGGAGAAGAAGGGCACTATGGGAAGGTTTTGCTCCATGGAAGGGAAATCATGGGCCATGATCTCTCTTATTAGGCTCTCCTTTAGCCAACTAATAAGGGGATCTCCTAAGATGAGCTCGGCCCCAACTAGAGAGGGTGGTGTAAGGTGAAGGCCAACATGTGAGGTTTCTTCTTCCACTTGGACATGGGTGGTCTCTATGGTGGGGATAGGATCCGGAGTGTTCACCACTATGGGGTCAGGTATGGGTTCCTCCTCCAAGGAGGTGAGAGGATCTTTTGGGGGTGGAGTGGTGATGATTGGTGTTTGGTGCACCCGGGGTGGAGGGTAAAGGGAAACTTGGTTTGGGATAGGGAGGGGAAGTAGTGGAGGCCTATGACATGGGAGTTTTGGGGTAGGGAGTGGGAGATGGGTTGGTTGGGGTGGCTTGGGTTGGTCGGTCTTGGGGGGAGTGTCCCTTATAGGGGAAGATGGAGGGGTAGTGGTGGGGACCGAGGAGGCTTTGATAGTGAGGGTTGTGGAAGGGGGTTTTGGTTGGGGTGTGGGGACCCTCATGGGGTTAGGTGGGGAGGTGGATGCTTGGATCATTTGGGTCTTAAGGGAGAGGATTTGCTGGCGAAGTGTAGTGATGATGGTTGAGAGGAAATTTGTTGGGAGTGGTGGGGGTGGAGGCCTAAGGGTGGTCTCAAGTTGGCCGGGTAGGGATGGAGGAGTGGTAGTGCTCCTCGGGCTAGGGGTGTTTGAGTAGAAAGGGTGGGAATATTTGGGGATGTAGATCTTCCTAAGTTCCACCTTCATCTCTTCCCATGAGTGAATAGGTTCTTGTCTTTCAACCCTCCTTAAGCCCTCTATTCTCTGCCACTTTTCCTTGGCTTGACCCCGAAGTTGTCCCTTGGCCTTGAGGACTCTCGCGGGTCCATATACCCACGACTCTTCAAAGTACCTTTCTATGGTAGCTTCCCACCTAAGGTAATCACTAGAACATGATCCATCAAAGATAATATCCCTATCTAGAATGAAGTCCATGGGTGGCGAGTAGGCTAAGTAGGAAATGGCCATGATGAATGGAGGGGGGACAAATGCAATGGCCCTAGGACAAGACTTAGTAGAGACAAGTCTAGAACCTGGCTCTAATACCAATTTGATGTGACACACTCTTGGATTTTAGCAAGCAAGCACAATTCGCAATCGAAACGGACCGATAACGGCGGCCACTCACCCGACACTCACCCAAGACCCGGGGTAACTCGAGGATGCAGAGTGGAGGTTGTGAGGGCTGGACCCTTGCTGGTAGAGGGCCAGAAAGGCCAAGGGTTCTCCCGAGGGTATGGAGGCCCAATTCAATAGAGCCAACGTTGTGCCAAGGGCACAGGTTGCACTCTCTCCCATGGCGGTCACTCAAAGCAATGGGGCTTGAGGACTGGGCGCTCACTCTCACGGACCAGCAGAGCTTATGAACTAATATTGAAGGAACAAGGCATCCAAAGGAGAGCAAGGGTAGAGAACTTACTCGATCGGCTTGAAGAAACCGGTCCCACTCAGAGACGTGGGCGAGCGGGGAAGCGTGGGTTCCCCACACGCCGCGTCAGTGTAGCTTGAACCTGTTCAAATTTTTACACCACTACGCCCCATGCAAGGGGGTTGAACTTGGGGAAGGGAAACCAAAATTACATTCAAACACTACCTTCAGCAGGGAGGGGCTTTAAGCCAGTGGGGCGGGGAGGGGAAAACTGAAATAGAAGCCAAACGGATGGACGACGCCGATTCTGCCCGCCCTCTGGAATAGAGGATAGACAGTTGAAGTTGACGCTGCTGCGGCCACTTTCGAATTTTGTTATCGATGAGACTAGTGGGAAAATCTTTGGGGTTAGATCAGGTTGACGTCCAATTTTTATGGATTTTTTTGGTTGATGGTGCTGGTCGGGGAAGGGCTGCGAACAGGGACCCTGAGTTTTGGTCTGGACTGCTATGGTACCACATCAGCTGAAAGAAGAGGCAGCCACGACCGCTTACGATCTTTGAATGAAGCGTGGCCGGAGTCGTTGGAATCGTTGTTGAGTCCTCTTCGAGACGAGACCTGTAGGAATGCCAGATGATGTTGGAGCAGATTGGGAGAGCCAGAACAGTGGACATGGGTCATTTCAGTCCCAGAGGGGACAAAACTGCGCACCTGGGGGAGAAAAATGAGAAATCACAGCTCCGGATGCCGAACGGGGTTCCGCTTCTTGATACTGGAAGTAGACTCGTTGTAGATGATCTTAGCCAAGCATCGCCTCCAGATCTTCAAGGTGATGGCCGTGGGAGCCTCTACAAGCTGCCTCAGGTTGACTATCTGGTAGTAGATGCACAGTCCTGCGGTGAAGACTCCTCCGGGAAGCCACAAACTCAGAACGAGACGAGACCACCACCGTTGCGAAGAAGACAGGGAGACGCTTCTGACGGTATCACTTAGGCCTCCAAGAATGTCAGGATAAAGTCAGAGTCACCACTGCAAGCTGCTGGTACACTACTGCCTGCGAACTGGCTTGTGCAGAGTGGTGATAGGTGATGGGAAATGGGGGTAGATGGGAAAGGAAATGGGGTGGATGTGTGTGGGGGCAACCCTTGGCTATGAGGGTGTCTGGGAGGGGGTGTTCCAAGGTGTGGGAGTGGCAGAATAAGGGCTGGAAGGAGGTCTAGAAGGTGGAGGGAGGGAGAGTTACGAATTTGGTTGGAAGGGAGAGTGGGAAATGGTATTTAAAAATGGGTTTAAGGGTGGGATTAATTTCTGATCTTGGAGATGGGAAGAGGTGTGTGGGGAATGTAAAGGGGGGGCTTGGGGAGTGGGGAATTTTCCCTTGGGAGATGAGAGGGTGCTTGGGGAAGGGGAGTGGGTGATTGCTGGTTGGAGGGTGGAGTGGGGAGTGATGGAATCTCCCTTGGGGCTGGGGTGGAGTTAAGGTGGGGTGGTGGGGAGTTGGAGATGAGTTATTGGAGGGGGGGAAGAGAGAGAAAGGTGGTTGCGAGGGGAGGAGAGAGAAAGGGGCGCAAGTTTTAGAGAGAGAAAGTGGAGGAGAGAGAAAATGGCTTCCTAGAGAGAGAGGTAGAGAGAGAGGGGGATAGGGGCTTCTTACCCACTCAATTGACTTCTCACCAAAAGAAGAAGATTTGAGTTAGACACTAGAAAATTCAAATATTCATTCATTCATTAACTTCAAATGGGGGGAATGGGGTCCTATATATAGCCAACCCACATTTTACAAAAAGTCCCTGACTCTTGCTACAATGACAAATAACCAAGGGGTAGGGGGTGCCCCTGGGCCTAGCCCAATGAATTGGGCCCATTAACTAATCTAATCAACCCTATGACACTTAACTTAGGTAGATGACTCAAATAAAAGGAAAATTACAATGGTATGACTCAAATAAAAATGAGGAAATACAACATATGACTCAAGATAAATTACTAGACCATGTCGGACGCTTCCGGGGCGAGGAGACGAGCCGTGAGTGTGGGCATGGGAGGTGATGTCCCCATCATGCGGTATGGGTCAAAACAGGAAGAAAAATTGTGAGAACATGAATGCATTAATTAAGAATTTACGTCCATTAAGAGAGACGCCAATTCTAAAACTAACAATAACTAAATAAATTTATATTAATTGACGCCCGTGGGTGACGTCATTTATTAATTAGCATCCACTTGGAGGGACATTAATTCTATGATTTTTAACTTAATTTATCTCACAAGAATTCACGTTAATATCTATTTAATTGAATAATTTCAAAATATACATTCAAAGACACATTTATTTATATAAAAAATTTAGAGAAATAAAATATATGATAATTAGGAGAAAAATATGAGGATTCTAGATATATAAGTTTTTTAATTTTTATGTTACGTAGTTTAGTAGATATAGATGTTTAGAGATATAGTTAAGCATATATATATATATATATACAAAGAATGTGCGGCGATTATGGTTGACGTCAAATTGTCAACTTTTTAAAATCACCCGTTTCTCGACGTAACCATGTCGGAATCGCGCATACTATATATCGAAATGACAGGCTCGAAAAACTCTACCTAATCGGGTGTTCAAAATAATTTTTCATTGAGAGATGGGGGATCTTGAGATAGGAGGCACGAAAAATGGTGGTACCATCCTCACTACCTCGGTCTCCATCCCAATAGTATGTCCATAAAATTTCATGGCCAAAGGAGACTCTCGCGCCTATGAAAAAGTCAAACAAAACAAAACTATCTAAATACTGTGCTACAGTGAAAACTGCAATTCGCCGTGTCACCTTGATAATTCTTATTATTTAGTAAAGGTGATTATTAAATAGTTAACACACCATATAATTACATGAAATTTTAGGACAAATCGTGGAGATTCAAGTCACATGCACTTTGTGATTTTTAGACAAGTGATTACATACATATAAATTTTTTTACCGTGATGTGATTATTTAATTATTTAAGATAATCATGCAAACAGTAAATAAAAACTCAGGTAAAACGATGATCATGGAGAACCAAAATATGAATCTTAAACATGCAAATATAATTACTATTGTCTTGGGCTTCAGTTGTTGAGAAAACCTACCTTGAGAGTTGATTTATTTTGATCGGACGAAGTTGCTTCAGAGAGATAGTAAGCCGCGCGGCAAAACGAAACTCTGTTCTGAACAGAGGATGAAGATGGCTGCAGGAAGATGTCTTGGTTTCTTTTCATTGTAGGCAAGACGCAGGAGGAAAGAGGAAGAAGAAGCAGGAATTCGCATATCAGCAACAGGAAGAAGAGGACGTCGAGGGAACCAATGGCCTGAAGCAGTAGCAGGAAGGAGACTTGCCACGTTCGGTAACGACAGGAGGAAGGAGGAAGAATGGACGCAGGATGACCCTTCGCATGCGTCAATGGCAGTAGTCTGTGCCTGGCGGATGGAGGTTTTCATTTATAGGGAATGGCTAAACCCTAGGAATCTAATGCTCACCGATGGTAAGGTTTGAAACCTTCCCCGACGTTAAATGGCATTGCCTTGTTTACAGCCGCTAACCCTAATTGATTTAGAAAAACCCTAAGCTATGCAATCGCACGAGCATGCATGCCAGGCTATAGTGGTGATCGGGTTGGGTTGGCCTCTGAAGGCTCACGTGGGTTTGGGTTGGGCATATACTATGGGCTTCCTATAAGTGAATGTGTGGGGGCCACCATTAAAGTATTTGGGTCTTCTTTTTAGGCCAAGGGTTACTCGTTGGCTAAGGTTTATCTATATATATGGGTTTTGTTCGTGGGTTTGAGTTTAACTGTTTTTTGTTTTTTCATGTTTGGATACATGATTATATAAAGGCTTGTCTGTATGGGCTTTACTGTGTGTATGTGAAAAAGCTCATTAGCCCATGTATGTATATATATATACTTGGGTTTCCTTATGAGTTCTAGGCCCATTTAATTATTTTAGTGACCGTTAAGTTTATATGGGTTGGGTGATTTTTTTTCAAGGCTCGTGCAACCATTTAAACGGGTCAAGGGTCATGATTATTAAAAGCCCATTATATCTAAATCTCTTTTTACACTCCTCACGTAAAGCCCACCACACCAGGCCCATTAGTTATTTGGCTAATGTTACATATATGTATATATATATATATATATATATATAATTTGACCTTCTTATACAAGCATTTAAGAATTTTTATTTGATATTCAAAATATCTTGGCATATGATTAACTCATTTGTTAATCATTAAACCCGTATATATGCGGCTCATATCTATTAATAGTTTGCATGTGTGTATATATATATATAAGGCCCATTAGCCTAAGTTAATTTCATATGGAAGGCCTATATGGCTATCGGGTTTACCATTTTTGTTTCATATACTTCATTAATTTGGTGTGGTTGATCCCAACATATATTAGGATGTTAGTAATACTTCATATAGGGATTTATTCCTCATAATTTCATTTACTTTTATTAGTCATTGTTCTGGGTATCAGAGGCAGGTTCGATCCTAGTAAAAAAAATATTTATTTTTCTTTTTTTAAAAAATATATTAATTAGTCACTTATTTATTCTAAGAACTTTATACCTAAATATTTATCTATTCAATAATATTAACTATTTAAAGGAATATGTAACTATCATCATGTGTATATTATCTTTTCTCATGAATATTTTCTTCCTAAAATTACCGGGTGTTGCAACAGTGCACCCGGGATTATCATGTTGATCATTGTTCCACATCATCTTATACTTGTTTGGGTGCTAGTTTGATCTCCCCTGATTATTATTTATTTCTGCATGATTATTTTCGCACTTGTCATAATTGGTTGGTCATTATTTGCTAGTTCTAGGCTAGACTTTGCATGCACTCTGGTGCCCATATGATTCATGCATTTTTATCATATTGTAGTTGCATTCCTACCTTGGTAGGGGAACCTCTCGTCTGCATATTCCTTAGAGCCGACTAGGCGACCTTACCCGGGACCTCCGTAAGTCCCCGTGAGCCGTGGATTCTCACACAGACGCCGGGCCGATTGTACCTTTTCCATCCCATAGCTTTGCATGTTGCATATGTTGTGAGAGAGTTAACCATAGATTAACCCAAAGTTTAGACCTTGTTCCCTATAGGTTTCCTATCTTGAGGGAATTGATCCTAAATCAAATCATTAAAAGGTCCATCGAAACCTTGACAAAATAAAAGTTAACAATCATACCAACTTGTTTGATCTTGGTTGAACCCCCTCACACCCATATTGTTTGTTTGGGCCTGTCCAAGCCCATTTGTGTTATTTCGTGTTGCATCCCCCATCATCCATATAAATTTTGTTATTAGGCCCATTTAGGCTAGACCATTCTGTGTGTCCATTTGTCTAGTCACATTAACCTAGGTCCTTTCGTTTCCCCTTTGCATTATTGAGTCAGTCCCCCTCTTTGATCCTCGAGCCCTTACTTCCCTCACTGTATTTCCCTGACTTTCTTGTATAAAGTCTCCATTTGCCCTCATGAAGCGCCATTTTTCTCCTGTATATTACTCTTCTTCTTCCTCGTCTTTCTATTTCTGCGTGGATTGCTCTTCCCACGCGGGCCCATCTTCTCGTGGCCCTTCCGACCCGCAAGCAAATTTCATGGCCCACCTATCATCTCTTTCTTGCCAAACGGCCCCGGTCCAGGCCCAAAAATCAATCGCTAATCTTAATGGGCCTTATTCTCATAACGGGCCTCCCTCTTCTACTCTTGGTGGGCCCCCTTCCTTTAACGGGCCCTCTTATTCTCTTAATGGGCCCCATGTTGTTGCTGGCCCAATCGGTCCTTATTCCCACATTCATGATCCTTCGAGGCCCCCATATCCTTCCACACCTGGAATGGGCTTTTCTTATTTTCAGTCTGGACCTCTTTACTCGTCCCAATATCTTAATCCTGATCCAAATCCACACTCTCTTGCTCCGGCTGGCTTTCATCCTTCTCAGTCTCTCCCCATCGAGGAGATGATTGCTCAAGCCCAACGCCAGCTTGATGAACTTCAACATCAAATTGATCTCAAATCTTCTTTGAGTGTCTCGTTTGCATTCCAAGGTCTTCATCTTCCCCCGCGTTCACAAAGTTTTACATATCGCCGCTATGGTGGAGTCGGTGACCCTTATGTGCACTTGAAGGAGTTTCTTTGTGAGTTGACCCAGTTTCGACATGACCAACGCTTGATGGCTTATCTATTTGCTCTGTCTTTTGAAGGCATGGCTCAGGATTGGTTCTTTACATTGCCGCAAGAGCAAGTTGATGGGATCGTCAGTTCGAGATTTAAGATTCGTGGTTGAACCTGACGGGATCGGCAAGCGGCTTCAACAAAACTATCAAATAAATATTTATGCTTTAGTTGTCTTATGTTAATTGGGCCACATGTATGGGCCTAATGGGTCATGTTTTATGTTTATAGTAATTATGTCCACAATAATCATGTAAGAGTCCTTTTTTATTTTGTGTCTTTTAGTCTTCCCAAGAGAGTTATGACGGGTAGAAAGTAGGTGTTAGGTGTTAATGAGTTATCTTTTGGTTTTCTTTGTAGAGTCTATAAAAAGGGTCATGTAATCTTTCTTTAATGGTAATGAAGTGAATCAAAATTTTTGGAAATATTTCTACTTGAGGTGAGAAGCCTACGCTCTATTCTCCGAGAGGGAGATGGGTGAGAAGCCCAAAATCCCATGTGTAACCCGATCGTAAGACTCAACCCCTACCCTTCCACCCCACCTCCCACTGCTACAGTTTCACTGTATTCCCCTTCCTCCTTCCCAGCACCACCGTGGATCCTTTCCAGCCATGCAACCCCCTCTACACCTTTAGCCCTTGCTGTCTTATCCACGCTCATCTTGTTCTTCCTTCTCCTCACCGTCTGCCCACCCCCTCCTCTCCAACCCTCTCTTAGTCTTCCCCCCCCCCAGGAGTGTATCTCCACCTCCCCTCCGCCTCTTAACACCCAAAACAGGGCTATCGGCCACCACCAACTGGATGCTTCTGCCCGGGATCACAGCCGCATGAGCGATCCACCACCGACTCCGAGCGATCAGTCTTCCGCAGCCAGCACGCTATCATCGTTTCCAGGAGCCCTTCCCATTTGGCCCTCGTCAGCGGCGTCCCTCACCTGCCCATCGTCGTCGTCCCTTGAGGATTGGCTGCCCGTAGCTGCACTGCCCCCCCTCCGAGCCCAACGAACACGACAGTGGTGTGGAGCGTGACCCTCCCATCCGAGCACGCCGAGATCCTTCCGACGTCGCCAACAGCCTCACCATTCTCTCTCTCTACCCATCCTCTCTCTTTCTCTCTCCTACCTCCCCTCGTCAGTTGCATGGCCGCGGGTGCCTCTCTCTCTCTCATCACCCCTCTCATCCTCACTATTCTCTCTCTCTACCCATCCTCTCTCTTTCTCTCTCCTCCCTCCCCACCTCAGTTACTTGCATTTTGACCTTGCCTTAACTTTGTTGAACTGGTTCGTGCTCGAAAATGCACAAAAGCTTTGGAGTTTGCTGAGAGAAGGTTAACCCCATTTAGGAGGCTACAAAATATGTGGAAAAGCTTGAAGACTTCATGGCTCTGCTAGCTTATGAAGAGCCTGAAAAAAAAATCCCCAAGGTTCCATTTACTCAGCCTTGAACACCGGCGGAATGTTGCTAAAAACCTAAATCGGGCAATTCTTGCACATGCTAACCTCCCGATCTATTCATTAATGGAAAGACTGATACAGCAAACCACTATGGTTAGGCAGTACCTGCATCAAGAGCTTGGCAAGAAGTGAGGCCTATTCTACCTGGATTTGTCATTTGCCTTGGAATGTAATCCGGACATGTTGTGCTCCTGGTTTGATTCTGAAAGCACATCATATTTTAGCTTTAGAAGTATCATTCAGGTTGATGATTGAAAGGCTTTAACTTTCTGGGCCAGGATAAGCAGTGGGGTCCCACCATATGGGCCAGCCATTCAACTATTTAGGATTCAATATTCTAATCTACGACATTGTGAAGTGGAGGATGTGTTTATGTAGCGGCTGAAATAGGAGAGATTTGGGTTCATATCTTATGTTCAACTTATGGTTTAACAGGACTGTCACCCACTTTTTTCTTTAAAGGTTTTTTTTATTCAGCTGACAACAAAAGAAAAAAAAGGAGAGAGAAGGAGAGAAGTTCAAAAGGGAAAAAAAGAATTAGAAAAAAAAAATAGAAAAAGGAGAAAAGTTCAAAAAAAATGGAAATCATAAGCTTGGAGATCTCTATTTTTGTTTCACATCACAAGTTGTGGATTTTCAAGCCGTTCAAGAGAAATTCTTCAATAGTATCAAGACTAGGTTGGGCTCAAATATTCCTTGGTTGATCTGGCTTGTGAGAAGATGAAGCCCAATGAGGAGTTCTCTACCTTCGCCGACCGCTGGCGTCGCTTGGCCGCTCAAGTCCCAGGGCATATTCCGGAGGGAGAGCAAATCAAGATGATCATTTCTAATGCAACGCCCGAGTACCGCTTTATCTTAGCCATGAACGATATCACCTCATGGCAACATCTTTGTAGCCGAGCTCGCTTCATCCGCCAACAACTCCTAGTTTCCCTTGACCCCGAGTCCCCTCCACCTTCTATGCCCACATACGCCTCCTATACATCACCTTCCATGAGTCAGCCATCCACCACATATCCTTCCACAAGTCAGCCTTCCGCTCCCCCACACCCATATACCTCCACATATTCCTCCACATATCAACCCTCCACGAGTCAGCCTTCCGCCTCTTCATACCCACATGAACCTACACCTCCGATCAAGGAAACACCACACCCCGAGCAGGTGGATGCCGTCTATATATCCCCTCATCCTACTCCGCATATGCCTTCACCAAATCCTTCCCTTAGCCATGCGCCATTGCCTACGCAACCTCCTCTTCCATCCTCGCAACCTTCTCCATCACCTTCCCATATCCCTCGGTATCCACCGTGCCCGAAGCGGGCTCCTTCTCCGTCATTGCCGGAGTCTCTTACAGACATTTTTAGGGCTTTGATGGCCGCTCACGCATTGCAGCTCCCTTCGATTATGCCTTGCCGACCCGCGGTCGGAGATTTGCTCCAATGTTGTGAATTTCATCGTCAGTAGGGGCATTTGGTCGAGGATTTCCCTGAGTTTCAGGAACTTGTTTATGATTTGGAAGACAAGAAGGTTATCGATTGGGCCGCCATGCATGAAGCTATTTTAAATCTCCGCAGCAAGCAGCAGCAGTAGTCGCCGCCCAGGCATCCATCTCCACTACAAGACCAGGGGCACCCCTATGATTCTTTGATTAATGTAGCGCCCACTCCATCACCTATTTCATCACCTACCCATCACCTTCACCATCTACTACACCATCCCCAACATCTCCACAAACCCAAGCCTCTACTCAGGTTGGTGCCTCCACTTCCACCACTTCCACCGCCACTACTCCTACCCCAAACGCCGATCGGCGTGTCGTGTCAATACGCCGACGTTGGGTCCCACAGCCTTCCATTTCCCCTTTACCTCCTTCCTCACTTTCTCCATTTCCACCACCTCCACTACCTCCATTGACCACATCACCCTCTCCATCATCTCCACTACCCCTACAGCCATCACCATCATCTTCACCGCCTCCTCTCCCGAAGACCCATATTCCATCATTTCCACCATCTCCACCGCTGTTTCCTTCCCCACCATTACCCTTCTCGCCCGAGTCTGAGCGAGCTACCCCTACACCTACGCCTCCACCTTCACCTTTACCCCCACTTACGCCTTCTAAACCGTCGCCTACACCATCTGAGCCTACTCCCTCCACTTCTGCATCCACTTCCACCCCACGGAGCGGGTGTGCATTATCTTTGGTGCCCCTCGAGTTTGGTCCCCAGGGAGATGATGAGCCAAGCCATGTTTCGATTGTGCATTTCAAGATTCAGGATGTTATTTCTCGCATGCCAATCCGAGTCCTAGTCCCTGGCTGTTTTGGGGATGATGAGCCTACACTTTCAAAGATGGTTGTTAAGAAGAGTTCTCTTGCATTAGTGACAGTTTCTGCTAAAGTGAGGCCGGTGGAAATCTCTTTGCTTGCCGAGAAGTCCACCATTAATGCTGTTATTACTTCTCGCTCTATTGCTGTTCAGTTCACTGGCCAGGAAGGGTTCTCTACCCAGATTGTGCTAACTCGTACGGCTGCCAAGAGCCTGATGGATTCCATGTTCAAGGGGCAATTGGCCGTATTTTCAAGATTTTCTAAGGATATTTTGCACATTCTATGCAATCTCCATTGGTTTATTAGCATGCCGGCCACGTCAACGCCGTGTATTAGTCTCCCTTGGTCTCGTCCTGCCCTTTTATCAAGGGAGTTATGTTTCAAGACTGATTTTCGAGTGGAGTTGCCAAATCTCAGGATCCTTGTGCCAGGTTACAGGACTCCATGGTTTTCTAATGCTCATCCATCTAAAGAGTTCACTGTTCAAGAATGTCCACATGTTGTTAGCACCAGATGTCTAGGGGCAACCGCCCCAACAAAGCTGCATGTTCATAGAAGGGTTAGGTTGTCTGCCAGATGGGCCTGTTATTTGAGGAGACATTATAGATCAAGAAGGCCGAAGGTACGGGTCCGCACCAAGCAGGCCCGTGTTCAAGAGATTGTTGCTAAGAAGAGGCGACAACGCAAGTACAAAGGCCGCATGTTGTGCACTCGAGGGGCCGCTACTTCTTCTTCTACTTTCTTCCATTCATCATTTCTCTACTCAGCTCCCACCCTTGGGTGGTGTATTTACCTTCTCCCAATCTAATTTCTGTTGTTTTCTCCTCTCTTTTCGGGTCCGCAAACCCCCATTCTTCTTTCTCCCCTCATCCAAAACCTCCGAATTCTCCATTTTCTCATGATTCTAGGTCTCGGCTTATGTCATCCTTTCATCCGACTTCCGGGGCTTCTTCTGATCCTTCTCCTCCTGTATTCCCGGGTTCTACTTCTCATTCTCTTTCCCCGACCCTGTCGGGTGACCGTCATTCTTCTTCCCCGACCTTGTCGGGTGTTTATGTTTCTTCTTCCCCACCTCTGGCGGGTGATTGCTACTCTCCTTCTCCGACCATGTCGGATGATTCTTATTCTCCTCTTTCTTCTTACTCCTCACCCTTTCGGGGTTCTTGCCCTTTTTCATGCTATTTTCGAGGCTTTAGCCCACCTTGATTCTCAGTTAATCCCTGTTTATTCTGTATCTGGTTCCTTGTTATCAGGGCCTCAGTGTCTTAACGACGAGTTCTAGCCCTCGTCTCTCTTCCTTTTTATCCCTTCTTTGTCCAGTATGATGTCCGCCACTCCTCTGTGTCGAGGAATCCAATCATTTGCTCTCCTATCATCCTTTATCCTGGCAAGCAAAGAATACAAAGCTACTCATGCTCCTCAAAGCTCGATGATCGAGATCGCTTCAAGATGCCGGTTTCCACGCTATGGATTTACAAAGGTATCTTTGTTTTGTGCAAGAAACGTGCTTTCATTTCCATTATTTCTATTGTTTCTGCACATGGTTATAATGTTAATTCCTTAACATGATTAAGTGGCTTTAGGAGTCTTTGTTTAATTATATCTTAACTTTGTGTCAAACAAAAAAGTTAGCTTCTGCAACATCCTTAGGCCGGTGATAGCTCCACGCTGGGAGTCTAATTTCTTTCCCCGATTGTTGAGGGTGACCTTTTGTACGGGTTTTTCACACACTACACGATGAGCCATAGCCGATTTCTCTTAAGCACACCGTTGCTGCTTTGACCATACTTTGGGTATGCACGAGGTCTTTTCTTTTCTCTAGGGCAAGAGATTGACGGATGAGATGACCAACCTAGGCGCTCCCTAATACGGGAGAGGTCTCAAATAGGGGCAGTCTTGACCCTCAGAAGTGAGCGTTCATGCAATATCTAGCCAATAATGGCTGTTAAAAATAAATCAATGATCTGATCAATGCAAAATTATGAAAATAAAGGCATGGCAAGAGTGGTAGTACAGTTCCCCGCGGGACGTCATGAGCCCGGTCGCATGCGTGCCTGATAAATATGGGTCTAAAAATCAAAGACACAAAACCCCGACGCAACAGACTGTATCTTTGAGGGATAGTGCCCTGGAAGAGATTCGAGTCCTAATATCTCCTATCCTGTGTAAAGTTTGTCTCCAATTTTTCTTCTATTTCTCCCTCTTAAGCTGGGTTGTATCCCGGGTATGGCCTCAGTCGAGACACCGTTCTTTAGAGGCGGTTGGTTGTGGCGAGTCACCCTCATATGCACGCCCTGCTTAAGGGAAGCCTTTAATGAGAGGGGTATGAACGACGATCCGTGGCTAGTAGTTCGAGCCCGTCTTTGGGTGCTGCGGATTGCTATTTCAAAAATTTTTTAAAAGGAAATATTGCCAAAAATCTAAAAAATGAGATATTATCAAAAGTCCAAAAAAATTAAATATTGTTCAAAAACCAAAAAAATCAAATATTGTTGAAAATTATAAAAAATTAGGAAAATTAAAAAATCTAAAAATATTTGTCTTTTTATTCCTTTCTATCTATTTGTTTTGAGGACGGATACGTGATCTGTTTGCTAAGTGTGCAGGTTGCAGGTGTTCAAGTTTCCTTGCTCTATCTTTTGCTCTGCCTCCTGTTCACGACTTTTGATCTGTTCTCTCTTCTTCAATCTATATCTCTCGATCTGTTCTTAAGCTTGTGTCCTTCTCAACTCTCGCTTCATCTCATCATGTCTCTACGAGAGGGCATTGCCTCACGATTTTGAACCTGGCAAGTTTTGCTTCATCCGATCTTGGGGCTTTGATTGAAGAATGTGTTTGTTATCTTTTGTCTCCCGTGTTGGTCGTCACACATGTTTATGTCTGTCATGTCTTTGTTTCATGTGTCTATGTCTCGCACGTGTTGTCCTTGTCACACGTGCCTTTGTCCATCCGTGTCATCGCACGTGTTGTCCTTGTCCCACGTGTCCTTGTCCCACCATGTCCGTGTCATCCCACGTGTTGTCTTATGTCCCCCGTGGTGTTGTCCCACGTGTCTTTGTCCCACCATGTCCTTGTCCCAACATGTTGTGGTGTTGCCTTGTTCCATCGTATTCTTCAATCATGCTTGCCATTTGTTCTTGTGATGTTTGTTATGCTGTTATGTTTTTTGTGATGTTATGTTTAATTCATGTTCAGTTATGTTATGTTATCCTCATACTTGTTCATGTGGTTGTGTCTTATTCAAAAATCTAAAAAAAATACCGTTTCGCCTACACAGGCAAGTCAGATATGGCTTTCTATCCCTTCTCATCGTTGTATTACTATATGGTATCTATATTATTATTATATTATCTCGAGAATCGGCTGGTCATTCATGTGTTCCAGGATCTGACGTTCCCCTCTAACAAAAATAATGATGATCCAGGTTCATGTGTTTAATCACCGGATAGGCCGTTAGGTTGGGAAAATTGGGGGACGATGGTTCTATCAAGCACGCCTAGTTGCGGATAGTGTCCTGACTCTGATTGTTCCAGTCTGATGGGACCGGTGCGATGGATTCAAAAGGGGGGGGGGGTGAATGAATCCCTCTCTAAAACTATGCCCAATTAAAACTAATAACAAATAGAGATGTGGAATTAAAACCCACGGGAGCCTTAATCAGCTTAGATGCACTCTTTGAAAGATGGAAGGAAGATCTGAGAGACTGTACTTCTGATCTACTCCATATAGACTAAAGAGATGACTCAGTTCATCTAATCAACTAGACTCTATCAAGACCAGAATCAAACACACAGTGTGCAACCTTATCTCTCACTAGATATAAGATCAGACTATCATGAACGTTCCTAAGCATACATCTAGCGGAGCAGAATAAACAATCAAACCATGATGAACAGAAGATTTTAAGGTGGTTCGGTCCTCTAGACCTACGACCACCCCACACTGCAACCAGAATGTGGCTTCCCGCTGATACACAGCTTAACAGCTGGGCCTCACAGCTTGCCTACATCCGCTGAGCATCACAGCTTACTTCTGCTGGGCAATACAACTTAGCCATGCGCTGAAACACAGCTTGACGCGCTGGGCATTACAGCTTCGCCGTCCAGAGGACACAACACCTCTGCAACCGCTGGGGCTTACAACTTAACTCGTCCAGAGGAATCCTCCTCTGCTAGAGCTTGAAGTAACAATAAAAAGGAAAACAAGAAACGAGAAATGACAGCAACTGAAAGCTGTAAACACTAAAGCGCAGATATGGCTCACAAGGAGCTGACTGGATTGGATTTGATCCAGATTCCAGTAGGGACTAATCTTCAAATGAAGCTTCTCTTCTTCTCTTCTCAAACTCTCTCTCTCTCTCTCTCTCTCTCTCTCTTACTGTCTACTTCTTCTTCTTCTGCGTTTCCCTGCTGCTCTCGATCTCTCTCTTTCTCTTTTTCTTCTACTACTTTTCGAGAGATATCCTTCTGATTGCAGGAAGCAGACTATATGTACTCCATCAGGTCAGGTTGACGAGCTCTTGCCCTAGGAGTGTGGAGAGAACGCTCCGGCCTGGAAGCTTCAGGAGACAATTGCCACTTGTCAGAATCTGGAAGCTTCAGGGTCTACGTGGCAGCATCTTTGAGTGAGGATCGTCATTGGATCACGTGCCCTTCTTGAAGAACATGAGCTATTGACCTGTTACATAAGTGTCTTTCAGTTATGTATAAAATATGCACAGACTTCATTCAATCACGAAAGATGTACACGGACATAGGGTATTATATGCACGAGTTCAGTACTGTCACACTGGCATATGCACAGACTTATTTGCAGCACAAGACTAACTGATGCATTGACTATGTAGACTACAAACATTTCATGGACTAAGATGCATGAATCTCTTATGCACTGAATTGGTTACGAGGTGGGCACAGACTTGATTTAGCATGAGATTATGTATGCACGGGCTCAAGTTAACAAAGCATATATATGCACAGACTTGTCGTGAATGCGGAGCTATAAATTGTACTGACTATGTGTATGCGGTATGCATGAACTGCACTGACTTATTATGTAAGTATGAGATCGTGCACAGACCTGAGAATGCGAGGTGGCAAGCGTGCACGGACCTTGGTGAGATATGCACTGACTATGTACCAACTAGCATGAAAACGAGCACAACAATAAGAATATGCACCGACGTAGTGCTAGCCCATAGCAAACATAGCATTGCACCGACCGTGAAGGCTCATGTGCATCGACTTAAGGTGTGTGTGAGATGCACACATGCACCAACTCACGCACACATGCGCTGTAACGACCCGAGAATCCGATTACCGGGAAGGCCCGATAACCCGAGACTCGCACCGCCACCCACGAGCCCGAAGACTCGGAAGGGTTAAAAGGATGGTGTGAAAACTACACAAGTATCGCAAGTAATTGCAGAAATTAAACAGTTATAATATTAAGCAGGAGATAAATTAACATTTTACATGGTCCACAATAGAAATAACAACAGCAGCGACAGTAGTCCACGACTAGTACAGTGACAAGAAAGAAAGTACAGCTACACGGGGCATACCCCGGCTCTGACCTCTGGCACTACCTCTGGGCACCCGCACCACGCTGCACTCCTGACGCGCTCCCCGAAGGTGGCGCCTCACCTGAAACACGGTGAAAACACGCAGGGAATGAGTCTCGGAACAAGACTCAGTAGGGATCACTCGAACCCTACCTCGTAAAACGAGAAACCACTACTCTAGCGGTAGGAAAGTACCTCGGAAAGGAAAGCCCTGTACTCTACAGAACTAGACCCTACGGCACGCAAACCGACACACGTGCCACGGTACGAGAAGACCGAAACTCAACGGTCGAACCGCCAAAATCCGAAGGTCGGAAACACACGACTGACAGTCTGTCACTCCGTACTCGACAGGAGTACCACCCACTAGAAGCACAGCCGGTAGCGTCCCCTGACGTCTGACACCGCGCCGCAGGTGAGCCGCCTGACGTGGTAGGTCCTACCCGAGGCGCAAACACCGTACAAGTAAACACAAACAAGTGACTAGCTGGGGTCACGCCCGTCGACGTGGGTCCAACCGCCCCCAACCACGTGTGCACACACAGACCGCGCGTCCCTGGTCTGGCCCTCTGACTGGTTTTCCCCTCAGCCGGACTCTGGCTGCAAGATGTGGGGCCCAACGGTAACCGGTCCACAAACCGTCTCTAAAGGTCGGCCCGTACACCACTCCCTGGTGCGACTAGCACACGCGTACTAGTAGGCTACGACTAGTGGAGGGTCACTGAAGGAGTAGACTCTCAAACCAACGGAAAACGACGTCCGAACCTGACGAAGTACGGGGGCCGTCCCACGTACCATCACCATCGCACAGTGACCGCAGTCGGAAGAAAACGGACACACTGCCCATGGCCAAACACATGACCAAGGCAACCGAAATCTTCGGACGCCCGAAGACACGGTCACGGAACTCCACGGGGTGCCCAGGACACACACACAGCCCAAGGGGAACACCCGAAAACGGAAAAGATCACGCTAGGGACACCTAGCGCGACAAGGAAGAACGCGCTAGGGTCCCCTAGCGCGACTTGGAAGATCGCGCTAGGACTCCCTAGCGCGACAGGGAAGATCGCGCTAGGGAACACTAGCGCGACAAGGACCATCGCGCTAGGTCCTCCTAGCGCGACAAGGCTAATCGCGCTAGGACCCCATAGCCCGACACGAACCGCCCTACTGTTCATCTTCTCCGATGAACGCGCCCCGTCGGGGCAGCGCGACACTCAAGAACGCGCTACTGGAGTATAGCGCATTCTCAATCCGCGCCCGAAAATGGTAGAAACGCCCAAAAATTCCAACCACTCCCCCATGCCTCCACAGGAGAGGGGGAAATCAAAGGGGAAGACCCCTGGGGACCCCTAGCATGATTCTAGGCCACCAAAATACGAAATCATGCATCAAATCCATAGATCGGGCGAGCTCTCCCCAAATCATGGAAAAACCCCAAAATGCTCAAACAAGCCCCTCTCGGCCTCTCCGCGGCCTACAAATCACGGGAATGAAGGGCAAGAGGCTAAGGAACGTCACCCTACCTCAATGGAGCGAATGCTCCGCCGAATCGCCCACGAACCACGAAGAACGCTTTTAGAAACCTCGCCTCCCCACGCTTCCCACGCTCGCCACACACCCACGAGATCGCCTCGCCGTCGCCCACGCGTCCGCGCCGTCGCCCTGCCGCCGTCAACAGCCAGGGAGGGGTCCGCCGCGCCCGAATGGGAGAGAGGGAGAGAGAGGGGTGCGGTCACGGTTGGGGAAGGAAGGAGAAAGAAGAAGAAGAAAGAGAAAGAGGAAAAGAAAAAGAAAAGAATTAGGGCTATATAGAAAATCCGAATTTTCGAAAAAATACCGAAAAATAGAAAAATACATTTCCGGAATCCTCGGAACGCACCGATCGCAATGGTACCACTCGTGCCTGGGGGAACCGCCCGATTCGCCCGCAGCGAGTTTCCGAAGAAAAAGCCGAAACACACACCGGGAATCGGAAAACACGCGCAGAAAAGCCGCGGAACGCCTCCGGGCCTCCGAAACGACTCCGGATCGCGCCGATCCGAACACGAAAGATGTCCGAAACGAAATTTTGAACACAACAGAGTCGGATGCTCCGAAAACCAGATCCGGGACCCACAAAGAAGGATCCGAAAGTTCCGGGATATTACAGCCCTCCCCCCTTAAGGAATTTCATCCTCGAAATTGAGAACAACCAAAGGGGAAAGAAGAGGAAGACTCACTCAAACAGATACGGGAATTGCTGACGCATCTCATCCTCACGTTCCCAAGAAGCCTCACCACCAGAGTGTCGTTGCCACACAACCTTTACCAAGGGAATAACCTTGTTCCGCAGGCGCTGCTCTCGCCTATCCTCCACGCGGATCGAAAACTCTGGGAGAGAAAGATCTGGAGTCACCTCAGGCCAAACGGAAAACTCGAGCACATGAGAGTCATCGGGCATATACTTCCGCAACATCGAGACATGGAACACGTCATGCACCGACGCCAACTCAGGAGGTAGCTGCAACCGGTAAGCAACCTCACCGATGCGCTCCACAATCGCGAAAGGACCAATGTAGCGGGGACTCAGCTTCCCACGCCGTCCAAAACGCATCACCCCCTTCATCGGAGAAACTCTCAAGAACACACGATCGCCCACGGCGAACTCGAGGGGCTGCCTCCTACGGTCAGCATAGCTCTTCTGCCGACTCTGGGCCGCCAACATGTTCTGACGAACCAGGTGCACAACATCCACACACTGCTGCACCAAATCCGGTCCCGTCAAAACACGCTCACCCACCTCAAACCAATCAAGCGGAGTCCTACACGGACGCCCATACAGAGCCTCATATGGAGCCATGCCGATGCTCGAATGATAGCTGTTGTTATAGGCAAACTCCACCAACGGTAGGTGATGAATCCAACTCCCCTGCCACTCCAGGCAGCAGGATCTCAGCATGTCCTCCAAAGTCTGAATGGTCCTCTCAGACTGACCATCTGACTGAGGATGATACGCTGAGCTAAACGCCAACTCCGTGCCAAGAGCTCGCTGGAAACTCCTCCAGAATCCAGAAGTGAAGCGCGGATCCCGATCCGACACGATTGAAATGGGAATCCCATGCAACGGCACGATCCGCTCCACATAAAGACGAGCCAACTTAGGCACGCTCCAGCTGACTTTGACCGGTAGCAACCGAGTCACCTTCGTCAGCCGATCCACCAGCAACCAAATACTGTCCTGCCCACTCGGGGTCCTCGGCAATCCCACCACGAAGTCCGTGGTCACATGGTCCCACTTCCAAGCAGGAACATCCAAGGGCTGGAGAGTACCTCCTGGTCGCTGATGCTCTGCCTTCACCTGCTGACAGATCAGGCACCTGGCCACAAACTCTGCGACATCTCTCTTCATGCCAGGCCACCAGAACTGCCTCCGCAAGTTCCGATACATCTTCGTCGCACCCGGGTGTACGGTGTACCTGCTCCCATGAGCCTCGCGCAGTACCGCACGATGAATCTGCTCCTCGGCTGGGACGTACAACCTGCCACGAAACCTCGCAGCACCGTCCTCGCCGAGCTCCACGTCAGCCATCGCAAGAATCCGGGGCAACTCAGGGTCCGCGTGCTGAGCCTCTGTCACCTGACGACGGATAGCAGGAGTGACAGTCAGACTCGCAAGCACCGCCAACCCTGGCTCCTGGGAAATCTTGAGCCTAAAAGATACTTCGGGCACTTGTTCCCAGAGCCTCCACTTCCTCAACATCAAGGTACTGATCGCAACCTTCCGACTCAAGGCATCGGTGACGACATTCATCCTGCCCGGCTGATAAGACAGGGTGAAGTCATAGTCCTTCATGAACTCCATCCAACGCCTTTGTCTGAGGTTCAGGTCCTTCTGCGAGAACACATATCTCAAACTCTGATGGTCAGTGAACACCTCGAACTTCTCGCCGTACAGATAGTGCCTCCAGATCTTCAGCGCGAAGATCACCGCCGCCAACTCAAGGTCATGGGTGGGGTAGTTCTCCTCGTGGGGTTTTAGCTGCCGAGATGCATAAGCCACCACTCTACCATGCTGCATCAGAACAGCACCCAATCCGACGCCGGAAGTATCTGTACACACCACAAAATCTCCCGATCTAGAAGACAAAACCAACACCAGAGCCGAGGTGAGCAATCTCTTCAGTTCCCTGAAGCTCTGCTCACACTCCTCGGACCAGACGAAAGGCACATCCTTTCGCGTGAGCCTAGTCATCGGGGTCGCAATGCGGGAAAAATCCTGGATAAACCGACGATAATAACCCGCAAGCCCCAAGAAACTCCGGATCTCCGTCACCGACCTCGGCCTCGGCCACTGCATTACTGCCTCGACCTTGACGGGGTCCACGAAAATGCCATCACCAGAAATCACGTGCCCCAGAAAGTGCACCTCGCTGAGCCAAAACTCGCACTTGCTGAGCTTCGCATACAACTGGTGATCTCGCAACGTCTGCAGCACCACACCCAAATGGTACGCGTGCTCCTCGGCAGACCGCGAATAAACAAGGATGTCATCCACGAAAATGACCACGAACTGGTCCAAATACGGATGAAACACCCTCTGCATCAAGTCCATGAAGGCTGCAGGGGCATTGGTGAGCCCGAACGGCATCACCAAAAACTCATAATACCCGTACCTCGTACTGAACGCAGTCTTCTCCACATCGGACTCGCGAATTCTCAGCTGATAGTAACCGGACCGCAAATCAATCCGCGAGAACACTCGCGCAGACTGCAGTTGGTCGAACAAATCATCAATCCGCGGCAACGGATACTTGTTCTTAATGGTCACTTCATTCAGCTGCCGATAGTCAATGCACAACCGCAGACTACCGTCCTTCTTCTTCACAAACAACACGGGCGCACCCCAAGGGGAAAAATTAGGACGAATATACCCATTGGCCAACAGTTCCTGCAACTGCGCCCTCAACTCCCTCAGCTCAGCGGGGGCCATACGGTAGGGAGCCTTCGCCAAAGGTCCCGTACTAGGCACAACCTCGATCACGAAATCGATCTCCCGCTGGGGAGGTAATCCAGGCAACTCCTCGGGAAAGACGTCGGGAAACTCGCACACCACCACAATGTCCTCGACATCCGGCTCCATCCGGTCAGACACAACCACTGACGCGAGAAAACCCTGACAACCTGAATCAAGCAATCGACGGGCTTGAATAGCAGAGATAAGGAATCGAGAAGAGGTGGAACGGATACCTTGGAAATAGAAGGTCCGCTTGTTCGGATGCTGGAAGTAGACCCTCTTCATCCCACAATCCACCACCGCTCCATGAGTCTCGAGCCAATCCATGCCTAGAATCACATCGTAATCCCGAAGCTGCAACGCATACAAACTGCCTGGCATACTCCGCCCATCGATCCAAACCGGAACCTGATCGAAGCAATACGGAGTGATCATAAAGTCACCCGAAGGCAACTCCACTGCCAAATCACAGGACAACTGGGTCACTGGCTCCTCGACGCTCGACGTGAAATCCTTCGAAATAAACGAATGAGACGCACCAGAATCGAACAAAACCCGAGCCGCACAACCCAAAATCTGAACGGTACCTTCCACGAGCTGCGACGCCACTGCCTCTGCCCTGGTCAAGTGCGTGATCTGGCCTCGAGCCCTCTGCCTGCCTCCCACGCTGGCTGACCTGGGTAGCGGCGGATACTGTCCCTGCTGCTGCTGCTGCCTCTGCTGCTGAGGAACCTGCTGCTGCAGAGGAAACTGCTGCTGCGGCGGCCTCTGAGGACAGTCACGCGCCATATGCCCTGGCTGGTCACACCGAAAACAGACGATCAGCACCATGCACTGCCTGCCTGGGTGGGTCCCACTACATCGTGGACAAGGTCCTCGCGATCCACCCCCTGATCCCTGACGCTGCAAAGGAATCGGCTGCTGTACACTGCCCGATGAAGCCTGCCCCTGATCTCTGGACTTCTTCTTGCCGAACCCTCTCTTGAAGAACTTCTTGACCTTCGAGCCGAAGGACGCAGATCCTGTCACCGAAGCTGCCGATGCCGGTACTCCTGAACCACCCGACGCATGCTGGAAGAAACCCTGCTGCTGGGTAGCCGACTGCTGGCTGCGACCTGACAAGGACTGCCCCTGGCTGATCGGTCCTCGAGTCCTCTGCATATCCATCTCCAGGGAAATCGCAACATGAGACGCTGTCTCTAGATCAGTGGCCCCATTCGCGATCAAATGGTGCCTCAGCTCCAGCCTCAAGCCCTGCACAAACTGCGCGGTCCTCACCCTCTCATGCTCCATGATGTGAGGTGCGTACCGACCCAGCTCGACAAATCGGGCCCTGTACTGCAACACGGACATGTCACCCTACACCAGCTCCAGAAACTCCCGCATCCGCTGCGTAGCAACAACGTCTGGACAGTACGTACGCTCGAAAGCACCGACAAAGTCATCCCACTCGATCTGCTCAAGTGGACGAAGCTGAAAGGACGTCTTCCACTCGGAAGACCACCACCTCTGAGCCGTACCCTGCAACTGGTTGTAGGCCAACACCACTCTGTCCTCGGTAGCACTCTTCGCAGAACTGAACACCCGCTCCATCTCATCGAGCCAATCATAAGCCGCATCAGGGTCTGCCTGACCGCTAAAGTAAGGTGGATGGAACTGCATGAAGTCCCTCACCGCTCGGCCTGGCCCACCCCTGGCTGACGAGCCCTCACCAGCCTCTCCGCCGAACTACTGAGACATGAGCTGGTACATGCCTCGGAAGAAATCATCGGCCCCCGGAGCTCTCGCAGCATCCGCAGCCTCGGTAGCCCCCGGAACTCTGCTATGCTCCTCCTGGTCCCTCTGGACCCCCTGCTGGATCTCCTGACCTCCAGCCGACTGCCCCTGCTGAGAGCGAGAGCTCCTCCTCGGCGCCATACTAGCTCCTGAAGCACAAGACAGAAAACACGAAAACGGCAAGGTCAATAAAAATGCACGATGCCCAATGCCAGCGTCACCTGTACATCATCGTTGTGGACTAGTGGACCACTACAATTACCTATGATTCTCATGTAATTCCACAACCGCGCTCTGATACCAGCTGTAACGACCCGAGAATCCGATTACCGGGAAGGCCCGATAACCCGAGACTCGCACCGCCACCCACGAGCCCGAAGACTCGGAAGGGTTAAAAGGATGGTATGGAAACTACACAAGTATCGCAAGTAATTGCAGAAATTAAACAGTTATAATATTAAGCAGGAGATAAATTGACATTTTACATGGTCCACAATAGAAATAACAACAGCAGCAACAGTAGTCCACGACTAGTACAGTGACAAGAAAGAAAGTACAGCTACACGGGGCATACCCCGGCTCTGACCTCTAGCACTACCTCTGGGCACCCGCACCACGCTGCACTCCTGACGCGCTCCCCGAAGGTGGCGCCTCACCTGAAACACGGTGAAAACACGCAGGGAATGAGTCTCGGAACAAGACTCAGTAGGGATCACTCGAACCCTACCTCGTAAAACGAGAAACCACTACTCTAGCGGTAGGAAAGTGCCTCGGAAAGGAAAGCCCTGTACTCTACAGAACTAGACCCTACGGCACGCAAACCGACACACGTGCCACGGTACGAGAAGACCGAAACTCGACGGTCGAACCGCCAAAATCCGAAGGTCGGAAACACACGACTGACAGTCTGTCACTCCGTACTCGACAGGAGTACCACCCACTAGAAGCACAACCGGTAGCGTCCCCTGACGTCTGACACCGCGCCACAGGTGAGCCGCCTGACGTGGTAGGTCCTACCCGAGGCGCAAACACCATACAAGTAAACACAAACAAGTGACTAGCTGGGGTCACGCCCGTCGACGTGGGTCCAACCGCCCCCAACCACGTGTGCACACACAGACCGCGCGTCCCTGGTCTGGCCCTCTAACCGGTTTTCCCCTCAGCCGGACTCTGGCTGCAAGATGTGGGGCCCAACGGTAACCGGTCCACAAACCGTCTCTAAAGGTCGGCCCGTACACCACTCCCTGGTGCGACTAGCACACGCGTACTAGTAGGCTACGACTAGTGGAGGGTCACTGAAGGAGTAGACTCTCAAACCAATGGAAAACGACGTCCAAACCTGACGAAGTACGGGGGCCATCCCACGTACCATCACCATCGCACGGTGATCGCAGTCGGAAGAAAACGGACACACTGCCCATGGCCAAACACATGACCAAGGCAACCGAAATCTCCGGATGCCCGAAGACACGGTCACGGAACTCCACGGGGTGCCCAGGACACACACACGGCCCAAGGGGAACACCTGACAACGGAAAAGATCGCGCTAGGGACACCTAGCGCGACAAGGAAGAACGCGCTAGGGTCCCCTAGCGCGACTTGGAAGATTGCGCTAGGACTCCCTAGCGTGACAGGGAAGATCGCGCTAGGGAACCCTAGCGCGACAAGGACCATCGCGCTAGGTCCTCCTAGCGCGACAAGGCTAATCGCGCTAGGACCCCATAGCGCGACACGAACCGCCCTACTGTTCATCTTCTCCGATGAACGCGCCCCGTCTGGGCAGCGCGACACTTAAGAACGCGCTACTGGAGTATAGCGCATTCTCAGTCCGCGCCCGAAAACGGTAGAAACGCCCAAAAATTCCAACCACGCCCCCATACCTCCACAGGAGAGGGGGAAATCAAAGGGGAAGACCCCTGGGGACCCCTAGCATGATTCTAGGCCACCAAAATACGAAATCATGCATCAAATCCATAGATCGGGCGAGCTCTCCCCAAATCATGGAAAAACCCCAAAATGCTCAAACAAGCCCCTCTCGGCCTCTCCGCGGCCTACAAATCACGGGAATGAAGGGCAAGAGGCTAAGGAACGTCACCCTACCTCAATGGAGCGAATGCTCCGTCGAATCGCCCACGAACCACGAAGAACGCTTTTAGAAACCTCGCCTCCCCACGCATCCCACGCTCGCCGCACACCCACGAGATCGCCTCGCCGTCGCCCACGCGTCCGCGCCGTCGCCCTGCCGCCGTCAACAGCCGGGGAGGGGTCCGCCGCGCCCGAATGGGAGAGAGGGAGAGAGAGGGGTGCGGTCACGGTTGGGGAAGGAAGGAGAAAGAAGAAGAAGAAAGAGAAAGAGGAAAAGAAAAAGAAAAGAATTAGGGCTATATAGAAAATCCGAATTTTCAGAAAAATACCAAAAAATAGAAAAATATATTTCCGGAATCCTCGGAACGCACCGATCGCAATGGTACCACTCGTGCCTGGGGGAACCGCCCGATTCGCCCGCAGCGAGCTTCCGAAGAAAAAGCTGAAACACACACCGGGAATCGGAAAACACGCGCGGAAAAGTCGCGGAATGCCTCCGGGCCTCCGAAACAACTTCGGATCGCGCCGATCCGAACACGAAAGATGTCCGAAACAAAATTTTGGACACAACAGAGCCGGACGCTCTGAAAACCAGATCCGGGACCCACGAAGAAGGATCCGAAAGGTCCGGGATATTACATGCACCGACTCGAGGCCACCATGAGACGCAGAATAAGCAATGCACCGACCTAACACTCGCCAAGACTGCGTGCATAGAGAGTGGAATGCACAGACCTTAATGCCTATGAACGGTGACATGCACCGAGGTTGTTGAGGAGCCGGACTGACAAAAATGCACTAGCCTTAGACAAAACATAAGTGCACTGACTTAACTGACCTAAAGCAGCAACTGAATGCTCATCAGTTAAATCATCATCAAGGCATACAGATCAAGCACTCAATCATAGATTAATCATGCAATCTTATGTGGTGACACTAATGTTGCTATCATCAAAACATCACAGCATCATCAAGGCACAAGGGGCACAACAATCTCCCCCTTTTTGATGATGGCAACACAATGGTCACACAGACTCGACAAATCAAACTATTCTCCCCCTTTGACTTCAGCAAAAAGAAGGTAGTTTGCGTAAAAAAATAATAATATGATGCATGAACCTATTCTCCCCCTTTGAAATAGAGACCTCCCCCTTTGACATAATCATGAATATCTATAATGCCCAGAACTCCCCCTAAGAGCATGAAAGGAATCGAAAATGCAAGCACACGTTGTATCCATAGGGATGAACTCTGGTTATCCAATGAATCATACTGGAATCCACCACCACAAGAATTCTGAAGCAAAATTGGTTATGGCACACCTTACATTTGTATGGACAGAACAATGCAGGTTAAAGGCCAACATAACCAGAACCAGTTACAAGAGTCATTCGTCAGGGATACAGAAACAAGATGGAAGATTCCAACCGTGTAGAGAGTGAAACTGATGATGTAAATGAAGTAGATGTAGCCAAGGGTAGGAGTAAATAACAACAAGCAAGGCACAGGATCTCCAACAAGTAAGTTAGCATGATGATTAAGTTGCCAGAGGTGAACCTGATCAGAGGAAATTGTATGGCAGGTACCACAGTAATAAGTCCTCACAAGAAAAGACTCTCCTATCATAGGGGGTTATGAATTAACCGACATGACCAAACTGATTTAACCATGATGTATACCAAATTTGTCAATTAAATTCAATACTTATATCTAAAGGTAGGTTTTAATAAAGGTGAACCAATAAATCAAGTAATACTCAAAAACAACCACCTTCCATCTTACTCAAATGAACTCGATGACTCCTTTGAGAGTCACACAGAGTAGAATTGAGATTAAACACCCTTACTAGAATGTGAGTTGACTGATTTTGCAAGATATTTTCTTTTGATAGCACATTATTTTTCTTGAGCAATTTAAGTTAATCAACACCTTTTTACATGAGGCACAACACGTCTTAGGTGAAGTGACCCAGTTACTCAGTGTGATAACTTTCATTGCCTCTCAACTTTGAGAGCAGAGTTAGCAATAGAAATGTCTTTTTACATGAGGAGACACCTTGATTAGAGGCTGGACTCCCCAGTTACTCAACACAGACATGCTATTGCTCTGTCAGCTTTTTCAATAAATTTTCACCAGAGATAATTGTGGCACTTCATGACATAGGTTTACTCTATTTCATTGATAGAGAACCTAGTTTCTCAGTGACCAAGTCATTGCTTTGAATTCAATTTTTCCATATAGTCAACATTTTTCAAGTTAATGTTTAAAAACAATACTCACTCTATGTGTCTCTACCAAAGTAGCCTTGATATCACATTTTCAGATTACAGATGGGTGAGACTAGGGTATTCATGACACAGTTGGTTAAAATGTATTAAAACTCATCATTCAGATACTTTCGATACATTTGAATACAAATATGAGAATACATTAGACTTATATCAGTCTGAATCAGTAGACATTCTTAAACCTATATGATATGAATTTCTTTTAAGAATTCAGACTAAAATATGGTACGCAGCATAAGGATCTCAGATTAGTCCAAACAATGCAACTAAATAGCTTATCATTCCTGGAACAAGAACCAGATTAATTAGACCAGCTTGAAAGGATGTGAGTGTTGGATAAGTACAAGCTGGTAGAGCAAATAACAGTAGGAGAGAAGCGCATCAAATATATGCGGAGCAGAATCAATTTCAGTAGCTGAGTCTGGAATACAGATAGATCAGCTATGCAAGTAGAGACAGCAGAGAATTTAGGTGAACCACCTAAGTGCAGAGAATGGATCAGATTGCTAGACAGAAAGAGTTCAAGAGGTGAAGAGGTGATGAAACAGGAATGCTCTCCTGTCTAGATGCAACATGTAATAAAACTACACATGAACAGGATGAAAATTAAACGAACGCAGTCAATCTCCCCCTGACTAAGTGCATGGTATATAAAGAAAACGTAACACATGGTTTTATGATGAAAGCTCATGAAACAGAGATGCAATTCAATCAAAAAGAGATTACCATAAAAATTATGTGCAATTCAAATTTTCAGATGATTTCAATTCAGCACAGACCGAATCAACATGATATTCAAACCTTTCAAACTCATAATTTCAGATGACAGAATTCTGTTGACACTCGTTTTATACCGATAATTTGAGTCGTTTCTCTTACTCCCATTAGTTGATGCCTCGAGTTGTCCATCATTCATTGGGCCATTTTTTGTGGCACGTCTTGGGCTCATTTTATGGGTCGTCTCCCTCCTTGGTGAAGTCCGTGGCGATTCAGGGCTTAATGGGCCTTGGCTTTGGTCAATTGAACGTTTCATAGCATAAACGGCCCAACCTCAGCCGTTCAGAAGATGAGCGGTTGAATATGGACCGTTCATACATTTTGTTAATTTCTGAGGTCTTTTCTGAATATTCACCGATAGGCTGTGGTGCGGCCCTATTAGGACCGTTCAAACCAATGGACGGGCTTATTACAACCGCCTATACCTCAGAGTCCTAGGCACGCCCATTTTCTCAGATAATTATCCAATTATCTGAATTATCACCGACAGGGTGAAACGCTTGGCTATTGGCCGCTCTACACTAGAACGGTCTCACTAGAACTGTTCACCTTTGAGGGTCCAACGGCGGGCATTTCGGCCAGTTAGAGAGATAATTGGGTTGATTTTCTGGTTATCCGAATTTCCACCGACAGCTTGGACGGTCTGAACCAGACCGCCCAAATGTTGCGCGGTCTATCGTAAGACCGCTCATCCCGTCGGACGAGGCTTTTTAACAGACTTTTATCTCTTTTATTCAAGAGAGGGCTTCTATAGTCCCTGCAGAAGTCCTCTACCACTCCAGAAGGGACGACACCAACCATAGAGTATACATGCATAGAGCTGAAGAAGCTATGCTCGTCACAGAAGGTCAGCAAGCAGACAGGACCTTCATCCAGGTTTGCAGCTTTACCACATGGCAGGACTACGAAGAACCACTGGTATCACAAAAGGGGAAGTACAAGAAATTGTACTCCAAATTGTTGCTCAACCGCTCCACTCGATCAAGCTTTTGTGTTAGGTCTTCTGAGAGTTTTAGTTGGAAGAGACCTCCTCCCAGCTGCAATCAATGCAAGAGGACGAAAGTCGCCATCAACCGGACGAGAAGGTACACAAAATATCATTTCTCAAATCCGAAGAGTTTTTATGCTTGAAGATCCTTATCAGGGTTCCACGATGATTCAAGAATATTGCCCCGGTCAGTTGTTGGGCTGAAGACAAATTCCACCATTCGGAGTAATCTTTGGACTTAAATCTGACTCCGCTTCTGTTCAATGTATGGTGGTTTGATCAATGCAGCATGTGGTTGCACCAGTGTCAGAACTTGCCTGAGGGTTCTCCCAGAGTGTCCCAAATAGGAGCTGGTTGTTCTTGAATAAAGGCAGAGATGATGTGTTCTTTGCCGTATCCCCTATACATATTCCTTCCCTATGAAAATCGGGGAAGAGATACAGATGATCTCTCGGCAGCACCTTTCAACCCAAAAAATCTCCTATATGAACAACAGGATTATACTCGTTAAGGGAAAACAGACCTGGATGGAGTCCGCCGTCTCCATCTTCGTCTTGTATGGGCCACGTCTTGTGCTTCGCTGAGGAGTGTTGGGTATGGCATGTCAGATTCCATGAATAATGGAGCTTGAAATATGGAATCATCCTCCTCATGTGAAGAAAGATAATCTGACTCAGAGTCAGATTCTGTTGTACAGGCAAATGGATTGGTCCATTCGGTTATGGAGGCCTGTGCTTGTAGGTAGGCCCTTTCTTCGATGACACGTAGCTCCCCCCGGAATGTGCTGGTATGCTCGAGAGAGATGCCAGTCTGTTGGTGGGACTGATACTCCTTGATCTTGTCATAATAGAGGCGGTAGAATGATGATAGGGGAACAACAGTTCCGTATCCCCTATACATATTCCTTCCCTATGAAAATCGGGGAAGAGATACAGATGATCCTTGGCTGTAACTTCATACGCTCGATGAACGGCGGCGTACGTATAGAAGGCAATGAGGTAACATTCTACAAATACGTTACCAAAATCACTACTCAACCTTCTATGTCTACGCTTATGCTAGCGGCAAATTCGAAATACCTAAATCCACCATTGAGGCTTTATCCCCAGTTTGTTTTGATGATTTCTCCGTGGATAATTAACCATTTTTGATGCCGTTTCGACTGGATAAGAGATTATGATAATATCTATAATTTATCTTTTATAATCTTGACCTGAAAATACCTAAAAACCCTAATTTCGAGGCTGGCTTTCTAGGCTCTATAAATAGACCCTAGTGGCCGGACGTCGAAAGGGGGGGGGGAATTTTGGTCGACGGCGAAGCCCTGCCGTATTCTTGAGCGATCTAGCACCAAGGAGGGAGGCTCTCTACGTCCATACGAGCCTCCGGTCCAGGGAGTAGTTGATGTTTGAGTCGTCTGTGTTTTTTATAGCTTTCGTTATTGTTCATTGCATGCATTGTTTCCTCTCCACATCCTCCTTCGTTCTCATTATCATGCACACACCCACCCACGTTTTTGTCACCCTAAGGGTTTAAAACCCCCCAGGTATTCCCCTTTCCATTTATTTATGCTTGATTCTTCTTACATGAACACATACTATGTCATTTAGTTCTAATCTGGGTATTTCTTCTTTGTCTTCACACTGTTTTGCAGGTCAGCACTTCATCAGCACGAGGCCCATCCCCTCTGGCCGGCTGGAGAGGGTGGAGGTGAACCCTTTTGCAACTCTTGGCGTGGTGGGCTTGCGCGGTTCCTTTAGGCCCGTTCAAGGAGACGAGCGGCATCCTCTGCACCGCCCTTCTTCCTTCTGCGGTTCACTTAAAGCCGTCCATCCTCCAGGAGTTCTTCTTCCCGCGCGTTCGGCAGCACTCTTAGGCGGTCTATCGTAGGACCGTGTATCGTTAAGGCGGTTCTTCACCGACCGCACATCCTCCCAGTGCTGCATCTAGGCGAGTGTCTCCCCTTCCTTTCCAAAGTACGGTACGCCAGTCACGTGCTGCGCTTTGGTGGCGATCACGGTCATTCCCTATTTTCTTCCCCCTCTCACTGTGCTTCGTTGGTCCATTCGTGATATTATTGCTTTATTCGCAACACATCGTCCATTGAGTAGGGAGAGGAGAGAAATATATATCTACACCCCTTTTGTGGCGATCACGGTGGGACCCCTAGTGCCCATCGTGCTAGTGAGTTGCTGACCCCCCCCTTTCGTTGTGTTAGTCCTCTTGTTGGAGTGATTGCAGGTTGGGTGCGTTTTCTGCCTTCTGGAGTGTGAACGGTTCTCCCAGAGCCGTTCACCATTCGTGTGGTTATACATCCACCGCCCATCTCTGCCAACAGTGCCCATTATCTTGCAAGCGTCCTGTCATAGACGGCCTCCCGTCGGCCGTCCAGTTCTCTAAATGGCTCATCCTTAACCGTCCATCTTGCTGGCTAGGTACGCTTCTGGGTGTTTTGGTTGTAGCGGCACGATTGCTGGAGATCCGTCCCAGTGTTTACGCGGCTATCCACAGACCGCTCTTCTTGGTGCGTTTCTTATCTCTGCCGTCATTCATCTCCAGCATCCTGTGGTTTTCTTTTACAGTTATTCTGCTCACTGGCTTATGCAGTTCTGTACAGACCGTTTGTCCCTTTGAGCGGTCTCATATAGACCGTCCTTGTGGTGCTGCAGTGCATGCATGATTCATTTTTGATTGTCATGTTCCATGATATTCATGATATTTTGTGCTGCTTATTGATCTCCCCCTCGTTATATATTGTTATGCATACTTGTTCTCATCTTTGCATGTTTATTTTGATCATTGGTTGCTAGTTTATTAGGCCAGATTTGCATGCACTCCGGTGCACATAGGACTCATGCATTTCATTTACATCTAGCTGCATTCCTACCGAGGTAGGGTTTCCTCTCGCCTCCATACTCCTTGGAGCCGACTAGGGGACCTTGCTGAGGACCTCCGTAAGCCCCCGTGAGCCGTGGATTCCCACACGGACGCCGGGCAGGTTGTACCATACCACCCCCCAGTCTAGGGTCTGCATTCGTGCGAGTGAGAGTCCTTTAGAATCTGCCAGTTCTCCATTCTCACCCTATTTAGGTACCTTGTGGTTGAGTGAACTCACATTTTAATTAATCCACTAAGGTCCTAAGAGAACTTATAAAAATCTTCGCGCATCATTTGGAATTTGTTTGGCTAATTGGTTGATTCTTTTCTCATCTCTCTTCTCCATTGTATGTTGCATAGTGTCATCATTCGCATCTTTTGTTCGGATTAGGCTCATTAGGTCTAGTTCATCTTTGTGTGTCTCCATTTAGCTACATGTATCTTAGGTTCATTCCCGTCCTTATATTCATTTGAAATTCACTGTATAAAGTCTCCATTCTCCCCATGGAGCATTTTTCCCCTGTACCTTATGCCTATACCCCTCCATCATCTTACCCCCGTGTGGATTCCTCTTCCCGTGCGGGCCCATCTCCTTATTCTTCTATTGGACCCTATTCTTTAAACGGGTCTTCTTATCCCGCCCGTGCTACTGTTAGCCCAGTCAATTCTCATCCCAACCTTCATAATTCCTCCAGGCCAATGCATTCCCTCATTCCCGGAATGGGCTTTCCTTCTTCTCAGGCCAAATCCCCTTATCCGGCCCATCATCATTACCCTGGTTTAAATTCACCATCCCTTGCTCAGGCTGGCTCATATCCTTCTCGGACTCTTCCTACCGAGGAGATGTTCGCTCGGGCCCAACGCCAGCTTGATGAACTGCAACGCCGAATCAATCCTCAAACTTCTTCGGATATCCCACTTACCTTTCAAGATCTTCAACTTCCACCGCGTTCACATATTCCTGCATATCGCCACTATGGTGGAGTTGGTGACCCCTATACCCATTTGAAGGAGTTCTTATATGAGTCGGCCCAGTTCCAGCATGATCCACGCTTGATGGCCTATTTGTTTGGCCTATCTTTAGAGAGCTCGGCCAAGGATTGATTCTTCACATTACCGCAGGAGCAGATGAGGAATTTTCATGCCGTCCAAGCAATGTTTATTCAGCAGTACCGAGACCAGGTGGGGCCCAGATATTCTATGGTTGATCTGGCCCAAGAGAAGATGAAGCCCGACGAAGAATTCTCCGTGTTTGCCGACCGCTGGCGTCGCCTAGCAGCGTAAGTCCCGGGGCATATTCCAGAGGGCGAGCAGATCAAGATGGTTATTTCTAATGCAATGCCCGAGCTCAGGTGCATTTTAGCCCTGAATGATATTACATCCTGGCAACAACTTTACAATAGAGCCCGCTTTGTTAACCAACAACTCCTAGTTTCCTTTGACCATCAGCCTCCTCCTACATACACTTCCCCTCCGCCCTTCACCGCAAGTCAGCCCTCCACTACATATCCCTCCACGGGTTGGCCTTCCGCCCCCACACACCTCTATAACTCCATGTGTTACACCTTACATCCCTCCATGAGTCAGCCCTCCGCTATTTCATCTCACCACACCCCTCCACCTCCGGTCAAGGGAACACTACACCCAGAACGGGTAGATGCCGTTCATTACCTTCCAACTCCCTCCACGACTCCACATCATTATAACCCTCCGCCCTTGCCTACGCAACCCCCGCTACCATCTCCATTACCTTTTCACACCCCTCGGCATCCACCTTGCCCTAAGCGGACTTCTCACTCCCCGTTGCCGGAGTCTTTTACAGACATTTTCAGGGCTTTGCTGGCCACCCATGCGTTGCAGCTCCCTCCGGTTATGCCTTGCCGACCTGCGGTCGAGAATTTGCTCCATTTCTGTGAATTCCATCGTCAACAGGGGCATTTGATTGAGAATTGCCCCGAGTTCCAGGAAATTATTTACAGTCTGGAAGATAAGAAGATGATTGATTGGGCTAGCATGCGCCAAGTTATTGCAGAACTCAGCAGCAAGCAGCAGCAGCAGCAAGCCGCGCCGCCTAGGCAACCGTCTCCATTTCAAGACCAGGGGCACCCTGGTGTTTCTCTAGTTGATAAGGTACCTGCTCTGTTACCCACTTCTTCCTCTATCCCATCTCCTCCACCACTTTTACCTACTTCAGCCTCCGCTCGGGCAACTTATCCTTCACCCTCCGGTTCCATCACCACACCTGTCCCCAACACCTCTCGACGTGTTGTAAAGATACGCCGAAGAGCGCCACTACTCGCCACTTCCTCCATTACGCCACTACCTCCCTCTCCTCCTTCTTCCCCTTCACCATCTCCATCAACCATATCACCCCCTTTGCCACCACCTTCTCCACATCCACCTTCGCCGCCTCCATTGGCCATACCTCCATCATCACCTTCTCCATTATCCCCATTACCGTCACCACTATCTTCATCACCTACCCTTGTAATAATCCCTGTTCCGTCACCTTCACCGATGCCACTTCTTTCGCCATCATCCTCTGAGCCCGAGCAGGCCGAGCCCAAACCCACACCTCCACTTTTGCCTTTACCTCCACCCATGCCCGTCATCATCATTATTCCCCCATCACTTGCACCATCGCCACCCGCGCCCTTCAAACCTCCTCCTTCTAACCTTCCTCTACCACTTCCCACTTCGCAGAGCAGGTACACGCTACCTTTGGTGCCCCTTGGGTCTGGTCCCCAGGGAGATAATGAGCCGAGCCAGGTTTCGATTGTGCATTTCAAGATTCAAGTTGTCAGTTACCGCATGCCAATCTGGGTCTTGGTCCCTGGCTATTTTCGGGATAATGAGCCTGCATTTTCAGAAATGGTTGCAAAGAAGAGTTCACTCGCACTAGTGCCAGTTTCTTCACGAGCGAGGCTGATGGCAATCTCATCGCTCGCCAGGGGATTCACTATCGATGCTGTTATTTCTCCTCACTCGATTGATGTTCAGTTCACTGGCCGAGAGGGGTTCTCTACTCAGATTATGCTAACCCATACGGTCGCCCGGAGCCTGATGGATTCCCTATTCAAGGGGCAATTGGCTGCATCTTCTGCACTTTCCAAGGACATTCTGCACTTGCTGTGCAACCTCCCTCAATTTATTAGCATGCCGGCCACGTCAACGCCGCGTATTGATCTCTCTCAGCTTTGTCCTGCTCTTCTAGTACGGGAGTTATGCTTCGAGCCTGATTGCCGAGTGGAGTTGCCGAACCTCTATGTTCTAGTGCCAAGAGACAAAACTCCGTGGCTTCATGATATTCATTCAGTTGAGAAGCTGTTTGCCCAAGAATGTCTGCATCTTGTTAGCACTGGGGGTCTAGGGGCAGCCGCCCCAATGAAGCTGTATATTCATGACCGGGCCAGGCCATCTGCTAGGTGGGCCCGCTATTTGAGAAGACATTACAGATTGAGGAGCCCGGGAAGCCGAGCCCGCGCCAGGCGGCGTTGTTTCAAGAAGATTGCGGCTAAGAAGAGGTGGCGACGTAAGTTCAAGGGCCGTCAGTTGTGCACTCAGGGGTCCACTGCCTCATCTCCTTCTTCCGTCCATTCGTCTTTTCTGTTGCTCAGTTCTTATCCGTGGGTGGTGTACCTTCCACCACCTGACCATATTTCCACCATCTTTTCCTATCCTCACCATTCTAGGCCTCGGCCTATGTCTTCCTCTTCCCCTGAGTCAGGGGCATCTTCTAGTTTTTCTTCCCGGACATGTCCGGATTTCACTGCTCGTCTCTTTCCCCCGACCTTGTTAGGAATCCCTTGCACTCGTTCCCCGACCTTGTCGGGTGATTTTTCTGATCCTTCCCCGATTTTGTCGGGTGGTTTCCATTTCTTTTCCCCGACCTTGTCGGGTGTTCATACATTCTCTTCCCCGCCTCTGTCGCGTGATCGCTACTCTCCTTCTCCGACCATGTTGGATGATTCTTCTCCTCCTCTTTCTTCTCACTCCTCTTCACCCTTTCAGGGTCACCACCTTTTTCTTGCTGTTTTCGAGGCTTTAGCCCGCCTTGATCTCAGTTAATCTCTGGTTCTTCTGTACTTGGTTCCTTGTTATCAGGGCCTCAGTGCCTTAACGAGGGAGTTCTAGCCCTCGTCTCTCTTCCTTTTTATCCTTTCTTCGTCCTGTATGATGTTTGCTACTCCTCTATGTCGAGAAATCCAATCCTTTGCTCTCCTTTCATCCTTTATCCTGGCAAGCAAGGAATGCAAAGCTACTCGCGCTCCTCAAAGCTCGATGATCGAAATCGCTTCAGGATGCTGGTTTCCACGCCATGGATATGCAAATGTATCTTTATTTTGTGCAAGAACGTGCTTTCATTTCCATTATTTCTGTGGTTTCTGCACATGATTCCTTAACATGATTGAGTGGCTTTAGGAGTCTTTGTTTAATTGGATCTTAACTTTGTGTCAAATAAAAAAGTTAGCTTATGCAGCATCCTTAGGCTGGTAATAGCTCCGCGCTGGGAGTCTAGTTTCTTTCCCCGATTGTTGAGGGTGACCTTTAGGCATGGGTTTTTCACACACTACACGTCAAGCCATAGCCGATCTCTCTGAGGCGCACTGTTGCTGCTTTGGCCATACTTTGGGTATGCACGAAGACCTTTTCTCTTCTCTACTCGGCCAAGTGCAGGGGCAAGAGATGGATGGATGAGATGACTAACCTAGGCGCTCTCTAATACGAGAGAGGTCTCAAATAGGGGCAGTCTTGACCCTCAAAAGTAAGCTTTCATGCTATATCTGGCCAATAAGGGCTACCAAAATGAGAAAATGAATCAATACATAATTATGAATCAAAGGCATGGCAAGAGTGGCAGTACAGTTCCCCGCGGGACGTCATGAGCCCGGTCGCATGCCTGCCTGATAAATATGGGTCTAAAAATCAAAGACACAAAGCCCCGGCGCAACAGGTTATCTCTTTGAGGGGTAGTGCCCTGGAAGGAATTCGAGCCTTGATATCTCCCATCCTGCACGAAGCTTGTCTCCAATTTATCTTCTGCTTCTCCCTCTTAGGCTGGGTTGTATCCCGGGTATGGCCTTAGTAGGGACACCGTTCTTTAGAAGCAGTTGGTTGTGGTAAGCCACCCTCACATGCACACCCTGCTTAAGGGAAGCCTTTAGTGAAAGGGGTAGGAACGTCGATCCCTGGCTAGTAGTTTGAGCCCGTCTTTAGGTGCTGCGGATTGCTATGTCAAAATCAAAAAAAAATCAAATATTACCAAAAGTCTAAAAAAAAGCAAATATTTCAAAAAAATCTAAAAAATTAAATATTGTCAAAAATCCAAAAAAAATCAAATACTTCGAAATTTCAAAAAAAATCAAATATTTCAAAAACCCAAAAAATCAAATATTTCAAAAAAATCCAAAAATGAAATACTATTGAAAATTTCAAAAAAAAATAAAAAAGATTACAAAAATCCAAAAAATGTGTCTTTTTCATACATTTGCATTTGTTTTAAGGACAGATACGTAATCTGTTTGCTAAGTGCGCAGGTTGCAAGTACTCAAGCGTTCCTTGCTATATCTTTGTGCTCTGCCTCCTGTCCACATCTTTGATCTGTTCTTTCCTTCTTCGATCCACTCTCTCGATTTGTTCTGAAGCTCATGTCCTTCTCAGTTTTTATTTGTAATGATCATATCTTTATGAGAGAGCTTTGCCTCACGATTATGAACCTGGCGGTTCTACTTCATTCTGATCTTGGATTTTGATTGAAGGGCGTATTTGTTTATGTCTTTTATCCCGCCGTATGCTTGTCACATGTTTATGTCCCATCGTGTTGTCTCACACATGTTGTTTTATCCCTCACCGAGTGTTGTTAGTTGTCTTACACATGTTGTTAGTCACCCTTTTATGTCCCATGTTCTTGTCCCACCGCGTTGTTGTCTTGTCACACCGTGTTCATGCATACATGTTATTTGTTCATGCCATTGCATATGTGCTCGTGTGCCTTTGTTATGTTATGTTGCATTGTCTCCCATTTCATTTGACCGTTATGTTATGTCGTGTTGTTTGTCGTTCAGTTGATAGTTATGTTATTTTCTCTATGTTTACACTTGCTTGTTTATCATATTTATCTTATATATGAAAATAAATAAAAAAAATCAAAAATCAAAATAAAAAAAATGCCATTTCGCCTGCACAGGTAAGTCAGGTATGGCCTTCTATCCCTAAACCCTTATTGCATTAATTATATGGTATTATGTTATATTATTTCGAGAGCCGGCAGCTTATCTACGTGTCCCAGGATCTGATGTTCCCCTTCAACAAAAACGATGATGATCCAGGCTCATGTATCTAACCTTCGGATAGGCCGTTAAGTTGGGATGTCACGAGGAGGACGGTCCTATCTGCACGCCGTGGTTGCGGACGGTATCTTGACTCTGATGTTCCCAGCTTAGCATTATTACTGTCAAGTATTTTATATTTTAATCTTTCTTTGCATTTGTTTTAATGATTTCCTTTTCATTTAGCCCAGCATGCATCATATGCATCCTTTTGAACTTTCATGCCCCATGGTTTGCTTGAAGAATGTCCCATCAGTGATGGTCAGCTGTGTGTTTGGACGCTCGAGTAAGAGGAACTAATTCCACTCTGAGTTGGAAGGTTTTCTTTGGTCGATTCGTTTGGTCCGGTTGATTGAAAGGTCCCCGTCTGGAGCTTTAGCCTTTTTCTTTTGTGGCCCCCTCATTGGACCGCGGGATTGTGTCCCCCATGAGGTCGGTCTTGTCAATTTGTTTCATTTAGTTTAGTTCCTCCAGATTTGGCGTCACTTTCAGTTAACTATTCCCGGCGTTCGGTTCAGAGTTTTCCCGAAGATTCCTGTCGCTTGTTGGTGAAAACAGGTGTCGTTTTACCTTAACGCCCACTTTTTCGGTCTACTCCGCTGCATTTCGCTCCACCTCCATATTCCATGTCACTTCTGCTTTACCTCCGCTCACTCCCCGGCAAAGAGGACGTTAAGGAGGGGCATCTGTTGACACCCGTTTTATACCGATAATTTGAGTCGTTTCTCTTACTCCCATTAGTTGATGCCTCGAGTTGTCCATCATTCATTGAGCCATTTTTTGTGGCACGTCTTGGGCTCATTTTATGGGTCGTCTCCCTCCTTGGTGAAGTCCGTGACGATTCAGGGGTTAATGGGCCTTGGCTTTGGTCAATTGAACGTTTCATAGCATAAATGGCCCAACCTCAGCCGTTCAGAAGATGAGCGGTTGAATATGGACCGTTCATACATTTTGTTAATTTTTGAGGTCTTTTCTGAATATTCACCGACAGGCTGTGGTGCGGCCCTATTAGGACCGTTCAAACCAATGGACGGGCTTATTACAACCGCCTATACCTCAGAGTCCTACGCATGCCCATTTTCTCAGATAATTATCCAATTATCCGAATTATCACCGACAGGGTGAAACGCTTGGCTATTGGCCGCTCTACACTAGAACGGTCTCACTAGAACCGTTCACCTTTGAGGGTCCAACAACGGGCGTTTCGGCCAGTTAGAGAGATAATTGGGTTGATTTTCTGGTTATCCGAATTTCCACCGACAGCTTGGACGGTCTGAACCAGACCGCCCAAATGTTGCGCGGTCTATCGTAAGACCGCTCATCCCGTCGGACGAGGCTTTTTAACAGACTTTTATCTCTTTTATTCATGGCTTTATCCCCAGTTTGTTTTGATGATTTCTCCGTGGATAATTAACCATTTTTGATGCCGTTTCGACTGGATAAGATATTATGATAATATCTATAATTTATCTTTTATAATCTCGATCTGAAAATACCTAAAAACCCTAATTTCGAGGCTGGCTTTCTAGGCTCTATAAATAGACCCTAGTGGCCGGACGTCGAAAGGGGGGGGGGGGAATTTTGGTCGACGGCGAAGCCCTGCCGTATTCTTGAGCGATCTAGCACCAAGGAGGGAGGCTCTCTACGTCCATACGAGCCTCCGGTCCAGGGAGTAGTTGATGTTTGAGTCGTCTGTGTTTTTTATAGCTTTCGTTATTGTTCATTGCATGCATTGTTTCCTCTCCACGTCCTCCTTCGTTCTCATTATCATGCACACACCCACCCACGTTTTTGTCACCCTAGGGGTTTAAAACCCCCCAGGTATTCCCCTTTCCATTTATTTATGCTTGATTCTTCTTACATGAACACGTACTACGTCATTTAGTTCTAATCTGGGTATTTCTTCTTTGTCTTCACACTGTTTTGTAGGTCAGCACTTCATCAGCACGAGGCCCATCCCCTCTGGCCGGATGGATAGGGTGGAGGTGAACCCTTTTGCAACTCTTGGTGTGGTGGGCTTGCGCGGTTCCTTTAGGCCCGTTCAAGGAGACGAGCGGCATCCTCTGCACCGCCCTTCTTCCTTCTGCGGTTCACTTAAAGCCGTCCATCCTTCAGGAGTTCTTCTTCCCGCGCGTTCGGCAGCACTCTTAGGCGGTCTATCGTAGGACCGTGTATCGTTAAGGCGGTTCTTCACCGACCGTGCATCCTCCCAGTGCTGCATCCAGGCGAGTGTCTCCCCTTCCTTTCCAAAGTATGGTACGCCAGTCACGTGCTGCGCTTTGGTGGCGATCACGGTCATTCCCTGTTTTCTTCCCCCTCTCACTGTGCTTCGTTGGTCCATTCGTGATATTATTGCTTTATTCGCAACACATCGTGCATTGAGTAGGGAGAGGAGAGAAATATATATCTACAAATTCGAGGTAATTGTTCAGAATAGACCTGAAGGGCAAGACCATGGGGTCTTTTAATTTTTGAGTACCTTGGTTTATTGACACCTCTTTATTCATTCCAAGGCACACCTGCAGCAAAGTAATCATTTTGATCCTGTAGGAACCCAAGCAGCCCTGGGTCCTGTATTATCCCCAACAGGAGTTATGAACAGTTTCTTAGCGACATTGTCATCCAAATCCATCAGATAATAATTGGCCATGAAGTGACTGAATTTACCACAATATCTACATAAAACAGCAGATTTTCTGGTCCTATGATGCATATCAACAGCAGCATGAGACCTATGAACCTGAGCATGAAATGTTCTGTTATTTTCATGGACATTTTGTTTCTTATTCTTAATCAGCCAACATTCAGCGGATTTGTGACCTGGCTTACCACAGTCAAAGCATGAAAAGTTTACAGGTCATTTTGCAGAGAATTTGACAAAATAGGGATTAACATAATTTTCCTGAACATGCCAACAGTCCTCGACTGTATGGCCATGCTTCCCACACTCGAAGCACCTGGTGTGCTTACCTTTAGAACCATTTTTATCATAAGTAGATCCAGACCAGCACTCAATGGCTTTGTGACCACATTTGTTACAATTAAAACAAATAATGTGCTGGTTTGAAGCAAACGTGTTTCTTTTGGGGCCATGATGATTACCAGAAGACCTAGCATGCATTTTATCATCTTGTTTCATGATGAAACATGCATTCATGAGATGACCATGCCTACCATAGTAATGACATGATGCACCAGACTTCCTAGTAGCATGGTTTCTACCAAATAAGTTTTTAGAATGCAATATTTCACTAGCACGCTCATCTTCTATCAATAATCTGTAATCATCCATTACGTGGCCTACCTTGCCACAATAATGGCATGAAACACTCTTATCAAATGCATACAAATAAGTAAACGAGTTATGAGCAATATGCATTGACCCATCAGATGCAGTAGAGCTAGCATATTTCAAGACACAAGTGGGGACATTTTTGACCTTATTTTTTTTACCGTTCTTGTTCAATTGTTTACCCTTGTTCACAACTTTTGTTTGTTTTTCATTTTTCTGAGCCTTAAATTGAAAGACAGATGATGAAGAAGTTTTCATGTCTTCATTTTATTTTGGGGATTGACTTGTGGTACCAGCGACTTCAGAATTTTGCACGAAGGTGGTGTATAGCTGGTTTCTAATAGTTTCCTTAACATCAGAACTATAACTTATCCCCTTTTTTGAGTTATTATCCTCACTTTTCATGATAGCTTTCGGTTTTCTCTTATTTTCAGCAGACTCGGATGTTGATTTTTCCAGATCCTGAATTTTAGTTTCTAAAAAGGTGATGTGAAGTTCATAACTGGCTATCTCCTGTTCATTGCAATTAACGCATTCACTTAGGACTTTGTTTGCAGTTTTGTACTTCTCAATTTCTTGTTCCAGACTGCTCAATATGTTAGTCTCTTCATTGTAAGCAGTTTTTCCTTTCTTTAATATGAGAAGCTGTTCAGACATACCAGTGTTTAATTATTTTAACTTCTTAATTTCAGCTTTCAATTCATGGTTTTCCTCCTCGAGTTTTTCAGCTTCAATTTCCTTACTAGCGCACCTTTCTCTCTCTATAGCCCGAAGCCTCTCTGAAATAACAGTATTTAGGACCTTGAGTTTTTTGTTTTGTTCTTTTAGTTCCTTATTCTCATTGGTTAGCTTCTCAATTTCTTTACTACTGGATATAGATTCCAGTCTTTCAATTAGTTTGTCTTCTCTTTCTTCAACTTTAATTTTCTCAATCAACAATTCTTTGTTTTCTTCTTTTAGAGATTCAATCAATTTTCTCTGCCCCTCATTTTCATCATACAAATCTTCATTACGTTCTTTTAGAGCCAAGCACTTGTTGCAGATCGATTTTAGAGAGGAACCCTGCACACCTTCCTTGTTAACTTTCTCTATTTCAGCTTTTAGATTTTTATTATTGTAGTGTCCCAGAAATTTTAAATAATTTTCTAGAAATGATAAAGGCCTAAATAAATTTATAAATGGTCTATTTGATTAAATAAGTCATTAAAAGGCCAAATAGTGTTAATCAATTAACCCAACTCACTTAAGTAAAGTCTAAAAGGTTTTAACTCAGGCCCATTAAGTTAGGCCCACATTCTAGAAGGTTATTAAGCCTATCCTCGAAATTATAAGGATAAACACCACTTAATATAGATAATTATACGGATAATGAATAGAAGAGTTTGATCAATTTAGAACTCTATCCACGTTGACTGTAACGGTCCATCGGGCAACCGTCACAGACATGTAACGCATAGGAGCTCGACCGTTACGCTATGAATCCAGAAAATTAAAGAGTTTGACTTCTTTTGAACTCTGGCAACGAGTAATGTAACGGTCTATCGTGAGACTGTCACATGTCTCTAACGCACCGGCAGTCGACCGTTACATACTGTCAGTTCCGTAAAAGAAAGAACAAGTACAAAGATTAAAACTTTGGACTCTTATCCATTAAGGATCGACTTGGGAAGAGTTATAATAATACTAAGGACTCTTAGGGATTAGGAGTTGATGAAATAAGGACTCTAAACTCGATCTAATCCTCAAACCCTAGCCTAAACTCTATAAATATGGCATAGTTCTGAACTGTGCGACCCTTACTTTTTGGACGTAAAGAAGCAAGATAAGGAGTCATTATCTCAGGTAAGTTCTTTAGAATAATTTGTTTACAATACTTTAGACTAACTCCCCTCCGAATTTCACATCTTTAGGTCAAGAGATCGTGGAGTTAGAGCCCAAGGAAGTTGCTGAAAAAGTCACAAGAGAAGGAAGGGATCTAGGGCAAGGTTCTCAACCAAATTCAGAAACTACAGTCTAAGTAAGAGGTAGGTTATCTCATGAACGGCAAAAATAACGTGATAGGACTAAGTGCCTCTATTTTGATTGGATTTCATGCATGATTGATCATCAATTTCATGTTTTATTGGCTCTATGCATATCATGTTTCTCTTAGCCCTAACTAAAGATTAAAGACTTGACTATCTATCTATTCATCAATACCCACGCATATAGATAACCTATACTTCGTTATCATGTCTAGAAACTCATGATATTTTGATTATAGACATGATATGAATCGATCTCTTTATGCTTATACCGTTTTCTGTTAGCAGATACTGTAACGCACTAGCATAGGACCGTCACTTTCAAGTAACGGCCCTACGACAGACCGTTACAAACTCTGTAGTATTTGAATTGCACTGTTGTTTCTAACGCATTTGGACAGACGCGTTACAATCATGTAACGGTTGGGTCCTGACCGTCACTTTCACTGTGACGCCCCATCTCCAGACCGTTATATCCTGTGTTCTGTCAACCCTATGACTGAATACAACCTGCCAATCTTATTATGGTTAAAACCTAGTTACTTAAGTTTTAAACCTAATCATATGATTTTAAGGATATGTGATTATTCATGATAGGTATTGCATGTTTTGTCATCACTTCTACTTAAGTTATGTTAAACCAAATTCTATAGTCTTGTACTATAAAGCATGACTTTTTAACATTGTATTGACGGAGTTTTTATCATGATTTTCACATTGATTATACATATCTCTCTCTGTCAATAGAGTCAATTCTATAAGTACATGGCACATATTCCGGTATGTTGTCATTAGTTCACACTTTACACGATAGGAACACAATCTTGGACATGAGGACCTCTCTATTGGATAATCCTTCCAATGGATTAGGAATCATTGTTTCAAGGCCTCCGTAATTCTCCGCGAGCCTGGGATTCCCACTAGGATGCCGAGTTGGTTGAACCAATGAAAGCCCATTAATTAGAACACTCTATCATGGTTTTGATTCTTGAAATGTAACGGCCTTGAACTGGACCGTCAGGCTCACGTAACGGCCCAGTGCCAGACTGTCACATTCCTCTGAGTCTATTTTTACCCTTCTGGACTCGGATCACTGTAACGGCCTATTACTGGCGCGTTACATAATGTAACGGCCCAGCCAATGACCGTTACATAGCTTGCATTTGTTAACCCAATGTTTGACCAAGGGTTGATATTCCAATGATTCTAGACAAACCTTGATGATCTAGAACTTGTCATATTGCTTAAATTGATCTAAATGAAATGGAAGTTAAGGAAAATACCGTTATGCTGTCGATTTATTTCTATGAGCATGACATTGTTTAAAGTCTATTTCTTGACTCCTACATTCTTATGTTGAAGCATTCATTCATTGATTTTAGTTATCATGGAATTATTGGAAGTGCTACATTCTTGGCCATACTTTACTGTTATACTGCGTGGAAGTAGCTTAATTTATAACTGAAGATGCGATCGAGCACTGATTGTGTTCAAGGGCTCTATGCTAGTCCCCTCGGCTGATTGCCGGAAACATACTATTTTATAAACCATGGGGTATGATGCTACTAGTGTCGCATTGCGCTAGGAGTACTATTTCTATGAATAAGTGAAGATCCACGGCACGACATGACATTCTTGCTTGATATTCCACAGAAATTCACGAAGCACTTGCTCTTAAGCATAAGATGCTAAAGTGAGGAATATGTGGCTTGCTAGTACAATCTCGTTACATTCTTATTCATGGAAGGCCAATATTATGTTCTTGTTATATTCTTGCTAGCTCATTCTTGACCATTCTATCTTACATGGTTATCTTGTTTCTATTTGATTTGATCGCATGATTGATTCGCATTGCATGATTTTACCTTATTTCTTTAGAGCTAAAATGATAATTACTTAAATAGTGCCTTCATGTTGATGCGAAGATACCTATTGGGCAAGTGTGCTCATGACCTATTTTCCAATATTTTTCAGGAGATGGAAATAGTTCGGATTCGGATTCGGGCTATACTAGTAGTGGATCCGGAAGCGAGTGAAAGTGTTATAAAGATGAGAGTGAAGACCTAGGAAGTCTATAATGTCTAGATTGAGTCAATGTAATTTTCCTATTTCTTGAGTCTAGTAGAATGGAAATCAAATTAGTAATTGTATCTTGAATATTGATCATTTATGAAATAAAATTGGAGTTTGAATATTATTGTACAATTGCATTTATTTATGTGATTGTCTTGCGCTCTGATTGATTCTTGCTTGCAAGAGGCTTACCATGCCAGCTGTTCGCGCTCCCCGAGCGAGTCTTCCGCTGTAATAAAGGCTCGGGACGTGACAATTATTCCTATGAATTTCTCCATTCTCAGCTTTCAATTTCTCCAGATCAGAGTTAATCCTTTCCAACTCTTCTGAGTTTATCAGATGTTCATCAGTTTTCAGCTTTAACTGACTTTCTAATTCAGAAATTTTATTAGCATATTCTTGGTTTTCATTTTTCAGCAAGCACATTTGCTTCATATTCACGTGAGTCTCAGATAGATATTTATCATATAATTCATTGATATTCAAGCACTTTTCACAAGATGAATTAGAATCATTTTTGTCTATTTTCTTTTTCATCTTCTTATATTATTTTCTTAGATGATCATGAGACTCTAGCAATTCATTATATGCAGCAATCCAATCATCCAGGGCATAGTCTTCAAAGATGTTTACCTGATCATTGTCCTGTTCTTCATCTTGATTGCTGTTATGTTCACTTCCTTGAGCCATCATGCATCGATTATCATTTTTACAGCTGCCAGCCTTCAGTTTGTTCAAGATTTCTTTGGCAGACCTACAAGATGAGACGTATGAGATTAGTGCTCTGTCAATTGATGCTTTTACCATGTTCAATGCTCTAGAATTGACAGAGTCTTTCAATGTGTCCTCCTCGGTCCATTTGGATTTATCTTTTGATAATTTGTGGGAACCGTGAGTCATTACCTTCCACAAGTCAGGATCGGTTGTTCTTACATACCGACGCAACTTTTTCAGCCATAGCTCAAAACCATCACCTCTGAAGATCGATGGATGAGCCATCGAGAGATGAATTAATCAAAAGAAAGAAATGAGAAGTGCATCGGAATTAATCGAAGTACAGCAAGACACGACTCAGAAAGACTGAAGCACGAAAAGCGACAAAACCAGATGCACTCTGAAATGCACCACAGAAGTAGCAGGATCCTCTATAGATCGTTAGATCTAATACACAGAGACCTGCTCTGATACCAATTGATGGGACCGGTGCGATGGATTCAAAAGGGGGGGGGGTGAATGAATCCCTCTCTAAAACTATTCCCAATTAAAACTAATAACAAACAGAGATGTGGAATTAAAACCCATGGGATCCTTAATCAGCTTAGATGCACTCTTCGAAAGATGGAAGGAAGATCTGAGAGACTGTACTTCTGATCTACTCCATATAGACTAAAGAGATGACTCAGTTCATCTAATCAACTAGACTCTATCAAGACCAGAATCAAACGCACAGTGTGCAACCTTATCTCTCACTAGATATAAGATCAGACTATCATGAACGTTCCTAAGCATACATCTAGCGGAGCAGAATAAACAATCAAACCACGATGAACAGAAGATTTTAAGGTGGTTCGGTCCTCCAGACCTACGTCCACCCCACACTCCAACCAGAGTGTGGCTTCCCACTGATACACAGCTTAACAGTAGGGCCTCACAGCTTGCCTACATCCGCTGAGCATCACAGCTTGCTTCTGCTGGGCAATACAGCTTAGCCATCCGCTGACACACGGCTTGACCCGCTAGGCATTACAACTTCTCCGTCCAGAGGACACCACACCTCTGCAACCGCTGGGGCTTACAGCTTAACCCGTCCAGAGGAATCCTCCTCTGCTAGAGCTTGAAGTAACAATAAAAATGAAAACAAGAAACGAGAAATGATAGCAACTGAAAGTTGTAAACACTAAAGCGCAGATATGGCTCTCAAGGAGCTGACTAGATTGGATTTGATCCAGATTCCTGTAGGGACTAATCTTCAGATGAAGCTTCTCTTCTTCTCTTCTCAAACTCTCGATCTCTCTCTCTTCCTGTCTACTTCTTCTTCTTCTTCATTTCTCTGCTGCTCTCGATCTCTCTCTTTCTCTTTTTCTTCTACTGCTTTTCGAGAGATATCCTTTTGATTGCAGGAAGTAGACAATATGTACTCCATCAGGTTAGGTTGACGAGCTCTTGCCCTATGAGTGTGGAGGGAACGCTCCGGCCTGGAAGCTTCAGGAGACAATCGCCACTTGTCAGAATCTGGAAGCTTCAGGGTCCACGTGGCAGCATCTTTGAGTGAGGATCGTCATTGGATCACGTGCCCTTCTTGAAGAACATGAGCTATTGACCTGTTACATAAGTGTCTTTCAGTTATGTATAAAATATGCACAGACTTCATTCAATCACGAAAGATGTACACGGACATAGGGTATTATATGCACGAGTTCAGTACTATCACACTGGCATATGCACAGACGTATTTGTAGCACAAGACTAACGGATGCACTGACTATGCAGACTACATACATTTCATGGACTAAGATGCATGAATCTCTTATGCACTGAATTGGTTACGAGGTGGGCACAGACTTGATTTAGCATGAGATTATGTATGCACGGGCTCAAGTTAACAAAGCATATATATGCACAGACTTGTCGTGAATACGGAGCTATAAATTGTACTGACTATGTGTATGCGGTATGCATGAACTGCACTAACTTATTATGCAAGTATGAGATCGTGCACAGACCTGAGAATGCGAGGTGGCAAGCGTGCACGGACCTTGGTCAGATGTGCACCGACTATGTACCAACTAGCATGAAAATGAGCACAACAATAAGAATATGCACCGACGTAGTGCTAGCCCATAGCAAACATAGCATTGCACCGACCGTGAAGGCTCATGTGCATCGACTTAAGGTGTGTGTGAGACGCACACATGCACCGACTCACGCACACATGCACCGACTCAAGGCCACCATGAGACGTAGAATAAGCAAAGCGCCGACCTAACACTCGCCAAGACTACGTGCACAGAGAGTGGAATGCACAAACCTTAATGCCTATGAACGGTGACATGCACCGAGGTTGTTGAGTTACCGGACTGACAAAAATACACTAGCCTTAGATAAAACATAAGTGCACTGACTTAACTGACCTAAAGCAACAACTCAATGCTCATCAGTTAAATCATCATCAAGGCATACAGGTCAAGCACTCAATCATAGATTAATCATGCAATCTTATGTGGTGACACTAATGTTGCTATCATCAAAACATCACAGCATCATCAAGGCACAAGGGGCACAACACGGTCTAGCAATATTATTCTCGAGTATTTTCTATTTTACCCTTTCGTTGCATTCGATTTAATGATTTCTTTTATTTTAGCCCAGCATGCATCATACACATCTTTTTGAGCATTCATGACCTATGGTCTGTCTGAAAGTATCTCATTAGTTATGGATGATTGTGCATTCATGGTTTCGAGTAAGAGGAACTATTCCACTCAGAGTTGGAATGTTTTCTCTGGTCTGTTCACCGGGTTTGATTAACTAAAGGTCCATATCTGGAGTTTTAGTCTGTTTCTTTACTTTTTGCTTCTTGCTCCGGTCCCCTCATTGGTCCGAGGGATTGTGTCCCCCATGAGGTTGATTGTGTGTTTTCCTTTTCGTTTAGTTAGTTTCTCCGGACTAGTGTCGTTTTGGTCCGATCGTCCTTGTGTTTGGTTCAGAGTTTTTCGGAAGATTCCTATCGCTCGTTGGCGAGGAAATGAGTGTCTTTTACCTTAATGCCCTCTTTTCAGTCCGCTCCATTTCCTTTTCGCTTCATCTCCGTGTTCCATTTCCCTTTCACTTCACCTCCGCTCGCTCCCCTGCAAAGAGGACGTTAAGGAGGGGCATCTGTTGACACCTATTTTTTGTCTATGAGTTGGGTCTTTCCTCTTATCACCATTTGTTGATGTCTCGAGTTGTCCATTATTCATTGGGCCATTTCCAGACTCGTCTTTGGACTTATTCTATGGGTATCTCCCTCCCTGGCTAGGTCTGTTGTCAAATTCGGGCTTATAGGGCCTTAATCTTGCTTGGTTTCTAGGTTAAATGGGTTCATTTACCCTAATTTATCAATTTCTACCACCGAACAATGGCACGGTCTATCGCTAGGCCGTGTATGTATTGAACAGTCAGATTGGGGACCGTGTAAAATTTATGGTGATTTATCTCTGGCTTTTCTGCATTTCCACCCACACGGCCTGTCACTCGATCGTTCAGTGTGTTGGACGGACCATTACATGACCGTGTTGTTTTCATGGGCAGTTGTTTTAAATGCACGGTCGCAGGATTGGCCGTTCAGTGATTGCGTGGTCTTTTTTGAACCGTTTACAAGCTCAGAGCGATTTATTGGATATTTATTTGATTTTTTGAATTTCCACTGACAAGCCTTTGCACGGTCTTAGTTCGGCCGTTTATTGCCATTGAACGGCCTGGCTTTAGACCGTCTAATTCTCAGAGTCCTCAATCGATGGGTTTTTCAGATAATTATTTATTTATCCTATTTTTTTGGATTTATCACCGACACGTTTTACACGGTCTAGCAATGGACCGTGCCATTCATTGAGTGGTCTATCATTAGACAGTTTTATCCTAAAGAGTCCAGCGCCGGGTCAGCCGGTTAGTTCGGTGGATAATTGGATAATTTGTTGTTTTATTTATTTATCACCGACAGCATTTGGCGGTCTAGCAATGGGCCCTGTACATGACAGGGCGGCCTATCGAACAACCGCGTACATGCCCGATATCCTGGGTTTTATTAAATTTTCTCTCTCCATCCGTGGTTAAATCCCTAACTTCTCTTACCCATTTCTCCACGGTTTCTCAACCAAATGGGGTGTCGTTTGATCCTGGTGAGAGATAGAAGTATTATCTACGATTTATCTTTTATTATCATGACTTAATATCCAGTGGAAAACCTAATTTCGGGGCTGGACTTTCAGGGGTCTATAAATATCACCCCTAGTCCAGGCTTGAAAAAGGGAGAGATCCAACGTCGACGTCGAAGCTCTGTCGAATTCTTGAGCAAGATGTAGCTAGGGAGGGAGGCTTTCTACATCCTTTTAAGCCTCCGGTTCAAGGGAGTAGTCACTTTCTTTGTGTTTGGTTTAGGCTTTTAGCTGTCTTTTCATTCATTGCATGCTTCTTTTCATCATCTTCTCCCCACGTTTTGCATTTGCCATCATCATTTTCACACCCTCCTATTCTTTTCATGCCCTATAGGGGTTTAAAAAAACCACCCTAGGTATCGCCCATTCCATGCTATTATGTCGATTTTCCATTCTTTTCTATAGTTACTACACATTCCATGGCTAATTTGGGTTTTGTTTTCTTGTCCTCTACATTGTTTTACAGGTCAGCATCAGCACAGCACGAGGCCCATCCCCTCTGGCCGATCGGAAGGGGTGGAGGATCAAGTCTTACAACTTGGAGTCTGGCGATTTTGAACGGTCTTCTTCCGCCCGTCTGCAGATCAGAGCGGTCCTCCATGAACCGTCCAGATCCCGCGAGCGGCCATCTGCGAACCGTTCTGGAGCCAGTCCAGCCTTCATCCCGCTTCTCTCTCCAACGCTGTGAACGACCTATCGAGCGGCCGTGCCATCCATTGGGTGGTTCTCCCTAGACCGTGTACTACTAACAGCGCTGCACTTCAGGCGAGTGTCTTCTCCCTTTCTAAGGTACGTAGTACTCTTTGGTACTCTGTGTCTTGGTGGCGATCATGATCACACACACACCTCTCCACACCTTTCTTTCCTTAATTTTGCTTGTCTTTATATCTTGACTTAGAAAGGTAAGGGAAAGAAAGAAGAGGGGGGGAAAAACATGTCAACAAGCATCAGACGATCTGCCCCTAGTATTCTCGGGATGGCCGACCCAGGCACTGACCCCACCTGTGTGGGAACTATCTCGATCGCGTGCCCTCCCGAGGCTGTTGGAGCCGGTGATCGCTCGGGCGAGGTTGAGGCCACCCGACCCTCCTCTTCACTCGACATATAGTGGGAAGAGTCGGTAGAATCCCATTCCGAGTCATAGCGTTGCCCGGAAGGAAAAATGAGCCCAGACGCTTGGGCGAACTTGGGCCTTCGCCTCTATGACGACCTGATCGAAGCTCTTCTGAAGGCCCCGACGATAGGCCGACTCATAATAGGGGAAGGCAGTTTACTGAAGAGCCGTGTGGTAAGCCTCTGAGCATTTATATTGCTCGAGCATTTCCACCTCAGACAGCTCCACCTTCCTCTCAAGCTCGGCTATCCTCTAGTCTGACTCGGATAGCCTCCTCTCAACCTCGGTCCGCACATCCTCGGCCCCCCGGACTCGATCCTCGAGCCTCTCTCGCTCGGCCCTCCATTGCTCGTCGCGCTCAACCTGAATTCTGCGCTCCGCCTCCAGAGCTCATTTTTTAGATCGACCATACGACGGGCCTGGGCCAGAAGCTCAACCAGCGATCGATCCTTCGCCTGGCTCGACTGTACCTGTGCCTGAAACGGGGCCACCACCCAGCGAATTTCCTCAAGTTCGAGGGTCAGACGCTCGACCTTTCGATCAAGAGCACCATGAGCCCATGAAAGAGTCTTTGCTTCGACTCCACCCGAGCATACGCGCCCACTACCTCAGCTCCAAGCTGGGCAAAGATTAGGCCACCTTCCATAAGTTACTCGAAAAGCGTGGAGGGGGGACCCTTCTGGAGTTTCTTTCGTACAACTCCTGAAGCTATAGAATGGCACCTCCGATACAGAGAGGCCCGGACGCTGAAGGTATTTGTCGAGGGAGGGGAAATCCTCTCCGGAGCAGTCGGGATTGGGGCACCTCCCTCGAGCGATCCCGCCTCGGGGGTCCCACCGGTTAGCTCGGGATGAGCGGCCCCGCCGTGTACCTCCGTGGCCTCGATCGGCTGCGATCGAGTCGCTTCATCTTGCGACCCCCCAGTCTCGACCGGCTCGGACCGAACCCCTCGGTCTGGCACCCCCTCTGCTTCGCTCGACGCCCCAACATCGGCTATGCCCCCCTCGACAATTACTCCCTCTTGCGCCATAGCGGGAGGAGGCAACAAGGAAACCTCATTAGCCGGGCGGGTGACCTCTGCCTTCCTCACCCGTTTCTTCTCAGCAGATTGAGCCTACATCAAAGACCTCAACAACTTCACCACGGGATCCTTCCGCTTAACCCCCCGACGTTCGGAAGCATCGTCCCGGGCCACCCGCTTACCTTTATCTCGGGCATGGGAGGACCTTCTGAAGTTTGAAGATTGCCTGGAGCCGGATTTTCATCCACATCGATGACCTCCAGCTCGGCTGGCGGTGCCTCATCCTCAGCCACTCGCCTCAAGTCTGAAAATAGGAAAGCGCTACAAGGCCGGGAGGCACTCAAATTGTGAGAAGGAAGGCACTCGCATGATAAGAAGAGAACAAGCAACTGAAACCCTTACCTGTCGGCAATAGTGCTCGAGAAAGATACTCCTCAATGTTGGAAGGAATCACCAACTCAGCAGTCACCCAACGATTCCGCAGAAGAGTAGAAACATCCCTCTCCACCTCTGGGGAGACCTCTGTCTGCTTCGGAGGGATATTCAGGTGAAAGTTGGGCGCCGTCGAGAAATTCCAGACCACCCCGATCGACGACGTGCCCACCCAGAAATATTGGGTCTTCCACCCCTTGTGAGATGAGTCCTTCACGGAAAGGGACACACAACTCCTTTTTCACTTCGCTTGGATGAAAAAGAAGCCCTTCCCTGTAAAAAGGTTCTTCTTCAGCTCGAAAAAATAATGGAAGAGGTCCAGCGAGGTACTCACTCCACACTGGCCACAGAGGAAGATGAAGGAGAAGATAAGGGTATAAGAATTGGAGACCAGTTGAACAGGAGCCAGCCGGTAGAATCGAAGCAAATCGGCGACAAAGGGATGGAGGGGCAGGCGGAAGCCGCATCTCCAAGCCAAGAGAAAAGAGCAAAAGTGGCCGGAACGGGTGGCCAGGCTAGATTCATGAGGCTCAGGCGCAAGGAACTGGAATCGCCAAGACAGCCCATATTGATTTTCCAGTCGCTTCACATCAGCCTCCCCCAACTCGCTATGGAGATGCTCCGACGGTACCAAAAAAGTCCGTGGGGCTCGCTCTTCTCCTTGCCCCTTGGCCTCAGGATTTTGGTTCGCCATGGAACTGACAGAAGAACTGGAAGAAGAAGGGGAAAGCTCTAAACCGAAGGATGCCGGAGGAGAAGAAAGCTGACGGACCACCGCCGTAGAAAACTTTCCCGGTTCCGCAAATGCCGCTGTGATTCTCCGCTCTTCTGAACTGCTCTCACGGCGTACGAGCCCCCCTCAAATATAAATGCAACCAAAGGCAAAACCCTAAACCCCAGAGATAAAGGGTTGCAAACAATGTGCAATACTTATAACCCCTAGCTGGAAGTGACGCGGCGTTCCGATCTCCTGAGGAGGGCCCTCCTTGCAAAAATTTTCAAAATTATCATCATGACGGGCGTATTTTCAGGGCAAACAGCACCATGTGGCCCCTATCAGAGAGAGATCTCTACCCAAATAGAGCTACAACAAGTCCAGCCCAAACGCTACTCATCCGAGCCTGATTTTGGCTCGGGAGTAGGAGGGGGACAAGTGGAGAGGGAAAATTTGACCGTCCGCACAGAGAGGCCAAATGAGGTCCGACCCAACCGAACGAGGCCTAGCTCCTTGATGTGGTAGCCTCCGGGCCCACTTAATATAAGCCTAATAACTCACTCGAATCAAGCGCTTCCTAGGTGGCCTTCGGGTTGGGAAGTCCGAGCATCAGTTCGATCGGGAAAGCTCCTTTGGAGCCCAGTATTCCTTGCCCAAATTGTGCACTTAACGCTCGGGAGGCACCTCCTGGGCCAGCACCACATGCTCGGGCCAACTGATGGAAGTTTATTCGTACGGCCATTACGAGTTCTTTAAAAGCTAGGAGCTCAAAGGGGTAAGGGAGGCCAAGAGTCTGCGTGCTATAAATAGCCCGCAAGGAGGACGTAACCCCCCCAAGAAACTCCTCCGCTTACAGGGGCCATGCACTCAACGGGCCATTATTTAAATCGGAAGAGTCCTGCTGTGAAGAGGTAAGAGGCCAGAAACCCTGAGTAGGAACCACTTCACCTCTTTGTAGAGAGGGATCTCGCGCCCTCATCTTCCTCCTCACCCTTCCCTTCGCACCAGTGCTCTACTACATTTGATGACTTAAGCATCGGAGGGTTTTCCCCGGGGATCCATCCCTGGGCACATCTGACTCGTTTCCCTTCTTGCAGTTCACTCTTCAAGTGTACATGGACATCTTCTTCCCAGCTTAGGAGTAGCGCGAGATCGCCCCTCTTCAGTACTCTTCACTTAGTAACAAGTACTTCATGAATTTATGTGGATCACCGTGGATATTTCACTTATTTATAGAGAAAGTACTCCCAGCGCAATGCGATGCCAGTAGCATCATACCCCATGGTTTACATTATATTTCTGACAATCAGTCAAGGGGACTAGCATAGATCCCTTGAACACAATCAGTGCTCAAACTGCATCTTCAAGTATAAATCAAGCTACTTCTACATTTATAAAAATAATATGGTCAAGAATGTACAATTTCAACTATAGTTCCATGATAAGGTAACCAAAAATAAGAATGTTGTAATTAAGAATAAGAGATTTCAATAAATATATTTAAATAACTAGGTTATGCTATGGAAATAAAGCGACAGCATAACGGTACATTTCTTTTACTCTCAAAATTACTTAGGTATCTTTGGAATAATGTGACAAGTTCTAGATAATCAATTGGACCATCTAGGAACATAGGAAAATCAACCCTTGAGTCAAACCCCGGGTTAATCAAACACATGACATTAGCGGTTGTTTACCAGACCGTTCCTTGATCATGGCGGTCTAGTTCAAGACCGTTAACTAAGATAATTCGATATTTTGAAAATAGGACATCTGGAGTCTTTAGCGGTCTAGTGGAGAACCATTTAGGATCCGTTAGCGGTCTAGTGAATGGCCGCTAGTAGACTCTGGCGGTCAACCAGACGGCCGCTAAGGGTCCAGAATATATAACTCCGGTATAAGTGCTTTTTAAACAATTGGGCTTTAATGGTACAACCAGCTCGGCGTCCTAGTGAGAATCCCAGGCTCGCGGAGTCTTATGGAGGTCTTGAAACAAGATTTCCTAGTCTGTTGGAAGGAATATCCAAAGGAGAGGTCATCATGTCCAAGATTGTGTTCCTAATGTGCAAAAGTGTAACTAATGACAACATACCGGGATATGTGCCATGTACTTAAGAAAATGACTCTTAGAAGAGAGAGAATCGTGATAAATCAAGGATCAAGTTAAATCATGAATCCTCTACTTAAAACATGTATTTAATTTCATGAGTATATTATTTTAATCATAAATTAACATAAGTTAAAAATACTACCAATGTGCATAAAACATGAAATCTATTATGATGAACCAAAAATTTAACTAAGTATAGGAAAACAGTACTTAAAACAGGACTAAAACTTAGTTAACTAGGCTTATTATATCATAACTATGGTTACTTCTGTAATATGGTTCGGATTAGCAATATTATAGAATCAGAAATAGAAAACGGTCTAATACAGGACCGTCTATCTTTGGCTAGCGGTCTATCGTGCGACTGCGATATTTCCCTGGCGGTCGAGAGGAAGTCCGTTTCTTCCTGTGTAAACCCGAGTTCAAAAAGATAATAAGACTAAATACTAAACTAATGCATATCATGCATGGAAATCAACATATATAAACTTTCTATGGCATGATAGAACAAGGATAGGCCAACAATATGCATAGGTTCATGTAATTAACAAGACATTTCCTTTTATTCTCATTAAGGCTAGTTCATGCATGAAGACTTAACTAGATGCATAGTCTTAGTAAAAACATGAAATTCACGGTGTACAATGCATGGAATCGAATGAAACTAGAGGGCTTTTATTCCTGGCTTAAAGTTTAAGCCATCCATGAGATAACCTACCTCAATTTAATCCTTCTAGATAGTCAATTTTGGACTGGAAGTCAGCCCTAATTCTACCCGTTCTTGTACTAGATCAGCAACTTCATGTCCCTCTATCTCCTGATTCGCTTGACCTATGGACGTGAAATTTTGAGGGTAAGAAGAGAGTACTAACAGGAACAAATTGTTCTAAAGAACCTCTATCTAATTACCTCGTTTAGGGCTCCGAATTCCTTGATCAATCAGGGTTGGACGCACTAATTCCTGAGTTTTTGTTGTAGAATCAACACCTTTGGAAGATTCTAACTTCTTGTAGACTTGATCTCACAGAACAAAATTTGGAGGGTAGTTAGTTCTAACTATAATGAACAATTTTTTAGAAGAAAATTACCTCTAATTCTGCCTCCTTACCTGAGTTCCACGCGAGCCAAAGTAGGGGAAGCACATGTCAAATATTGAATCTATTTATAGTGTTTAGGTATGGTTTTGAGGATTAAAATGATTCTAGAGTCCCAATTAGACTTTAGATCGATCCCTAAGAGTCCTAAGCAACCTTACAAGTCCTCATTCGTTGGTCTCTAGAGTTTTAATCACCAAAAATCTAATCTTTTTACACTTTCTTTCACTCACGGAATCTGCAGTGGGTAGCTGTCATTGGGATGACCATTTTATGCCCCTTAGCGGTCTCGCGATAGACCGTTTTCAACCTTAGGCGCCGAATTTGAACTAATTCAAACTCTTTTGATATTCTCCCCATTATTATCCATTTACTTATCTTCCTAAAGAGTCATTATCCCTTAATTCCGTGATTTCATCTATTCCTAGCTTCTAGAACATGGGCCATGGTCCAAAATAATCTTTTTGGGCCTATTGGGTTTATTATATGGGCCTAATCCTCTTGGATTAGTGTAGGGCCTAAATAATTAAATCTAATTCATTATAATTAATAGCCCATTAAATGTTTTAATAATTATATTTTAAATCTAAAAAATTCCTAGAAAATCCTCGGGTGTTACACTGATCATGGTCCTAACATCCTTTGGATTGTGAACGAAGTCCCCTAATATAAGTGATGGGTCTATGGGCTCCACCGTATGGCACACTAAGTCTTCATCTCCCACCTTGGTCTTAGGAAGGGCTAGGTAGGTCTCTACCTCTTCTATTAGGATAGTAGCTTCAAAGGTTGGGAATATAAAGGTGTGTGCTTGAGGATGCCATAGTTCTACAAGAGCTTAAATGCTTGGCCAATTTAGGGATATTTTCTAAAAATTTTTGGCTAGAACCACCAAAGAGTGAAGGTGCCATGCCCTTAGGATGGAAAGGACCTCTAAAGGAAGTTTCTTTATCAAGAAAGCCACCCACTTTAGGTTAGAATAACATCTTGGGCCAGGAAGGAGCTGGAAAAAGAAGGAAAAAGAAGAAAAGAGAGAGAGGGGAATGCCATAAGAAGAAATTAAGGAAACACATGAACTTTTAAACTTAGAATTGAACTTACCTCTCTTGAAGAGCTTGAACTCAGATGCTTGGGGATGGAAGTCAGCCGCTGTAGCTCCCCGTGCTCTTTCCTCGCCGCCTTTGGACCGGTATAGACAACCACTCCCATGGCACTAGCTTCAAAGCTCCTCTTCAAGGTGAATTTGGGTGATTTCGGATGAAGTTTCAAGGCTTGTAGCAGAGAATTCCTGTGAGCTGTGAATTCTGGGGTTTAATCCTAGTTATAGGGCTCTGATTTTGGTCTTAGTACATTAGGATTAAGCTGGGTAGTCTCGGTTTGAGTTCGGATGGGTTTAGTGCAGATTAGGGACCCCTATCCTCGGGTTAGGACTCTCACAGAGAGTCCCACTCGGATTTGACTGTGTTTTCATTCTAGCGGTCTATCGGGAGACTGCTAGCAGTCCTTAAACGGTCGTAAGCATGACCGCCTCATCCTTTCACTCACCGCCTTCCCCTTCATCCCTTAATGGTCATGGTTTAGACCATTTTTTCCATTCTGGCGGTCTTGCATTAGACTGTTTGCCAGGTCCTGTCAGGTTTTGTCTATCTTTCATCTCACTTGCTCGTCAGTCCTGTTCCGCTCTCTCATCCTCTCCCGCTCTCTCTGTCAGTCCTAGGAGTCGTTGTTAGTAAGTCAACATTTGCATTTCACACATTTTTCATAAACAAAAAGACAAAAAAAATCATATATCATTAATCAAAAGAGTCATGTACATGTGTCCATAAAGAAAAAAGGAAAGTGCAACTCATGCCCCGGCTGGTCCCTCTCCTGGACCGCCACTGTCCCCGGTCCCCTCACGCCTCTTCGCCAGCGGTGCCATGGAGGTGCTCCCCTCCTCGCGGTGTCGTCGTCGCTGCTCCTCCTCCTCGTTCCTCCAATGGCCGGAGGAACCTGTGAGATAATCCCGGTGCACGCTGCGCACCTCGCTCTGTGACACGCTATGGGAGGATCATCTCCCCACTAGCCGAAGTGCTCTCTCCAGCGCTCTGATCTCCTCCCTTAGCTCCCTCATCTCTGCCTGAGAATCTGCTACCGCTGTCACTCCAACTCTGAGTCTCTCTACCTCTACGCGAAGAGGAGCAACCTCTGCCCGTAGCCCCTCTGTCTCCACTCGCAGTCTGTCACGCCCCGAGAGCGGAAGATACCCGCAGACGCGTGACAAGTTTATATCAATCATGTCAATCAGAGTATTAGTATATTCGACACTAAAATCAGAGATGCATAAAAGATAACCCAATCCTTTATTCCTTTTTAAGAATATGTCTATTACAAACCTTTGAAGTACTAACTAAAATAAAGGAAAAATACAAGGTTGACTCAAGAAAATATGGAAAAGACTAGATAACACGGAAGAAGCTCTATCTCTTTCACTCTTGATTTTCCCCATCCGTTTGAGTTCCCTCATCGTCGGATTTACCTGAAAAGTAGGGAAACACTAAGTGAGCGAACGCTCAGTAGGAAATTATATCTCAAGATCTAGCAAGGGGTTTAAGTGATTACATCTTTCATGAATGCACTATAGCTATGCATGCTCGCATAAAACGACAAGATAGAGAGAGTGTATAACAATACGATAGCAAGAAGAACTAGTCATGAACTTTCAAGAACTTATATCAAAAGATATCAAGATATTCAAGCAAGTAAACTCATCATGTCATGTTGGAATTTGGCTATTTTGTTTCAAGTCAAGCAGGTATACAATTACCCTTTTTCGGGCCACGCAAGTCATGTAATATCAAGTCAAGTACAAGTACTAGATTTATGGAATGTTCAATCAAGCTAGTCATGCACTTCGGTATAATGCCAATACCGTGATCAATCAACTCCCATGGGCACAAGTACTTTCGGGTGCTCCTCCCAGGACCAGATCGGGCCCTATATGCGCAGGCATTAATCATGTTTTTTAACATCCACTTTTGTGTATAGCCAATATGGAATTTCAAGAATAAAGCTTGTAGATACGTAGGATAACTTGGATAGAATAGAGTCCAAAAAATATGACACTTGACATAGAATGACGATAATAACAGTACAATCACGATTATCGATAAAACTAGGTGGAATTGGTTCCCTAACTTGGGTACCATGACAAACGAGTATGGACATTCTTTATATAGAATTGAGGTCCACATGAACAGCACATCATTGGCAAGGCGTCCTCATTCTTAATATAGAATTGAGGTCCACAAGAACATCACATCAATGGCAAGGCGTCCTCATTCTTAATATAGAATTGAGGTCCACAAGAACATCATGTTGAATATAGAATTGGGGTTTACAAGAACAGCATCAAATGGCATGATAACCTCATCCCATTAAGAGAATTCTCATGATACACACTTTGCATAACACGAGGGCCGGTATACCATGTTTCTTTAGAGTGACATGGCAAAATAGTGTAATGGGTTTTTATGGTACAACCAGCTCAGTCGGCCTTGAGGGAATCCAAGGCTGCGAGGAGACTTACGGAAGTCTCTATGACTAACTTGCTAGTCCAAAGGAACGGAATGTCCAATGGAGAGCTTGTATGATAATGAGAATTGAGGGTAGTGCGATAAAAATATCATGAAACATGGGACTATATTCACGGACTGGAATATAGTGCCGATATATATATATATATATATATATAAACCCTTCGGTGACAGTAATCAGTGCAAAACAGTAATACAGAAAATAGCGACTTAAGCTAAGTCATTAATTATCAAATTAATGCCTTACTCAGGGGCGTTTATTCACAATTTGACGACGTATATAGCAGTCGTCCATTCTTTATTTCTATTTTACCAAAATTTCCAATATTATGGAATTTAACAAAAATGCGCCCTGGTCAGGGGCGTTACCTTTCAATTTGCGCCCTGATCTGGGGCGTCGGTTCAATAAGAAACGCCTTTGTGTAGGTCATCAATTCAATAATTTTCCAAATTTCAGATATTAAATTTTCAGGAAATAGGTACATGGTCAGGACCAGAAAAATAGCAGGATTCAATCAGGATGAACATGCATTAGATTAGGTTCATGGTTTCATAGATATAGAATTTTAAACATGGGTAATTATCAATTTACATGAAATTGACGACTCCTAGGTAGGGCGTCAAAACAAGAATTAGCGCCCTTGTCAGGGTCGCTTCTTTCAAGATTTTACAGAAACATTTAAAACCATGATGAAACTATATGCATGGATAACATATGATTTTATTAAGGATCTTAAATTAATTTGGGCTATGTTTCTTGAGAAAACCTACCTGATGATTATCTGGGTGAAGATACGTGAAGAGAAACGATACTCTGTTTGCAACAGAGTCTTCTGATCACCGGCAGAAGAAGAAGAAAATGATGATGAAGAACTCCACGTTCTTCAACTATACGAGAGTTCCTTCTCGATGCAGGCAACCTACAGGAGAATAAGATGAAGAAGCATTAGTTTTCTCCAAAATACTCAACTGAAGGCAGAGGAAGAAGAACACCTGTTCTTCACGGTTGACAGCAGCAGCACGATGAAACAGATCGCCAAAATAGCGGTCTAGGTCGATCGGGAGGATATTTATAGAATTTTAGGGGATCCTATTAGGGTTAGAGTTGTATTGGAAGTAATACTTCCATGATAGAGTCCTTACCATACTCCACCTTCGACGTAGTTATCCATAACTTGCCCTGGATAGACTCTTGGGTCGAACGAAACTCGAACTGAATTAACGTCTTAAGCGAGGGCGTCAAATTTAAATTGACGCCTTGTCGAGCGTCATTACTTATGTAAACGCGCCCATGTAGAGGGCGTTTCATTTATTTTCCTCAATTTTATTTTTCCCGTCGTTTGAAATTTGACGCCCTATTGTCTAGGCGTCCCTTTTAAATTAACGCCTTATATAAGGGCGTTTCTTTTCGAAGTCACGCCTTGACCAAAGGCGTTATGTCTTCTTGATTAATGATTTACCCATTTAGGCTCTTTGTCATCTATTTACTTATCTTTTATTTTAATTTGATTTATTTAAAAATCTTATTTTTATCAGGGTTGCTACACCCTCCCCCACTTAAAAGAATTTGGTCCCCAAATTCAATAGTATATATAAGTGGAGAGTGTAGAATATATACCTTAAAATAATTCTGGAAATCGCTTCCTCATGGATTCCTCGATCTCCCATGTAGCTTCATGTTCGGAGTTCTTATTCCATTGTACCTTAAGCATGGGAATAACCTTATTCCTTAGGGTACGTACTTCACGATCTGGTATCTTTATGGGCTTCTGCTCATATGTGAGATCCTTCTGGATAACTAAGTCTCCATGTTCAATAATATGGGATGGATCGTGTACATACTTCTTCAACATAGATATGTGGAACACATTATGAACATCGGACAATTGAGGAGGCAATGCGATGCGATAAGCCACCTCGCCAACTCTTTCCAGTATCTCAAAAGGTCCAATGAATCTTGGTGTAAGCTTGCCCTTAACACTAAATCTCCGTATGCCATGTCCCGGCGATATCTTGAGAAGTACATGATCTCCAACTTGGAATTCAAGATCTCTCCTTCTTATATCGGCATAAGCCTTTTGCCTAGACTGAGCAACTTGCAGTCTTTCTCGAATCAATTGTATTCTCTCAGTGGTAACCCTTACCATGTCTGGACCTAGCAGTTGTTTCTCTCCAACTTCGTCCCAGCATAAGGGTGATCGGCAACTCCTTCCGTATAAGGCTTCGAAAGGTGCCATTTGTATACTTGCCTGGTAGCTATTATTGTATGCAAATTCCACCAACGGCAAGTGATCATGCCAGCTTCCATCGAAATCAATGATGCAAGCTCTGAGCATATCTTCAACCACCTGATTAGTTCTCTCGGTCTGACCATCCGTTTGAGGATGAAAAGCTGTACTAAAGTTAAGCCTTGTTCCCAACGAATGTTGTAGTCCCTTCCAAAAATGAGAAGTAAAACGGGGATCTCTGTTAGACACGATTGAAACAGGAATGCCATGTAATCTGACTATTTCCTTGATGTATAATGCAGCCAAAACATCAACTGACCATCGGCTCTTTATTGGCAAGAAATGCGCCGATTTAGTCAACCGGTCAATAATAACCCATATTCCATCATGTCCTCCTTTTGATTTAGATAAACCCATAATGAAATTCATACTAATATTCTCCCACTTCCATTTGGGAATATTTAGAGGATGTAATTTTCCAGCAGGCTTTTGGTGTTCCGCCTTGACCTGTTGGCAAGTGAGACAGTGTGATACATAGTCTGCTATTTCCCTTTTCATGTTGGGCCACCAAAAATTCCTCTTCACATCTTCGTACATTTTGGTTGATCCTGGATGAATCGTGTACCTTGATCTATGAGCTTCATCTAAGATCTTCTTCTTTAACTCGGGACAATCCGATATGCAAGTTCTATTCCTGAACATTAATCTTCCTTCACATGTTATTTGGAAATCAGATTGTCCTTCCAATCTGCCCTTGATTTCCACTAATATTGGGTCATCATCCTGAAGTGCTTGTGTTTCAGTTAATAGGTCTGGACGAATGCTTATGTGAGACAATGTGACACTTTTGAAGTCTGTGTCCATGCTTATATTGAGTTCAGAGAATTGCTCCAGCAATTTCCATTCTTGAATCATACAATTGGCTAACAGTGCTCTCGGCTTTCGACTAAGGGCATCTGCTACATGGTTACCCTTTCCGGGATGATATTGTATATTGAAGTCGAAGTCCTTGAGATATTCTAGCCAACGTCTTTGCCTCATATTTAGTTCCTTTTGAGAGAAAAGATACTTGAGACTCTTGTGATCGGAGTATACAGTAAACTGCACTCCATATAGATAATGTCTCCAGATCTTTAGTGCAAATACTACCGCGGCTAATTCTAAGTCATGGGCGGGGTAGTTCTCTTCATGCTTCTTTAATTGACGAGAAGAGTAAGCTATAACCTTTCCTTGTTGCATTAGAACACATCCGAGGCCAATGCCAGAAGCATCAGTGTATACCTCGAATTTCTCTCCTTCCATTGGTAAAGCTAAGACAGGAGCTGTAGTAAGATGATCCTTGAGAGTTTGGAAGCTTCTTTCATATTCCTCACTCCATTCGTAACGGATCTCCGTGCGAGTTAACCTCGTAAGTGGTACGGCGATCTTAGAGAAATCTTTGATGAATCGCCTGTAATAGTCAGCAAGACCTAAGAAACTTCGGATCTCGCTAGCATTGGTCGGTCTTTCCCAATTTCTTACAGCTTCAACTTTTGATGGATCTACTGATAAGCCATCTTTTGATATAACATGTCCGAGAAAAGTCACTTCTTCGAGCCAGAATTCACACTTGCTGAGTTTTGCATATAATTGGTTTGCCCTTAATATTTGTAATGCAATCCTTAAGTGCTCCTCATGCTCTTCCTTGGTCTTGGAATAAATCAATATATCATCGATAAAGACCACCACGAATTGATCCAAATAAGGCCTGAATATACTATTCATCAACTGCATAAAGGCAGCAGGGGCATTCGTTAGTCCGAAAGGCATAACAGCAAATTCATAATGGCCGTACCTGCTTCTGAATGCAGTCTTATGAATGTCCTCATCCTTGATTCTTAACTGATGATATCCCGACCTAAGATCAATTTTGGAAAAGTACTTGGATCCTGAAATTTGATCAAACAACTCATCGATTCTCGACAGTGGATACTTATTCTTGATCGTGAGATGATTCAATTGTCGATAGTCGATGCATAACCTCATGGATCCATCTTTCTTCTTTACAAATAATACAGGCGCTCCCCATGGGGAAGTACTTGGTCTTATGAATCCTTTCTTAATGAGTTCCATCAATTGCTCCTTTAATTCCTTGAGTTCGGCAGGGGACATTCTATACGGTGTCTTAGAAACTGGACCCGCACCAGGAACTAAATCGATGGTGAAGGCCACTTCTCTTTGCGGGGGTAATTCAGGCAAATCTTCCGGAAACACATCCAGAAATTCTTGCACAACTGGGATATCTTCTATCTTAGTTTCCTGAGCCTCTTTAATCGTGACAAATGCAAGGAAAGATACACATCCTTTCCTTATTAGCTTGCTAGCTCGGAGAGCCGAAATAAGAGGTGACTCGCTCCGACTCTTAGGGCTAGAATAAACTAGTTCTGGAAAGTCCTTGAAAGTAACCTTGCTATTGCGGCAATCGACTGTTGCCTGGTATTTGGATAACCAATCCGCTCCCAGTATGACATCATACTCCTTTAGATCTAAACATATGAGATTGATAGGAAGATTTCTTCCTTTTACCAAGACTTCACAGTTTTGATAATGGTGAGTAATATCGGTTTCGTTTCCGAGAGGAGTAGATAAAATTATTTTCATCCATTCCGGTTCCATAGGTAGTGGGTTAGCAAACTTCTTGGAAATAAAAGAATGTGATGCACCCGTATCAAATAAGACATGTGCATACTTGGAACAAACTTTCAGTGTATCTTCTACTAGTCCGCCTTCTTCTTTTTCGGTCTCCTTAATTACGTGAAGACGAGCATTCTTGGTTATCGGGCGCTTTCCGTCACCGGTTTGATCATTAAGTAATGGGCAATCGGGAATCCGTTGCTCACGGCTCCCGCAACGGAGACATGCTCCAAGTTTCCTCCAGCACTCTTCGGCTTTATGACCAGCCTTGTCACAATGCTTGCATATTATATTCGAAGGTGTAGTAGTGATAGAGAAGGGCTGGGTCTTCCTAAATTTTTGGTCTTGAGAAGAAGTACCTCCAGTGCTAGGCCTCTTCTTGAAGTTGGGTTTAAAGGAACCCGAACTTGTAACTTGTTCCTTCTTATCCTTCCCACGGATTCTATCTGATAGCTCCGTGGCATCTTCTAACAATTGAGCTCGGCGTACTATCTCTGAGTAGACCTGAATATCCATTGGCGCCAGCTGTGTGATATATTGGGGCCTGAGCCCATTTAGGAACCTCCCAGCTTTCATCTTCTCGGTGCTAACTAAGTGCTTAGCATACCGAGACAATCTAGAGAATTGTGCCTCGTACTCCGCCACCGATAATGACCGTTGCTTGAGTGCGGCAAATTCGGTAGCTTTCTTTTCTTGGACTCGGTCTGAAAAATATTTATTGTTGAAATGTTCAACAAATTCTTCCCAAGTAATTTGGTCTTGATTTATAGTAGCTTCTATTGATTCCCACCAGCATCGGGCATCCCTTTCCAACTGAAAGGTAGCTAATAAGACTTTATCTTGATCCGTGCACTGCATAACACGGAATATACGCTCCGTCTCCCTGATCCAGTGCTCTGCGTCTTCCAGATCAGTAGAACCCATGAATTTGGGAGGGTTCATGTTCTTGAAGACTTGGTAGAGACTTCCGGCTCGTTGTGCACCTCCCTGTGCTACTTGTTGAAGCACTTGGGTCATGCCTTGGAGTGTACGCTGCATGTTGTGCCACTGAGCACGTTCGATAGCCATTATCCTACAATTACAATAACTATATTAGTATATACTCGCGTTAAGGGCTTTTAAGTTTTTATGTTAACTCAACCCTTGGTTCTACCCAATCTCACCGGTTAAAGGTTAAACCTATCCTTGGACTTGGGTTTTCCTAGGAATTGAATACCCTAGGCTCTGATACCACAAAAACTGTCACGCCCCGAGAGCGGAAGATACCCGGAGACGCGTGACAAGTTTATATCAATCATGTCAATCAGAGTATTAGTGTATTCGACACCAAAATCAGAGATGCGCAAAAGATAACCCAATCCTTTATTCCTTCTTAAGAATATGTCTATTACAAACCTTTGAAGTACTAACTAAAATAAAGGAAAAATACAAGGTTGACTCAAGAAAATATGGAAAAGACTAGATAACACGGAAGAAGCTCTATCTCTTTCACTCTTGATTTTCCCCATCCGTTTGAGTTCCCTCATCGTCGGACTTACCTGAAAAGTAGGGAAACACTAAGTGAGCGAACGCTCAGTAGGAAATTATATCTCAAGATCTAGCAAGGGGTTTAAGTGATTACATCTTTCATGAATGCACTATAGCTATGCATGCTCGCATAAAACGACAAGATAGAGAGAGTGTATAACAATACGATAGCAAGAAGAACTAGTCATGAACTTTCAAGAACTTATATCAAAAGATATCAAGATATTCAAGCAAGTAAACTCATCATGTCATGTTGGAATTTGGCTATTTTGTTTCAAGTCAAGCAGGTATACAATTACCCTTTCTCGGGCCACGCAAGTCATGTAATATCAAGTCAAGTACAAGTACTAGATTTGTGGAATGTTCAATCAAGCTAGTCATGCACTTCGGTATAATGCCAATACCATGATCAATCAACTCCCATGGGCACAAGTACTTCCGGGTGCTCCTCCCAAGACCAGATCGGGCCCTATATGCGCAAGCATTAATAATGTATTTTAACATCCACTTTTGTGTATAGCCAATATGGAATTTCAAGAATAAAGCTTGTAGATACGTAGGATAACTTGGATAGAATAGAGTCCAAAAAATATGACACTTGACATAGAATGACGATAATAACGGTACAATCATGATTATCGATAAAACTAGGTGGAATTGGTTCCCTAACTTGGGTACCATGACAAACAAGTATGGACATTCTTTATATAGAATTGAGGTCCACATGAACAGCACATCAATGGCAAGGCGTCCTCATTCTTAATATAGAATTGAGGTCCACAAGAACATCACATCAATGGCAAGGCGTCCTCATTCTTAATATACAATTGAGGTCCACAAGAACATCATGTTGAATATAGAATTGGGGTTTACAAGAACAGCATCAAATGGCATGATAACCTCATCCCATTAAGAGAATTCTCATGATACACACTTTGCATAACACGAGGGCCGGTATACCATGTTTCTTTAGAGTGACATGGCAAAATAGTGTAATGGGTTTTTATGGTACAACCAGCTCAGTCGGCCTTGAGGGAATCCAAGGCTGCGAGGAGACTTACGGAGGTCTCTATGACTAAGTTGCTAGTCCAAAGGAACGGAATGTCCAATGGAGAGCTTGTATGTCAATGAGAATTGAGGGTAGTGCGATAAAAACATCATGAAACATGGGAGTATATTCACGGACTGGAATATAGTGCCGATATATATATATATATATATATATATAAACCCTTCGGTGACAGTAATCAGTGCAAAACAATAATACAGAAAATATCGACTTAAGCTAAGTCATTAATTATCCAATTAACGCCTTACTCAGGGGCGTTTATTCACAATTTGACGACGTATATAGCAGTCGTCCATTCTTTATTTCTATTTTACCAAAATTTCCAATATTATGGAATTTAACAAAAACGCGCCCTGGTCAGGGGCGTTACCTTTCAATTTGTGCCCTGATCTGGGGCGTCGGTTCAATAAGAAACGCCTTTGTGCAGGTCGTCAATTCAATAATTTTCCAAATTTTAGATATTAAATTTTCAGGAAATAGGTACATGGTCAGGACCAGAAAAATAGCAGGATTCAATCAGGATGAACATGCATTAGATTAGGTTCATGGTTTCATAGATATAGAATTTTAAACATGGGTAATTATCAATTTACATGAAATTGACGACTCCTAGGTAGGGCGTCAAAACAAGAATTAGCGCCCTTGTCAGGGTCGCTTCTTTCAAGATTTTACAGAAACATTTAAAACCATGATGAAACTATATGCATGGATAACATATGATTTTATTAAGGATCTTAAATTAATTTGGGCTACGTTTCTTGAGAAAACCTACCTGATGATTATCTGGGTGAAGATACGTGAAGAGAAACGATACTCTGTTTGCAACAGAGTCTTCTGATCACCGGCAGAAGAAGAAGAAAATGATGATGAAGAACTCCACGTTCTTCAACTATACGAGAGTTCCTTCTCGATGCAGGCAACCTACAGGAGAATAAGATGAAGAAGCATTAGTTTTCTCCAAAATACTCAACTGAAGGCAGAGGAAGAAGAACACCTGTTCTTCACGGTTGACAGCAGCAGCACGATGAAACAGATCGCCAAAATAGCGGTCTAGGTCGATCGGGAGGATATTTATAGAATTTTAGGGGATCCTATTAGGGAGTTGTATTGAAAGTAATACTTCCATCATAGAGTCCTTACCATACTCCACCTTCGACGTAATTATCCATAACTTGCCCTGGATAGACTCCTGGGTCGAACGAAACTCGAACTGAATTAACGTCTTAAGCGAGGGCGTCGAATTTAAATTGACGCCTTGTCGAGCGTCGTTACTTATGTAAACGCGCCCATGTAGAGGGCGTTTCATTTCTTTTCCTCAATTTTATTTTTCCCGTCGTTTGAAATTTGACGCCCTATTGTCTAGGCGTCCCTTTTAAATTAACGCCTTATGTAAGGGCGTTTCTTTTCGAAGTCACGCCTTGACCAAAGGCGTTATGTCTTCTTGATTAATGATTTACCCATTTAGGCTCTTTGTCATCTATTTACTTATCTTTTATTTTAATTTGATTTATTTAAAAATCTTGTTTTTATCAGGGTTGCTACACAGTCGCTCCGCCTCGGCCCGAGCACGCTCCGCCTCGCCTAGAGCCGCAGTCAACTCCCTCACCTGCATTCATTCATGGTTAGTCATTCGCATTATCATAAGCATTTAAGTCAAAGGGAATTCGGTAAATTTGCTTACCCTCTCCGCGAGAGCGGCCTCGGCCTCCTCGGCCCGAGCTACCGCCCGAGGAAAGTCTGCGTCTCTCTCGACCCGATCTCCTACAAGCTATGATAAAGAGGACGGAGCATCTGGTCCTTGCCGTTGCGATCCCTCAGCTCGCTGCATTTAGAAGTCAGGGTCAGTCTCATAAGCATGATCATAAGTATGAATTAAGTTTAAGGTTCAGTGAAACTCACTAGAAGGTCCAGCTCGTGTCGGAGCTCATCCCTGTATTGTACGATGGAGTGGAGGAGGCCCTGGAGCTCCGCTATGCGTCCCTGGGGGTCTAGCTGCACATAGAAAGTCACGGTGTCAGTGCACATAGGAATAATCAATTAGAAGAGCATGAGTTTAGAAATTCGTACCGGTCATTGGGCGCCGCGGAAGACCTGGTCTCCGTACCTCCGAGCGTAGGCTCTCAAATAAGCCTCCTCACTATCAGCTCGGGCCTTCACCACCTGACCTCGGCGTTTCCAATCGCGTACCTGGTCGACCGCCCGGGTGGTCCAGTCGATGTCGCCGATGAGTCCCTTTGAGGACCGACCAATGCGCTCGTCATCCCGTGCTGGGAATTCCACCTCCGGCTGATGAACTCTTCTCGTCCTCATAATCTGTCGATGTATGCGGACTATAGAGTCACTCTGGCCATCATCGAGGAATGGTGCCCCGGTCTCATCAGCTCTAGCCCTAGCAACTTGTAGCAACCTGTATAAAATTAAAAGAAATAAATTTAGATAAATTTAAATAAACTAAAAGATTAAGTGAACAAATGAAAAAGGTTGAAACAAGAAGAACAAAGCCCTGATGAAATTAACGCCTTGGAGCAAGGCGCTACTCCCTCATCTAAGGCGCGTTTTTAAGAAAGGACGCCCACGTTTCACGGCGTCAAATTTCAGACGGCCAAAATAAATAAAAGGCATAAAAAGACAATAAAAAGAGTAACGCCCTTTACATGGACGCGTTTCAACAAGAAACGATGCGCGTCAAGGCGTCAATTTAAAATTCGACGCCCTAGCATAAGGCGTTAATTCCATTCCAGTTTCGTTCGAACCGGGAACTTATCCAGGGTAAGTTGATAACTATGAGAAAGAGTTCGAATGTAGTAAAACCTCTATCATGGAAGTGTTACTTCCAATCAAAACACTAACCCTATTAGGATTCCCAAAATCCTATAAATAACCTTGTTCAAACAAACCCTAAAGATATTTGGCCGAAGAAGGTTCTGCTGCAGTCATCCGTGAACGAGAAGTTGGTCCTTCCTATTGTTTCTCCTCTGCTGATTAGGTATTAGGAGGACTAATTCTTCTCCATCTTATTCTTCTATCGCATGTTGAGGAGCTTCTGTCTCCCATTAAAGAACGAGGGTTCTTCATCCCGAAGTGTTCCTATCATACGTGAAGAACAGGTGATGTTCTTCTTCCCCTGTCTATGAGATAGTCATGAAGAATATTGATATTCTTCATCTCATGATTCTGTAGGTTGTCTACGTCGAGAAGGAGCTCTCATATAGTTGAAGGACGTAAGGTTCTTCATCATAATCGTCTCCAATCATCTACAACTTCTCCTTCAGTTTCTTCTTCCGGTGAGCACTCTGTACAAACAGAGTATCGTCTCTTCACCAGATCCTTCACGTTTCATCAAAATGTAGGATTTTCTCAGGGATTGTAGCCCAAACTAGCATATTAATATTTATAACATCATCCGTTAATACCTGCATATAGATTTCATGCGTTTCGGTTAGTTTTTAAAGAGTTTTGAAATAGACGCCCTTATCAAGGACGCTACATTAAAAGACACGACCACGACTAGGTCGTCAATTTAATATTTGACGCCCTGCACACGGACGTCAATTTCTCTTAATTAATAAACACCATGTTTAAAAATTATATATCAATGCAAACATGATTCTAAATTAATGCATGATCAATCTCTTGTAATCCTGCTATTTCTTATGGTACTGACCATATATCATGTTTCCTGAAATTTCATTGTCTCGAAACTTGTAAACTTGTGAATTAACGACCTTGTCCAGGTCGTCTTTTCTTGAACTGACGCCCCATACCAGGGCGCCTTCTGTAAACTAACGCCCCTGTCTAGGGCGCGTTTCATTAAAATTTCCAGATTTATAATATTCTGCAAAACTAGAAATATTGAAAGGACGACTACTGTATACGTCGTCAAATCTAATATAAACGCCCCTGATTAAGGCGTTAATTACATGAAAAATGACTTTACCAAAGTCGCTACTTTCTACATTACTGATTTTTCCTGATTACTGTTATCCGAGGGATTCATTACATATATTTATATATAGGCACTATTACTCCACTCCGTGAGTATAGTCCCATGTTTTCTACGATGATTTATTACATTACACACTCAATTCTCATTGACATACAAGCTCTCCATCGGACATTCCGTTCCTTTGGACTAGCGAGTTAGTCATAGAGACCTCCGTAAGACTCCTCGCCGCCTTGGATTCCCTCAAGGCCGACTGAGCTGGTTGTACCATAAAAACCCATTACACAATCTTTGCCATGTCCCTCTATAGAAACATGGTGATACCGGCCCTCATGTCATGCCATGGGTATGATATGAGAATTATCTTAATGAACGGGGAAGAATATGCCGTTGTTATGATGTTCTTGTAAACCCCAATTCTATATTAAACTTGATGTTCTTGTGAACCTCAATTCTATATTAAGAATGAGGACGTCTTGCCATTGAGGTGCTATTCATATGGACCTCAATTCTATATAAAAGAGTGTCTCTACTTACTTATCATGGTACCCGAGTTAAGGGAACCAATTCCACCTAGTTTTATCGATAATCATGATTGTACCGTTATTATCGCCTATCTATGTCAAGTATCATATTTTTGGACTCTATTCTTTCAAAGTCTATCCTACATGTCTACAAGCTTTATCCTTGAAATTCCATATTGGCTATATACAAAAGTGGATGTTAAAATACATGATTAATGCCTGCGCATATAGGGCCCGATCTGGTCCTGAGAGGAGCACCCGAAAGTACTTGTGCCCATGGGAGTTGATTGATCACGGTATTGGCATTATACCGAAGTGCATGACTAGCTTGATTGAACATTCCATAAATCTTGTACTTGTACTTGACTTGATATTACATGACTTGCGTGGCCCGAAAAAGGGTAATTACTTGCGTACTTGAACGTGATAGCCAAATTTCATCTTGACATGATAAAATACTTGCTTGAATATCTTGATATCATTTGATATAAGTTCTTGAAAGTTCATGACTAGTTCTCCTTGTTACCTTATCGTTATATTCTCTTTCTATCTTGTCATTTTATGCGAGCATGCATAGCTATAGTGCATTCATGAAAGATGTAATTACTTAAACCCCTTTGCTAGTTCCTGAGATATAATTTCCTACTGAGCGTTCGCTCACTCCGTGTTGTCCTTACTTTTCAGGTAAGTCTGACAATGAGGAAAGTCAATCGGATGGGGAGAATCAAGAGTGAAAGAGCTAGAGCTTTTCCAAGTGTCATCTAGTCTTTTATATATTTCTTGAGTCAAATGTGTACTTTTCTTTTTTGAATAGAGTATTGGGTTTGTAATAGACTATTTATTATGAAGAAATAAATGGATTGGGTTATCTTTACTTTTGCGCATCTCTGTCTTTGTGTCGAATACACTTCTACTCTGATTGACATGATTGATATAAACTCGTCACGCATCTCCGGGTATCTTTCGCTCTCGGGGCGTGACAGTTTTTGTGGTATCAGAGCCTAGGTTATTCAATTCCTAGGAAAAACCCAAGTCCAAGGATAGGTTTTAACCCTTTAACCAGTGAGATTGGGTAGAACCAAGGGTTAAAGTTAACATAGAATGCTAGTCTTTAAAATACAAATCACGTATTAATCTAGTTATTATAATTGTAGGATAATGGCTGCCGAACGTGCTCAATGGCGCAACATGCAGCGTACACTGCAAGGCATGACTCAAGTGCTGCAACAAGTAACACAAGGAGGTGGACAACGAGCAGGAAGTCTCCACCAGACTTTCAAGAACATGAACCCGCCCAAGTTCACGGGTTCTACTGATCCAGATGACGCTGAACACTGGATTAGGGAAACAGAACGAATATTCCGTGTTATGCAATGCACGGATCAAGATAAGGTCTTATTAGCTACTTTTCAGTTAGAAAGGGATGCTAGATGCTGGTGGGAATCAATAGAGGCTACTATAAATCAAGATCAGGTTACGTGGGAGGAATTCGTTGAACACTTCAACGCAAAATATTTCTCGGACCGAGTTCAGGAAAAGAAGGCTGCAGAATTTGCTGCATTAAAGCAACGATCTTTGTCAGTGGCCGAGTATGAGGCCCAATTCTCTAGATTATCTCGGTATGCTAAGCATCTAGTTAGCACCGAGAAAATGAAAGCTAGGAGGTTTCTTAATGGGCTCAGGCCCCAAGCTATTACTCAACTGGCGCCGATGGACATTCAAGTCTACTCGGAGATAGTATGCCGAGCTCAACTATTAGAAGATGCCACAGAACTATCTGATAGGATTTGTGGTAAGGATAAGAAGGAACAAGTTACAGGATCGGGTTCCTTTAAACCCAACTTCAAGAAGAGGCCTAGCAATGGAGGTATTTCCTCGCAAGAGCAAAAGTTCAAGAAGACCAAGCCCTTCTCTATCACCACTACCTCTTCAAATACAGTGTGCAAACATTGTGATAGAGCGGGTCATAGAGCAGAAGAATGCTGGAGGAAATTTGGAGCATGTCTCCGTTGTGGGAGTCGTGAGCATCGGATTCCCGATTGCCCACTACTAAATAACCAAGCCGATGACGGAAAGCGCCCAGTAACCAAGAATGCTCGTCTTCATGCAATCAAGGAGACCGAGCAAGAAGAAGAAGGCGGCTTAGTGGAAGGTACATTAAAAGTTTGTTCCAAGAATGCATATGTCTTAATTGATACTGGTGCATCACATTCTATTATTTCTAAGAAGTTTGCTGACCCATTACCCCTAGAACCGAAATGGATAAAGTTAGTTTTGTCTACTCCTCTGGGTGATGAGACTGATATTACACATCATTACCAAAACTGTGAAGTATTGGTTCAGGGTAGAAATCTCCCTATTGATCTCATATGTTTAGATCTGAAAGAGTATGATGTTATACTAGGAGCAGATTGGTTATCCAAGTATCAGGCAACGGTTGATTGCCGCAATAGCAAGGTTACATTCAAGGAATTTCCAGAATTAATCTTCACTAGCCCTAAGAGTCGAAGCAAATCCCCTTTTATTTCGGCTCTCCGAGCTAGCAAGCTCATCAGGAAAGGATGTGTATCTTTCCTTGCATTTATCACAGTTAAAGAAGCTAAGGAAACTAAGCTAGAAGACATTCCAGTAGTGCAAGAATTTCCAGACGTATTTCCGGAAGATTTGCCTGGATTACCCCCACAAAGAGAAGTGGCCTTCACCATTGACTTAGTCCCTGGTGCTGGTCCAATTTCAAAGGCACCTTATAGGATGTCACCTGCTGAACTCAAGGAGTTAAAGGAGCAATTGATGGAACTCATTAAGAAAGGATTCATTAGACCAAGTACTTCCTCGTGGGGAGCGCCTGTATTATTTGTAAAGAAGAAAGACGGATCCATGAGGTTATGCATCGACTATCGACAGTTGAATCATCTCACTATCAAGAACAAGTATCCACTGCCGAGAATCGATGAATTGTTTGATCAAATTTCAGGATCCAAGTACTTTTCCAAAATTGATCTTAGGTCAGGATATCACCAACTAAGAATCAAAGACGAGGATATTCATAAAACCGCATTCAGAAGCAGGTATGGCCATTATGAATTTGTTGTTATGCCTTTCGGACTAACGAATGCCCCTGCTGCCTTTATGCAGTTAATGAATAGTATATTCAGGCCTTATTTGGATCAATTCGTGGTGGTCTTTATTGATGATATATTGATTTATTCTAAGACCAAGGAAGAGCATGAGGAACATTTGAGGATTGCATTACAAATATTGAGGACAAATCAATTATATGCAAAACTTAGCAAGTGTGAATTCTGGCTTGAAGAAGTGACTTTTCTCGGACATGTTATATCAAAGGATGTCTTGTCTGTAGACCCATCAAAGGTTGAAGCTGTAAGGAACTGGGAAAGACCGACCAATGCTAGCGAGATCCGAAGTTTCTTAGGTCTTGCCGGCTATTACAGGCGATTCATCAAGGATTTCTCAAAAATCGCCGTGCCACTTACGAGGTTAACTCGCAAGGAGATCCGTTATGAATGGGATGAGGAATGTGAAAGAAGCTTCCAAACTCTCAAGGATCATCTTACTACAGCTCCTATCTTTGCATTGCCAATTGAAGGAGAAAAGTTCGAGGTATACACTGATGCTTCTGGCATTGGCCTCGGATGTGTTCTAATGCAACAAGGGAAGGTTATAGCCTACGCTTCTCGTCAATTAAAGAAGCATGAAGAGAACTACCCCGTCCATGACTTAGAATTGGCCGCGGTAGTATTTGCACTCAAGATATGGAGACATTATCTCTATGGAGTGCAGTTTACTGTATACTCCGATCACAAGAGTCTCAAATATCTTTTCTCACAGAAGGAGTTAAATATGAGGCAAAGACGATGGTTGGAATATCTCAAAGACTTCGACTTCAATATACAATATCATCCCGGAAAGGGTAATCATGTAGCAGATGCCCTTAGTCGAAAGCCGAGAGCACTGTTAGCCAATTGTATGATTCAAGAATGGAAATTGCTGGAGCAATTCTCTGAACTCAATATAAGCATGGACACAGACCCTAGATGTGTCACATTATCTCATATAAGCATACAGTCAGACCTATTAACTGAAATACAAGGACTTCAGGGTGATGATCCAACATTAGTGGAGGTCAAGGGCAGATTAGAAGGACAATCGGATTTCCAATTAACTTCTGATAGAAGATTGTTATTCAAGAATAGAACTTGTATACCAGACTGCCCAGAATTGAAGAAGAAGATCTTAGATGAAGCTCATAGGTCAAGGTATACGATTCATCCAAGATCTACCAAAATATACCAAGATGTAAAAAGAAATTTTTGGTGGCCCAACATGAAAAGAGAAATAGCGGACTACGTATCATGCTGTCTCACATGCCAACAAGTCAAAGCGGAACACCAAAAGCCTGCTGGAAAACTACATCCTCTAGATATCCCTAAATGGAAGTGGGAGGATATTGATATGGATTTCATCATGGGTTTATCTAAATCAAAAAGAGGACATGATGGAATATGGGTTATCATTGACCGATTGACTAAATCAGCGCATTTATTGCCAATCAAGAGTCGATGGTCAGTTGATGTCTTAGCTGCACTATACATCAAGGAAATAGTCAGATTACATGGTATTCCTGTTTCAATCGTGTCTGACAGAGATCCCCGTTTTACTTCTCATTTTTGGAAAGGACTACAATATTCGTTGGGGACGAGACTTAACTTTAGTACAGCTTTTCATCCTCAAACGGATGGTCAGACCGAGAGAACCAATCAAGTAGTCGAGGATATGCTAAGAGCATGCATTACTAATTTTGGTGGAAACTGGCATGATCACTTGCCTCTGGTCGAATTTGCATACAATAATAGCTACCAGGCAAGTATACAAATGGCACCTTTTGAAGCCTTATACGGAAGGAGTTGCCGATCACCCTTATGCTGGGACGAAGTTGGAGAGAAACAACTGTTAGGTCCAGACATGGTAAGGGACACTACCGAGAAGATACAATTGATCAGAGAAAGACTACAAGTTGCTCAGTCTAGACAAAAAGCTTATGCCGACACGAGAAGAAGAGATCTTGAATTCCAAGTTGGAGATCATGTATTTCTCAAGATATCGCCTGGACGTGGAATACGAAGATTTGGTGTTAAGGGCAAGCTTACACCAAGATTTATCGGACCTTTTGAGATACTAGAAAGAGTTGGCGAGGTTGCTTATCACATCGCATTGCCACCTCAACTATCCGAAGTACATGATGTGTTCCACATATCTATGTTGAAGAAGTATGTGCATGATCCATCCCATATTATTGAGCATGGAAATCTAGTAATCCGGAAAGATCTCACATACGAGTAGAAGCCCATAAGAATCCTAGATCGAGAAGTACGAACCCTAAGGAATAAGGCTATTCCCATGCTAAAAGTACAATGGAATAAGAATTCAGAACATGAAGCTACATGGGAGACCGAGGAATCTATGAGGAAGCGATTTCCAGAATTATTTTAGAAGGTATGAACTCTACACTCTCCATATGTAAATATATGCTATGAATTTGGGGACCAAATTCTTTTAAGTGGGGGAGGGTGTAGCAACCCGTATAAAATTAAAAGAAATAAATTTAGATAAATTGAAATAACTAAAAGATTAAGTGAACAAATGAAAAGGGTTGAAACAAGAAGAACAAAGCCCTGATGAAATTAACGCCTTGGAGCAAGGCGCTACTCCCTCATCTAAGGCGCGTTTTTAAGAAAGGACGCCCACGTTTCACGGCGTCAAATTTCAGACGGCCAAAATAAATAAAAGGCATAAAAAGACAATAAAAAGAGTAACGCCCTTTACATGGACGCGTTTCAACAAGAAACGACGCGCGTCAAGGCGTCAATTTAAAATTCGACGCCCTAGCATAAGGCGTTAATTCCATTCCAGTTTCGTTCGAACCGGGAACTTATCCAGGGTAAGTTGATAACTATGAGAAAGAGTTCGAATGTAGTAAAAACTCTATCATGGAAGTGTTACTTCCAATCAAAACACTAACCCTATTAGGATTCCCAAAATCCTATAAATAACCTTGTTCAAACAAACCCTAAAGATATTTGGCCGAAGAAGGTTCTGCTGCAGTCATCCGTGAACGAGAAGTTGGTCCTTCCTATTGTTTCTCCTCTGCTGATTAGGTATTAGGAGGACTAATTCTTCTCCATCTTATTCTTCTATCGCAGGTTGAGGAGCTTCTGTCTCCCATTAAAGAACGAGGGTTCTTCATCCCGAAGTGTTCCTATCATACGTGAAGAACAGGTGATGTTCTTCTTCCCCTGTCTATGAGATAGTCATGAAGAATATTGATATTCTTCATCTCATGATTCTGTAGGTTGTCTACGTCGAGAAGGAGCTCTCATATAGTTGAAGGACGTAAGGTTCTTCATCATAATCGTCTCCAATCATCTACAACTTCTCCTTCAGTTTCTTCTTCCGGTGAGCACTCTGTACAAACAGAGTATCGTCTCTTCACCAGATCCTTCACGTTTCATCAAAATGTAGGATTTTCTCAGGGATTGTAGCCCAAACTAGCATATTAATATTTATAACATCATCCGTTAATACCTGCATATAGATTTCATGCGTTTCGGTTAGTTTCTAAAGAGTTTTGAAATAGACGCCCTTATCAAGGACGCTACATTAAAAGACACGACCACGACTAGGTCGTCAATTTAATATTTGACGCCCTGCACACGGACGTCAATTTCTCTTAATTAATAAACACCATGTTTAAAAATTATATATCAATGCAAACATGATTCTAAATTAATGCATGATCAATTTCTTGTAATCCTGCTATTTCTTATGGTACTGACCATATATCATGTTTCCTGAAATTTCATTGTCTCGAAACTTGTAAACTTGTGAATTAACGACCTTGTCCAGGTCGTCTTTTCTTGAACTGACGCCCCATACCAGGGCGCCTTCTGTAAACTAACGCCCCTGTCCAGGGCGCGTTTCATTAAAATTTCCAGATTTATAATATTCTGCAAAACTAGAAATATTGAAAGGACGACTGCTGTATACGTCGTCAAATCTAATATAAACGCCCCTGATTAAGGCATTAATTACATGAAAAATGACTTTACCAAAGTCGCTACTTTCTGCATTACTGATTTTTCCTGATTACTGTTATCCGAGGGATTCATTACATATATTTATATATAGGCACTATTACTCCACTCCGTGAGTATAGTCCCATGTTTTCTACGATGATTTATCGCATTACACACTCAATTCTCATTGACATACAAGCTCTCCATCGGACATTCCGTTCCTTTGGACTAGCGAGTTAGTCATAGAGACCTCCGTAAGACTCCTCGCCGCCTTGGATTCCCTCAAGGCCGACTGAGCTGGTTGTACCATAAAAACCCATTACACAATCTTTGCCATGTCCCTCTATAGAAACATGGTGATACCGGCCCTCATGTCATGCCATGGGTATGATATGAGAATTATCTTAATGAACGGGGAAGAATATGCCGTTGTTATGATGTTCTTGTAAACCCCAATTCTATATTAAACTTGATGTTCTTGTGAACCTCAATTCTATATTAAGAATGAGGACGTCTTGCCATTGAGGTGCTATTCATATGGACCTCAATTCTATATAAAAGAGTGTCTCTACTTACTTATCATGGTACCCGAGTTAAGGGAACCAATTCCACCTAGTTTTATCGATAATCGTGATTGTACCGTTATTATCGCCTATCTATGTCAAGTATCATATTTTTGGACTCTATTCTTTCAAAGTCTATCCTACATGTCTACAAGCTTTATCCTTGAAATTCCATATTGGCTATATACAAAAGTGGATGTTAAAATACATGATTAATGCCTGCGCATATAGGGCCCGATCTGGTCCTGAGAGGAGCACCCGAAAGTACTTGTGCCCATGGGAGTTGATTGATCACGGTATTGGCATTATACCGAAGTGCATGACTAGCTTGATTGAACATTCCATAAATCTTGTACTTATACTTGACTTGATATTACATGACTTGCGTGGCCCGAAAAAGGGTAATTACTTGCGTACTTGAACGTGATAGCCAAATTTCATCTTGACATGATAAAATACTTGCTTGAATATCTTGATATCATTTGATATAAGTTCTTGAAAGTTCATGACTAGTTCTCCTTGTTACCTTATCGTTATATTCTCTTTCTATCTTGTCGTTTTATGCGAGCATGCATAGCTATAGTGCATTCATGAAAGATGTAATTACTTAAACCCCTTTGCTAGTTCCTGAGATATAATTTCCTACTGAGCGTTCGCTCACTCCGTGTTGTCCTTACTTTTCAGGTAAGTCCGACAATGAGGAAAGTCAATCGGATGGGGAGAATCAAGAGTGAAAGAGCTAGAGCTTTTCCAAGTGTCATCTAGTCTTTTATATATTTCTTGAGTCAAATGTGTACTTTTCTTTTTTGAATAGAGTATTGGGTTTGTAATAGACTATTTATTATGAAGAAATAAATGGATTGGGTTATCTTTACTTTTGCGCATCTCTGTCTTTGTGTCGAATACACTTCTACTCTGATTGACATGATTGATATAAACTCGTCACGCATCTCCGGGTATCTTTCACTCTCGGGGCGTGACACAACTCCTGTGCTAGCTCCCGGTAGTCCGCATACGTCCATCCTGTCACGGAGCCCCATGTACTCTCAATCCTGTGATCCTCGCGACGTCCTCCAAAGTCGGGATCATGTGACCCCATGGAAATAGGAATGCTATGCTAATCGGGTCCCATATCTCATGCAGCGCGTACAGTAAAGATGTGTCAATCCTCGTAACCTCTATGCTCAGAAGCTCGCCGAACCCCATCACTGCTAATCTCTCTCTCTGGTAGTCCGACAGTGCCTGGTACACCGCCCGGACCTGTAGCCATGAAATATGGGTCCGCCTCTTCCCCTGCATGCATTCAAACACATTAGGATTAGTCTAGCATGTAACCCATCACTCTTTGCATTGCATTGAATTTTAATCAAAATCACAAAAAAATCACCCTGATTCCCTAGCGGTCGCATTTAGACCGTTTCTTTTCCCTTAGCGGTCTTGAGTTGGACCGCCTGATCCCCTAGCGGTCACTGGAAGGACCGCTAGGCACCCAGAGAATGGGCAGTGTTTGCCTCGATCCCTCAAGCTTTAAAAATGGCCTTAAAGGCCTACAATCTATTTTTATGGGTCTCTGGACTCGTCCTCATCTCCATTCACACACATGCATGATCTTTGGATGTCAAAAATTAAGTTTTTTAGGGTCCACAGCCTACCTCTGATGGTCGCCGACCAATCGTCGCTGCCGAAGCTTCCTTCGCCTTGGGATCATCCTCTTCACCCTCAAGAGCCTCCTCTGGGCCCTCTGCCGCCATGGGGGGTTCTTCTACCTCCTCTTGGGCCGACGGTCATTCTTCCCCCTCCGGTGGGCTGGCCGCCGCCGGAGGTGCTTCTTCCTCATCTATCCACCACCGGAATCGCTTCAAGACCCTCTTCTTCACCCTTGTTGGATGATCGGATGCCCGGTCATGCTGGTCGTTGGAGCTCATGGTCGCCGGAGTGGGGTAGGGCTCTGTGGGGTTTGTTTTGAGTGAAATGAGAATGGGGGGAGAGTGAACGAACGGTTTGGTTTTTTTTGAATTCGCCCAGAGTCAAGCGGTCTATCGTCAGACCGTTAGACAACCCTTAGCGGTTTTTCTCTAGACCATTTTGGTATCTGGGTCATCTTCCTCGAAGAATGTGAACCGCCATCATTTAGCAGACCATCTCTAGACTGTTAGTCATGTTCTGGCAGTCGTTTCATAGAACGTTTATGTTTGAATGATTTGATGAAATTCTATATCTGCTAAATTTCTTGTTACATTATCAGATGGTTGATGTTTCATGCTTATTCTTGGCTAACTTTTATTATCAAAATCATGGAGCACCATCATATCACACCAGTATCTCCTCGCCAGGTAGGTAAGTCAGGTAAGTATCTCCACCCTTAATCTCTTAGTGCATTACCATATGTTATCTATGATATATTATCTCGAGAACCGGCTAGTCATTCATGTGTTCTGGGATCTGATGTTCCCCTTTAACAAAAATGATGATGATCTAGGTGCACATGATTAATCATTGGATAGGCCGTTAGGTTGGAAAACTTGGGGGACGATGGTTCTATCTTGCACGCCGTGGTTGCAGATAGTTTCCTAAACCTGATTTCTCCAGTCTAGCAATACTATTCTCGAGTATCTTGCTATTTTTATCTTTCTTTGCATTCGTTTTGATGATTTCTTTATTTTAGCCCAGCATGCATCATACACATCTTTTGAGCATTCGTGCGCCCTTATTTGTCTAGAAGTGTCTCAATAATGGTGGATAATTATATCCATGGTCTTGAGTAAGGAGAGTCATTCCACTTTGAGTTGAAAGGTTTCCTTCAGTCTTTTCGCTTGGTTTGGTTAAGCTGAGATTCCTGTCAGGAGTTTAGTTGCTCGTTTCTTTACCTTTTCCGTTCGTTGTTCTGATCGCCTATCAACTGTGCGTTCCAGTGAGGAGGTTGGTCGTGACTTTAGTTCCTTTAGTTGTTAATTCCTCCAGACATGCGTCATTCGGTTTTGCCGTTCCTTGTGATTGGTTCGAAGTTATTCGGAAGATTCCTATCGCTTGTTGGTTGAGGACGGGTGTCGATTTACCTTAACGCCCGCTTTTCGGTCCACTCCGCTCCATTTCCGCTTCACCTCCATGTTCCGTGTTGCTTTCGCTTCACCTTCGCTCGCTCCCCTATAAAGAGGACGTTAAGGAGGGGCATCTATTGACACTCGTTTTATGACCAATGAGTTGGGCCATCTCCTTATCTATTTTATGATGTCCCGGGTTATTCACTGCTTATTAGGCCATTTTTGGTCATTTTTTGGCTTAATTTTATGGGTCATTCTCCCTAGTTGGGCCTAGCTCCATTGATTTCTTGTGATTTTCAGCTTATTGGGCCTAGATAAGGGCTAATGGGGATTTAGTTGTGGATTATTTTGAAGATTTATGGGTCTTTATCTCTTTTGCCACGTCCTCTAGCCTAGCGGTCTATTAGATGACCGTTTATTGAGCCTTGCGGCCTGTCGCGAGACCGCTAGTGCAGACAGAGAGTCCTGCTCTGCCTGTTCTTCCTCTACTTCGCCATGGTCTAACTAGAGTCCTTGATTTGATGATTTATCCTTGAAATCTGATCCTCAGAACCTTCTGTTGGTTTCTATGGACTCTTGGGAGTGTTATCTTTAATATTTGTCTAAGTCTATCCATGTTTTCGTGTCATTATATCTCCAACTCGAACCTAGGACCAACCGGGGAGAAGCTGTTTCCACGTCCATAAGGCTTCTGGTCAAGGGAGTATCAAGTTCCTTTGGTTTAGTTTTGAGTCTTTTTTCTCTTAGTCTTGGTCTTTCCTTTGCATCTTCATAGCATATTCCCTCTTCTTCTTCCCACGTTCTCTGCACTCACACCACATTTTTAAATATCCTCCTATCTTTTCCACGCCCCATAGGGGTTAAAAAACCACCAAACCCAGGTATTCACCCTTCCTTTTATGCACTTTAGCTTAGTTGCATTATAGATACTACATTAGTCCCAAGGGCTTATTGGGTCATTTTTATTTATGTCTACATTCTCTTACAGGTTTACAGGACTCATTACATGAGGCCCAACTCTTCTGGCCGGCCAGGAGGGGTGGAGATCCAAGTTCCACTTCATTATTCTGGGTGCTCTGGCGGTCATTCATCAGATCGTTTGCAGATATCTGGCGGTCTATCGTAGGACCGTTTGTTGTCTTCTAGCGGTCGTCTGGTAGACCGTTTGCCGCTATAGTATCTGGGTTTTCCCTCTCTCGTGGCAGATAGCTTCACTCGGCTCTTTCCAAGGTATATATTACAGTTTTACTGTTTTATGTACTTTGGTGGCGATCACATCATTCTTTACTTTGGACATCGATCATCATCTTACTTGTCTTCCTTTACTTTAGTTGCTCCACACCCCGGTGTGTGTTTTCTTTCATCTCTTTGCTCCACGCCCACGGCGTGTGTTTTTACTTTTCCTTTTATATTTCTTGCAATATTTGAGATGACATGCCCTATGCTTTGATTTTATGCTGATTGCTTGAGTCAGTGCACCACTAGCTCACATATCCACATTCACACATACATTCATCCCCATCACACTCACACACTCTCACAAAGAGAAAGGAGGAAAGAAACATCAACACCATGCATCATCTTCTAACTAAATCCCAGCCATCCATCTCCTTTTGATACAATCTCCACCCTCCATTGACCCAATTTTCCCTATAAATATCCCATGTCAAGGAGGAGAAAGAGAATTCTTCTTTTGGTAATTTTTCACCCTTTCTCTCCTAACCTTAGGCTGCCGATTTTCTCCCCCTTCTACTCCTCTTCTCCTATTGCTTTTTTCACGAAAGTTCTTTGGTTTTAAATGCTCTACAACTTCTTCTTCTCCATCATCTTCTAATTCCTTCTGATTTTCAACTTATTTTGTGTTTTTCACTGTTGTGTCATGTGCAATCGTGGGCAGCATTCTTCTCTGTTCTTCCCTATTTTGCTCCTTCTTTCGTCCCTCTTATCATCTTACTTTCTTCATGAAAGTTCTTGGTTTTTAAATGCTCTACAACTTCTTCGTCTAAATCATCTTCTAATTCCTTCTGGTTTTCAAGTCATACTCAACATTTCAATACTATATCTCTGATTTTTACTATTCATATTTAAAAACCTTCTTCTTCTTGTTCTTCTTCCATCTCACCTAGGTAGCCTTAGTTACTCTCTCCTATATCACCATGCCCTTATCTTATAAACCATTACCATCTCCCTTAACTTCACCTCTCCCTTCCTCTCCTTAGATCTCTCTCCTCACCCCATACATTCTCCTCCAAGAGCGGCTTCAACGACGAAGGTGACTTCCTCCCGGTGTAGATGACATCTTCCGCGAGATGGTTCGTGATCCAAGGCCAAGAGAGAATGACGCCATCATCACCATTGCTGCTACCTTCTCCAAACTTCAAACTCCAGGCTTTTCTTGTTTTTATTGCTTTTGTGTCATTTCACTTCATTGTAATCTCATTGCGTCATTAGTGTAATTTTGTTTCGCATTTCATGCACTCTTTCTTTTAAATTAATGAAAGGAATTATTATTTTGATCTAGTTCTTACTCTTCTTCTCTCTCTACCTCTTTCTTCTATCTCTTCTTTCCACTTCATGCAATTATTTTCTATAGCAGAGGCACATAGTCATAGGCAATTTTAATTAATTGTTAGAATCGTTCTTTGTTTCATCACTTTTCTTCAAGTAATCAAATCACAAATATTATCCAAAAGAGTCTAAGGTTTTTAACTTTAAAAATCTATCTCTTCTTCCATGTGGATTCAACCCGTGCTTGCCATAGTACTACTTTCTCTTTTGATCATTTTGTGCAAGTTCGGTTTTAAGATTGTTAGCACGTGTGTAGTAACGACATACGCTTCCGCGTTATTGTAGACACGCTATTCCTGATGTCCCCTGAGAAAATCTCATATTACCACACGACGCCCTGCAGCGGCTTTCGCATTTTGAATCACTTGAGTGTTTCCTATCTTTGAGTCTTCCCTCGTCTTCTCGGCGAGTAGCGTAACGCTCCTTCGGCATCCGGAAACCGCCTCGTTGTGGAAATCATGCGGCATTCGAACGACATCAACATCAATCGGATGCAGCAGAAGTTGTCGGGGCCAGGAAAATGCCTAACGGATGACTGTCGACGCCCTTTTCGGGGGAATCCGGGGGTCATCATGGAGGCGTCTAGGCCCCTGGATGCCTCCATCAATACAAAATAATGACAATATATATATATATATATATATATATATATATATAAGATTGAACAAAATATATATATAATTTCATGGAGGCGTCCAGGCCACTGGACGCCTCCATCAACCAGCCCACGGGTGACCCCCGGCCATCGACTGACCATTGCTCAGTCTGTCGTTTGAAGAAAATCCAAGTTATGGAGGCGTCCAGGCCCCTAGACGCCTCCATCAACCAGCTCACGGGCGACCCCCGGCCATCGACTGACCGTTGCTCAGTCTGTCGTTTGAATAAAATCCAAGTTATGGAGGCGTCCAGGCCCCTGGACGCCTCCATCAACCAGCTCACGGGCGAGCCCCGACCATCGACTGACCGTTGCTCAGTCTGTCGTTTGAATAAAATCCAAGTTATGGAGGCGTCCAGGCCCCTGGACGCCTCCATCAACCAGCTCACGGGCGACCCCCGACCATCGACTGACCGTTGCTCAGCCTGTCGTTTGAATAAAATCCAAGTTATGGAGGCGTCCAGGCCCCTGGACGCCTCCATCAACCAGCTCACGGGCGACCCCCGACCATCGACTGACCATTGCTTAGTCTGTCGTTTGAAGAAAATCCAAGTTATGGAGGCGTCCAGGCCCCTGGACGCCTCCATCAACCAGCTCACGGGTGACCCCCGACCATCGACTGACCGTTGCTCAGCCTGTCGTTTGAATAAAATCCAAGTTATGGAGGCGTCCAGGCCCCTGGACGCCTCCATCAACCAGCTCACGGGCGACCCCCGGCCATCGACTGACCGTTGGCCAGTCTGTCGTTTGAAGAAAATCCAAGGTATGGAGGTGTCCAGGCCCCTGGACGCCTCCATCAAATAGCTCACGGGCGACCCTCGGCCATCGACTGACCGTCGCTTAGTCTGTCGTTTGAATAAAATCCAAGTTATGGAGGCGTCCAGGCCCCTGGACGCCCCCATCCTCCAAACCTCTATAAATAGAGGCCTACCCCCCTCAGTTCCCGGGGTCGAAAAAAGAGCGCCGAGAGGCTATCGGATTCTATTCCTAACCCGTGGGTGTTTTATAGGGGAAGTCCTGCCAGATCATCAGGTGCCCGTGCTCGCAGGAGAGAGGCCACCTTCGCCCGCCGCGCTACCTCGTCGTCCCTACGCTGCCGAAGCTCCGCCGGATCTCGCCATCGACCATCCAATAAGCCATTCTCTCCTCTTCTTTTCTAGTTATCTTACATTCATCATATCATATCTTCTACCCCCCCCCCTTTTATGAGGGAGTCTCTTCCCGTTTCTACGTCGGAATAATTGCCATTCATCATAAGCATTTTCCTCCTACTCGTGTCCGAGAGGGGTTTAAAAGACAACACCAACCAGGTGTGTGTCTTGCCATCATTTCGTTACTTGCGTCGTTAGAATTTGAATACTACACCTTCGTATTTCTGATCCACCCGTTACTTGTTTGTCGTTGTTTTGCAAGGGTACCTGAGGAAAGCCCTCTCCGTTGGCCGACCGAAGGGGGGAGGAAGAAGCAACCTGCCATTTCCCGCTCTCGGGGATTCACAATCTCCGCGCTCAACACAAGGTACACGCGATCATTTCATTTCTTTGAGGTAACCCCTCTGGCGATCACATCCCTTTAGCATCCTACGTATGCTCTTTCCTCATATTGGCACGTTTCATAATCCTTCTTAATTTTTAGTCGCTTGATAGTCTGTAGTTTAGTTCGTTTTCTTCTCCTTGAGTGGCTTCCTCGGCTTCCACAGATTGGCGATCACGGTGGGACTATTCTTTTTGCTTTTTTAGGTTACCTTTGAACTCTCGGTACCCACGTGTGCCTCCCTTCTTTCGGCACCCGCGTGTGCCCCTCCCTATTGCGCCCACGTGCGCTACATCATTTCCCTCGTGCACCACGTGCACTCCCCCGGTCCTTTGTGATTACTTCGAGGTCTGCGTTATCTCGGCACCCACGTGTGCCCCTCCACTCAGCACCCACGTGTGCTCCCTCCACTTGGCACCCTCGTGTTTCCCCCTTCTTATTGCGCCCGCATGCGCTGTGTCGTCCCCTTCGTGCACCACGTGCACGCCCCTTAGTCCCCTCTTTTGTCATTTTTAAGTCTGTGTTGTCTTGGAAAGTAGAACGGCTATATCTTCCTCTATCTGTTTATTGTTATTATATCCTTGTTACATCACTGCTATACATCTGTTATATTTGTGTGCTTATCTCTGCTCCATCTGTGTGTTACATATCTTTTATCCAGCACCGCATTTCATGTATTTACCCCCTTTTCTTTCCTTTTTTTTACTCTTTTCTAAGCATCACCCTCTCTCGGTGAAGGAAGGACTCTCCGTTCGAGAATTCCTCTCGACGGACTAGAATCTCCTCCACTGGGACCTCCGTAAGTCCCCGACATCAAAGAATCTCCTCTTCGTTCACTAGGCCGGTTGTACCATTGAAGTTCCCCGGAGTTAGTCGACCCATTCGTGGCGAGACGAGAGCCCCTAGCTGACACGGTGGTGAAAACAAAAACGAACTAGGGTCCCTATTTTGTGTGAACTTCGGATCTGGTTAAAAACACAAAAAAAAATCATCAAAATTAAAACACAAAAAAGGGGCGTAAAGGCATCCACTTGTTTGATAATCTCTGCTATTTGCTTGCTAGTATATGTTTTTGCGTTCCAGGAAAACTGTGAGCATGGCTCACGAGTCTTTTGAGGAGAACCACCCTGGTCGTGGTGAGTCAGTCGAGCCGCGAGTCCATGCTATGGACGCGGGTCCTTCCCATGAGCCCTCACGTGAGGTGCAGGTTACCACAGGGGACACATCCCCGCCACAGGACATCTCCTCTTTGCTAGGTGTCCTCGCCAACATGGAGCTTACCTCTGAGCAGCTCCGGGCCTTCCAGGCCATTCTGAAGGGGAAATCTGTTTCCCCCGCTCCCCAGGAATCAACTCCCGCCATCGCACCTCTCCAAGAATTGGTGCGGGCCATTCCATCTCCTTCGCTGGCACAAGCCATCCAATCTCCCTCGCTTCAAGGGCAAGCGAGCCAACAACCACCCTCGTTCCAGTTCCCTTCGCAATCTCAAACCCATGTTGTTCCCCACATACCGCTTCAGCTGGGGCCAACTATCAGTGGCCCGACAGCTCCCTCTCATTCAGGGTTTCCCCCTCAAGTCTCCGGGAGACATTTTCCTCCCCAGTGGCAAGTGCCACCCTCACCGCCCGAGGAGCTCGCCCAATCGCTCCTCAATAGGTTCAATAGGATGGACGAACAGTTTTAGAATTTGAAGAAAATGGTGGACGTGAAATCCACCCTGGAGGTTGCTTTGCCAATCCTTCTGGTCATCCATCTTCCTCCCTCCGAAATGCCCACGTACCGCAGGTACAATGGCACTGGCAACCCCTTCATTCACCTCAAGGATTTCATGTATGAGTCATCCTATTGGCAAAATGACCAGAGATCCCTGGCATACCTCTTTCGGAAGTCATTGGACGGTCCTGCGCTAGAGTGGTTCTATTCTTTGGAGCCCCGCGAGGCCGAGAATTTTGAAACAGTCCAGAGAAGGTTCTTGCAAAAGTATCGGGATAGGGTCGGTCCCTCTCTCTCCATTACCGACCTAGTGGCCGAAAAGATGAAGTCCGACGAGGATTTTGTCCGCTATGCTGATAGATGGAGGTCTCTGGCAGAAAGAATAAGAGATACCCTCTCGGAACCTGAACAAGTAAAGATGATCGTATCCAATGCGACCCCACAGTTCAGGCATGTCTCGGCCATGAATAAGCTCACCACCATGGAAGAGCTCTATGAAAGAGCCCGGTACATCCAAACCCAGTTAAAAGACTCCCCCATTATGAACATGTTTGAGCCGTCGAAGCCCAAGGTGGTCAGAAAGACAGGCGCTGGTGTCCCAGGCGGAGCAACAGAAGGGGTCGTAACAAATGAGCAAGTAAGTGCGGTCAACAACGCCAACTATGCAGTCAACCCAAGGCTTCCACAAATGCCCCGACTTCCCCTCCAACCAGGTCCCTTCCCCTCTCGTCCTCCACCCCAAAATGATCCACCTCAGAACAACATGCCTCAACTACTTCAACCCCAGCAACAACCTCGACCCCAGCAACAACAACCACCACTTCAGTACAACCAAGTTCCACCCCCAGGAAATCACGGTCCCCCACAGCAACAAAGGAGGCCGATTGGTCCCAAGAGAGCCTATTACCCACCATTGTCAGAAACTCTGGCGGATATTTTCAACGCCCTCATGGCCTCAAACACACTCATCCTACCAAGGGAAAGGCCCGTGTGGCCCCCGAATGTTGATACCTCCAGATACTGCGTCTATCACAGGCAGCCAGGACACACAGTGGACAACTGCTTTCAGTTTAAAGATTACATCCACGATACGAATGATGAAGGCGGGATTGACTGGGATGAAATGAGGCGATACGTCGCCACTCTCAAGGCTAGGAGACCTCCTCCTAGGCCACAGTTCCAGCAACAACAGCAGCCACAGCAACAACCACAACAACAACAGTAGCCTCAGCAGGCCTAACCACAACAGCCCAACATGGGCATAATCCAGAATCCATTACCAGAGCACCAACAGCCCAATCATCAGGTCAACCCCATCTCCTCCTTCCCGGAAGTCGGGAGAGAGCAGGTGTGGCATCCAGAAAGTACCTCTATTCTTTCTACCGCCAACCCTATCATCATGCAACCCCCTCGCCTTGCCCGGGTAGCACCTCTCTCTCATCAACCCGCGTTAATACCGCCTTCACCATTCTCACTGCCATCACGCCCTCTCATTCGCACCCCAATGACCTATCAGCCAACACCCTTCATTACACCCTCACACCCTCTCATTTTCTCTCACTCCCCCACTTTACCATCCACCTCTACTGCATTTGCCCCTATGCCTTCTAAGCCCCTTATCACCCGTCCACCGTACGTAACCCCGCCTGTCTCCACCATACAACCGCCAATGCCTTCAAAACCACTCATCATCCACCATCCATCTCAACACCATTACCCGCTCCAAACCTTACCCACTTCCACTTTGCCTCCACCTCCACCTTCCAGACCCCTTATCCTTCATAACCCGTGCGATACCCCCTCTACCTCCACCATGCCTCCACCTAATAAACCCCTCATCAGAATCTCTGCTCCCATCATCACCCCTGGTTCATCAACCATCCCTCCACCACTACCCCTCAAACCTCTGTTAAAACCCACTGCTACCCCTATAGAGGTACAAAAGCCACATGCAATGGTGCTCTGGAGTGGAAGGATTTTCCACAGGGTTTTCCCCCAGAACAGTCAGAATCCCGAGCAGTCTCAGCCAGAGAGGGACGATGGAGAATAACTGGAAAGATCTATCCCTGGAACATAGTATGATTTGTTGAAACACTTGGACAAGACGCCTGCTCGGATCTCCATCCTGGAGCTGCTTCAGAGATCCACATCCCATCAGGCAGCCTTAATGGAGTATCTTCAAAAGGTCATGGTGAATGAGGACCTCCCTGTAGAAAAGATTTATGCCGTCCTGACCCCAACGGACACGCAACCGGCCATCATGTTCCACAACTACGAGCTCGCTCCCAAGGAAGCTCGGAAATATGCATTGTGTGTTTCAATAAAAATTAATGGGGTATCCATAAACCCATGCCTTGTAGACCCGGGTGCGTCCATAAATGTGATCTCCATGAGCACCCTTCAGTTGTGTGGGGTCGAACAGAAACAGATAAGACCTTCTTCAATCACAGTCACGGCTTATGACAATAGCAAAAGGCCGCCGCAAGGGATGATTATTCTAAGGACAGAGCTAGGTCCTATGTCAGTACCCACGGAATTCCATGTCCTCGACATGGACCCCACATTCAAGGCCATACTGGGTCGCCCTTACATTGAAGCCATAGATGTTGTGCTTTCCACCAACCATCAGTGCTTGAAGTTTCCTTACAATGGAAGAATTATTAAAGTAGTCAGCACACCTGTCCTTCACACGGTGGATGCTATCAACACCTCTCTGCCCTCTGTTTGGCCGTCTCATCGGCCCATATTGGCATTGTTGGACGTGTGCGATTCATCTCACATTCCGCTAGCACCAAAGAAGCTGATCAAGGCAACAACGCCACATCTCCCTTTTCACTCCAAAGGTTGGGAGATTATGAGAAACATCGGCTATCAACAGGGAAAAGGTCTGGGTGCACAGCTACAAGGTAGGTTGAAACCACCAAAGGAGATTAGGCCGAACCGCAGGTTTGGCCTAGGCTTCAAAGGACCATTCAAGGCGGATTGGAAGCCCCTCACATGGACCCTATCAAACCACTTCAATAAAGGGCCCGTTATTCAGATGGGGGATTATCCGCAGGAAGCACATGGGGGGTCGCATGTTGTGTATTCAGCCGAAAAATGTCCGAGGATCACCAAAAGAGGCAAGATCAAAGACCCAGAATGCGAATGGGACAAATGGTTTGATATACGGGACGTTTCCGTTGCACTGGAAAGGATGTTCTCGTCTCCCCAGCTTGAAGGACCGCCATTGATCTCCGGAATGCCAGAAAATATCATTACTGTTGCCAAGGTCCCAAACTATCCTCGTCCTCGCCAGAACCCTGTCACCAGCGGATCTTCATCCGCCATCACCATCACCACCGACAACTCATTAGCCGTCATCTTCTCCATTCACTCGTCGCAACCTTTGTTGCTGTCATCTTCCTTGGCCAGACGGTTGTCTGATGATCTTCCCAGATCCCCCTCTCTACTTACATACCTGCGCGGGTTTCTCAACCCGCGCCAGGTCTTCAATCATGATCTTCTCTACGAGCCTCCCAATCCTCTAGCCATAACCACTTTTTCCGCTCCCCCAATCTCTTTCCATTGTTTTGTCATCAAAAATGAAAACGAAAAAAAAATGTCAATTTCTAAACTCCTCAACAACACATCTTCGTTGAGGAAACTTTCTACATCTCCCACGGGTGCGTCCCGCCCTGCGGACCACCCGTCCAAGGTCCGATGAGCTTCCTTTTCTACCCCTCCTCTGAGGGTCTTCCCCTGTACATTCTTCACCATCCTCTTCATCTTTTTCTTCTTCTGTAAATAATGTCAGTCAATCTAGGAATAATAAGTCAAAGGTAGTACCTAGGAAGAAATCCAAGGGTAGGCAGATCCCTCGTCGATTCTTTCTGGATTTAGCCGCCAGGTGTCAGGCCCTTCTTGTCGTCCCTCAGTTGCTAGAAAATCCCATCCAGCTACCGGAAATAGAATGTGAGGGCAACTGCACAATTAATGAGGGGTATAGAGTCTACGAGATCACAGATGAAGAATACCTTACTGAAGATGAGGGTGAAGAATATGAGGATGCGGCTGGCGCGTATGCTAGTGGAATAAGGAGATTCGACGAGCCGTCAACCGCCGTAGAAGAGTCCACCAAAGAAGTCAACTTGGGAACTGAGGAAGACCCTAGGATCATCCTCATAAGTGATAATCTACCACCCTCTGAAGAAGAGGCATTAATTGAAGTTCTCAAGGAATATAAGGACACGTTTGCATGGAGCTACGGGGATATGTCGGGTCTGGATTCAACCCTGGTCGAACACCGTTTAACCCTAAAACTAGGGTCCGTCTCGGTAAAACAAAGGTTAAGGCGTTTCCACCCTCAAATGGCTTTGAAAATGAAAGAAGAAGTCGACAAGCTCCATAAAGCCAGGTTTATTAGAGTCGTCCTTTATCCTCAATGGGTGGAGAACATTGTCCCGGTCATGAAGAAAGATGGGAAAGTCAAGATTTACATCGACTTCCGGGACCTTAACCGCGCGTGTCCAAAGGATGATTTTCCCTTGCCTCACATTGATGTGTTGATCGACAACACAGCGGGGTATGAGACCCTCTCATTCATGGATGGATTTTCAGGATATAATCAAATTCGTTTGGCAGAAGAGGATCAAGAGAAGACATCATTCACTACACCTTGGGGAACATATTGTTACGTGGTCATGCCGTTTGTGATGGGGACATCACCGGCGATCTCATTTGTTCGAGGATCCCGATGCTCGCCAACTATGCTTCATCTTGTTTGCTACTTTATTTCGAGTCATATGATGTAATTTTTATTTTCTTATCATGTACTTTTCCTTTTATTTGAGTCCAATACCTAGGTTAAGTAGCTATTTACCTAAGTCTTGAGTCATTATGTTGGTTTGATAGGTTAATGGGCCCAATTATATGGGCTAGGCCCACGGGCGCCCCCTTCCCCTTGGTTGAGTGTTAGTAGTCCAAAAGTCAGGGACTTATGTTAAATTATGGGAATACTATAAATAGGACCCCACTCCCACCATTTGGAGCTAATGAATTGTTGAATGAAAGTTTGAAATCCACCAAAATTGTGTGAGATTCTCTCTCTCTCTCTAGGGTTGGATTCCCCTCTCTCTCTTTCTCTCTCTCTCTTCTCTCTCTCTCTAAAAGGGGCGACCCCCCTCTCTCGCTAGGGCGCAATTCTCTCTCTCTCACCTCTCCCCCTTGCCACCTCACCCTCCACATCAGCCCCAACCCCTCATCTTCCCTAGGTCCATTCAATCCCACCATTAATCACACCAAGCCCCAAGCACCCTTTCACATTCCAAGGCAACCCTTCCACTTCCCTAGCACCCTTCCCACTTCCCTAAGTATCCCTCCCTCTTCCCCACACACCCCTCCACCTTCCCATACAACCCTTCCCATCCCCAACAAAACCTTTCCCCTCCCCAAAGCAACAATAACCCTCCATTAATCACTCATTCAAGCCAAAGGTCTCCCTCTCCCTCTCCCATCCAACACCAAAATTCGCAGCTCTCCAGTCCCCCACCTGCTAGACCCCCTTCCAGCCCCCATTTCCCCCCTCTCACCCCTTGGTTCGACCCCCCTTTGACCCCCTATCAACCAGGGGACGCCCCAGCCACTTCCCGCTCCATTTCCCCCTCCCATCTCCACCAACAACCCCTCCCCCCCTTTTTGCACTGCCCAGTTCGCAGGTAGTAGTTGGGACCTGACTTGCAGAACCTGCCTCGGAGTCGTTTGGCATCCTCTGGAGGTGTACCATACATCTCCGGAAAGGTCTTCCCGGTGGCTTCGCAGGCGAGGTGATCCCGCTCCATTCCGAGTTTGGGGTAGCCTGGGAGAACCTTTCTCCCTCGACTGCGCAGATCTGGACCAGACTGCAACCAGAGGCGACTTGTAGAAGCTCTTAAGGCCACACCTTGGCACCCCTTGGCGAGCCACTTGACCGGGACGATCCTCCACTAGTCCCCTATCCAACCCAGCCAGCGGGGAGTCATTTGGAGTTCGGAGCTGCTTGCACCAATTTTTCTACCACCGGAGCGTCGTTCAGGTCAGCCAGGGCCTGTCCCGATACCTCCCTACTTCTCGGGCCGCTGTTCTCGACCCCGACCTTCCCTGGTGCCGTTCTTGCTTGCTGATCGAAGAGGACGCGGACACGCTCCCAACCGTCTTGATCCTGTGCCGTTCTGATCATGGGAGCACCCGGGACGGCTTTATCTTCCCACGGCAGCATCCTGAAACCTGCTCGAACCAGAACCAGGCAGCGCTGGTCCAGCACCTGCTCCGACCCCCAGCGATACTTTGAGAGCTCAGAAAAATTCAGGAGTCATCCTGGACCAGTCAGTGACGATTTGGCGCTAGTTTCGTCAGCTTCTAAGTTCGGGAGCATCCTCGGGAGCGTCAACAGCGAGCACCTATCAGACAGGCAGACAGGCGGGCAGAACCATGTTGGGTCATTCGGCTTCTTCCTTAGCCCCACTCCCCGCCTCGCCTGGCCGGCTTACCGCCCCTCCCTGTGTGGAGGTAGTGTTTGCTTGTACCCTACTCTCCCCACCCCGAGTTCCCCCTCCTGCGTGAGGAGTAGTGCATGTATTAGCAGGTCCTCGGCCGAAGCGTCATCGGCGCGGCGTGCGGGTAGCCCACGCTTCCCCGCTCGCCCTCGTCCCCGGCCGGGATCGGTGTCTTCACACCGATCAGGTGAGCTTTGGGTCATTTCCTCTGTTGGTTTTACTATTGCTTAGCCTAGTATTATCTCTAGTTGCGTCGTCGGCAGTGAGAGAGTGCTCGTTCCTACTTTCCATCTAATCGAGTACCACCGCGGGTGAGTTGCGAGGGAGACACTACATCCCACGCCCTCGGCGTGCCGGCCGCCCTTGAAATTGGGCATCCCTATCCCATTGGGGTCCATCCCCAGCCAGCCATACTCTTGGAACCCCAAGGTCCAACCTCGGACCCTCACCATCATCGCCGGTCCGCCTACGGACCCGGGTGCGCGCGACGCGGGTGAACCCGCATGTGAGATATCGCCGTTCGGTCCAGTTGCTTGCAAATTTAGGTCCAAGTGGTCGTGTCACATCAATTTGGTATCAGAGCAAGTTTTAGACTTGTCTCTACTAAGTCTTGTCCTAGGGCCATTGCATTCGTCACCCGTTCATCATGACCACTTCCTACTTAGCCTATTCACCATCCTTAGACCCATTAGCTGCTTTTGTGTTTGATGGATCTCGCCCTAGCATATATCTAGAATGGGAGAAGTCCATAGACCGACACTTTGGGAGGTTCACCCTGTCAGGGCCTATCCAAGTCAACTATGCCAAGAGTTTGCTCTGGCGCCAAGCTAGGAAAGAATGGGAGTACATTGTAGGTTTTAGAGAAGGCAAAGGGGAAGCACCCATTGAATCTTGGGTTGAAATGAGGGCCGATCTTAGAAAGATATACGCACCACAATCCGGACCTCCTCAACCAACCACTTTTCCACCCCCAACTCCAACCCAAGTACTTCCCCTATCAAGCCCAACCCAAGCCCATCCATGTTCACCACCCCGGGAGTACCATGAGCCGGCTATCTCCACTCCTCCACAAAAAGACCCATTCCTCCCCTTGGAAGAGGAGCCCATGATCCAAACACCCGATCCCTTGGAAGTAAACACCTCTTCCCTTGGAAGTAAGATCGACCTAGACCCCCTCCCGACCCTCGAGGAAACCCAAGCCCACACCGTTGAGGAGGAGGAGCCACAAAACAGACCCACCCCTCTTAGTTCGGGTCCTCATGAGCCGCACACCATCACCATAGATGAGTCCATACTCCAATGGCTCAAGCAAAGTCCCACCCTCGTGAGATCACCACCATTGGGATATCAATCCCAAATTGTTCCCACCCGGTCTCCCCATGTCACTTTACAAACCTTCTACTTCACGGGAGACTTGGGAGACCTAGTGGATTGCCTATATTGGCAAGTCCACTTGACCGGCTTGCTTGCCATAGGACCTTCGGAGCCTAGCACCATTAACTTTGCCCACCCCACCATTGGCTCCATCACTTCCATTTGCACGAGTGGGCATTGCACTATTGAGATTCTTCTATTTCTCCCCTTGGAGGAAGAACCCACTCCGGTCTACTCCCCACCCATTGAGACCCCAAATGCCTTAAACGGTCAACTCACTAGAGATCTTGGACCAATTACTTTGGAGGAGGATGACTCACCACCATATTGTGAGGACCTTGAGGATGTTGAGATAAACTTAGAGCTCCTTTCCCCCGGATACGCTTATGTTGATCCTTTTGACCCCTCCCAGTGGGAACCCAGGAACCCATGTGGTCCACCCACATCACTTATCACCCACTCCTTCCTACCCTCACCCACCATGTTGGACCAAGCCCATCTCTCCCAAGACTCAGATTACACCATGGGAGCCATGACTTTGGGCAATACACACTTAGGAATCGAGGAAGTGCCCCACTTCATGATATCGACCTTCCAAGACCCCTTTGACCCATTCCAATGGAGGTCCAAAAGCCCACACATAGGAGACATCTTTGGTACAAAAGTGCATAAGTCTTGGCGTACAACACCACTTGATATGATTCTTAAGTCGGGTCCACTCGTTCATATCACCCACATGTCAAGTAGGATGCATGATTGGTTCATATTCGGGTGTATCGGCCCTCCCTCATTTAACATTGGTCATACACATGTCAAAGGCATCTACGGATGTCCGGGTCCCCCGATATTTATCATCACTTTGCATGATAGGTACACCTACGGGTGCCCTGGCCCACCTAGGTTGACCAAAGTCTACACGGCATCATTACATGATAGGTCCACTTATGGATGCCCCGGTCCACCTAAGTTCATCAAGGTTCACATGGCATCAAAGCATGATAGGTCAATTTATGGCTGCCCCGGTCCACCTTTCCACACTACCCACTTTCACAACCACTCACCGCATCATAATGCATGGCATGAGCATACACGCAAGCAAATCGCAACGAACGATGAGGTTCACAAAGAGCGGGAAAAGGCTCGCGAGCGCCACTTGAAATTCCAAGTAGGCAACCTATCGATGGTGGCATTGGAGTGGCTCTACCCTAGAGTCACCTCCAACTTGAGGGCACGAGGACTTGGACCTTGCCAAGTTCCGAGTGACTTTGGCAACCCGGCTTATAGGTTGGACTTACGAATGGGTTTTGGGATTCACCCCATTTCCCATGTGGCAGATCCGGCACCCTATATGGGCACCGCGGTGGATCCTAGTGAGTACCTTGAGCCTATATCTTTCCTTGTGAGTGATAACCTCGGAGAGCCACCAAAAATCAGCCTGAGAGCCCGACGTGTGCACACGGAGGCAATACTAGGGAAGCAGGGTTCCATCGCCAGCAAGAGGGTGTGCCCAAGCCACCGTGAGAGGATGAAGGACCGTCCCCTGGTTGCGGACGCAGGGTTGAGTTTGGTGGTTGAGGTTCACCCCGAGCTACTTTAGAGGATCACTTCCCCGGTGGACCCATACTCGACGGAGTCAAGTTCTCCGCACCCTGGGGCTATGATGGGGACATCACCGGCGATCTCATTTGTTCGAGGATCCCGATGCTCGCCAACTATGTTGCATCTTGTTCGCTACTTTATTTCGAGTCATATGATGTAATTTTCATTTTCTTATCATGTACTTTTCCTTTTATTTGAGTCCAATACCTAGGTTAAGTAGCTATTTACCTAAGTCTTGAGTCATTATGTTGGTTTGATAGGTTAATGGGCCCAATTATATGGGCTAGGCCCACGGGCGCCCCCTTCCCCTTGGTTGAGTGTTAGTAGTCCAAAAGTCAGGGACTTATGTTAAATTGTGGGAATCCTATAAATAGGACCCCACTCCCACCATTTGGAGCTAATGAATTGTTGAATGAAAGTTTGAAATCCACCAAAATTATGTGAGATTCTCTCTCTCTCTCTAGGGGTGGATTCCCCTCTCTCTGTTTCTCTCTCTCTCTCTCTCTCTCTAAAAGGGGCGACCCCCCTCTCTCGCTAGGGCACAATTCTCTCTCTCTCTCCTCTCCCCCTTGCCACCTCACCCTCCACATCAGCCCCAACCCCTCATCTTCCCTAGGTCCATTCAATCCCACCATTAATCACACCAAGCCCCAAGCACCCTTTCACATTCCAAGGCAACCCTTCCACTTCCCTAGCACCCTTCCCACTTCCCCAAGTATCCCTCCCTCTTCCCCACACACCCCTCCACCTTCCCATCCCCAACACAACCTTTCCCCTCCCCAAAGCAACAATAACCCTCCATTAATCACTCATTCAAGCCAAAGGTCTCCCTCTCCCTCTCCCATCCAACACCAAAATTCGCAGCTCTCCAGTCCCCCACCTGCTAGACCCCCTTCCAGCCCCCATTTCCCCCCTCTCACCCCTTGGTTCGACCCCCCTTTGACCCCCTATCAACCAGGGGATGCCCCAGCCACTTCCCGCTCCATTTCCCCCTCCCATCTCCACCAACAACCCCTCCCCCCCCTTTTTGCACTACCCAGTTCGCAGGTAGCAGTTGGGACCCGACTTGCAGAACCTGCCTCGGAGTCGTTCGGCTTCCTCTGGAGGTGTACCATACATCGCCGGAAAGGTCTTCCCGGTGGCTTCACAGGCGAGGTGATCCTGATCCATTCCGAGTTTGGGGTAGCCCGGGAGAACCTTTCTCCCTCGACTGCGCAGATCTGGACCAGACTGCAACCAGAGGCGACTTTCAGAAGCTCCTGCGGCCACACCTTGGCACCCCTTGGCGAGCCACTTGACCGGGACGATCCTCCACTAGTCCCCTATCCAACCCAGCCAGCGGGGAGTCATTTGGAGTTTGGAGCTGCTTGCACCAATTTTTCTACCACCGGAGCTTCGTTCAGGTCAGCCAGGGCCTGTCCCGATACCTCCCTACTTCTCGGGCCGCTGTTCTCGACCCCGACCTCCCCTGGTGCCGTTCTTGCATGCTGATCGAAGAGGACACGGACATGCTCGCAACCGTCTTGATCCTGTGCCGTTCTGATGATGGGAGCACCCGGGGCGGCTTCATCTTCCCACGGCAGCATCCTGAAACCTGCTCGAACCAGAACCAGGCAGCACTGGTCCAGCACCTGCTCCGACCACCAGCAATACTTTGAGAGCTCGGAAAAATTCAGGAGTCATCCTGGACCAGTCAGTGACGATTTGGCGCTGGTTTCGTCAGCTTCTAAGTTCGGGAGCGTCCTCGGGAGCGTCAACAGCGAGCACCTATCAGACGGGCAGACAGGCGGGCAGAACCATGTTGGGTCATTCGGCTTCTTCCTTAGCCCCACTCCCCGCCCCGCCTGGCCGGCTTACCACCCCTCCCTGTGTGGAGGTAGTGTTTGCTTGTACCCTACTCTCCCCACCCCGAGTTCCCCCTCCTGCGTGAGGAGTAGTGCATGTATTAGCAGGTCCTCGGCCGAAGCGTCATCGGCACGGCGTGCGGGTAGCCCACGCTTCCCCGCTCGCCCTCGTCTCCGGCCGGGATCGGTGTCTTCACACCGATCAGGTGAGCTTTGGGTCATTTCCTCTGTTGGTTTTACTATTGCTTAGCCTAGTATTATCTCTAGTTACGCCGTCGGCAGTGAGAGAGTGCTCGTTCCTACTTTCCATCTAATCGAGTACCACCGCGGGTGAGTTGCGAGGGAGACACTACATCCCACGCCCTCGGCGTGCCGGCCGCCCTTGAAATTGGGCATCCCTATCCCATTGGGGTCCATCCCCAGCCAGCCATACTCTTGGAACCCCAAGGTCCAACCTCGGACCCTCACCATCATCGCCGGTCTGCCTACGGACCCGGGTGCGCGCGACGCGGGTGAACCAGCATGTGAGATATCGCCGTTCGGTCCAGTTGCTTGCAAATTTAGGTCCAAGTGGTCGTGTCACATCAGTTTGGGTTAAAGAATGCTGGAGCTACTTACCAAAGAGCTATGATGGCCATATTTCACGACATAATGCACATATATCTGGAGGTGTATGTGGATGATCTATTGGTGAAATCAAGGACCATGATGGAACATCGAAGGGTTTTGGCTAAGGTCTTGCAGAGATCAAGGGAGTTCCAATTGAAAATGAACCCAAAGAAGTGTGTGTTTGGCGTATCATCGGGCAAATTACTGGGCTTCATTGTGAGTAAAAGAGGGATCGAGATAGATCCCGACAAAGCTAAGGCCATCAGGGATATGCCACCTCCCAAGAATTTGAGGGAAGTCCGAGGTTTAATCGGGAGGTTGTAGTTTATTCGTCGATTTGTGTCTCAGCACTCACAAAGGTGTAGACCTTTCTATGAGTTGACCAAGCCAGGAGTAGAATTCCACTGAGATTCTAAATGCCAAAAAGCTTTTGAAGGGTTAAAGGAATATCTGGCTAGTCCACCCATTCTCATTCCACCTAAACCAGGAAAACCTCTGATCCTCTACATCTCCGTCTTGGACGACTCCGTGGGAGCTGTCCTCGCACAAGTTGATGAAGAAGGCAAGGAACGGGCAACCTATTACTTGTCCAAACTTCTCAATCCCTGTGAGCAGAAGTACACAGTCATGGAGAAAACCTGTGCTGCCCTCATTTGGGTGGTGTAGAAATTGAAGCACTACTTCTTGGCTCATGAGGTCCACTTGATTGCTCGCATGAACCCTATCAAGTTTCTTCTGGAGAAATCCGTCCTTACTGATAGGCTAGCACGCTGGTAAAGTTTTCTTTCCCAGTTCGACATCACCTACATCTAGCAAAAGGCAATTAAAGGCTATGCCATAGCCGAGCATCTCGCCCACCATCCTCTCCCCAAGTTTGACCCTGTCCAATCAGAGTTTCCAGATGAGGAACTAATGTCCATCGCCCAATCCGACAAGCCAATGTGGACATTATATTTTGATGGAGCTCTAAATTCCCAAGGGAAGGGTATCGGCATTGTCCTTCTAACGCCTGAAGGCGTTACCATCCCAGAGGCATTTCAGCTCGCGTTCCCAGTCACCAACAACATCGCTGAATACGAGGCTCTTCTAGCTGGCCTGGAACTAGCCCGTTCTTTCTATATCACTGAGTTGCGAGTCGTGGGTGATAGTCAACTCGTTCTCTGCCAGGTGCTTACCAAATATCGCACCCTCGATCCCAAGCTCAAACCCTATCAGGAGCTGGTCTCCGCCTATGCCAAATTGTTCACCAAGCTGATCTTTGTCCATGTTCCTCGCGAACAGAACATTCTGGCCGATGCCCTCGCCTCCTTGGCGTCATCCTTCAAATTTTCTTTAGGTGCATGGTTTAGATCCATCATTCTCTACAAGCGTCTTGTCCCTGCCGTTCAGGACCCTTACCTCTTAAAGATCAAGGAACGAGCCCTACAGAAGATCCAGAAGGGAGAAATTCTTGAGAAGAGGGAGATCATGCTGGCAGAAGTCGAAGAAGAGCTGGCTGACGATGAGAAACCATGGTTCTATGAAATTGTCAAATATTGTAAAGATCAGTCTTATCCTGAAGGAGCCACCACAGAAGATAAGAAAGCCATAAGAAGGGTGGCTCAGAAATACACATTGGTTGGAGGTCTACTCTATAGGAGGAGCCTTACTGGCGTTCTGTTAAGGTGTCTTGACGACAATGAGGTTTGGAAATGCGTAGAAGAAGCACACTCGGGTGTGTGCGGTGGCCACGTGAATAGCCAGATGCTCGCCAAGAAGATCATTAGGCAAGGCTTTTACTGGCCCACTATGGAAGAGGATTGTGCCGTCTATGTCCGTAGGTGTGTCAAGTGTCAACTTCACGCCGATAAAATCCATTCACCATCTTCCTCACTTCATCCAATATCCTCCCCATGGCCTTTCTCCATGTGGGCATTCGACATCATCGGTCCCCTAGGTGATCCCAATTCCCTCACCAAACAAAAATCTTTCATCCTTACTGCGACGGAATACTTCACCAAATAGGCCGAAGCCGAAGCTTACACGGAAATCAAGGCGTCAACAGTCTGCAAGTTAATCATGAAGAACATCCTCGCCAGGTTCGGAGTCCCAAGCACAATCGTCACCGATAATGGGCCACAGTTCATTTCTCAGGACCTTCAGGACCTCTGCAAAAGGTACGCAATTGCATTGCATCATTCATCGCCTTATTACCCACAAGGTAATGGCCAAGCGGAGGCCACCAATAAAACATTGATCAAAATCATCAAGAAAACATGCGAGTCCAGTAAGTTTTAGACTAGCCAAAAAAGCTTATCGAAGCTCTATGGGCCTATCGCACTTCAATCCGTACCCCCACCGGGCAGACTCCGTTTGCCCTTGCTTACGGTATGGAAGCGGTAGTCCCGTACGAGACTCTGATCCCTTCTCTCAGGGTACAATTGGACGAGGAATTTCCCCTCGACGACCGTCGTAATTCACTCCTCGCCCAGTTGGAACTCTTGGATGAGAAGCGGTTGGCCGCTGCCGAGCATGCGCGTGTGTATCAAAATAGACTCGCTCGCTTTCACCAAAAGAAAGTCGTTGAGAGAAAATTCAAAATCGGTGAGATGGTCGTAAAATGAATTTTTGTCAAACCTGGAGGGCCGCGTTCTAAGCTCCAACCCAATTGGGAAGGACCATTTGTAATTCAAGCCGTGTACCCTGGCAACGCCTACAAGCTAGTCAACGCCGAAGGGACCGAGTTATCCCACCCTTGGAATGGGCTTTATCTTAAAAAGTACTACCCCTAGCGTAGTGCCAAAACGTCAAAAACAAACAAATGATGAAAAGACAGAAAACATCAAAAACAACAAAAATATTGAAAATCACTAAAAATATGGAAATTTCAAAATGCCGATGCCTGGTGGTCACCATGTAGTTAAGTCCCTGCATCCAACCTTCATGTTAGGATAGGGCCCATTAAGGCTTGGTAGGCACCGGGTCTTGGTTTGCCAGAACCGTGGAGATCCCTGTCCGGCCACATCGGCCTATGCACGCTCAAAGGAAGCCAACATGTACTCACTTACGTATTTTATCCAAAAAAAAAGTTGGTAGCATCACCGACAGTGGGGCTTCACCCAGAAGATCTCCGGAAGCTGTAATCTTTATTCTTTTCTCTTCGGCCAAATGAGACAGTCGGCGCCCTTAAAACGCTGAGCATGAGAAACCAAAACTCAAACCCCAAGGGCAAGAGTAGGATCCATTTCCTCGAGCATCGATCAGAGCACGAGAAGAGGGCAGTGTCCCCGCAGGCATACGAAAGGGAGCTCACAGACGTCAAACGACTATATCTTCCTCGCAAAAAGAAACACAAAATCAAAATCAAGAGAAAAGCCTGGTCGTGACCGTGCCTGATGCGATAAATGAAACCCCTCAAAGCAAAAGTCTGAATCCACAAAAGGGGCCATAGAATATAAATGCTCAGGATTTGGTCCGAAGTTGTCCGAAAGGAAAGAGTTAAATGGGCCCTTATTGGCTCGCCGGGTTAACGGTTTTGCCGATCCTCTCAGGAGGTTTATCCCCTACGCTCTTCCTTCTTCCTTTAAAAGTGAAAGCTCGACAGAATATCTGAAGGGCGAAACCCGCCAAGGTTTGCGACCTTATTTTAATACAAACATGTGGTTGCCTACTTTGAAAAGCAGAAGCTATCGCTGCGAAGGAGTCTCTGTGTTTTGGCTGGTCAAGACCCCTGTTTACCATCCGGGTGCCTTCTTGTTTAACCTTGGGCTTAGGCCAATGCAAGCGCGTCACCTCTGGGTGCGACGGCGTCTGATTCCGGGTCAGCGTCGCGCGGTTGGTCGTTAGGGTTCCAGGGTGTTCCATCATATACCATCTAGAGTTGTGAGGAAACAGACCCAGGTCGGGCAAATCATTTACCTCGAACACCTTTTGGGCGAATCCCTGTGGTCGGAAGCAACTGGGAGCCTAAGCATGGCATGGCGGTATTGTCATCAGGGTAAGTCTTAGCCGGCGGGATTATCATTCGAGGGGTCTAGAGGCCCAAATCAACCTAGATGTGCACTTAGGATACCTGGGAGGTTAGTAAGAAACCCCTGTTCTCATGAAGGTAAGGTGCCATATGGGTGCTCATCAGGCGTTAGCGACAAAAAAATGATAAAAGAAAAAAAAGAGAAAACGTAGATATTTGGAAAAGAAAAAAATTAGAATGATAACAAAGACAACAAAAAAATGCCAGAAAAATAATAAAAAAAATTATTTCGCATGATTGCATTTGTATGCAGCATTTCACTTTTAAATTCCGCTTGCATTAGTGTGCTTGTCTGTCACATTCATCATTATCGCATCTTTCCCTTGCCTTCGTTAATAAAGGCTTGGCCCCTTGACCCATTATCAAGGACAGTTGAAGTGAACACCTGCTTATTGAGCAAGGGGCCAAGTCAGAACAGAGATACTGACCTGTTTGTTTCAATGATGCGTGCAGGGATTCAAGATAGCAAGAGTGAGATGAAAATCAAACAAAATCATACCTTTTATTCCATTCTTAAATAAGGAATTGTACATTAAGTTCCACCTTCTCTCTCTACATTACTTGTCCCGCCACTCTCCGGGCAAAACGCCCTCAAGGGTGCTACCCAACTACGAAAAGCGGTACTTCTACCGCTCTGTACACCTCTTCCCATTCCCACACCCCGGCGCTGATCCGTGGGAGCAGCAAAGGAGCTACTGACACGAAAGCCACGCTCTCGTGCTCTTCGGTAGCGCTCCTCACCATCTCTCAGCCATTGTTCAGCGAGGCCAAGGCTGGTTCGGAGTTCGAACAACTGGGCCTCCATGACCCTTCGCTCCTCCCTTTCAGCCAATCTGTCGGCTCTCTCTCTTTCTCTGTCCCTCTCTTTCTCTGCCCGTTCTCTCTCACGGTCTTCCCTCTCCAATTGAAGGGTGATTCTCAGCTCCATGGCATCCCTGGAAGAATCGTCATCAGGACGACGCCGCAATTCCTCCTCCAGCTCTGCTATCCTAGCCTCTCTCTGTGCAGCATGGGCAAGTACCTCTCGCGTCTCCTTTTCCTGCCAGATATACTATCTCAGATATGTGGCAAGGTATAAACAAGGAGAACTCAACACTGAAACTCTTACATGTATAGAGAGCATTCCTTCTGCCTTCGCGGCACGCTGCGTAGTCCGAGCAAGTTGCTCGTGAAGCAAATCAAGTTCTGAGGCGGGGATCCATAAGCTGGAAGAGACGCCGCCTCCTCCCATCGCTGACGAAGCCGCGTCGATCTGAGCGCGCTATAAACCACATGGGATGAAAATTAGCGGCCGAACGCCATCAATCTAGAGTTTTAATTAGGAGTGCGCATTGTCCATACACCTACCGAAGCGCTCAAGGCTCCACGGGTGTCGCCCAATTGTTGCTCCGTTTCTGCCAGGCGTGATCGCAAGTCCGCTATCATGGTATCACGGACATCCTGCAACCATAGGAGTCAGCATCCACAGAGAGGAGAGGAGGAAAGGAGAAAAGAGGAAAAAGGAGACCCACCTCCACAAGTCCCCGGGGTTGGAGCCGCTCTGCGTACATTGCCTTATACAGACGCAGATATTCTTCACTATCCTGCGCATGTGATTCCACGATTGTGCCACCTCGTTGCCAGTCTTCATACTGTTCCGGGAACCGCACACGCCAATCAACGCAAGTTGCCGGTCCCCGTGTCTTTCTTCCAACGCGAGGTGGCGCAGTCGTATCCACCCATTCCTGGGCCAGCCCTAGGGTCCTCATAACCAATCGTAGCCGAAGCGGCTCGATTTCATTTAGGCAGTGTATCCACAATTCCCGTCCGAACCGGGCGCGACTTGTTAAAACCCATGGTTGATCGGCATCGACCATGCCTGAGTAGGGTCTCCAGTTTACCTAGGTGAGGTTGTACATACCCGTTTAGCTGGTTAGAATATATATATATATATATAACAAAAATAATAATAATAATAAAAAATCCCACCATCGCTGCAGGGAATTCCTGTAGCTCGCGCCTTAGCACCATCAGCTGGTAGGTTACAGGCGCTGCACCCATGATCGGTTGCCACCGCCTGGCTAACGGCACCATCGCTGGTCGCCAATGCCGAGCTCTCCCCATTAGGAGGTAATAATAGCTCCACAGCTACATCATCATATGCTGTCAATGTCTCAAGTGGACTATTACAAATAAACATAAAAATATATAAATAAAAAAAAATACCTGGATAAGTGGTGTGAACCCACTCACAGTCATCTCACGATCTGCCTCTTGGGACAGGCCCGTAAACAAGTGCGCTAGCATGGCAGCTCCCCAGGCGTACTGTCCTACTCTTTCGAGGTCAGATAGCAGCCCTAGGAAATGACAATGGATGCCGTCTCCTTTCGAGCTCAGTATCAATCTCCCCAGGAAAAAGAGGAGAAATCTCCTCAAATCCATATTATATCTCTCCCAATTGTCAAAATCTGTGCAATACACAGCACGACATCCCCTTCCCATCCTCTCCATAAATTCTTCCGAGGACTCGTCGTCCCGTCGACGAGTATCAGTGAACCCTAATGCCCCCATGATAGACGCCCTAGCTACTGATCTGTGCTTCCGACTGTCTAAGTCCAACCCCAGTAGCTTCTGGGCGCCTTCTCGGTAATCCGCATAGGTGACGCCGGTCACTGCCTCACCATCCACTTTGAGGCTCATGATTCGGACCACATCTTCTAGACTGGGCACCATGTGTCCCTATGGCATCAAGAATGCCCGACTTACTGGGTCCCATCTTTCGCACAAGGCTTCGATAAGGGCCAGGTCGAGTTGGATCGGCTCGATCCGAAGAAAGGCATCAAATCCCATCACGTCTAGCCTGGCCTTCTAAAAATTTAGGAGACCCCTGTATGCGGCCACTGCTAACTCCCATGAAATGTGCGATTTCATCACGCTCTGCGCATGCACGAGGAATGGAGAAGGTTTTGTCAAAGGAAAGGAAGAAGGAAAGAAAGAAAGAAAGGAAGAATTGGAAAAGGGGGGGGGGCAGGAAAGCTCAGCTTACGAGTTGCGATTGGGTCCGCTCGTTGAACTACCCTTCGAGGTCTGAGAGTTTCCTGGAACTGCTACCGCTGGATCTGCTTCTGTTCGAGGAGTGGGAAGATTCACCCTCCATCCGGAATTCTGAGTTCCTCCTAGTACCCTTCAAGTTGGCCCTCGATGCCCCTCGAAGAACAAAAGAAGAAGGTATATATAGAAATGGGAGAAGGGTGGGCCAAGATTGCCTCCAACGATAGCCCTCACAATAGGGCGCCTCCCCTGCAGTCCCATGAGTCACTTCACCACCCGCACAAGGTGATGGATCGGACGGTGTAATATGATGACCTGCTCCATGTGGCGCCCTGTCATAACGTGGAGGCCATCCGCAAAGTTTGAAAAATCATCCGGGAGAAGAGGCCCAAGCTGTCATCATTGACCTTGACGACAGATCCCCGTGAAAGAATAGTCGCAGCAAGATGCCATCCTCCGTCTAGGGTAGGATGTCGGCAGACACATCACATGAGAACAGTACAAAGAAGCGTAGGGAAGAAGGGGCGCGCAAGAAAACAAACAAACAACAGCAAATCAAATCACTCATAAGTCTACATAAGCTGTCACAAACATTACAATCATAGAGAGAAGGCGGGTCCACTAACTCGCCAACTCTCGACATCATCTTCATGTGCATCCCTCTAGGCGTCCCTCTCCTCTCCCCCGGGGTGAGGATCCCTCGGAATCCTCCTTGACCCCCGTGCAGCGCTCGCCTCGCCTCGTGGCACCTGCTCCACAGCAGGGGCTCGCTGCTCCTCCTCTGGCGTGGCGAGGAAGCCACCAGTAGAAAAGCGTCCGGACCGGCGAAGTAGCGCCCCTAACTCTCGTGCTCTCTCGTAGCGCCTCTCCATCGCTCCTAACCTTCGTGCCATAACCTGAAGGCCTAGCTGGAGCTCCCTCACTTGGGCCTCCAAGGCCTTCTTCTCAGCCTGGTCTCGCTGTCGCTCGGCCCTTCTCTCCTCTCTCTCTCTCTCTACTTCCCTCCTCGTCACCTGGAGAAGGACCCTTAAATCCAGAATGTCTGGAGAGGGCCTCCCCTCACCTCGACGCTGCAGCTTTGCCACAGCTGCGGCCCAGGCATCACGCTCCTCTTCAGCACGAACCGCGCGGGCCACCGCACTGGCAAGTTGCTCCTGGAGGGAGGCAATCTCCAGAAAAAGAGCCTGAGGATTGGAGGACGATCCGCCAGCCATCCCTACCATCGTTTCCTGCTGAGTACATAAAAAATAGATAGACAACAGCCGTTGGTTAAATTCTAGAATTTCATGACAAAAATAAAAATTTTGAGGCCCTATTGTCACCTCCGTCCGTCTCCCAAGCTGAGGAGCCCCCGCTCGGTCCCCCCTCCGCTGCTGCAGGAGGACGCCACTGCCCTGCACCAATGCGCTCCCTTGTTGTCCAGGGGAATGTACGCGCCGGTCCTCGAGCTTCGCCTTGCCGCGACTCTCCTTCCTGACACGGCTCGGCTCATCCACGCTCGCCCACTCGTCAGCCAAGCCCGGGATTCTCACCGTACCATGCATCAAAGAGGGAGGTCCCCCGTCAGTTAACGAGAACGCGTCCCCTGTCGAGGACGCGCCCATCATGTGAGTGCCGCCCTCACCAAACCCCTTCCACTCCCACACCACTCGCTCCAAACTCAAAACAAGTCATAGAGGTGGGAACCGAAGCACTCACCCAGCCGCGTTCGCCTCCTTCCGCGCCATCGGGCCCCTCGGGTCCCACGAGTGCTCTAAAAGGCCCTTCCACTTCCGTCGACGCCTCTCCATGCTCGGGTGCATCCCTCCTCGGGCGAGGAGTCCCTCGCCCCTCTCTCCCCTCGCCGCGATCTGGCCCACCGAACTCCATCGATCGAGAGAAGAAGAAGATGAAAAGGGGCGAGCAAATCTCGATAGGAGGCGGGCTCTTTTGCAGGTAAGGCACGAAGAAAGGAAGGCCGCCTGGCGCTTTAAATTTGAAATCGAAGGATAAGACGCGTCCTCGGGCCAGGACGCGCCAAAAAAAAAGAGAAGGATGTTCTCTCCGTGCAAGGCGTAGTTCCTTGCTTTTCAGGGTAAGGTCTCGTGAAGCGTGCCTCGAAACTCCATCGATCAAGAGAAGAAGCGTGGAAAAGGGAAAGTGCATACGACAAAAGGAACCGTTTCATTGCACATAAGTAAATAGTCAGTTATACATCATAAAGTGAGGAAGGTGGAGTGTACAAGCAACTCTCTAACTCTCGCTACCACCCTCCTGATCATCTCTCTCCTCCCTCCTCTGACGGGGATCCCTAGGGGGCCTCCGTGAACTCTGAGAAGCGGTGCTCGCCTCGCCCTGTGGTGGCACGCCAGCCTCGAAGGCTCGGCGACGCTCCTCGGCCGAAGAAACCAGAAAGCTGCCCATGGAGAAAGAACCAGACTGACGAAGTCACGCCCCGCGCTCCTTCGCCCTCTGATACCGCTCCTCACTCTCCCGAAGCCTCCCCTCCGCCGTGCCGAGACTCAATCGGAGCTCCGTCAGCTGGGCCTCCAGAGCCCTCCTCTCATCCCGTTCTCGCAGTCGCTCCGCCCTCTTGTCCTCCCTCTCTCTCTCTCTCTCTGTCCTCCCTCTCTCTCTCCCTGTCCTCTCTCTCCCTCTCCCTCTCCTCTCTCTCCCGCATCGCCTCTCTCCTCGACAGCTCAAGGGCAAAATGCAAATCCCGCACGTCGTGAGGGAGCTCCTCAGCCTCCCGTCGCCGCTCCTCCTCCAGCTCCGCAATCCGGGCGTCACGCTCTGCCACCCAGGCGTCGCGCTCTTGCTCGGCATGAACAGCACGGGCCAGGGCCTCTCGAATCTCGGCCACCTGCCAAAACCCACAAGCACCGTAAGAGAGCAGTGAAAGAAGAAGAGCAACTGGAAAGAAGTCGGGGTCAAGCAGGACTCACTCGAGCCGCGCGGTCATGCTCGGCCTCTTCAGCCTGGGCCACCGCGTACGCCAACTGCTCCTGAAGGGCAAAAACCTCCGGAGGAGGGCCCCACAAACTGGAACCCGCTCCACCAGCCATCCCGGCTGTCGCTGCCTGGTGGGCCCGCTGAAACACAAAGCAAACGACAGTCAGAGGCTAAGCATCAAAATCCAGGTCATAAAAAAAATGCATTGCATAGACTCACTAGGATCTCCAACTCCTGTCGGATGGCCACCAACTGCCACCTGGCGTCTGCAAGCTGGGCTCGCAGGTCGGCAATCATGTTGTCACGAGCATCCTACACCACATGAAAGTTAGTGTCACATGCATATACGTATAGAAAAGAGGACATTTCCATTTCATACTTACCCCTGCCATGCCACCAAGGAAGAGACGCTCCCCGTACGTAGCCCGGTACCGTCTCAGGTAGTCAGTGATGTCCGGCACATGGGACACCACTGGGACCCCGCCCTGCTGCCAGTCTTGGTACTATGCAGGGAAGCGCGTACGCTAGTCCACGATCTTTGCCTTCCCCTTGGTCTTCCGCCCGACGCGGACCGGCTCGTCTACGTCAACCCACTCCTGGGCTAATCCCAACGTCCTCATAACCAGCCTAAGCCGGAGCGGCTCGATCTCGTTCAGGCAATGGACCCACACGTCCCGCCCAAAACGAGGACGACCCGCTACAACCCAAGGCTGGCCGGCATCGGCCATGCCCAGGTAGGGCCTCCACACCACCTGCATCACCATACATGCATCATGTTAGTTGCTATTTTACTCAATTAAGTCACATGCGTAAAAACACCAAAAAAATCATACGCATCATACCATAGCCTCAGGGTACTCGCTCAGCTCCCGACGAAGCGACGCCAGATGGTAGCCGTGGGGTGCCGCGACCATGACCGGCCTCCACTATCGCGCCAGAGGTACGGCTCTCCTGTTCCCCTATTTGGCTCTTCCCATCGGGAAGTAGTAGTAGCTCCACACCTGCATCCATCATACATCATTAGCCCGACTAATTACATATTTAGCTACGGTAAAATCAATAAATAAAATGTTTACCTGGAGAAAAGGTGCGAAGCTGCTGACTGTCGTCTCCCTCTCTGAGGTCTGGGAGAGATCGGCGATCAAATGGGCAAGCAGAGCCGCTCCCCACGCATAGTCCCCCACTCTGTCCAGATCTGCCAGGATCCCGAGGAAGCGGCAGTGGATGTCGTCACCCTTCGTCCCCAGCAGGAGGTGGCCCAGGAAGAAGAAGAGGAACCTCCGGAGGTCTAGATCCACCAGCTCCCGCTCGCTCGAGTCCTGGGTGAAAGCTGCACGAGCGTCTCCCTCCAGTCGTGCCAGAAACTCCGCTCCAGTCTCGCTAACCCGCTGGCGCGGGTCACCGAATCCGAGCGCCTCCATAATCTTCACTCAGCCGACTACCCTGCTGTCTCTGTCAGTCGTGCTCGTCTGTAGCCACAGCAGTCCAGGGCACTCTCTCAGTAATCGGGGTAAGTGACCCCGCTGACTGCCTCTCCGTCAACCCGTAGCCCGGTGATCCGAGCCACGTCCTCCAGTGTCGGCACCATGTGCCCCCAGGGCATCAGAAACGCCCAGCTCGGTGCGTGCCACCGCTCCCTCAACGCCTGAATAAGAGGAAGGTCAAGCCGGAAGGGCTCGATCCTGAGAAAAGCTCCAAAACCCATGGCGTCCACCCGCGCCCTCTGAAAGTCCGGCAGCCCACGGTACGCTGCCACCACCAGGGACCAGCTGATCCGGCTCTTCATCACGCCCTACACACCACAAAAAAATAAAAATAAAAAAAGAAACACATCAGCATCATGGATAATAATAAACAACAACACTGTACATAATATTTATTTATTTATTATTATTATTTTAAATATATATATATATATATTTAAAGGCGTCCACCCCCCTGGACGCTTTCATTTTACTTCCTTTATTTTATTTTAGCAAAATAAAAACAAATAAAAAATAAAATAAAAATAATATATATTATCATGAAGGCGTCCAACTCAGTGGACGCCTCCTTATTTTTAATTTTATTTTATTATTTACGTAATAACTCAAAAAAAAGAATAATAATAAAATAAAAAAAAGAAAAGTTGGAGGCGTCCAGGCCCCTGGACGCCTCCTTCCCCCACTTACCGGCTTTCTCCGCACCATCTCTCGCCCGCCTGTTTGGCCTATAAACCAACAAATTAGAATTCTGAGGGGCTTACCGGGTCATGCTCATCCTCTCCGGCGTCGCCAGCACCCGCAGGACCCTCCACGGCCAAAGGAGGCGCCTCCTCTTCCTCGGCAATCTCCTCTCGGCAATCTCCTCTCCCACAGCAGCCTCCTCGGCATGATCCCTCGAACTCCTCGGACGACGAGCCCATCATTTCCGCCTCTCTCCACCCTGGCTCGGGCCTTCTTGCTCCATTGGGAACTGGAAATGGGTCGTTAGAATGAATAGTAGAAGAGAACAGGGGTGAGACCCCCTTTATATAGAAAATCACCAGGATTGGGGGCGTCCAGGCGCCTGGACCTGGACGCCCCCACTTTTTTATTTTATTAAAAATTCAAAAAAACATAGGGGCGTCCAAGCGTCTGGACGCCCCACAACTAAAAAACTAAAAAAATTGAAAAAGAAAATATAGGGGCGTCCAGGCTCCTGGACGCCCCCACTTCAAACAAAATAAAAAAAATAAAAAAAATAAAAAGAAAAGATAGGGGCGTCCATGCCCCTGGACGCCCCCACAAAAAGAATAAATTTTTTCAAAAAATTTTCAAAAAATTTTAGGGGCGTCCAGACCCCTAGACGCCCCCATTTAAGCATATAAAAATGTATATATATATATATATGACCATAATATGAATAAACCAGAACATAAAGGAGAAAACACAAAAAGTAAAAAGAAAAATAAAAATCATAAAAAAATAATAATTCAGGGAACAATGGTCCAAAATGCCAAATGCCAGATTTTATTCCATCAGAAAGCAGAGCGGGCTACATCAAGGGCTTAGGCACTCTAGGCCTCAACTTCCCCAGTTCGGTTACATAAGCTCTCCACAGCTCACATTCTTCCCCCACGTGCGCTAAGGCCTTTCCCGCAACACTTGTCTTCCAGGGTGCTTTAACGGCCTTCGCTTCCTTCGCGTCCGCTTCCGTGCCCAACTCCCTCTTCTTCAAAGGGACAATGCCGGTCAGCAGTGGGAACGAGTGGCGTGGAATGCCGATCTGGAGGCAGCACCGATGCGCGTTATAAAGGACAAACTCCGTCGCGCCGATCAGTTGGAGTTCATCTTCGGGAGAAGACCTCATGAGGAGTTCAAGTGAGAGTAGATATGCCGGTGCGCAAGTGAAGAAGCTTTGTGTCATGGTTCGGACGTGAGACCGCCAGTCTTCCCGTTTCTTCAGCCACGGAACACGGTTCGCCACAGTACCACCGAAGCCTAACACATCGGCTATGTGATAAAGGGGGCTTTGTTGGAAAAGCTTCGAAGCAGTCGGCATCCCCTCGCGGTGGTCGAATTTGAAGTGCAAATCGACCCAGCAACTCAGAACAAGTGCGCAACCAAAAGGAGGCCTACCCATGCTCGAGGCGGTAAGACCGCTATAAAGGTAGGCAAGGACGGCGGGTCCCACCCTCTTTCCACTCCAGATCCTGCAGATAGCACTCAGTTGGGTTTCTTCCACTATGTTGTCGGTATGAGGGAACAAGAGAGCACCCGCCAGATAGATGGTGAACCCTTTCATAATTCCTTCCAAATGTTCATCATCTGGTGACCCTTTCAAGGCATCCATAACCCATACCGCGAGCCTTTGCAAGTCAATTCCCTTTTGAGTGCGGACCTTTCTGACTGCGTCGGGCGGCATGAAGCTTCCAAGGACGCTCTCGGGAGTCGCCCTTGTCAACATCCGCATAGGCTTCGTCTTCCGTCACTCTTGAATTTCTTCAGTCCAAGCAAAAGCTCCACCTCCTCGAGGAGAATGGTCGCCTCGAACGTCGGGAAGATGAAAGTGTGGGTCTGGGGATGCCAGATCTCCACTAATGCGCCCATAGCCGCCCAGTCCATGCGGATTCTCTCGTAGTGTTTGGCGTGAATAAGGAGCCCCTGAAGATGCCACTTCGAGAGTATAGCCCTCATGCCAATGGAGATGTTGGAAGTTAGCTCTAAAAGCCATGGCAGTTTGGAAAACTTCCTTGGGCCCGGAAAGAGTGGATACGGCTGGAAAGAAGAAGAGAAAGGAAGGAAAGTGAGAAGAGAGTTCATGCAATAAATTTGAAATAAATCAACTTACCATATGCGACTGGATCATCCCCCTCAGATGATCCTCGAGGTCGGAAAGTCGCCTGATCTCACTGCTAGGCCTGCCCCTCTTCATAACGCGGGAAGACTCTCATTCCATCCTGAAATCCCTAGACCCTCCTCTTCTCCTCCTCCTGAACTTTCAAAACTCCCCTTGGTACATTTGAATAAACTAGCCTAAGGGAGGTACTTATAGGAAAGGAGAGGTGCTACGGGACGGTACGTGTCACATGAGTGGTCAAGTCGTCAGTGTTTTATCCTTGTACTGTGGCATGATTCTGTTATATTTCTGCTGCTTTCTGATGTATTTAATCTATGATGGTCTGTGCAGGTTTTACCAACGGACGTTTTTCGCCCTATCTTGTATACCATCCTTCAGTGTTTGGTCCCCCGTGTAATGCATCATACTATATGATATTTACGCTATTAGAACACGTCAATGACCATGCGACCCGAACGAATCTGGGATTTGAGTTCCCCTTCAACAAAAACAGTGATGATTCCAGAAGAATTTGGGTTGTACGGATAGGCCGTTAACTGGTGATAGCGTGGGAACGATGGTTCCATTCAGTGAGTCGGTGCGTGGATAAACGGGCCCCAGCTCAGTATCAGCTCACTGGATCGGTATCCTGACCCATTCTTAATGAGTTGACAATATTATCCTTGGCTATTTTCTATTCTAGTTTGTTTTAAATTTTTCTTTAAACCCAGCATGCATTCATATAGGACTTTGAGTCTATTGCGGAAGATCATTCAAGTGATTTGATTGCGAAAGCCGTTGTGCTTCAATTCTTACAAATATGAGATATTCCATTCTGAATGAAATACTGAGTTTCCTTGAAATGGCCCTACGCTGCCCTTCCAAACGAGACCCTTGTTTGGACAGACCCTCAGATATTCCTTTGCTTTTTACCTTGTTTGACCCACCTTGGCCGCAGCACTTCCACATTAGCTGGTAACCGCTCCCCAATGGTGAAACCTGCAGGTTTATGACCCAGGTACTTCCACACCGAGAAGTTGGTCTCCTTTATTTTCGTGCCTGAGCGCACATCTCACCCTCCCTTGTTTGATTTCTGTCCAAACACTCGTCAAATTTGAAAGACCTTCTTCATGGTCGCCTCATCGAAAGTACAGGAAAGATTCCAAACAGTCATGTCAAAAGCGTGTCTCATCACACCTTGGCATCAACTTATCAGTCCATTCCCACTCCATTTCACTCCACTTCGATACCATTCCATTACGTGTCACTCCCTTGCAAAGCAGACGCCAAGGCGGGGCAGCTGTAGACACGCTATTCCTGACGTCCCCTGAGAAAATCTCATATTACCACGCGACGCCCCGCAGCAGCTTTCGCATTTTGAATCACTTGAGCATTTCCTATCTTTGAGTCTTCCCTCGTCTTCTCGGCGAGTAGCGTAACGCTCCTTCGGCATCCGGAAATCACCTCGTTGTGGAAATCATGCGGCATTCGAACGGCATCAACATCAATCGGATGCAGCAGAAGTTGCCGGGGCCAGGAAAATGCCCAACGGACGACTGCCGACGCCCTTTTTGGGGGAATCCGAGGGTCATCATGGAGGAGTCCAGGCCCCTGGACGCCTCCATCAATACAAAATAATGACAATATATATAAATATATATATAAGATTGAACAAAAAATATATATAATTTCATGGAGGTGTCCAGGCCACTGGACGCCTCCATCAACCAGCTCACGGGTGACCCCCGGCCATCGACTGACCGTTGCTCACTCTGTCGTTTGAAGAAAATCCAAGTTATGGAGGCGTCCAGGCCCCTGGACGCCTCCATCAACCAGCTCACGGGCGACCCCCGACCATCGACTGACCGTTGCTCAGCCTGTCGTTTGAATAAAATCCAAGTTATGGAGGCATCCAGGCCCCTGGACGCCTCCATCAACCAGCTCACGGGCGACCCCCGACCATCGACTGACCGTTGCTCAGTCTGTCGTTTGAATAAAATCCAAGTTATGGAGGCATCCAGGCCCCTGGACGCCTCCATCAACCAGCTCACGGGCGACCCCCGACCATCGATTGACCGTTGCTCAGTCTGTCGTTTGAAGAAAATCCAAGTTATGGAGGCATCCAGGCCCCTGGACGCCTCCATCAACCAGCTCACGGGCGACCCCCGGCCATCGACTGACCATTGCTCAGCCTGTCGTTTGAAGAAAATCCAAGTTATGGAGGCGTCTAGGCCCCTGGACGCCTCCATCAACCAGCTCACGGGCGACCCCCGGCCATCGACTGACCGTTGGTCAGTCTGTCGTTTGAAGAAAATCCAAGGTATGGAGGTGTCCAGGCCCCTGGACTCCTCCATCACACAGCTCACGGGCGACCCTCGGCCATTGACTGACCGTCGCTCAGTCTGTTGTTTAAATAAAATCCAAGTTATGGAGGCGTCCAGGCCCCTGGACGCCCCCATCCTCCCAACCTCTATAAATAGAGGCCTACCCCCCTCAGTTCCAGGGGTCGAAAAAAGAGCGCCGAGAGGCTGTCAGATTCTATTCCTAACCCGTGGGTGTTTTATAGGGGAAGTCCTGCCGGATCTTCAGGTGCCCGTGCTCGTAGGAGAGAGGCCACCTTCGCCCGCCGCGCTACCTCGTCATCCCTACGCTGCCGAAGCTCCGTCGGATCTCACCATCGACCATCCAATAAGCCATTCTCTCCTCTTCTTTCCTAGTTATCTTGCATTCATCATATCATATCTTCTACCCCCCCCCCCTTTTATGAGGGAGTCTCTTCCCGTTTCTACGTCGAAATAATTGCCATTCATCATAAGCATTTTCCTCCTACTCGTGTCCGAGAGGGATTTAAAAGATAACACCAACCAGGTGTGTGTCTTGCCATCATTTCGTTACTTGCGTCGTTAGAATTTGAATACTGCACCTTCGTCTTTTTGATCCACCCGTTACTTGTTTGTCGTTGTTTTACAAGGGTACCTGAGGAAAGCCCTCTCCGTTGGCCGGCCGAAGGGGGGAGGAAGAAGCAACCTGCCATTTCCCGCTCTCGGGGATTCACAATCTCCGTGCTCAACACAAGGTACACGCGATCATTTCATTTCTTTGAGGTAACCCCTCTGGCGATCACATCCCTTTAGCATCCTACGTATGCTCTTTCCTCATATTGGCACGTTTCATAATCCTTCTTAATTTTTAGTCGCTTGATAGTCTGTGGTTTAGTTCGTTTTCTTCTCCTTGAGTGGATTCCTCGGCTTCCATAGTTATCATGGACATAATTTTACTTAGGACCCTGATTTGATAGGACAAATTAGTTCCCTAGGCTCTGATATCAAATTTGACCTGGAACGACTGAGTCTGTGATTTTTTATCTTTGATATAATTTTTAATTTTATTTCTATTTTTTAAGAAATATTTTCTCTATTTTCTCTCTTTTCCCTACTTTTTTATTCTCTTTTTTATTTTTTATGAGAAGAGTAGAATGAGAGAGAAGAATGTGTGTGAGAGAGAGAGAGAGGTGGAACAGAGAGAGCGAGAATATAGAGAATGAGAGAGAAATGGGAGAGAAACAGTAGCGACGATGGTGGGGGGCTGCGAGATCCTGTAGAACTACCTCTGGCGGCAGAGGGGTGACAGCAGGCGGATGCGAGGGGTGTGGGAAGCTCTATGATCACGGGCTCTTGGCCCCAGCCAGAACAAGGGTAGTCGGTGGTTGCACAGTCAATTGCTGCGCAATCGGTGGTGGGGGCGGACCACCTGTGGGCGGGGCGTGTTGGGTTCGGTGCAAGTATTCAGAGGGGGGGTGAATGAATATAGCCTATAAAAACTTTCACCCAATATAAAATTTCACTCAATTAGAATTTCGCTCACTCAATAGATTAAACTCTTAGAACAAAATCTGATCACATCATCTAATGAACCTGTAATCAAACACTTGGAGTGACCCTATGCAAACATCTAGCAGAAGCAAACCATAAGCAATCAAACCACAATGCAAGAGAGGTTTTTAGGTGGTTCGGTCCAGCAGACCTACATCCACCCTACACTCAACCCGAGTGTGGATTCCGCTGACTCACAGCTTGAACAGCTGGGCATCACAGCTTGCCTACAACTGCTGGGCCTCACAGCTTGCCGTCCAGTGGAATCCACCACTGCAACCGCTGGGGATTACAGCTTACCCGTCCAGTGGAAACCTCCACTGCCCGCTGAGCAACACAGCTTGCTGTCCAGAGGAGCCCTCCTCTGCAAACCGCTGGCTAACAGCTTGAAAGAAAATGTAAAATAGAAAACAAAAGACAAGATAACAGCATCGGAAAGCTGTAAACGAAAAGCACAATGTGGCTCTTAAAGAGCTGACTGGCCTGGATTTGATCCACGGCCAGTGAAGACTAATCTTCAGGCAGCTACTCTCCTCCTCTCTCGATTTCACTAATTCTTCACAGCATCTTTCTCTTCTGCTTCTTCTAATCTCTCACTCTCTGCTCTTCTCTTCTCTCTCTTTTCTTTCTTCTTTTGTGCTGGATCGACAGCTTCTCTCCACTCTGCTTTTTATTCTCTTTTTCTCCTTTTTCTCTTTTTCTGGATCGAAGGGCTTTCTGCTCTTCAGGCTTCTTCTTCGATCAGTCTTCTACAGAGGATGAAGACTCGTATATATAGCATCAGCAACAGCACACTGGGTGAGTGTGGCTTCCACGTTTCCTGCCCTAGACATTCGGACCACGTGGCAGCATCCTGGTTCATGAGCCAGGCACCTCGGATCACGTGCCCTTCAATTCAACGACATTCGACCAGCAGGACTCAAGTCTGCTGCGTTGACTCCATCAGCCTGCTGCGTTGACGCATCTGTGATCCAGTGATCAAGTCTTCAACAGATGGGCGTGCTGCGTCGACGCTATCAGCATGTTGCGTTGACGCATCGGTGATCCAGTGACCCATTGGCTCTCCCTTTGTAACTGTTGCGTCGACGCTGCTCCACTGCTGCGTTGACGCGATAGAGTATTTCTGAACAGGCCTCTGCCTTCTTCAGTGACTGAGTTGACACAGCCTTTGCGTAGAGTTAACGCTGTGAAGAGGATCCATGGATGCATCTTTACTGGTGCGTGGACGCCGTAGGCTCTAGCGTTAACCTTCTAAATTATCTTCGAGTTAGATGCTTATCAGGCTCAATGGCTACGTCGACGCTGTCTAGCAATGGCGTTGACGCATGGATACGTTCCAGTGAACAAACAGCCTGGCCTTTTTAGTCCCTGTCAGGCAGATGAAACGAAGTCATCAGTTTAAGTCTAAACCCTGTACAGTCTCTGAAAAATGCAAAGCATTGTATAGACTTGGTTAGACTTTGTAAAGTGAAGTCATGTGTATAGACTTCAGTTAAGTTCAGGCTTCTAACAACGAGTGTATAGACTTGGGCCTAACAAATGAATGTATAGGGTTGAAGCCTGACAACCCAATGTGAAGACTTGAAGCTTGGAAGGATGTACACACTTGACCAATTCAAAGGCGAATCGAGTGTACAGACTCTACCCGCTGTATGGACTTCATGCAATGCAAACGAATGTGTAGACTTCACTATGTAAATGGCTGTACAGACTTAGTCAAAACATGATGTATAGACTTTCATATGAAAGGCTGTACAGACTTTGAAGGCAAAGGTCAATGTATAGACTTGGAAATCTGGGGGCGTCGACGCATGATGCATGAGACACACTTGCTGCGTTGACGCTGCATGACTTGCGAAATGCATAGAACACACAGAGGCTGTATAGTCTTTGGCAAACAAGCGGCTGTACAGACTTCCACTCAACAACGTTGTATAGACTTGGAAATCTGAACGGGAGGATGTATAGACTTGAAGTGTGACGACCATTGTATAGAGTTGGTGAAATGAAGTCCAGTGTACAGACTTGCAGATACGAAGTCAATGTACAGACTTACACAAACGAGCTATAGTGCCAATGTGTAGACTTGCCAAGACAAATGAACGATGTACAGACTTGAGCAAGGCAAGGTCTGTACAGGCTTTGAGGTTCACAATGTATGGACTTGGGGCTTTGAACGTTGAAGGCACAAGACGATGTACAGACTCAGATACTAGACCAATGTATAAGCAAAGCAAGAGCTCTTTCAAAACGAGTGAGTTGACGCAATGATCCCATGCGTCAACGCATCATGCAATACTCATGCAAACTCATGCATTCAATGCTGTATATCAGTTATAAACAATCATTCAATATGGTGACTCATTCATGTTGCTATCATTAAAACACCACATCATCAACAAAGCACAAGGGGCACAACAATCTCCCCCTTTAATATGGTGACTCATTCATGTTGCTATCATTAAAACACCACATCATCAACAAAGCACAAGGGGCACAACAGGGCGGCTCTTCTGCGAGCTACAGGCGAGGTGGGTGAGGTCGAAGATGCCTGGCAACGATTGTGATGGCAAATGTGGTCGTGGTTGGTGGCGAATAGGATGGCAAGTTCCCCTATTGTGGTAGGAGTTGTAAGGATCGGCTGGGGATTAGATACAATATCAGAGAAACGAATGCACTGTAGAAATAGTTTTTTTTTATCTTTCCCCTACGTTCCCTGGTCCGTTTTTATAAAACTAAGTGATTGAAGATCAGATCTTCAGTTTGCGCGGAGTCGGATCCACGATCGATAGATGATTCTTGCTGAGTAATGCCACTAGTCACGTAGGTGCCTGGCCTCCAGTGGTATCCACGTGGTTCTCAGGTTGAAGGATCATCCTCGCCTCCTCTCTCATGGGCTGATCCCTCACTCGGCTCCTTGTCACGGGTGCTCGAGGCGACGTGCGACTTGGTGCTCTGAAAGGAGAGAGAGGGGGTGGCGACCAGAGAGAAGAGAGGGAAGAGGGGCGGCTGCTAGGATACGCAAAACCCTTGGAGCTTGGCCCTGGATTTCCCTCTAGCGTGTATTTATATTAATCCATTTGACTTTTCACAAAAGTCTCCGGATTAATATAAACACCCACTTAATATCTATCAACTAAGAACCCATATGCGTCTGACCCTCTATGCCCAAGTGTCAGTCCAGTTTTCAACCTAATAGTCCAATAACCCCTTATTGGCTTAAAGTAATTATTTAATACCTCATATTAAATAATTACTTCATCAAATTATCATCTCATGATAATTGATCGGGCTTCTAATCAAGTTGGGTGACAAACAACACCGCATGATCCTGGAAATGCAATGGGATTCAACAACCAGCTCAAGGAACCTTTCCGTCAACAGTTACCACGTGACTATAGTCTTTCACTCGTACAATGCTCTTGAGTGTGCTTAAGGGTATGGTTAACTGTCGGACCCAAAATTGCACACTAACTTGGATTGGATGCCACAAAACTTTATCAGAAAAATCCTTTTATTGATATGTTGTCTTGCCATGGCCAGGGATTCCCAGGCATCTCTTCCTAGAATATTCGCTCTCAATTACCGGGAGCAAATGATCCTATATTGATCACACAATCACCTTCGAAGGTGTTCCACTAGATTCGATCATATAGCTGATTAAGACCTCATGGTTAGAGATCTATAAGCTAGGTTAAAACCCAGAAGTCCACCAACAAGGTGTCCTTTGTGTCTCAGGTCAAAAGACCAATCACGCCACTGTGACGATAAATCTAGCTGGTTGACAGTTAGGTAATGTTACCATCCAGCGATTCATGTCAGATCAGTTCAGTGAACTGTTCACCAATAAGCACCTACAAGTTCACCTTAGTGTCTCCACACAATTGACTGTGAGACCAGCCACTCTCATCACATGTGCAGGAGCAACCTATAGTAGTCTTACTGGATATCCGATGTCCTTCTCAGATATCCTCTGACTAGGAACAATTAAGAATATGCATTTAAAGGATACTATCTCATTGCTATGATTGTGAACGACGTCATGGAACGAGGAATATGGGGGGAACAAAGACTGCGAGTGTAACAACCCGAGAATCCGATTATCGGGAAGGCCCGATAACCCGAGACTCGCACCGCCACCGACGAGCCCAAAGACTCGGAAGGGTTAAAAGGATGGTGTGGAGACTACACAAGTATCATAAATAATTGTAGAAATTAAACAGTTATAACATTAAGCAGGAAATAAATTAACATTTTACATGGTCCACAATAGAAATTAACAACAATAACAATAGTCCACGACTAGTACAGTGACAAGAAAGAAAAGTACAGCTACACGGGGCATACCCCGGCTCTGACCTCTGGCACTACCTCTGGGCACCCGCACCACGCTGCACCCCAGACGCGCTCCCCCGGGACGGCGCCTCACCTGAAACACAGTGAAAACACGCAGGGAATGAGTCTCGGAACAAGACTCAGTAGGGATCACTCGAACCCTACCTCGTAACACGAGAAATCACTACACTAGCGGTAGGAGAGTACCTCGGAAACGGAAGCCCCGTACTCTACAGAACAAAGGTCCCATGGCACGTAAACCGACACACGTGCCATGATAAGAATACCAAAACTCAACGGCCAACCCGACAAAACCCGAAGGTCAGAAACACACGACTGACAGACTGCCACTCCGTACTCGACAGGAGTACCACCCACTAGAAGCACAGCCGGTAGCGTCCCCTGACATCTTACGCCGCGCAGCAGGTGAACCGCCTGGCGTGGTAGCTCCTACCAGAGGCGCGAACACCGTACAAGTAACCACAAACAAGTGACTAGATGGGGTCACGCCCGTCGACGTGCATCCACTGTCCCCAACCACGTGTGCACACACAGACCACGCGTCCTAGGTCTGGCCCTCTGACTGGTTTTCCCCTGGTACTAGACTCTGATGTGACGAGGGGCCCGACGGTAACCAGTCTAACACCGTCCTCAGGGTAAGCCCGTACACCACTCCCTGGTGCGATCAGCACACGCGTACTGATAGGCTACGACTAGTGGAGGGTCACAAAGGAGTAGACTCTCGAGTCAACGGAAACCACGTCCGAATCGAACAATGTACGGGAACCGCGTCCCCGCACCGGTCCCGTCTCACGGTGACCCAAGTCAGACAAGAAAACGGGGCTGCAACCCTCTCGGGTCAGCCAAGAACCTGACGGTCCACCCTAGGGCCGTCACAAGGCTGTGACGGTCTGGATGAGACCATCACACTCAACTGGCGGTCCAGCGTGGGCCGTCACATGGCCAAGGGAGCGCGAGGAGTAACGCGCCTGGTCCAGCGCGTTACACGAATGTAACGCGCCTGGCCCAGTGCGTTACACGAGAACGAAGCGCCTTCCCTGGCGCGCTACATGCGCCCAGAAGCAACGTGCCGACCCCTGCGCGTTACACGAAGTAACGCGCCTGGCTCGACGCATTACACAGAAGCGACGCGCCTGCCCTGGCGCGTTACACGCGCCCCTCATACCTGGTATAGCCCAGGAAGTAACGCGCTTGACCCAGCGCGTTACACGGATGTAACGCGCTCGTCAAGGCGCGTTACTCGCGCAGACCCCCAACGGTCAAAAACCAACGGTCGGAAAGCCCCTGACGGCCCAGCCCAGGCGCGCCACAAGCAAACGGCGGTCAGTCGTGGGACCGTCTCTGTCCCTGACCCCCTAGGGCTAAACAAAGGGCATGTAACGGCCCAGCCTAGGCGCGTTACAACATGTGACAGTCCCTGGAAGGACCGTCACACTCACCTGACGGCGAAAACGGCGGGAATGCCCAAAAACTCCAACCACGCGCCCATACCTCCACAGGAGAGGGGGAAAATAAAGGGGAAGACCCCTGGGGACCCCTAGCATGCATCTAAGCCATCCAAACGTGAAATCGTGGGCTAAAACCATAGATCGGGCGAGCTCTCCCCAAATCATGGAAAACCCCAAACCCGCTCAATCAAGCCCCTCTCGGCCTCCCCGCGGCCTACAAACCACGGAAATGAACAGCAAGAGGCTAAGGAACGTCACCCTACCTCAATGGAGTGAATGCTCCGCCGGATCGTTCGTGAATCGCGAAGAACGCCTTAGAAAACCCTCATCCTTCAAGCTTCCCGCGAGCACCGCACGCCCCCACAATCGCCTCGCCGCCGCCCACGTCACCGTGCCGTCGCCCCGCCGCCGTCTGCAGCCGGAGAGGGGTCCGCCGCGGTCAACCGGGAGGAAGAGAGGGAGAGGGAGAGGGTTACGGTGGAGGAGGAAGGAGGAAGAAGAAGAAGAAGAAGAAGAAGAGGGTGGGGGAGGAGTGAGAAATAGGGGGTATTTATAGGAAATCCGGAAAATCCAAAAAATTCCAAAAAATAGAAAATTACACCCCCGCGATCCTCAGAACGCACCGATCGCAACGGTACCACTCGTGCCCATGTGAACGGCCCGATTCACCCGCAGCGAGCTTCCGAAGTAAAAGCCGAAACACACACCGAAAATCAGAAAACACACACGGAAAAGCCGCGGAACGCCTCCGGGCCTCCGAAACAACTCCAGATCGCACCGATCCGAACACGAAAGATGTCCGAAACGAAATTTCAGACACAACGGAGCTGGACACTCCGAAAACCAGATCCGGGACCCACAAAGAAAGGATCCGAAAGGTCCGGGATATTACATCCCTCCCCCCTTAAGGAATTTCATCCTCGAAATTGAGAACAACCAAAGGGGAAAGAAGAGGAAGACTCACTCAAACAGATACGGGAACTGCTGACGCATCTCGTCCTCACGTTCCCACGAAGCCTCACCACCAGAGTGTCATTGCCACATGACCTTTACCAAGGGGATAACCTTGTTCCGCAGGCGTTGCTCTCGCCTATCCTCCACGCGAATCGAAAACTCTGGGAGAGAAAGATCTGGAGTCACCTCAGGCCAAACAGAAAACTCTAGCACATGAGAGTCATCGGGCAAATACTTCCGCAACATCGAGACGTGGAACACGTCATGCACCGACGCCAACTCAGGAGGTAACAGCAACCGGTAAGCAACCTCACCGATGCGCTCCACAATCGCGAAAGGACCAATATAGCGGGGACTCAGCTTCCCACGCCGTCTAAAACGCATCACCCCCTTCATCGGAGAAACTCTCAAGAACACATGATCGCCCACGGTGAACTCAAGAGGCTGCCTCCTACGGTCAGCATAGCTCTTCTGCCGATTTAGGGCCGCCAACATGTTCTGACGAACCAGGTGCACAACATCCACACATTGCTGCACCAATTCCGGTCCCGTCAAAACATGCTCACCCACCTCAAACCAATCAAGTGGAGTCCGACAAGGACGCCCATACAATGCCTCATAAGGAGCCATGTCGATGCTCGAATGATAGCTGTTGTTATAGACAAACTCCACCAACGGTAGGTGATGAATCCAACTCCCCTGCCACTCCAGGCAGCAGGATCTCAGCATGTCCTCCAAAGTCTGAATGGTCCTCTCAGACTGACCATCTGACTGAGGATGATACGCCGAGCTAAATGCCAACTCTGTGCCAAGAGCTCGCTGGAAACTCCTCCAGAATCCAGAAGTGAAGCGCGGATCCCGATCCGACACGATCGAAATGGGAACCCCATGCAACGGCACGATCCGCTCCACATAAAGACGAGCCAACTTAGACACGCTCCAGCTGACCTTGACCGGTAACAACCGTGTCACCTTCGTCAGCCGATCCACCAGCAACCAAATACTGTCCTGCCCACTCGGGATCCTCGGCAATCCCACCACGAAATCTGTGGTCACATGGTCCCACTTCCAAGCAGGAACATCCAAGGGCTGGAGAGTACCTCCTGGTCGCTGATGCTCCACCTTCACCTGCTGACAAATCAGGCACCTGGCCACAAACTCTGCGACATCTCTCTTCATGCCAGGCCACCAGAACTGCCTCCGTAAGTTCCGATACATCTTCGTCGCACCCGGGTGCACAGTGTACCTGCTCCCATGAGCCTCGCGTAACACCGCACGACGAACCTGCTCCTCCGCTTGGGACGTACAGCCTGCCGTGAAACCTAGCAGCGCTATCCTCACCCAGCTCCACATCAGCCATAGCTAGAATCCAGGGCAACTCAGGGTCTGCATGCTGAGCCTCTGTCACCTGACGATGGATAGCAGGAGTGACAGTCAGACCCGCAAGCACTGCCAACCCTGGCTCCTGGGGAATCTTGAGCCTGAAAGATACCTCGGGCACTTGTTCCCAGAGCCTCCACTTCCTCAACATCAAGGTACAGACCGCAACCTTCTGACTCAAGGCATCAGCAACGACATTCATCCTGCCCGGCTGATAAGACAGGGTGAAGTCATAATCCTTCATGAACTCCATCCAACGCCTTTGCCTGAGGTTCAGATCTCTCTGCGAGAACACATACCTCAAACTCTGATGGTCAGTAAACACCTCGAACTTCTCGCCGTACAGATAATGCCTCCAGATCTTCAGCGCGAAGATCACCGCCGCCAACTCAAGGTCATGGGTAGGGTAGTTCTCCTCGTGGGGCTTTAGCTGCCGAGATGCATAAGCCACCACTCTACCATGCTGCATCAACACAGCACCCAACCCAACGCCGGAAGCATCTGTACACACCACGAAACCTCCCGATCCAGAAGGTAAAACTAACACCGGAGCCGAGGTGAGCAATCTCTTCAGTTCCCTGAAGCTCTGCTCACACTCCTCGGACCAAACGAAAGGCACATCCTTCCACGTGAGCCTAGTCATCGGGACCGCAATGCGAGAAAAATCCTGGATAAATCGATGATAATAACCCGCAAGCCCTAAGAAACTCCGGATCTCCGTCACCGACGTCGACCTCGGCCACTGCATCACTGCCTCGACCTTGGCGGAGTCCACGGAAATGCCATCACCAGAAATCACGTGCCCCAGAAAGTGCACCTCGCTGAGCCAAAACTCGCACTTGCTGAGCTTCGCATACAACAGGTGATCTCGCAACGTCTGCAGCACCACACCCAAATGGTACGCGTGCTCCTCGGCAGACCGCGAATAAACAAGGATGTCATCCACGAAGATGACCATGAACTGGTCCAAATACGGATGAAACACCCTCTGCATCAAGTCCATGAAAGCTGCAGGGGCATTGGTGAGCCCGAACGGCATCACCAAAAACTCATAATGCCCGTACCTCGTACTGAACGCAGTTTTCTCTACATCAGACTCACGAATTCTCAGCTGATAGTAACCGGACCGCAAATCAATCCGCGAGAACACTCGCGCAGACTGCAACTGGTCGAACAAATCATCAATCCGCGGCAACGGATACTTGTTCTTAATGGTCACTTCATTCAGCTGCCGATAGTCAATGCACAAGCGCAGACTACCGTCCTTCTTCTTCACAAATAACATGGGCGCATCCCAAGGGGAAAAACTAGGACGAATATACCCCTTGGCCAACAGTTCCTGCAACTGCGCCCTCAACTCCCTCAACTCAGCGGGGGCCATACGGTAGGGAGCCTTCGCCAAAGGTCCCGTACCAGGCACAACCTCGATCACGAAATCGATCTCCCGCTGGGGAGCTAATCCAGGCAACTCCTCGGGAAAAACATCGGGAAACTCGCACACCACCACAATGTCCTCGACATCCGGCTCCATCCGGTCAGACACAACCACGGACGCGAGAAAACCCTGACAACCTGAATCAAGCAATCGACGGGCTCGAATAGCAGAGATAAGGAATCGAGAAGAGGCGGAACGGATACCTAGGAAATAGAAGGTCCTCTTGCTCGGGTGCTGGAAGTAGACCCTCTTCATTCCACAATCCACCACCGCTCCATGGGTCTCGAGCCAATCCATGCCTAGAATCACATCATAATCCCGAAGCTGCAACGCATACAACCTGCCTGGCATACTCCGCCCATCGATCCAAACCGGAACCTGATCGAAGCAATACGGAGTGATCATAAAATCACCCGAAGGTAACTCCACTGCCAAATCACAGGACAACTGGGTCATCGGCTCCTCGACGCTCGACGCTAAATCCTCCGAAATAAACGAATGAGACGCGCCAGAATCAAATAAAACCCGAGCCGCACAACCCAAAATCTGAACGGTACCTTCCACGAGCTGCGACGCCACTGCCTCTGCCCTGGTCATGTGCGTGATCTGGCCCCGAGCCCTCTGCCTGCCTCCCACACTAGCTGACCTGGGTAGCGGCGGATACTGTCCCTGCTGCTGCTGCTGCTGCCTCTGCTGCTGGGGAACCTACTGCTGCTGCGGCGACCTCTGAGGACAGTCGCGCACCATATGCCCTGGCTGGTCACACCGAAAATAGATGATCGACACCGTGCACTGCCTGCCTGGGTGGGTCCCACCACACCATGGACAAGGTCCTCGCGATCCACCCACTGATCCCTGACGCTGCAAAGGAATCGGCTGTTGTACACTGCCCGATGAAGCTTGCCCCTGATCCTTGGACTTCTTCTTTCGAAAATTCTTCGCGAAGAACTTCTTGACCTTCGTGCCAAAGGACGCAGGTCCCGTGACCGAAGCTGCCGATGCCGGTACTCCTGAACCACCTGGCGCATGCTGGAAAGAACCTTGCTGCTGGGTAGCCGACTGCTGGCTGCGACCTAACAAGGACTGCCCCTAGCTGATCGGTCCTCGGATCCTCTGCATATCCATCTCTAACGAAGCCACAACACGAGACGCTGTCTCTAGATCAGTGGCCCCGTTCGCAATCAAATGGTGCCTCAGCTCCAGCATCAAGCCCTGCACAAACTGCGCGGTCTTCACCCTCTCATGATCCATGATGTGAGGTGCATACCGACCCAGCTCGACAAATCGGGCCCTGTACTGCAACACGGACATGTCACCCTGCACCAGCTCCAGAAACTCCCGCATCCGCTGCGTAGCAACATAATCTGGACAATACGTACGCTCGAAAGTACTGACGAAATCATCCCACTCGATCTGCTCAAGTGGACGAAGCTGAAAAGACGTCTTCCACTCGGAAGACCATCACCTCCGAGCCGTACCCTGCAACTGGTTGTAGGCCAACACCACTCTGTCCTCGGCAGCACTCTTCGCAGAACTGAACACCCGCTCCATCATCGAGCCAATCACGAGCCGCATCAGGGTCTGCCTGGCCGCTAAAGTCAGGTGGATGGAACTGCATGAAGTCCCTCACTGCTCGGCCTGGCCCACCCCTGACTGACGAGCCCTCACCAGCCTCTCTGCCGAACTGCTGAGACATAAGATGGTACATGCCACGGAAGAAATCCTCGACCCCCGGAACTCTCGCAGTATCTGCGGCCTCGGTAGCCCCCGGTGGCGCTCTACTATGCTCCTCCTGGTCCCTCTGGACCCCCTGCTGGATCTCCTGGCCTCCAGCCGACTCCCCCTGCTGAGAGCGAGAGCTCCGCCTCGGTGCCATACTCGCTCCTAAAGCACAAGATAGAAAACACGAAAACGGCAAGGTCAAAATAAACCCGCGGTGCCCAATGCCAGCGTCACCTGTACATCATTGCTGTGGACTAGTGGACCACTACAATTACCTATGATTCTCATGTAATTCTACAACCGCGCTCTGATACCAGCTGTAACGACCCGAGAATCCGATTACCTGGAAGGCCCGATAACCCGAGACTCGCACCGCCACCCACGAGCCCGAAGACTCGGAAGGGTTAAAAGGATGGTGTGGAGACTACACAAGTATCACAAATAATTATAGAAATTAAATAGTTATAACATTAAGCAGGAAATAAATTAACATTTTACATGGTCCACAATAGAAATTAACAACAATAACAATAGTCCACGACTAGTACAGTGACAAGGAAGAAAAGTACAGCTACACGGGGCATACCCCGGCTCTGACCTCTGGCACTACCTCTGGGCACCCGCACCACGCTGCACCCCAGACGCGCTCTCCCGGGGCGGCGCCTCACCTGAAACACGGTGAAAACACGCAGGGAATGAGTCTCGGAACAAGACTCAGTAGGGATCACTCGAACCCTACCTCGTAACACGAGAAACCACTACACTAGCGGTAGGAGAGTACCACGGAAATGGAAGCCCCGTACTCTACAGAACAAAGGTCCCATGGCACGCAAACCGACACACATGCCACGGTAAGAAGATCGAAACTCAATAGCCAACCCGACAAAACCCGAAGGTCAGAAATGCACGACTGACAGACTGCCACTCCGTACTCGACAGGAGTACCACCCACTAGAAGCACAGCCGGTAGCGTCCCCTGACGTCTTACGCCGCGCCGCAGGTGAACCGCCTGGCGTGGTAGCTCCTACCAGAGGCGCGAACACCGTACAAGTAACCACAAACAAGTGACTAGATGGGGTCACGCCCGTCGACGTGCGTCCACTGTCCCCAACCACGTGTGCACACACAGACCACGCGTCCTAGGTCTGGCCCTCTGACTAGTTTTCCCCTGGCACTGGACTCTGATGTGACGAGGGGCCCGACGGTAACCAGTCTAACACCGTCCTCAGGGTAAGCCCGTACACCACTCCCTGGTGCGATTAGCACACGCGTACTGATAGGCTACGACTAGTGGAGGGTCACAAAGGAGTAGACTCTCGAGTCAACAGAAACCACGTCCGAATCGAACAACGTACGGGAACCGCGTCCCCGCACCGGTCCCGTCTCACGGTGACCCAAGTCGGACAAGAAAACGGGGCTGCAACCCTCTCGGGTCAGCCAAGAACCTGACGGTCCACCCTAGGGCCGTCACAAGGCTGTGACAGTCTGGACGAGACCGTCACACTCAATTAGCGGTCCAGCGTGGGCCGTCACATGGCCAAGCGAGCGCGAGGAGTAACGCGCCTGGTCCAGCGCGTTACACGAATGTAACGCGCCTGGCCCAGTGCGTTACACAAGAACGACGCGCCTGCCCTGGCGCGCTACATGCGCCCAGAAGCAACGCGCCTACCCCTGCGCGTTACACGAAGTAACGTGCCTGGCTCGACGCGTTACACAGAAGCGACGCGCCTGCCCTGGCGCGTTACACGCGCCCCTCATACCTGTTATAGCCCAGGAAGTAACGCGCTTGACCCAGCGCGTTACATGGATGTAACGCGCTCGCCAAGGCGCGTTACTCGCGCAGACCCCCAACGGTCAAAAACCAACGGTCGGAAAGCCCCTGACGGCCCAGCCCAGGCGCGTCACAAGCAAACGGCGGTCAGTCGTGGGACCGTCTCTGTCCCTGACCCCCTAGGGCTAAACAAAGGGCATGTAACGGCCCAGCCTAGGCGTGTTACAACATGTGACGGTCCCTGGAAGGACCGTCACACTCACCTGACGGCGAAAACGGCGGGAATGCCCAAAAACTCCAACCACGCCCCCATACCACCACAGGAGAGGGGGAAAACAAAGGGGAAGACCCCTGGGAACCCCTAGCATGCATCAAAGCCATCCAAACGCGAAATCGCGGGCTAAAACCATAGATTGGGCGAGCTCTCCCCAAATCATGGAAAACCCCAAACCCGCTCAATCAAGCCCCTCTCGGCCTCCCCGCGGCCTACAAACCACGGAAATGAATGGCAAGAGGCTAAGGAACGTCACCCTACCTCAATGGAGCGAATGCTCCGCCGGATCATTCGTGAATCGTGAAGAACGCCTTAGAAAATCCTCGTCCTTCAAGCTTCCCGCGAGCACCGCACGCCCCCACAATCGCCTCGCCGCCGCCCACGTCACCGCGCCGTCGCCCCGCCGCCGTCTGCAGCCGGAGAGGGGTCCGCCGCTGTCAACCGGGAGGAAGAGAGGGAGAGGGAGAGGGTTACGGTGGAGGAGGAAGGAGGAAGGAGGAAGAAGAAGAAGAAGAAGAAGAGGGTGAGGGAGGAGAGAGAAATATGAGGGTATTTATAGGAAATCCGAAAAATTCGGAAAATTTCAAAAAATAGAAAATTACACCCCCGCGATCCTCGGAACGCACCGATCGCAATGGTACGACTCGTGCCCAGGTGAACGGCCCGGTTCACCCGCAGCGAGCTTCCGAAGTAAAAGCCGAAACACACACCGAAAATCAGAAAACACACACGGAAAAGCTGCGGAACGCCTCCGGGCCAACAAAACAACTCCGGATCGCGCCGATCCGAACACGAAAGATGTCCGAAACGAAATTTCAGACACAACGGAGCCGGACACTCCGAAAACCAGATCCGGGACCCATGAAGAAAGGATCCGAAAGGTCCGGGATATTGCAGCGAGAGTTTCTCTCCCGGGTTTTAATAGAAAATAATAGAAAGAAATCAAATCACGTGTGAGTGCGTGTGTGATACATTATGTGTGATCGCCAGGGACCGGAGACCCAAAAAAATAAAAAGAACAAAGTGACCACACTTTTACATTGGGTGTGGAAGATTTGTGTGGGTTCCTTCTTTCTCTTCCCTCGGCCGGCTGATGAAGAGAGTCTTCTTTTGATTACCCTTGCAAGAAAATGAACAAACACCAAATATAGATTAGCAACAAAGTGGCGTAGTATCAGTCTCTTGAACTGAAAGCAGTGAAATCATGAACAAATACACACCTGGTTGGTGTTGTTTAAACCCTTTTAGGATGCAAAGGGTAAGAAAATGCTATGATAGAATGAGATTTTATGCAGAAATGCACAAATACAGAGCTCTCTTAAGAAGAGAAATATAGTGCAAACAAAAATAAAAGATGATGCATACAATTAACATAAGCAAAAATAAAAGAAGAACAAGGGGGAGGAAGGCTTATTGTAGCGCCGATGGCAGGCTTCGAGAAGGGCTCTAGCAGCGCGAGGACGACGCGTACAGGCGATGGGAAGGGGTGACCTTTCCCCTAAGCGATCAGACACTCGAAAATCCGGTAGAACCCCCCCTTGGTCTCTCACGATTTCGGAAGTTATTTCACTAGTGTTCCCCCCTCCTCTTGAAAGGATTTCGAAGCCCTTTGTTTGTGGGAGGGGGTGCCCTATTTATAGGCAGATGGGCCATAAATGTGTCCTCCATGATGCGTCCAGTTGACCAGATGTGACCTTAAATTGGCCACGTCTTAGAGATATGACGCTATGACAAAGTAGCATCCCACGTTAAGGATGCCCTTTTTAAAGGCGTCCTTTGACGAGGACCCAATCTTATCTCAGCACCCGACACGGTGCCGCTCCAGGGCGCGTGCGTTGAAAACGGTGGACAGTCGGCGCCTAACTTTGAAAAACGTAGACGTGTCCTCTGACGAAGACACGTCTATGGCTATCACCACCGATTATGGCGCCGTACGCCGGCGCACACGTTGAAATGAGGGTATTCGGTGCCAAACTTTGACGACAAGGATGCGTCCTATATAACGGACGTGTGTATGTACATGCGTCCCTATCTTAGGACTCTTCTATTCTTCGCGTGCCAATTTTGAATATATGGGCCCACTGTAGGTCGCGTCTTGTTTATAGGATGCTTTAATGGGCGCGTCTCAAGATCAGGACACCTCCAAGAAAATTCAAAAAAATCAAAAAATAGGAAAAATCACTCAAATAGTTTGATAATGAGAGCCACTTTGGGACATTGTAGTGTGATATGAGATTTACTCTATGTGATGTCAAAAATAGCATGTCTACAGTTATCCCGTCTTTGCGTCTGCTTTGCAGGGGAATAACGCAGAGTGAAATAAAGCGGAATGAAATGAAATAAAGTGGAGTGTAATGGAACGAAGTGAGAGTAGATTGAAAAGTAGATGCCAAGGTGTGATGAGACACGCTCTTAACACCACATGATTTGGAACATTTCCAAAGCTTCGATGAAGCAACCTTGAAGAAGGTTTTTCGAAATCAACAATTGTTTAGATGGAGAGATAAATAACAAAATGAGTAAATGTGCGCTCAGGCACGAGTAGCAGAGGGGATCAACTTCCGTCCGTGGAAGTACCTGAGGTCGTAAACCTACATGTTTAACCATTGAGGAGCAGTTATCAGCCAATGTGGAAGTGATACGGCCAAGGTGGATCCAATGGAGTAAAAAGGAAGGATCGATGATAAAAATCTAAACAATGGTCTCTTACGAAGAAGCAGCTCGAGATGACTTCAAAGAATCCGAGTACTCAATCTAGAATGGAATATCTCATATCATATAGAGTTAGAGTATATTGATTCTCATAATCGAATTAAATGAATGATCTTCCTTAGTTATCAAGGTCCTACATGAATGCATGTTGGTCTTAAGGAAAAATTAAAATAAACCAAAATAGAAGGTAGCCAAGAATATTGTTGGATTTTTAAGAATGGGTCAGGATACCGATTTCGCGAGCCGATACTGAGCCAGAGCCCGTTTATCCATGCACCGATTCACCAAATGGAACCATCATCCCCAGGCTATGGCAGCCCAGCGGCCTATCCGTGCGACCAAAACTCATCTAAAATTATCACTATTTTTGTTAGAGGGGAACTTAAATTTTAGATTCATTTAAGCCGCAAGGTCCTTGATATGATCTAATAGCATAGTATCATATAGTAAAATGCATGACATGATGGGAGGGTAATCACCGTGGGGACCAAAGGTGGGATTTGGAGCATGTGTCTCGACTGATAAAGCCTTCCCCTTTTTTTGGTTTTTTTATATTTATTTCTTTTCTTTTATTCTTATTGTTTATTATTTTATTTATAATTTTATTTATTATTATTATTTTTTATATTATCATGTGCTAAAAATTTGTTAGCACAGTGAAAAATAGTGATAATTCATAAAACATAAAAATCACACCCAACTGTACAGGGGATAAATTAACACACCAATTGATAATTCACGAGACAGAAGAAAACACAGCATAAGACAAAACATCACTTTCAAAGTGAAAGGTGGTGTCTCGTCATGGTCATCTTTTCCAAAGAGAATCTGCCGTCAAAATCAACAATGACAGCTCCAAATCACCTTTCCCATGTGACTTTTCACTCTTTCCCATACTATAAATACTCCCCCCTCTTGCTCTTCCTTAAGGCCAAGGAGCATTAGGAGTTGGTCTGAGGAGGTTGAGGCTTTCAGTAGAGGGAGAGGAAGGTGAAAGTTCTCTAGGCTTTGAGATGGAGGGTGAATCTTCCCACTCCGCGAAGAAGGGCAGGTCTAGTAGTGGTTTCAAGAGACTTACCGACATCGAGGGGCACTTGAGTGGGAGGATCCAATCATAGATTGTGAGTTGATGCATCTTTCATTTCTTCTATGTAGACTCTCCCTTATCTCTTCGTTTTCTTCCCTTTTTATTAGCCATGCCCTCTCTTCCCAGGCCCGAGGTGATTTTCAAAGTTGTCCTGGCTTTCAAAACTCACTTCCAACATCTCCATCAGCATGAGGGCCGTTATCTCAAAATGGCATATTCAAGGGCTTATGGTTCATGCTAAGCACTATGATCAAATCCATATGGACTGGATGGCCATGGGTGCATTGACAGAAATTTGGCACCCTCAAACACACACCTTTGTATTCTCTACCTTCAAAGCAACCATCTTTCTCGAGGAGACGGAACTCTTGCTCGGCTTGAAGGGAAGAAAGAAGATGGCGTCCATGCAGAAAAAGGTGACCTTTGAAGAGGTTCTTGGAAGTTTCATGCCTCCCGGAGCCATCTGAGGTGTCCTGACTCAGAAGGGAATCAACTTGCAAAAGTTAGCCGAGTGGACCATTGATGCGAGACGGGACGCGACTTGATGCCAATTTGAATGCGAACCTAAGACTCTAGGCAAACTCGTGACTCGTCCCTGGCGAGGGAAACGTGCGGACGTGCGCGGTTGAGAAACCGACAATGAGCTAGGGTGGTCAACTCTCTCTCGAACCCGGATCGGGTCACGGGACGGGTCTCGCTCTCTCTCGCAGCGATGATAAAATGTATCGAGCCAATTACCTATCACTCTAACAGTGGCATAAGAATATATACGAGGAAATAAAATGCTAAAGAGGGGAGCGGAAACAATACCTCCACGCTACCGGGCGTGGGGAAGATGACCTCGGCCAAGACTCGTACTCCTGGTGTATAGTAAATAAATAATTACATCAGTGAATTTTTATTACCCACTCTACGCAGGGAGGTAAAGGGATACAATGGAGACCTGGGAGTATCGAACTTGAGTTGATGGGCAGCAAGACGGAAGGGCTTTCGAGCCAAAGACGGGCTGCTGGTCCGACTAGGCACTATTCCAACTCAGTTCAGCCCGCTAGACAACAAGCGAATTCGGCTGCTGGCACGGTGGCTTCCGTTCACCTTCTGGCCGCGATGGCTGACTGGGACGCCGGTGGAACACGCCTCTTCGATCCCCGAAGTCGGCGGCAGCTGAATCGATGCCGAAGTAAATTTGCAAGAATTAACTTGCTACTGCCTCTATTGGCCTGTTCACGGATCAGATCAGCGTGCCTCCACGAAAAGAATTGTTTTGCCCAGAGCCGGTGTCGGATCAAGGCGAAAATGACATCGTTGGACAGAGGACTCAAAGGGATACAACATAAATTAATTTCACGTCCATCCAGTAAATGGATTGAAAATGAAAACCACGGTTCCCCAAGTATTTCTACTGACTCGGATTACAGACAGTTAGGACAGAACAGGATCTGCCAAAAAATGAATTTTGATCGATAGGGGAATGGTAGATCTAGACTCTGAGAACATTATGGGTGGAAGGGGAGGATACGAGGATCACGTATGAATTTTTTGGGAATTTGTGGAGGTGACTAAGGGGACGGAAAAATAGAAGAACAAGACACTATCCCGCAGATCTGCTGATTGACAGACTGTCAGGGGTGGAACTAAAATATTGGAAAAAATATCAAATGGTGGTGGATTGACACGAAATTTACAATGGGAATGGCTAACAAGGAGGGGGATGATCTCTCAAAACTTCAAGATCATCAGACTCACGGATTGGGAGGACCAACCTTTCCTTTCATCTTCTGTCCTGGATCTCGGAATCCTGGACATCAGGTTAAAGAGATAGTTGTGGCGGCTCAACGGCGGCACGAACGGAGGCGGCGGCGGCGGTGGCTGGAAGTCGCATTCAGCAAAGGTGGTAGATCTTGGAGTCACACCAAGATTAGGGCTTCACACCCTAGAAAGGGGCAATAATCACTACTGCAAGGGGAGAGAAGAGAGAGGGGCGCCCTTGGGCTCTCTTGGATTTTTCAACAATTCTTCTCATTTTCCTTGCATTAATTCTATCAAAATATGGAAAATACATGGGTTTTATATGAAATGTAAATGATCTAAACTATCCTCGGATCTAGGGTTAGGGAGGGGTAATTAGGGGAGAGAAGAATTTTCTCCGATGTGGTCAAATACAACAAATAATAAACAATTTAAATGGGGAAAATGGGGGAATTGTTTAATCCCCCATATGGGGACAAAAGAGGGGGCGCCCCCTTCATGGAGTCAACATGGGGGGCTGGTCAATATTCTCCCTTGGACCATGGGCCAGCCCCACATGGGCCCTAGAGGGTCTAGGTGGCCCAATGGGAGAGAGGGTGGGGGTCCCGCCTGTTGACATGTTTTTCCCACTTACTTACCGTCTCAAGGGTCTCTCCCGTTCCTTCCACTAAAACAACGTGAGGAATATATACATGAATGGTGGGAAGGAACGAAGATACACAAACCTGTGATCGCCACCAAGATGTCGAGCGTGATGGACACGTCGTACCTTGGAAAAATAGAAAGGAACTCGCCTTATGAGCAGCGCTGGGAGGATGTACGGTTGATGAAGAACCGCCTGTTATGATGAGCGGCCGCACGACAGACCGCCTAAAGGTGCTGCGGGGGATGCGGGATGAAGAACTACTGGCAGGTGAACGGCTCAAACACGACCGCATGACGAAGAAGCACGGTCCAGGACCCACCGCCCATCTTCTGGAATGGCCAGTTGAGAACCGCCTAAAGATGCCACGCCGTAAGTTGCAAAGGTCCAATCTCCACCCTTTTCGGCCGGTCGGAAGGGATGGGCCTCGCGTTAGTGTGATGCTGACCTGCGAAACCACGTGTAGACCACAAAGGAAAACCCAAATTAGAACTAGAAGGTGCAGTAAATACTCTAACAGACGGAAATGAACATGACTAAATGAAGCGGGGGATACGTGGGGAGTTTTAAACCCCTGGGGCGTCAGAAAACATGGGAGGGTGTGTGCATGATGCAAGAGAATAATGGAAACATGGAAGCAACGTGGAGGACGTGATGCATGCAAACAAGAAAGAACAACGAGACTGAATGGACTAATGACTCAAAACCACTACTCCCTGAACCGGAGGCCTGTGTGGATGTAGAAGGCCTCCCTCCCTGGTGCTAGATCGCTCAAAGATTCGGCAGGGCTTCGCCGTCAACCAAAAGTCTCCCCCCCTTTCGAAGCTGGGCCTTAGGGTCTATTTATAGAGCACCTAAAGTCCTACCTCGAAATTAGGGTTTCTAGCCATTTTTAGGTCGAGATTATCAAATAAAAGATGAAGATAATTCAATTATCCTTCATCTAGAAGAAACGACACTCAAAATGGTTAAGGATTCACGGAGAAATCATCGGAGAAAGTTTGGGAGAAAAGCCACGAATGATAGGAAAAAGCCTTAACCACTTTCTGGTCCGAGAGGATAAATGGTCTCACAATAGACCGCACAAATGATGTGCGGCCAGACATGTGCCGTCCATCCTTGTCGGTGGAAATTCAAATAAATCATGAGATAATTAATTTATCCACTGAACTGACCGATAAATTCGCCGCTAGACTCTCTCATGGTTGAACGGCTCTTTAGAAACTGCTCAAGCCTGTCAGTGATAAATCACAAATAAGAAGATAAATAGGTAATTATCTGAATGGCCAACCGACACTAGGACTCTTGAGAGATAAACGGCTCCGTACATACCGCACAATGGACTTATGCGGCTGAGCGTGGGCCGTATATGTGCTTGTCGGTGATAATTCAGAGAATTAACCAATATACCCACTAAATGCTTGGGACGGTCCACTATCAACCGCACAAAAGGTTGAACGGCTGGAGGTTGACCGCACATGTATATGGGCATTTGAAATTCATAGAAAAGCTCAATCAACCAAAACCAAGGCCCATTAAGCCCTGAATCAACTCGGACCAAGCCAGGGAGGGAGGCTACCCATAAAATTAGCCCAAAACTTGCCAGAAAATAGCCCAGCGAGTGATGGACAACTCGAGGTATCAACAAATGAGAGTAAGAGAAATGACTCAACTTATCGGCAAAAAATGGGTGTCAACAGATGCCCCTCCTTAACATCCTCTTTGCAGGGGAGGGAGCGGAGGTGAAGCGAAAGTGAAATGGAACATGGAGATGAAGCGGAGTGGACCGAAAAATAGGCGTTAAGGTAAAACGACACTTGTTTTTACCAACAAGCGATAGGAATCTTCCGGAAAACTCCGAACCATCCACAAGGGACGATTAGACTAAAAGCGACACCGGTTTGGAGGAACTAAATAAAAGGAAACACACGATCAACCTCATGGGGGACACAATCCCGCGAACCAATGAGGAGACCGGAATAAACAGCGAAAAAGTGACAAACGGACTACAACTCTAGACGGGGACCTCTTAATCAACCAAAGCAAGCGAATTGACCAAAGTGAACCTTCCAATTCATAGTGGAACTGTTCCTCTTACCAAACATTGAACGTGTAGCTATCCATCACTGGTGGGACATTATTCAGACAAACCATGGGCCATGAATGCTCAAAAAGATGTGTATGATACATGCTGGGCTAAAAATAAAAGAAATCGTTAAAACAAATGTGAAGAAAGATTAAAATATAAAATACTTGAGAATAATATTGCTAGGCTGGGAGAATCAGAGTCAAGACACTATCCGCAACCACAACGTGCAGGATAGAACCATCCTCCCCAGGACATCCCAACCTAACGGCCAATCCGGAGATTAAACACGTGAACCTGGATCATCATCATTTTTGTTGAAGGGGAACATCAGATCCTGGAACACGTGAGCAACCAACTAGTTCTCGAGATAATATAGCATAGTACCATATAGTAATACAGTAAGAGAGGTAGGAATAAAAGGCCATACTTGACTTACCTGTGCAGGCGAAGCGGCAAGTGAAAGGTGATGCTGCAAGAAATGTCAGTAGCAAGATTGGCAATAATATCATGAAACAACCAGATTTACCCATTAAACATATGAAGTGCAGAAACATGGTTCAATCCATTGATTTCAACAAAGAACGGCTGATATAATATCACCCAAGGACAAACACGGCTCCAGACAATCCGTGCAAGAGTAGAGAATTTGAACGTGAGATCAAGTAGTGGATGGCCCAGGTTCAACCGCCTACTTGTTGAATGGCCATAATATTGCCGCTCTTCAACAAGGTACCGGTGGATAATGAATGGCTAGGAACAAACCGCTTACACGTTGGACGGTCTATCGTTAGACCGCCGAACTTCTGGAATTTCGAAGGCCTAAAACCCTTCGTCTCCCTCCCTCCACCGTGACCCACAGTGGAAGGAAGGAGAGCGAAGGGCCAACCGAGCCTTCCCCCACCCTAATTCTCACACTCACACGCTCCCTCCTAATCTCTCCCCTCGTCCTCAATCTCCCCCTCCCCATGCGAACCAAGCATCAGGCCTCCCGCCCCACCATGGCTGGAGAAGAAGCACCACCGCCGCCGCAATCGGCGGCCGTCGTCACACAGGAGGCAGCCATAGAACCGCCGCCATCTAACCCTGAGGGGCCAGAGGTGCCAGCAACCAAAGGGGCTACAGGGGATACGGTCGAAGCGGCTGTTGCCGAGGACGCCAAAGCTCCACCGTCCACGGCAGCGAGGGTGAAGACTCCGCGGGACCCCGAGGTAGGCCTCCCCTTAACCCTAGCCATTTTTTTCAATTTTAAGCGATGCATGTTAGTCCTAGGGCAACCACGGGGGATCAGACAGCTTAGGAACCGATTTGGTGGCCCATGGGGGTACCATCGCCAACAGGGAAGCCCTCACCGCCATTGGGGAAGACGACGATTGAGCGGTTTCAAAAGGACCATGCAACCAAAGACATGCGGCCCAATTAGGGCCGCCCACACTCATATGACCCAGGGGTGGCCGTTCAACACCAGAAAATAGTAGGCTTGAAAAGGGGGATGAACGGTGTGTAATCCACCGCTTAAATGAGGGACGGGCCTAAATGGGCCGTTCAAATTATAGGAAGTTCCGAACCAATACGGCCCATGTCGGACCGTCCAAACAACCTGCGGCCTAGGTGTAGCCGCCCAAACTCAGGAAACGATAGAGAAATTGAGAACTTAAACGGCCTACATCAGGCCGCACATCAGGATGAGTGGTTCATGGGGAACCGCCCTTCTGATAGAAAAAAAGGAATTTTGATTTTTTCATTTATTTATGAAATAAAATGCCTAAATTAATTACTAAATGCATTAAAATGAATGAATGAATGCAGGGGAAACGTAGGACCCGCACCTCGTGGCTGCAGGTCCGCGTAGTATATTTAGCACTGTCGGACTTCCAGCGGGAGCGGCTGGCTGCCATGGGGTTCACCCCATTCCTGAGCATTGAGGTGTGTCAGTTTGACACAGCTCTGCTCTACACCCTGCACGACCGCTGGGATCCAGTGAGTCGTACGTTCCTCTTCCCGTGGGGAAATATGGTCCCCACGCTAGAGGACGTGGCCAGACTCACTGGCCTTCAGGTGCATGGGCTGCCGGTTAGCGGGACCACTTTTCCCGACTACCGGGCGATGGCACGGGGGCTGTTGGGCCTAGAGCTGCGGCGCCCCGAGAGGCAGTCGACCCTCCTACCCCGGGCTAGTCTTTAGGACAGCTTGGGATTGCGACGAGCAAGGATAGCAGTTGGAGAGCGGCCGGAGCAGCACCTGCAGCGGCTGATCGAGCGGGCGAGACCGAGGGTAGCAGCGGGGCCAGAAGCAGAGGCAGACAGAGTGTTGTGGTGGTTCCTGATGCTGTTGTTCGGGTGACTCCTCTTCTCCACTCAAGCGGATGTGATGAGCTGCCGCTTCCTTCCTTTCCTTGAGGAGCTCGACCACGTAGGCGACTACGCGTGGGGCGCGGTGATCCTCGCTTTCTTTTTCGACACGTTGAGTTCGACGGCCCGTCGGACCTTGCTCGAGGGCTTCTCCCCCTTACTCCAGGTACGACTCCTACCCTAGACTTAGTTATGCAACTTCTATATGTTTTCTAAATGCTGACACAATGCTGTGATGCAGGTGTGGGCCTACGTGCACTTACGTGGGCTAGGCAGAGGTTAGGAGACCCGTCCTGGGCTCCTACCTATTGCCCGGAGGTGGATAGCACCTCGAGAGACCCCAGCCTTGAGACGACAGGTCCGAGAGTTGCAGGAGAACCTGGACACTCTACCGTTTGCCTCGGTATGCTTCTAAATTTGGACTCTTTAATTAAATGCAAACCTAGATGATGATGCTGATGCGACTCCTATTGCTTGCAGGTACGGTGGACACCATACACAGAGGAGGGACAGGAGGGTCAGCCCTGGGTGGCAGGGGTCCTCACCTTCTCGGGACGAGACGTGTGGATGCACTGCATGAACGTGGTGGAGCCACTGTACTACAGACTGGTGATGAGGACCATCGGGGTCCCACAACCAGTGGTGGAGTTCCCGGTGCCAGAGAAGGTGGGGGAGTGCGTGACGAGGACTACTCGAGGCCTGGCGGCAGCGTTTGACTGGACGACGAGGAACGCTGTGCAGGTCGCAGACTGGGATGCTCTTGGACGGGTGGTCACCGCCCGAGCGCGTACGCCAGACACTACCGGGACAAGGTGTTCCAGGGTGCCCACCGACCGGTACGACTTCTAAACTCAAACTCTACTTATTATGCTTATGATTTCTATATGATGATGCACTGACACTTGGACCTATAAATGTAGATTGACCCTGAGGGATGACTTGCGGAGCTGTAGGGGCTCCTGCACTCCATGATCAGGGAGCAGGACGAGGACCGATAGGCCTTGGCCTTACTGGTGAGTTTTCTAAACCCTAAACTCTCTAAATTATGCAAATGCTTATTATTATGATTATACATGTGACTGACCTGGAGTTTTGGATGCAGCGTGTCGAGGGGGCCTAGCGACAGGGGGCCGATGCTCCTTCTTCTTCATAGACCCAGACTCCTGCAGATCGGGCCGAGCGGGATGCCGACTTCAATCGGATGGTAGCGTGGGCCAAGGCGGCCGAGGTGGCGCTCACCGAGAGGGTACGCAACTACTACACTTTCCCTGTTGTTTATGATTATGAAATGCTGTTGACTAACCATGAAAATGCATATGCAGACGATCGAGTTGACCCGTCTTAGGGTAGAGCTAGAGCAGAGCCGGGCAACGGCTGGGGAGGAGGTAGCCCGCCTGTGGGAGGAGGCATCACAGAGCCGACCAGCGGACACGCTGGAGACGGCGCTTCTTTGGGCTGAGCTGGAGCGACTCCAAGCTAGAGCGGAGGAGCTGGTGCGGGTCTGAGCGGAGCGGGATTGGGCTCGGATCGAGGCGTCCGGGCTGAGTGGAGAGCTGTGGGCCTATAAGGAGATGAGCCAGCGATCACACAGCGGGACTCCGAGCGGCAGCCACAGCACCCACGGCTCTGTGAGGAGTTACTTTACGGGTTCCTCTGGCCATCGGAGGAACGAGGAGGATGAGCAGCGCCGGCGACGTCAGCGTGACGAGGCGACTTTAGTGATTCCTCCACCAAAGAGGCACGAGGGCGGTGGAGACAGTGACGGGGGCCAGGGATAGGGACAGTCCTGACTTTTATACTCGGGGCCCGACTTTTGCACATATGATATGATATGATAGTGACGTGCATTTTGTTTATTTTTATGAAATGAATGTATGAATGAATGGATGAATGCTAACCACAACTACTGACTCGACACAAGTGCGTGAATGAGAGGCGACTGCGAGTGATGACTGCAGGTGAGATGCGACTATCAGTGAGGTAGAGTGACGCCAACTCAGAGTGAGAAAGAGACACCAAATGAGTAAGATGAGGGACGCCAAATGAGTGAGATGAGGGACATCAAATGAGTGAGATGAGTGACGCCAAATGAGTGAGATGAGTGACGCCAAATGAGTGAGATGAGTGACGGACATGACTACTAGTGACACAAGTGCAGAACTCATCAAATGAAGGCTTCAGAATGATAGAACGGTTTTTAGTGGATCACCTAAAGAGACACACGGTCCTGAGTAGACCGTCCAAAAGAGATATTAAACGGTCTTCTGGACACCGTTCAACCAGTAGAACAGTTTATAAACGACCGTATGATCAGAAAAATGGTCTGATTAAGGCCGCTCAAACTCCAACACTCGAACTCTCTAGAAGGTGATAAATGGTCCCCATCGGACCGCTCAAGGAGATAGGCGGTCTATCGTGATACCGTTCAAATGGACGTCCTAAGAATTTGAATGAGACTCTCCTGGAGAGTCCTAACCCGAGGGTAAACCAATTTAACCTAATCCAAGGCCATCTTATCCCTTCCTAAACTTATCCAACCTCACTCCTAAGGGGTCTAGGCCTCTAACCAAGCCCTATAAGTAGGAGGGGAGTCTAAATTCATGATTCACACATCCTCCCTCTTCTAAGCCTTAAAGCCCTTGCTATTCTTCACCAAACCATCATGAAGAGGGCCTTGGAGGGGAGTTCCATGGAGGGAGCATCCTTTGAGGGCCCTAGACCGGCCAGAAAGGAGCGGGAGGCACTCCAACGGCTGACCGCAGTCCCACGACATCTCAGCTCGAGCCCTCTGAGGGAGGTAAGTTATCATGAATTCCTTCAGTTCAAATCTTTCATTTACTTATGTGTTTTTCTCTTCTTTCTTCCTTCCACCTCAGCTTCTCCCTGGCCCTAGGCGCTATTCCACTTTGAAGTGGCTGGCTCCCATGGTCTGTGCATTGCCCCTAGGAGTGACATCCATCCTGAGATCTTGGCACCTACAGCCTCTCCTACTACTAGGTCAGAACTACCCAAAGCTTTCTCTTGATTGGCACATCATCTCGACTTTAGTAGAAATATGGCACCCACAGACCCATACATTCATATTTCCATCATTCGAGGCCACTATCCTACTAGAGGAGGTAGAGACCTATTTCTCTTTCCCTAGGTCCCAGGTGGGAAAGGAGGACTCAGTGTGTCACACCGTTGCCCCTATTGACCCTAGGCTCATCTTGGGAGGGTTCATACCGGATAGCAGGGACATCCATACTTTCATAGGCCCACGTCAGATCCACCTTCTTCCCCTTAGCCAGTGGGTAGTTGAGCATTTCAGGAATAAGTGTGGGTGGGATGAGGCCATAGCCAAGGCCGCGTCCATTTGCTTGTACGGGGCTATCCTCTTTCCTTCAGTTGACCATGTGCTAGAGACTCCCCTTCTTAGTACCATTAGCGGCTTGTGGCAGGGTCTTTCTATCTCCCAGGCTATCCTTGCCTACCTATACAAGGGCCTCACCTCAGCAACTCTAGGCGGTCCTCTCTTTGGTTCTATGATACTCTTAGAGTGCTGGATGGGTGTCAGGATGAAATTCATTTACAAGGAGGATGTCACTTCAGCTAGCAGGATCTTTGGGAGCCACCCCCTCTTCTTCATAGGCAGCGCCTTCGGATTCTCTCCACAGGTAGAGTGCAGGATAGCAGAGAAGAAGACCAGGGACGAGTGGCGACTGCACATCAACAGGTTGCCCCTAGATTGGTTCGTGATGCGATCGGACTTACTCCGTGACACCACTGTCAGAGTTCCCAGGAGGCCAGGCTTGGACTTAAGACTCGTGAGTGACAGAGCACTGGCGATGTACATCCCGCACCGGTACTACCTACAGGTTGGACTACCCCGGACTGTTCTACCAGCACTACCCCACCTTCCCGCACTCCAGGAGAGGAGGATTGGTACGGAGGAGGACGAGCAGGCGGTCAGGAGTGCCCTGATCATGTGGGAGATGAGCAGGGTGCTTACCCTACCAGCAGAGGTTGCAGAGATTCCGGCGACGCGTCAGGCATATGTTAGAGAGCTGAGAGAGATACTTCCCCGCGGGGATGCCCATCGGAGGACTGAGTGATTCTTCTTTCTTTCTTTTCATGATGATATTGATTTAGAGACGTATGCTTAAAGATGTTTGATATATGAATGAATAAAGCTGATGATTTGATTGGTTTGAGTTTGGGCTTTGCTTTGAGTGAATGAGTTAGTTGGGATAAGACTTCAGCATTTACGCGGTCACACATAGACTGCTCAGAGATTAGGACAGCTCTCTTGGAGCCGTGCATCTGATTTACAGCGGGTTTGATAGGAGGGAGTTGAGTGGAGTTGATTTAAAACCGTGTGAATGGTTGGACGGTCCGGCCAAGACCGTTGAAATTAATAGAATGATTGATAAATAGCAGTGTGAAGACTGAAATGCTGAACCTTGAGCTTCAATCTGCCCTTGTACACACAAAAAAAAGACAGATTAAATCCGTTTTAGACTTAGCCCCTTGCCTGTAGCAAGTTAGGGAATGACCAGTTCTTGATTTTTGGTCAAGGGGGTAAGCCTTATTAAATAGGCAAACAAAGTGATAATGAATGCAATGGATGCTATAAGTGCAAATCATAAAAACCCTTTGTAATTTTGAAAATATTTTATTTATTTTTTTGGATTTTGGAATGTTTGATTTTTTTTTGAGTTTTGAAATATTTATTTTTTTTTGGATTTTGAAATATTTGATTTTTTGGGGTTTTGAAATATTTGATTTTTCTGGATTTTGAAATATTTGATTTTTTTTTGGTTTTGAAATATTTGATTTTTTTTGTTTTGAAATATTTGAATTTTTTGGATTTTGAAATATTTGATTTTTTGTTTGGTTTTGAAATATTTGATTTTTTTGAGTTTTGAAATCAGCTTAAACCTAACAACGGGGAACCTCCCATCTCACTAGGGATCTCCCAGGTCCAACATGTGCAAAAAAGGACCGCCCGTGGCCGGGGCCAATTTCGCTTAAGGGCGCCTCTACCGAGACCATACCCGAGGTGGGATCCATTCCTCGGAAAATAAAACAAGATTTAGCAGAAAAGCTGGCGACAGGTATAGAGGTTTTTAGGGTTTGAGTTCTTCTCACGACACCCCCATTTTCCAAGAATTTTGGTCTGTTGCGTCGGGGCTTTGTGTCTATCATCGAACCTACATCCGCTCTAGGCACGCATACGACCGGGCTCGTAACGTCCCGCAGGAAAACTGTACTGCCACTCTTGCCATGCCTAGTTTCATCATTTTGGGGACTTTCAAACTTTTGAGAGCTTCGAGCTTGAGAGCTTTTAGCTTTGAATTTTTTTCCCTTTTTTTCTCTATTTCTTTTCTGTCTTTTTCTTCCTCTTTTATCCTGCGGAATAAGGTCATAACGGATTGCCCCTATTTGAGACCTCTTTCATCGGGGGGTCTAGATCAGTTCTCGCCCCCTTATTCACCACTTGCCCCTATTTTCAGCCGAGAGAGAAGAAAAATAAGGATTTTCACTTCCCCAAAGCATGGCCAAGGGAGAAACGATGTTGCGCAAAAGAAGAAAACCGAACCATAGACGATCGTGTAGTGTGTGAGATGTTGGACCAGGGCTCTCCTTTCGTGACCAAGTGAAGGCATACCCCGTCGCCGGGCTATCGCTGGCTTGACTCTATGGATAAAAGCGTTTTAAATATAGCCCATTCCACGGATTCGGCAGTTCTTCACCCTCCGCATTCACTAAACGATACGCGTTACCCGGATAGACTTCTTTAATTACAAATGGCCCTTCCCAGTTGGGTTGCAGCTTAGACCTGGGACCTGTTGATCTGATAAATTTACGTTTCAAAATCATGCTACCCACTTGAAATTTTCTTTCAATGACCTTCTTTTGGAAATACCGCGAGACGTTTTTTTGATAAACTGAGACGTGATTGGCCGCGTTAAGCCTCTTCTCGTCTAAGAGTTCCAGTTGGACTAGCAACGCCTCTCGATGCTCATCGAGATTAAGTTCCTTGTCTAGCTGCACTCTTAGGGAAGGGATCAAGATCTCGTACGGGAGTACCGCCTCCATCCCATAGGTGAGAGCAAAAGGAGTTTGCCCCGTGGGAGTACGGACAGAGGTGCGATAAGCCCATAGAGCTTCTACCAGTTTATTGGCCCAATCAGCAAATTTGTGTGACTCACATGTTTTCTTAATGATTTTTAGAAGGGTTTTGTTTGTGGCCTCAGCTTGGCCATTACCTTGGGGGTAGTATGGTGATGAATGATGTAATGAAATATTAAATCTCTTACAGAGGTCCTGAAGTTCCTGAGAAACGAATTGAGGCCCATTATCGGTGACGATATCGCCTGGCACTCCAAACCGCGAGATGATATTCTTCAGGATGAAGCGGCATACTGTGGTGGCTTTGATCTCTGCATAAGCTTCAGCTTCCGCCCACTTGGTGAAGTATTCTGTAGCCGTCAGAATGAAGGACTTCTGTTTGACTACGAAATTTGGGTCACCGAGAGGTCCAACGATATCAAAGGCCCACATGGAGAATGGCCAAGGAGCAGAAAGAGGATGGAGAGAAGAAGCAGGAGCATGGATCTTATCGGCATGAAACTGGCACTGAAGACACCTACGGACATAGGTGGAACAATATTCTTCTAGGGTTGGCCAGTAATAGCCCTGCCTAAGAATCTTCTTCGCCAACGCTTGCCCATTTACATGCCCTCCACACTCACTGGAGTGAGCGGTTCTACTACCTTCCAAGCCTCATCGTCATCCAAACACCTCATTAGAACTCCATTGAGAGCTCGCCTATACAACTCTCCAGCAACAATCGTGTATCTGGAGGTGGATCTTCGAATGGCTTTGCGTTGCTTGGCGTTTGCCATCTCGGGAAAGGAACCATCCCTGCAATACTGCTCAATCTCATAATACCACGACAATTCTTCTTCTTCTATGATCTTCTCAAGCTCAGTTAACGAAACTTCTTTCACATCTTCCCTCTCCGCCTTCCTTTCTATAGATTTCCTAAGGTTGTCGAACCAGGGATCCTGAAGAGAAGGAGCGTCCAACCGCTGGACCACAATGGTCTCAGTGGCACGACTGAGGGGAAATGAAAGAGAAGAAGCGAGTGATGCAAGTGCATCAGCTAGGATGTTCTGAGAACGAGGAGTATGAATATAAATAAGCTTCTGGAATTGCTTAGCCAAGAGCGTGACCCAATCTTGATATGGCTTGAGCTTGGGGTCACATGTGCGATAAGTTGACAGAACTTGACGCAGCACCAATTGAGAGTCTCCTATGATGTTTAGGTATCACGCGCCCATGAGGTAGGCGTGCTTCAGACCGGCAAAGAGAGCCTCGTACTCGGCTATATTATTCGTGGCAGGGAAAGAGAGTTGATAAGCAATAGGGATGGTTACTCCTTCCGGAGTGAGGAGAACGGCGCCGATTCCACGGCCCTAGGAATTAAGAGCACCATCGAAATGAAGAGACCAAAAAGGAAGATGAGTAATTACTGCCAAGTGTTCATCAGGAAACTCATCCTAGATCGAATTAGTGCGAGGGATAGGAGAATGAGCAAGATGCTCAACGATGGCGTATCCCTTGATCGCTTTCTGGACGATGAAGGTGATATCGAATTGGGAAAGAAAGCTCTGCCAGCGAGCTAATCGGCTAGAAATGACAGGTTTTTCTAACAGGTAACGAATGGAGTCTATTCTGGAGATCAGCTTAACCTCATGGGCAAGAAAATAGTGCTTGAGTTTCTGAGCTACCCACACTAGCGCTGCACAGGTCTTCTCCATGGCAGTATACTTGGATTCAGCCAGATTAAACAACCTCGAAAGGTAGTATGCTGCCCTTTCCCTTCCTTCATCATTCACCTGAGCCAGGACAGCTCCTAGGGAGTCCTCAATCACTGAAATGTATAGGATTAGGGGTTTCTCAGGGACGGGTGGTTCAGAACCGGGGGATTAGAAAGATAGACCTTAAGATCCTCGTAGGCCTTTTGACATTGTTCGTTCCATTCGAATTTAGCTCTCGCCTTTAACAATTCATAGAATGGGTGGCATCTTTGTGAATGTTGAGATATAAATCTCCTAATGAATTGTAAACGCCCAATAAAACCTCTAAGTTCCGTGATGTTCCTAGGCGGCGACATCTCCATAACGGCCTTTGCCTTATTCGGATAGATCTGAATCCCCCGTTTACTAACTATAAACCCGAGCAATTTTCCTGATGCAACTCCAAACACACATTTCTTTGGATTCATTTTAAATTTGTACTCCCTATCCCTTTGCAACACCTTGGCTAGAATGGCGGGGTGTTCTTCTTGAGACCTCAATTTTACCAGAATATCATCCACGTAAGCACTTAAATACACATGCATCATGTCGTGGAAGATAGCCATCATCGCCCGCTGATATGTGGCACCTACATTTTTCAATCCAAACAGCATAACGACATAGCAGTATGTGCCCCAGGGCGTTGTGAAAGAGGTCTTCTCTTGATCTTCAGGAGCAAGATGGATTTAATTATAACCAGAATATCCATCCATGAATGAGAGGGCCTCATATCCAGCCGTGTTATTAACTAATACGTCAATGTGAGGAAGCGGGAAATCATCTTTCGGACATGCCTTATTTAAGTTCCTGAAATCAATACAAATCCGAATCTTGCCATCCTTTTTCATTACTGGGACTATGTTCGCCACCCACTGTGGATACAATACAACTCTAATAAACCTGGCCTTATTTAATTTATCAACTTCTTCCTTGATTCTTAAGGCCATTTGTGGGTGGAACCTTCTCACTTTTTGCTTAATGGGTGTTGCCCCTTGTTTAAGAACCAGTCGATGTTCAACCAACGTGGGGTCAAGACCCGGCATGTCCTCATAGGACTAGGCAAAGGAATCGCTGTACTCCCTCAACACCTTGATTAGCTCCTCTTCAACTTGAGGAGGGAGGTTAGCAGAAATGAGTATGGGCTTGGGGTCCTCTTCTGTTCCAAGGTTAATTTCCTTAGTGGGTTCATCCATTGTCGAGGACGGTTCGTCAAACCTCTTCAAACCTTACGCGTACAAATCTGCAGTGTCATCCACCTCGCTTTCCTCATCATCGACTGGGTCCTTCTCATCTACAATTTCATATACTCCCAATCCGTCATTGCTCCACACCCCTTCTAACTCCTCATCATCTTCCAAAACAATTGCGGTCTCTACAAACTCAGGGCACTTAAGGAGGGCATGGCATCTGTGAGCTAAGTCTTATAGAAACCTATCTGGAATGGATTTAAAATGACGCATCACAGGGTGCGCCGCAGACGTGGATGGGCCGACTAGACTTGGACTAGACTCTACCCCAACTGACTCAACTAACCTAGGAGATTATGAACACTATACATCTAACCTAGGAGATAAGAAATCTACTGGGAAAGAAGCAGGGGTCTCGTGCCCCTGGGAGGAGGATGGACTAAAAATAGCATAATCTTCCATAGAAACCTCCGTTTTAAAATTGGCATTTTTTTTGGAAGTCGGAGGAGATCACGCAACAGGAAGAAGAAGACGGGGGAGGAGGGAGTTACATGGGGAACAGATCGGGGAAGATGCAATCAAAGAATTGATCAGAGGATCGAAACCATATTTCGTAGAGTTGGGCATTGGGGTGAGGAGGAGTAAACAGAGTTGAAAGATCAATAGGTGGGTAGCGCCCACATGCACATGGCACGAATAGAATTTCAGGAGGTCTCTCCGTGAAGTACGGGTTGACCATAATCGGAGGGGAACGGGTGACAAACCCCAACTGTTGAAACAAGGAGGCAAGACGGGATGGGGACAGAGAAAAGGTAATGATAGAGCTCCCCACTTTCCGTGACCTCCGATGAACTAGTTGAGTTAGAGAATGCTTCACCAGCTGCATCTCCTTCTTCTTCGGATGGTCTTCTTCTTCCCTAAAGAGCTTCTCAAAACAGATACACAAATCTTCCATGTCACCCACTAGCCCCTTCGGCGGTGGTGGTGGGTCAGCAACATCACAGGCAGCATCGATCTTCACATCAGCACATGGCGGTGGCTTCTTCAAAGTGCCGGGCTACAGCGGGCCTTTCACAAAGTGTTGACGGTAATCCCACGTCAGTGGCCCGGAGTCTCCCAGAATGGACAATGTTGACTCTCGATAACCAAGGCCTTTGCGGCCCATCTTTCTGCCTTTAGGGACGGGCTTAGTCCGCCCCTGTAATTGTGCGCCGAGACCCAAGCCCGGCTGATAACCCAATTTCAGAATCATGTGCCACCCTTTCGAATCCCTAATCTTGGACTTAATTTTTATATTGACTGGTGTAGTGGCGGGCTTGCGTGACGCATATGCCCATGAATAATTTAAGTCCATCACTGAAAGAACTGGCCTGTTACTCGGCCACAGAGTGAGGAGGATCTTGTCCGTAATTGCATCGACTGACTGGACAGTGGAGATAGTTTGTACCTTAACCACCCGACCTTGGAATGGGAACTTCAGGCATTGATGGGCAGTCGAGGGCACAACATTTAAACTATCAATCCATGGACGACCCAGAATTGCTTTGAACATCGGGTCTATGTCCAACACGTAGAACTCCACATCCATCACTAAAGGCCCTAGCTCGGCCTGGACCGTCACGACCCCGTGGCATGCTCGTCTGGAGTTGTCATAGGCTGCAATTGTGGTCGGTGTCGGCTTAAGCATGTCCTCTGAAATGTTACAGGCACACAGTGTACTCAGCGGACACACATTTATCGATGCTCCCGTGTCCACTAGGGCAGACTCAATGGCCACCTTGTTTAAAGAAATGGTGATGCAAAGTGGCATCTGCCGTGCCTCTGGGGGTGCCAATTCTGACTCAGAAAATGAAATGGAAGGCCCCCTCGTAATGGTCTCCAACACCGATGGCAAGCTGTCTACCGCCACATCCTCGCTAACCATAACCTTCTGAAGAAAAGCCCTGAGGGCGTCCTGGTGTAGCGTGGACCTCTTGATCAACTCCAAAACTGATATCTTGGCCGACATCCGGTCCAAGTGTTGCAGTAGATCATACTTCGTGCCTGGCACGTGGTCTATTTCTTCTGTTTCAGCTGTAGGGAAAGGAACTTGGGGGTTGGGTGCAGACGCACCAGAGGAAGGGTAAACTCTATGAAATGGACGCCCGCTCTGAAGGGCGCAATGTCGTGCCGGCACAGCTTGGGACGGGCCCCCGCTTGGCCCAGCAGGGTAGGTGGAGGGGGTAGAAATAGGAGTGAAGATGATGGAGGCTGGTCTGACAGGCCCTGGCGGAGGGGTAACAGGTGAAGGGTCAAGTGGAGGGGTGATGATGGAGGGAATGGCGAGTGATGGCGGAAGGACGGGCGGAATGGTAGGGAATGTGGCGGGTGAGAAAGGTGGTCGGGAAGGGATAGTGGGTGGAGCGGTAGTAAAGGTGGTGGGTCGGAGGATGGAGGGAACAGAAGGCGCTGGGCTAGTATGGTGGAAGGCCAAGAGATGGGCGGGGATCTCATTATCAAAAGACCACCCAGCATTAGGGGCTGGGCGGTGGACTGCGTTTACCTGAGTCGGTGCCAGCGGCTGTTGTTGTGGTTGCTGCTGAGGAGCGGGTGGATGTACTGGCATGGGATTCTAGTGAATCCCGAGGTCTTGCTGCTACTGTAGGGGTTGTTGTTGTTGTTGTTGGAGGGGTTGTTATTGGAACTGCTATTGCTGGGGCGCCGCCTGCTGCGGCCTTGCTTGTCTTCGTCTCTCTTTTATATCTTCAATTATCTTATGCATTTGGGCCCAATCAATCCTCTGGCCCTCATGCAGATCATACACCAAATCTCTAAACTGAAAGCATCTTTCTATGGTGTGCCTGGGCTGCCAATGCTATATACAATACCTAGACTGATCGGCAGCCGGATTCCAATTCTGACGTTCGGGAGGCAATTGGATGTCACCAGTGTACATTAGAGCTAAAAATATGTCGGGGAGGGTTTCTGGCAGTGGTGGATAATTAGCCCTCTTGGGTCCCGGCCGAGCAGGCCCATAACCAGCGGGAGGAGGAACATTGTGGTACTGGGGTGGCGGTTGCGGCTGTTGAGGTGGTGGTGGTTGTTGTTGGGGGTGCTGAGGAGCTTGGAAGGCGGGTCGGGGAGCTTGCGGAGTGACGAACTGGGGGTTATGTGGGGGTTGCTGGAAACGGGGTGAAGCGGGCTGGTTAGGGAATTGAACAGCCTGGACCTGCTCGTTGACTTGGACTCCCTCAGTAACTGGGCCCTGGGATTTTTGGGTAGTCTTGGATTTCTGGGTTTCAAATAATGAATGGATGGGAGAGTCTTTAAATTGGGTCTGGATAAACCGGGCCCGACTGTACAACTGGTGCATGTTAGAAATGACGTTCATTGCCAAAATATTCCGGAACGTCGGAGTGGCATTAGAAATTAACAATTTTACTTTTTCTTCCTCCGGGATCTACCCGGGCACACGCGAGGCCATCGGCCTCCATCTATCTGCATATACAACAAAGTCTTCATCCGGCTTCATTTTTTCTGCTACTAGATCAGTGAAAGAATATTCGGGACCGACCTGATCCTGGAATCTCTGAATGAACTTCTCCTTGACAGTCTTGAAACTTTCCGCCTCCTCCAGAGGCAATGTGTAGAACCACTCCAGGGTGACCCCATCCAAAGATCGGCAGAACAAGTAAGCCAGCATGCGGTCATCGTGTTGAAACTGCGCCGACTCATAAAGAAACTCCCTAACATGAATGAACAGGTTACCGTTCCCGTCGTATTTCCGGTACACGGGGAGCTCGGACTGGGGTGGGAAACGAATGTCCCTGAAGTTAGGAGTAGGGACATCGAGCAAGGACTGCGGGCCAACCCGCTTGTGGAGGAGGTCAATTTTTTGCTACATAGCAACCCACTTGTCAAGGAGTTCCCGCTCCCAGGAAGGAGGGGATGCAGTAGGAAGTATGGAGCCAGAATACGGAGCCGAAGGGTATACTGATTGAGAGGGGAGCCAATAAGATGGATAATGGGCCAAGGAAGGGCCCATATCCGAGTGAGCCAACGAGGCGGCCCCTGGTTGCAGACGGGCAAAATCGGCTGGGGCCACGAAAGCCTGCGATATTAAAGAGATGGTGGTGTAAGGATCAACATAAGAGCTGGAGGGGACCTGGGTTTTCCCCTTATCAAGCGGTTGATGGGCCGAGGTAGAATCCTGGCCCTCTTCCATGGTGGAGAATCGAAGAGCCTGAGGACGGATGGGAGTAAGATCGATGGGGGCTGCAGAGGTGGCCCCTAACCCAACAATCGGGGGTGTGGAAGTGACGGTAGCAGTCGTGCCAGAAGAAAGAAATGAGGGCGGGGCATCTTCCCCTTGCAAGGCCTGCTTCAGCAGGTGGAGTTGAGTAAGATCCAGCTGGGCCATCATCTGGAGAACCTGACTGGCCGAGCCGCGAGCGGATGGATCTGAGAGGGAGGGTTGAGCACCCTTAGCAACAATGGTTGGGGGAGGGAGGGCAGTCCCCTCTCTCCCTTGCACATGAGCAACCCTAGGTGGGTCCTCCAGAAGTCCCTGAGGGAGAGAATCCTCAGGGGGATGGGAGAAGTTGTAAGATGACATGATTGGCGGTGAATCGAACAAGGGATTGAGGTAAGAGTGGGAAGTCGAACCGCCCTTAGGAGACAATCCTGAGGGGGTGAGACAACTCCACATACACCAACACACCTAGAGAAGAAGACAGACAACCTTAACCAAAGTAAAACCAACAATCCAAATAGAATGCAAACAATGGAGGAGAGAGATGAGAAGAGAATCAATCAATTAATGCAACCAAGCTTCAAATGATGTACGCAAAGTTTTATAAATTCTCCCTTTCTTGGACCTTGGTGAATTAATTAAGATTTGAATTCACTCCACCACAAGGTATCGAGCCAAGGTAGGGAATAGGGCAACTGGCTGACACTAGAGGACTCTCTCTCTCTCTGATGCAAACCCTAGACTGGGGGGTGGTAACAGTACAACCTGTTCGGCATCCGTGTGGGAATCCACAGCTCACGGGGGCTTACGGAGGTCCTCAGCAAGGTCCCCTAGTTGGCTCCAAGGAGTATGGAGACGAGAGGAAAGCCTACCTCAGTAGGAATGCAACTACTAATGAGAGTGTATGATCCTATGTGCACCGGACTGCATGCAAGATCTAGCCTAGAAACTAGCAAGCAATGATCCAGCAAATGTAAGAAAATGATATGAACGCAACCATGGAATGATATAACAACAGCAGGGGGGATAAAACAGCACAAACATATATGTATATAATGATATAACTCAATGCTCAAACTGTAGCATGGGGTGCACTGTAGCAGCAAAAGGACGGTCTAATAGAGACCGCTCAGGGAGCAAATACAGTATGTGAACGACCGTGCAGACCAGGGAGTAACGACGGAGTAACAAGAAAATCAGAAAATGCTAGAATGAAAGAAGACATGAATCAGAAGCGTACCAGGATGGGCGGTCTACTGAAAGACCGCGTGAGCACTAGAACGGACCTGAAACAACCGCATGACAGTAATCCAGCCAACAGTATGAAGGCACAGGCGTACCTGAACCAGCAAGATGGATGGCCAAACACAGGCCGTATGGATGATGAACAGGTGGTGAGAGACCGCTTACGACAGTAGGCTTGGAGGAGAAGTGGCACTGTTCGCAGAGAAGGACGGTGGGATTACGGCCGCACAAGGGTTGGACGGCTCCTAGAGAGCCGCACAAGTTCCAGAGGACAGAGACTACGACCAGCAAAGATCAACCTGAAACCACTTCAAGAAAAAGGACTAACAAAGCAAAAGAGAAGGTCAGCAAGTCACTAACACGATGGGCACTAGGTGTCCCACCGTGATCGCCAAAAAAGGGGATGTTGACATGTTTTTCCCACTTACTTACCGTCTCAAGGGTCTCTCCCGTTCCTTCCATTGAAACAATGTGAGGAATATATATATGAAAGGTGGGAAGGAATGAAGATACACAAACCTTTGATCGCCACCAAGATGCCGAGCGTGATGGACACGTCGTACCTTGGAAAAAGAGAAAGGAACTCGCCTTATGAGCTGCGTTGCGTGGATGTACGGTCGATGAAGAACCGCCTATTATGATGAGCGACCGCATGACAAACCGCCTAAAGGCGCTGCGGGGGACGCGGGATGAAGAACTACTGGCAGGTGAACGGCTCCAACACGACCGCAGGACGAAGAAGCATGGTCCAGGACCCATCGCTCATCTTCTTGAACGGCCAGTTGAGAACCGCCTAAAGTTGCCGCGCCGTAAGTTGCAAAGGTCCAATCTCCACACTTTCCGGCCGGCCGGAAGGAATGGGCCTCGCATTAGTGTGATGCTGACCTGCAAAACCACGTGTAGACCACAAAGGAAAACCCAAATTAGAACTAGAAGGTGCAGTAAATACTCTAACAGATGAAAATGAACATGACTAAATGAAGCGGGAGATACCTAGGGAGTTTTAAACCCCTGGGGCATCAGAAAACATGGGAGGGTGTGTGCATGGTGCAAGAGAATAATGGAAACATGGAAGCAACGTGGAGGACGTGATGCATGCAAACAAGAAAGAACAACGAGACTGAATGGACTAATGACTCAAAACCACTACTCCCTGAACCGGAGGCCTGTGTGGATGTAGAAGGCCTCCCTCCCTAGTTCTAGGTCGCTCAAAGATTCGGCAGGGCTTCGCCGTCGACCAAAAATCTCCCCCCTTTCAAAGCTGGGCCTTAGGGTCTATTTATAGAGCACCTAAAGTCCTACCTTGAAATTATGGTTTCTAGCCATTTTTAGGTCGAGATTATCAAATAAAAGATGAAGATAAAAATGTGGAAACATTATATATATCTTCCATCTATTCATTTGTGATATCCCCTTTAATCTAAACATGGTGTTGAGCATATTGATAAATCTGTTCTTTGTGTTTGCATGTATGATTGGAGCTTGGATTTGAAGGAACACACATTTAATCTTCAAGAAGGAAGATCGTGTGCTCCGAATACCTCTGGACTCAGCTCTCTCCAACCTAAGCTTCAAGAAAGATCTGCTTATTTCTATTGGAGAACCAAGGAGATATTTCTACATCCGCTTTATGTTTATTTCTATGATTGCTTCATAGTCTATCTTCATCTAAATACTGCTGTGGGCGTATATTGTGTATCCTTTGATTTTGTTAAACTCATAACATCTGTGTGTGTGTACTGAGCTGTGTCTCCGTGTGGTTGTCGTGTCCGGGGTACGTTCCCCGAACGTGTGTGTGTGTGTGCTGCAGTGGCAGCGTGTTGAGGCAAGGCCTCGTGTGTGTATTGCTGCGGAAGCAGCGTGTGTGTGGTTGGGGTTCGTCCCCGTATTGCTACGAAAGTTGCGTGGAGTGAAGCCTCACCCTGTTGGGTGAGGGGTGGACATAGGGAGCCCGTCGTGGTCCCGAACCACCTAAAAATCCCAGTGTCTTGTGTGATTGCCTGTGTGATTGTCATTTCTTCTATCTCCGTTCACAGGTACATTATATAGGTTTTTAATTCACTACATAATCACACACTGCTACCTCCATAATCTGTGTTGAGCAAAATTTCCCTGTTAGTCGCATTGTTATTACGAGTGAGATCGGAAAGCTTGAGAGAACGTTTTAAATCTCACTTAAGTTTTGGCTATTAACATTGTTAATCTTAATTCCACTATATTTAGTTAGGAAAGTTTTTAAAATCCGCCATCTCGGCAAGGGGACAATTCAACCCCCCTTATTGTCCGCCATCTCTCTGGGCCAACAATTGGTATCAGAGCCCAATGTCTGATTTTTATTCTGCGGACCTCACGGTCTAGGAGAAAAGATCACCTTATGATGGCTTGCATGAATTTGATTCCCATCTTTGATGGTTTTGATTATGCTTCATGGCTCGAAAAATTCTGTGTTTGGATTTCTAATGTTGATCCGAAGCTTATGAGACTAATCACTCATGGTCCACATGTTTTGCCCAAAAATGAGCTAAGATGGACCGATGAACATAGAAAAATGAACTCTGACATTGTGTATGTATTGAATGCTCTTAAAGCTGCTGTATGCATTAAGAAATTTCCGTTTATTTCTAATTACAGATCTACCAAAGAAAGTTGGGATGGGCTAAGCGAAGCCCAAGAAGAAAGTCGAAACAATAAGTGCCTCGCGGCAAGCAACAGTGATAGGCAAAGCAAGAACAGCTCTGAGGTAAACTCTAACTGTGATTCTGATGATGATGATGAATTGAGCTATGATGAATTGCTAAATGTTTATGATGAACTGTTTGCTAGATACAAAACAATGAAGTCTGAAAATAAAAGATTAAAAAAGAAACATGACAATTCTTCATGTGAAAAATACACCGAACTCGAAAGACTAGTTGAGTCTCACATACTTGATGATGAAGAGCACAAAGAATTGATTGCAAATCTTAAATCTGAAAACAAATCGTTCCAGGCTAAAATTTTAGAACTTCAAAAAATAAAAGAAGATAATGAGAAGCTGAAAATGTTGAATTCTGTCATATCTGAAAAACTGCTACTTCTGGAAAAGGGGAAAGCTACACTGATTGTTGACAAGTCTGAAAAGCTGAAGGAACTAAGAAAGAAAATAGAAAGCTTTAGAAATCTGAATGATAAATTTGAATCCAATGAAACCATGAATGCAATGACTAATGAAAAAGTGAGTTTTCAAAAGAATGAACTTGAACATACCTCCATGACTGGAAATTCATTTGAAAAACTTCAAAATGAAAAACTTGCTGAAGAGATTCAGAAATTGAAAGATCAAAATAGTTCATTGGTTGATAAACTCCATATGTTTGAAAAAGGAAAACATGTTGTTGATGATCTTGAAAATTCTCATATTTTAGAGCAGGAAGTTGCAAGTTACAAATCTATCAATTGTATGTTGAATGATAAAGTTGCATTGTGTGAAGAATAGCTTACTAATTACGAACTGCATATTTCATCATTGCAAAATGAAATCAAAACTTTGAATGAATCATTATCTTTGAGTGATAAAGAAAATGAAAAATAGAAAAATAACATTGTTCGTCATTGTGAGCATGAAAAATCCCCCACTACTAAGTTTGTTCATGCTTCAAGAAAAAGGAGGAATGTTTCATGCTATTATTGCGGAAAATTTGGTCATGACATGTATGACTGCTTATTAATGAAATTTGATGATGATGAAGCAATGAAGTCACAAATGAAAATTATTGATGAGTGTAAAAATCTTAAAAAACCAATGAAGAAAAACTTCAATGCTCATTGTTATTATTGTGGAATACATAGTCATGTCTTTGAAAATTGTTTCATGAATAAAAATGATGATGAATGGTTTGCTAAAAAGAACTTTTCATGTCATTACTATGCCAGTTTTGGACATGTAATGAATGATTGTTGCGTAATGAAAAATGATGACAATTGATTTTTGAAAAGAAAATCTTCTCATTATTTTTACTGTGACCTGAATGGACATTCAATGGATGATTGTACCATGATGAGGGCCGATGATGAATGGTATGAAAGGAAAAATAAGAAGAATACTTTTGCTTATATTAGAGCTAACCCCTCGGGACCCAAGATGGCTTGAGTACCGAAAACCTCGAAATAAGAAATCTGTTTTGCAGGGGCGTCTTGAGGCTAAGGAAAGTCAATAAATAAAGGACTCTCAAGATGAGGAACAAAAATGGTTTATTTTTGAAGATCATTTTGTTTAGGTTCATTTTGAAAAATCTGAAAAGGTAAAATTCATGTTTGAAGGAAAGTGTTTGCAATTAAACAGTTACATTTCTACTTCACTGACTTTGGCATCTTTTGAAATATTCAGATCTTTTGAGTTTGATGAATACCTATCTTGAATGATTCTCTTTTCGCATCATGTGAATAAATTTAGTCCTTGAAGGCTTAACAGTGCACATATGCAGTTTTTCATACACACCTTCTCTTCCGCTTTGCAAATAAAAATTTGGTTTTGAATGCTTTACACTGTGCATAAATTCTTTCATGCTTTTGATCACTTTGTGCAAATAACAATTCACTTGTGCATACATAGAACATATACTTAGCTGCATGATACTCATTGCACATATCATACACATCTTTACATACTTGTGAATATGAATATTTTTTCAATCATCTTTTCAAGTTCATGCATATACTTGCATATATATATATATATACTTGACATACTTGTGTGATTAAATGCCATGATTAACCGGTATATAAAATGACGTCAGTGGAAAGGTGGATTACATCCACCTGGAAGCTTTCCTTATGCGTGAGTAGGGTCTTTGGACCCCCACCTCCGCCACGTACCGGTAATCAACTTGCTTGAAAATTAAATCTCAATGCATGTTTGAGTGTATATAAAATATCACCCATCTTTTTGACTCCTTCTATGACTCATCCCTTGCTAAATAAAATTGCATTGATTTAGACATGTTTGTTACATGGCATATATTAAGAGGGAGATTTTTTATAACCGTGCATACATTTAGGGGGAGACATTACTATGATGAAACTAATTCATCTTTTACATTCAATACAACCACCCACACAAAATGCACATTTTTGAGATAATGAATCGATTTAATAAGGATTACGATTTTCTACTCTACACTTTGGAGGGCTATTGATTCTCTACATAGAAATCACATGTCTCGTGAGGAAAAAGTTGCTTACCCCACCAAAAATTTGTATAAGTGGAACGTGAATCTGAGTAGCCGGGAATCCCCCCTGAAATAAAGGAGGAAAGTCGTGTCGAAAGGAGAAACTAATCTATATTCAAATAAGTGTGATTTACCACCGATTAGCCGGGAAGTGCCCCTGAGACAAATGATACAACTCGCGTCGAAAAGTGATAAAATCCACAGCTAAGATAAGTGACGAAACTGAGTAACCAAGAATTATCCCTGAAACAAAGGGCATGACTCGTGTCAAAAAGTTAGTCACACCATTTATTATAATTAAACAAAATAAAATTGGGGTCATACGTAGCTACCAATATTTGAGCATTGTGTATGAAAGTGTATGGATGATAAGCTATTTTTAGTGTTCTTTTGAAAATCTAATTTTCCATATTGATTTGAACTTCATTACTCAATATTCACAAATGCACTTTGGGTTTGATTGTGTGAATGTCTTTTATGAATCAGTCATCATTCATAGTTAATGTAGTACTTTATTTATGTAAGCACGACCTTCTTAGTATTGTACATGCACATCATGTTGTATAATCGATTGCATTATCTTACACCTGTCTCGAAGGGACTTGCATGAGTCTATACCTTGTTATGCATGCTTGAGTGCCTGAATGCTTGATCTGTCTTGATCATATCGTATTTCATTCCATAGTTTACATCTATACGTTATACTTGTAAATAACAGGTTAAATAACCCATTGTTAGTTAATTTTTGTTCTTGACAATTGGGGGAGAATAGCGTGCTCTTGAGCACAATACACCTTGTACATAGCTTAGTTTTACATTATGCATATAGCATAATTTCTTTATACTACATGTGCATAAAAAGGCATACATATAACAAAAAATTACAAAAATTGAGCACTTATTTCACACATCTGCTAATTGCACATCAACTTTCAAATTGTTGGGTTCGTGCACCGTCTATTCTGTCTCATTCGGTTTAACCATTTCACATCTGTTCACCTCGTCCCCCACTTTTTGATAATATCAAAGGGGGAGAGAGAGTTTTCGTGGTCACGATATATATATTGTCATCATCAAAAAGGGAGAGATTGTTGGGTTCTGTGTGCTCCCCCTCTTTGTCTTTGATAATGGTTTTGATGATAACAATATATTGTGTGTGTGAGTATGGTGGAAAAAACTCATTACTCATTGATCATTTGGTAATATGGAGCTTACTGTTGATATATTGTTTTGCAGGTTTGGATGCTTGGTAGATAATTTCTTTAGATGAAAAATGTGCCATGTGAAGTCGACCTCATCGTTAATGTTTGCTTCATATGCTTAGACCTTGGGTCATGTGAACTATCTCTTACATAGTGCTTCCATCATATGCATTGACCTTGGTCTCTAGATACACTTCATTCATGATGACTTTCATTGACAAAATCATGTTTTCATAAAAAGGTCTTAAGGCCTTTGATTTTGGTTGAATGGCAGTGGATGCTCTTGGGTTGAACTGGACTGCCTTTAGGCAATCTTTTTATTTTTCACTGCAAGGGTCGACCCCATGGGTCGACCCCTGGCTCTCTTGAGCCTTGTTCCTTGTTTTTGATTGTTCAGAAGGTAACAAGTCGTGGTTCCTTCATACTGAAATCTGATTAATTTTGAATGTGAAACTGACTTCCATGTTAGTTGTTTGATGGGTTTAAGTCATGGTAATTCATGTCACTAAATTTCTTGAATGGGATTGCTTATTCAATTGATCATATGTATTGTTTGGTTTATTGGACTGTGCAGGATCAAATTGCATGGACCTTGTTGTCCATTGCACTGACCTTATTCTTCATTGCATAGACCTCGTTCTGTATTGCACTGAACTTTGGTCATCATTGCACCGACCTTATCTATGGGTTCTACACAGTGTGCACAGACTTGTTCAAACATGCACCGACTCTGTTCACTTGTGCACCGACCCAACCTTCTCATGTGCATTGACCACTAGTTCATATGCTCAGACTTTGATGATTGCATTGAGTGATTGAGGATCTTATTTGCTGCATTAAGATTGATATGAATCAATGTGGATTTGTGTTCATTCATATGCAGGTTGATCTATTCTGAAAAAAGGTTGATTGATTTATTGAAGTGTTCTTCCATTGGCTACTAGTGTGTGTATGAGTTCAGGCCACTTAAGACTAAACTTGTTGTCATGAGTAGCTTGGTTGAACTCTTTTTGGCAATGGGCTGCTTGAATTATTTTTTGAGTGAGCAGACTGTGTTTTGAATGGGTTGGAAGAATGTGAATGAATTTCAGATACAAGTGCAGGTGAAGTTTTGTACTCATACTTCTGAAGACATGGTAAGCACTGTCTAGAATTCCTTCTTAAGCTCACAACTTGCTTAGACAAATCGAGTTTGCATGTGTCCATCATGCATGTTTATCTTCACAATCCAGTGGATGCATCATGCTCATTTAATTTCCTCAAATCCTTTAAATTCACGGATGAGTGTTCCTTTTAATGCCCTTATTGCTTGCCATTGTATTGGTTTTTGTTTGAGTTTGAATGGGTTTGATTATATATATATAGACTTCTGGCTTTTCATTGTGACTTAATTCACTTTTCTACTCTATCAGTAAAAGTGTCGACTCACAGAGTCGACACTTATGTTGAGTTGTTCTATCTGCTGCGTTGGTTTTCATGACCAGACAGAAAGTGTCGACTCTATGAGTCGACACTTTTCTCCTGGGTGTTGTATTTTTGCCAAAATAGAAGTGCTGGCAAAAAGTGTCGACTCTATGAGTCGACACTTTTGCCCTATGTCCTGATCTCTTCAATCGGGACAGAATGGCTTGAGAAAAGTGTCGACCCTAGAGTCGACACTTTCTCTGGTTCGTCCGGATCGTGTTTTCTGGATTGATTACGAATTGCCCGTTTCTTAGGTCCGATGGCCATGGTTCTTTACCTCATTGCCCTTAGGGTTTATATCAATGTTTGTATGTGGTTTGGTGAGGCTTTTGCTTGGGTAAAATGGTCTTAATGGGTTATTCTCTCTTGGCTATATGAAGCCACGATTACTTCGATGAGAAGATATCCTTGCGATAAACACTGCCCTATCTGTTGCAAGAGAAGAAGAAGAACATGGAGGAGAGTGGCACCACTATCTAGAGGAGGAAGAAGAAGCTGGAGAGAGCGTTTTCCATGAGCCTGAGGCCCGATCTGGAAGCCGCTGCTGCTGCTCTCCACGATCTGGCTGGTTGGGCGTTTCAATCTCGAAGCCGACTGCTTCCACTCTGCGACTCATCATTTCCAGCGCACTCTACCTTCCTTTGAGGGGATTCGTGGGATATTCAAAGGGGGAAACATTATATATATCTTCCATCTATTTATTTGTGATATCCCCTTTAATCTAAACATGGTGTTGAGCATATTAATAAATCTGTTCTTTGTGTTTGCAGGTATGATCGGAGCTTGGATTTGAAGGAACACACATTTAATCTTTAAGAAGGAAGATCTTTTGCTCTGACTACCTCCGAACTCAGCTCTCTCCAACCTAAGCTTCAAGAAAGATATGCTTATTTCTATTGGAGAACCAAGGAGATATTTCTACATCCTCTTTATGTTTATTTCTATGATTGCTTCATAGTCTATCTTCATCTAAATACTGCTGTGGGTGTAATACCCCAAATTCTTCTAGATATTTAATTAGAAATTTATTTGAATTTAATTAGAAATTATTTGAATTTATTTGAACTTATGGGAATTAATTCAAAATTAATTAGATTAATTCTTTAATAAATGGAATAAGTCACATTTCGACTATTTTATAAAAATCCACAAAAATCATATTCTTGTAGAATCAATTGCGTTTAACAATTTTATCTTCTATGACTAAGCCTAATAAAATCATTAACTAGGCCGAATCAGTGGGATTAGTCAAATTTTCACACTTACCTAACCAAATTCGTGCTCAATAGTAACCACCACCTTAAAACATCAAATTCGAGCTCATTTCTCAACCAAATGAGGTGATTCTAAGGGCAAATGAAAGGTATTAAAGTGAAGATCATTTCCCCTCTCATAATGCCATGAAAGTTTGAACTTATGGGGAGCATTCGGTCGCGCATGGGCTAGGTCAACTTTGGCGGCGGCGGTTTGAACACGCCACTTCAAGGGATGATTTCTCCCTTCCTGGAAGGATCCAGAACATGTATAAACTATTAAAAGAAAGCCCTATGTGTCTATTTTTGTTTGGGAGTAGTGGTGGTCGCAGAGGATTCCGATCTAGAGAGATCTCTCGCGTTTATTGGAGGAGTGTCCGAGTTCGTGAGTTTTTCTTTAGCCCTCTTTGTTCCTTCGATTAAGGTAGGTACCCTCGACCAAAATCTGCACATGAGTATACCATTTTGATCCTCTCGGAGAGCTCTTTCCATTGGTAGTAAAATCCCTAGATTCTATTAGGTGTGGAGGGAGATCTCGTGGAAATAGTGAAGGGCTGTCAAACGGGTGTTCTTCGTTCTAACTTCTAAATCTCTCTTCGATTAAGGTAGGTTATAACAGACCAAACTCTAATTAACATATATGGTTGTAATCAGCAGCATGTTAGCTTTCATTTGGCGTAGAAAGCCCTAAATTTTATGCATCATGTTTAGAGAATTTCTGATTTGAGTAAGAGCATGTCTAGACGTGGTTTATGATGTATTCTTTTGAGTTAAATCATGATTTCGAGTTAGTAATCTTGATCCCCATATAGCATGTTATATATGGTTGGAATTAGCGTTGAGTAAGATTTCTTTTGATATAGAAAGCCCCAATTTTTATAGACCATGCTTATAGAATTTCGTGTTTGATTTGAAGCATGTTAAGACTAGGTTTTTAAGTGTTCTTCTTAGATAGGTTATGATTTCGATTGGTTTTCCGGTGAATTTAGGGTTCCAAACCCTTATATTATGACCCTAATATGTCCATCAAGAACCTAGGGGCATGGGGTTAAGATCTCAGTCCAATTAGACCCCAATTGGGTGAGATTTTTCCATTTTACGGAAGTCACGTTCTCGTCTGCGAACGCAGGGGTCGACTCATTGGGTCGACCCGTACACCCCTGGGTCGACCCATTGGGTCGACCCATACACAGACAGGAGTCTGTCCATGCGAGGGTCGACCCAATGGGTCGACCCACACGCTGGCAGACCCCTGGTTTTCCAGGGGTCGACCCATACACCCTGGTTTTCCAGGGGTCGACCCAATGGCTCGACCCATTTCCTGACAGCCCCGGTGGGCTTGTTTTCGACCCGAGGATCGATCCGGACCGTGAGGGGATCGACCCATTCAAGCCTAGTCCAATTGAAAACCATATTTTGAGGAACCAATGACCCATACATGCAACCCTATGATCTCAAAATTATGCCCGGTGTTCCTCAATCCAAAATTGAAGAAATGGTCCAAGTGTATAAACCATTCCGAATACCATCTCCACTTCAACGCACACAATGGTTAATTAGAAATCCATATTATAAAATGGTAATTGTGAAAGTAAATTGCTGTAATGTATTACTGTCTATTGTCATTATTGGCTTGTTCTAGTATCTTGAGTTACCATCTTGTAATTAACTTATCTCTTGAAATTGAGATTTCATAATAATTCATGAATCAAGGTATTTTTAAATGGCTGTTAGGAAATCAATTAAAAGCCCTTATACCCCGGTAGAATAGACTAATAGCACACTAACAATCTATATGGCATTACGGCCATTAAACCTAAATTGCTGTCCCTTAGTGCGATTCTACCCGGACACTCTATCCGGCAAGTTAGAATCCGCCACTTTGAGACCCGTATGACCCGACTATGACCTGGAAATTGTGACCAAATCGCTGAGTTATAAGTCACAGATCGACTTGGGCTAATCAGCACATGAGTAGCTCATAGTTGACCGCTTGTCTGCATGAACGGTCTAGTGTAGTCCGTATAAGTATCGTAATTGTGTCTTAAGGTCACGTACTGCTTACTTACCTGAACGGCACTATCAACCGTTCATTCTTGACCTCGTGGACTGAGATTTGGTCCAGTTCTTGTAATACGGCCAATGGTAGCCGTATGTCCTGTCAAACGGCCCAGAAGTGACCGTATACCGAGTTTTGAAGTTAATGAATCCAAGGACATGTTAGTCCTTTAAATCTTGAACTTCTGACAGAAATTCCTCTGATTAAATTGGCCATTTAACTTGACTGAATATCTAGACAACGTGGGATCTTGGATCCAATAAATCAATGCCAACGCATCATAAGGGCCCGGTCTGGTCATGGGGAGAGCGCCCGAAAAATTATTGAGCCCATGGGATGTTATAATGACATGGTGAGGCATTGCACCGAGTGCATGACTAGTGTGACGTTTATGACATGAAAATCTCTTGTTACTCTTGTTACTTGATCGTGCTTGAAATGATGTTTAAATTACTTGCTTGTTGGCCAATTCTCTATTACTATCTCCTGTTGTAAATTCTTATACTTGTTATCTTGTTAATTCTTGTCATCATATATTTCTTGACCTTGCAAGATCTTTTATTACGTTGTTTCAATGTATCGTCATTTATTTCTTTTATTAGCATGGCATATGAAAATGTAATTAAATTGTTAATCACGTAAACTTGCCTGTTATTTCCTACTGCGCGTCAGCTCATAGTTGTTGTTTCCCCCCTTTCTAGGCTGTTCAGGTGATGATGCGCATACCGATGGGGAGGGGCAGGAGTGATATCTTTGAGTGCACCAGTTCTAGAGTTGGAGTTGGCATAGTTATCCTACTTGTAGTTGTGCCTTAGAGTGTGTTTAGTTTCAGTTATGATATTATTGATTGAGTTGTTATTGTCTTAGTTTGTATTAAGTTGGTTTAAGGATATTGTACTAGATTTGGAATATTTCATGATCAATAAGTTATCTCTTTTCTTAGCACCTGTGTAATTGTTTAGTTTAGAATATTTATATGATTTCTAGCTAGTTTCTAACTGTACGACCCGATATTCCGCGTCGCGGCGTGACAGTTTAGTTGGTATCAGAGCCCTAGGTTTAATATTCCTAGGTTTCCTTAAAAGTTCTAGGTTTTCCATGTTCTAGGGTTCTAAGTGTTATCACAAGACCCCTAACCCTGTTAAAGTCTAAGGACCTGACCTGGTGAGATTGGGTAGAAACTTGGGTTAAGTTCATATCTTAATCGTGTTATTATCTATTTTTAATGAACCTAAATGATCTATCCCACGTGTAGGCTTTTGCAATGGCAGCTGATCATGCGGAATGGAGGAACTTGTAGCATATGGTTCAAGGCCTTACTCAGGCTTTGCAACAAGTGGCTCAAGCAAGAGCTACACACCATGGCACTGATGATTTATATCGAAACTTTCGGGGAATGAATCCGCCGAGATTTGCTGGCACGACTGACCCTGATGAAACCGAGCATTGGCTGGATGATATGGGAAGGATATTTGAAGTAATGCAATGTAGCAATCAAGAACGTGTCCTTCTCTTGACCTTTCAACTGGAACGTGATGCAAGGACATGGTGGGAATCGGTAAAGGCGACCCTCGGTGAGCAGCAAGTCACATGGGAGGAGTTCGAGGAGTTCTTCAATGGTAAATATTTTTCTGATAGAGTGCAAGAGAAGAAGGCAGAGGAGTTCACGGCTTTGAAGCAGCGAAGTCTATCCGTGGCAGAATATGAAGCTCAGTTTTCTCGACTTTCTCGTTATGCTACTCACTTAATATCCACCGAGAAAATGAAGGCTAAGCGCTTTCTTAATGGACTGAGGCTGCATTATATCAATCAATTGGCACCAATGGAGATCTCAACCTATTCTGAGATGGTGAGGAAAGCTCAAGTCCTAGAAGATACTCTAGAAATGTCGGAGAGAATCCGTGGAAAAGGCACAAAGAAGGAACAACCTATGGGTTCCAGGAATATCAAACCCGGGTATGGCAAGAAGAGGCCTATTAGTGGGCCTGGTTCGTGGAGTGGTTCTAGATCGTGGAAGGGCAAGATTCCGAAGCATGAAGACAAGAAGCTTGGCCCTATTGTTCCATTCAAGGGCATGTGTAAGTTTTATGATCGTCCTGGTCACAAGATGGAGGAGTGCTGGTGCAAGTTGGGCGCCTGTTTGCGATGTGGAAGTAAGGAGCACCGTATCCCTAACTGTCCTCTTTTATCAGAGCAAGCTACCCCGACAAAACCACAAGGCATAAAAAGGTCGCAAGGCAAGCTCCAAGCTTTGCACGCAGATGAAGCAGGAACCGCCGAGGATGGTGGAGTCGTCGAAGGTACTCTTATTATACTCGACAAGCCAGCATTTGTTCTTTTTGATACTGGTGCCACACATTCATTTATTTCTCGGAGATTTGCTAAGTTTTTAGCTGTGGAACCTATTTTGATGAATTCTCCGTTAGAAATATCAACACCTATTGGTTCTAGATCGGCAATTCAGTATTTCTATCTTTCTAGCAAGGTTATGATTGATGAACATAATTTTCCAGCCGATTTAGTCCGCATGGACATGAAGGATTATGATGTAATCCTAGGAGCAGATTGGTTAGCTAGATATGAGGCTAATGTTCACTGCAGTTCTAGCTCTATGTCTTTTACTAGACACCTTGGACTTTCTTTTGTGGGAGTTAAGCACAATAACTCCATACCACTTATCTCGGCTCTTCGAGCTGGTAAGCTGATGAGACGAGGATGCGAGGCTTTTCTAGCATTTGTCTGTGCAACCCCTGAGCAGCAGATTGAAATTAAGGACATTTCTGTTGTCCGAGAATTTCCTGATGTCTTTCCAAAGGAACTACCAGGACTTGCGCCTAAGCGGGAAGTTATCTTCTCTATTGATGTTATTCCTGGCTCATCTCCGATTTCCAAAGCTCCTTATCGTATGTCTTCTGCGGAGCTAAGGGAATTGAAGCAACAGTTGATGGAATTACTTGAAAAGGGTTTCATTCGTCCAAGTACTTCTCCTTGGGGAGCCCCGGTATTATTCGTCCGGAAGAAAGATGGTTCGATGAGATTGTGCATCCATTATCGGTAATTGAACCAGCAGACTATCAAGAACAAATATCCATTGTCGAGGATTGACGAATTATTTGACTAGATAGCGGGAGCTCAGTATTTTTCTAAGATCGATCTTCGATCTGGATATCATCAGTTGCGGATCAAGGAAGAGGATATCTATAAAACAGCTTTCCACAGCAGGTATGGTCATTTTGAATTTGTCGTTATGCCTTTTGGTCTAACGAATGCACCAGCAGCTTTCATGCAGTTGATGAACAATATATTTCGGCCCTATCTTGATCAATGGGTCGTGGTATTCATTGATGACATCCTGATTTATTCCAAGAATGAAGAGGAGCATGCTGAGCATCTGAGGATGGCATTACAACTACTGAGAGATCATCAGCTATATGCCAAGTTCAATAAATGTGATTTCTGGCTGCAAGAGGTATCCTTTCTAGGACATATTATCACAAAGGAAGGAATTTCTGTTGATCCTTCTAAGGTAGAGGCAGTGAAGAATTGGGATCAGCCTACCAGTGTGACTGAAGTTAGAAGTTTCCTAGGCCTGGTAGGCTACTACAGAAGATTTATTCAAGATTTCTCCAAGATTACGGTACCTCTCACCCGATTAACCCACAAGGAGAGCAAGTTTGATTGGTCAGAAGCATGTCAGTGAAGCTTTCAGACTTTGAAGGAATGTTTAACTACTGCACCTGTATTGGCTTTACCTTCTGGTGAAGGAGATTTTGTGGTATACACGGATGCTTCAGGTATCGGTTTAGGCTGTGTACTCATGCAACACAGGAAAGTGATTGCCTATTCTTCTAGGCAGTTGAGGAAGCATGAAGAGAACTACCCCGTTCATGATTTGGAACTAGCAACAGTCGTGTTTGCCTTGAAGATATGGAGGCATTACTTGTATGGAGAAACATTCACAGTGTTTTCAGATCATAAGAGTCTGAAATATTTATTTTCTCAGAAGGAACTCAATATGAGGCAGCGAAGATGGTTGGAGTATTTGAAAGACTTCGACTTCTCGATTGAGTACCATCCTGGAAAAGACAATGTTGTGGCGGACGCATTAAGCAGGAAGCCTATAGCTAAATTGTCAAGTCTCATGTTACAAGAGTGGAAGCTACTGGAACAATTAGCTAGTCTGGATCTGAATGTTGACAATGATCGGGTTATGATTGCACAGATTCAACTTAAACTCGAGTTGTTGATGGAAATCAAGTCTTTGCAAGATAATGATCCTGAGTTGGTAGAGATCAAAGGAAGCTTGAGCAGCAGACCTGATTTCATGATGGCTGATGATGGAAGATTGCTATTTCAGGGTAGAACTTGTGTACCTGATGTAGCTGAGATCAAGAACAAGATTCTAGAGGAAGCTCATAGGTCCAAATACACCATTCATCCGGGAGGCACTAAAATGTTCAAGGATTTGAAAAGATCCTTTTGGTGGCCGAATATGAAAAGGGAAGTTGCGGACTTCATGAGTAGATGCTTGGTTTGTCAAGAAGTCAAGGCTGAACATTTCAGACCGGCAGGAAAGTTGAAACCACTCGACATACCCCAATGGAAGTGGGAAAGCATTGGCTTGGACTTCATTATGGGTCTACCTAGAACTCGTGGTGGATTTGATGCAATATGGGTGATTGTCGACTGATTGACAAAGTCAGCTCACCTTTTATCCATTAAGTCCAAATGGACATTTGATGTATTAGCTGCTTTGTATTTGAAGGAAGTGGTAAGGCTCCATGGTATACCAGTCAGCATTGTGTCTGATAGAGATCCCAAATTTACTTCACATTTCTGGAAGGGACTGCAAGAGTCTTTGGGTACTCGTCTGAATTTCAGTACTGCCTTTCATCCACAGACAGATGGACAGACTGAAAGAACCAACCAGATAGTGGAAGATATGCTTAGAGCATGCATGATTGATTTTGGAGGTGTGGACGTCAAAAAAAGAAGAGAAGAGAAAGAATGTTCCTGCGGCACGGACGTCTCGACACCCCGAGAGCGAGTCGAAGACGGAAAGGCCGAACAAACCCCATACCTCCTCCAAGCAGGATGAATAGATATATGCTCGGTGCTCTGCCACCCAACGAGAGGCCCTTCGGGTTGAAGAGACAGCCCCGTCTCCCAAGTCGGCAACGCCGAAGGCCGAATCAAAAGAAACTCAGGAATTCGAACGCATGGTCGGCATACACCGGAAATCACTCGAAGCCCTGAATCGAGACTCAGAGGCTCACAACTAAAGTAACACAGGAGGGCAAGCATCTGTCCGAATCGCCACTAAGCTGGGAGGGAGCCCTTTGACGCTTAAACCGACGCGGCATAGCCTTAAACCGGCGCGCCCCACCCAAGGGGCCTTAATCTGGCGCGCCCCCTTACTTATGCTTAATCCGGCGCGCCCCTTTACATGATGCTAGTCCGACGTGCCCCTTTATGTGTTGTTAATCCGACGCGCACAACACCGTGCCGGTTTAACTCAAATTCCATCCCATCCGCCAGCCGATACCCTATTTTCACATCAGCCTGGTGCCTAGAGTGCATTCAATGCTCTGAAGCCCTGTCTCTATGGGCATTCAATGCTCTGGAGCCCTGTCTCCACCTCTGTTCGACAAAGCAACTGTATCGACGGTGAAGGCAAGCATCGATGGGGGGAGTAGCAGCAGCAGATCTCCCGGCAAACCCGCAAACATCCCGTCCTAGGAAGAGCGCCAGTGCACGGCACGAATCAGCATCATCTAGCACAACAACAACGTTGTTGCGAACAAGGCAGAGGTGGCAGGAGTTTTCTCCCCCACTGTCCATTCCATATATACTCTACCTGCTCCACTGGAGAAAAGGGAGAGAAGCTTGAACCCCCGAAGGGCGACTGAAAAGAGAAGAGAGGGCCACCCGAAGAGAAGAATAAGCTTCATCCCCGTGCCGGAGAAGAGAAGAGAAGAGAAGAGAGGAGAGTGAGAGTGAAAGGTGAGCTCGGAGGGGGGGGGAGCTTGTGCTCTGTTCCCCCTCTCCCACTGATGTATCTCCTCCTCTTGCCCCCTAAATGTATTTCTCTCTGCCCTCGGGTAGATCCCCCTTCTGTATTTCGACCTTCCCCTTTTTTTTGTGGATGAATAAAAGGAAGTTTGTTGGCAAGCATGATTCTTGGCTTTAGCTCCCATCCCCCGCTTTCTCCCTATCTTCCATGCATCCAGGGTCTTTGAAGCCTGCCTCTCCGTGGCATGGCCTTCGAAGGAACCCACATGAGGGATGAACATTCATGGCCCTCTTGAGGCACACATTCATCCCGCCTACGAAATCATCACCTGTAAGCTGCTGGAACTCTTGAAGGCTGGTCCTCGAGTCTCCACAGGCACTTATGGGTTAACGGAGGCCTCACTCCGAGTTTTGAGATTCACCCTGGAGCTTTGCTCCGTTTGGTGTTCCCCTATTTGTCTCTGGCAAGTCTCAGTCCGGGGGAGGTGCTGCCCATTTTTCGTCAGGAACAAACGAATCAAACTAAACTCTCCGAGGGCCAAAGCAACCTATGCTTGAAGCCTCTGCATCAAGCTGAGCTACCGTGTACAATAAACTCCTCCAATAAAACACTTGAGCCTTCACGCTAATTTACCTTAACAAATGATCAAAACACTTAAACTCTCTTTCCACAAGCTTAATCCATCAATAAGATGAATAAATCAATCAACAGATTAACTTGCAGTTGAATGAAACAAGAAACAGAGCCAACAGAATAAAAGAAAGCCTCATAGAAGCTTAACCCGGTGCCCCCTAATCCGACGCGGGCTAATCCGGCGTGCTCACCCCCCGTGCCGGTTTAACTCTACACTCAAATCCACTTCCCAAATCTAGAATGAATAGTGCCCTGGCCCCTCCTATTCCGGCGCGCCCCTTGGTTTCCTTAAACCGGCGCGCCCCGTTTTAGTGTCCCTATTCCGGCGCGCCCCTTGAGCTTCCTTAATCCGGCACGCCCCTCCCTTGTAACACCGTAATCGGCGCACACCCCCCTTGTAACACCATAACCGGCGCGCACCCCCTTGTAACACCATAACAGGCGTGCACCCCCCTTGTAATACCTACACCGGCGCGCCCCTCTTCTCTCGTGCTCGCCTCCCTTTGTCGGCGTGCTTAAAAAGAAAGAATAATTAAACAAAATAAAGATCTTTAAGCTAATAGATAAAACCAATGAAAGGGTTAGGAAACCAATAATTAAAAGTTACCCATGCTTCAATTAAAATTTTGTTCCGGGGGCGCTGCCCCCGGAGACCCCCGCAAAGGGCGCTGCCCCCTTGACCCCCGCGACTTGACCGGGCAGGTCGAACCCCGCGACCTGACCGCGCAGGTCGATCCGTGTGCGAGGGCGCACAATGGCGAGTTCGGGCTCCACACCTAATGACTCACTTCCCCGGATTGTGCGTGAAGAGAAAAGCAATGACGCCCCGTGGCATCAGACGTGGTCCTCGGAAACCTCGATATGGCCATAGTCCGCAACCACCTCGGGCCAATAGATCATCAGCTTGACTCACCTCTATCAGGATCCAATCCCGCATCCACATTAACCTTGCCGTATCTGCGGCAGACATTCGTACGGTTTTGTCACCATCTTTTATGTTACAAACACGGACTTCTATCCGAATGAGAAATGGTCCGTTAGTGACCGACATATATATACTGGGATTTAATCCCGCACCTGCATTAAACTTGCCATACTCACGGCAGACATTCATATGGTTTGGTGAAGAGAAAAGTAATGATGCCCCACTAGATCGGACTTGGATCTCGGGAGCCCCCGCCCGGACGTGACCATGATCCGAACTTATCCCGGGCCGATAGTTTGTTAGCTCGACCCGTCTTCATCGGGATCCGATCCCGCACCCACATTAAACTTGCCGCACCTACGGCAGACATCCGCATGGTTTTATCATCATCCTCGACGCTACTAATACAGACTTCCGTCCGAATAATGAATGGTCTGTTAGTGACCGATATATATATACTGGGATCTAATCTCGCACTTGCATTAAACTTGCCGTACTCACGTCAGACATTTACGCGGATTCACTCCCGTCACCATCTTGTTTTCTATACGGACCTTTGTCCGAAAGTAAAATGGTCTGTGTATGACCGACAAAATCTGAATGGAACGAGACGGCTCTCGTCTTCCCCAAACCCTATGGGTGGGGATATCAATAAGACCTTCGTGAGTCACGTTTGGACCTCGGGTTCGCCCCAACCATGGTCCTCGCCTAACCCACATCCTGGGCCTATAGCCAGCTATCTCTATACACATCTTTATTTTGGAATCTAGTCCCAGGACACTTTCCCGCTGCCCTTGGCATTGGAAATATTGACGACGCCCACGCGAGCCCGACTTCGACCGCGGGGGGCCCACCGCAGTATGGTCGTAGCTTGATCTTGCACCGGGCCGACAAACTTATCGGTTTCCGACCGCTCTAACCGGGATTTAACTGAATGTTTCCCGTCCCTTTGAACAATAAATTTATCGTACACCGGCATACATATGCTCCGGTTTTCCCAGTGACGATCACGACTTTCTGAAGCCGGACGCTCATCCGAATATCAAAATGGTCCCTTGAGTGACCGATGTAATTCGAATACTTGCTTCCCTAGACATAGGGCTTTCTGATTGATTCGAGACCGCTATCGGCTAGTTTCTCTCGATATAATTTCCTGGCTATGCGGCCCTGATTCCCGGCGATTAATCAAGGGTGTTCCCCTCTCCGAGGGGATGTAAATAACGCCGTGACTTTTATGGCGCGTCGGGTTCCAGTCCCGACACGAACCACACAATCGTCTGATTAGTCAGATCTAGCGCACAATAAATCATCACTTTGTGACTGGCACGCCCACGCACTTAATAAACGAATAAACCTACCAAATAAATCGACTTAAAGAAACAAACAAATGAGCGTGTCGAAAAGTGCATCCACAGGAGGAAGTTGGAATGACCATTTGGATTTGATTGAATTCACCTATAACAACAGTTATCAAACCAGCATTCAAATGGCTCCTTTTGAAGCATTGTATGGAAGAAGTTGCCGTTCCCCATTGTGTTGGGACGAGGTAGGTGAAAAGCAATGGCTTAGACCGGATCTTATTTCAGAATCATCACAGAACATCCGTATTATCCGAGACCGGTTACAAGTGGCTCAATCAAGACAGAAGAGTTATGTCGACAATAGAAGAAGGGCATTGGAATTTCAAGTTGGCGAGCATGTATTTCTGAAAGTCTCTCCTACAAGAGGGATTCGAAGATTTGGCATTCATGGCAAGCTGAGTCCGAGATATATTGGTCCGTTCGAGATCCTGGATAGAGTGGGAGAGGTTACTTACAGGCTGGCTTTAACACCTCAGTTGTCTGGCGTACACAATGTTTTCCACGTGTCTATGTTGCGAAAATATGTGTACGACCCCACTCACATCATTCAGCATGTGGATTTCGAATTGAAGGAAGATTTGACCTATGAAGAAAGACCTATCAAGATTCTAGACCGGAAACAACAGCAACTCCAGAATCGTTCCATATCTATGGTCAAAATTCAGTGGAGTCGGCGTGGAGCTGAGGAAGCTACTTGGGAGTCTGAAGATACTATGCGGAAGCGGTATCCCGACTTATTCTAGGTGAGCTAATATTTCCCTATCTCTGTATTAACGTGCAGTGAATTTGGAGGACCAAAATCTTTAAGTGGGGGAGGGTGTAATACCCCAAATTCTTATAGATATTTAATTATAAATTTATTTGAATTTAATTAGAAATTATTTGAATTTATTTGAACTTATGGGAATTAATTCGAAATTAATTAGATTAATTCTTTAATAAATGGAATAAGTCACATTGTGACTATTTTCTAAAAATCCACAAAAATCATATTCTTGTAGAATCAATTACGTTTAACAATTTTGTCTTCTATGACTAAGCCTAATAAAATTATTAACTAGGCCGAATCAGTGGGATTAGTCAAATTTTCACACTTACCTAACCAAATTCGTGCTCAATAGTAACCACCACCTTAAAACATCAAATTTGAGCTCATTTCTCAACCAAATGAGGTGATTCTAGGGGAAAATGAAAGGTATTAAAGAGAGGATCATTTCCCCTCTCATAATGTCACGAAATTTTGAACTTATAGGGAGCATTCGGTCGGGCATGGGCTAGGTCAACTTTGGCGGCGGTAGTTTGAACACGCCACTTCAAGGGACGATTCCTCCCTTCCTGGAAGGATCCAGAACATGTATAAACTATTAAAAGAAAGCCCTATGTGTCTATTTTCGTTTGGGAGCAGTGGTAGTCACAGAGGATTCCGATCTAGAGAGATCTCTCGCGTTTATTGGAGGAGTGTCCGAGTTCATGGGTTTTTCTTTGGCCCTCTTTGTTCCTTCGATTAAGGTAGGTACCCTTGACCAAAATCTACACATGAGTATACCATTTTGATCCTCTCGGAGAGCTCTTTCCATTGGTAGTAAAAGCCCCAAATTCTATTAGGTGTGGAGGGAGATATTGTGGAAATAGTGAAGGGCTGTCAAATGGGCGTTCTTCGTTCTAACTTCTAAATCTCTCTTCGATTGAGGTAGGTTATAACAGACCAAAATCTAATTAACATATATGGTTGTAATCAGCAGCACGTTAGCTTTCATTTGGCGTAGAAAGCCCTAAATTTTATGCATCATGTTTAGAGAATTTCTGATTTGAGTAAGAGCATGTCTAGACGTGGTTTATGATGTATTCTTTTGAGTTAAATCTTGATTTCGAGTTATTAATCTTAATCCCCATATAGCATGTCATATATGGTTGGAATCAACGTCGAGTAAGCTTTCTTTTGATATAGAAAGCCCCAATTTTTATCGACCATGCTTAGAGAATTTTGTGTTTGATTAGAAGCATGTTAAGACTAGGTTTTTAAGTGTTCTTCCTAGATAGGTTGTGATTTCGATTAGTTTTCCGGTGAATTTAGGGTTCCAAACCCTTGTATTATGACCCTAATATGTCCATCAAGAACCTAGGGGCATGGGGTTAAGATCTCAGTCCAATTAGACCCCAATTAGGTGAGATTTTTCTATTTTACGGAAGTCACGTTCGCATCTGCGAACGCAGGGGTCGACCCATTGGGTCGACCCGTACACCCCGGGGGTCGACCCATACACAGACATGAGTCTGTCCGTGCGAGGGTCGACCCAATGGGTCGACCCACACACTGGCAGACCCCTGGTTTTCCAGGGGTCGACCCATACACCCTGGATTTCCAGGGGTCGACCCAATGGGTCGACCCATTTCCTGACAGCCCTGGTGGGCTTGTTTTCGACCCGAGGATCAATCCGGACCGTGAGGGGATCGACCCATTCAAGCCTAGTCTAATTGAAAACTATATTTTGAGGAACCAATGACCCATACATGCAACCCTATGATCTCAAAATTATGCCCGGTGTTCCTCAATCCAAAATTGAAGAAATGGTCCAAGTGTATAAGCCATTCCGATTACCATCTCCACTTCAACGCACACAATGGTTAATTAGAAATCCATATAATAAAAAGGTAATTGTGAAAGTAAATTGATGTAATGTATTACTATCTATTGTCATTATTGGCTTGTTCTAGTATCTTGAGTTACCATCTTATAATTAACTTATCTCTTGAAATTGAGATTTCATAATAATTCATGAATCAAGGTATTTTTAAATTACTGTTAGGAAATCAATTAAAAGCCCTTATACCCCGGTAGAATAGACTAATAGCACACTAACAATCTATATGGCATTACGACCATTAAACCTAAACTGCTGTCCCTTAGTGCGATTCTACCCGGACACTCTATCCGGCAAGTTAGAATCCGCCACTTTGAGACCCGTATGACCCGACTACGACATGGAAATTGTGACCAAATCGCTGAGTTATAAGACACGGATCGACTTGGGCTAATCAGCACATGAGTAGCTCATAGTTGACCGCTTGTCTCCATGAACGCTCTAGTGTAGTCCGTATAAGTATCGCAATTGTGTCTTAAGTCACGTACTGCTTACTTACCTGAACGGCACTGTCAACCGTTCATTCTTGACCTCGTGGACTGAGATTTGGTCTAGTTCTTGTAATACGGCCAGTGGTAGCCGTATGTCCTGTCAAACGGCCCAGAAGTGACCATATACCGAGTTTTTAAGTTAATGAATCCAAGGACAGGTTAGTCCTTTAAATCTTGAACTTCTGACAAAAATTCCTCTTATTAAATTGGCCATTTAACTTGACTGAATGTCTAGACAACGTGGGATCTTGGATCCAATAAATCAATGCCAACGCATCATAAGGGCCCGGTCTGGTGTTGGGGAGAGCGCCCGAAAAATTATTGAGCCCATGGGATGTTATAATGACATGGTGAGGCATTGCACCGAGTGCATGACTAGTGTGACGTCTATGACATGAAAATCTCATGTTACTCTTGTTACTTGATCGTGCTTGAAATGATGTTTAAATTACTTGCTTGTTGGCCAATTCTCTATTACTATCTCCTGTTGTAAATTCTTGTACTTGTTATCTTGTTAATTCTTGTCATCATATATTTCTTGACCTTGCAAGATCTTTTATTACGTTGTTTCATTGTATCATCATTTATTTCTTTTATTAGCATGGCATATGAAAATGTAATTAAATTGTTAATCACGTAAACTTGCCTGTTATTTCCTACTGAGCGTCAGCTCATAGTTGTTGTTTCCCCCCTTTCCAGGCTGTTCAGGTGATGATGTGCATACCGATGGGGAGGGGCAGGAGTGATATCTTTGAGTGCACCAGTTTAGAGTTGGAGTTGGCATAGTTATCCTACTTGTAGTTGTGCCTTAGAGTGTGTTTAGTTTCAGTTATGATATTATTGATTGAGTTGTTATTGTCTCAGTTTGTATTAAGTTGGTTTAAGGATATTGTACTAGATTTGGAATATTTCATGATCAATAAGTTATATCTTTTCTTAGCACATGTGTAATTGTTTAGTTTAGAATATTTATATGATTTCTAGCTAGTTTCTAACTGTACGACCCGATATTCCGCGTCGGGGCGTGACAGTGGGCGTATATTGTACATCCTTTGATTTTGTTAAACTCAGAACATCTGTGTGTGTGTACGGAGCTGTGTCTCCGTGTGGTTGTCGTGTCCGGGGTACGTTCCCCGAACGTGTGTTTGTGTGTGTGCTACAGTGCCAGCGTGTTGAGGCAAGGCCTCGTGTGTGTATTACTGCGGAAGCAACGTTTGTGTGGTTGGGGTTCGTCCCCTTATTGCTACGAAAGTAGCGTGTAGTGAAGCCTCACCGGTTGGGTGAGGGGTGGATGTAGGGAGCCTGTCGTGATCCCGAACCACCTAAAAATCCTTGTGTCTTGTGTGATTGTCTGTGTGATTGTCATTTCTTCTATCTCCGTTCACAAGTACATTATATAGGTTTTAATTCACTACATAATCACACACTGCTACGCCCGTAATCTGTGTTGAGTAAAATTTCCCTATTAGTCACATTGTTATTACGAGTGAGATCGGAAAGCTTGAGAGAATGTTTTAAATCTCACTTAAGTTTTGGCTATTAACATTGTTAATCTTAATTCCACTGTATTTAGTTAGAAAAGTTTTTAAAATCTGCCATCTTGGCAAGGGGACAATTCAACCCCCCTTCTTGTCCGCCATCTCTCTGGGCCAACACCCCTCTTTACTTTTTGAGAGGGTTATTGAGGATGGTTTAATCATGGCTCAGCTGGGGGCTGAGATAGAGGATCTCTTTGTTCGGCTTGCCAGTGAGGAGAAGTCCCTTTCTCGAGTTCGTGTGGAGGCTGACCGGAGGGTTAGTCAGCTGACTGCTGAGCTAGAAGTCTCTAGGCAGGAGGTGATTTCGCTCCGAACTCAGTTCCAATTGTGCCAAGAGGAGTCTTGGTCCTTGGCTGAGCGGCTAGCCCAGGCTCGTTATACAATCGACCTGAAGTGCAAGCTCCTAGAGGAGGAGCGCCAGGCTCAGGTTGATCGTGACGAGCGATGGAGGGCCGAGCGGGAGGATCTCTGTGGCCGGGTTCAGGATGCCGAGCGATTGCAAGGGGCAGCCGAGATCGCACGGTCCGAGGCTGAGGTGAAGGTGTCCGAGACCGAGGCCAAACTATTTGAATCCGAGCGAAGGATTGCCAAGCTGGAGGGGGAAGTGAAACGAGCTGGAACGGAGTCGGTTGAGTGGTATAGGAGCTAGGAAGGTTACCATGCTACCCTTGATAAGGCGGCCTTTTCATATTATGAACCAGGCTACCGTCGAGGACTGCGGAAGGGATTCACACAAGGTTATCACCGAGCGATCATTGAGGCACATCATCAGGTGAGTGATGAGCTTATCTTTCCTTCTGGGCAGCGCTATGATTCTGATGCAGATACTACCGACTCTCCTTCTTCGACGTCGAGTGACAACGGAGGCAGGGCGACTTCTCCCTCGTCCGGAGGATCGCCGACTCTGGTTCCCCCTTGGGGGCGCTCGGTCAAGGCAGTTCCCACACAAGTGGGTTCAGCGTCCGGATTGGCCGCCGTCGAGGATACCAGGGGCAGATCTCTAGGCGGGGAGGATCCTGCGTTGGGGCCTCAAGAAAGGCCGGAGACCTCAGAGAATGCTTCTATTTCCATAGACCAGGAGAAGGATGGGCTCGACGAGCCAATTCTTTCCTTTCTTTTCATTATTCTTAAACATTGCCTTATAAGGTCTCTCATTTCCATCTATAACCGCAATTAATGTTCGGCATTGATTTGGCTATCTCTTGCCGCCTTTTGCGTACTTTGACCACCGTATCTGTAGTTGTTGGAAAGGTGATCTTGCATGCAGATATTTTGCGTGCGGTGGTTGTGACATTGCTAGCACCTTTCCAACTTTCCCATGGAAGGGTTATTTGGGGGGAAATGGAGTAACTGATCTTGGGGAAGGGTCCCCGTCTTTCGCATCCTTTCGAGGGGGGAATTAATTGGGGTGAGGGTTTCCTTTTTGGCCTATAAAAAGGTCTCGAAGGGCGCCTTCACCCCCTCCATGTTCAAGGTGTTGCCGTAGTGCTCCTTTCTTCTCCCCTTTTCTCCCTTCTTGCGAAGTGTCTGTTTCTGTGCTGGGAGGTTATCAGTGAAACATGGCAGGCGATGCGGAAGACGGTAATCTTGGCGGTCGCCACAGGCGCTCGTGCTACTTCGGCATGGAAGAAGGGACAGCGATGGGTGGGCGGTGTGCAAGAAGGGACAGCGTGTAACAGCACACCTGTTCCCGACCGCTGGACCGCCGCCACCATCTTTGGAGGAAGGTAGAAGCGGAGGGAGGTTCGAGGAAACAGGGCGTCCGGCATGGCGGCCCCGCCCGGCTCCTTCCTCACCTCGGCCCGCTTCTCCCTCCTCTTCTCCCTCTTATTTCACTCTTTGGAGGATGCCTTTATCCTTGCTCGCACCACTTGAGGGTGCTTACTTTCTGTTAGGCTTCCGTCCCTTCCAAAGAGTTGGCAGAGGAGGCCTTCTCTTGTTTTCCTTCTTTTTCTTCCTCTGATACCTCTTTTTTTTGTTGTTTCTGAGTTTCTCGAGCAAACGAGGTCAGTTGCCCCATTATCCGAGCCAGTTTCTACACTGGGTAGAGTCAGTTGCTCGGTCTGGGGGTGCCAGCCATGTCCGCACCGAGTCATCAGCTCATGTTGTAGTATCAGTGGATGTAATTTTTGCTCTTGATATGTGCTGTATTGGCTATGGCCTATCTGATGTATGAAGAGACATTAATGAAAGAAAAATTGTTGCCATTTATTGCTTACATGTCTGTGAAAAGCTCAAAAGTAGAACTTTCGTAATGTTGTTACGTTCCACGTCCGGGGGATAGGCGCTCCCTCCATGGTAGACAATCGATACGCCCCCTTCCCGAGCGTCTCGACCACTCGGTAGGGACCTTCCCAATTAGGGGTCAGCTTCCCCGCCGCCTCCAATGGTCGAGAGGCTTCGGCTTTTCTTAGGATGATGTCTCCTGGATGGAAAAGTCTGTCCTGGACTCTAGCGTTGTAATATCGAGTAAGACACCGCTAATATTCCATGGCTCGGATGCTCGCGATCTCTCTTATCTCGCTTGCCATATCGAGGTTTTCTAGCAGTTTCTGGTCATTCGCCTCGGGTGAGAAGTTGATAACTCGGAGAGATGGGCTACTGATTTCCAAAGGAACCACGACGTCCGTGCCATACACCAACTGGTAGGGAGTTTCACCGGTGGCGGTTCTGGGAGTAGTTCGGTGCGACCATAGTACGCTTGGCAGTTCCTCGAGCCAATTGCCCTTGGCTTTCCCGAGCCTAGTCTTAATGCCTTTTAGTATAGCTTTGTTGGCATTCTCGACTAGCCCATTGGCCTGGGGGTGGGCCACCGAAGTGAAGTGGTTGCGAATGTGTAGGTCGGCACATCTGCTCTTAAAATAGTTTCAGTCAAATTGCCGACCATTATCGCTCACAATCACCCGGGGAATGTCGAAGTGACAGATAATCGATTTCCAAACAAAGCTCCATATGACCGACTTAGTAATTCTGGCGGTGGCTTCAGCTTCTAGCCACTTGGTGAAATAATCAATGGCGATGATGACGAGCTTTCTCTGGGCCCGGGCTGTTCGGAATGGCCCCATGATGTCAATTCCCCACTGAGCGAAAGGGTATGGCTCGGTGAGGGTAACAAGCTCTGAGGCAGGCTGATGGACCAAGTGATCGAAACGTTGGCATCAGTCGCATTTCTGAACGTAGGTCAGGCAATCGCGCTGGAGAGTGGGCCACCAGTAACCCTACCGTAGCAAGATCCTGGCGAGCGATCTTCCTCCCTGGTGTGCACCGCAGATGCCTTCATGGACTTCCTGGATCACATGGTTGGCCTCTTCGGTGCCGAGGCACTTGAGGAGAGGGCCGGAGAAAGTCTTTCGGTATCGATTTCATCCAAAATGACAAAGCGCCAAGCCTGATGTTTCATCCTCCATGCTTCGTGACGGTCAGGGGGATCTTTGGAATCACGAAGCCAAGATATATACGGGGTTCGCCAGTCGCTGGGTGATACCCGATCAACTACCATGAGCTCCGCCTCTATGCTGGGTCGCTCTAGCTTTTCGAGGAAGACCGATCGATTACCTTCTGCGAGGGTAGAGGAAGCCAGCCGAGATAGGGCGTCCGCCTGGGATTTTTCCTCCCGACTTATCCGGATAACTTGAGAACTCTCGAATAATGGGGCTATTCCTCTTACCAGCTGAAGATATTTGATCATCGGTGCTTCCCGAGCCTCGTAATCGCCGTTGATCTGGCTGGCGACCAGCTGGGAGTCGGTGTGTATCTTGACCCGTTCGGCCCCTAGTCGACGTGCCATCCTTGCTCCCGAGACTAGAGCTTCGTACTCGGAGATGTTATTGGACACCGAGAAGTTGAACTTCAAGGCGTACTGTAGTTCTGCGCCTTCCAGGGATCGGAGTATGACGTCGGCGCCACTGCCGACCGAGTTGGAGGATCCGTCGACAAAGAGATCCCAGGTTGGCCCAGGAATTGGCTGATGGGCTTCTTCGGTCGGGACAATACTTTCTGCGATGAAGTCTGCGAGCCTCGGTCTTTTGATGGCCGAGCGGGGACGATAAGAGATGTCATAAGCCCCGAGCATTATATCCCACTTGACGAGGCAACCTGAAGCTTCAGGGTGGGCCAGGATCATTTTGAGAGGCTCGCTGGTTAGCACGATGATGGAGTGTCCTTGGAAGTAGGGCCGGAGGCGGTTGGTCGAGGCCATCAACGCTAGTACGAGTTTCTCGGCTATGAGATATCGTCGCTCGGCCTCATTAAGCACCTTGCTGGTGTAGTAAATCGGTCTTTGTACTCCTGCATCGTCCCGAACCAGGACCGAGCTCACCGTGGAGGGGGTTGATGAAAGGTAGAGGTATAGTGTTTCTCCCGGGATTGGCTTGGACAATACCAGGGAGAGGTCAAAAACTCCTTCAGTTCGTAAAAGCCTTCTGACATTCCTCGTCCTAGGCGAACGTGGCAGATGCCAATTTGGGCCGTCTTAATAACTTGAAGAAGGGTAGGCATCGTTCGGCCGCTCGGGACAAGAATCAGTTAAGTGTAGGGATCCATCCAGTCAGGCGCTGGACGTCCTTGACGCAAGTGGGCGGCTGCATGTTTAAGATGGCGTGTACTTTATCGGGGTTGTCCTCGATCCCTCGTTAGGTCACTAAGAAACCCAGGAACTTCCCGGACCGGACCTCAAAGGCGCACTTAGCTGGGTTGAGCTTCATATGGTACCTCAAGGGAGTGTCGAAGGTTTCTGCTAGGTCGGTGAAGTGATCCTCGGCCTTAGGTGTCTTGACGATCATATTGTCAATGTAGGCCTCGACGTTCCAACCAAGTTGTCCTTTGAAGATGTGGTTGATCAGCCTTTGATATGTCGCTCTGGCGTTTTTTAGTCCGAAGGGCATGCGAGTGTAGCAGTATACGCCGAAGTCGGTGATGAAGGCTGTCTTTTCAATGTCTTCAGGATCCATCCGGATCTGATGATAACCGGAATAGGCATCCAGAAAACTAAGCAATTCATTGCAGGAGGTTGAGGCGACTAGTTGGTCGATGCTCGGCACTTGACAGCATTAGAGACCCCGTGCAGCGTCATCAGGGCGTCGAAACTATCGTTGTGGTCGGCGGGATCTCCCTGGCCGTCGTATGACTTGAAGGTCAGCAACGGAATTTCGGGGGAAATCTCAGCCTTTAAGATGTGATTGGAGAACGGGGATTGTTCTTCGTCCTCCTTAGTGGAGGTTTTCTGCAAGGCGCGGAGGGTGCGCTCTTGCTCTACGAAACGCCACTCAAAGTCTCGCAGTTGGAGGGACAACTCCGGTTGTCGCTGGACCGAGAGACTATGGGGGCACCCTGGCTGGCTGCCACGTCTCTGTTCGGGGGTGTCATTTTTTGGGAATGGTTGACGCGTCTTGGTCCTTTCTCTCCTCGGGGTGGAGGAGGCTTCTTGCTCAGGCGGGGGGACGCGAGAGGGTCCTCTTGACCTATTACGTATAAGTCGTCGTCCCTGAAGAGTCAAGTGGCTTCCGACAGTTTGTTGTGAAGCTTCTTCGCGAGGGGGGCTTTCCCGGGGGGGGGTCGTGACTTCTCTTCCCTGGCCGCCTGGGTTCTCATTAATTCTACGAGGATGTCCAATTTTGCATTGAGGGTTTGGAGAGTGTCAGGATTCCCATTTGGGGGTAGTCCCCTGTGGGCTGGAGGAGGCAGCTCGCAGGTGAGGTCGTTGGAGGGGTGAGCCTGTACGGGGGGGTTAGGCACAGGCTCCTCTCCCTCGCCTGCCATGGCCTTTCTCTTATCGCCGGTGGTCCTTCTGCCAGAACTTCTTCTCACCATGATGGCTCTTTGTCCGCTTCCCACAGATGGTGCCAGATGAAGAGGGGTGATCTCACGCCTACCCTGAGGTAGAGGATCTCTGGTTGTGATCACCACGCTTGAATAACTACAAGGAAGGAAGCATGTCAGGGGTGCCCAGGGGAGGAGTCCCTGGGGATAACCCACTGATGTTTAAGTCAGCAAATTTTGTAGAGCACAAATGGAGAGAAGGTGGCAGAAGAAGAAAGGGGCACGAGATGTCTCTTCATCAAGAAGTGTGGTGGCTCTTGCTCAGGATCATGCCTTACCTCTCCGGAGGGTCTCCATGGGATTTATATTGTAGCCCGTTGTGCGTTTGAGTCCCAAGAGTTGAGGGGATTATGGGGAGGTTACGTCCTTATAGCGGGCTCTTTATAGCCCAAGGACTCTTGCTCTCCCTTATCCTTTAGAGTTCCCCGTCTCCGCCGGGTACGTAACGGACACTTAGATGAGCTTCCAACGGTCGGCCCGAGCCTAAACACTCGCTTGAGATATCATCCCGAGCGATAAGCACATAGCTCGGGCAGGTTGTTATAGGTCCCCATAGGGGTCTTCCCGATTGACCCGTTGCTCAGGCTTCGGACCCTAGGGCCACCTAGGAAGCGCTGTTCCGAGTGACTGTTGGGCTTAAGGTAAGTGGGCCCCGACAAAGGCTGTCACTTTAGAGAGCTGGGCCTGGTTGGGTCACACTTGACCTAATTGGGTGGTGCTCATGGGCGGTATATTTTCCCCCTCTCCAAGACAATTCTAAAAATAATATTTCTTCTTGATGTTGTGCCACTTGGTCCTCCATTTATTTGCTGTATAGCTCTCCATCTTTGGGGTTCATCTTCCATTTATCGGGAGGGTATATGAAGGATTTGCTCCTAATTCGCATAATCTCCCCAATTGTTATGTGATTCTGGTTGATGAAGATATTGAGTAGTTTATTTATTCCATGAGTGCTCTTGCCGTGAAACCAACGATAGGTGTTTATTCTTATCATACAAACAAATAGGGCTTTGTAGGAGTCTTATTAAAGAAAGTGGATTTGAAAAAGAGCATATCTTTGACATTCAGTCAGAAGATTAGGAACAAAATGTAGTAGGTATCTAGGGTCTATTTCAGGGAAAATGGAGGTTGAATACTAAGTGGAAGGAGACCTGGGTGCCCTGGGATGCTCCCCCTCAACTGGTGTTACTTCATCAGTAGCTTGACGCTCCCCTTGAGTATACGGCACAGAGATGATGTGCACTTAGCTTGGAGAATATGAGGAGGTAATATTTCAGAGAGAGAACCTTACTTGGTTGAGGATGCTGTGCGATAGTCTTTTCTCGACAAAGAAGGAAGAGCAGAACTTGAGTAGGAGTTTTCTTGGTTTGGATGTGAAGGTGGAAGATAGAAATGTAGTTTTATAGCTTTATTCCCTTGCTTTGAGCCTTGAGTAGAGGTGTACTAATGACATGATTATTTATGACACGCTTTTATTTGAGAATGGAATATGAAAGATGGACAGTTGAATATTTATTGCTTAACTTTTTCCCACCTTTTAGTTGGATAGTCGCTTATTCGTGAGGAACTTAGATGAGATAGCATTATTTTTGGAGTGATGGGATATCCTTTCGGAGATAGGCACAAGCTAAGATAGTCAATATTTTTAATTTTTCCGTATAAACCTTCACAATTCATCAATTGATATAATGACATACCTTCAAATTTTTGAGCATCTACTTATTCCAAAGTACACATCCCTAATTCTCTATAAATTGTAGTGAACCTTTCTTTAGGGAATGGTTTGGTGAAGATGTCAGCCAATTAATGTAAGGTATCTACAAAATTAAGCAAAATATTGCCATTGCTAACATGGTCTCTAATGAAATGGTGGTGTACCTCTATATGCTTTGTTCTTGAATGCTGGATAGGGTTGTTGGTCAAGTTGATGGCACTTGTATTGTCACACATCATTGGGATTATGTTAAGCTTTAATCCATATTCTTCTAATTGATGTTTGACCCATAATAACTGTGCACAGTAGCTACCAGCTGCAACATACTCAGCCTCAGCCATGGATAGTGCTACCGAGTTCTACTTTCTTGATGACCAGGAGATTAAGCATCCTGCAAGAAATTGGCAAGTACCACATGTACTTTTTCTATCTATTGTACATCCAGCATAGTCAGCATCTGAGTAGCCTATTAAATCATAAGAACATAGTTTTAGATACCATAGACCTATATTGGAGGTTTTTACGAGATATCTGAAAATTATTTTAACATGAATTAAGTGAGATTCTTTTGGACTAGCCTGATATCTAACACACATATATATACTAAACAAGATGTCAAGTATACTGGTTGTTAAATGTAGGAGAGATCCAATCATACCTCTGTATCTTTTTTGGTCTATAGATTTACCTGACTAATCCTCGTCCAGTTTTCTAGAAGAGCTCATGAGAGTGGACAGGTGTTTTACATTTTCAAATCTAAATTTCTTCAACATTTCCTTGCAGTATTTGATTTGACAGATGCAGATTCCTTCCATCATCTGTTTGATCTATAGATCGAGGAAATAGCTGAGCTCCCCTATCATGTTCATTTTGAACTCTCCCTACATTAACTTTTCAAAATTCTTACATATTTTGTCATCAGTTGCTCCAAAAATAATATCATCAACATATATTTGAGTAATTAAGGTTCCTGAGTGGTTATTTAGAATAAACAGTGTGGTGTCCACTTTACCTCGTTGGAACCCATTGTTGACACTCATTTTCAGCTTACAAGTCAGGTCTTTCTCTTATTCATCTTTTATGATGTTCCAGATTACCCATTATTTTAGAATCTTCCTTGATCATATTTTGAGCCCATTTTTAGTCCATTTCTTGGCCCATTAAGCCCTGGAGGTTATTTTCCACGAGTTCCACATTTTTGGACCTATTTTCATGGTCGCGGCCTATCTACTGACCGCATCCATTGAGCTACGGTCGACTATCAAACCACTTCTATCTTAAGTTCAGTCGACCCATGGCCAGTTCTATCGACCGACCATAGGTCTGTTGACCTATATGGGCAAGTCTATCGACCTATGCCATTGTTTGTCGACTGATTTTTGGTTTCCCCCTTTGGCGTGGTCGCAATCAGTCGTACGACCGCGTTCATCAAGTCGCGGTCTCGCGATAGACCGCGTTCTTAGTCAAAGTTATGTTCGGCCCTGGCTTCATTTTTTCCGGTCGAGGACGCCTTAGAGTCCTATTTGAAGCTTCCTACTCTGAGGATTTCGTGCCAGATCAATTCCTAACCCTTCTAGGGACCTTATCTCATCATTATCCTACAGATTTATCTCTCAAAATCCTATCTATCTAGGATTTATCCTCCAACTCTGATCTAGGGCTTCTAAGGTCTATAAATAGCCTCCTAGGGCCATGAGCTCGAAGAGGGGGCATTTTTGGATCTGGGGCGAAGCCATGCCGTGCTGCTACCTCTCTTCTTCGACCCCAAATCGACTAGGGAAGTTCTAAGTCCTCCTCCTTTGGGTTATCTTTCTCTTTTTCTTCTTCTTCCCTGCACTATCTTCTTTTATGCCACATCTCTTGCATGCATGCACGTTTTCATATCTCTGTTCATCTGCATTTTTACTTCAAGCATACACACAAACACACACACACCTATCTTTTGTTCCCTTCTACAGGGGTTAAAAACTCTCCCCGGTGCGTTCTTCCCCCCTACTTTCATGTTTGCTTTCTATATGGGATTGATGCTACACACTTTCTTGTTTCTAATGAGTTTTCTTTCTCTTGTTGTTGCTTTGTTTCGTAGGATAAGTAAGCATAGACGCGAGGCCCTTGCTTTCTAGACGGTTGGAAGGCGAGGAGGAGCTAAACCACAAGTTCCCGCATCTCCGTGTTGAACGTGGTAGCACATAGGGCCACGTTCTTCCTGTCGCGGTGGGACTTACAATCGCGTCCCGAGCCAATAACCCCTGGGCTATTCTCTGGCTATCTCTTATAGTTCCAAGGTATGCAGCATTGTTAATAAGTTCTCTTCGTTCTTATGCTGTTAACCCTTGGTGGCGATCATGCTCCGTTCCTTCCCTTTCTTTATCGCCCCTCCCCTTTTCTTATATTACACTTATTGCTTTATCATTGTTCGAGGGTGCTTTCTTTGCCTACACCTCTTTTTCTGGCGATTACGGTGGGACCTCTAGTGCCCATCACCCCACTCTTTCTTTCTTGCTATCCTTGTGTGTGTGTAGTTCTGTTTAGAGTGCATATCATCGGGTTTTTCATTTAGTTTTCGTTGTTTTTGGTTCTATTAAGGGTCACGGCATCCTTAGAGACCGCGTTAATCATAATGCGGCCCTTATGGAGACAATGGTCAGGCTCTGGAAGCCCAGGGGCAGCCCCTCAAGTACGTCATTCTCTTGGTTGTTTGATCTGGTTCCTAGCTTCTGATTGTGATTTTTTATAGTCCTGCATTTCTGTTCACCATATTCTTCCTTCTCTCCTATTATTTGCATCCATCTTATTAAATTGAACTATTTTTCACATTACTTCATATTGATTTGCTAGTTTCTAGTCTATATTTGCATGCACTCCGGTGCGCTTAGGGCCATGCATCTTCTCATGTTTAGTTCTTCATACCCCCTTTGGTGAGTGTATCCCTCTCGGTCACATATTCCTTGTGACCAACAAGGGGACTCATCCGAGGACCTCCGTCTCCGCGAGCCGTGGATTCCCATATGGACGCCGAGTAGGTTTTATGTTTACATTCGTGCGAGAGAGTTAACCTTAGGTTAACCCAGAGTTTAGGGCCCCTTTCCCTTTAAGATACATATCCCTTGAGGGAATTTGTGCTTAATTAATTCATTAAATGGTCTATTGAAACTCATAAAATAACTTAAGGTCCAACTTGTTTGCCTCAGGTGAGATCCCTCGCATATTATTTTTGTGTGTCTTTGGGCCTCATGATATAACACGGTTTGGTGGAAGACTGCTGTCAGTGGAGGCGGTTGTCTACAAGACCGTGTCCACATCAGGTCCCCTTTGTTATGTTTGTTTTACATTCTTGGGGTGTTCTTCATGCTTTTGTGTGTTATTTTGTCATCATTAAGTCATTCCATCGTGGTCACCTTTTTTTCATTGCATTGCATTCACTATTGTATCTAGTCTTGTATGCACCAGTCCGTTTCCCAGAGCTTCGTCGCGGTCATTCTGGGGACCGTGTTTGTTTTAAACACGCCACCTGTTCAGGCCGTGTTCCTATCTTGAGTGTTTTTTGCCCATTTTCCATAGACTTATCGCGATCGTCTAAATGACCGCTTTCTGTTAGACGCGGCAGGTCTGAGAACTGCGTTCACTCCCATAGGTCTGCCCTCTTCATCCCTCATATCGACTTCCCTGGTTGTATTTCACGCTGTTTTTTTGTATTTAGGTAAGTCTCCACCTCTCATGGAACACCACCTTAATTCCATGTATCCTCCTTCCCAATCTTCTTATTCCCATATGAAATCTTCTTCCCATGTGGGCCCTTCTTCCCGTGGTCCCTCTGACTCTTCTGATGAGCAAGCAAATCTCATGGCCCATATATTTTGCCTTGTTTGCCAAATGGACCCTACTCAAGCCCAAAAATTTCTTGCAAATCATTTCAATGGGCCTTCCCATGCTGCTATGCCAATTGGCCCATATCATAATACTCAATCTAAATATGTACATCCTTCTGCTCCCGGAATGGGTCTTTTCTCTCCTCAGTCCAGATCCTCCTATCCGGCCCAATATTCCACTCCTGGTCCAAATTCACAACCCTTTTCTCAAGCTGGCCAGCATTATTATTGATCTCTCCCCACCCAGGAGATGATTTCTCAGGCCCAACGCTAGCTTGATGAACTTCAACGGCAGATCTATCCTAAACCTTCTTTAAGTGTTCCATTCGCATTCCAAAATCTCCGTCTTCCACCACTTTCACAAATTCCTACTTATCATCATTATGGTGGAACCAGTGATCCATATGTGCATTTGAAGGAGCTTATCTATGAGTCGGCTCAGTTTCAACACGACCGCTGCCTAATGGCTTATTTGTTCAGTCTATCATTATAAGGCCCGGCTTGGGATTATTTTTTCTCTCTGCCGCAAGATCAAGTTGTGAATTTTTAGATTCTTCAAGAAAAATTCATTCAGCATTATTAAGACCAGGTTGGGTCTAGGTACTCAGTTGTGGATTTGGCTCAAGAGAAGATGAGACCCGACGAGGAGTTCTCTACCTTTGATGATCGTTGGCGCCATATGGCCGCACAAGTCCCGGGACATATTCCGGAGAAGGAGCATATTAAGATCCGTATTTCTAATGCAACATCGCAATATCATTTTATCTTAGCCTTGAATGATATCACCTCCTGGCAACAGGTTTATAGTCGAGCCCGCTTCATTTGCCATCAACTCCAAAGTTCCCTTGACTCCGAGCCCCCTACATCCACGTATACCCCTCACCAGCCCTCCATGAGTCCGCCATCCACATATACCTCTTGCCAATCCCCCACGAGTCCACCATTCACGTATACCTCCCACCAATGTCCCATAAGTCAACCCTCCTTAACATACCAATCCTCCACAAGTCAACCTTTTGCTATCCCAAGTCAACCATCTACTATCCATAGTCAGCCTTTTGCCTCCCCATATCCTCATCTGTCTCAAACCTCTGTCAAGGGAACGCCAAATCCCGAGCAAGTGGATGCCGTCCACTACATACCTACCCATCTCATTCATCATGCATCTCTGCATAGTCCCTCCGCTAGCCGCCACGCACCTTCGTCTCACTCTCTGCAACCCTCTCCTCCATCCCATACCCCTCAGTACCCACCTTTCCGAAGCGGGCTCGTTATCCTCTGTTGTTGGAGTCTCTCTCTGATGTCTTTAGTGCTTTGATGGCCACTCATGCATTGCAACTTCCTCCGGTTGAGTCTTGCCGACCCGCGGTTGGAAATCAGCTCCAATGTAGTGCATTTGATCATCAGCAGGGGCATTTGGTTGGGGACTGTTCCGAGTTTCGAGATTATGTTTATGATCTGGAAGTTAAGAAGAGAATCAATTGGCCTGCTATTTGCAAAATTGTGTTGTATCTTCATAGCAAGCAACAACAACAGCAAGCATCGTCCAGGCAGCCGTCTCCATCATTGCAAGACCTGGGGCACCCCTGTGGTTCTTTATCTAGTGCTGCACCTACTCCATCGCCTCTTCCATCACCTACTCCATCACCTAGTCCATCACCTACCCAGTCATCTCCGTAGCCATCTCGGCCACCATCACCTGTTCCATCACCTATCCCATCGCCATGTCCATCTCCGTTACCTCCAAAAACCCAAACCTCTGCTCAGGCTAGTTCCTCCCCTTCCTCCTCCTCTCCCATTGTCACTACTACTTTCGCTCCTGATGTCGCTCGGCGTGTCGTGTCGATACGTCGACAGTGGACACTACGATCCTCCTCTTCATCCTCGCCATCACCGACACCATCTTCGTTACCCCCATTGCCCTCATCATCACCTTCATCGCTCTTGCCAAGGCCACTTAACCCATTGCCATCGTCTTTGTCACCTACCCTTCCAAAATCACCTAACCCATCGCCTTCATCGTCTTCACCTTTCCAACCTTCATCTCCATCATCGTCCGAGCCTGACCAAGCATCACCTTCACCTTTACTTTCACCCTCACTTACACCCGAGCCTGTCATTGCCACTATATCCACACCGTTACTAGAAATTGCCATACCCATTGAAGCCTCCTCACCGTCCAAACCTTCTACCCCCACTTCACCATCTACTTTCGCCCCACGGAGTGGGTGCGCACTGCCTATGGTACCCCTTGGGTTTGGTCCCCAGGGAGAGAATGAGTCAAGTCAGGACAGTTTAGTACCGGTCGTGCATTTCAAGATTCATGATTTTATCTGTCGCAAGTCGATTCTTGTCCTTGTCTCCGGCTATTTTGGGGATGTTAAGCATACACTCCCGATGATGACTGCCAAGAAGAGTTCTCTTGCATTAATGTCGGTTCCTTCACAAGCGAGACCGGTGGCAATCTCGTTGCTCGTCGGAGGGTCTATCATTGACGCTATTGTCACTTCTCACTCCATTACTGTTCAGATTACTGGTCAAGAGGGGTTATCTACCCAGATTATGCTAACACGCCTGACTGCCCGAAAAGCTATGGATTCTATGTTCAAGGGAAAATTTGCCGTATTATCGAATTTTTCAAAGGACATTCTATAAATGTTATGCAATCTCTCTCGGTTTATCGGTAAGTCGGCCGCGTCAATGTCGCGCATCACTCTCCCGCTGATTCATTCTGCACAATTATCAAGGGGGTTATACTTCATGCCTGACCATCGAGTGGAGTTACCAAATCTCATGCTCCTCACACCAGCTGACAAAACTCCATGGATTCATGTTATTTATTTTAAGGAGTTAGTTAGCATCAAGTGCCTAAGGGCAACTGTCCCGACAAAGCTGCATGTTCATGACCAGGCCAGGCCATCTGCCAGATGGGCCCGTTATTTAAGATGAAAATGTCACAAGCCAAGAGGTTCGAAGGTCAAAACCCAATCTAAGCAGGTCCATTGTAAAGAGATTTTGACTAAGAAAAGATGAAGGCGCAAGTTCAAGGGCCGTCCATTGTGCACTCAGGGGGTCACTGCTCCTTCTTATTCATGTTGCTCATCATTGCTTTTGTTCAGTTCCCACCCTTGGGTGGTGTATCTCCCTACTTCCAATCCTATGTCCATAATCTTCTCCCCTCTTCTTTGGTCCGTAAGCCCTCATTCCTCTCCTTTTCATCCGGAGCCGCCGGATCTTCTTCACCTCACCAATTCTATGCCTCAGTCTAATTTCTCTTCCAATTTCTAGTCATCTTCTGATTCTTCCTCTTCTTCTCATCCGGAGCCTTCGGATCTTTCTAGTCCTTCCTCTCTGCTACACCCCCGTTCTTCCGTAGATCTTCATCTATCTCCGGATTTTCCTCAGTCTTTTGCTCATTTCCCCAAATCTCCACTATCGCGTCCTTTTCTTCCAGAGCTTCCGAACTCTACCAATTCTCCTGAGTCTTCCCCAATTCTGTCGGATTACTCTTTTCCTTTGCTTTTTCAATCTAATTATTGTTCTTCTATTTCTTTTTTACCTCCCTCTTGGGGTTTTCACCCTTTCTCGTGCTATTTTCGAGGCTTTAGTCCGCCTTAATCTCCGTTAATCTTTGGTTCTTATGTAGACCGTTCCTTGTTATCAGGGTCTCTGTGCCCTCGTGAGGGAGTTCTAACCCTCACCTCTTTTCCTTTGACCCTTCTTCGTTTAGTTTGGTTGTGTTTGCCGCTCTTCTGTGTCAAAGAATCTTCAACTCTTTGCTACCCTCTCCTTCTTCATCCTGTCAAGCAAGGAATGCAAAGCTCACCGCTCAAAGCGCTTCAGGATGCTACTTCCACCCCATGTATAGCAAGGTATCTTTTGATTACGTAAGAATATGCTATCATTTCTATTATTTCTATTTTCTCCTACGCATGGTTATTATACTGGTTCCTTACCACGTTTGAGTGGGTTATAAGTTTTAGTTAAGTCAAGTTTAGTCAAAGTCTAGCTCGCTTCTGCATCATCCTAGGCTAGTGATAGCTCCACGCCGAGAGTCCCAGTTTCTTTCCCCGGTCATTAAGGGTGACCTTTGAGCCTGGTTTTCACACCACACGGCAAGCTATAGCCGACTCCTTTGATGTAACACCATTGCTGCTTTGGCCATACTTTGGGTATGCATAAAGGCCTTTTCTCTTCTCTGCTTGGCCGAGTTCAGGGGCAAGAGATGGACGGGCAAGATGACCAACCTAGGCGCTCCCTGACGAGAGGTCTCAAATAGGGGCACTCTCAATGACCCTTTCAAAATATGAGCTTTCATGTGAAATCTAGCCAGCGAGGGACATCAAATCAAAGCAAAGTCAATAGAAAAATTATGAAAATCAAAGGCATGGCAACAATGGCAGTATAGTTCCCCGCGGGATGTCATGAGCCCGGTCGTATGCGTGCCTAATAAGTGGGTCAAAAATCAAAGACACAAAGTCCTGGCACAACAAACTATATCTCTTAAGGTAAGTGCCCTAGATAATCCTGATATCTCCTATCCTGCATAAAGTTTATTCCCATTCTTTCTTTTGTTTCTCCCTCTTAGGCTGGGTTGTATCCTAGGTATGGCCTTAGTAGGGGCACTGTTCCTTAGAGACGGTTGGTTATGGTGAGCCACCTTCAAATGCACGTCCTGCTCAGGGAAGTCTTTAATGGAAGGGGTAGGAACGATGACCTCTAGCTAGTAGTATAAGCCCGCTTGGGTGTTGCAGATAGCTCAAAAAAAAAGAAAAAAGGAAAAAAGAAAAAAAAGAAGAAAAAAAGAAAAAGAAAAGGAAAGAAAAAGGAAAAGGAAAAGAAAAGAAAAATAAAAATAAAAAGAAAAATAAAAAGAAAAGAAATCCAAAAATATGTGTCATTTGTTCTCTTTTTCATGCATCTTTATTTTTCTAGCTATTTTTTGAAAACATATATAATTTATTCGTTAAGTGTGCAGGTTGCAGGTCTTCAAGCTTTCCTCATCTTTCGCTCTATCTCTTGTTTATCCTGTTCACATCTTTCGATCTGTCTCAATTCTTCAGCCTTTTTGCCCTTAATCTATTCTGAAGCTCATGTCATTCTCAGCTTTCGTTCGTCCTACTTCATCATGTCTCCATGAGAGGGTTTTGCCTTATGTTTATGAACCTGACAGTGCTGCTTCATCTAATCTGGGGTTTCAGTCGAAGCATATTTGTCATTTCTTTTGGTTGTCTCCGCCGTGTGTTTCTTGTCCCACCGCGTTTACTGTCCCATCGTATTATGTTTGCTGCCCCACTGTGTTTTCACAGTTCCACCATGCCTGTTGTTCGTTTGCCTATGATGATCTGTCTATGTCATGATGTGGTATTATGTGGTTGCTTTGATCAGTGTTTTGTGGTTGTCTTATTTGAAAATCCATAAAAATATGAAAAATAAAAAATCCCAAAAATGCCGTTTCGCCTGTGCAGGTAAGTCAGGTATGGCTCTCTATCCCTTCTCTTTTTTGCATTACTATATGTTATCTCTATGCTATTATATTCTCTCAAGGACCAGCTAGTTCTCCATTTGTTCTGGGATCTAATGTTCCCCTTTACCAAAAATGATGATGATCTAGGAGCATCCGATTAATCGTTGGATAGGTCGTTAGGTTGAACAGGGTGGGGAACGATGGATTCTATCTCGCACGCCGTGGTTGCAAGAAGACTCTTGACCCCAGCTTATTCGGTCTAGCAATATTATCCTTGAGTACTTTCTATTTTCTCTTTTCTTTGCATTCATTTTTATGATTTCTTTATTTTAGCCCAGCATGTATCATGTCATTTTGAGCATTCACGCCTCGTAATTCTTTAAAATTTCTCCTCAGCAATGGTTGATTGTGTTTCATTCTCTAAAATAAGAGATCCTCATCCCACTTTGAATTTGAATGTCTTCGCTGATCTACTCGCTTGGTTTAGTTGGCCAGTATGATTCTTGTCTGGATTTTATCTCATTTTCAATCCTCTTTAAGATTTTTAGCCCTTGCTCTTCTGATCCCCTCATTGGCTCTGATTGTGTCCCCTAATGAGGACAATTGTGTTCTTTTTTCCTTAGTTAGTTAGTTCTTTAGACATGTGTCATCCGCGTCAGCTGTTCCTTGTGGTTAGTTTGATGTTTTCGAGAGAATTTCTATCGTTTGTTGGTTGTGATGGGTGTCTTTTACCTTGATGCCCGCTTTTCAGTTCACTTCGTTTCATCTTTGCTTCATCTCCATTTCATGTCTCTCTTGCTTTTGCTCTATCTCCATTCCATTTCACCTTCGCATCGCTCCCACTCGTTCCCTTGCAGAGCGGACATCAAGGAGGGACATCTGTTAACACCCATTTTTAGTTTACAAGTCGGGTCTTTCTCTTATTCATCTTTTATGATGTCCCAAATTACCCATTGTTTGGAATCTTCCTTGATCATATTTCGAGCCCATTTTTAGTCCATTTCTAAGCTCGTTAAGCCGTGGAGGTTATTTTCCACGAGCTCCACAGTTTTGGGCCTATTTTTATGGTCGCGGCCTATCGACTGACCGCATCCATTGAGCCGCGGTCGTCTATCAAACCACTTCTATTTTAAATTCAGTCGACCTATGGCCAATTTTTTCGACCGATCACAGGTCTGTCGACCTATATGGGCAAGTCTGTTGACCTATGCCATTATCTGTCGACTGATTTTTGGTTTCCCCCTTTTGCGTGGTCGCGGTCAGTTGCACGACCGCGTTTATCAAGTCGCGGTCGCGCGATAGACCGCGTTCTCAGTCAGAGTCATGTTCGGCCCGAGCTTCATCTTTTCCAGCCAAGGGTGCCCTAGAGTCCTATTTGAAGCTTTCTACTCCGAGGATTTCATGCCAGATTGGTTCCTAACCCTTCTAGGGACCTTATCTTATCATTATCCCATAGATTTATCTCCCAGAATCCTATCTTTCTGGGATTTATCCTCCAACTCTGATCTAGGTCTTCTAAGGTCTATAAATAGCCTCCCTAGGGCCATGAGCTCGAGGGGGGGGGAGCATTTTTGGATCGGGGGCGAAGCCATGCCGCGCTGCTACCTCTCTTCTTCGACCCCAAATCGGCCAGGGAAGTTCTAAGTCCTCCTCCTTTGAGTTATCTTTATCTTTTTCTTCTTCTTCCCTGCACTATCTTCTTTTATGCCACATCTCTTGCACGCATGCACGTTTTCATATCCTTGTTCTTCTGCATTTTTACTTCAATCATACACACAAACACACACACCTATCTTTTGTTCCCTTCTACAGGGGTTAAAAACCCTCCCCGATGCATTCTTCCCCCCTATTTTCATGTTTACTTTCTATATGGGATTGATGCTACACACTTTCTTGTTTCTCATGGGTTTTCTTTCTCTTCTTATTGCTTTGTTTTGTAGGATAAGCAAGCATAGGACGTGAGTCCCTTGCTTTCTAGCTGGTTGGAAGGTGAGGAGGAGCTGAACCACAAGTTCTTGCATCTCCGTGTTGAATGCGGTAGCACAGAGGGCCGTGTTCTTCTTGTCGTGGTGGGGCTTACAACCACGTCTTGAGCTAGTAACCCCCGGGCTATTTTTGGCTATCCCTTATAGTTCCAAAGTACGTAGCATTGTTAATAAGTTCTCTTCGTTCTTATGCTGTTAACCCTTGGTGGCGACCACTGTCTGTTCCTTCCCTTTCTTTATCGCCCCTCCCAGTTTCTTATATTACACTTACTTATTGCATTATCATTGTTTGGGGGCGCTTTCTTTGCCTACACCCATGGCTTACCAAAAAAGAACTTAGCCTTTCGTACCATGATTTAGGAGCTTGCTTTAGTCCATAGAGGGCTTTATGGAGCTGGTATACATGATTCACTTGTTCTAATTCTTCAAATCCAGGTGGCTGTTCAACGTAAACCTCTTCTTTAATGTAATCATTCAAAAATGTGCTTTTGACGTCTATTTGGTACAATTTGAGTTCTTGAGCGGCCGCATAAGCCAGAAGTTTTCTTATTGCTTCAAATATGGCTACAGGGGAAAATGTTTCATCATAGTCAATTCCTTCTTCTTGAGAGTATCCCTATGCCACCAGTCTGGTTTTATTCCTTGTGATTATTCCTGGCTCATCTAATTTGTTTCTGAGCACCCACTTGATTGCAATACTTGGGTGATCCTTTAGCCTTTCTACCAAACTCCACACTTGATTTCTAGTAAACTAATTTAACTCTTCTTGCATGACTAGAGCCCAAGCTTCATCAGTTAGAGTTTCATCAATATTTTTTGGCTCTACCTGTGAGACAAAAGCCAAGTAATCATAGGTAAATAAATGTCTTCTAGTTCTTACTCTAGCGTATGGATCTCCAATAATATTTTCCTTTGGGTGGCTTTTGGCATATCTTTATTCTTTGGGCAGCCCTTGGTCTACTTTATCTTTTTCTGATTGCAATCCCTCTAGTGGTGGATCGCCTTGTTCTCATTTTTGAAGTGTAAGATCCTCCATCTATTTAGTTAGTTCATCTACATCTTCATCACAAAGGGACCCTTCCCTTCCTTTAGAAAGAGAGTTAGTCTCGTCAAACTTGACGTGTGCAGATTGTTCAATAAGAAGTGTTCGTTTATTGAAAACTCTATAGTGTTGAGTCTCTCCAAGTGATTTTGATGATAACAAAATCCTGGACATGCTTTCCATCTCATGCCGTGCATATTTGATCAAGAGCGAACTTAGAATGTATTTGAGGCTTTTGTGCGTCAGTGTTTTTGGTGTTAACAAAACTCTCATTTAGTTGAGGTTGACCATATCATAACCTTGGCATGGCCAATGGCTTAGCACCATTTAATTACAAGTGCAAGCACATGTACACTCTCAAAGCCATTTCTATCACAAGCTAATGCACAAACGAATCATGTCTCACAATGCCCAGAACAAGTCAAATAAACTCAAATTAAATGGAACAAAATGAGGACACAAAGTATTTTGTATGTGGATATGATTTATGGGCTAACCGAATATGTTTTGCAGGAATTCCAGAGTTCGGTCGACCAATCCTTCCAGCACCCAGAACTATGTAAAATTACAGAGTTCGGTCGACCGAGGGCCCAGGATCGGTCGACCGAATTTCCCAGCGCTGAAAAGTTACAGAATTGTCATAGTTCAGTTGACCGATCGGACATTTCGGTTGATTGAACCCTTCGAGACAGCCTTTGTTGACCTTGTTTCAACCAACGTGTTCAAAGCCTCTCTTGTGGACTTTTGAGTCCCAAAGCCTCCAGGCATGCCTAGATTCGTGGATCTATGTCTGGGCATGTCCCTTGACCAATCAAGAGATATAAAAACACCTCTTTGGGCAAAGTAACCCTAATGACTCAAAGAATCAAGAAAAGGCTGCTAAGTGGAGAAAGAGAGCTACTGCAAGCACTGCATAAACAGTGATTCATCCAAGGATTCTTCATCCATCTCCAAGTTTTTCAAGTTCAATATGAAGCCAATCAACCTCAAATCAAGTGAAGAAGCAAGCCTTGTTCAAGATCTGCATCATATACTCAGGGGGAGCCTAAATAAGAAGTTCTTCCTTTGTGTTTCATTCTCTAAAGTGTTTTGTGCTTCAAAGTTGTGTTCCTTGTAATCCGTAAACATTCGTGTGTGTGTGGTGAAGTCCCGCGATCAATGATACCCAAGAGGGGGGTGAATTGGGTGTTTACAAACTTTTAACAAAATCTTGCCCAATTCAAACAAGTGTGAAAAATAGCCGAATGAAAATATAGATCTATATGTAAACACTTAGATCTAATAAAATCTATCACACTCAACCGATCTTAGGTACGGTGACGGAGGTGAAAATTCGAAGATTCTACTCACGCAAGATGTTATCTTCCTGACAAGGTTTGCCTTGTCGATCCGAACCCACCTTTTAATATACTCGAGATTTAATATGAGAATGATAAATTATGCTAGATCTAACTCAAACAAAACAACCAAATAGATCTACGTGTGTACTACACAGAATGGAGATAGAAGAAAAGGAACAAACCACACAATAGACAGTGATTCTTAGGTGGTTCGGATGCAACAACGGTAACCTATGTCCACCCCTCACGATCTGTGAGGATTCACACACTATCTTGCAAAGGATTATAAGATCAATACACACACACACACACACACACTTGTGGAGAGTACGGAACTCCCACGACGGTGCACACTCACCAAACCACACACAGATCTGAAAGATCCATGACACACACACATAGATCTAAACAGATCCACACACACTAGAATGTTTAGAGATTATACATAACAACACTTGAAGCTCAAATAGAAATGGAAAGAGAAACACTAAAAGAAAAAATTATTCGAAAGCTCCCCCTTAGTGGATGAAGATTGATTTGGATGAAGCTTGCTCCACAGCTTGATCTTCTCTTGAATGGCTTCAGGATGATCTTCAAAAGCTTGGAGATGGATGAAGAAGTTCTTCCCCGAAACACTATTCAAGGAGCTACAGTGGCTCTTCTCTTTCTCTCCTTGATAGCCTCCTTGAGTGATTAGGGTTTTTGACCCCAAAGTGATATTTTTATAGATCTTGGATGGTCAAGGGACAAGCCAGGAACCAGATCCACAAATCATGACATGTCTGGTGACTTTGGGATTAAACAAACCCAATAAAAGGGGCTTCCCATGTTAAAGAACACAAGTCAACAATTGCTACCTCGAAGCTGGCGGTAGACGGGACTACATGGGGCGGTCGACCGGAATTTTACAGGAATGAGGCTTTCAACGCTGGGAAAACCGATCGACCGGCCCCTGACCGACGGTCAACTGCTACCTGGAAAACCTGCAATTTCAATGGAGTTAGCCAATGAATCATAATCCGTGAGCAAATTATCGTATGACCATATCCTATTCCAAACACTATGAATTGCTTGAAATTATCCAGGGCATTTCTTGAAGCATGGTAGATTTAGGCATTTGCATGATTAAGGAAGGCTTTGAAAGTAGTTTAAGCAAGTTATTACTTAGATTGTAATATCAGGGTTTTGTTATCATCAAAATCATCTGGAGAGACTCAACAATCTCCCTTTTTATGATGATGACAAAACTCTAGATTACAAGAGTAATGGCATGCTTTGAAAACCACATTGCGTACGGGTAGTGCATCAAACCAAACATTCTTCATCGTACAAGGCAGCGCAACCCATTCAATATATGCAAGCCATTCAACATTTTGTTTGCCAAGAAGGATGGGAAATGAGAAATAAGAGTCAAGAGCCAATCACATTATTTCAAAAACCAAGTGCATTCATTTCATCATTTCATTACAAGGTACATTGATGCTTGAGAGAATGAATGCAAGACTCTAGACCCATGCGACAAAACAAATGCAGAACTGACACAATGATCCTCACCAATGATCATGCATACAAACATATGAACATACCAACACACACACACACACACACACACACACACACACACACACACACACACACACACACACACACACACACATATATATATATATATATATATATAAGACCTGCACTACTACTACTTCTCCCCCTTTGGCATCATCAAAAGGGGATAGGATAGATGAAATGAGGACCCAAAAGGCACAAGACCAAAGGACAGCAGTCTAGAGGGAGGAAGCAAAAGAAAAATCCTCATGGGACATCTGTAGGAGGCTGATCCTCTGGAGGAGGAGGCTGATATCCAAGGCAGCGGCAGATGTCTTCAAGAGAATGATCTTGAACCTGAAGACGATCCTGAATATGGCCAATGGAGACGTCACAGGCCGCATCATGGCACTGCATTCGAAGAAGTGTTAAGTTCATGAAATGGAAGGCATGGCTGGAATCAGCAACGCTGTCTGTGAGGCTAGTCATATGTGTGGAGAGTGTGGCCATCTGAGTGGAGAGAGTATCCAGAACAGTAGAGAAAGAATCTATGCGACTTGACATAGTGTCAATCACATTACCCATAGTGTCAACGCGATCCCCAAAGGTAGAAAGTCGATCCCCAAAAGTGTCCACACGAGTCTCTATTCCAGTAAACTGCCTGTCAAAAGTCTCATAATTTACCCAAGAGTGTTGTGCGGCCCCCTGAGTAGAAGACTCTCCATGATAGAACTATGGTGGAGGAGGTACCTCGGGATCCATATGATGAGGTGAAGGTGGAGGAGGCTGCTCCTCAGCCTGAACTGGAGGGGGGACATCCTCTTGACCTTGTTGCTGCTCTTGTTCTTACTCGTCCTCACTGTCAGCTTCTTCTCCATAAACTGGTATATCTCGACATAGCTCCCCATCGGGACCATAGTAATACCCAAAATCTGTAAAGATCTTATGCTTATTATATATATCATCTTGTCGAACATAAATGAACTGCTCGTTTACCAAATTGATCCCAGCATATATGAAGACGCCTGTCAACTGTGAAGCATATGGAAAGGATCACCGGAGATAGGTACGGCAAGTCCCAATCAGATCTGTCATGAGCCAACCCATGTTGATTATAATCCCATTCATGACATTGTAAAACAGAAACCTCTAAACCTCTGTTACTTCATTTCGACTGCCAACCTTGGGATAGATGAGTGAAGTAAACATATGGTGCAAAATCCTTTGCAGTGGTGGAAAATAATTTGCATTCAATGTGATTAAATCACTCACACCATGCACATAATCACAGTTTGGCATGGCAATGAAAGTAGCCTCAACTTCACCATGACCAAAAGTCCAGTCAGCACCCCAGGCCGAGACTCCTAAGGCTCGTCGAAAAAGATCGGGTGTAATATGTAACTCAACTCCTTGAACAACTATATATAGCTCTTCATTTCTCTCAACTAGATTTCCATAAAATTGTTGCACTAGATTAAGATAGTATCTGGTATACCTAGTGACAAAATCTGTCCAACTGTCTTGAATCTCAAAAAGAGCACATAAATCAGGCAGAAGCCCATTCACCTTATTAAAGTCGACCAGTCGGTGGTCGATAATAGGCCGTGGAGGCAAGCGAGGTGCTCAAGGTGGTGCATGAGATTGCTGAGGTGGAGGAGCCGGGGCCTCTCACCTCTGACCACTAGCTTCCCCTTGGGTAGAACACCGAGAGCTCCGTCTAGGCGGCATCCGGAACTAGAAAACCCGGTGGAAACCCTTGAAAGGATGACTCTCGTCCTGGGGGAAGAAGTTGAAGCAAATGACACTCCAAGGGCTTGAAAAAACCTTCTCCACAACCTGGAACCTTGGGAAAAGCTTCACACTTGCACGAATGGCCGAATGGAGTTCGTCCCGAAATGGTGACGAACACGCCGGATCTTGTGCGGGTGGAGGAATGATGAGGTTTAGGGGCTTGGGATGTGGAGATATGTGGTTCTAGGGTTAGGAAATGGGGTATGAGAGAGAGTGGGGGTGTTAGAATGAGAGAATGGGGTGTTAGGACCCCTTATAAGATGGCTCGGTTGAGGGTCGACCGGGCCGGTTTGCCGCCATCGATCGACCGGTGCGGGAGCGGCGGTCGACCGCTAGCCCAAAAATCTCCATTTTTGTATATATTTTTTGTTTCTTTTTCCTTTCTTTTCTTTTTTTTAAAATATGGGGAACATCATCCGACCTTATGATTAGAGCCAACATCATGAAGTGGAGAGAAAGAGAAGAGATGGAGATTTGAGAAAAGTTCTCTAACTCCCCCTCAGGAGTTGCCTTAGGTCCGGCATCACCGGGTCCACATTTATTTAACCAAAGAATATCTGGCCTTAGAAATATTTTTCAAGGAGGTCTATATGTATAAATACATTCAAACATGCAGGAGTATATATGAACACACACAAAGTATTAAAAGTAAATACATACAATATGCATGTTAATCTACCCTTGATGCATATGAGTTTCTACACGTGCAATTCTTATCCTAAGTGCAGACCTATGTATGTATGCTCTCACCCTTGCACATCCCAAGTTCTCTTCTTATCTTGCTAAATTGATCCTGGTTTAGGGGTTTTGTGAAAATATCAGCTAGTTGATTGTGTGTGTCAATGAAATTCAATTCAAGGACCCCTTTTCCTACATGATCTCTCAGAAAATGATGTCGAATGTCAATGTGCTTTGTCCTAGAATGTTGAACAGGGTTTTTGACAAGCTGATTGCACTGGTATTATCACACAAGATTGGCACACATTTCATTTCAACATCCAAATCAAGCAATTGATTTTTGTTCCAAAGTACTTGGGCTCCGCAACTTCCGGCGGCTACATATTCAGCCTCGGCTGTTGAGAGAGCTACTGAATGTTGTTTCTTGGAGGCCCATGAGACTAGGCACCCACCAAGAAACTGACAGTACCGAATAGTACTTTTGTGATCTACAATACATCCGGCATAATCCGCATTGGTGTATGCAATAAAATCAAATGAACTACCAATGGGAAACCACAAGCCAAAGTCTATGATGCCAATTAAGTATCAAAAAATGCGTTTAACAGCCATTAAATGAAACTCTTTAGGACATGACTGAAAATGAGCACATAGACATACACTGAATTGAATGTCAGGGCGGCAAGCTGTGAGATACAGTAGTGATCCGATCATACCTCGAAACAGTGTGGGATCTACTGTTTTACCATTTTCATCTTTGTCTAACTTCGTGGTTGTGGCCATCGGAGTTGACAAAGGTTTCACTTCAGCCATCCCAAATTTCTTTAACAACTCCAGTGTGTACTTAGCTTGATTGATGAAAATGGCCTCGGGTGTTTGCTTCACCTACAATCCAAGAAAGAAGTTCAGCTCACCCATTAAGCTCATCTCAAATTCTCCTTGCATGATTTCTACAAATTCTTCACATAAGACATTGTTAGTGGCTCCAAAAATAATGTCATCCACATATACTTGAACTACTAATATGTCTTTACCTGATTTTCTCGTGAAGAGTGCTTGGTCAACCTTACCTCTTTTGAAACCATTTTCCATGAGGAATGAAGTGAGCCTTTCATACCATGCCCTTGGTGCTTGCTTTAACCCATACAAGGCCTTCTGCAACTTGTATACATGCTTTGGATGCTTTGAATCTTCAAAACCTGGAGGTTGCTCTACAAAAATATTCTCCTTGATGTAACCATTAAGAAATACAGATTTAACATCCATTTGAAATAGTTTGAAGTTCAAAGAGCAAGCATAGGACAGTAAAATCCGGACTGCTTCTAGTCTAGCAACTAGTGCAAAGGACTCATCAAAATCAATACCCATCTCCTGGCTATACCCCTTGGATACAAGCCGTGCCTTGTTCCTAACAACCAGTCCCCTATCATTTAGTTTGTTCCGGAAAACCCAACGGGTTCCTATTATGGGTTGATTCTTAGGACGCGGCACAAGAGTCCACACCTCGTTCCTTTCGAACTGGTGTAGCTCTTCATGCATAGCCTTAATCTAGGATTCATTTTGAAGAGCTTCATGAATATCCTTAGGCTCTTCTTGAGAGATTAAGGCCATCAAATGTTCTTCTTCCACTAGCCTCAGTGACGATCTAGTTCTTACCCCATCTTGAGGATTACCTATGATGTTTTCAGCTGGGTGATCTTTCAAGAATGTAGAAGAGCTGGGCAAGTCGGGGTGCTGCACTTGTTGTTCTTGGAGCGTTTCAATTGAAGGATTTTCATCCTCTTCACTTTTGCTTAGGATTCCTTTAGTTGATTCGTTCTTGGCCTTCGCATCATTTGAACGTTTGGGATCTTCATCTGCATCCATAATTGGAATAGATTGATTGGTCAGCTTCAATTCAGATTCATCAAAAATAACATGAGGACTTTCTTCAACAACTAAGGTCTTTTTATTAAACAATCGATAAGCTATAGAGTTAAGTGCATAACTTAGGAAAATTCCTTTGTCACTTTTCTCATCAAACTTACCTAGGTTGGATTTACCATTGTTCAGGATGAAACAAGGGCATCCAAAAGGTTTAAGATGGGAAATATTTGATTTCTTACCCTTGTAGAACTCATAAGGAGTTTTCTTCAAAATGGGCCTTACCATCGCCCCGTTAATGATGTAACACGTTGTACTTACCGCCTCAGCCCAAAAATATTTTGGTAGAGAATTTTCACTTAACATGGTCCGCGCCATGTCTATCAATGTTCTATTTTTCCTCTCCACTACTCCATTTTGTTGGGGCGTTCTTGGTGATGAGAAGTTGTGCGTGTACCTAAGGATGTCAAAAATACCCGCAAACCCGATTACTCGACCCGTGATGGGTCGGATAATACCCGAATAAACGGATATGGATTCAGGTTCGGATACATTTAAAATACCCATTTCGTATTCGGATAGGGTATGGATTTAGTGCACCCAAACCCGTACCCGATCCGAACCCGCTCTTAATAACTTATTGTGCATGTTAGGCCTATGATTTTGACATGAACCCAATCCGTTGCCCGACTTGTTGAGTTTGTGAGTTTAGACTTCTTGCTAAAATTATAAGGACGTTTTTATAAAACATAAAAATTACTTTATAAAGAAAAGAATTAACCGGATTTCTTTTTTTCTAATTCTCATAAATCTCACATTTCTTTGGATGTGAATGTGGACTCATACTTTATGGACTACTACGGATATCCGCGGATATATCCATACCCGTGATGGATATACCCGTATCCATACCCGCGAAAATAATAGGGTACTATGCGGGTATGGTATTAGTAAAATTTTCACGGATAGGGTATGGTATTGGTCTACCCGAGTCAAACCCGATCCATTGACATCCCTACGTGTACCCCTGCTCTTCAAAAAAATTGCTGAACTCATGATTTTCAAATTCACCACCATGATCATTTTGGTTGGTAGTGATAAGGTAGCCTCTTTCATTTTGGATTTTCCTACAAAACACTTCAAATTCCGTCAAGGCATCACTTTTATTTGCTAAAAATAATACCCACGTAAATCTGGAGTAATCATCAACAATAACAAATTCAAAAGATTTACCTCCTAGGCTGGATGTCCTAGTAGGGCTAAAAAGATCAAGATGCAACAATTCTAGAGGCTGGGAGGTAGAAACAATGTTCTTATTTTTGAAAGATATGCGTGTTTGCTTCCCTTTTGTGCAAGCCTCATAGATTTTCTCACTTTCAAATTTTAATTTTCGTAAATCATTTACCAAGTCATGTTTAGACAACTTGGAGATTACTCTAAAACTAGCATGACCTAGTCTTCGGTGCCATAGTCATGCATTATCATGATTGTTTGCTACCAAGCACACATCATCACCAGAAACATCATCTAGATCAATAGTATAGACATTGTTATTTCTCTTGTCGATGAATCTGATTTCATTGGAGGTTTTATTTATGACAAGGCAGTGGGTTTCATCAAAAATAATGTTAAAGCCCTTGTCACACAATTGGCTTATGCTCAGCAGGTTGTGATTTAAGCCTTTCACTAAAAGGACATTTTCAATCAAGGTTTCAGAATTCTTACCTATGTTGTCAATTCCAATTATTTTACCTTTGTCCTTTCCACCAAAGGCAACTGAGCCTCCATTTTTATCTTGCAGTGTAGAGAACACCTTCTTGTTCCTTGTCATATGCCTTGAACAGCTGCTATCCAAGTACCATTTGCTCCCCCTGGCTTCAAGACATATCTGTAAAAAATAACATTCTCATGCAATTATTTTTGGTACCCAAACGAATTTGGGTCCATTGAAGTTAGTCCAATTCTGCACATATGATTTCTTTGTCCAAGCAGCATGATTTCTATGTGAGTTTTGTCTAAACCAACAATGAGCAATAACATGACCAAAACGACCACAATGAAAGCAATTGACATTTGAGGACCTTCTTGGGAATTGGCGTGGTTTTGGTTGAACATGTACTGGCTTAGAGTGTGAACATGAAGCACAATCATTTCCTTTTTCATGCACATAAGAGTAGTAATCTTGTGCTCAAAAGATTTCTTGTTCTGAGGTATGTACCCCAATCCTTCTTTTCGGAAGTTAGTTTTAACTCCCAACACATTGTCTAGGTTTTGTTTTCCTTTAACAAACCTAGAGAGAATGCACTGCAAGTCAGTCACCTCTTTATTCAAGCTCACATTTTTATTTTCGATTTCTGAAATGGAGGATGTTAGAATTTTTTTTTCATTCTTGAGCTTTTCACAGACTTTTTCAATTTCAGACATTTTACATGATAGCTCCTCTTTGGCGTTTTCAAGATCTGAAATCGTTTGAAGCAAAGTTTCTTTTTCTTCTGTTAACTCAAACCATTCTTGTTCTAGTTTCTCAAATTTGACAAAAATATCCTCATGTGATACATCATCAATTTTTTTTGAGAGTTTTATTTTCAGATCTGATTTTTCTGTATTTTATATACAACTTTTCATATTCTGACTCCCATTGTTCATTGGAAATAAAATCAAGATCAAAATTTACCTTTATTGCGTCATCCTCATGTGCCATAAGGCACAGGCTCTCCACTAGCTCTTGCAGCTCCTCGTCGGACGGTTCGTCCTCTTTGTCGCTCCATGTAGCGACCATGACTTTGGGCTTCTTAAACTTGTCCTTCTTGAATTTCCTCTTCAGATCTGGGCACTCTCCACTCATGTGCCCGGGTTTCTTGCATTCGTAGAAAATGACGTTGTTGGGCTTGCTTGGCTTGCCCTTGGTTTGAACATACTTTCTTTGCCCTTTTCTGAAGTTTCCTTGGAAGTTTTTCTTTCTTCTCAAAAATTTCTTCACTTGACGGGTCAGCATGACAAGGCCTTCTTCTTCATTGCTCCCTTCGCTGGATTCCTCTTCTTGGGAATCATCATCAGATTGGTGGGCTCTTAGTGTCACAGTTTTCTTCTTCTTGGTTTCCTCCTCAACAGTTCTTTTGATGTTTATCTCATACGTCATGAGCGACCCTATGAGCTCGTCTAGAGAGAGTGTGGACAGATTCTTTGAATCTTCAATGACAGTAGCTTTGGTGTTCCGCGCGGATGGGAGAGATCTCAACACTTTCCTCACGAGCTCAGAATTGGTGTATTCTTTTCCGAGACTCTTGAGACCATTAGTAATCTTAGTTAACCTTGCGAACATCTCAGAGATAGATTCTTCAGGTTTCATCTTGAATAACTCGTAGTCTCTGACGAGTAGGTTGGCCTTGGTCTCCTTGACCTCGGAGGTTCCTTCATAGATAAGCCATAATTTGTCCCACATCTCCTTTACTGAACTGCACATGGATACACGAGAAATCTCATTAGGATGTATAGCACATTGCATAATGTTCATAGCATTAAAATTTACAGTGCATTTCTTAATTTCCTCGGGTGTCCATTTTTCTTCATCATCCGAGAGTTTATACAGACCCTTGTCCACAACCCTCCAGATCTCATACTCTTGGGCTCTCAAAAAGACATGCATTCTATTTTTCCAATAGGAGTAATTTGAGTCATCGAAGTATGGAGGATGATGGATGGAATGACCCTCAAGCATCATACCCTTGTTTGCTATTGATCTGGATCTTACTCTAGATCGTTAGATCTGAAAGAAATAGAGCCTTAGCTCTGATACCAATTGAAGTCCCGTGATCAATGACACCCAAGAGGGGGGTGAATTGGGTGTTTACAAACTTTTAACAAAATCTTGCCTAATTCAAACAAGTGTAAAAAATAGCCGAATGAAAATATAGATTTATATGTAAACACTTAGATCTAATAAAATCTATCACACTCAACCGATCTTAGGTACGGTGACGGAGGTGAAAATATGAAGATTCTACTCATGTAAGATGTTATCTTCCTGACAAGGTTTGCCTTGTCGATCCGAACCCACCTTTTAATATACCCGAGATTTAATATGAGAATGATAAATTATGCTAGATCTAACTCAAACAAAACAACCAAATAGATCTACGTGTGTACTGCATAGAATGGAGATAAAAGAAAATGAATAAACCACACAATGGATAGTGATTTTTAGGTGGTTCGGATACAACAATGGCAACCTACATCCACCCCTCACGATCTGTGAGGATTCACACACTATCTTGCAAAGGATTACAAGATCAACACACACACACACACACACACACACACACACACACACACACACACACACACACTTGTGGCGAGTTTGAAACTCCCATGATGGTGCACACTCACCAAACCATACACGGATCTGAAAGATCCACAACACACACACACTGATCTAAACAGATCCACACACACTAGAATGTTTAGAGATTATACATAACAACACTTGAAGCTCAAATAGAAATGGAAGGAGAAACACTAAAAGAAAATTTTCAATCGAAAGCTCCCCCCTAGTGGATGAAGATTGATTTGGATGAAGCTTGCTCCACAGCTTGATCTTCTCTTGAATGGCTTCAGGATGATCTTCAAAAGCTTGGAGATGGATGAAGAAGTTCTTCTCCGAAACACTGTTCACGGAGCTACAGTGGCTCTTCTCTTTCTCCCCTTGATAGCCTCCTTAAGTGATTAGGGTTTTTGACCCCAAAGTGATATTTTTATAGATCTTGGATGCTCAAGGGACAAGCCAGGAACCAGATCCACAAATCATGGCATGTCTGGTGACTTTGGGATTAAACAAACTGAATAAAAGGGGCTTCCCACATTGAAGAACACAAATCAACAATTGCTGCCTTGAAGCTGGCGGCCAATCGGACTACATGGGGCGGTCGACCGGAATTTTACAGGAATGAGGCTTTTAATGTTGGGAAAATCGATCGACCGGCCCCTGACCGGTGGTCAACTGCTACCTGGAAAACCTGCAATTTCAATGGAGTTAGCAAATGAATCATAATTCGTGAGCAAATTATTGTATGACCATATCCTGTTCCAAACACTATGAATTGCTTGAACTTATCCAGGGCATTTCTTGGAGCATGGTAGATTTAGGCATTTGCATGATTAAGGAAGGCTTTGAAAGTAGTTTAAGCAAGTTATTACTTAGATTGTAATACCGGGTTTTGTTATCATCAAAATCATCTGGAGAGACTCAACATCTGGATCGACTCAGATCTGTGGTTGTGTGTGTTGTTCCGTTTAGATCCGTGTGTGTGCGTGGATTTCTTCAGATCTACGTGTGTGTGTGGATCTATCCAGATCCAGGTGTTTGTGTGTGTAGAGTGCTGCATCTGTTGTAGTGTGTGTGTTGTTGATCCAGTTGTCGGATCGTGTTGGAAACTTCATTTCCGTGTATGTGTGTGTTGGGGTTTGTTCCCCATGTGTGTGCAAGTGTCGACCTGCGTGTTGTTGGAGTTTTGACTCCGTGTTGGGGATTTATCCCCGTGTTGATTTTTTAGCAGTGAAGCCTCACCGGGTTTTGGTGAGGGGTGGACGTAGGTTGCCGTCGTTGCATCCGAACCACCTTAAAATTCCTTGTGTCTTGTGGTTTGAGCTGTGTGGTTTGATCCATTTCTCCTACCTCCTTTCCGTGTGATTGTTCATGCATATTGTTCGTCAACGTTTGTCTCTTCAGATCTACCATCATGGCGATAGATCTAATTTGTAATTTAACAGATCTGAACTTCTAATTGCTACTTTATCACATCTGTTTTAAATTGGGTAAAAGTTTCCTAAAATTTGTAATCACCCAATTCACCTCCCCTCTTGGGTGTCGTTGATCACGAGACTTCAATTGGTATCAGAGCTAATGCTCTATTTGTCATAGATATAACGATCTAGAGCAAGATCCAGATCAATGTCTACCAAAGTGTTCACTATGGATTCTCCACCTGTGTTTGATGGCTCTAACTTCGATTTGTGGTTAGGAAGAATGTGCAGTCTTGTCAACTGATATGACCCTAAGCTATGAAAGCTTATCTTACATGGTCCCTATGAGTTACCTGAAGACGAATCAGTCTGGACTGCAGATTATGAGTCTAAACATGATCAAAATTGCTTAGTTCTAAACTTGCTCACTGTTGCAGTTAATTCTAATAGTTTTCCCTTTGTGTTCAGCTGCAGCTCCGCAAAGGACATACTGGATGGCTTAGCCGGCGTCCATCAAGAGAATGAGGACAAATGTCTTATGGCCGGTATAAGTGATCATAGCAGTGATCAGCAGAATGGATCACCCTTGGAGGTAAAATCAGATTCTGAAGATATATCTCTTAATGAGCTATTGGATGCATACAGTGAGCTTGTAAGTAAATATAAGAAGCTAAAATCTGAGAATAAAAAATTGAAAAAGAAGGTTACACAAAACAACTGTGATTCCTCTTGTAAAAAATACTCACATTTAGAGGAATTGATTGAGGCTCATGTGTTTGACATTGAATTTTATAAAGATCAAATTTGCTCCTTAAGAAATGAAAATAAAGAGCTGAAAGAAAAAGTAAATTCAATAGCCAATGATCAAACCTTGATAGATGAACTCATTCGCGATGAGAAGCTTATGAAAGAAAATGAGAAACTGAAGGAATTAAACACGGCCATTTCTGAAAGATTGTTGGTTCTAGAAAAAGGAAAATTTATGGCTGTAAGTAATTGTGAAGATGTGGATGGATTAAAACAGGAAGTTGATAGCCTCAAGAATACCAATGCAGTGTTGAATGTCAGTCTTGCTAATTGTGAAGAAGAACTTGCTGGTGCTGAATTACAAATTACATCCTTAGAGAGTGATATCCAGGACTTAAATAATTCACTGTCTAAATTTGTGGATGGAAAGGATAATCTGGATAAACTTTTGGGCATGTAAATTAATTTTCAAAAGGAAGGGCTTGGATATAATCCTGTTAAGAAGAAGTCTTTTGAGAATAAACTATATACTTCTTTTGTTCAAAGTTCAATTATACCCAGTACCTCAACTTCACCCCCAAAGCAGTCCTCTGTCCAAAAGATTCAAAAAGAAAAGAAAATTCAGAAAATCAATCTACTTCAAAAACCCAAAAATGCTGTTAGCATCACTGTGCATGTTAAACACACTTTTGCAACATACACACATGCACCTAGAAAGAAAATCTCATGCTTTTACTGTGGAAAATATGGTCATGTGATGCATGGTTGTTTTATCATGAGAAATGATGATTTAAGAACATGCAAGAATAGAATGAACAATGGAAAAGGTAAGGGCAGGTCGACGCACCCCAAGGCTAGACAACAATTCATGAAGAAAAAGGATTGGGCAGGTCGACACTACCAACCTATGGTGTCGACACATCCTGTGTTTCTGACCCATTATCCTCAGCAAAATCCAAGGGAAGGTTGATATGAGATCTCTAACGTGTTTAACATACCCTGCCAATTGGAAGCAACATTGGATCAGAAAGTCACATACTTCAAATAATCTTCATGCTTTTAAGTATTCAAAGTCATGTTGTCAGTATTGTGGTAAATCTGGGCATAACATGCATGATTATTTTCTGATGAAAAATGATAATTTGAATGTTGTCAAAAAGTGGAAGCTACCTGCCAAGAATGCTAACCCACAAGGACCCAAGATGACTTGGGTACCTAAGAATGTAAAATAAGAAATCTATTTTGTAGGTGTGCCTTGAGAATATGAAGCGTGAAATTTATTTTCAGTCAAGAAGGTAAGGCACACGGGCCAAGCGACATAAGTCAGGTTAAAAGAAAAATTAAAAATGAAAATCTGAACACTGAGGTGATATCCCTCTCATTTCCCTAGAAAAGGTACTATGTCTTGATTTGCTTTGTGCTGAATCTTATGTGATAATGTATATGTTTGTACATGTATTCCATCCATAGTTGTTTGCATATCACTTGTCATATAGCATCTTGTTGAAGGGGAGCTTGAAAATTCTTAAATTAAAATTTCACTGCATACATTGTGTTTGCATACACTTTCATATGTTGTCATGCACAAAAGTTGAAGAATTTATTTTTAAAATAGAATGAATTCATGTTATAATGCATTACAATCCTCTAGTCTTCATCACATCCATGACTACTTAGTATATTAAATGGTGACATGTGGAAGGGCAGGTTAAGCCTTTCTGAAAACTATCACTACGCGTGAGGTGATCTTCGGATCTAAGTTCTTCACCTGATACTATGAGTCAATTATTTACAGGATGCATATGGCATTAAAATTTCACTAAACATCTCAGATTCTTGCACACATTAAGGGGGAGTTGCCAGATTAGTCATGTGAACTTAGTGCCTAGGCTCGCTCCTGAGTTATGCATTTAAGTCTAGAGCTTTTAGAATGTTCAATAAGGGGACTTTAGTTGCTAAGAAAGTCTTCATGTTATTGTTGATAAATCTGAGTCGAGATTGACAAATCAAATCATTTCAACTTTGGATACAGGTCACATTCCCAAAAATCCAAGCGATGTAGGGCCAAGTAAGGCCAAGTTTGAATCAACTGAAGGAATATCTTGTGAGAATAAAGATGATGAGAATCCCTCAATTACTACCAAGAGATTGGTAGTGATTTTGATGAGACTCTTACACCGATTGCTGGATTAGAAGCAGTCCGAATTCTCTTGTCCTATGCTTGCTCTCTCAATTTCAGATTATTTCAAATGGATGTTAAATATGCTTTTCTCATGGATATATCAAAGTGGATGTTTTTGCAGAATAACCTCTAGGTTTTGAAGACCCAAAACATCCACAACATGTGTGCAAGCTGCAGAAGGTCTTGTACAGATTGAAACAAGCACCAAGGGCATGGTGAAGCAAGCGTTTGAAGGCATTTTCATAGATCAAGCCAAGTACACCTTTGAGCTGTTAAAGAAATACAAGATGGTAGAAGCAAAACCCATGTCAACTCCGATGGCCACAACCACGAAGTTAGATTTAGATGAAAATGGTAAAACAGTAGATCCTACACTGTTTCTGTTGGGTTCGGTGCGGTGGATTCAGAGGGGGGTGAATGAATCTCCCCTTAAAAAATTTCGCCCAATTAAAATCTAATGCTCAGAACTGCGAAATTCAGATTCACTAAGTCAACTGATATGCTTATAGATAAATTGACTAGTGACTTAGGAACAAAGTCAAAGGACTCTCAAAACTACAATCGAACACACAGTGTGCCATCAAACCATATCGTGCCTAAGCATTCATCTAGCGCCAATCAGATAGAAGAAATCAAACCAAAGTGCGCAAAGGGTTTTTAGGTGGTTCGGTCCTCCAGACCTACGTCCACCCCACACTCAACCCGAGTGTGGATTACTGGTGACTCACAGCTTGAACCACTGGGTATCACAGCTTGTCTACAACCGCTGGGGACTACAGCTTAACCCGTCCAGAGGAATCCTCCTCTGCCCGCTGAGCAACACAGCTTGCTGTCCGAGACCAAGTCTCGCCCGCTGAGGAATTACAGCTTGACCTATCCAGTGGAATCCTCCACTGCAACCGCTGACTAACAGCTTGAAGAAAGGTAAAAGATGAAACAAGAAAATAGGAAACAAACAGCAACAGAAAGCTGTATGCGATGAAACACAATGTGGCTCTAAACAGAGCTGACTGGCCTGGATTTGATCCACGGTCCAGTAAAGACTAATCTTCAGACTGCTATCCTCTTCTCTCGATCTCAGTGTCTCTCTTCCTTTTTCTTTCTCTTCTGCTTCTTCTCTCTTTCTCTTCACACTCTTTCTTCTTCTGCTTCTCTTTTTTTTCTTACTGGATCGTGCATGCTCTCCTCTGCTTCAGTCGATCACCTTCACCTGATGAAGAGGTCTTCATATATATAGCAGTAGTAGGAAGGTGTGTCTTCCACATTTCCCACCCAGAAGGTTCTATTAGATCTGAGGAATTTTGACCACATGGCAGCATCTTGGCTGGGCTACATTCCACGTGTCACGATCCTGGCATTTTATCCATTCTTGGATCACGTGCCCTTCTTAGGCTCCTTGAGCAGCAGTCCTGTCAGATGAAGATTATTTTCAGTTTGAGTAAGCAAAGTATGTACATCAAGAATGAATGCACAATGGCTGTATGGACTTTGCGTTCTGAACAATGTACATACTTGCCACCTGAAGTGTGTACAATGAGAAACGATGCAAGAATGTATAGACTTTAAGTATAATGCCTGAAGCACATGATGCAGTGTACATACTTTAAGTGCATGAAATGCAGTTTGCATTATGCATAAACATATCAGCAGAATGTGTAGACTTTGAATGCACGATAGCGAGTGTATAGACTTGCTAAGTCATCAAGCTACGTGCAGACATCAAACTCTTTACAGACGTCACTTGTGCCTGAAACATGAGAGCACAATGCACAAACTGAGTGTGTAATGCAGAATGCATCAAGCAAAGTATGTACACTAGAAATGGATGCACGGACTTAATGATACAGTATGCAAACGATGCATAGGCATAGCTCATGAATGTATACACATGAGTGCGTGCATGCTATCAAGATGATGCATTGACTATATGTTGCATGAAGAACATAGGCTGTACAGACTTCAGACTCAGCTGCGAACTGAGCTAAAGAATGTATAGACTTAACCGATGTACAGACTTTGCATGAGACGCAACATGAGACGCTCAATGTACAGACTTTGCATGAGACGCCCGATGTACAGACTTTGCATGAGATGCAACATGAGACGCTCAATGTACAGACTTTGTGCATGAAGCAAGGCAATGAGGAATGTATAGACTTTATGTGTTGTGCAAACGGATGTATAGACTTAGCATGAGACGCTAAGTGAGACAGTGTGCAGACATTCAACAACACACGATGTACAAACTTTCTAGGCATGAAGGCAATCGCTGTACAGACTTCGTGTGCTTAACACTTAAGCCTGAATGCATGATGTGTAGACTTGAGTGCATGTGTGCAAAACAGACTTTGTGTGTAATGTGCAGACTTGCTATGTGTCATGTGTGCAGTATGCAAACGATGCACAGCCATAGCAGCAATGTATAGACTTGTTAAACAATGCACACACATAGCTACAATGTACAGACTTGGAATGCAGCAATGTATAGACTTTATATGCATGAATGCACCATGTATAGACTTACCAAAGGAGTGATGCATACAAGTGAACAAATGCATATAGTAGTGAACAAATGAACAAATGCAATGTATGCTAAACACAATGACTGGCTCACTGTGATACTCTCACTGTGTTGCTATCATCAAAACAAAATAGCATATGCTTGTGCCTAAGGGGCACAACATTCTCCCCCTTTTTGATGATGGCAACAAAGTGACAGTGAGTCACCAACCAAATTTTCTCCCCCTTTGACATAATCAAAAAGAAGGAAACACATGAGTGCAACATGCAGAATACATTGCAGATTTCCCTTAGAACAGCTCAAACTCCCCCTGAATTATTTCTCCCTCTTTGAGAAGGAATATGGATGGATGAAACATTTAATCAAAAGGTAGAGAAGGTAGGAGGGAAGGAACATGAATAAAGAAGGGGTCACTACACAACAGCTGAAGCATTGGTTCAGAAGGTGAACATGATTATAAACAACTGTTAAAGCATAAGAATCAGCAATATACAGTTTTGAAAAAATTCAGGTTTAACAGTGATAAAGATAGAGTAAAGCAGCTGACCACTGAAAAAGAGTTATAGACTCCATTTATAGCAATGAATCTAAGGCACATGGTTTTAATAGAAAAGTTAGAAACAATACCCTTTGTGATTAAACATGGAAGTTCAAGAAGGCAACTTGAATATGTATTGAGAAAAAATAATTTTCACTCAATGACTTTTGATTTCAAAGGGTTACAGCAGTTTGTATTTCACTTTTTAATTTTTCAGAAACTGAGCTAAGTGAATAGACCAGTGGCATTTATGCTGTTGACATTAGGTGTACACCTTGATCAGAGGCAGGTACCCCCAGTTACTAGGCATAAACTACTAGATCTATTTCAGATCAAGACCTACAAGGAACAATTTTCACCTTTGACATTAAGGGCACACCTTGATCAGAGGCCAGTACCCCCAGTTACTTGGTGAAAACTCCCCCTATAGATTTGACCCTATGAACAGAGGTAGTCTGAAGCACTTCATGACTTATGAATTCTCCTGCTTCTTTGGAGGAGATCACAGTTTCTCAGTGCAATTCAGCCATTGCTCTGTCACTGTGTTCAGCTCTTTACATTAATGTTCTTATTTACTGCTGTCCTGATTTCTTTTAGAGTGATTGTTTAAAAAAATACACACTCTTATTCACCCTTTCTAGATATTTCCAGTTTAACACGTTCAGGCATTAAAAAAACTTTTTCTATTCTAACCATGAGATAGAGATTAAGAGCTATAAAAGTTTTCTTTTATCTCAAGTTCTGAAGTGCAGACACTTAACTCTTCAATTTATAAAAGTTAAACCTTTAGTTCCTTTCAATTTTCAAGTGTGATTCTTATAAATGAAAAATTACAATAACCACAGCTCAATGTACTAAACCAGAAGAATACTGTTGTTCAGTGAAAGTGATAGGGAAATGATAGCAATAGGCATTAAGATCCAAGAGCATCTGATGTCAAAGAATATGAATGAATTGAGTGGGGACTAAGAGGAGTGAAAAAGATTCAATGTACTGAACTTAACTCTCAGCTCCCCCTGACACCATGATGCAACAATATGCTATGCAATGCTTTCAACTAATTAAGTGCAGACTATGCAACAATGATACATAAAGCAAGTATGCAATCATTTCAAGTTTATGCACCCAAGTCATGAACATTTTATCCTTTTTAAAAAGTTTCAAATTTAATGATATGCAGTACACTGCTCTATATGAAGACTTGACCCTTGGTACTTGACGGAGAACCTGGTCTCAAGGACCATCTCACACATAGTAAGAACCTCCAGGCAGATTTCCCTGCCTTTTAGTAGCTTACCATTTAATGTACCAGGGTTATGCAAATGATATATGCAGTGCAAAGCAATCCTATATGCATTGAACAACTTCTTTAAAAGTCATGCAAATGATATATGCAGACTTAGACACATGCATCGACTGTATGCACTAAATGAATCATTCAAACTCGGTGCAAAGTATGCATCAACTACAAAAATGATTGTGCAGTGCATCTAGCATCTTATGTACACAGTGCAAAAACTGGCAAAGAGAAGAGCATCAGATTTGTGTAGAATTAAATTCAGTAGCTGAGTCTGGAATGCAGACTGATCAGCTAGACAAGAAGAGAACATCAGAAATCAAATAAACAAATCAACATGAAATTCACCCATTTTGACTCACAATTTCAGATGATGAGATTTAAACAGAGTTCAGAACTGACCTGATGTGTAGGATCTTGGGGTTTTTCATTTTGAGTGCCTTGGCTTATTGACCCCCTTTATTCATCCCAAGGCACACCTGTAGAGAAATGATCATTTTGATCCAGTAGGAACCCAAGTAGTCTTCGGTCCTGTACTGGCCCTAGCAGGAGTTCTGAACAGTCGCTTAGCAATGCTATCATCACAATCCATCTGATAACAATTGGTCATGAAGTGACCCAATTTGCCACAATATCTACATGAAGCATCAGAAGTTTTGATCCTATGATGCGTATCAACAGCAGTATGAGACCTATGTGCATAAGCATGAACAGTTCTGTTGTATGCATGAACAGTTTGTTTCTTATATCCTGATGACCAACATTCAGTATACTTGTGACCTAGCTTGCCACAGTTAAAGCATGAAAGACTTGCAGGTCTTTTAGCAGAAAATTTGAAGAATTCATTATTGTCATAGCCTCCTTGGGCATGCCAACAGTCCTTGACTGTGTGGCCATACTTCCCACAACAAAAGCAATTCAGATTCTTTCTCCTAGAGACATGATTTCTAGCATGATATTTCTGTGAATTAATAGCAACAAGGTCATCTAATTCCATTAATTTGCATTCATGGATGAGATGACCTGCTTTATGACAGTAAAAACACTTAATCCTTTTATTCTGAGCTAAAGAAGATTTCTTAACCTAAGAATTCCTTGCATGAATTCTGTTAAGTCTCAGATCATCATTCCTCATCACAAAACAATCAGCCATCTCATGGCCAAACTTTCCACAGTAAAAACATTTGACATTCTTGACAATAGATTTGTTGGCCTGAACTTTCTTAGCATGCTGATTGTTATCATTCTTTTTCAATACTTTCCTTTTCTGTGTTGTTTTCTTATTTTCTTGAACAACAGCTTGTTTAGGGGATGAGGTGGAAGTGCTAGGTATTTCTGAGCTATGCGCACAAGTTGTATAAGGTTTATTCCTCATTCCCTGTTTGACTTGAAAATTACTACCTTTCTTCATGCAGTTATCTTTGAATACAACATTCTGCTTCTCTTGATTAGCATATTCAGATAGAGACTTGTTCAAATCCAAAATTTCATTTCTAAGAGAAGAGATGAGCAGTTCAGAGGTTGTTACTTTTTCATTAAGCATGGCATTGATGACTTTGTGACTGTCAATCTCTTCCATCAATGCACTCACTCTCTCACATTCATTTTCAAAAGAACTCTTCCCTTTTTCAAGTATTAAGAGTCTCTCAGACATTTCAGTATTTAGAAACTTCAGCTCTTCATTCTCCTTTCTTATTTGTTCATTCTGAACCAGTTCATTAGTCAGGATTTGATCATTTCCTAATGAATTTAGCTTATCTTCTAGTTCAGAAATCTTGGCAGTAAGTTCATCATTTTCAATTTTCACTAAATTATTCAGCTCCTTATGTTTGCAAACATCCATCAAACATGCATCAAAAGATTCTTTCAGTTTAGAACAATTTTCACAGGGAGCTTTCAAATTTATCTGATCACATTTCTTTTTCAACCTTTTATTCTCAGATTTTAATTTTTCACATCTATTAGAAAGTTCCTCATTTATATCCCATAAATCATCAATTGAGATTTCTTCGGATTCAGATTCAAAATTTACCTTGGATGAGGCTTCCTCATCATCATTTCCCCGGTTTGCCATCATGCAGCTATCCTCATGTTCGTTATCAACAAAAATGACTCTCTCATATATCTCCTTTCCAGAAGTGCACCTGAGAGCAAAAAGATATATATCAGTATTAATCACAGCTCTCAAGTGTAAGGTTTCGCACAGCACCAACGGGCGACGCAGTGGATAACAAAAATTTCATTTGCCCGATCCCGGTGTTATGGAAAGCTTAATCTGTGCTCTAATCGGTGTTTCTAATACCCTAATTATGGGTTGCGTGTTTCACCTTGCACGGAACGACGCTGTCCGCTAAGCCCGATGCAGAGAAACCGAGCCGCACAGCTGTACGGCCTCTAGAGCAGATCCACACGGACCCTTGCGCAGCGACGGTACCTCCCCGGCACGACTATCCCCGACTCTATCACCTTCTAGAGAGAGAGAAGAGCAAGAGGGAGAAAGGGGGGAGACTAATCCTCTCCCTTAAGCTTAATGCTTGGTTAGCTTAAGGGAAGGAAAGAAGAAGCTCGAATGAGCTTCACGTAGGATCTATATATAGAGTTTAGGCTTTTTAGAAAAGGATTCTAAAAGATCGAAACTGTATATATGTCCTATCTATTATTATACATATGTATTAAGCTCCATTTACACTCCTTTCCAAAAGGAATTAAAAGGAATTAATACATACACTTGTATAACAATAATCCGTCACCCAAGAATCCATTGTGTGTGATCCTCTAGGCCCATAGTCACTCTAGTTTAAGGCCCATTAACTTCTAATTCCCAATTAGAAGTAAATTAAACATATTCTTCGCTTCTACAAGAGCCGAATAATAGTTTAATTTATTCCGAACCTTTCGATCACATTGGGTCAAGCAAATCCGCGTGATCCTAGAGGACGCCGGGTTTAAACCAGCCTGTCTGGTACCTGTAAGTCCACAGTTACCGCATCGATATAATCCCTCGCTCCTTCTATGAGTCTGGTACGATCGAGGGTACGGTTTCTGTCAAACCCCATGATCGTGCCATTTGACTATGACCTCCTTAAAGTGTATGACATCCGTCCTAAACGAACTCATACAACCCTGGCCAGGGATTTAACGGAGCGTCAATGTCATGACCCATTAACTGTCTGATATATACCCGACAGTGAGCGATCCCTTCTTGACCATTGATGATCTTCACACGTATCCTGGAGTGGTTAATGACTCGGCAACTCATGACTTATGGTTAAAGTCACTTAGCTAAGTAATTAAACCATTCCAGTCCTCGTGTAAGATCCGATCAATGTCTCAGGTCAAAGGACCAACGATGCTACTGTGACCGTTGGATCTTCAGTTGACATTAGGTATAATCAACCATCTGAAGATCCAATAGCAGATCAGTTCAGTGCACATCCTCCAAGGACATACACCTACACATATGTGTTGGTGCCCCGCACCAATGACCATGAGACTGGTCACTAACACATCATGTGTACTAGTTTAATAGGTAATCAAAGTCCCCGAGTGATTACCCTCCAACCAGGAACAGTTTAAGATATGTGTACATGTAAAGTCAATCTCATGTTCGAGATCCCATCTCGAGCTGACTTTACAACCACATATCCTAGGGACAACGTAAAGTAACACAATCGCATATTTACACTCAAACACCACTTTATTAATGAACAAGATCGTACAACTATTGGGCCTACCCGACCCGAAATTGGCCTGTAGCACACCAACACTAACAATCTCCCACTTGAACTACAGCCAATTGCCCACAACTTTGAGGCCCATCTTATCCCGATGACGCTCAAATACAGTCTGTGTCAATGGCTTAGTCAGTGGATCTGCTATGTTGTCTTCTGACGGTACACGCTCTACCATCACATCTCCACGATCAACAATCTCCCGAATAAGGTGAAAGCGCCTGAGAATATGCTTTGACCTTTGGTGAGATCTCGGTTCCTTCGCCTGGGCGATGGCCCCATTATTATCACAAAATAATGGGATGGGAGCTGTTATCTCGGGAACTACGCCAAGTTCCAAGATGAATTTCTTCATCTAGACGGCCTCTCCAACTGACTGCCCCTCCATTCAACATGAATACAAATTCAGACATGGTTTTGCTGTCATCTGGATCTGACTGGAAACTAGAATCTGTGTAAGCTCTAAGCTGTAGGTCCTCTCCTCCATAAAGCAGAAAAAGATCCTTAACCCTTCGCAGGTACTTAAGAATACCCTTTACTGCCTTCAGTGCTCTTCGCCTGGATTTGCCTGATATCTGCTGACAATGCTTAAAGCATTGGCAACATCAGGCCGTGTACATAGCATTGTATACATGATTGACCCTATCGCCGAAGCATAGGGTACCTTATTCATGTGTGCGACCTCCTCAGAAGTTTTAGGACTCATCCCCTTGGATAGGTAAATTCCATGTCTCATGGGAATGAGACATCTCTTGGAATTTTCCATCCTAAACTTTTTGAGGATAATGTCTATGTACATGGATTGAGATAATCCTAGCATCCTTTTAGATCTATCTCGATAGATCCTTATGCCCAGCACATAGGATGCTTCTCCCAAATCCTTCATGGAGAAGGTCTTGGACAACCAAGACTTAGTTGATGTCAACATCCCTACATCATTCCCAATGAGTAAGATGTCATCAACATAAAGGACCAAGAAGGTCACTGAGCTCCCACTGACCTTCTTGTAAACACAGGGTTCATCTTCATTCCGAATGAAGTTGAAAGATTTGACAGCCTCGTCAAATCTTAAGTTCCAGCTTCTAGATGCCTGCTTTAATCCATAAATGGACCTTTGAAGTTTGCATACCTTATTAGGATGTGGCTTGGAGGTGAATCCCTCAGGCTGTACCATGTACACCTCTTCTGACAGGTTTTCATTAAGAAAAGCTGTCTTCACATCCATTTGTCAGATCTCATAATCTAGGTATGCAGCAATGGCAAGGAGGATTCTGATTGACTTAACCATGGCTACCGGCGAAAACGTCTCGTCATAGTCAATGTCTTGCCTTTGACGATATCCTTTCGCCACTAGTCTAGCCTTGTATGTGTCAACCTGTCCATCTGCACTGATTTTCCTTTTGAAAATCCATTTACAGCCGATAGGGACCTTCCCTTCGGGTACATCAACTAAGTTCCAAACTTTATTGGTGTACATGGACTGGATCTCTGAATCCATTGCCTCTTGCCATTTCTCGGAGTCTACACTACGGATCGCCTCCTGGTACGACTGAGGATCATCATCCTCATCGATACATACCTTAGAGGACCCATCTGAGACATGTCCAACATATCTCTCAGGTTCTCTCGGTAGTCTACCAGATCTCCGTAGTGTCAGTGTTTCACCTTGAATAGGATCAACCGATATCGTCTCATCTAATGAGTTTGTGTCTATGGGTTGTGGTTCTTGGACCTCGTCCAATTCTATCTGGCTCCCACTATTTTTCTGGAGTAGATATTCTCTTTCTAGAAATATAGCTCTCTTGGCCACTAAGACCCTTTCAGAAGGGTGATAGAAATAATATCCAAACGTCTCCTTTGGATATCCCACAAACCTACACTTATCGGTCCTCGACTCAAGCTTATCACTCTCGTTCTTCTTTACATGAGCAGGACACCCCCAAATTTTAATGTGATTAAAATTTGGATTCCTGCCCTTCCATATCTCATATGATATAGAAGGAACTGATTTACTTGAGATCCTATTCAATAAATAAGCCGCAGTCTCTAACGCATAGCCCCAGAGAGACAAGGGTAGTCCTGACATAGACATCATGGATCAGACCATGTCTAACAAGGTCCTGTTTCTCCTCTCGGATACACCATTATGCTGTGGTGTATACGGTGGAGTCCACTGAGAAACTATTCCATGGTCTTTAAGATAAGAAGTGAATTCATGACTTAAATATTCACCTCCTCGATCCGATCGAAGAGCCTTAATACTTTTACCTGTCTGTTTCTCCACTTCATTCTTGTATTCCTTAAACTTCTCAAAGGCTTGTGACTTATGTCTCATTAAATACACATAGCCATATCTAGAGAAGTCATCAATAAAAGAAATGAAATAGAGATAACCTCCTTTTGCTTCTATGGACATGGGTCCACACACATCCGAGTGTATGAGCTCGAGAAGGTCAACAGCCCTCTCTCCATGTCCACCAAAGGAAGCCTTAGTCATTTTCCCCATGAGACACGACTCACAGGTATCAAATGGCTTGTATTCGAACGAATTCAAATACCCATTTGAGTGTAAGTGAGAGACTCTTTTCTCACCTATATGACCAAGTCTGCAATGCCATAGATATGCAGAATTCACTTCATCAGCATTGGAAATTTGCATAACATTAGAACGTGTATCTAATACATATAGACCATTGACTAATGAACCATTGGCTATAACCAAACCATTATTCATTATAGACCACCCAGTGCTATTAAAAGCCAATGTATATCCAATGTTATACAAGCCAGAGATTGAAATAATGTTCTTAATAATATTAGGAACATAATAACAGTCATTCAACTCCAGAATGACTCCTGAAGGTAAACTGAGGCGTGCAGTCCCGACAGCTTTGGCAGAAACTAAAGCTCCATTGCCCATCCTCAGTTCAATCTCATTTTTGCCCAATCGCCTTCTATTTGCCAGCACCTACACAGAATTGCAGATATGAGATGCACATCCAGTATCCAATACCCATGATGTGGATTCCATATATGACAAATTAAGGTCTATGACAAAAATACCTTCATTTAGAATTACCTTGCAATTCCTTTTCCAATGCCCAGTTTCCCCGCATCGAAAACATTTGTCTTCCTTTTCATTCTTCTTGCCCTTCCCTTTGTCAACTTTGGCGAGTTGCTTACCCATGGCCTTTTTCTTTCCCTTCCCTTTGTTACTCGTGGTGGATATTTGAGAGGCCTTCCTTTTCTTGTTGGCCCGGCCAATAACCATTACAGACGAAGATGGTTTATCTTTCTGCATGGTTCCTTCAGCACTCTTTAACATATTGAGCAGCTCTGGGAGAGTTGCTTCAATCCTGTTCATGTTAAAGTTCATGATGAAGGAAGAAAAGGAATCGGGCAATGACTGGAGTATAAGATCAATGCATAGTTCAAGATCCAACTTGAACCCCAATGCATTGAGTCTTTCAATCCACTCCATCATTTTCAGTACATGGGCCTGCACTGATGAACCCTCAGACATCCGTGTTCTGAAAAGCCTTTTTGAGATGTCATACCTCTCAATCCTACCCTGCTCCCCGAAGAGCTGGCGTAGATTGAGAAGTATACTTCTACAATCAGTCTTTTCAAATTGCCTCTGTAGCTCGGGAGCCATAGAGGCCAACATGTAACATTGGGCAAGGGATGAGTCCTCAGACCACTTGGCATAAGCCAGTAACTCACCCTCGTCGGCATCAGGAGCTGGCTCAGAGTGAACCGTGTCCAACACGTACGCAATCTTTTCGGCGGTAAGGACTATGCGTAGATTACGCAGCCAATCCGAGTAGTTCGGTCCAGTTAATCTATTTGCATCCAAGATGCCGCAGAGAGGGTTGGACGACGACATTGTAATCTGGATAAGAAATAAAAGACAACTTAGCATGTGTTCAAATTCTAACTTAGATGTGATTTTCTATCTTAGTTAGTCCCACTATTTTTCGATCGAACTATATAACCCTCAGTATATAGAACGGGAGATCAACGAGATCAACCTAGTGGGTCGGAATCCCAACGAGACTGATGTACGACCTTGTGGAAAGCACAACAAGCCATACACCATCTCAAGGGCAGTCAACAAGCACTTGCATCTAATGCAATATCCGATATTCGGCCCCCGAGAAATCATCCCCTTGTAGAAAGCACAACAAAGGATATTCTTGGTTAGATCTAACCATCATTACTTCATAGTAATGAGTTCATGACCCGACCCTTGTGGAAAGCACAACAAGGCCGAGTTCAATTTCTCACCCCATTGAGGTCGAGCCTTGGAGTTTAATCTCACCCCCAAACTCATGGACCTTGTGGAAAGCACAACAAATCCATGAAATGAAGACGTTCATTCACTCCATAATGATGGAGGGCCACGACGACTCCTAGAGCCACGCTTACCAGATCTAAAATTTAAACGCGAGGGAATTTAATTTTATCTTGATCTCACCCTAGGTGGTAATATAAATATATCCAATATATTTACCGTACCTAATAGTTTGCACAAAATAAATGCATCCAATGCAAAAATAAACGCAAGTGATCATGGACTTTAACCCTAATGTAACTAAGACATCCGGCCCGCTTCCGAAGCAGCTGGATCGTCCTCGTCGGGTGTGCTCCACGCTTTCAGACTCCGACGCCGCATTAATTATAACTTTTACACGGCACGCAGGCCGGAAAAATTAATTTACATGTGACTCAAATTCCAGCAGCCCTTAGGGCGAGTACAACAATGGAGGAAGATAGAAGTACATTGGAATTTTAACAGAGAGAGAAAGGAGGTTCGTAGACCCCAATTAATTACATTAATCCAAGTCCATGATCACTTGCCAACCCATTCAAATAAAATCAATCAAGGGTTATTTTCTGAAAATAATCCTTACTTTTGAATTTAAAATGAGATGTGCAAACAAAAACATGCTAGCTTTGTTTAATTTTAAAAATCAAAGCATGATTAACTAAAATTAAACACACAAGCAGGCCAATACAAGATAATTAAAGTAGAGCACGTAAAGAACCATCATTTTCTACAGGGGCATCTAATTGGGATAATTAATTAAATTTAAATTTAATTATCCAATAATCAAATTTAAATTCAAAATTTAAACATGCCAATAATTTTAAATTTAAATTCAAACTAATTATCCAATAATTTTTGTTTGAAAATAAATTTAAAATAATGCAATTATTCTCAATTAGTAATTTTCTAAAATTCAAAATTTGAATTTAACAATTATCTAATAATTAAAAATTCAAATAATTGAAATTTTCACATTTAACTTCAATAAAATTTAAAATTTGAATTTTCTAATTATCTAATAGTTAAAAATTCAAAAACTTAAATTTTACTGAAGTAACTTCAATTATTACCATTTTATCTCAAAATAAAAAGTAATTATCTCACCATGGTAAATTCAAATCGGTTAAAGAAAATTTACCATTCGACATTTACTATTGAGATAATACTATTTAACTTATGAAATAAAATTCTATTTAATTTACTGAGTATTTTAATATATATATCTAATATATATATTATCAATACTGCATTAAATTAAATTAAAAATGAAGCAATTTTTTTTTAAAAAAAATAATAACCGTCGGCAGCCATGGGCGCGGCCGCCCACGCGGGACGCGTGGGCGGTCGCGCCCACGCCCGCGCCCGCACGCGGGCGCCGCCCGCGGCGCCCGCCCCTCCCGCGGGTCAGCGCCCGCAGGCGCTGACCCGCGGGTGCCGCGTGCGCGGCGCACGCGGCGGGCGCACTGCGCCCAGGGCGCAGTGCGCCCACTCCGGGGCTAACAAAAAAAAAATTTTTTTTAAATTTTTTTTATTTAAAAAAATTTGCTCTCCTGATGCCCAACATCCAGGAAAAATAGAAATGCCCAGCACTCCTGTCTCCGAATAATAATTGAAGATTTAAGAATGCCCCAAAACACAGTTCTTAACGGCGATAAAAACACCGACTAGAGCGCGAACCTGGCTCTGATACCACTGTAAGGTTTCGCACAGCACCAACGGGCGACGCAGCGGATAACAAAAATTTCATTTACCCGATCTCGGTGTTATGGAAAGCTTAATCTGTGCTCTAATCGGTGTTTCTAATACCCTAATTACGGGTTGCGTGTTTCACCTTGCGTGGAACGACGCTATCCGCTAAGCCCGATGCAGAGAAACCGAGCCGCACAGCTGTACGGCCTCTAGAGCAGATCCACACGGACCCTTGCGCAGCGACGGTACCTCCCCGGCACGACTATCCCCGACTCTATCACCTTCTAGAGAGAGAGAGAGCAAGAGGGAGAAAGGGGGGAGACTAATCCTCTCCCTTAAGCTTAATGCTTGGTTAGCTTAAGGGAAGGAAAGAAGAAGCTCGAATGAGCTTCACGTAGGATCTATATAGAGAGTTTAGGCTTTTTAGAAATGGATTTCAAAAGATCGAAACTGTATATATGTCCTATCTATTATTATACATATGTATTAAGCTCCATTTACACTCCTTTCCAAAAGGAATTAAAAGGAATTAATACATACAGTTGTATAACAATAATCCGTCACCCAAGAATCTATTGTGTGTGATCCTCTAGGCCCATAGTCACTCTAGTTTAAGGCCCATTAACTTCTAATTCCCAATTAGAAGTAAATTAAACATATTCTTCGCTTCTACAAGAGCCGAATAATAGTTTAATTTATTCCGAACCTTTCGATCACGTTGGGTCAAGCAAATCCGCGTGATCCTAGAGGACGCCGGATTTAAACCAGCCTCTCTGGTACCTGTAAGTCCACAGTTACCGCATCGATATAATCCCTCGCTCCTTCTATGAGTCTGGTACGATCGAGGGTACGGTTTCTGTCAAACCCCATGATCGTGCCATTTGACTATGACCTCCTTAAAGTGTATGACGTCCGTCCTAAACGAACTCATACGACCCTGGCCAGGGATTTAACGGAGCGTCAATGTCATGACCCATTAACTGTCTGATATATACCCGACAGTGAGCGATCCCTTCTTGACCATTAATGATCTTCACACGTATCCTGGAGTGGTTAATGACTCGGCAACTCATGACTTATGGTTAAAGTCACTTAGCTAAGTAATTAAACCATTCCAGTCTTCGTGTAAGATCCGATCAATGTCTCAGGTCAAAGGACCAACGATGCTACTGTGACCGTTGGATCTTCAGTTGACATTAGGTATAATCAACCATCTGAAGATCCAATAGCGGATCAGTTCAGTGCACATCCTCCAAGGACATACACCTACACATATGTGTTGGTGCCCCGCACCAATGACCATGAGACTAGTCACTGACACATCATGTGTACTAGTTTAATAGGTAATCAAAGTCCCCGAGTGATTACCCTCCAACCAGGAACAGTTTAAGGTATGTGTACATGTAAAGTCAATCTCATGTTCGAGATCCCATCTCGAGCTGACTTTACAACCACATATCCTAGGGACAACGTAAAGTAACACAATCGCATATTTACGCTCAAACACCACTTTATTAATGAACAAGATCGTACAACTATTGGGCCTACCCGATCCGAAATTGGCCTGTAGCACACCAACACTAACATCAAGATATTAAGAATTATGACATTGTCACGGTTCTTTATTCTGTCCTCTCTAGATCACTTGGTCTCATCATGAGGTAATTGATGTGGGCCTTTAGATAGTAGCCTTCATAGTTTGGGATCAATGGAGTCTACGTACACACATAGGCCTCCTAGCCAACTATTGAGGTTAGAACCATCATAAACCGGAGGACGAGCCATTTGGACAGATGGCAAACAGATTCAATGCGCAAAACAATCGACAAGAAATATATCATAAGCGAAATAGCACCGAATACAGCAAGATCGGATCTGCAGGTCGTTGCACCCTCTGTGCAGACACCCGCTCTGATACCAAGTGTTGGGTTCGGTGCGGTGGATTTAGAGGGGGGTGAATGAATCTCCCCTTAAAAAATTTTGCCCAATTAAAATCTAATGCTCAGAACTGCGGAATTCAGATTCACTAAGTCAACTGATATGCTTATAGATGAACTGACTAGTGACTTAGGAACAAAGTCAAAGGCCTCTCAAAACTACAATCGAACACACAGTGTGCCATCAAAACATATCGTGCCTAAGCATTCATCTAGCGCCAATCAGATAGAAGAAATCAAACCAAAGTGCGCAAAGGGTTTTTAAGTGGTTCGGTCCTCCAGACCTACGTCCACCCCACACTCAACCCGAGTGTGGATTACTGCTGACTCACAGCTTGAACCGCTGGGCATCACAGCTTGCCTACAACCGCTGGGGACTACGGCTTAACCCGTCCAGAGGAATCCTCCTCTGCCCGCTGAGCAACACATCTTGTTGTCCGAGACTAAGTCTCACCCGCTGAGGAATTACAGTTTGACCTGTCCAGTGGAATCTTCCACTGCAACCGCTGACTAACAGCTTGAAGAAAGGTAAAAGATGAAACAAGAAAATAGGAAACAAACAGCAACATAAAGCTGTATGCGATGAAACACAATGTGGCTCTAAACAGAGCTGACTGGCCTGGATTTGATCCACGGTCCAGTAAAGACTAATCTTCAGACTGCTCTCCTCTTCTCTCGATCTCACTGTCTCTCTTCCTTTTTCTTTCTCTTCTGCTTCTTCTCTCTTTCTCTTCACACTCTTTCTTCCTCTGCTTCTCTTTTCTTTCTTACTGGATCGTGCAGGCTCTCCTCTGCTTCAGTCGATCACCTTCACCTGATGAAGAGGTCTTCATATATATAGCAGCAGTAGGAAGGTGTGTCTTCCACATTTCCCGCCCAGAAGGTTCTGTCAGATCTGAGGAATTTTGACCACATGGCAGCATCCTGGCTGGGCTACATTCCACGTGTCACGATCCTAGCACTTTATCCATTCTTGGATCACGTGCCCTTCTTAGGCTCCTCGAGCAGCAGTCCTGTCAGATGAATATTATTTTCAGTTTGAGTAAGCAAAGTATGTACATCAAGAATGAATGCACAATGGCTGTATGGACTTTGCGTTCTGAACAATGTACATACTTACCACCTGAAGTGTGTACAATGAGAAATGATGAAAGAATGTATAGACTTTAAGTCTAATGCCTGAAGCACATGATGCAGTGTACAGACTTTAAGTGCATGAAATGCAGTTTGCATTATGCATAAACATATCAGCAGAATGTGTAGACTTTGAATGCACGATAGCGAGTGTATAGACTTGCTAAGTCATCAAGCTACGTGCAGACAACAAACTCTGTACAGACTTCACTTGTGCCTAAAACATGAGAGCACAATGCACAAACTGAGTGTGTAATGCAGAATGCATCAAGCAAAGTATGTACACTAGAAATGGATGCACGGACTTAATGATACAGTATGCAAACGATGCATAGGCATAGCTCATGAATGTATACACTTGAGTGTGTGCATGCTATCAAGACGATGCATTGACTATATGTATGCATGAAGAACATAGGTTGTACAGACTTCAGACTCAGCTGCGAACTGAGCTAAAGAATGTATAGACTTAACTGATGTATAGACTTTGCATGAGACGCAACATGAGACGCTCAATGTACAGACTTTGCATGAGATGCCCGATGTACAGACTTTGCATGAGACGCAACATGAGACGCTCAATGTACAGACTTTGTGCATGAAGCAAGGCAATGAGGAATGTATAGACTTTATGTGTTGTGCAAACGGATGTATAGACTTAGCATGAGACGCTAAGTGAGACAGTGTGCAGACATTCAGCAACACACGATGTACAGACTTTCTAGGCATGAAGGCAACCGCTGTACAGACTTCGTGTGCTTAACACTTAAGCCTGAATGCATGATGTGTAGACTTGAGTGCATGTGTGCAAAATAGACTTTGTGTGTAATGTGCATACTTGCTATGTGTCATGCGTGCAGTATGCAAACGATGCATAGCCATAGCAGCAATGTATAGACTTGTTAAACAATGCACACACATAGCTGCAATGTACAGACTTGGAATGCAGCAATGTATAGACTTTATATGCATGAATGCACCATGTATAGACTTGCCAAAGTAGTGATGCATACAAGTGAACAAATGCATATAGTAGTGAACGAATGAACAAATGCAATGTATGCTAAACACAATGACTGGCTCACTGTGATACTCTCACTGTGTTGCTATCATCAAAACAAAATAGCATATGCTTGTGCCTAAGGGGCACAATAGTTTCGAGGTATGATCGGATCACTACTGTACTTAACAGCATGCCATCCTAACATTCAATACATCGTATGTCTATGTGCTCATTTTCAGCCATGTCCTAAAGAATCTTATTTATTGGCTGTTAAACGGATTTTTTGATATTTAATTGGCACAATAGACTTTGGATTGTGGTTTCCCATCGGTACCTCATTTGATTTGGTTGCATATACTGATGCGGATTATGCTAGATGCATTATTGATCATAAAAGTATTAGTGGGTAGTGTCAGTTTCTTGGTGGGTGCCTAGTTTCATGGGCTTCCAAGAAACAACATTCAATACCTCTCTCAACGGCCAAGGCTGAATATGTAGCCGCCGAAAGTTGTTGGTGAGGACACCAGAGCCAGAGTTTGGCTCGACTCAGCAAGCCGCCGATACCGGACATGTAGCACGACTGGGTCGACGCCGACATCTTTGTAGCTGGGGGACAGTCTGGAGTCTCCACCTGAGCTTTGATATTTTAGTACATATTTTGGTACGTATTTGTATTTGGTACGTATTTGGTTATATTTGGTGTGTATTTGGTATGTATTTGGGTTGTATTTGGTTTGTTTGTATTTATATTGTGGATTTAATATTGGGTCAATGGGAGAATATTGACCAAGTATTTGTATTTTTTGGTTTATTATGGTCCATGGGGGATAAAATAACCAAGCCTCTTTAGTTGACTTGGAGAGAGGGGCGCCCCCCTCTCTTGTCCCCTTGTGGGATTAGTTTAATCTCCCTTATCTCCCTTTCCCCATTATACCCCCTTGACCAAGGGTATCTTAGGTCATTAACCTAGGTCTAGGGTTTGGTATAAAACCTCTCTTGTTTCATTTTGAAGAAAATTAATGAAAAAAATTATGTGAAAAAAGGCCAAGGGCGCACCTCCCCCCCTCTCTCTTGTTCTTGTTCTTCTTCTTCTTCTTCCTTGCAGTAGCAAGATCTAGGGTTTGAGACCCTTTCTTGGGAGCGATTCCCACTTCTATCTCTTCCTCTGGGTACCAGGTTTGATCACCGCCGCAGCCGCCTCCGTTCGTGTCGCCATCAAGCCACCACAACCACCACTCCGACCTGTTGTCCAGGATTCCGAATTCCAGATCTGAAGCTCAAAGATCAGGTCGGTTCTCCCAATCCTGTTGTCTTATTGAACTCAAATTTTTAGGGAGTCTTCCCCCCATCCTCCTTAACCCCCTAGTTAAATTTTCACTCCGATCAGAGCCCGTTTGCCCCTCATCCCAGTCATTTATCTCCACCCCTCGCAATCTGCCAGTTTGTAGATCTGTGGGATAGTCGCCTAGTGTTATATTTTTCCCACCCCCCAAACCACGTCATAAAAATCTCAAAATATTTGTCTGTCATCCTCACGCCCCCCCTCTCTTCCATAAAATCTCCAAGCCCTAAATCCACCATCTCCCCCACGGTCAAAATTCGTTCTCAGGCAGAACCCGATCTGCCCTGTGAGATCTATCTTTCGAGCCAGAAATAGTGTACGTGTTGCAGAGGTTTTTATTTTCAATCCAACCATTGGATGGGCCTGATTTTCGTTTATGTCGAAGCCCTCTGAGTGATCTTCGCAACGGTGCTAATTTTGCCCCGATCCGACACCGGATCTGGTCGTGGCGGTCGTTTTCGTGGGAGCGCGTAGTTCTGCCCCGAACCAGGCCAGCAAGTAGGGCGACCCTAGAAATCCACAATAAAATATGCCGGAGAAGATTCAGCAACGGCCACTCCCAGGGGTCGACCAGGGACCCTCTGTCATCGTTCCGATGAACCGCTGCCTTCAGAAGCTCTCCGGAGGTCGACGTCCCTTTGGACGTCCTTGTTCGCTGTCCTGCCGGCCAGCAATTCACAAAATCGGAGCCGCTGCCCACAACCGCCCGGAACCCACCGCCTTGCTGCCCGCCAACCCAAGTTCGGTGCTCCCGGCGTTATTGTGTAGCCCTTTACCTCCCTGCGTGGAGTGGACAATAAAAATCACTAATGTAATTAAATTTTATTACTGTACCGGGAGTTACGGAACTTGGCCGGGACGTCTTCCCTATGTCCCGAGCGTGGAGGTACACTCGCCACCTTCTCTATCATATTTGCTTATTTAGTATAAGTTCTATTTGCTGCTGCATGTGACTAGTTTATTTCCTAGCTAGTTAAATTTAGTCACCACTGTGAGTTGTGAGTGCGAGACCCGTCCCGTGACTCATTCCGAGCACGAGAGTGAGCTGACCACCTGAGATTCAATGCCGGTTTCTCAACTGTGCAGTTCGACACGTTTCCCTCGCTGGGGACGATCGTGAGCGAGTACTTCTTGTTTGGGGCACGCTTGCCTCTTCAGGAGCCACGTAGGGTGCGGAACCAATCGTGTCGTTGCTGGTCGCGTCGTCTTTGGGTCGCGTCGTCACCTAGAGTCCCAGGTTCGCAACAAGTCCGAGTCGAGTCTCATTGTCATCCCGCATCAAATTTGTATCAGAGCCAGGTTTGAGTCTAGGGTAGTTGGTCCAAGGTGCTCCATTTCATCTGGTATATCCAAAGGTGTTCCCGGAATGATAGGCTCGCCTATTGGGAAAGGGGCACACTTGCGTGAGTGCGATCTTTAGATCAAACCTCTGCCTTGTACCGGATATTTGAATCTAGGTCGTCCTTCATTTTGCATTGGTCCTTTCATATAGCTCATAGTGAGTCACCCCCTTAGTTCCCTTTAGGTCCCCTCCCTTGCATGCCCACTCGTGGAGGTACCCAGCACCATCGCCCTGACACTATGGGTGAACCCCGAGGTGCCACCCAGGGAGGCCGATCTCTGGATGACGTAGTGGCTCTACTCATGGAGCGCATGGATAGGTCCGATCAAACTCATAGGGAGAATACCGACCACTTGGAGGGCCATCTCAAGGCCATGGAGGACCGTGCTGAGGCTTCCGACCAATCTGTCCAAGGTCTGGTTGGAAGGTTAGAGAGTGTGGAGAGATCCCCCCATCGGGAGCTCCCTGGAGCTATTCCGGCCGCTCAGGCGCCTGCTGCCCAGCCTGTCCCACTTAGGGCTGAGGAATGATGGCCACGTGCCCTTGATTTTGAGGACTATGAGTTCGACAATGATTATGGGGGTAATGACTGGCGCCTTTGTGGTCACCGACCACAGAGGGATGATGAGGATGAGCGGATCCTCAAGACTGTGCGAGCAGACCCTCCCACTTTTGACGGGTCCTTGGACCCGAATGTCTATCTCGATTGGGAGGCCGGCATGGATCGGTACTTTGAGTGGTTTGAGATGACGGACCACCAGAAAGTCAAGTTCACCAAAATGAAGCTGCTAGGTAGGCGTAGACTTATTGGAAGAACATGGAGAACCTACTATTTCATCGTCAAGAGCCCCAGGTTGAGACATGGGGTGAGATGAGGACCAAACTCCGGCAGAGGTACCTTCCTGCCACATACCGCTAGCGTCTCATAGACAAATGGCAGAGTCTCCCCCAAGGAGATCGGTCCATCTCCGATTACATCACTGAGTTCGATGAGTATTTTCTACGATGTGACACCACTGAGGAAAGCTCCCTGACTGTTTCTCATTTTTGGCGTGGTCTACGGCCACACCTTCAGTATGAGCTTTTTCGCCGCAATGTGGCCAAGTTGGAAGACGCGTACCAGGTTACCCTCGAGGTGGAGCAATTTGAAGCAGAGTTTGCTCCTATTCCGCGCCAGGGGGCCACCTATCCGCATGTGTCTGATCCTCAGACCACGCCCAGTTCCTACACCCGGTGGCTTGTGGCCCGCCCACAAGAACCCCCTCGCCAGGACCTCGCTACTCCTAGTCTCCCCCTTTCTCCGAGGGATCCTCCCCTTTGCCAGCAGGCACCCGTCCCTGCCCCTAGACCTCCCCAGCCCACATTACCGACTCGACCCCTGCTTCCTACACCCCTGGTCCGTCTTGAGGACAAGGGTAAGGGGCTGATGGCTAGTGGAACATCCCAGGGCACCGGGACGCATGGAAGTTGCTATAGGTGTGGTGGAGTTGGCCACTATTCAGCCAAGTGTCCCACTCGGAAGTCGCTTGTTATTTCGGATCCCTCTGCTAGCGACCCCACTCCTGAGCTTGTGCCGATCAGTTACGAGGCTGATCAGGACTTAGCGGAGGAGTTCTATGATGAACTAATGGAGGGAGAGCAAGTTGATGTCCCAGGTACCCAGTATCAGGGTGATGTACAGTTGGGTGTAGTTAGGTGCATCCTAACCCAGCCTCAGGTGAGTGACGACTGGCGTCGTACCACCATCTTCCACACATTTTGTAGGCTGGAAGGAAAGGCCTGTAAGGTGATCATAGATAGCAGGAGTTGCATCAACGCTATCTCTACGGGCACTGTTAGACGCCTGGGTTTGACGCCCGTAGATCACCCCGCACCTTACAGAGTATCTTGGGTGGATTCTACTTCCATCCCAGTTAGATTGTGATGTCTGGTGCCACTGCAGTTCTAGGCTTACCATGATGAGATATGCTGTGTCGTGTTACCTATGGAGGTGGGTAGCATTATCCTCGGTAGGCCTTGGCTCTTTGATCAGGATGCCACCCTTCAAGGTCGGTCGAACACCTGCACATTCGACCACGGGGGTCATAAGATTACCCTCCACCCCACCCAGCCGAAGGACCCTTCTGTCCGAGGACCAGCCGACCCCAGCACTTCGATCCCTCCTAGTCAGGGGACGGTCGGTCCTCCCACCACATCCTCGGCGCGGGCTATTACCGCTTCGACTGCTCCCAGCACATGCGACCTTCCACCCAGGAGGTTGATGATGATTAGTCCCCGAGAGATGGAGTAGGAGTTTGTAAGTGGTAGTCCCATCCTTGTTATTGTTGTTTCTAGGGTGAGCGATGTAGATCCAGGGTTAGAGGATGAGCACCCCCCCCCCCGAGGTGGCTGCAATTCTACGCGAGTTTTTAGATGTCTTCCCGGAGGACCTCCCTGGGCGATATCCATCATGAGATCGACCTCGTCCCGGGCTCATCTTTGCCCAACCTTCCCCACTATCGGATGAGTCCCGTGGACCATGCCGAGCTTCAGAGGCAGGTCGAAGAGTTGATGAGTCGGGGATCTCTCAGGGACAGCAAGAGCCCTTGCGCTGTTCCCGCATTATTGGCCCCGAAGAAGGATGGCACATGGAGGATGTGCGTTGATAGCCGTGCGATCAACAAAATCACGGTGAAGTATCATTTTTCCATTCCCCGATTGGATTATTTACTAGACATGATGTCGGGAGTCACTATCTTTTCTAAGATAGACCTTCGAAGTGGCTATCACTAGGTGCAGATCAGGCCTGGGGATGAATGGAAGACGACATTCAAGACCAAGGATGGTCTCTATGAGTGGTTGGTTATGCCCTTCGGGCTTTCCAACACCCCTAGCACCTTCATGCGGTTGATGACCCAGGTTTTACGCCCTATGATAGGGGTCTTCTTGGTCATCTACTTTGATGACATTCTTATCTACAGCCGCACTAGGGAGGCCCACTTGGACCACCTTAGACAGGTCTGTGTTGTATTGAGGCGAGAGAGCTTATTCGCCAACCTGAAGAAATGTGCTTTCATGATCGATCAGATCACCTTCCTCGGGTTTATTGTGTCTAGGGATGGAGTCTTCGCTGATCCGGAGAAGATTAGGGCCATCAGGGAGTGGCCCGAGCCCCGCACACTCCACGATGTCTGGAGCTTCCATGGCTTAGAGACGTTCTATTGCCGCTTCATCTGCGTCTTCAGTTCTATCACTGCCCTGATCACAAATTGCATTGAAAAGGAGGCGTTTGTATGGACTAAGGTTGCAGCCACTGCATTTCAGGACATCAAGAAGCGCATGACCCAAGCACCTGTCCTTGCACTACTTGATTTTTCTAAGGTGTTTGAGTTCACATGTGACGCTTCTGGAGTGGGTATTGGAGGAGTGTTAAGTCAAGAGTCCCACCCCATCGCATTCTTTAGGGAGAAGCTGAATGATGCCAAACTACGTTATTCTACATATGATAAAGAATTTTACGCAGTCGTCTAGGCATTGAGGTATTGGAGGCACTATCTTTTGCATCAGGAGTTTGTCCTCTTCTCTGATCATGAGGCCTTATGATTCCTTCATACCCAGAAGAAGCTGAATGCTCGCCATAGCCATTGGGTGGAGTACTTTCAGGAGTACACCTTTGTGCTTAAGCACAAGGCAGGGGCATAGAACAAGGTAGCCGATGCCCTGAGGTGGCGAATGATGATGTTGACCATCATGAGTGTTGAGGTGGTAGGCTTAGCGAGGCTGAAGGATGCCTATGTTGATTGCCCGGACTTTGGTCCGATTTATGCCGTCCTTCAGGTCGGTCCCTCGCGTGACTATACCGAGTTTGTACTATAGAAGGGTCACCTATTCCGGGGTGACAAGTTGTGCATCCCACGGACTTCTGTTCATGACTTTCTCACATGGGAGATGCACACGGGAGGTCTTGCTGGCCACTTCGGCCGGAACAAGACCATAAAGGCAGTTGAGCATAGATTCTATTGGCCTAGCCTAAAGAGAGATGTTGCTCGTATCGTTGCCCAGTGCCGCACTTGTGCAATGGCCAAACAGAGGAAGCAGAATACCGGCCTTGATACTCCCCTCCCCATCCTGGATAGTCCATGGCACGACATTAGCATGGACTTTGTGTTGGGATTGCCACGTACCCTCCGAAAGCATGACTCTATCTTTGTGGTCGTAGACAGGTTCTCCAAGATGGCATTATTTATTTCATGCTCCAAGACTTCTGTTGCCTCTAGAGTTGCCGGTCTATTCTTTGCTCATTGTGTCTCCATGTTTGGCCTCCCTCGTACTATAGTGTCAGATAGGGATGTGCGATTTACTAGCTATTTTTGAAAAACCCTATGGCACATGATGGGCACCCAACTGAAATTTTCCACTGCATATCACCCCCAGACCGATGGTCAAACTGAGGTAGTTAATAGGAGTTTGGGAGATCTTCTTAGGTGTCCAGTCCGTGATCGTGTCAGGGATTAGGACTTAGTCCTACCACTAGCAGAGTTTGCTTACAATGATTCGGTCAATAGGTCTATAGGCACGAGCCCTTTTGAGATTGTTACTGTCCATAGACCTAGGAAACCCATAGACTCGATCCCATCTCCCATCCAGTCCCGTGTGTCAGAGTCGGTAGAGTCCTTCGCTGATCATATTAGGCAGTTGCATGAGCATGTACGTCGTCATATTGAGACCAGCAACGCACGGTACAAAGAGTTGGCTGATGCCCACAGGCACCATCACGAGTTCAGAGAGGGCAAGTACGTCATGATAAGGGTCAGGCCTGAACCGTTTCCCTCGGGAACAGTGAAGAAGTTACAAGCTCGCGGTGCCGGTCCTTTCTGAGTAGTGAAACAAGTTGGTTCTAATGCATATGTTGTAGATTTGCCAGGAAGCTACGAGATCAGCTCCACTTTCAACATCTCGGACCTAGTCACTTATAGGGACCCAGCGGTGATACCCAGTGAGCCATTTGAGCCGTCTCCACCCCTTGTGAGTGACACTATCCCAGAGCGTCCACCTCTAGCCTTGTTACCTTAGCAGCGTGAGCAGATAGAGCATATATTGGATGAGTAGGTAATGACTACTCGAGGTGGGGTATACCAGCGCTACTTGGTGCGATGGAGGGGACAGCCCGCGTCCGATGAAACTTGGATCACCCGGGCCCAGCTACAGAGGATAGATCCAGATCTGCTGGATCGATACCAGAGTGACCCGGACCCCTACTCGACGGGGTCGAGCTTCTCCCACCCGGGGAGAATTGGTGAGGACACCAGAGCCAGAGTTCAGCTCGACTCAGCGAGCCGCCGATATCGGACACGTAGCATGACTCGATCGACGCCGACATATTTGTGGCTGGGGGATAGTCTAGAGTCTCCACATGAGCTTTGATATCTTAGTACGTGTTTTGGTACGTATTTGGTGTGTATTTGTTATGTATTTGGGTTGTATTTGGTTTGTTTGTATTTATATTATGGGTTTAATATTGGGTTAATGGGAGTATGGTCGAAGGGGGATTAATATGGTCCAAGGGGGATAAAATAACCAAGCCTCTTTAGTTGACTTGGAGAGAGGGGCGCCCCCCTCTCTTGTCCCCTTGTGGGATTAGTTTAATCTCTCTTATTTCCCTTTCCCCATTATACCCCCTTGACCAAGGGTATCTTAGGTCATTAGCCTAGGTCTAGGGTTTGGTATAATACCTCTCTTGTTTCATTTTGATGAAAATTAATGAAGAAAATTATGTGAAAAACGGCCAAGGGCGCACCTCCCCCTCTCTCTCTTGGTCTTGTTCTTCTTCTTCTTCTTCTTCTTCCTTGCTGCAGCAAGATCTAAGGTTTGAGGCCCTTTCTTGAGAGTGATTCCAACTTCTATCTCTTCCTCTGGGTACCAGGTTCGATCACCGCCGCCGCCGCCTCCGTTCGTGCCTTCATCAAGCCACCATAACCACCACTCCGGCCTGCTATCTAGGATTCCAAATTCCAGATCTGAAGCTAACAGATTAGGTCGGTTCTCCTAATCCAGCCGTCAGATCGACCTCACATTTTGAGGGCATCTTCCCCCCATTGTCCTTAACCCCCAGTTAAATTTTCACACTGATCAGAGCCCGTTTGCCCCTCCTCCAAGTCATTTATCTTTACCCCTCGCAATCTGCAAGTTTGCAGATCTACGGGATAGTCACCTAGTGTTCTATTTTTCCCACCCCCCAAACCACGTCATAAAAATCCCAAAATATTTGTGTGTCATCCTCACCCCCTTCTCTTCCATAAAATCCCAAAGCCCTAAATCCACCATCTCCCCTACGGTCAAAATTTGTTCTCAGGCAGAACCCGATCTGCCCTGTGAGATCTATCTTCCGAGCCAGAAATAGTTGACATGTTCCAGAAGTTTTCATTTTCAATCCAACCGTTGGATGGGCCTGCATTTCCAATATGCCGAAGCCCTCTAAGTTCTCTTCGCAACGGCGCTAATTTTGCCCCGATCCGACATCGGATCTGGTCGTGGCGGCCATTTTCGTGGGAGCACGCAGTTCTGTCCCGAACTAGGCCAGCAAGTAGGGCGACCGTAGAAATCCACAATAAAATACTCCGGAGAAGATTCAGCAACGAACACTCCCAGGGGTCGACCAGGGACCCCCTGCCTTTGTCCCGGTGAACTGTCGCCTTCAGAAGGTCTCCGGAGGTCAACGTCCCTTTGGACGTCCTTGTTCGTTGTCCTGCCGGCCAGCAATTCACAGAACCGGAGCCACTGCTCGCAATCGCCCGGAACCCATCACCTTGCTGCCCGCCAATGCAAGTTCAGTGCTTCCGGCATTATTGTGTAGCCCTTTACCTCCCTGCGTGGAGTGGGCAATAAAAACCACTGATGTAATTAAATTTTATTACTGTACCGGGAGTTACAGAACTTGGCGGGGACGTCTTCCCTATGTCCCGAGTGTGGAGGTACACTCGCCACCCTCTCTATCGTATTTGCTTATTTAGTATAGGTTCTATTTACCGCTGCATGTCAGTAGTTTATTTCCTAGCTAGTTAAATTTAGTCACCGCTGTGAGTTGTGAGTGCGAGACCCGTCCCGTGACTCATTCCGAGCACGAGAGTGAGCTGACCACCCGAGATTCAATGCCGATTTCTCAACCATGCAGTACGACACGTTTCCCTATCTGGGGATGATCATGAGTGAGTACTTCTTTTTTGGGGCACGCTTGCCTCTTCAAGAGCCATGTAGGGTGCCGAACCAGTCGTGTCGTTGCTGGTCGCATCGTCTTTGGGTCGCATCGTCACCTAGAGTCCCAGGTTCGTAACAAGTCCAAGTCGAGTCTCATTGTCGTCCCGCATTAGTTGTGAGCCCAAGTACTTTGGATTAAAAATCAATTGCTTGATTTGAATGTTGAAATGCAATGTGTTCTAATTTTTTGTGACAATACCAGTGCAATTAACTTGTCAAAAAATCTTGTAGAACATTCTAGAACAAAGCATATTGACATTCAACATCATTTTCTGAGAGATCATGTAGGAAAAGGGGTATTTGAATTGGAATTCATTGACACACACAACTAGTTAGCTGATATCTTCACAAATCCCCTAAATCAGGAACAATTCAGCAAAATAAGAAGAGAACTCGGTATGTGCAAGGGTGAGAGCATAAATACCTAGGTTTGCACTTAGGTTAAGTGTTGCACATGTAGAAAAAATCATTTGCATAAGGGATAGGTTGCATTAGATACATGCATATTTTGTGTGACCTTTTCAGTTCGTGTATGTTGAAATACCACCTTGCATGCTTGAATGTAATTATACATACAGCCCCTCCTTGAAATTTTCTAAGGCCAAATATTCCTTGATTAAATAATTATGGACCTAGTGACCTTGGGATCTGAGACATTTTCTGAGGGGAAGAGTCAGAGGATTTTCTCAATGCCCCATCACCTCTTACTTCAAGTCATTCCCTCTCAACTACACCAAGGTGAAGGTTTCTTCAAAAAAAAAGGAAGGTTGAAGGAGATATAAAAATAACAAAAAAAGGGAGGTTGAAGGAGACATAAAAAAAGAAAATTGAAAGAGTTATACCCAAAAAAAATTAATTAGGGCTAGGCCGACCATTTCGGTCGACTGACACCCTGAGTTCGGTCGACCGAATCTGGCGAACCGGATCGGCCAAACCCGCATCCGAACCCTTTTATAAGAGGTTTTCTCACCCCATCTCTTCATTCCAAGCACCCCATTCACTCTCCAACCTTCTTCCCTAACCCTAGAACATCAAAACTCCACTTCTCAAGCCCAAAAACCTCATCTTTCTTCCACCCGTACAAGATCCGGCCTGTTCGTCACCGTTTCGGAATGAAACCTCCGCGGCGGCTTATGCGACTTTGAAGCCATTTTCTTGATTCCAGATTGTGGAGACGTTCTTTTCAAGCCTTTGGTGTGTCTTCCGGTCGACATCTTCATCCCAAGGGCAGAGGCTAGCAATCTAAGGGTTTCCACCGAAGTTTTCAATTCTAGGATGGCGCCTCGAAGAAGTTCTCAGCATCCTAACCAGGGGGAATCCAGTGCCCGGAGAGGTGAGGCCCCGACTCCTCCACCTCAGCGGGCTCCTGTACCTCCACGTGCACCGTGGCTGCCCCCACGGCCAATCATCGACCTCCGTCTAGTTGATTTCAATGAGGTGAATGAAATTCTTCCAGATTTATGTGCAGTCTTTGAAATACAAGATGGTTGGGTTAATTTTGTCACACGGTATCCCCGTTACTACCCCAACCTTGTCCAATAATTTTATGGAAATCTGATCGAGAGGAATGAACGCCTATGTACAGTAGTTAAAGGCATTGAGATTACAGTTACTCCGGCCTTATTTGAAAGAGCCCTAGGAGTTTCAGCTAGGGTGCAGATATGCTCTTTGGTCATGGTGCCGTTGATGACACTTTTCTCACCATGACCGGATGTGAGTATGTGCAAAGTGTCAACAACTTGATCACTTTAAATGCCAACTACTTTCCTCCATTGCAGCGAATCCTGCATCATATGTTTACCACCCTCATCTATCCCAAGGGTGGAAGCCACAATGAAGTGACTGAAGTACACAAGTTCTTGTTTTACTATGTTATGAATGGGATGTTAGTCAATATGGGCCAACTTATGTCAGACTTGATTGGGTCATGTCATACCCAAATGAGGAGATCATTGCCATATGCATCACAGCTGACTGGCGTATTCATTTATGGTGGGATTATCTTGGCTGATGAAGTTTTCATTCATGTGCGCCAAGATGATGTCTACAACAAACACAAAATGTTCACAGATTTGGGATACTATTGGGGTCCTGATGGCGAGCTCCACAGACATGTGCGGGTTTATGGGGAAGAGTATGAAAATGATGAAGATGAAGAGGAAGGCCAGCAGGAAGCTCAAGGGCAAGTCCCACCTCCAATTCAGCCCGAGGAGCAGCCACCTTATCCTCCACATGCAGATCCGGAGATGCCTCCTCCACCTTAGTTCTTTCACGGGGAGTCCTCTACTCAGGGAGTTGGACAGTCTTCTAGGGTAGATTTTGAGACTTTTGACAGGCATTTTTCTGGACTAGTAACTCGCGTGGATACCTTTGGGGAGAAACTCTCTAACTTTGGGAGTAACATTGACACCATGGGCGATATGCTTGAGTTCATGTCTGACTGGGTTGATTCCTTCTCCACTGTTTTGGATAACCTGTCCACTCAAATGACCACCTTGTCCACTCACACGACCACCCTCACCACCAGCCATGAAGACTCCTGCCAGGCCTTTCACATCATGAACAACATTCTTCTTGACATGCAGCGCCATGACCAGGCTCGTGACAACACCCTTGCCAATATTCAGCACCGCCTTCAGTATCAAGATCACATTCTAGATGATATCCGACGCCATCTTGGCTATCGTCCGCCTCCAGCTGAGCCATCTCATGATGATGGTGCCCCAGAGGACTCTGCTCCTCCTCCTTAGTTGTTGCCTCCACAGTCTTTAGTTTCAACATGGTCTACTTTTTCTTGTATCCCCTCCCCTCTTTTGATGATGCCAAAGGGGGAGAAGTAGCAAGTCTAGGTTTATATAAGTTATGCATGCATGTCCCTCTGGTTGTATAAATGAATGACAATTTGCATTTGTGTCACTAGCATTAGTTGAGTCTTTTGCATTGTGAGTCAGTGTCCATGTACTATGTAATGACAATTGGAATTAATGAAATGCATTTGTTATTGGACACACATGTTGGTTCTTGCCCTTCTTCTCAATTTCAATTTGGCAAATATGACTGAATGATTTGTGTTGGCTTGAATGGTTTGAATGATGCAGATTAATGGATTATTAACCCTCCATGGGTTCTATGTATATCAAATGGTGTTGGATAAAAGACGGGCCATCCCGTCTGAAATCCCTCACTATGCGTGAGTGTAAACTCCGCCACGTACAAGAACCATGTGGGAGCTTGCAAGCATATAATGTGTTGATTTCAGGGTTTCAAATTTGTTTTAAGGCACACTAATGCTTTTTTTTGTTCTTGAGTTTTATCATCATCAAAAAGGGAGAGATTGATGAGTCTCTCCAAGTGATTTTGATGATAACAAAACCCCGGACGTGCTTTCCGTCTCATGCCATGCATATTTGATGAAGAGCGAACTAAGAATGTATTTGGGGCTTTTTTGTGTCATTGTTTTTGGTGTTAACAAAACTCTTTTTTAGTTGAGGTTGATGATATCATAACCTTGGCATGGCCAGTGGCTTAGCACCGTTTAATTACAAGTGCAAGCACATGTACGCTCTCAAAGCCATTTCTATCACAAGCTAATGCACAAACGAATCATGTCTCACAATGCCCAGAACAAGTCAAATGAACTCAAATTGAATGGAACAAAATGAGGACATGTGGACGCACTTCTTATTAAATAATAGTTTTATTTGTTTGTCGGATTCGTTTATTGGTTTATTAAGTGTGTGGACGTGCCAGTCACAAAGTGATGATTTATTGTGTGCTCGATCTGACTAAACAGATGATTGTGTAGTTCGTGTCGGGACCAAAACCCGCCGTGCCATAAATGTCACGGTGTTATTTACATCCCCTCGGAGAGGGGAACACCCTTGATTAATCGCCAGGAATAAGGGCCTCATGGCCAGAAAACTATATCGAGAGAAACAAGACGATTACGATCTTGAATCAGCTGGAAAGCCCTATGTCTAGGGAGGCAAGCATTCGAAACATGTCGATCACTCAAAGGACTATTTAATATTCGGACGAGTGTCCGACTTAAGAATATCGTGATCGTCACGAGAAAACCGGAGCGCATGTATGCCGGGGTATGGCAAATTTATTGTTCAGAGGAACGGGAAATATTGGGTTGAATCCCGGTTAGAGTGACAGGAAATTAGTGAGTTTATTGGCCCGGTGCAAGATCAAGCCAGGACCATTCTGGGGAAGCTTTCCGCGGTCAAAGCGAGGCTTGCGTGGGCATCGTTAATATTTCCGGTGCCAAAGGGGCAGCGGGAAAATGTCACGGGATTAGATCCCAAAACAAAGACGTGTTCGAAGATAGCAGGCTATAGGCCTAGGATATGGGTTAGATAATGACCATGATTGGGACGAACCCGAGGTCCAAGCGTGACCCATGGAGGCCTTATCAATATTCCAATGCAAAGGATCCGGGGATGATGAGAGCCGTATCGTTTTGTTCATTGTGACTATTATTTATCTATTTATTTATTTTCTATATTGCTCATTGATTCTTCTTTTATTACCTATGCATTATATCCTTTTCTTTTATTTATTTTTTTATCATTTTCTTATTTTTATTAGTATTTATTATTAGTATGCTATTTTTTATTATATTATTACATTTCAGGTGTACCGGATGAAGGCTGGAGAGTGTGCCGCTGGAAGCGACGCCAAAGCGTGCCGGGCTGGAGGGGCTAGAAGTGCACCGGGTGAGGGCTGGAGAATGGAGGGGTGTACCGTTGGAGGAGTGTACCGGGCAAGGAGGTTGATGGTGTACCGCTGGGGGAGGGTAGGAGGGTGGAAGGGTGTACCACTGAGGGAAGGTGCAAGTGCACCGGGCGAGGCAGCTGAAGTGTGCCGGGCTAGAATGTTAAAGGGTTTGAGGGTTTGGGGGTGCACCGGCCCAGGTGAGGCCAAAGTGCACCGGACGGATGGCGATGGGAGTGTGCTGGGTGAAGGCTGGGCAAGGCCAGTGCAAGTCTGGGCTTGGGTCGGTGCAGGCTTCGGCCGGGCTGAGTGGAGGTCGGTGCATAGGTGCACCAGGCTAAATGAGGGTCAGTGCAGGTCCTAGGCACGCAAGGGACAAGGTCTGTGCACTTGGAGTGAAGTCGGAGCAAGCTTCAGCTGGGCTGAACGAAGGTCGGTACAGTTATGCAGCCATGCCAAATGCAGGTCAGTGCACAAGGAGGCCTAAGGTCAGTGCACGTTCAGGGCAAAGCCTGGACAAGGTTGGTGCACGTTGAACGAGGTCCATGCAGCTGGAGGTTGGAGGTCTGTGCAAGTTTGGATTGGAGGTTGGTGCAGCTGCACTGAGGTCGGTGTAGTTTTACGCTTTGAAGAATAAGGGTCGATGCACGTGGGCACCGGGCTGAAGACAAGGTCGATGCATATTTTGCACATGGCCGTATGAAGGTCGATGCACATGGCAAATGGGCTGAAGGGAAGGTCGACGCATGTTGGGGCAATGCGAGACCAAAGTCTGTGCATGTTGGGGGCAGAGGTCTATGCAGTTGGAGGTAAGGTCTATGCAGGGTCTGGGCATGCAAGGGACAAGGTCAGTGCAAGTTTGCCTGGACAAAAGGAGAAGGTCGGTGCATGCATGCAGTCGCGCAGGGAGGAGGTCGGTGCAGCCTTCAACCGCGCAAAGGCAAGGTCGGTGCACATAGGGTAGGGTCTGTGCATACGTAGAATGAGGTCGGTGCAGGCTGGGACTTGGTCGGTGCACGTTCAGAACAAGGTCGGTGCACATTCAGCACAGGGCCAAATGAAAGTCGATGCACGTTTGTGGCTAAGGTTTATGCATGCTAGGCGAGGACTGAGCATGTGAGGCTTGGGGTCTATGCATGCCCGGGAAGGTCTGAGCATGTTTGGTAGGGTCTGTGCACATGAAGGCCAAGGTTGGTGCACATGCAAGATTTCTTCAGCGAGGTCAGTGCACATGAAGGCCAAGGTTAGAGCATATGCAGGCCAAGCTAGAATACAAGTCAATGTGGCTGAAGTGTGCCGATGGGAGGCCTGATTAGGGATGTATGGGACAGGCAAGGGTTTGAAGTGTGCCGGGCAATGCATAGGTGGGGTGTGCCGGGTATGGCACGGGCAGTGTGCGCCGACAGGGCAGGCCAAGAGTGTGCCGGGCTAGGACTGAGCTGGCGGTGTGCCGATCAAGGCAAGCCAGGAGTGTGGCAGTCAAGGCAAGCCAGGAGTGTGCCGGTCAAGGCAAGAGTGGGTTGAAGGGTCAATGCAGCTGGGGCAAAGTCCATGTAGGTGGAGTAGGGTCTGAGAGGAGGTCCCCTTGTTCATGAGGCTCATGTGAGGAGTTTTCTTTTCATGAAATGCACGCGTAGGGATTTTCTTTACTCATGAAATGCATAAAGGGGTTCTCCTTTTTATTCATGGAATGGATGCTTGAGTTTTGATTTAGTTTTCTTTTATTCATGTAGACCATGTTCGTGGTTATGTTCGGTAGTCCGTTATAAAGATGCAAATGCTCAATTATTCGGGATCTCCAGGATTTCTTTATTATTTCGGCGAAGTCGTTTCATTGGTGTTTTATTCTGTTTATTTATTGTTTCTTTTTGTTTTATTGCTTTTATTTCATGGTTGTTGTTATTAGGTTAATTCTGACAAAAATTCGGCAACATCTACCCTTGACCCGGATGGTAAGGGGGTGTAAGGGGAACACGCCCACAAGGAGTGGCATGACCCAATAACTCGAGGTGCGTGCCAAAGCAGCGACACCTTTAAGAAAGCTTCAAAAATCCTGGGGAAAACAACGAGTGAGAGACACTAGGCTAAAACAGGTTAAGGATGCCCCGACTGGGAGTGGCCCAGGTGTGCCGAGTAAAGGCATGCCGAGGGTGTACCGGCAGGCAGGCTGGGGGAATGCACTGGCCAAAGGCCGTTGGGAGTATGCCAGTTGGAACACCCGGAGGGTGTGCCGGGCAAGGCCAGGCGAGGGTGTGCCGATAGGTAGGCTGGGGGAGTGCACCGGCCAGAGGCCGTTGGGAGTGTGTCGGGTGGAACACCCGGAGGGTGTGTCGGGCAAGGCCAGGCGAGTCTAGGGGGGTGGTTCCAGTGGAGGCGACGGTGAGGTATGCGAAGGCAAACCTAACAAGAGGTGTTCTCCAAGGTATCGACTTCAAGCCTAGCTCATTCTATTGAGTAGACCCACCTGCTAATCCTCTAAAAGATGCAAGAGATCAAACATTCAAGCGAAGAAGCACTTACAAACCACCTTTTTTTTTTCTTGCAAAAGGGATGCACCCGGAGGCTTGTACAATGTGAGGGGAAAAAAGAAAAGGGCCCAAAAAGAAAGAAAGGGGAAAACAACGAGATAGCAGGGGACCAAAACGATGGAAGAGGGGAGGGGACGGAGCATGAGCTCATCCCCCCCGACCTCACTCCCTTTCTTCACTCTCTCTTCTTCTCTTCTATCTTCTTTCTCTTCACTCAGGCGATGGTGGATGGGGCAGCAGGCTAATCTCTCTTCTTCTCTTCTTCTCTTTCTCTTCACACAGGCGGCCGTGGGTGGAACACCAGGGAGAGCCCCAAGCCTCTTCCTCTCTTCTTTTTCTTCTTCTCTTCTTCGTTCTGCCCTTCCTGAGAGCCAGCCAGCGAGAGAGAGAGAGCTCTCTTTTATATAGAGTGGAAGTTGGAGCATTCGAAGGCCTAGCCTTCTTCTTCTTCTATTCTCTTCTTCACACTTCTGGGGCCGTTAAATGGCCTATGTGTAGGGACGACAGAGGTAGCCACCATGTCTTCACAGGGTTGTCCGAGGTTGACGTCGACGGCCTGGTACCGCTGCGCTATCGACAAAAGCACGAGCCAGCGACACGAGCATTCAATGCTCTGTGTTCGAGTGAAATAGGGCATCGTAATATGGATGGGACACTTGACAGGTGCACCGGGTGAAGAAGAGAAGATGTGGCACCGGGTGGAAGGCTGCTGGGCAGTGTGCCGCTAGGGGGCGTTCGGCAATGTGCCGTTGGAAGGGCACGGCAAGTGTGCCATTGAGAGGGCACAGCAGGGGTGCCGTTCGAGGGCCGCAACAGGTGTTATGTCGAAGGGGCACATTGGGTGTGCCGTTGGAGGGGCACAACAGGTGTGCCATCGGAGGTGCCTGGCAGTGTGCCGGGCAAAGGGCTTCCGACAGTGTTCCGTTGAAAGGGGCACCAAGGGTGCGCCGTTGGAGGGCGCCAGGGAGTGTGCCGCTGGAGGGCGCCACTAGTGTGCCGTTGAAGGGCCAGGGTGAGGGGTGTGCCATTGGAGGCACTTAAGAGTGTGCCGTTGGAGGCATCACGGTGTGCCGTTGGAGGGCATGAGATAGTGTGCTATTGGAGGGGCACTTGGAAGTGTGCCGCTGGAGGGGCACTTGGAGTGTGCCGCTGGAGGGCTCAACGGGTGCGCCGCTGGGGCACTTGCAGGTTGCTGTGCCGTTGGAAGGCATTCGGTAGTGTGCCACTGGGGGCGTTCAGCAGTGTGCCGTTGGAAGGCACTTGAAGGTGTTTCCTTTCTTCTTTTTCTTCTTTTCATCTTCTCTTCTCTTCTTTATTCCCCTGCACGTAAATATGGGGTAAATTTTTTTTAATGTCCACAAATGCCCCCTAGCCGCAGACGGCGCGAGAGAGAGACGAGAGAGCGGGGACTGCAGGTGCAGACCGACTAGAGATTCATCAACATGATGAGAAGTGCGGATCCGCGGACCGAAGTTAAGGTCAAGAACCCATGCCACGTGGGCTAGCACCCGGGAAGCAGGCTATGAAAGCCAAAGGTTGGGAAACAGGCTGTGAGAACCGAAGTATGTAAAGCAGGCTACGCGAGTCGAAATTGGGAGCAGGCCGTCGAGCTAAAGGATGTTGGAAGGCGAGCCACGTGGGCAGAGAGAAGGGTTTATTCTTTTAATGGTCTGGATGGCAGGTCCAAATCAAAAGGGGTATTCGTCATCCAAAGGGACGAGGAGAGAGACTTGTTCATTCAATGATCTGGACGGAAGGTCCAAACCAAACAGATCATTCGTGACCCCGGAGGGACGGAGAGGAGAGTTTGTTGAATCAAAAGGGGTATTCGTCACCCGAGGGGACGGAGAGAAGAGTTTGTTGATTCAATGACCTGGACAGAAGTTCCAAATTAAAGGGGTATTCATCACCCGAGGGGATGGAGAGAAGAGTTTGTTGATTCCATGACCTGGGCGGAAGGTCCAAATCAAAGGGGGCATTCGTCACCCGAAGGGACGGAGAGAAGAGTTTGTTGGTTCAAGGACCTAGATGGAAGGCCCAAATCAAAAGGGGTATTCGTCACCTGAAGGGACGGAGAGAAGAGTTTGTTGGTTCAATGACCTGGACGGAAGGCCCAAATCAAAAGGGGTATTCATCACCCGAAGGGACGGAGAGAAGAGTTTGTTGATTCCATGACCTGGACGGAAGGTCCAAATCAAAAGGGATATTCGTCACCCGAAGGGACGGAGAATAGAGTTTGTTGATTCCATGACCTGGATGGAAGGTCCAAATCAAAAGGGGCATTCGTCACCCGAAGGGATGGAGAGAAGAGTTTGTTGGTTCAATTACCTGGACGGAAGGCCCAAATCAAAAGGGGTATTCGTCACCCAAAGGGACGGAGAGAAGAGTTTGTTGGTTCAATGACCTGGACGGAAGGCCCAAATCAAAAGGGGTATTCGTCACCCAAAGGGACGGAGAGAAGAGTTTGTTGATTCCGTGACCTGGACGGAAGGTCCAAATCAAAAGGGATATTCGTCACCCAGAGGGACGGAGAGGAGAGTTTGTTGATTCTATGACCTGGATGGAAGGTCCAAATCAAAAGGGATATTCGTCACCCGAAGGGATGGAGAGAAGGGTTTGTTGATTCTATGACCTGGACAGAGGGTCCAAATCAAAAGGGGTATTCGTCACCCGAAGGGACGGAGAGATGGTCAAGTCGCTGACACGGGCTAGTGTTAGCGCAAGGAAAAGGGGATGATTCCTTACCCAAACGACAGGCTCGGGCCAGGGTGAAAGGTTGTTTTGTTCTTTAATGCGCCGAGGGAATCGGCCAAGTTAGTTCTCCAACTGGACAGAAAGTCTACGAGCCAGATTAGAGAAAGAGAGTCTTTCTATTCTTCGGATGGATGGAAAGCCCGGGCTGAAGTGACAAGGAGATGTTTATTCTCTAACCAGACGGAATGTCGATCTGGAGTGGAAAGAATCTTTTAGTTCTCCAACCGGACGGAAGTTCCAATCTATAGTGAAAGGATCTTTTTGTTCTGTAACCGGACGGAAGGTCCGATCTAGAGTGAAAGGATCTTTTTGTTCTCTAGCCGGACGGAAGGTTCGATCTAGAGTGGAGAGAATCTGTTCGTTCTCTGGCTGGACGGCAGGTCCGAACCATAGTTAAAGGATCTTTTGGTTCTCTAGCCGGATGGAAGGTCCGATCTAGAGTGAATGGATCTTTTTGTTCTCTAGCTTGTCGGAAGGTCCGATCTATAGTGGAGGGAGTCTATTGTTCTCTGGCTGGGTGACAGGCCCGAACCAAAGTGAAAGGATCTTTTGGTTCTCTAGCCAGATGGAAGGTCCGATCCAGAGTGAAAGGATCTTTTTGTTCTCTAGCCGGATGGAAGGTCCGATCTAGAGTGAAAGGATCTTTTTGTTCTCTAGCCGGACGGAAGGTCCGATCTAGAGTGGAGAGTCTTTTTGTTCTCTGGCTAGGCGACAGGCCAAACCAAAGTGAAAAGATCTTTTGGTTCTCTAGCTGGACGGAAGGTATGATCTAGAGTGAAAGGATTTGATGTTCATTAATGCGCCAGGAGTACCGGCTGTGAAATCTGAACCCGGGAAAGTGGACCGCAAGGGCCAGAATCGGTGTTGCGGAAGTAGGCCGTGAAGGCTGAAATCGGAGAAGCGGACTACAAGACCCGCAATCGGGAAGCTAGCTAAAAAAGTCAAAATTGGGGAGTAGGCTATGAGAGCCCAAATTGGGGAAGCGGACTATAGAAGCTGCAATCGGGAAGCTGGCTACAAGATCCAAAATTGGGGAGCAGGCTATGAGAGCCCAAATTGAGGAAGCGGACTACGAGAGCCGCAATCGGGAAGCTAGCTACAAAAGCCAAAATTGGGGAGCAGGCTATGAGCGCCCAAATTGAGGAAGTGGACTATAGAAGCCGAAGTTGGGAGATTAGCAAGCCGCAAGGGTAGGAAGTAGGCCGTGAGGGCCAAGATTGGGCTATACATGCCAGAACTGGGAAAGCAGGCTGCGATAGCCGAAATTGAATTTATTTTTTATTATTATATTTTTTATTCAAACATGCAGGTATTCGTCAGCATGCATAACATAAGTATACATAAGGTAACTCCCTCTGTAAGGGATGGGATAGGGGCATTGCCCGTAATTCGTAAACACGGTGCGGGCCAGGAGGCACATCTAAGGGGTGGTGCACCCGTCAAGAGGATATCGCATGTCTTGCACGCATAGCTTAAATTCATGCACTTCACCCGAGACAACTCTCTATGGAGTGGAGGAGCAAACATGCGAGCAAAAGGCCCTAAGTATAGGGATATGCAGGTTTTCCAAGTAACACTCGAGGATTACTTTTGCGCCTACACATGGGTTTCAGGCTCTCGATTTCGGTAGCTTTGCACATCTCCCAGCTATTTATTTTGGTAGCAGATTTCACCGTTCGACGCGAGTCTCCTCATATGTCTCAATGGGGATTCCCGACTACTAGGCTTCATCCTTATTATAATTCTATTGCGGATTCTACCGTTTGACGCGAGTTTCCTCATGTGTCTCAATGGGGATTCCTGACTATTAGGCTTGTCCTTATTGAAATTTGCTTCACCATTTCGCGTGAGTCTCCTCATATGTCTCAATGGGGATTCCCGGCTACTCAGATTCACGTTTCTCTCTCTCTCTCTCTCTCTTTTGCATCATTCATTTTTTCTTCCTTTTTTTTAAAGTGGGGGTAGGTAGATTTTTCCTCACGATTACCTTTCACGCGAGTGCAGGAATTCAAGTCTCCGTAGAGTGCAAAGAAGAAAGTCGGGCAATCCCTATGGTTGAAGACCATTGGACACATTAAGCGCGGAGTGGGGGAGTGTTATCTCGGGTTTATTTTGTGAGTTGGGCTTAGTAATTTAGCCATGACTCTTTCCCTTGACGTGTGCACCCGCCATAATTGGGTTCCCTTCGAGCGTATGCCGTGACGCACGTGCATCCGGAATCGAGGCAGCATTATTTAGCAAGGAAACATGGTCCTAGAAAATTTCAAGGAAGTGTATTATTCTATATTATAAGCAAGCATGCAAGCAGGGCAGCCAAGCAATTTTTGTCTTTTTTTTTTGTCTTTTTTTTTTCATAAGAACACACTATCGTTACGTATATGTATCTTGTATGTGCACAGAGAATCAATGCAGCAGCCAAGGTGCTGAGGAAGGAGACCGCGAAGGGCCGAAAGAACATTGGGGAAGCGGGCTATAAAAGCTGAAGTTGATATTGGAAGTGGGCTACAATAGCCAAAATTAAGGAGAGCGGGCTACGAGAGCCGAATTCTGGGAAGCAGGCTACAAGAGCCAAAGTTGGGCAGCAGGCTGCAAGAGCCAAGATTTGGGAAGCAGGCTACAAGAGCTAGAGATATTGGGAAGCGGGCTGTTAAAGCCTGAGCTGGGGAAGCAGGCTGTGAGAGCTGAATTCTGGGAAGCAGACTGCAAGAGCCAAAGGTATGGGAAGCGGGCCGTGAAGGCCGAATTCTGGGAAGCAGGCTACAAGAGCCAAAGGTATTGGAAAGCGGGTTGCAAGAGCCGAAGTTATGGGAAGCGGGCCATGAAGGCCGAATTTTGGGAAGCAGGCTACGAGAGCCAAAGGTATTGGGAAGCGGACTACAAGGGCCGAAGTTAGGGAGCGGGCTACAACAGCCAAAATGTTGGGGAAGAGGGTTGCGAGAGCCGAAGTTAGGAAGTATGCTACCAAAGCCCAAAATGTTGGGGAAGCAGGCTACAAAAGCTAGAGGTTGGGGAAGCATGCTATAAAGCCAAGGATTGGGAAGCGGGCCGTGAAGGCCAAAGCTGGGAAGCAGGCTATAACAGCCGAAGCTAAGAAGCGGGCTGTAAAGAGCCGAAGTGGATATTGAAAAGTAGGCTAAAAGCCAAGAGATATTGGGAGCGGGCTAACAAGCCGAGAGATGTTAGAAGTCGGCTATAAAGTCAAAAGATATCGGAGAGCGCAGTGGGACAGATGGATTAATTTTGATAGTTGGCCTTGGCCGAAATGGCTGAGCCGAAGGGCGTCGGGTAGCGGGATATGAGAGTCGAAGAGAAGGGTCCCTTTTTATTCTCTGGCCGGGAGAAGGGTCCGAACCAAAGTGGGAGGTCTATTCTTTTGTTCTCTGGCCGGGGGAGGATCCGAACCAAAGTGGATGGGTTTCTTCTTTAATTCTCTGGCCGGGGAAGGATCCGAACCAAAGTGGAATGTCTCTTTTTAATTCTCTGGCCGGGGAAGGATCCGAACCAAAGTGAAAGGGTTCTTCTTAATTCTCTAGCCGGAGAAGAATCCGAACCAAAGTGGAAGGTTTCTTCTTTAATTCTCTGGCCGAGGAAGGATCCGAACTAAAGTGAAAGGTCTCTTTTTAATTCTCTAGTCGGAGAAAGATCCGAACCAAAGTGAAAAGGTTTGTTCTTTAATTCTCTAGTAGGGAAGGATCCGAACCAAAGTGAAAGGGTTTCTTCTTTAATTCTCTGGCCGGGGAAGGGTTCCGAACCAAAGTGGAAGGTTTCTTCTTTAATTCTCTGGCCGGGGAAGGATCCGAACCAAAGTGAAATGTCTCTTTTTAATTCTCTGGCTGGGAAAGGATCCGAACCAAAGTGGAAAGGTTTGTTCTTTAATTCTCTGGCTGAGGAAGGGATCCGAACCAAAGTGAAAGGGTTTCTTCTTTAATTCTCTGGCCGGGGGAAGGATCCGAACCAAAGTGAAAGGGTCTCTTCTTTAATTCTCTGGCCGGGGAAGGGTCCGAACCAAGATGAGAGGTCTCTTCTTAATTCTCTGGTCGGGGAAGGATCCGAACCAAAGTGAAAGGGTCTCTTGATTTTGTTGGGTGGCCAAAGGCCGCAGGTGGTGTTGCTTGTTGGCTCGACATCTGTCAGCTTGAATGTTGATGGTAGAGAAGCTGTTGGCTCAGAAGCCAATGGATGAGACGCTTTCAGCTTGGGTGCCGATGGTGCAGTAGCTGTCGGCTCAGAGGCCAATAATTGGATAGCTGTCGGCCCGGAGGCCGATGATTGGATAGCTGTCGGCTTGGAAGTCGATAATTTGGAAGCTGTCAGCTTGAAAGCCGATAATTGAATAGCTGTCGATCTGGAAGTCGATGATTGAATAGCTGTCGACCCGGAGGTCGATAATTAGACAGTTGTTGGCTCAGAGGCCGATGGGGAGGGGGGGTACCTATCGGCTCTGAGGCCGATGGTTGAACATCTGTTGGTTGAAGCCCTGGTGGTTGAATGTTTGTCGGCTTGAAACCCCGATGGCTGGATATCTGTCGGTTTAACGCCCCATCGGTGGAATGTTTGTCGGCTTGAAGCCCCGATGGATGGATATCTGTCGGATTGACACCCCGATGGCGGAATATCTGTCGGCTTGAAGCCCCGATGGCTTAACATCTTTCGGTTTAACGCCCCGATGGCTAAGCATCTGTCAGTTTAATGCCTCGATGACTGAGTATCTGTCGGATTGGAGCCCCGATGGCGGAACATCTGTCGGTTTGAAGCCTCGATGGCTGAATGTTTGTCGGCTTGGACGAAAGGTTGTGATGTCGACCACATGAGAGATCTATTTGTTGGATGGCTGAAGGTAGAGGGTGGAAGACCATGTCTACCTCAAGGCTCACTTTCTTTTCTTCTCTTCTTCTTTTATGTGAAGGGGCGAGTGGAAAGACCACGTCTGCCTGATGATTGTTCTTTTCTTTTCTGCTCTTCTTTTATTATGAAGAGGCGGGTTAAAAGACCACGTCCACCTCATGACTATTCTTTTTGTTCTGCTCTTCCTTTCTCATTAATGTCCCCAGACTGGGGTGTATTTCTCTTAATGTGCCCCCAGGTTGGGGTGTAACTTTTCTTCTGTGCCCCCAAGCGGGGTGTATATTTCATGGCTTCTAGGCCCCCAGACGGGGTGTAACTTCTACTTCTTATGCCCCCATGGCGGGGGTATACTTCTCTTCATATGCCCCTAAGCCGGGGTGAGTTTTTTTACTTCTTGTGCCCCCAAGGTGGGGGGGTATATCTCTTCTTCAAATGCCCCTAAGTCGGGGTGTATTCTTTATGGCTTTTATGCCCCTAGAGCGGGGTGTGTCTCTTCTTTAAGTGCCCCTAAGCCGGGGTGTATTCTTTCTTGCCTCCTATGCCAGGGTGTATTCTTTTGCTCTGTATGCCCCCAGACATGGGGGTATTCCTTCTTCAAATTCCCCTAAGCTGGGGTGTATTCTTTTCCTTCCTTATGCCCCCGGACCGGGGTGTTTTTTTTCTTCAGTTCCACATAAGCCGGGGTGTATGCCTCTTTGCTTCTATGCCCCTATGCGGGGTGTATTCTTCTGCTTCTTATGCCCCCGGACCGGGTGTAGCTTTATTTCCTGTGCCCTCATGAGGGGTGTGTTTTGCTTCTTGTGCACCCAAGACAGGATGGTGCGAACACCCGAGCAGTTGAGCGGCGTGACACGTCGAGCCACCGGTACCGCACACGGAGCACGACTCGAGCCACCTTAGCATCCATCTGGCTCAGAGACAGCCTGGAGACTCCCCCATGAGTCCCGGCATTTATCATATTTAGTTAGACTTTATTTGTGTTTAATGTGTGTTTACTTCATTTTATTCGGTATGTAATTTTGATTGTAAGAGGGGTTTATTTGTAAAATGGGACCCCCGGGCCCCACGGGCCCCCCAGACCTCTTCCCATTGATCCACCTCAGCCTAGGGCCCTATGTGGGGTCAGTCAACATTTCAAATGGAGACATCTAGAAGGTTGAATGGTAAATGCCACATGGGTAGACAATTGGACTTCAAAGTCCAAGGTAGGCTACCTACCATTCTACCATGTCCCCCCCTTGGTCAATAGGCTGCTCCCCCCTTATATTTTATTTAATTTTTGTGTGTGTGTCACATTCAATCTAGGCCATCCATTCCCCCATCCCTAGATCCAAGGGTGGCTATTGGATTTGATATGTAACCTATAAGTACCTTGTATTTTCTCATTTAGAAGAATTAATGCATTTGAATTGGAAGAAAATCCCCTTGAGCAAGGCCTAGGCTGCCCCTCTCTCCTCCTTTCAGCTGGGAAGGCTGTATTCTGGTGGTGTGACTCCACCCCTATCAGTTCCGGTCGCCGCCGCTGCTGCCATGTGCCGCCATCGCGCCTCCACCATCACCGCCGGTGTTCTGTCCATCCAGGATAGAGGTGTCTTCTCTGAATTCTTGCTCTCCACCCCGTCATGTTTTTGAGCTGGGATTTTGAGGGTATGTTCCAGAGGTGTTCCTCACGATTCACAAAAATTGGTTGGTCATAAATCTTTCATTTGATAATTTTCCATTTTCGTCCAACCTCTTTTCCTAGATCTGTCTGCTTGCTGTTTAGATTTCCACCTGCCCTGTGTTTCTAGTGTTCAGACCCCTTTGTGATTTTTACATGTGCTCCCCATTTTACTGGGAGTTCTATCCATCAACCCCTCGCTCCACGCTTTTTTTTGAATTTTGATCCACCCTTCACCTATTTTTCAAAAATCGCTTTCAGATCAAGCTACAGTGCTGTCCACCTTTGTCCAGATCCGACCCCCTTTCAATGCACAAATCATAACAATTCGTAGCCACCTCCAATCCTTTCATAAAAAATATTTCCGTTTTCCTTGTTCAAAATCCTACAACTTTGGTGAAGAACTTAGAAGCTGAATCGGACGTCTTCCTGGCGGTCAACGGAAGTTCTCAGAAAACTCACCTGCAGATCTGAGAGCTCGGGCACTGTACAATAGAAGCTTAGAAATTCAACAAAGTCCAGATCCATGCAGATCCAGTAGATCTATCTAGGCCTAGATTTAAGGTCTTCAAGAGAGCTTTCCAACAATAGCTTATGTGCCTCGATCTGACATCGGGGTTGATCGCAGCGGCTGTTCTCGCCGGGGCGCGCGCCTGAAAACAGCAACCAAAATCCGTGGGCAGCAACTCCAAAACGTGGGAATCGGAGCCGATCGGCCACCGACCGGAGCTTCCGACCGACCGCCGTCTAGGGAGGCGCACCACCAGGGATCCCCATCACAGTGGGTCCCACCCCACCAGAGCCGGAGGTCGGGGCGGTCCGTGGGCCCCACGGACCAGTAGATCGCGCCGTCCGACTTGCACAAAAACGCGGGTTTCGGCACCGCCGGGCGACATCAAAATGCTGCCCGTCAACCCAATTCGCGTGATTCCCGGGCCCCGCATGTGACCTTTTACCTCCCTGTGTGGAGTGGGTCGAATTAGTGTAATGCTGTATTGATTGTTAACCTGGAGTCCGTGATTGGCCGGGGTCGTCTTCCCCACGCCGGGTGCGTGGAGGTAATGGTCCTAACTTCTCGGCGTTCATTTGCTAGTTTAGTATATGGTCTTATGCCGCTGTCGAGAGCGTAGGATACTAGCCCATGTGTCCATGTCACCGCTGTGAGCATGAGAGTGACCCATCCCGCGACTTGATCCGAGTCCAGAAGTTGAGTCGGACTGCCTTGAACTCTGCCGGTTCCTTAACCGCGCACGATCCACGCTTTCCCTCGCATGGGGACGACGAGTGAGTTTGCACTTCTGTTAGCGACGTGTAGCCTGTAGGAGCTCTTAGTGTCGAGCCGAGGTCGCTCTAGTAGTCGTGTCGTTGCTGGTTGAGTCGTGTCCATCCCATATAGTGTCGTCTCCTCAGTCCGTCGCGCATCAGTTTGGTATTAGAGCGAGTCGAGTTTAGGGTAGTCTTTGCATAAGTCTTGCATAGTCTAAGGTTACCCCACACACCTTTACTCGGTATATCAAAAGGTGTTGTCTGAACGTTAGGCTACGCCTATCGGGAAGACCGCACACTTGCGCGAGTGACCTTCGGGTCAATTATCTCCGCCACGTATCGAGTCTTGCTTGTGTCTAGGGTGTAGTCGAGTCCCATTATTTTCAAAACAAACAAAAAAAGAGTGTTTTCAAATTGCATTTCATCCCAATAACCCGGTATATAAAAAGGTGTTGTCCGAACGTTGGGTTACGCCTATCGGGAAGGCCGCACACTTGCGCGAGTGATCTTCGGATCGATTAACTCCGCCCCGTACCGAGTCTTGGTGTCTTGTCCTTAGTGTGCATACATCCCAACCTTGCATAGTCGGTCTCGTGTCATGTTCAAATGGCCTTGCATGTCCATTCCTACGGATCCGTTCCCATCCTTTGGCAACTATGGCCAACACATGCCAACCCGTCCAGGGCGACAAGTCCGTGTCCGAGTATATTAGGGACTTCGAAGTGTACCGGTTTGGAAACGAGAGCACCACGACTGCCTCCCAGTTCCGGAGAGGTTTGCGGCTTCATTTTCGGTATGAGTGTCTTATCTGTGACGCGTTCTCTCTGGCACAGTGTTATCAGGTCGCTCTCGAGGTCGAGCCCTTCGAGGCCCGGTTTGATGCCGCCATTCGGTGAGCAGATGCCGCCCTTCGGCAAGCCTCTACCTCTCAGTCGATTCCCGAGCCGGTCGGACAACCTACCCCATGGTCTTCCCCACCCACGAGAGCTCCCACACTACCACCCTCTACTTCCGAACTCTATTTGGAACCATCTCATTTGGAGCCACCCAAGCCCGAACCACCCGTATTTCTAACAGGTACACTTTACATAGCCGAGTCACTACTTAGTTGGCTCAAGGATAGCTTAGTCCCACTTCCCTTCCAATCTATGGACCCTATCCTACCTCTGGTCCCAATCAACTCATTCCATACCACTTTCCGGTCTAGTCACTATGTGGATACATTGGATGGCCTTCTTAAAGGGTTAGACCGGCAATTGACATTTACGCACTTGTTGGCTCCAGGCTTCGACCGACCCACAGGTCGTAGTTTCACTCATCCCGCTTTAGGGTCCATCACCTCCGTGTACACCGTAGGTCATGTTACCACGGATGTTCTTCTACTCCTCCCGTTACCGGTCGAGCCCGACTTCATTCCTTTTATCCCGAGGGAGGAGCCATATCTTATATACACTGTCTCATCTACCACGATGGATGGAGGTGACCATCACCTTCAGGAATTTCAAACATGGGACTATGTAATGGAAGAACAGAGGGGTCACACATTCTTTGACCCATTCGACCCCTTCGCTAGTGGGCCTCGTGATCCACCACTTCCCTTCTACCTTGTCAAGGAAGTCCCCTACCACTCTCTTCCCACTCAGGCCAATCAACCTCCACATAGCAAGAGGTCCGATGATTGGGGAACATGGCATACCTTACCTATATCTAGGGGTATTGACAAAGGTAGTTTTAGATCTCCCAATCCTCCCACATCCAAGCCCGATACACCTACTTCCGGCCGTCCCAAATCCCATGGACATCCGCATGCTAGGGACAAAGTAGGATGTCTAGGAGTCCCACTTTCCACCAACCACCGGTTGCATCTAGTGCATGCTTGGCACACATTCGGGTGTCCTGGTCCACCTTTTGCATATGCATGAGTCGGATTAACTGTAGGGTTATTTAGGGTTGTGTGTGCATCCATGTATTTTTTTCTTTTGATAAGCATGTTAGGAGTTTGCATGACGACATTCGTCGTCACATTGAGTCCAGCAATGCGTGTAACAAAGAGCTAGCCGATGCTCACCGACACCACCGAGAGTTCCAAGAGGGCGAATATGTCATGATCAGGGTAAGACCTGAACGGTTTCCCTCTGGAACCGTTAAGAAGTTTCAAGCTCGCGGAGCCGGTCCATTTAGAGTGTTGAAACGTGTTGGATCCAATGCGTATGTTGTGGACCTGCCCGAGGAATACGGTATAAGCTCTACTTTTAATGTTTCGGATCTAGTTGCATATAGGGACCCAGCGGTGATCCCTAGTGAACCTTTCGAGCCATCTCCTCCCATTGAGAGTGATCCCACACCTGAGTGTCCACCTCCAGCCCCTTTGTCACGGCAGCATGAGCATATAGATCATATACTGGATGAGCAGGTGACAATTACCAGGAGTGGATCCTACCCGCGCTACCTAGTGCGATGGAGAGGACGGCCCGCTACCGACGACACGTGGATCACACATGGAGAGTTGCAGCGGATTGATCCGGACCTTCTGGAGCGATACAGGAGCGATGCAGACCCTTACTCGACAGGGTCGAGTTTCTCCCACCCGGGGAGAATTGGTGCGGACACCCGAGCAGTTGAGCGGCGTGACACGCCGAGCCACCGGTACCGCACACAGAGCACGACTCGAGCCACCTCAGCATCCATCTAGCTCGAAGACAGCCTGGAGACTCCCCCATGAGTCCCGGCATTTATCATATTTAGTTAGACTTTATTTGTGTTTAATGTGTGTTTACTTCATTTTATTCGGTATGTAATTTTGATTGTAAGAGGGGTTTATTTGTAAAATGGGACCCCCGGGCCCCACGGGCCCCCCAGACCTCTTCCCATTGATCCACCTCAGCCTAGGGCCCTATGTGGGGTCAGTCAACATTTCAAGTGGAGACATCTAGAAGGTTGAATGGTAAATGCCACATGGGTAGACAATTGGACTTCAAAGTCCAAGGTAGGCTACCTACCATTCTACCATGTCCCCCCCTTGGTCAATAGGCTGCCCCCCCCTTATATTTTATTTAATTTTTGTGTGTGTGTCACATTCAATCTAGGCCATCCATTCCCCCATCCCTAGATCCAAGGGTGGCTATTGGATTTGATATGTAACCTATAAGTACATTGTATTTTCTCATTTAGGAGAATTAATGCATTTGAATTGGAATAAAATCCCCTTGAGCAAGGCCTAGGCCGCCCCTCTCTCCTCCTTGCAGCTGGGAAGGCTCTATCCTGGTGGTGTGACTCCACCCCTATCAGTTCCGGTCGCCGCCGCCGCCGCCATGTGCCGCCATCGCGCCTCCACCATCACCGCCGGTGTTCTGTCCATCCAGGATAGAGGTGTCTTCTCCGAATTCTTGCTCTCTACCCCGTCATGTTTTTGAGCTGGGATTTTGAGGGGATGTTCTAGAGGTGTTCCTCACGATTCACAAAAATGGGTTGGTCATGAATCTTTCATTTGATAATTTTCCATTTTCGTCCAACCTCTTTTCCCAGATCTGTCTGCTTACTGTTCAGATTTCCAACCGCCCTATGTTTCTAGTGTTCGGACCCCTTTGTGATTTTTCCAGGGGCTCCCCATTTTATTGGGAGTTCTATCCATCAACTCCTCGCTCCAAGATTTTTCTTGAATTTTGATCCACCCTTCACCTATTTTTCAAAAATCGCTTTCAGATCTAGCTACAGTGCTATCCACCTCTATCCAGATCCGACGCCCTTTCAATGCACAAATCATAACAATTCGTAGCCACCTCCAATCCTTTCATAAAAAATATTTCCGTTTTCCTTGTTCAAAATCCTACAACTTTGGTGAAGAACTTAGAAGCTGAATCGGACGTCTTCCTGGCGGTCAACGGAAGTTCTCAGAAAACTCACCTGCAGATCTGAGAGCTCGGGCACTGTACAACAGAAGCTTAGAAATTCAACAAAGTCCAGATCCGTGCAGATCTAGTAGATCTATCTAGGCCTAGATTTAAGGTCTTCAAGAGAGCTTTCCAACGATAGCTTATGTGTCTCGATCCGACATCGGGGTTGATTGCAGCGGCCGTTCTCGCCGGGGCGCGCGCCTGAAAACAGCAACCAAAATCCGTGGGCAGCAACTCCAAAACGTGGGAATCGGAGCCGATCGGCCACCGACCGGAGCTTCCGACGACAGCCATCTAGGGAGGCGTGCCACCAGGGATTCCCATCACAGTGGGCCCCACCCCACCAGAGCTGGAGGTTGGGGCGGTCCGTGGGCCCCACGGACCCGTAGATCGCGCCGTCCGATTTGCACAAAAACGCGGGTTTCGGCACCGCCGGGCGACATCAAAATGCTGCCCGTCAACCCAATTCGCGTGATTCCCGGGCCCGCATGTGACCTTTTACCTCCCTGCGTGGAGTGGGTCGAATTAGTGTATTGCTGTAATAATTGTTAACCTGGAGTCCGTGATTGGCCGGGGTCGTCTTCCCCACGCCAGGTGCGTGGAAGTAATGGTCCTAACTTCTCGGCGTTCATTTGCTAGTTTAGTCTATGGTCTTATGCCGCTGTCGAGAGCGTAGGATACTAACCCATGTGTCCATGTCACCGCTGTGAGCGTGAGAGTGACCCGTCCCGCGACTCGATCCGAGTCCGGAAGTTGAGTCGGACTGCCTTGAACTCTGCCGGTTCCTTAACCGCGCACGATCCACGCTTTCCCTCGCATGGGGACGACGAGTGAGTTTGCACTTCTGTTAACGACGTGTAGCCTGTAGGAGCTCTTAGTGTCGAGCCGAGGTCGCTCTAGTAGTCGTGTCGTTGCTGGTTGAGTCGTGTCCATCCCATATAGTGTCGTCTCCTCAGTCCGTCCCGCATCACAGGATGTGTCTTTTCTTCACATGCCCCTAGATCAGGGTGTAACTCTGTCACTTGTTATGCCCCCTAGGTCGGGGTAGATTCCTCTACTTTTTCTGCCCCAGAGTGGGGTATATTTCTCTTCATATTCCCCTAAGCCGGGGTAAATTCCTTTTGTTTCATATGCCCCCGTGCGGGGGTATGTTTCTTCTTTAAATGCCCCTAGGCCGGGGTGTAGCTCTTTTGTTTCCTATTCCCCCGGGTGGGGTGTAACTTCTTGCTTCTTCTACCCCTCAAGGCGGGGGTGTATTTCCCTCCTTATTCCCCCGGAGGGGGGGGACATCTCCTTGCCTCTTATGCCCCCATGGCGGGTATAGTCTTTGCTTCTTATGCCCCATGGCGGGGTGTGTCTTTTGCTTCTTATGCCCTCATGACGGGGTGTGTTCCTTTTTCAAATGTCCCTAAGTCGGGGTGCAAATCTGTTTCTTCTTATGCCCCCAAGTCGGGGTGTATTCTCTTCATGTGCCCCCAGGAGCGAGGTGTATTCTTTCTTGCCTCTTATGCCCCCAGGGCGGGGTATATTTCTTCTTCTTATTCCCCATCACGGGGTGTACCTTTTGCTTCTTATGCCCCTATGGTGGGGTGTAGTCCTTGCTTCTTATGCCCCCATATCGGGGTGGATGCATGCTCCATGTGCTCCCAAGGTGGGGTGTAACTCTTTATGTATTCAATGCCCCTAGGCAGGGTGTGTTTCGCTTCTTTATGCCCCCCGGGAGAGGGTTCGATTCTTGGCTTCATATACCCCTCAGCCGGGGGTATGTTTTGCTTCTTGTTCCCCCAAAGTGGGGTGTATTTTGCTTTTTGTGCCCCCATGTCGGGGTGTATCTTCTGCTTCTTATGCCCCCAGAGCGAGGTGTAATTCTCTCTGTCTTCTATGCCCCCAGGCAGGGTGTGCTTTGCTTCTTTGAGCCCCTCATGGTGGGGTACAGTCTTTGCTTCTTATGCCCCCCATAGTGGGGTGCAGTTTCTTGCCTCTTGTGCCCCCATGGCGGGGTATGTTTCTTCCTGTGCCCCCAAGTCGGGGTGTGGCTTCTTCTTTTCATGCCCCTAGATCGGGGTGGATTTCCCTTTCATGCGCCCCTAGATTGGGGTGTACGTTGCTTTCATGCCCCCAGACCGGGGGTGTGGCTTTTGCTCCCATGCCCCCAGACCGGGGTTTTTTTTTTGCTTCCGTGCCCCCAGGTCGGGATGTATTCTGCCTCTAGTGCCCCCAAGGTGGGGTGTATTTTACTTTTTTGTGCCCCCATACCGGGGTAGATGCGTGTTCTCTTCGAGAGTCATGGTCGTGCTTGGCCTCATTGCTATAAAGCATCCCCCACAGCGGACATGAATTCATCAAGCTACAGTTGCGGCTTGTTGGACCTTCTAACAGCCACTCGAGGGACCGTCTTGTGTCGGATAGAGGCAGTAGGAAGGTGGAACGGACCAGGGCATTGCACCATGGACTTGGCCCCTCCTAGAGCCGGGCGAGATGCCTGCCTTCTTCTTGTTCTTTTGATCGGTGATGCTTGCCAACTTTTCTTTTTGTCCTTTCTTTTCTTCTCTTCTCCTTTTTTGTGTAATAGACCAAGGTGGGTGTGCAGGATAGCGCTCACCCCCTCAGGGAGGGGATGAGTGGTTCGCTCCACCGCATCAATCCCATAGTGATAATCTTTGTTCAGCACAGGCCTCGATAGATACGGTCGTACGACCCTCTCTCGTCGATTCTTTCCCTTCTTTTTTTCTTTCTTTTCTTCTCTTCCTCTTTTCTTTCTGTTCTTCTTCTTAGGGACGGGGAGAAGATTTCCCCTACCTCCTTCTTTCTTTCTTTTTCTCCAGCGGCCTTCATGATCCCTGGAAGCTATAGGTGCCTCGGAGTAGCATCTTCGAGGCCATAAAGATAATTTCGCCTAGTCCAGCTTTCCTCTGCATAGGGCTGGCAGAGACAGCACATGCAATTCATCAAAACAGGCGAACATCGTTTATTAGGAGGCCATGAGGCCCTAAATCCCAGCGAAGAGATGAGGGGTGGTTTAAGTCCCACCGGGCGTGCCAGACTTGTGGATGCACTTCTTATTAAATAATAGCTTTATTTGTTTGTCGGATTCATTTATTGGTTTATTAAGTGCGTGGGCGTGCCAGTCACAAAGCGACGATTTATTATGCGCTCGATCTGACTAATCAGACGATTGTGTAGTTCATGTCGGGACCAAAACCCACCGTGCCATAAAGGTCACGACATTATTTACATCCCCTTGGAGAGGGGAACACCCTTGATTAATCGCCAAGAATAAGGGCCTCATGGCCAGAAAACTATATCGAGAGAAACAAGACGATAACGATATTGAATCAGCTGGAAAACCCTATGTCTAGGGAGGCAAGCATTCGAAACATGTCGGTCACTCGGGGGACCATTTAATATTCGGACGAGTGTCCGACTTAAGAATATCGTGATCATCACGGGAAAATCGGAGCGCATGTATGCCGGGGTACGACAAATTTATTATTTAAAGGAACGGGAAACCTTGGGTTGAATCCCGGTTAGAGTGGCAGAAAATCAATGAGTTTATTGGCCCGGTGCAAGATCAAGCCAGGACCATTCTGGGAAAGCTTCCCGCGGTTAAAGCCTTGCGTGGGCATCATTAATATTTTTGGTGCAGAAGAGGCAGCGGGAAAATGTCTCGGGATTAGATCCCAAAACAAAGACGTGTTTGAAGATAGCAGGCTATATGCCTAGGATATGGGTTAGATAATGACCATGATTGGGACGAACCCGAGGTCCAAGCGTGACCCATGGAGGCCTTATCAATATTCCCATGCAAAGGATCCGGGGATGATGAGAGCCGTATCGTTCTGTTCATTGTTATTACTATTTATCTATTTATTTATTTTCTATGTTGCTCATTGATTCTTCTTTTATTACCTGTGCGAAATATCCTTTTCTTTTATTTATTTTTTTATCATTTTTTATTTTTTATTAGTATTTATTATTATTATGCCATTTTTTATTATACTATTACATTTCAGGTGTACCGGATGAAGGCTGGAGAGTGTGCCGCTGGAAGCGAAGCCAAAGCGTGCCGGGCTGGAGGGGCTAGAATTGCACCGGGTGAGGGCTGGAGAATGGAGGGGTGTATCGCTGGAGGCGTGTACCGGGCAAGGAGGTTGACGGTATACCGCAGGGGGAGGGTAGGAGGGTGGAAGGGTGTACCGCTGAGGGAATGTGCAAGTGCACCAGGCGAGGCAACTGAAGTGTGCCGGGCTAGGATGTTAAAGGGTTTGAGGGTTTGGGGGTGCACCGGCCCAGGTGAGGCCAAAGTGCACCGGATGGATGGCGATGGGAGCGTGTCGGGTGAAGGCTGGGCAAGGCCAATGTAAGTCTGGGCTTGGGTCGGTGCAGGCTTCGGCCTGGCTGAGTGGAGGTCGGTGCACATGTGCACCAGGCTAAATGAGGGTCAGTGCATGTCCCAGGTACGCAAGGGACAAGGTCAGTGCACTTGGGGTGAAGTCCGAGCAAGCTTCAGCTGGGCTGAACGAAGGTCGGTACAGTTATGCAGCCATGCCAAATGCAGGTCACTGCACAAGGAGGCCTAAGGTCAGTGCACATTCAAGGCAAAGGCTGGACAAGGTTGGTGCACGTTGAACGAGATCCATGCAGCTGGAGGCTAGAGGTCTATGCAAGTTTTGATTGGAGGTCGGTGCAGCCGCACTGAGGTCGGTGTAGTTTTACGCTTTGAAGAATAAGGGTCGATGCATGTGGGCACCGGGCTGAAGAGAAGGTTGATGCATATTATGCACATGACCGTATGAAGGTCGATGCACATGGCAAATGGACTGAAGGGAAGGTCGACGCATGTTGGGGCAATGCGAGACCAAAGTCTATGCATGTTGGGGGCTGAGGTCTATGCAGTTGGAGGTAAGGTCTATGCAGGGTATGGGCATGCAAGGGACAAGGTCGTGATAGAATGTAAGGCCCAGATACAGAGGGGGGTGAATGTATCCCTCTACAAATATAGCCTAATAAAACCTCTAAAGCTCACTTATGCGGAATTAAAAAAATGTTGCGGAATTAAACTGAGGAAACTTAGAGGGATCAAAGCAAGACAACAACTCAAGAGGCCCTCAAAAAATCCTAAGCAAGCATCTAAAGCGCAGCAATTGAGTGAACGTATAAGAAGATCAAACCACAAGGGACACCAGGATTTTTAGGTGGTTCGGTCAACAGACTTACGTCCACCCCTCACTCCAAACCGGAGTGAGGCTTCCACTAGTAACACTAGCACAGCAGACTCAGTCTGCAACAACTGCTGCCAAACAGCTTGACTAGGGGAACAACCTCCCCTCTTCCTCCCAGCCGGAGGGACACCCCAAATGACTCCCAGTCACTTGGAAACCAGAGACACACGGTCTCTCTTCCTCCAGACCCGGAGGGAACCCCTGGACTTGCTACCCACAAGCCCAGAACCGGAGGACCAAACCTCCCTTCCTCCAAACCGGAGGGGAACCTAGAGACCCAAGTCTCTCTTCCTCTGAACCCCAGAGGGAAACACAAGTGACACCAAGTCACTTGCAAACTAGAGGTCTCGGACCTCTCTTCCTCCCAACCGGAGGGAAACAACCAATGACACCCAGTCAAAGGCAACCAGAGACGCAAGTCTCTCTTCCTCCACACCGGAGGGAACCCGATCTCACACTAGAGGATCGGAAGAACACCAAGTGAATAGTTCAAAGGAAAAACAAAACCAGCAACAGAATGCTGAAAAGATAAAATCGAATGTGGCTCACGCAGGAGCTGGCTGGCCTGGATTTGATCCACGGTCCAGCAGGAACTTCTTCTACTGCTTCTCACTTTCTCCCAGCACGAACTCTCTTTTCTTCTTCTTCTTCTTACTTCTTCTTCTTCTCACTGCTTCTTCTTCTCACTGCTTCTGCCTTCTCTTTCTTCTCACTCTCTCTATCTTACTGTCTCTCTTTCTTTTTCTTCTTCTACTCTCTCGATCTGGCTCTCAGCTTTCTCTATCTCTTCTTTCTCTTCTGCCTTTCTTCTCTTAGCTCTGCCTGATTCTACTTCAGTCACTCTCTACCCTCGCACCCGATCTTCAGAGGAAGAAGACACATATATATAGCAGCAGCAGATTAGGGCGGCGTGTGCTCTCCATGATTCCCGCCCAAATGCTTCAGTCCACGTGGAGGCTCCTCTGCATCTCGGATCACGTGCCAGATGCCAGCCTCGTATCACGTGCCCACTCTGCATAGGCTCCACGAACAGTACAATAGAGCTAACTGGTTCGGACTTGATCCTGAAAACCAGAATCCTTCTTCTTCTTCTTTTTCTTCTTCTCCTGCAAGGAGATTAAAACCATTAATACTCAGGGTTCTCTATATATATATATATACCTGAAATAAGTCGGTTGACACTCAAGCTAAAGCTGCACGAGGTGTGTAGGAACAACAAAAGGTGCACTATACTGAGAACGACACGAGGTACATAAGATGACTACAGCACGAGATAAAGAGAGAACGACACGAGGTACATAAGATGACTACAACACGAGATAAAGAGAAAACGACACGAGGTATCACAGTAACAAGGCTAACACTACAAAGAGAACGACACGAGATACATAAGATGACTACAACACGAGATAAAGAGAAAACGACACGAGGTATCACAGTAACAAGGCTAACACTATAAAGAGAACTATACGAGGTACATAAGATGACTACAGCACGAGATAAAGAGAAGAAAATAACACGGAGTAAAATGGTAGTAAAACATGCGATCAGAGGAAACCTGGACGAAGATAGAAAGAAGCAACACGAAGACATAAAAATAACACGAAGACACAAATACAGAAATAACATGAAGACTCAAACACAAAAATAACACGAAGACATAAAAACAACACGAAGACACAAATACAGAAATAACATGAAGACTCAAACACAAAAATAACATGAAGACATAAAAACAACACGAAGACACAAATACAGAAATAACATGAAGACTCAAACACAAAAATAACACGAAGACATAAAAACAACACGAAGACACAAATACAGAAATAACATGAAGACTCAAACACAAAAATAACACGAAGACATAAAAATAACACGAAGTGTGATCACAAGGCAAGAAAGACACTTCCAACGTACAGACTTTATATGAACAGTCCAATGTGCATACTTCCCTTCGATGCATCTACAGTGCAATGTATTGGCTTGACAAACATTATGCAATGTATGGACTTGAAAACCCTTAGCCAATGTATAGACTTCAACTGGAGACCAATGTGTAGACTTGAACTAGGCAAGCTACAATGTCGATGTATGGACTTTGTGAATGTTCAGACTTGAATGCTCGACCAGTGTACAGACTTGCAGAGCCGAACCCAATGTATAGACTTGAGGAATTGAAGCCAATTTACAGACTTGTCGAATGGCTCAGCAATGTATAGACTTGACGAACCACGGTCCAATGTATAGACCTGAAGCCTTAGGATGCAGCATAAGACGCTGGCTGAGATGGACGATGTACATACTTGATGTATGTGAACAATGAGACGGATGTATAGACTTGATGAACTACAACATGAACATATCAGCATAGAAGCAATGCACAGAACAGAAAGCAGGCACAAACCAATTTATCACAGCATGACTCAAGCATACACATCAGACATATTCAAGACAATGTGGTGACTCAACAATGTGGTGACTCATTCATGTTGCTATCATTAAAACACCACATCATCAACAAAGTACAAGGGGCACAACAATCTCCCCCTTTTTGATGATGGCAACATAATGAGTCACACTAACTCATCAAACTATTCTCCCCCTTTGACATAATCAAAAAGAAGGGAAATGGTTTGATAGTCATATGCAGCACACAAATACAGCACATAAATGTAGAGAATGAGTCATGGTTCTTTAAAAAGAAGAACCCCCTTATGACAATGAAACAGCTCACCCCCTATCAACATGAATGATTGACTACTCTCCCTTTAGATGTGAATAAACCATAACTCCCCCTGAAGCACAGGAAAGGACTATGGTTATCCAATCAATCAATCTGAAATCAGCCATTACAAAGAATCTGAATTCTGGTAAAATTACCACAGAATCAGAGCTTATTGTAGAACAAGATGGAAGATTCCAATAATGTGGAGAGAAATACATCTCAGGATTCAATCTGAAATCCACCACCATAAGGATTCTTAAGTTCAGAAGGCTGCAAGTGAACAAGGTGATAATAGGAGTGGCACCTCACATTTGTATGGTCAGAAAAAATGCGGATGGAATCAGTCAACTGATAAGAGAGGAGTTGACTATACAGTTTTTGTTGATCATGTATGAATCTGATCATGAGGGATTTGAATGCATACATCACTTCAATAAGTCTTAAAAGATGTAGACTCTTCTATCACAAGGAGTTATGAATTGGCAACTTAACCAATCTGATTTAATTTTGATGTATACCAACTTTGCCAAATTAAACTCAATACTCATATCTGAATCCAAGTTTTAATAAAAAGTGAACCAAATAGTCAGAAAACACTCAAAAACAATCATCTTTTATCTTACACAGAAGATCTCAATGACTCTTTCAAGAGTTACACAGATTAGTATTGATGTTAAACACTTTTTCAAGAACATGAGTTGACAGATTTTTCAAGATAATTTTATTTGAAGCACATTATGTTTTTCCTGAGCAATTTAAGTTGATCAACACCTTTTTACATGAGGCACAACAAGTCTTAGTTGAAGTGACCCAGTTACTCAGTGTGATAACTGGCATTGCCTCTCACTTTGAGAGCAGAGTTAGCAATATGAGTGTCTTTTTACATGAGAAGACACCTTTATCAGAGGCCAGACTCCCCAGCTACTCAACACAAATGAGCTATTGCTCTGTCAGATTTTGTTTCACTAAGTTTTTATCAGAGATAACTGTGGCACCTCATGACATGAGTTACTTTATTTCATTGATAAAGAGCTCAGTTTCTCAGTGACCGAGTCATTGCTCTGAATTCATAATTTTCTCATTTAGTCAACTTTTTCAAGTTAATGATTAACGACAACACTCACTCTATGTATCTCTACCAAAGTAGCCTAGATTTCAAATTTTCAGATATCAGATGAGAGACTTTAAGGATTACATGACACAAGAGGTTAAAGTTTATTAAACCTTATTATTCAGATACTTTCAATTCATTTAATTACAAGGCTGAGAATACATTAATCTTATATCAGTCTGATTAAGTGATAATTCTTAAACCTATATGATAGGAGTTTCTACCAAAATCTCAGACTGAATTGCATGACATGCAGCTTAAGTTCCTCAGATCAGAAAATTAAGTTTAGCTGACCAACAAATCAATGGTAGAGCCAATGCAGTCACACCAGCTGAGAAGAATGGGAAAGGTGAGTATAGGCTGGTGCAAGAGTAAATCAGCAATAGAGAAGAGCATTAGAAGAGATTTTTATCATCAGACAGTAGCTGAGTCTGGAATACAGACTGATCAGCTATTTTAGAGATACTAGCAGAGAATACAGTTAAATAGCGCATAGTCAAGAGAATGAATCAGGTTACTTAAACAAAGGGAGTTCATGAGGTGAAGAGGATATGAAATAGGAATGCTCCCCCTGTCTAAGTGCAGTGAATTTTTTTTTAGATTTTTTTTTTCAAAAAATTTATGATATGCACTATCCTACATATGCAGTATGCAACAATTCTAACAAGGAGAGCATGATGATCAATCAACAGCAAACAAGCTCCCCCTGACAAAATGCATGATGTGCAATGAATCATTTCTTTTCGAATTTAATTTTCTTTAAATTTATGATATGCAATACACTGCTTTATATGAACACTAGACCCATGGTACTAGGCGGAGGACTCGGTCCAAGGACCACCTCACACATGGCAGTAGCATCCAGACATACTTCATATGCCCTTCAGCACTGTTCCATTTAATATACCATGATGGTCATGCAAATGACATATGCAGTGCAAAGCACTCTCATTTATTTAGTGCAAACAACAGCATGAGAAGAGCATCAAAAGTCAACCAAGCAAAACAACAATTTTAGATAATGAGATTAAAACAGACAAATCAGCATTTTCAGATTATGAGATTTAAACAGAGTTCAGAACTGACCTGAAATGTAGAATCCTAGGGTTTTCTTTTTGAGTTCCTTGGTTAACCCCTTTTATTTCTCCCTCCAAGGCACACCTGCATAGTATTGATCATTTTGAACTTGCAAGGACCCAAGCAGCTTTGGATCCTGCGTTAGCCCTGACAGGTTTTCTAAACATTTTCATGGCAACATTAACATCAAGTTTCATTAGAGAACAGTCATCCATAGAATGTCCAAATTTTCCACAGTATCTACATGAAATGGCTGGTGTTTGATTCTTATGATGCATATTAACAGCATGGTGCTGTTTATAAACATGTTCATAAGATTTTCTGTTATATGCATGAGCAGTTTGATGCTTGATCTTAACCATCCAACATTCAGCAGATTTATGGCCTGGCTTCCCACAGTTATAGCATGAAATTTTCACAAAAGGTTTTGGACAAAATGGGGTTTAACATAGTTCTTTTGAACATACCAACAGTCCTTGACTGTATGCCCATTTTCCCCACAGTGGGAGCATGCAAAAGAATTTCTTTTATGAAAACCACTTTTACCCCAAGTGGATCTAAACCAGCACTCAGCAGCCTTGTGCCCAGACTTATTGCAGCTGAAGCACACAATGTGCTGACTAGAATTATGTTTATATCCATATGGACCATAAACATGAATGAGAGACTTGGCATGCTGTTTATTGTCTTCTTTCATGATAAAACATTCACTCATGAGATGACCATGCTTCCCACAATAATAACATGAGGCAACAGGCTTCCTAGCAAGATGGTTTCTATCAAAAGAGTTTCTAGAATGTAAAGTTCCACTAGCATGCTCATCTTTTAAAATCAATCCACAATCCTCCATTATGTGACCTCCTTTCCCACAATAATAACATGAACCCGTTTTAATGTGAGTGTGTGAGAGATCATGTGAATTGTGTATAGCCTTCTTTATAGTAACATGAGTGTCCTTATCCTTCTTTTGTGAAGTTTCACCCTTTTTCAGTTTTTGATTTTGTTCCACAGTTTTGGGTTTCACAGTGGATTTTTGTGCAGTGAATTTGAAGACAGAAGGAGCAGAGGTTGTGTTCTGATTGGTGGCTTTGACAAAAACAGTAGAGGTTTCATTCCCATTACTCCTTTTATTTGTCGGACTATAGCCCAGTCCCTTTCTCTCAAAGTTATCACTCTTTCCAAGAAGCTTATTCAGATTGTCCTTACCTTTGACAAATTTTGATAGAGAATTTTTCAAATCTTTAATCTCAAAATTCAAATCAACAATTTTAGCTTCATATTTGGACAGATCTGTTTCACAGGAAATGACTTGTTGATGCAAGGCATCATTCAGACTTTTGACTTTTTCAACTTCCTGTTTTAGTTTTGTTTCATTGTCAGCTTCAGATAGGGACTTGTAAAGATCATCAACTTCTTGTTGAGGGGATGTGATAGTAAGCTCATATCCAGCTATTTTTCGTTCACTACAACTGACATTTCCATTTAACATTAAGTTGATGGTTTTCAGACTCTCAATTTCTTGTTCAGCATTCATCAACCTATCAGAATTTTCCACACTCACACACTTGCCTTTTTCCATTGTCATTAGCCTATCTGTTAGCTGGGTGTTTAGATGTTTCAACTCATTGATTTCCTCTTCCAGTTTACTGTTCTGCTCTAGGAGATCAGCATCAAGCACCCATTCATCTGAGAGAGACTGACATTCATGAAACATTTCCTGTTATTTTTCAGAATCTTTCTGTAATTCTATGTTTACAGATTTTATGGCATTAAGCTTTTCAATCAGCAATTTGTTCTCCTGTCTAAGTTTCTCTGATTTTTCATCATTTTTATTGGAGAACTCTTTAAGAGAATTATTTTCAGATTTCAGTTTGTTTAATTCAGACTTAACACATTCAACTTCTTTCAGCAAATCCTTGCTCTGAACAGAAACATGACTAGCTAGACTAAGCTTCTTTTCAAGTTCAGAGATTTCTTTCACATGATCTTGATTCTCAGTTTTCAATAAAGAAATTTGTTTCTTCAACATTAGAGAATCAGACATACAGGCATCATGAATATTTTTCAATGCAACATAATTTCTACAAGGAGAACTTGAACTATCTAAACCAGTACCCTTCTTTAATTTTTTATACTATTTTCTTAACAGTTCATGAGATTCAAATAATTCAGCATATGCATTCTCCCAATCATCTAGAGAAAAATTCTCGAAGAGATTTACCTCATCACCATCATCTTCAGTCTGACTGCTGCCTTGATTGCTGCCACTTGGATTACTTCTGTTAGCCGTCATGCAGCTGTCCTCGTTTACCCTGTGAAATTGCTTCAGCCTATCCAGGATGTCCTTTGCTGAGCTGTAATTATGAAGACAAGACCATAAGGCTCTGTTAGTAGCTGCTTTCAACAGGTTAAAGGCTTTCTAATTTTCTCCATCCTTTGATCTGTGTCAGTCGGTCCATTTGGACACTTTCGTTGGTAAGGTGTGAGGACCTTGTGAAATTAATTTCCACAAATCAGGATTAGCAGAATTTACATAAGCATGTAAAGCAGTGTACCACTGACTGAAATCAGAACCACTAAAGACGGGTGGAAGAGCCATTGAAAAATAAATAGCGAGTAAGTTCAAGCCAACAGGAATATTTATGCATTAGCACCTAAGACTGCAAGATCGAATCTGCAGGTCGCTGGACCTTGTATGCAGACACCGCTCTGATACCAATTGATAGAATGTAAGGCCCGGATACATAGGGGGGTGAATGTATCCCTCTACAAATATAGCCTAATAAAACCTCTAAAGCTCACTTATGCAGAATTAAAAACTGTTGCGGAAATAAACTGAGGAAACTTAGAGGGATCAAAGAAAGACAACAACTCAAGAGGCCCTCAAAAGATCCTAAGCAAGCATCTAAAGCGCAGCAATTGAGTGAACGTATAAGAAGATCAAACCACAAGGGACACCAGGATTTTTAGGTGGTTCGGTCAACAGACCTACGTCCACCCCTCACTCCAAACCGGAGTGAGGCTTCCACTAGTAACACTAGCACAGCAGACTCAGTCTGCAACAACTGCTGCCAAACAGCTTGACCAGGGGAACAACCTCCTCTCTTCCTCCCAGCCGGAGGGACACCCCAAATGACTCCCAGTCACTTGGAAACCAGAGACACACGGTCTCTCTTCCTCCAGACCCGGAGGGAACCCCTGGACTTGCTACCCACAAGCCCAGAACCGGAGGACCAAACCTCCCTTCCTCCAAACCGGAGGGGAACCTAGAGACCCAAGTCTCTCTTCCTCTGAACCCCAGAGGGAAACACAAGTGACACCAAGTCACTTACAAACTAGAGGTCTCAGACCTCTCTTCCTCCCAACCAGAGGGAAACAACCAATGACACCCAATCAAAGGCAACCAGAGACGCAAGTCTCTCTTCCTCCACACCGGAGGGAACCCGATCTCACACTAGAGGATCGAAAGAACACCAAGTGAATAGTTCAAAGGAAAAACAAAACCAACAACAGAAAGCTGAAAAGATAAAATCGAATGTGGCTCACGCAGGAGCTGGCTGGCCTGGATTTGATCCATGGTCCAGCAGGAACTTCTTCTACTGCTTCTCAATTTCTCCCAGCACGAACTCTCTTTTCTTCTTCTTCTTCTTACTTCTTCTTCTTCTCACTGCTTCTGCCTTCTCCTTCTTCTCACTCTCTCTATCTTACTGTCTCTCTTTCTTTTTCTTCTTCTACTCTCTCGATCTGGCTCTCAGCTTTCTCTATCTCTTCTTTCTCTTCTGCCTTTCTTCTCTTAGCTCTGCCTGATTCTACTTCAGTCACTCTCTACCCTTGCACCCGATCTTCAGAGGAAGAAGACACATATATATAGCAGCAGCAGATTAGGGCGGCGTGTGCTCTCCACGATTCCCGCCCAAATGCTTCAGTCCACGTGGAGGCTCCTCTGCATCTCGGATCACGTGCCAGATGCCAGCCTCGTATCACGTGCCCACTCTGCATAGGCTCCACGAACAGTATAATAGAGCTAACTGGTTCGGACTTGATCCTGAAAACCAGAATCCTTCTTCTTCTTCTTTTTCTTCTTCTCCTGCAAGGAGATTAAAACCATTAATACTCAGGGTTCTCTCTATATATATATACCTGAAATAAGTCAGTTGACACTCAAGCTAAAGCTGCACGAGGTGTGTAGGAACAACAAAAGGTGCACTATACTGAGAACGACACGAGGTACATAAGATGACTACAGCACGAGATAAAGAGAGAACGACACGAGGTACATAAGATGACTACAACACGAGATAAAGAGAAAACGACACGAGGTATCACAGTAACAAGGCTAACACTACAAAGAGAACGACACGAGGTACATAAGATGACTACAACACGAGATAAAGAGAAAACGACACGAGGTATCACAGTAACAAGGCTAACACTACAAAGAGAACGACACGAGGTACATAAGATGACTACAGCACGAGATAAAGAGAAGAAAATAACACGGAGTAAAATGGTAGTAAAACACGCGATCAGAGGAAACCTGGACGAAGATAGAAAGAAGCAACACGAAGACATAAAAATAACACGAAGACACAAATACAGAAATAACATGAAGACTCAAACACAAAAATAACACGAAGACATAAAAATAACACGAAGACACAAATACAGAAATAACATGAAGACTCAAACACAAAAATAACACGAAGACATAAAAATAACACGAAGACACAAATACAGAAATAACATGAAGACTCAAACACAAAAATAACACGAAGACATAAAAACAACACGAAGACACAAATACATAAATAACATGAAGACTCAAACACAAAAATAACACGAAGACATAAAAACAACACGAAGTGTGATCACAAGGCAAGAAAGACACTTCCAACGTACAGACTTCATATGAACAGTCCAATGTGCATACTTCCCTTCGATGCATCTACAGTGCAATGTATTGGCTTGACAAATATTATGCAATGTATGGACTTGAAGACCCTTAGCCAATGTATAGACTTCAAGTGGAGACCAATGTGTAGACTTGAACTAGGCAAGCTACAATGTCGATGTATGGACTTTGTGAATGTTCAAACTTGAATGCTCGACCAGTGTACAGACTTGCAGAGCCGAACCCAATGTATAGACTTGAGGAATTGAAGCCAATTTACAGACTTGTCGAATGGCTCAGCAATGTATAGACTTGACGAACCACGGTCCAATGTATAGACCTGAAGCCTTAGGATGCAGCATAAGACGCTGGCTGAGACGGACGCTGTACATACTTGATGCATGTGAACAGTGAGACGGATGTATAGACTTGATGAACTACAACATGAACATATCAGCAGAGAAGCAATGCACAGAACAGAAAGCAGGCACAAACCAATTTATCACAGCATGACTCAAGCATACACATCAGACATATTCAAGACAATGTGGTGACTCATTCATGTTGCTATCATTAAAACACCACATCATCAACAAAGTACAAGGGGCACAACAGGTCGGTGCAAGTTTGCCTGGACCAAAGGAGAAGGTCGGTGCATGAGTGCAGCCGCGCAGGGACAAGGTTGGTGCAGCCTTCAACCGCGCAAGGGCAAGGCCGGTGCACATAGGGCAGGGTCCGTGCATACGCAGAACGAGGTCGGTGCAGGCTGGGACTGGGTCGATGCACGTTCAGAACAAGGTCGGTGCACATTTAGCACAGGGCCAAATGAAGGTCGATGCACGTTTGTGGCTAAGGTTTATTCATGCTAGGCAAGGATTGAGCATGTGACGCTTGGGGTCTATGCATGCCAGGCAAGGTCTGAGCATGTTTGGTAGGGTCTGTGCACATGAAGGCCAAGGTTGGTGCACATGCAAGATTTCTTCAGCGAGGTCAGTGCACATGAAGGCCAAGGTTAGAGCATATGCAGGCCAAGCTAGCATACAAGTCAGTGCAGCTGAAGTGTGCCGGTGGGAGGCCTGGTTGGGGGTGTACCGGGCAGGCAAGGGTTTGAAGTGTGCCGGGCAAGGCACAGGCGGGGTGTGCCGGGTAAGGCACGGGTAGGGTGTGCAGGTAGGGCAGACCAAGAGTGTGTCGGGCTAGGACTGAGCTGGAGGTGTGCCGGTCAGGGCAAGCCAGGAGTGTGGCGGTCAAGGCAAGCCAGGCGTGTGCCGGTCAAGGCAAGAGTGGGTTGAAGGGTCAATGCAGCTGGGAAAAAGTCCATGTAGGTGGAGTAGGGTTTGAGAGGAGGTCCCCTTGTTCATGAGGCTCATGTGAGGAGTTTTCTTTTTTATTCATGAAATGCATGCGCAGGGATTTTCTTTTATTCATGAAATCCATAAAGGGGTTCTCCTTTTTATTCATGGAATGGATGCGTGAGTTTTGATTTGGTTTTCTTTTATTCATGTAGACCATGTTCGTGATTATGTTCGGTAGTCCGTCATAAAGATGCAAGTGCTCAGTTATTCGGGATCTCCGGGATTTCTTTGTTATTTCGATGAAGCCGTTTCATTGGTGTTTTATTTTGTTTATTTGTTGTTTCCTTTTGTGTTATTGCTTTTCTTTCATGGTTGTTGTTATTAGGTTAATTCTGACGAAAATTCGACAGCATCTCCCCTTGACCCGGATGGTAAGGGGGTGTAAGGGGAACACACCCACGAGGAGTGGCATGATCCAACAACTCGAGGTGCGTGCCAAAGCATCGACACCTTTAAGAAAACTTCAAAAAACCTGGGGAAAATAATGAGCGAGAGACACTAGGCTAAAACAGGTTAAGGATGCCCCGACTGGGAGTGGCCCAGGTGTGCCAGGTAAAGGCAGGCCGAGGGTGTGTTGGTAGACAGGCTGGGGGAATGCACCGGCCAAAGGCCATTGGGAGTGTGCCTAGTGGAACACCCGGAGGGTGTACCGGGCAAGGCCAAGCGAGGGTGCGCCGGTAAGCAGGCTGGGGGAGTGCACCGGCCATAGGCCATTGGGAGTGTGCCGGGTGGAACACCCGGAGGGTGTGCCGGGCAAGGCCAGGCAAGTCTGGAGGGGGTCCCAATGGAGGCGAGAGTGAGGTATGCGAAGGCAAACCTGACAAGAGGTGCTCTCAAAGGTATCGGCTTCAAGCCTAGCTCATTCTATTGAGTAGACCCACCTGCTAATCCTCTAAAAGATGCAAGAGATCAAACATTCAAGCGAAGAAGCACTTACAAACCACCTTTTTTTTCCTTGCAAAAGGGATGCGCTCGGATGCTTGTGCAATGCGAGGGGAAAAAAAGAAAAGGGCCCAAAAAGAAAGAAAGGGGAAAACAACGAGATAGCAGGGGACCAAAATGATGGAAGAGGGGAGGGGACGGAGCATGAGCTCCTCCTCCTCCCCCCCGACCTCACTCCCTTTCTTCACTCAGTCTTCTTCTCTTCTATCTTCTTTCTCTTCACTCAGGCGATGGTGGATGGGGCAGCAAGCTAATATCTCTTCTTCTCTTCTTCTCTTTCTCTTCGCACAAGCGGCCGTGGGTGGAACACTAGGGAGAGCCCCCAGCCTCTTCCTCTCTTCTTTTTCATCTTCTCTTCTTTATTCTGCCCTTCCTGAGAGCCAGCCAGCAAGAGAGAGAGAGAGCTCCTATTTTATATAGAGTGGAGGTTGGAGCATTCGAAGGCCTAGCCTTCTTCTTCTTCTCTTCTCTTCTTCTCACGTCTGGGGCCGTTAAATGGCCTATGTGTAGGGATGACAGAGGTAGCTAGCGTGTCTTCACAGGGTTGGCCGAGGTTGACATCGATGGCCTGGTACCGCTATGCTATCGACCGGAGCACGAGCCAGCGACACGAGCATTCAATGCTCTATGTTCGAGTGAAACATGGCATCGTAATAAGGATGGGATGCTTGGCAGGTGCATCGGGTGAAGAAGACAAGACGTTGCACCGGGTGGAAGGTTGCTGGGCAGTGTGCCGCTGGGAGGAGTTCGACTGTGTGCCGTTGGAAGGGCACAACAAGTGTGCGGTTGAGAGGGAACAGCAGGGGTGCCGTTCGAGGGCCGCACCAAGTGTTATGTCGAAGGGGCACAATGGGTGTGCTGTTGGAGGGGCACAGCAGGTGTGCCGTTGGAGGTGCCTAGCAGTGTGCCGCGCAAAGGGCTTCCGGCAGTGTGCCGTTGAAAGGGGCACCAAGGGCGCGCCGTTGGAGGGCGCCAGGGAGTGTGCCACTGGAGGGCGCCAGTAGTGTGCCGTTGAAGGGCCAGGGTGAGGGGTGTGCCGTTGTAGGCACTTAAGAGTGTGCCGCTAGAGGCATCAAGGTGTGCCATTGGAGGGCACGAGATAGTGTGCCGTTGGAGGGGCACTTGGAAGTGTGCTACTGGAGGGGCACTTGGAGTGTGCCGCTGGAGGGACACTTGGAGTGTGTCGCTGGAAGGGCACTTGGAGTGTGCCGCTGGAGGGCTTAACGGGTGCGCCGTTGGGGCACTTGCAGGTTACTGTGCCATTGGAAGGCGTTCGGTAGTGTGCCGTTGGGGGCGTTCAGCCATGTGCCGTTGGATGGCACCTGAAGGTGTTTCCTTTTCTTCCTTTTCTTCTTTTCATCTTCTCTTCTCTTTGCTTCTCTTCTTTATTCCCCTGCACGTAAACATGGGGTAAAAATTTTTTAATGTCCAGAGGACACAAAGTATTTTGTATGTGGATATGATTTATGGGCTAAATGAATCTGTTTTACAGGAATTCCAGAGTTCGGTCGACCAACTTGGTTGGTTCGGTCGACCAATCCTTCCAGCACCCAGAACTCTGTAAAATTATAGAGTTCGATCGACCGAATTTCCCAACGCTGAAAAGTTATAGAATTGTCACAGTTCGGTCAATCGATCGGACATTTCGGTCGACTGAACCCTTCGAGGCATCCTTTGTTGACCTTGTTTCAACCAACGTGTTCAAAGCCTCTCTTGTGGACTTTTGAGTCCCAAAGCCTCCAGACATGCCTAGATCCGTGGATCTATGTCTGGGCATGTCCCTTGACCAATCAAGAGATATAAAAACACCTCTTTGGGCCAAGTAACCCTAATGACTCAAGGAATCAAGGGAAGGCTGCCAAGGAGAGAAAGAGAGCTGCTACAAGCACTACGTGAACAGTGATTCGTCCAAGGATTCTTCATTCATCTCCAAGTTTTTCAAGTTCAATCTGAAGCCAATCAACCTCAAATCAAGTGAAGAAGTAAGCCTTGTTCAAGATCTACATCATATACTCAGGGGGAGCCTAAATCAGAAGTTCTTCCTTTGTGTTTCATTCTCTAAAGTGTTTTGTGCTTCAAAGTTATGTTCCTTGTAATCCGTAAACATCCGTGTGTGTGTGGATCGACTCAGATCTGTGGTTGTGTGTGTTGTTTCGCTCAGATCCATGTGTGTGCGTGGATTTCTTCAGATCTGCGTGTGAGTGTGGATCTATCCAGATCCGAGTGTTTGTGTGTGTAGAGTGCTGCATCTGTTGTAGTGTGTATGTGTGTGTTGTTGATCCAGTCATCGGATTATGTTGAAAATTCCATTTTCGTGTGTGTGTGTTGGGGTTTGTTCCCCGTGTGTGTGTGTGTGTGTGTTGGGGTTTGTTCCCTGTGTGTGTGCAGGCGTCGACCTACATGTTGTTGGAGTTTGACTCCGTGTTTGGGATTTATCCCCGTGCTAGTTTTCCAGCAGTGAAGCCTCTCTAGGTTTTGGTGAGGGGCGGACGTAGGTTGCTGTCGTTGCATCCAAACCACCTTAAAATTCCTTGAGTCTTGTGGTTTGAGCTGTGTGGTTTGATCCATTTCTCCTACCTCCTTTGTGTGTGATTGTTCATGCATATTGTTCTTCCGCGTTTGTCTCTTCAGATCTACCATCGTGGCGATAGATCTAATTTCTAATTTAACAGATCTGAACTTATAATTGCTACTTTATCACATCTATTTTAAATCAGGTAAAAGTTTCCTAAAATTTGTAATCACCCAATTCACCCCCCTCTTGGGTGTCGTTGATCACGGGACTTCATAAAGGACTTCGGTTTAGAAATATACCTAAGGAAGATACCTTCATCACTTTTGAGATCGAGCTTCCCTCGATTATCTTTGCTATTGTTCAGCATGTAGCATTTGCATCCAAATGACTTTAGGTGGTTGATGTTGGACTTCTTTTATTTAAATAACTCATATGGTGTCTTCTTGAGTATCAGTCTGATCATAGCTCTGTTAATAACATAACAGGCTGTGTTTACTACTTCAGCCCAGAAGGATCTTGGAAGTTTATATTATGCTATCATCATTCTAGCCATGTCTAACAAGGTCCGGTTCTTCCTTTTTGCCACCCCTTTTTGAACTGTTGAGGTCTGTCTTGACGTATGCAGATTCCTTCTCATTATTTCTTGTAGTCTTTTTGATAGTATTGCTACCTCTTCATTAGAATCTGAAAAGGTTTCTTCACTGTCTGGTTCTGATTCTATCTTCTCAACTTTGAGAGCATTTGTTTCCTATTGGTTGAGGTTTCTCCCAGACATTGCATGTTGATTTCATGAGCCATAAGTGACCCTATAAGCTTCTCTAGTGACATATAAGTGAGATCATTTGCTTCTTCTATGGCAGTCACTTTTGGTGTCCAGTTATTTGGTAGTGATATGAGTATCTTTCTTACCATCTCTCTGGAAGTGTATTCCTTACCAAGTGCAGTTAGCCCATTTGTGATGGTTGTGAATCTATAGAACATATGTGAGATTGTTTCTGTGGGCTCTACCTCAAACTGCTCGTACTGGAACACAAGAATGTCTATTCATGCTTCCTTCACCTTGCTTGTCTCTTCGTATATGATCTTCAGGTTGGTCTAGACTTCTTAGGTAGTTTTGCAGGCTAAGATTCTGTTGAATTCTGTTCTAGATAGCACACAACATAGATAGTATTTTCCCTGGCATACAAAGAGAGATTAGCTTTGTCACTTATCGTTAACTCTTCCCTGGGTCTCGTGACAAGAAGGTCACCCTCATCAATTATCCTCCATAGATCATAGTTCTGACCCTTAAGGAACTACCCCATTCAAAATTTCCAATAAGAGTAGTCAGTACCATCAAACATTAGAGGACAGTTGATATATTACCCTTCTGCCATCTCAATCATGTAATATATTTTTGCTCCCAGATCGTTGGATCTTTAAGGTATAGAGAGCCTAGGCTCTGATACCACTTGTTATCCAGTAGATGGCTTAACCCATAGGGGGTGAATGGGTAAACAAAATTTAGTCATAGTAAAACAACATTTTAGAACAAGATAAGATAGTGCTTAAATAGATGTAGAATATAAATCAAGCACAAACAACAATCACACAGTTTGACACAAGAATTTTATACTGGTTTGACCCTGATCTCAAGTCAGTCCTATGTCCAGTATCCAGCAACCACTAGGGTTTCCACTATCTCCACGCAGGAATAATACACTTACTTTTTTTTGTCAGGTGTTCAACCACACCACATGCACCTTTACACAAGAGCCCCAGCTAACTTACAGGCTAGCCAGACCTAGGTGTTTCTGCTAGTGTTCCGCCACACCCTGGGCGCTTGCTCACTGGAGCCCCAGTTGCTTTCACGGCACAACCAAACCTAGGATTTCAAGCCTCCTGTAAACACTCTTGCCCGCAAGCAAGTGACTTCTCCCCTCAAGGACAAGTGAACCACTGCTAAGTGGGTTTACACAGATATAGCCTCTTGATCGGTAGAATTGTATACAATGAAATGTAAAACGTTCAAGATAGAAAATCAAAATCAAAATGTAGCTATCTTGAACTACTCAGAACAACCCATTGAAGAATGGAACTCAAAATAGTGTGAGAGGTTGTTTTTGAATGAGCAGAGAGAAATGTGGTTGAAAGAGTGGAGCGAATGGCTTCTTCTTCTCTTCTCTTGAGCTGGCAGCAGAGGATTTGTTGAGAATGAATTTGACTTTGATCTCTCAACACTTGGCAATGTAGACTTGTGCTGGAATTTGATTTTCTCACTTGGCTCAAGCTCGTGTGTATGTTGTCTATCTCTTCTCATTCTATACATCGCTTTATCTAGCTCTTCTGGTGTTTATTCTGTTAGATACAGGTTGGGAGTGTTAGACTCATCTTTGTAGTCATTAAACCCAGCTTGGTATACGTTTAGATTCAGCCTTGTAGACGTTTAGAGAGCTTCATGACTTGTATGTCTTGAGCGATTGGCTGTCTATCAGAGAAGGTATTTATGTTTGTGATACCGTGGTCCTTTTTCTATGTGAAAACATAGGACCAAATCCTTCCTAAGACGGCTTCTTTGACTTTGTAAGTTTCTTGAGGGTTAATGAGATCTTCCTTAAAGTAGATGTCCTTTCCTATGATGTCGCATCTGCAGGAGGTATATGTTTTACTCTATGATAAGAGAAAATGTTAGGAAATGCTGCATAAAGTATTTCTTCTTTTTGCTTGCTATGATTTGTATTTGTACTCTATTTTTGTCATTGTCTTCTTGAAAATAGTTTAAGAAGACTAATCTTTCTAGGTCTTTTGTCAAGCATATATCATAAAAAAGGAAACAGAGCTTTCGTGTTTTCTTTCATATAGCATGGACAACAATAAATGTCTACATGACTACGTTAAATGTTTTTGAATTTTGAATTTCATTATGATAGTCGTTAGATCATTTGTGATAGTCGATTAGAAGTGTTTCATTTCTATGACCGACTAAGTTATGTTAGACAATGTTTTGTTCATCAGCTATCACTTGGTTTATTCGACTATGTGAGGTCTTCAGTTTTAAGTAGATAGTCAAAGATAATATAAAATAGCTACTGCTATAGTTCAACTATGTTCATATAGGCGTTTATTCAATTTATTGAGATAGTTGATATCCAGTGACTATTTGAAAATAGGCAATGCACCTATGTGAGTTTAAAGTGTGCCTTTGTTAATTATTTCATGAGATAGTCGATGTTAAGATAGGCGATGGATGCGCCTATGTTATAAATATTTTAGCGACTATGTCAGATAGGCGACCTTTTTGAGATAGGCGATGTTATTGGGCCTATGTTATTATTGTTTTAGCGGCTATCTGAATTCAATGCGACTATCTAAGAGTTAAGATAGGTGATTTCTTTAAGAGTTGAGATAGTCGGTGGAGGTGCGCCTATGTGACTGAAGATAGTTAGCTATGTTTAAGATGGGTGGCTAAGTCTAGCGACTAAGTCACCTTAGCTTCTAAGCCTTTTGACTATGTTTAACTCTCATTTCCCGCACCTATGTTACTTCCTATGCCTATGTGAAATCTAGCGCCTAAGTGAAACATAGCTAATTCATTTATTTCGCTTATATGAATAGTCTTGTGATTATCTTATACTTAGTAGATTTTTAGGATTCCTTTCCCTTAGTTCTTTCATTTGTTTTATTATAATCAGAATTCATCCAAGGGTTTTGTTATCACCAAAATTAATATGATAAAGTGAATAATGGAGTTTTTGGTTTATCATGCAGTGATTTAACTCATCAGTGAGCACCATCACTAGAGAGGAGGATCGTAGAAGTGCCCTCTTAGGCGCTTCCCACCTCTCTTAAAGACTCCAGAAGATGGCATATCCACCTCGTTCTGACGCCACTGATCGAGCGAACAGTCGAAAGCCAATCGCCACTGCCAGTTTACTCGGCGGTAATGCCTAGGGCAGCCCCAATGGCCATCCGATTCCGCTTCTCCAAAAATGAAGGGACACCGTTATGATAACAGTAGCATCACCCTGCACACATGAGATGTCACGTCCTGAGCGCGGAAGGAACTCGGAACACGACGGTTTATATCATTCATGTCAATCAGAGCTCAAAGCATTCAACACACAAGATATAGTATGCTAAAGAAACCAACAATAATTTCTTTATTCCATAATAATCAAGCTTACAGTTCTCAATTAGCTCCAATAATTTCACTAGACTCAATAAAAAAAATTACAAAGGTTGACGATGACAAGACATAAGACTCATGAGACTTCTGGCTATGACACTGCACTCTTCACTCTTGGCCATCCCTGTCGGATTGGATATCCTCATCGGAATTACCTGAAAAATAGGATAAAATACTGGATGAGCGAAAAGCCTAGTAGGAATTACATCTCTATAAATCAGGCTTGCTTAAAGTAATTAACAATTTACATGAAATGCAAATATGTCTATGCATGAACAATACTCAAGATAGAATACGGAACATCATGTGATCAAGAATATAGAGAATATCTAGCAAGTTCGCACTTACAACAGGAAATTGACTATTTATGTGTAAGCATGTACCCCTTCCGGGTCAATCATGTCAAGTCATTTGAACAATATCAAGTCAAGAGTGGAATGCCATAGATCAATCTAGCAAGTCAAGCACTTCGGTGTAATATCACACCATAGTCAATAATAGCTCCCATGGACACAAGTACTTTCGGGTGCTCCTCCCAAGACCAGACCGGGCCCCATTAATGCCAGGCATTGAGTCATTGAATCAAAGATCCCATGTTTATCTAGACATCCACGTATCTTAATAGCCACTAGAATTCCAAGGAGCTAACATAGTAGGAACACTTTAGGAAGATCTAATAGGGTAATTGATGTCAAGGATAGAACCATGTACCAGGGAAATCCATGAGGAATTAAAACCACGGGACACTGTGAACGCAAGAATCTGGGAAGAATTGGCATCCACTTAGGATGCCGTGAATTCTAGGAATTTGCATCTTCTGCTCCAGACGCCACTTTCTGTGAACAGTAAGGCAAGATGAATTTGCGTCCACATCATGGACGTTAATTCAAGAAGTAGCGACAACTGCACTAGATGCCAATTCTGGGCAATGTCTGGACTCTGACAGAACACCCAATCCTGGCGCTCTATGATGGCTGGACGTCATGTTTCTTCAGAGGGACATGACTAAGATAAGGTTAAGAGTTTTTAGGGTACAACCAACCCAATGATCGAAGAGGGAATCCTTCGATGTCGGGGACTTATGGAGACCTTAGAGAGAGAATTTATAGTCCGACGAGAGGGATTCCTGATGGAGGGTCCTTCTTTCTCCATGAAATAGGGTGTATCACGTAGAAATCAATAAAAATAGGGACCATGTCTCAGCGGTGAGACAATAGTGCCAAGCGATCCATGGTCTAGGATCAAAACCACGTAAAACTGTTCTGGAAGAATTAGCGTCATAGGTAGTAGGCATTAATTCCTGGAATTAGCGTCCACTCTTACGACGTTAATTCTTTTTAATAATCAATTCTAAAATAAAAGGAAAATAACGTCAAAGGGGTGGACGCCACTTAATATGCATCTCTGCAGAGAGGCGCGGGAACATTAAATAGGCGACTGGCTCATGGACGTTAATTCCCATGAGTTCCAAAGAGTTAAACAATTTGTGTCAATCCAGAAAGGCGTTGATTCTTTAATTTACGTCCATGTACTGGACGTTAATTCAAGGATATACAATTTTAATCAAAAATCGTCAGAGAACAGATGTGAATTAAAAATTTGCGTCTCTGTAGAGAGTCGCTAAATCTTTAAGACGCGTATGTCCTCTGGACACTATTTCTAATTAATTCTAAATTATTTAATAACGAATAAGAAATTAGCGTCCAGATAACTGACATGTTTTAATCTGCGCCCTTCTAGAAAGACACAGATTTCTAGGATACACGTCAATTATCAAGATGCCAATTTTTACAGTATGAACGGCATTAAATGAGATCATTGTTCATATCTTTTTACTAGGAATGAATAGTAGCACTTTTAAACTAGCAAGATTTTAATAAAACTAAGGACATGATAATTAAGAGAAAAATCTAAGGATCTTAAAAACATGTAAATATTAATTTTATTGAACATGCTTTCATAGATAATGAATTTTAAACGTTGCTATTATTTCTTAATTATCTAAATAATTCACGTCTCTATTGTTGACGTATGTTAATATGCGTCTATTAGCCTGACGCCAACTTTAAGAGTTAGTGTTTGCTTCACAGACGTAGATTAATATGTGTTAACTGTACTGGTCGCAAATTCTTCATAAAACAGAAAACAAATAGAAAGCATGCAAACCTTTAACCCCAGCATGAAACTTGCATGGAATCATGAAAAAGACCATGTAGAACTACGTGACTACATGCATGCTTGTCTTAACATGAGTAATTTAATTACTTTGCCCGAGAGACCACCTACCTTTGAAAGGAAAAGAGGAAGACGAACGACGAAGAGGAAGAAGAAAAGGATGAAGATGACGCTCCCCCACGGTTCTCTGCAACACACGTCGCAGCAACACGAACCCAGCGGTAGTAGCAGTAGCACAATGGCTTCTGCCATTGCATGGGGGTTCGATATTTATAGGATTTCTATCCTTCGAATCCTACTAAGGAATCCTACCTTGATTAAAACTCTACCTTCCTCGTTCGATCATATCCTCCCTCAAACAGAGCCGCATGCCATCCTTCGATCGACTCAGAATCCAAACCCTAATGTACCAGAGATCTACCTTCGATACCTGCCCATTAAGACAACCCATTAACTTATAAAACCCTATTAATGGTTTTTTAGCCTATTTGCTAATCGTAAGGCCAATTAATTAATTGGGCTAACTTCAATAGTTAAATGGTTTAGGCTTATTATTAATTATATTAAAGGTTATATGCTTTATTGGGTTGCTACATGGGAACTGCCTTGCGCTCCAAGGAAGGTGGTAGGTAGCACAGTTTCCCATGGTTGAGGTATGAGAAGGTTTGAGAAAGCTCAGCCGAGCGTATCCCCTCATCCAACTTCATCCAAGTCCTCTTGAGCATTGACCACTCTCAATGTTCGGGAGTGGGGTGGTGACGATACGAGGCCGACTCAAAAATCTGACCGGATGCAGATGAGGCGACAATGTCAAGACTCCGACCAGCCTACAAAAGATATTCATCATTTAATATTTGTAGTATTTTATTGGTCTTTTATGTTTCCTATATTAGTACATGCACCATTAGGGTACTTTATATTTTCCATGTAGAAAATCTTTTGTATTTTCTAGAAAGAAAGATTTCTTATATTCCCTAAGTATATGGATCTCTTGTGTTTTCAAGAAATATTTTGTTAGTCCCTAGGTGCTTCTCGAGCCTTGAGTCAATCTTCTCCTATATAAAGCCCCGTAAACTTTACATTGGAATATAATGAAATGTTGAATGAAAAAAATCTGCTTCATTGTGAGCTGTGAGGGCTTGCTACTTGTCGCTTAGAGGGAGATCAGGGTGAGAGGCCCCAAAGGAGAGAGCGCGAGGTCCAGGCGTAGAGCCTCACCACTCCCGACCACCCTTCCCACCACCACCACCGTTGTCCACCACCACCAATCACTATCACCACCTTCCTTTCCTCCCCACTTAGTTTTGTTCCTTCCCCACCACCCAACCGCCACCTCTTCTCCTAAAACCCTAATCCAAAAGTAGCCTCACCGTCCTCCTATCCCTTCTCCTTCCCCATCGAGCTCTTCCCCACTTCAAGCTTCAACCCCCGCTACCCAGGTTGCCCACCCTCGCCGAAGATCATCACTGTCAAGCTCCCCTGCGCCCCCCACCTCCCTCCTCCAAGCCCCGCTGCCATCAGCGGCCATACTCCACCTCCGTCACAGCTTAGTGCCGCCCACATCCCTACGAATCGGCCACACCCACCCACTCCATCGCCGAAGATCGCTGAAGCCACCGCCTCTCCTCTCGCCCCTCCCTCACACCTGTTGGTTATGTTTGTCCTCAAGCCAATCATAACATGTACAATCATGATCTTTAATAATAATAAAGGCTTTTAATATTCATTATGTGTAATTTATTTTATGTTTCATGGTGAAGTCCATGAATGTGTGCAATGAATATTAATTATGATAAGATCATTGTAGACACGCTATTTTTGACATCACATTAAGTAAATCTCATATAACACTACAATGTCTCAAAGTGGCTCTCATTATCAAACTATTTGAGTGATTTTTCCTATTTTCTAATTTTTTGAATTTTCTTGGAGGCATCCTGATCTTGAGACGCACCCATTAAAGCACCCTATAAACAAGACGTGACCTACAGTGGGCCCATAGATTCAAAATTGGCGTGCGAAGAATAGAAGCATCCTAAGACAGGGATGCATGTACATACACGCGTCCGTTATATAGGATGCGTCTTTCTTGTCAAAGTTTGGCCTTGAACACCATCATTTCAATGCGTGCGCCGACGTATGACACCGTAATAGATGGTGACAGCCATAGAAGCATCTTCGTTAGAGGACACGTCTACATTTGTCAAAGTTAGGCGCCGACCGCCCACCATTTTCAATGTACATGCCCTCGAGCGGTGCCGTGTTAGGTGCTGAGATAAGTTGGGCACGTCCTTGTCAAAGGACGCCTTTAAAAAGGGCATCCTTAATGTGGGATGCTACTTTGTCACAATGTCATATCTCTAAGACGTGGCCAATTTAAGGCCACGTCTGGTCAGTTGGACACATCCTTCTAGACACGTCCCTTATGGAGGACACATTTATGGCCCATCCGCCTATAAATAGGGCACCCCCTCCCACAAATAAAGGGCTTCGAAATCCTTTCAAGAGGAGGGGCAAACACTGGTGAAATCACTTTCTAAATTGTGAGAGATCAAGGGGAGGTTCTACCAGATTTTCGAGTGTCCGATCGATTAGGAGAAAGGCCACTCCTTCCTATCGCCTGTACGCGTCGTCCATTGTTGGCCTAGAGTAGATGGCAGACAAGAAGGGGGTTTGAATTATCCCCCAATCGAGATGACAGATTTTAAAAACAAACTAAACTAATTACAACGGAAACAAAATTAACTACATTATTTAGCCCGAACTAAACTGAAGTAAGATTTAGGTTCACTCAATTTTTTCGATCTCACTCGAATAATCTATGCACTGAACGATTGAGCCTAAGCCAAACACGAATAGTAGATGTAGCAATGTGTAGTGGTGCAGTGAATAAAAATCTATAAATTGACCTGTGAACTGAGATAGGAGAAATGGACAATCACACAGGCATGCCACAAAGAACACGGAGATTTTTAGGTGGTTCGGGACCATGACGGGCTCCCTACGTCCACCCCTCACCGAACCCGATGAGGCTTCACTACCACGTTACAAATGTAGCAACCACGGGGACGAGCCCCAACACCACACACACTGCTTCCGCAGCAATCCGCACACACGTGGCCTAGTCCCAGACCGCTGCCATCATAGCACAAACACATACAATCGGGGAACTCACCCCGCACTAAAACCTCACACGGAGACGCAGCTTCGTTCACACACAAATCTTCCGTTGTTCAGAAAAATAAAAATGAACGTTCAATACATGCTTCAGATAAAGATTGATCGGTGAACAACACTAACAAGACTTGGAGAAGATGTAGAAATATATCCTTGAGGAGTGGAGGTCGGCCAAATATGTTTTCCTTGAAGCTTTGATTGTGGGGAGATAGATCTTGAACAATGCAAAGCAGACGAAGCTCTTTCTCGGAGATTCGCCCACGACGAGCCTTGAACGCTTGAAGACGGATGAAGATATGAATGATTCAAATCTGGATCACCCCTGCAAGAGGAAGGAATATCATCAACACTCAAAACCTTCTCTCTTCCTCTCCCACCTCCGGCCAAGGACGTTTTTCCCTTTTTCGTGTTCTCTTTGGAAACCTGAAATCGCAGCAATTTTACATCAGTACAAAAGGATGATCAAATGACAAGAAAGCCCAGTAGAAAAACCCTTCAAAATAACACTCAACCAAGTATAGAAACCCTAAGGGTAAGTGGGTAAAAATCCAAGCCAATCGGACCATGAAATGGACAGTTCGAAACCAAATCCGGAATCACGATCCAGACACACCAGAAGAAGTGTCGACTCAAGGAGTCGACACTTTTTCTTCAGTGTTCTGTCCCGTTAAAAACAACTAGGACTCAAGAGGCAAGTGTCGACTCCTTGAGTCGACACTTCCGTAGTGCACACAAGAAAATAATGCGCAGTGTGAAGAGTGTCGACTCAAGGAGTCGACACTTTTCACCTGCGTGCTGGAAACACGTAGTCTAGCCTCAAACTATGAAGTCGACTCCTTGAGTCGACACTTTTCCTGATAGTAGTGAAAACCTATTAAATCCTCCTTTTAAAAACCAAAATACTTCATTCATGTTCAAAGCCCTTCACCCCAAAAAATAAATGCATGAAAGCATTTTGAAAAACAATGAATCCTTAATTAAGAGTTTAGACATTTAGACATGTAATTGCTATCCATGAAACTCATTCAAACCAAATACATGATATGCGAGAATGGTTTAGCCATCCATCAAGCAATATGAGAGTGCCATTCACCCAAATTTCACCATGATGAACATGAACTTATAGGAATGGGTTATTCCTGTGAAAACATGGAATCCACAATATCAAAATGCAAGAACCACCCTCATATAACAATCTGTAGCAGAAGAAGTGTCGACACATAGTTGAAACATTAAAACAATGCCATCCTTATGAAATATATGCATGGAGTACAATGAAGGCCTTGTTAACCCACTGAAAAACACAATTTTCACATGTAAGCTCTAAAGTCTCATGAACAATATTGCATGAGCTAGTGAAAATATACTCATGAAAAACCCATGCAATTCAATCCTGTAAAGCAACCTGCAAAACAAGATATCAACATATAAGCTCATTTTACACACACGTAACGCACACAATACTTTGTTATCATCAAAACCATTATGAAAGATAAAGAGGGAGCGCAACGAACCTAACAATCTCCCCTTTTTTGATGATGACAAAATATTATGGCCACCTCAAAACTCTCTCCCCCTTTGGCATTATCAAAAAGTGGGGGTCTAGGGGAACATATGAGAAATTTCCTCATGAGTAAGATGGAATTAGAAAGCCATGGCGCAAGAACCCAGTAATTTACCTACCACGAAGAGAAGGTGTGTGAAATATATGCAATATGCAAGATGACTGAAATATATGCAAATGCTCAATTTCGGAACTGTATGCAGAATGTATGATCGAACTATGCACATTATTCTCCTCTTTTGTTATAAACAAAAATTGATTGACAATGGAGTTATTTAAACCTGTTATGGACATGTATGATCTGTAGATGCACCAATGTGAAATGAAGTATGATAAGAGAAAAATCAAGCACTCAAGCACTCAAGTATGCATAATAAGATATAGAAGCAAGCAAGTCCCTTAGGGACATGTTTAAGAAAAATGCTATTGATTGAAGAGCATGATGTGCATGAACAATACTAAGAAGGTCGTGCTTACAAAAAGATGGTACTGCATAAACCGTGAAAGATGACTAATTCAAAAAGTACATTCCACAGTCAAACCTAAAGTGTATATGTGAATAATTGAGCAATGAAGTTCAAAGTAATATGGATCATCATATTTTCCAACGAACACCAAAATGAACCTTTCCTCTATACATTTTCATACACAATGCTAGAGTATTGGCAGCTACATAAAACCCTAATTTTTTTTAAAAAAAATCTAAAAGTGTGACTACCTTTTTGACGCGAGTTGTACCCTTTGTTTCAGGGGCACTTTCCGGTTACTCACTTTCGTCACTTATCTTAATTGCGGATTTTGTCACTTTTCGGCGCGAGTTGTACCCTTTGTCTCAGGGGCACTACTCGGCTACTCGGTGCCGAATCCCACTTTTTTTAATAGTGGATTTGCTTCACTTTTCATCGCGAGTTACCTCCTTTATTTCAGGGAAGATTCTCGGCTACTCGAACCCGCGTTCCACAAATTCAAATTTTTGGTGGGGCAAACTACTTTTCCTCACGAGACATGTGATTTCTATGTAGAGACTCAAGAGTCCTTTGAAGTGTTGAGTAGAATAACCGTAATCCTTATTAGATTGAGCCATTTATCTCAAAAAGTACAATTTGTGAGGGTGGTTGTACTGAATGTAAAAGATGAATTAGTCTCACCACAGTTATGTCTCACCCTAAGTGTATGCACAGTTATGAATACCTCCCCCTTAATATATGCCATGTAACAAACATGTCTAAATCAATGCAATTTTATTTAGCAAGGAGGTAAGATCTTAGAAGATTTTCAAGAAAAGGTTTTCTAGATACATGCATTCAAGCAAGGATTTGAAACTAGAGTCATGCAAGATGATTTTCGGTACATGGCGGAGGTGTAGGTCCAAAGACCCGACTCATGCACGGTGAGTGTTTCCCGGTGGACGGAATCAACAATTCCACAACACAGCATTTTAAATATCGAAGAATCATGGTATTCATGCACACAAGTATAAGATATATGCAAATATATGCACGTAGATGGAAATGATTGAAGATTATCCCTATTTACAAATATGCAAGGATGTGTATGATATGTGCCAGAGGTTAAGTAAGTAAACTGTGTATGCAAGACTTAATTGATATTTACACAGAAATGATCAAAAGTATGAAGGATTCTATGTGTAGTCTTAAGCATTTAAGAACTGAATTTATTCCCAAAATGTGCAGCTAAGTTTATACAAATATATCTTGACCAACCAACTAGCCTGTAATTCTCAACATTGCTCTTTATAACTACCAAAATCAACAAAAGGTAATGTAAAATTCATATGAATGTCAGATTTGACTTTATTTACAAAGTATGCAAACTAACAAGCATGGACAATCATTATGATAGTAAATTTACAATTAGTAGTACATGTTTTTCTCAAGATTCAAACTCTTACCTGAGTTGAATAATTTAAAAGCAAAAAGTATACCAAATTCATTACCAGACAAGCTCATCATTTTTCTTGCCTTGAAGGATCTTTATTTATCAACGAATTCTTCCTCTTCAAGGCACCTCTGCAAAATAAATTTCTCATTTTTGAAGTTTTGGGTACCCAAGTCATCTTGGGTCCCGAGGGGTTAGTTTTATTTCGAACAAAATATTTTATATTATTCCTCTCATACCATTCATCATCGACTTTCATTAAATCACAAACATACATGGAATGTCCGATCATACCATAATAAAAGCAAGTAACTTTTGGCTTTCTGAAATAATTCTTTCTATGCATGTTTGAAGGATTTATATATGAGTTCATGCATGGATGAACATGGGAATAACAAGGTGTATCAATGGATTTTTGAAATTGATTTCTTACAAAAGAATTTTTCTTTGTGGGAGAGTGACCCACAACTCTCTTCTCATTCCTAGTATTTTCATTACTAGTTTCACCAATCTTTTGTTTTCCTTTCAATTCCATTTGAACAACATCTTTCAGTTTCTTCAATTCATCATGCATGGTATTGAAGTTGGTTTCCATTTCTTTCTTAGATTTTTCACATTCACTTAACTTCACTTTGATTTCATCTAACTCCTTCACCACTTCTTCATTTTCAGTTTTTAAGTTTTTCACATTCTCATAAGCATGTTGTTTTTTAATCTCTAAGCATGAAATTTCATCCTCAAATAGAGAGACTTTGGACAACAACATTTCACTTTCATTTTTCAATTCTTCATGTTCCAACTCAAGCAAACTACATTTAGTGCATGAAGATGAACTAGAATGCAAAATATTATGAAACTTCTTTTTTAGGCTTTTATTTTCATGTTTCAACCTCTTGCATTTTTCATAGACTCCAGCATAAGCAATTTCCCATTCTTCACAAGTAAGGTTTTCATTATCAGAGTTCACCTCAGTGTCGTTCTCCACATCAGCCATCAAACATAAATTCTGGACCTCCTCGTCTAGCTCATCCTCCTTCTCGGATTTGGACTCGCTCTCGTCTTCATCGCTCCATGTCGCCTTCATGGCCTTGGGTTTCTTTGCCTTTTCTTTCTTGATCTTCTTCTTAATTTTCGGGCACTCATTTTTCATGTGGCCGACCTTGTTGCATTCGTAGCATCTAATTTCTCTTTTCTTCACCAATGACTTTTTCTGACCTTTCCTAGAAGAGGTGCCATCTTTTCTAGTCTTCTTGAAAAATTTTCTCACTCTTCTAGTGATTAGGTCCACAAGCTCCTCCTCACTGCTATCAAGACTTGATGTTTGATCATTCTCTTCCGACGATCCTTGATAGACCTTCAAAGCAATCGTCTTCTTTTTCTGGTTCTCCTCCTCAGTCCTCTTCATGTTTATCTCATACGTCATTAAAGACCCAATTAGCTTATCCACAGTGAGAGTGGTGAGATCCTTGGAGTCCTCAATTACCATGGCCTTCATGTGCCATTGAGGTGAGAGAGAACGCAACACCTTTCTCACTAAATCCTGATCGGTGTAGTTCTTTTCCAACACCTTCAATCCATTCGTTATCTCGCTCAACCTTGAGAACATTTGTGATATCGTTTCTTCCGGCTTCATGGTGAACAACTCATAGTCTTGAGTCAACAAATTTGCTTTTGTCTCCTTTACCTATGACGTTCCTTCATAAATAAGTCGGAGCTTCTCTCACATTTCCTGCGCAGAAGAACACATCGAGACACGTGAATATTCATTAGGATGTATAGCACATTGAACAATATTCATTGCTCTAAAAGTTGCACATGATTTTCTAATATGCTCATCAGTCCAACTGTCCTCATCATCAGGCACTTGATAAGGACCTTTGCTAATGACTCTCCAGGTATCATAATCTTGTGCTCGTAAGAACATAGTCATTCTATTTTTTCAATGGGGATAATTAGTCCCATCAAAGAAGGGGGGTCTATCTATAGAGTGACCCTCAAGAAGCATGCCATTCATAGCCATTATCAAACATCTTCACTCCTAGACCGCAAGGTCCGCTAAAAAATCAGAGACTGAGCTCTGATACCAATTGTTGGCCCAAAGTAGATGGCGGACAAGAAGGGGGGTTGAATTGTCCCCCAGTCGAGATGGCATATTTTAAAAATAAACTAAACTGATTATAGTGGAAACAAAATTAACTATGTTAATTAGCATGAACTAAATTGAAGTAAGATTTAGGTTCACTCAATTTTCCTGATCTCACTTGAATAATCTATGCACTGAACGATTGGGCCTAAGCCAAACACGAATAGCAGATGTAGCAATGTGTAGTGGTGCAGTGAATAAAAATCTATAAATTGACCTGTGAACTGAGATAGAAGAAATGGACAATCACACAGGCATGTCACAAAGAACACAAAGATTTTTAGGTGGTTCGGGACCACGACGAGGTCCCTACGTCCACCCCTCACCGAACTCGGTGAGGCTTCACTACCACGCTACAAATGTAGCAACCACAGGGACGAGCCCCAACACCACACACGTTGCTTCTACAGCAATCCGCATACACGAGGCCTAGCGCCAGACCGCTACCACCACAGCACAAACACACGATTGGGGAACTCACCCCGCACTAAAACCTAACATGGAGACGCAGCTCTATTCACACACAAATCTTCCGATGTTTAGAAAAATAAAAACAAATGTTCAATACATGCTTCAGATAAAGATTGATCGGTGAACAACACTAACAGGACTTGGAGAAGATGTAGAAATATATCCTTGATGAGTGGAGGTCGGCCAAATATGTTTTCCTTGAAGCTTTGATTGTGGGGGGATAGATCTTGAACAATGCAAAGCAGACGAAGCTCTTTCTCGGAGATTCGCCCACGACGAGCCTTGAACGCTTGAAGACGGATGAAGATATGAATGATTCAAATCTGGATCACCCCTGCAAGAGGAAGGAATATAATCAACACTCAAAACCCTCTCTCTTCCTCTCCCACCTGCGACCAGGGACATTTTTCCCTCCTTCGTCTTCTCTCTGGAAACCTGAAATCATAGCAATTTTATATCAGTACAAAAGGATGATCAAAGGACAAGAAAGCTCAGCAGAAAAACCCTTCAAAACAACACTCAACCAAGTATAGAAACCCTAAGGGTAAGTGGGTAAAAATCCAAGCCAATCAGACCATGAAATGGGCAGTTCGAAACCAAAACCGGAATCATGATCCGGACGCACCAGAAGAAGTGTCGACTCAAGGAGTCGACACTTTTTCTTCGATGTTCTGTCCCGTTAAAAACAACCAGGACTCAAGAGGCAAGTGTCGACTCCTTGAGTCAACACTTCCATAGTGCACACAAGAAAATAGTGCACAGCGTGAAGAGTGTCGACTCAAGGATTCAACACTTTTTCACCTGCATTCTGGAAACACGCAGTCTAGCCTTAGACTAGGAAGTGTCGACTCCTTGAGTCGACACTTTTCCTGACAGTAGTGAAAACCTATTAAATCCTCCTTTTAAAAACCAAAATACTTTATTCATGTTCAAAGCCCTTCACCCCAAAAAATAAATGCATGAAAGCATTTTAAAAAACACCAAATCCTCAATTAAGAGTTTAGACATTTAAACATGTAATTGCTATCCATGAAACTCATTCAAACCAAATACATCATATGTGAGAATGGTTTAGCCATCCATCAAGCAGTATGAGAGTGCCATTCACCCAAATTTCACCATGATCAACATGAACTTATAGGAATGGGTTATGCCTGTGAAAACATGGAATCCAACACATAAAAATACAAGAACCACCCTCATATAAGAATCTACAGCAGAAGAAGTGTCGACACATAGTTGAAACATTAAAACAAGGCCATCCTTATGAAATATATACATGGAGTATGTAGACACGCCAAAATTGACGCTATGTTGATCAAATCTCATGTCACTATGTTAACGCCTCAAAGTGAACTTCAATATTTCTATAATATAAAGCTTTTCTATTTTTGTGTGTTTTTGTGATTTATTCTTGGGTTTTTGGTGATTAACGACTTGAAGAGGGGCGTGTTTTGAATAGCGACCTAATCTGGGGCGTGTTCTTAAGAAAGAACGACCACAGGGAAGGGCGTCAATTCCTGGTATTTTACGAGTATCGCTCAAATTGAAAAATCAATTATTAACGTCCTTCTCTAGGGCGTGTTTTTGTTTAACGCCTTTGCTTCAGGCGTCTTTTCACAATTTTCAAATAAAGAAGGCTTTTATTATCAAAATTGAATCCAGAAAGTGACGCCGTGATCCCGGTCGTGTTTTGAATTAACGCCCTGGAGCAGGTCGTCAATTCTGAATTGACGCCCTTTGGTAGGTCGTGTCTCACCCTTTCGAGTTCTGCTTAAACTCACCTTTCCTAAAGAGTTCCCTGCCTTTCTTGATCACCTTGCTCGATCTGGGAACTAGAGTCCTTGCCATTGACGACCACTGCCTATTCTTATCTTCCCAAATTTGTGATTATCTATGATCGAGACCCTATATAAAGATGCCCTGGTTGATCTCGCGCGAGGTTAGAGATATATACATATACACACAGAGACACACACACACAGAGGTTACGGGTGCAAGGTTAGAAGCAGAGTTGTTAAGAAAGAATCGTGAGTTGTGAGTTGTTACAGAGGTTAGACGCACATATACATACAGAAGCTCTCTGCTTCCTCCTGCTGCCGCATCCAAAGTGTTTTCCCTTCACTGTTTACAGGAACAGCAGGGATCTTTTTCTTATCTTCGTTTGTTGTCTTCATTCATCTCTGTTCATCATCGTATAGCCTTTTCCTTGCATTAGTTTTCATTGCATCTCTTCTCCTCTCCCTAATTCTCTAGGGGTTTTAAAAACAAACGAAAGGTGCACACTTTATGCTCTTCTTTCATCACCATCTTTCATCTCGGGATTGATACTACACTCACGTTTGGCTGATCTCTTTTTCTTTTACTTGTTTGTTCTTTGTTTAAGGGTAATCAAAAAGGAAGACCCCCTTCATCGGCCGGCCGATAGAAGGTGGAGGAAGGAACCACATCCATCCCGCATCCTATTATCACCAGGTATTCGCGATCATCTTTTCTTCTTATTGAGGTAACCCCTCTGGCGATCACTCTCCTTAGTAGCACCACGTGCTCTTTTACTCCCTTTTTTCATTATTCTCCTTATGCATATGCATATGCCTATTTTTCTTAAGAGTGGATTATTTTCCATGATTCATAAATTGGCGATCACGGTGGGACATCCACTATTTTTCTGTTGATTACCCCTTTCCTATTGGCACCCACGTGTGCCCTTTCCCCTTTGGCACCCACGCGTGCCCTTTCCCTTTGGTACCCACGGTACCCCTCCTTTGTGCCCCACGGGCACCCTCCACTGTGCACACTGCACACTCCCCGGGATCAGCCAGCTTGTGATTAATCTATTGCTATTTTTTTTTGAATTAACGCCTTTCACAAAGGCACCTTTTTATTTAACACCTTCATCCAGGGCGTCTGTTTTCTGTTTAACGTCTTCCACGAAGGCGTCTTTCATCATATCTGCTGCTTCTGTGAATTTGCGCCCTCCCCTCGGGCGTCTTTTTATTTGGCAGCGCCTCGTACCAAGGCGCGTTTTTCGTCGATCGTGTGCATCATTCACGTTTGACGCCCTCTGTCAGAGGCGTCTTTATCATATTTAGCGCCCTACATCAAGGCGCGTTTTTGCATTGTCTGTGAGCCTCTCCCAGTGATTCACGACAGCTACGCTGTCGTTTCTTTTATTGATAGCGACTACCGCTACGTCGCCTCTTTCCTATGTGTTTACAGAGCTTTGATGTTTCTATCTATTCATGCTGGATTCATACTTACATTGATTATTTGATTATATTGCTGTGATTGGCTTATCTTATACTGCATTTTGTGGCATTTGGTTGAGAGACCTCCTCTCTCTACACTTGGATTCCACACACCTCTCTTGGAATCGGGACAACCCTCCATTGAGCATTCCGTCTCTTTGGACCGGAAATCCCTTTTCCAAGACCTCCGTAAGTCCCCGCACCCGTGGATTCCCTCACGGACGCTGGGCTGGTTGTACCTTTGAAGTACCCGGAGTTTAGAGAACCTATCGCTGGTAAGAAGAGAGAGAACCTAGTTAACCCGGAGACTACACTTGGACCCAAACTAGGTTTCACTTTGCAAAGAGGAGTGAATTATTCTGCAATTTAACTCACTCTAATCTCAAACATAACACTAAAATCTTGCGTTCATCTCAACTTGATTGCATAAACTTGGTTGGGTTGATTTGCTTAAGTTGTTTCGATTGGGTGATTGATTGTGTGATAATTCCTTCATAAAGCTTTCTCTCTTTTTAAGCATGCAACTCCGTTCAGGTAAGATTATCAACATGGCAAGCTACGGATATTCCTATGATGATGTGGAGGAGAACGTTTTTGGTCAATCCTATGAGGTTCCCCAAGATTCTATCTATCATGAGGGGAATTACCCTCCTCCTCATTCTCATTATCCTCAAGTTCATGTGGTTGATACCACTACTCAAGAGGTTGTGCCCTCTTCTCAGGCTTTACCCTCCAACACTTCGGGGAACCCCTCCCCATCTTTCAATGTTACTGATTTGATTAATGCTCTATCTCAATTAGATGACTCCCAGCGGCAGGCAGTTCAGGCCGCTTTGAAAGGGAAGTCCGTTCCCTCTTCATCCTCCAATCCCCCTCCGGCCGAGAGTGGCCATCACCTCACTAATGACCAAGCGGTCTTGCACAAACCCCCCTCTTGTCCACCAACGCCTGGTGCGGCCATGCCGGCCCAACAGGCAAGCTACTCAGCGGTTAGGCCTCAGTTTCTCCAACCTCCCCGAATTCTACGGACGCCTATACCGAATTCTTTCATTCAAAATCCGGCCCCGGTCGAGTCCGACACCAATGTTCTACTGCTCCAAAAGTTGGCCAGCATGGAAGAGCAACTTAAGAAAGTTACTGCAGCCAAGAATGCCCCGAAGATCTCTCTCCCTACACTGCCAGTTTTCCATCTGCCGCCTTCTGAGATGCCGAATTTTCGGCGATACAATGGAACTGGCAATCCTTTTGTTCATTTGAAGGATTTCATGTACGAGACCTCCTTTTGGCAAGATAATAAGGCCTCTTTGGCTTATTTGTTTAGAAGATCTTTAGAGGGGCCAGCCCTCGAGTGGTTTTATTCCTTGGAACTCGCAGATGCCAGCAATTTTGATGTAATTCAAAGGAAATTCTTGCAAAAGTACAGGGACCGGGTTGGACCCTCCCTTTCAGTTACAGATTTGGTTGCAGAGAAAATGAAGCCCGAGGAGGACTTCATAATATTTGCTGATAGGTGGCGATCAATGGCTGAAAAGTTGAAAGATACATTGTCTGAACCGGAACAGGTTAAGATGATTATATCCAATGCAACCCCTCAGTTCCGGCACATATTAGTCATGAACAGATTGACAACCATGGAGGAGCTCTATGAAAGAGCTCGTTATATTCAAACCCAAATGAAGGATTCGCCCATCATGGGCATGTTTGAACCAAAGCCAAAGTTGTTCAAGAAAAATACAAATGTCAATAATAGCGGGCCCACGACTGAGGGCATCGTCATCAATGAGCAGGTTGGCGCGGTTGGCAACCCCACACCTTTTCGCCAATCTAACCCACCACCCCTGCCACCTCACAGCAAAGCACTCTCTTCAACTCGCCACCACAACACCAATTCGCACCTCAACCTTCCTTTGCTCCGCCACAAAATCAAGCGCCCCGCGCAGACCCTCCAGCTCCGCCACAATACCACCAAGTACCGCCACCCACTAACTATGGACCGCAACAACAACAGCAAAGGAGACCACTAGGCCCCAAAAGGGCCCACTATCCTCCACTGCCAAAAAGTCTCCCGGATATTTTCAATGCCTTAATGGCCGCCAACTTGCTCATGCTACCAAAGGAAAGGGCAGCGTGGCCCGCTAATGTTGACACGTCCCGCTACTGTGTCTTTCACCGCTCCCCTGGTCATAACATTGATCGTTGCTTCCACTTCAAGGATTACATTTATGATTTAAATGACCAGGGTGGCATTAATTGGGATGAGATGAGACAGTTTATCGTCACTATGAAAGAAAGAAAGCCTCCTCGGCAACAGCAGGCTCAGCAGCCACAACAACCAGCTCCACAGCCGCAACAGCAAGCTCCAACACCTCAGCAGGATATGGGGATTGTCCACAATCCATTGCCGGAGCACCCGCCAAATCAGCACGTGAACCCTGTCACGTCTCTCCGTGAGGTGGAGAGAGGACATGGATGGCATGAAGAAAACGCCTCTGTCGGGGCATTTAATCATAATCCAAATCAACCTCCGCGCCTCTTGCGCACCCTTCTGTCTTCTTCTACTCCCCAATTAAGCCGTTCCCTTTTGCGCCCACCAACTCTCCATCCTTGCCAACCCGATCTCTCCTTACCCGCTTACCGCCTCCGCAGCCTACCATGCAGCAAACTCCGCCATCCATCACCAACCCTTCACTTTCGCCATCTAGACCACTCCTTATCCGCCCGCCGCCAACACCCGCTACACCCGCCACCACTACTCCTTCACCGGCAAGGATCCCCCCACCATCAGCTCCCCCATCTTTTATACCCAGATCTCTCCTCATTCCGCCCACTAACCCTTCCCACGCTCGGGCGCCCCTTCCTACTCCTACGCCTCCTGTGGGGGCTTCTTTGTTGAACTCCTCTCCACCACCACCCACGGGAGCTCCTTCTTCAAACACCCCTCCACCACTTCTTAACGCCAATACACCCTCTTCTTCTTCCAACCCTCCTCCTTTACTTGCCCCGACAGAGGCACGGCAGAACGTGGCACCGCTCCGCAGTGGACGGATGTTCCACCGTATTTTCCCTCAAAGAGAGCAAGAGCCCGTGCAGGGGCCGAATGAACAAGAGCAAGAGCAAGAGTCCGTGCCGGGCACTGAATATGATTTATTGAAACATTTGGACCGGACTCCAGCAAGGATTTCAATTTTAGAACTGATCAAAAGGTCAACCACTCATCAGATGGCACTGAAAGAATATCTGCAGAAAGTTATGGTCAACGAGGACATTCCGGTCGAGTAGATAACCACAGTATTAACGCCCGCTAGCAGTCAGCCGGCGATTACTTTTCATGAGCATGAACTGGCACCACTCTCAGCAAGGAAATATGCTCTGTGCATCACGGTTGATATTAATAAGGTGGCGGTGAAATAATGTCTAATGGACACTGGGGCATCTATCAATGTATTGCCGCCAAGCACTTTGAAGATGTGCGGCATTCCTGAAAATCTGATTCGGCCATCTACCATAACAGTCACAGCATACGACAATACCAAGAAGCCTCCTCTAGGCATGATCACATTAAAAGTCAGTTTGGGTCCAGCCACAATCACGGTCGATTTCCACATTTTGGATATGGATCCAACATTTAATGGCATTCTGGGCCGCCCCTATATTCAACAGCTCGACGCAGTGCCCTCCACGAATCATCAATGCCTCAAGTTTCCACACAAGGGCCGCATCATCAAAGTTACCAGTATGCCAATTCTGCCAGAGGAAGATATACACTTGGCTTCATCAGTTCCTTCCTTCTGGCCTGCCAACAAGCCGTTGCTGTCAGTGCTGGACATCCCTCACCCACGGCCAATGTCGCCCGAGACAGTCACGACAATTGCTATGACACCCTTGCCATCAAAGGGGAAGAAGAAGAAAAGCATGATAAACACCCCTGGCTGGAAAATTCTAATGAAAATGGGGTATCAAAATGGCAAAGGACTGGGTGCCAGTTGTCAAGGCAGGACTAGGCCTATTAAGCCTCAGAAATTGATTACACGAGGCGGCCTGGGATACAAAGGGCCGGGCAAAAATGAAGATGAACCATGGGCAGTTATGACATCCACCTTGAAGACAGATCGCCAGCCGCTTACTTGGACATTGAAGACACATTTTGTCACAGGTGGCGTTCAGAATCATGAGCAGACTACAATAATCACCTCCATTCTAGACTGTCAAGATGTTCATGCGAGACAGTTTGCTCGCCATATTGCACCATTGGCCACTTATAAAGCCCTGGAGTCCTTAAGGCCTGATAAAAGAAGGAAGATGGATGATCCAGAGTGTGATTGGTACAGATGGTTCGATATGCATGATATTACTATTGCCTTGAGCCGTCCCTTTATGCCGACTGATCCGGAATGGCCGCCACTAATACATGAATTGATTGAAAAGCCGGCTGTGATTACAGATAAGAGGCAGTTGCTGAGTGGCTACACTGACACCGGAGAGCCAGATGTTCCATATGAAGAAGGTTTTACAATAGACAGGCTGTGGGCCGACCTCTTTTCCCTCACTTCCATGCATCCGTCTCTTCTTGTTTCTTTATATTCTCATTGGTTTGGTCGAGTGCCGAGACCGCCTCTGATTATGGTCAGCTGTCATCCAGATTCACTGCAGATTTCTCTCCCGATTCCTCCCTTGCTCCTCGAGCAATTCTCCAAACTCTCCATCACACCCCCGCGCGGGTCATCTCTGATTCAATCTTTCTCCAAACTATCAATCTCCGCTCCTCCTGCTATTCTCCCTTCACATTGCTTTCTTCTAGAAAAGGAAAATAAAAATGAAGATAAAGATACAAACGAAAAAAAAAACGCCAAAATTCCAACTCTTCAATCCTCCATCTCCATTGAGGAGACTTCTTATCTCTTTTCCGAGTGTGTCCCGACCCAGGGGCCACTCTTCCATGATTCATTGATAAATCTTTTCTCCCCCTCTGGTGAGGGGTCTTCATCTGTACCTCCTTCTGTATCCACTTCTTCACCTCCTTCCTCCTTTTCAGCTTATTCTAATCAAGCTAGTTGTTCCTCTTCTTCTAATAAAATTCATGGGGTAGATTTTCATAAGAAATCCAAGGGTAAGCAGATTCCGCGTAGATTTTTGTTGGAATTAGCCAGAAGGTGCCAGGCTTGTTTAGCTCTTCCCGAATTTTTGGAAAATCCGATTATCCTGCCAGAATTGGAATATGAGGGTACTTGTGTTTCTTATGAGGGTTTTGGTGTCTATGAAATCATGAATGATGAAGACCCTATTGAAGAGGGGGATGAAAGTTATGAAGAATATGAGGACGAGGCTGATGCTTTTGCCAGTGGCATGAGAAGATTTGATGAACCATCAGCCTCAGTAGAATAGCCTACCAAAGAAGTTAATTTGGGTACCAAGGAAGACCCTAGGATTGTCCTCATCAGCAAGAATTTGCCGCCCTCCGAAGAGGAGGCACTTATTTTGGTGCTTCAAGAATAGAAGGACACGTTTGCGTGGAGTTATGAGGATATGCCTGGATTAGACCCTGCGCTCGTTGAACATCGACTTACGCTTAAGCCAGGGTCTGTCCCGGTCAAGCAACGGTTGAGGCGTTTCCACCCTAACATGGCACTAAAGATGAAAGAAGAGGTCGACAAGCTTCATAAGGCTAGATTTGTTAGAGTTGTCCTCTATCCTAACTGGGCGGCTAACATCGTCCCAGTCATGAAGAAAGATGGAAAGGTTCGGATTTGTATAGACTTTCGGGACCTCAACCGTGCGTGTCCTAAAGATGACTTCCCCCTCTCTCATATTGATGTTCTGATTGATAATACGGCAGGATTTGAGACTCTCTCTTTCATGGATGGATTTTCAGGTTACAATCAGATTCGTCTGGCTGAAGAAGATCAGAAGAAAACATCATTCACTACACCATGGGGTACTTACTGCTATGTGGTCATGCCTTTTGGACTCAAGAATGCTGGAGCCACCTATCAGAGGGCAATGATGGCAATTTTTCATGATATGATCCATATTTATATTGAGGTGTATGTGGATGACTTGGTAGTAAAATCAAGGACAAGGATTGAGCATCCTGGGGTTCTAGCTAAAGTCTTGCAAAGATCACGAGAGTATCAATTGAAAATGAACTCCAAGAAGTGTGTATTTGGCGTTTCATCAGGGAAATTGCTTGGATTTATTGTTAGCAAAAGGGGAATTGAAGTTGATCCCAACAAGGCGAGGGCCATCAGAGATATGCCTCCTCCCAAGAATTTGAAGGAAGTTCGAGGATTAATCGGGAGGTTGTAATTTATTCTCCGCTTCGTCTCCCAGCATTCACAAAGATGTAGGCCGTTTTACGAGCTTACTAAGCCGGGGGTCAAGTTTAATTGGGATGACAAGTGTCAGGCAACTTTTGACGGATTGAAGGATTATTTGGCCAATCCTCCTGTCCTGAGGCCGCCAATTCCAGGCAAACCGCTTATCCTCTATGTTTCTGTCCTGGATGACTCTATGGGTGCCGTCCTAGCTCAAGTGGATGAAGAAGGTAAGGAAAGGGCAGCATACTACTTGTCTAAACTTCTCAACCCTTGTGAGCAGAGGTACTCAGCCATGGAGAAGACTTGCGCTGCTTTAGTCTGGGTAGTTTAGAAGTTAAAACATTATTTCTTAGCTCACGAGGTTCACCTCATTGCTCGCATGAATCCGATTAAATTTCTTCTTGAAAAATCTATTCTTACCGACCGATTAGCACGCTGGCAAAGCTTCCTTTCACAGTTCGACATCACTTACATTCAACAGAAAGCAATCAAAGGTTATGCCATCGCCAAACATCTTGCTCACCACCCTCTACCCCGATTTGATCCTGTCAATTCAGAGTTTCCAGATGAAGAACTGATGTCCATCAATCAACCCCACGATCCTATGTGGACATTACATTTTGATGGAGCTCTAAATTCCCAAGGAAGAGGGATCGGCATGGTTCTTTTAACACCAGAAGGGGTCACCATCCCATTTGTTGCTCAGCTTACTTTCCCTGTCACAAACAACATAGCTGAGTATGAGGCTCTTTTGGCCGGTCTTCAAACCGCTCATAGATATGGTGTTACCCAATTACGAATTGTTGGTGATAGTCAGCTCATTCTACGCCAGGTGCTTGTCAAGTGCCGCACTATCAATCCTAAGCTCAAGCCCTACCAGGAACTTGCTTCAGCTTATGGCAAACTCTTTACCAAGTTAATCTTCATTCATGTTCCTCGAAGCCAGAACATCCTAGCCGACGCTCTTGCCTCTTTGGCCTCTGCTCTAGTCTTCCCTCCTGAGCGTGATTTTCATGTTCCTCTCATTCATCAGCGTGACACTCCAGCTATTAAGGATCATGCATTCCTCGATATTAGGGATAAGGTGCTTGAGAAGGTCAGGCGGAGTGAAGCTCTTAAAGGCAAAGAGGTCATGCTATTGGATTGGCAAGAAGAGTTGGCTGACGAAGAGAAACCTTGGTATTATGAGATTGCCAGGCATTGCAATGATCAGTCCTATCCCGAGGAGGCCACAGCAGAAGAGAAGAAAGTAATTAGAAGAGTGGCTCAACGTTATGTTTTGGTTGGAGGTGTGCTCTATAGGAGAGGGCTCACGGGTGTTTTATTAAGATGCCTCGACGATGATGAATCTTGGAAGGTTGTGGAAGAGGCGCATTCAGGAGTGTGTGGTGGTCATGTGAATAGCCAGATGCTAGCTAAGAAGATCCTTATGCTAGGTTTCTATTGGCCAACTCTAGAAGAGGATTGCTCCATCTATGTTCGAAGGTGTGTTAAGTGCCAACTGCACGCCGACAAAATTCATTCTCCTACTTCTTCACTCCATCCTATGTCCTCCCCATGGCCTTTCTTCATGTGGGCTTTTGATATCATTGGACCTCTTGGTGATTCGAACCTCCTGACCAAGCAAAAGTCGTTCATCCTGACGGCAATGGAATACTTCACCAAGTGGGTGGAAGCGGAAGCATTCGTGGAGATCAAAGCATCAACTGTCTGCAAGTTCATAATGAAGAACATCATCGCAAGGTTCGGCATCCCGAGTACCATCGTCACCGATAATGGACCTCAATTCATCTCTCAAGAGCTCAAGGATATCTGCAACAGGTATAACATTGCATTGCATCATTCTTCTCCCTATTATCTTCAGGGCAATGGCCAGGCAGATGTCACTAATAAAACTTTGATCAAAATCGTTAAAAAGACGTTTGAGGCTAATAAATTTTCGGATTGGCCAGACAAGCTAGTTGAAGCTCTCTGGGCCTATCGCACTTCCATTCGTACCCCTACTGGGCAAACCCCTTTCGCCCTTACTTATGGAATGGAGGCGGTAGTCCCTTATGAGATTCTCATTCCATCTCTGCGAGTACAATTGGACAAGGAACTCTCTATTGATGAGCGTCGTGATTCACTCCTTGCCCAGTTGGAACTCCTAGATGAGAAGCGTCTGGTCGCCGCTGAGCATGCGCGCGTTTATCAAAATAGGCTTTCACGTTTTTATCAAAAGAAAGTAATTGAGAGAAAATTCAAAGTCGGTGAGATGGTAATCAAGAGGATCTTCGTAAAACCTGGTGGACCCCACTCAAAACTCCAACCAAACTGGGAAGGACCATTCGTCATAAAAGATGTTTATCCTGGCAATGCTTATAAACTGATTAATGCTGAAGGACAAGAGCTAACTCATCCTTGGAATGGTCTGTACCTTAAGAAATACTATCCCTAATTCAAAATCTAAAAAAATAAAACAACAAAAAACAACAAAAAAATATAGAAATCTATCCAAAAATATAGAAATTTTCCAAAATCCAAAAAAATAGAAATTCTCCAAAAAGAATAAAAAATTTTAAGATGGTTGCCATGATTGTAAGGACGCAAGGTCCGAAAGGTTAAAATTCAGTATTCATTCATCAGTCTTATTAATTCAAAATGGGGTCGACACCCACACACACTACACGCTTACCCTTGAACTCAAGCGGTGTAAAATCTGATGGAAAGTCAAACCTGACTAAAGGTGAAGACAATACCCATTCTTTTCCTCTTCGGCCCATAAGGGAGGAAGGAAGGTCTCGGGGTAGACCCGCCAAGCCTATCCGACGCCCTAGTAGGTGGAAGTCAGGGCCCAAAAGGGAACAAATGCCACAAAAGCCCAAGTACAATTAGGTTTTTTTTCATCAATGCAAATCAGTCTCGAAGTGAAAGTCAAATCATGAAAGAAAAGCATGTCAAGAGGGCAAAGTCCCCGCAAGGAAAACCTTGGGCGTATGCATGCAATATAAAAGAGGCAAAAGGCAATAAAATTTCCCTATGCCAAAGACCAAACCCCAACAGGCATAGGGTAGGGGAGGTCGTTTTACCTTGAGCTTTTCAGAATCCCTTATGGGCTTCCTTATATTTTCTTCCATCTCTTTCTTTGTGGTAAGTCATAAACCAGCAGAATGGTCGAGACTGACCTAGGAGATTGCACCGGGCGAGATCTTGCGTATAAGTTTAACCACTGGCACGTCGACTCCCTTTTGATTAATCAAGAAAGGTCAATGAATCCTCAATGATGACCATGTAGGACCCAGTGCCCTAGTAGCTCTGTCAACCTAATGCTGAAAGTAGGAAAATTAATGCCTTTGACTGAGGCGCCTTTTCTGAAATTAACGCCTGTGCAGAAGGTCATCCTTTTTTAAATAACGCCCTTATGTGGGCCGTCTTTTCAACAAATTTCAAAAACGTTTTTCAAATTCACGCCGTCACCTAGGGCGTCTTTTGTTTGAATAACGACCTAATCTAAGGCGCGTCTTTTGAAAAATAAAAGAAAAAAAAATAAATATAAAAGGAAAAGAAAAGAAAAGAGGAAATGGGGTTTATTCTTCATGTGCGTGCTTGCATTATTGCATAGGGCATCTTGATTATTGTTTGCATACGTGTGCTTGCGTGTTGCATCTCCCTTTATTGGTTAGTTCATTTGCCTTATTTGATTAAAGGCTTGGCCCCTTGACCCGTTATCAAGGTCAAAGTAGAGATGTCCCTTGCTTATTGAGCAAGGGGCCAAGTCGAACAGATGAATTAACCTGTTTATTCAAGTGTGAACCACAGCTGCAGGTACAGGGCAAAGTAAAGTAAAGCAAATAACGTGAAAAAGAAACAAAGTACACAACCACAAGTACACAACTACACAAGTGCTCAGGTAACAAAAAATCTCAGTCTCATATATATACATCATGAATATCTGAGTACATGTGTGAGGGTGGGGGAGTACAAGTAAGTCTCTCAGCTCTCGCCTCCACCCTCCTCTCTCCTACTCTCCACCTCGTCTCGCCGTCCCGAGGAGGCGCTGGTGGAGGGGGCATGGGCCCCCGTGAAGAAGATGGAACTCGAACCTGGCCCCTTGCCTCGCTCCTCTCTCGAAGAGAAGAACCCGCCACAAAGGTGGAGCTGGTGAAGGAGTACCCCGCAGCACGCGCTCGCTCACGCCCTCACTGGAGACGCTCCTCAAACACTCATAGCCGCTCCTAAGAAAGGGCCAGTTGCGTCCTCAGGTCCGCCAGCTCACGCTCACGTGCCGCCACCTGCTCCTGGTACCGGGCACGGTCCGTCTGCTGCTGCTCATGGTGCCGGTCACGGTCCGCCAGGTGCTCCTCTCGCTCTCGAGCGCGCTCTCGTCGCTCTAACTCAAGGGCAACCCGCAACTCTGCCACGTCCTGAGGCAGCTCCTCCCGTCGCCTCAGGGACCGCTCCAGCTCTGTAATCCGCTGCTCGCGGATCGCCAACTCTATCCCGGCCAGGGCAGCCTGGGTACGTGCCGCCTGTAACTATCTGGTCTGCAAACAGGTAAACAAATCATCAGTTCCCTTGTGCAATATGTCATGAAATAAGCCATACATGACGGAAAGTAAATCACTCACCTGGGCGGCCATCGCCTGCTGTCCCTTGCAGACGCAAGTAAGAGCGGCTCGAAGCTCCTCAGTCTGCAAAACATAGTTTTCATCAGCATAATGATAATAATCAATATTTGAATGAGGTTTGAGTTTAGGAATTTACCCGTGAGGCGAGGTCGCGCTCTGCAGCCTCAGCCCGTGTGACCGCTCCCGCTAGCTGCTCTGCTAGTGCGGTCACCTCTGCACTGGGTCTCCTCGAGCTGGAGGCTTCCCCTGCATCTCTCCCTACGGCTCCCTGCTGGGCACGCTGCATTCATTGAAATCGTCAGTGGCTAATCATCAATAATTCAACAAAAATTCATTTACATATAGAAATAATTTAAACACTCACCAGGGTCTCGAGGTCGGCCCGTGTGGCAGCTAGCTGGTCCTCCAGGCTGTGTAGATGGGCCTATGCATCCATTGCCGCTATGTCCCGTGCATCCTGCATCCATTTCACATTAGTCGCATAATAGAAATACATAAGCATTTGCATTTAGTTTAGAAGCAATTGCATTCATACATACCCCTAGGACCCTCATCTGGGGTCGGCCGGCGTAAACCTCCCAGTAGCGCCGGAGGTACTCGGAGCTGTCGGTCGCCTGGGAAGTGACTCGGGTCCCGCCTCGCTGCCAGTCGGCGTACTGGTCCTCGAACCGCACCCTCCAGTCGATCACCTTCGTGCGACCGCGTGTCTTCTTTCCAATTCCTCGCGGCTCCCCGACCTCTATCCACTCCTGGTGTAGGCCCAGGGTCCTCATCACCAGTCTAAGCCGTAACTGCTCGATCTCGCTCAAGCAGTGAACCCAAAGCTCATGCTCAAAACGAGGTCGCCCTGCTACGACCTATGGCTGGCCCTCGTCGGTCATCCCCTCATAAGGCCTCCATCGTACCTGTATCCATGAACATGCATGTCATCTCATCATAATCATAATAAATTCAAATAAACATAAAAAAATGCATAACATTCATACCAGCGAGGGAGGGAAGTCTCGGAACTCTCTCCGTAGCACCCACAACTCGTAGCCGAGTGGGGCTCCAAACACCACCGGCAGCCAGCGCCGTGCTAGAGGGAAAGCCCCCTCACCTCCTGGCCGCGGGTCGGTGCGCCCCATGGGCATGTACAGATGGCTCCAAACCTGCATCCATGCATTGCATTAGTGAGGCATTTACATGCATAAAAAAGAAGAAAAAAGAAAGAAAAAATATATAAGTGCATACCTGAAGAAAAGGTGAGAAGCCACTGACGGTCGTCTCTCATCCTGTCCCCGTGGACAGGTCGGCTAGTAAGTGCGCCAGCAGCGCCGCTCCCCAGGCGTATCTGCCGACTCCCTCTAAATCCTCGAGGATCCCTAGGAATCGACAGTTGATGACGTCGCCCTTCGTGCCGAGCAATAGCCTCCCGAGCAGCAGCAGTAGGAACCTCCTCAAGTCTCGGTCTGCTCTCTCCCTGTCGGCTGGGTCCTGGCAATAGGCTGCCCTAGCCCCATCGATCAACCTCTGTGAGAACTGCTCTAAGGACTCCCCTGACCTATGCCTAGCATCCCCTAAGCCCATCACTGTAGTCAGGTCAGTGCGGAAGATAGTCCTACACTCGCTAGGTGTCTCGTAGACCATCTCTAGCCCTAGCAGTCTCTCGGCCAACTCAGTATAGTCTGGTAAGGTGATCCCGCTCACTGCCTCACCATCTACCCTCAACCCAGTAATCCTAGCCACATCCTCCAGGGTAGGGACCATATGACCCCAAGGCATCAGAAATGCCCGGCTAGTCCTATCCCACCTTTCCCTCAGAACCTGGATAAGTGCTAAGTCAGGCCTTATTGGCTCTATGCTAAGGAAGGCCCCGAACCCCATGGCATCTACCCTGGCTCTCTGGAACTCGGGGAGGCCGTAATATGCTGCCCGGACCATGACCTAGGAGATCCGTGTCCTCATCAACTCCTGCATGCATAAAGAAAGAAATTTTGGCTTAATTAATCAATTATTCATGCTGAAATTCACTTAATTGCCTTGGTTTAAGATGTTGATGTTTGATTTAATTAACGACGGCCCTTGGGTCATGGTTTGTTTAATTGGCGCCCCTGAGGGGGGCGTGGTTTCTAAGTGAGCTTTGAATTTACGACCTGCCCTAGGTCGTTGTTTGTTTAAGAGACGCCCCTGTGGGGGGGCGTGGTTTGGTGGTTAATTTCTAAATTCCTAAAAGTTTTTTTTAATTGACTCCCATCCCAGGGTCGTCATTTGTTTAGGTAACGCCCTTGTGAGGGACGTTATCTGAAAATGAACTTTTATTAATTTCTGGAATAAATGAAATGGACAACCACCCCTATGGTCGTTATCTGTTGAATTGACGCCCCGATGGGGGGCGTTGTTTTCCAGGGTTTTTGAAAAATAAAATAAAAACAACATGCGAGATATAAATCAAGGCATTAATATTGAAGAGGTGATTGAAAAAATGGAGAAGTATGAAATTAACGGCATGATTGATAAAACATGATGATTCCAATTAACGACATGCTACAGGGCGTGTTCTCATGAAATTAATTTGTTTCAAAATAAAGAAAATGAATTGACGACCCCAGGTATGGGCATCTTTTCTTTAATTCACGACACCCCTGGGGGCGTCTTCTTTCTGAATCTCTGGTTTTCTCCCCCGATGGCTATGGAAATGGAGTGAAATTGGAAATAAAAATAAAAAAATGGGAAATGGGGTTTTGGGGGCTTACCTTCTGTCGTCTAGATTCAACAACCCCTCCACGGAGTTGTTGCCGGGGTTGCCGTTGCCGCCGGAGTTGGCCACGGCGAGGCACGACCACCGTCGGGGTTTCTTCTTCTCCACCTTCTTCTTCATCTCCTTCCTCTTCGTCTTCTCCTTCTTCGTCCTCACCACCTTCATCGCCTTCTTCTTCTCCTTCATTCTCTTCTTCTCCTTTGATCTGTTCTTCCTCGTTGCCGGCCTCCGCCACCGGAGCCTCCTCGGCCGCCGCCGGTGGAGCCTCTACGGCGTGATCTTCCTCGCCCAAGTCCACCACCTCCGGGGCCGAAACCCGTTGGCGTTTGTGTCCACCGCCGGCCATGGCTAGGGCTAGGGTGTAGAGGGGAGAGAGAGATAGAGAAAGAGAATGAGAGAGATGGGGGAGGGTTTTCGGTTAGGGTTGCAGTGGGAGAGAAGAGAGAAAGAAGGAAAAAGGACGAAGGAAGAAGAAGAAAGGAGGGAAAGTTAAGTCGAACGGTCAAAAAGAATTAACGACTCCAGTAAAGTCGTGTCTTGTTAAGAAGACGACTGGCGCCGAGGGCGTCTCTTCTATGGTTAACGACGCGTTCTGGGACGTGATTTCTTTTCGCATGGGGAATGGCAGACGTCGTCAGAGGCATTTAATGGGAATTGATTGACACGATGGGAATAATAATTATTGTTTTTGATTAACGACGTGTCTAAAGGCGTGGTTTACATAAAAAGTGGCTTACCCTAAGGCGTTACTTTTAGGTCTTTAACGAATACTTTTTGGAATATAAATCGAATTAACGCCTTGTCTTAAGACGTTATTCAGTTAACGCCCACGGGTGAAGACGTCAATTATGAGAGATCAATCATTGAAGACGACGTATGCTGAGGCGTCATTTATGGAATTGACGACATTGGCTGAGTCATTATTTGCAACAGAACCGCATGTTATTGGAAGATTTGATCAGAATCATTGTGTTGTGGCTCAATCAGAATATTATCATTGATTTATTGGAAGAAAAAGATTACATTGCTTCAATGAGCCATTTTGGGCCTCAAGCTTCTTAAAGCAATTACATAAGATTTCCACTGATCTCTGTCTTCTTCTAAGTTCTCCACAGGATGATGAGCCTTGTTGATTTTCCACAGAGCTTGGATAGTTGTGCACTCCTCTCCATCTTCGTTGCTGCCAAGGTCCCGTGTCTTGATCGGAGGAAGATGAGATGGATCTTCAAATATTTGCCGTGGAAGCCCAAGTTGAGGAAGGCACCGATGTGAGTTATACAGAACGAATTCTGAAGCGCCTATGAGTCGAAGGTCCGTGCCGGGGGAGAATCGTGCACGGAGTTCTTGAGTCTTGAGTGTTCCCGGGGCGCAAGTAAAAAGGTTCTTTGGCATTACCTTGAGATGTTATCTCCATTCCATTCTCTTTTTGATTTGAGGTATCCGGTTCATCACCCTATTGCTTATTCCTAATGAACCGATCATATAAGAGAGTGGGCTTTTTGAGAATATTCTAGAAGGTTGTTGGGTCTCCTCACAGGGATCGAACTTCAAGTGGAGATCTACCCAACTTGAGAGTGCTAGCATGCATCCATAGATTGGTCTCCCCATTGCCGCCGAGGTAAGCCCGCTATAGAGATAAGCTAGAATTGCTGGTCCCGCTCTCTCTCCTTCCCATAGGCTCACTATTGCGCTTAATTGGGTCTCCTCTAGAAAGTCTTCTGTGGATGGAAATAGGATTGCTCCTGCCAAGCACACCACGAAAGCTTTTGCCACCCATTCTATCTCTTCATCTTCTTTAGCTTGATCGGATCTCTTGTACACCTAAGAAGCAAGCTTTAGGAGATTGATTCCCTTGGAAGCTTTGATTTGGTTCATTAAGTTTGGGCTGGGAATTAAACTTGTTAGTAGCTCATGTGAAGAAACTGGTCTTGGCATGATGGCCATTTTTTCCTCATCTCCTAGCTTCATTCTCTTTAAACCTAAGATCATCTCTAGTTCTTCTAACAAGATTGAGGCCTCAAAAGTTGAGAACAGGAAGGTATGAGTGGAAGGGTGCCATATTTCAATTAGAGCTCCTATGGCAGCCCAATCAAGGTGAATCTGGTCATAATGTTTGGCATGGGTGACTAGGCTTAAGAGGTGCCATCTTGCTAAGTAGACCCTCATGTCTGAAGAGAACTTGGAGAGAAGAAGAGGTAGCCACTTAATCTTTGTGAATATCCTGGCTCCTGGAACATTTGGATAATCCTGTAGGTAAAAGAAAGGAACAGAGAGAAGGATGAGAATACAGAACAGAAGGACTATGAAGATATGAAAGAAAGAACAGAAGGAAACAATTCCACTTTACCTAGTTCATGGCAATTCGACTGCTGATATGCCCATTGATTTCGGTTAGTCTGAGAGTGGAACTCTTGGATCTTTTAATAGCTCTCTCCATCTTCGGTCTGCAGGTAGAGCTTGAGCGGTCGCAGCACCTGTGAACAGACAGAGGAAGCAGAAGAAGCAGGAATTCGATGAATGTGCTTTGATCATAAGGAAGTTTCTTCCTTTTTATAGAAGTTTGGAGAGTTTAATGCCCGTTCGGAGTTGCAGGTTGATTACCATTAGGATTGGGCTTAGCTTTCGAGTTGGAGACGGAAGCGCATTGTTAATTAACGTCCTCTCTTGGGGCGTCAATTGTTGAATTGACGACTTGACCGAGGTCGTGTTTTATTTCGCATCTCTAGGAGGGTCGTCTTCTTCTTGAACTCTCGGTGCATTTAACGCCGTGATGAAAGGCATTTTTCATATTTTGACGCCTTGATGTCAGTCGTCTTTCATATTTTGACGCCATGAACTCCAGTCGTTATTTTGTTGACTTGCATATTTGAATCTCCCTATGCTTTGATGAACTTAAGTGCTATTCTTTAGTTGGAGTTATTTATGATTATGCACTTATGATCATTTTTTGTGGATGATCATTTTATTATGGGGGCTAATGAATTTTCAAGTGTAGAAGATTGCAGGTTCTAGGAGCATGGGTCACTCGTGGGAGTAACATCATCCTATTTCTTGTGTTTCTTTCTTGTAAGCATTGTTACTATATAGTATTCTACGCTATTATAGCATATCAAGGACCTTGTGGTTCTGATGAACCTGGAATTTGAGTTCCCCTTCATCAAAAAACGGTGATAATTCTAGGAGAGTCTTGATCACACGGATAGGCCGTTGAGTCATTAGAGGTCTGGGACGATGGTTCCACTTTTTGGGTTGATGCGCGGACAAACGGGCTTCGGCTTAGTGTCAGCTCAGAGAATTGGATTCTTGACCAAATCTAGATGGCTTAGCAATATTATCCTTGATTATTTTCTATTTTTAGTTTGTTTTATCTTTTCCTTTTAGTCCAGCATGCATCATGTATGACTTTGAGCTTCATGATGAAAATCTTCATATTATAGCAATAATGAAGGTCACTCACTCTTGATTGAGTTGACATGAGAAATTCCACTCCAAATTGAGTACTTTATTCTCTCTGAAGCCGCTCAGGCTAGTTCCTTGAAACTGTTCCTTTGCTGGATCTTCATCTCAATTCCCTTTATTTTTCTGCAAATCCACCTTGGTTGTAGCACGTCCACATTGGCTGGTAACCACTCTCCAATGGTGTCTCTTGTCGTGCCCACGCGCACATTTTATTTGCTTAGTTTAGTCTCCTTTATCCAGCAAATCGATGTTTTCTTGGAATCACCGGGAGTTTGTTTCACTTTGAATCTTGGAAAGATTTCCTGCTTAGTGTCTGAGACGTGTCACATCACACCTTGGCATCTACTTATCAGTTCGTTCCACTTCATTTCATCTCACTCCCTTGCAAAGCAGACGCCAAGGCGGGACAGCTGTAGACACGCCAAAATTGACGCTATGTTGATCAAATCTCATGTCACTATGCTAACGCCTCAAAGTGAACTTCAATATTTCTATAATATAAAGTTTTTCTATTTTTGTGTGTTTTTGTGATTTATTCTTGGGTTTTTGGTGATTAACGACTTGAAGAGGGGCGTGTTTTAAATAGCGACCTAATCTGGGGCGTGTTCTTAAGAAAGGACGACCACAGGGAAGGGCGTCAATTCCTGGTATTTTACGAGTATCGCTCAAATTGGAAAATCAATTATTAATGTCCTTCTCTAGGGTGTGTTTTTGTTTAACGCCTTTGCTTCAGGCGTCTTTTCGCAATTTTCAAATAAAGAAGGCTTTTATTATCAAAATTGAATCCAGAAAGTGACGCCGTGATCCCGGTCGTGTTTTGAATTAACGCCCTGGAGCAGGTCGTCAATTCCGAATTGACGCCCTTTGGTAGGTCGTGTCTCACCCTTTCGAGTTCTGCTTAAACTCACCTTTCCTAAAGAGTTACCTGCCTTTCTTGATCACCTTGCTCGATTTGGGAACTAGAGTCCTTGCCATTGACGACCACTGCCTATTCTTATCTTCCCAAATTTGTGATTATCTATGATCGAGACCCTATATAAAGATGCCCTGGTTGATCTCGCGCGAGGTTAGAGATATATACATATACACACAGAGCCACACACACACAGAGGTTACGGGTGCAAGGTTAGAAGCAGAGCTGTTAAGAAAGAATCGTGAGTTGTGAGTTGTTACAGAGGTTAGACGCACGTATACATACAGAAGCTCTCTGCTTCCTCCTGCTGCCGCATCCAAAGTGTTTTCCCTTTACTGTTTACAGGAACAGCAGGGATCTTTTTCTTATCTTCGTTTGTTGTCTTCATTCATCTCTGTTCATCATCGTATAGCCTTTTCCTTGCATTAGTTTTCATTGCATCTCTTCTCCTCTCCCTAATTCTCTAGGGGTTTTAAAAACAAACGAAAGGTGCACACTTTATGCTCTTCTTTCATCACCATCTTTCATCTCGGGATTGATACTACACTCACGTTTGGCTGATCTCTTTTTCTTTTACTTGTTTGTTCTTTATTTAAGGGTAATCAAGGAAGACCCCCTTCATCGGCCGGCCGATAGAAGGTGGAGGAAGGAACCACATCCATCCGCATCCTATTATCACCAGGTATTCACGATCATCTTTTCTTCTTATTGAGGTAACCCCTCTGGCGATCACTCTCTTAGTAGCACCACGTGCTCTTTTACTCCCTTTTTTCATTATTCTCCTTATGCATATGCATATGACAATTTTTCTTAAGAGTGGATTATTTTCCATGATTCACAGAGTATAATGAAGGCCTTGTTAACCCACTAGAAAACACAATTTCCACATGTAAGCTCTAAAGTCTCATGAACAATATTGCATGAGCTAGTGAAAGTATACTCATGAAAAACCCATGCAATTCAATCCTATAAAGCAACTTGCAAAACAAGATATCAACATATAAGCTCATTTTACACACACGCAACACACATGATATTTTGTTATCACCAAAACCATTATCAAAGACAAAGAGGGAGCGCAACGAACCCAACAGTCCTCACGCTACTGGAGCCCTCCTCGAAGCCCACCATCGGCACTGCAATAAGCCTTCTTTCCCCTTGTTCTTCTTTTGTTTTTGCTTACGTTAATTGCATGCATCATCTTTCATTTTCGTTTGCACTATATTTCACTTCTTAAGAGAGCTCTAGATTTGTGCATTTCTACACAAAATCTCATTCCATCATAGCATTTTGCTACCCTTTGCATCCTAAAGGGGTTTAAACAACACCAACCATGTGTGTATTTGTTCATGATTTCATTGCTTTTATTTCAAGGGATCGATACTACACCACTTTGTTGTTAATCCATATTCGATGTTTGTTCATTTTCTTGCAAGGGCCATCAAAATAAGACTTTCTTCATTGGCCGGTCGAGGGAAGAGAAAGAAGGAACCCACATAAATCTCCTACACCCAAGGTAAAAGCGCGGTCACTTTGTTCTTTCTATTTTTTGGGGTCTTCGGCCCCTGACGATCACACATCATGTATCACACACGCACTCAGATGTGATTTGATTTCTTTCCGTTATTTTCTGTTAAAACCTGCGAAGAGCAACTCTCGCCGTCTTGGTTCCCTCCATATTTCTCATTCTGTGACGTCGTTCACATCTTTTGGTGATCACGGTGGGACTTCTTTTATTTTCTTTTGATTACCCGTGTGTTTTCGGCACCCGCGTGTGCCCCTCCTCTTGGCACCCGCACGTGCCCATCCTTATTGCACCTTTGCGCGCTCAGTTGTGCTCCGAACAATACTTTTATTTTCATCCCTTGTGCACCACGTGCACTCCCCTATTGTCCCTTGTGATTCCTCGAGAAGTTTGCGCGTTTCGAAAAGAAAAGCGGGTTTTAAGGAAGCACTTCATTATTTAGCTGATTGTCTTGTTTGGATGCATTTGATTTGTGAAAGTTATTTCTTGTTCTTCCTTTAGTTTGTTCTGTGAAAAGTGGGTTCCATTCTAAGAACGCATCTGTGCTATAAGATGCGTCTACGTATACGTGTCTCTATATCTGAATGTGTCTTTAGTTGCAAGCCCTCATATCCTATTTTTAGAGGCGTCTTGATTAATGGACGCTCTCTTATACATGCGTCTTTCTGAGTGGATGCGTTTATGTTTATTTCTGTGATATTTTGTTTTATCCTATTTTATTCTACATATTTTCTGTTCTACTTGTTCTGTTTGCTTGTTCTGCATATTTCTGTTCTGCAGTAGCATTGCATCGCCTACGGGCGTTAGGGCATCTCCCCTTGCATTTCTAGGAAATTACCCTCTATCGGTGAAGAAAGGACTCTCCGTTCGGGAATTCCTCTCGACGGACTAAAATCTCCTCCATCGGGATCTTCGTAAGTCCCCGACAGCGAAGGATTCCCTCTTCATTCACTGGGCTGGTTGTACCACAGAAGTTCCCTGAAGCTAGTTGACCTATTTGTGGTAAGGCGAGAGATCTTAGTTGGCATGGTGGTGACCAAAATTGTAAGTAGGGTCCTACCCTTCTTGTGCGAATTTTAAAATCCACTAAAAGCCACTTTCTTTTATTTATTCAAGGAATACAAAAAAAATGGGCGTAAACATCCACTTGTGTGTTAATCTTTGCAAATTGTTTGTTAGTGTATGTTATTGCATTTTGGTATGATTTTAAAGATGGTCGGGTACAACTACGATGATTCTGAGACTGAGACATTTGATTATGATCCCCGGATGTACGACCCGAGCCATGATTTTTATGAGGAGCACCACCCTGACTATAACTACCAGGGTGAATCACACGTCCATGCTGTGAATGCAGGCCCATCTTGTGAGCCCTCACATGAGGTGTAAACCACTACTGGGGAGGCATCCCTTTCTCTAGACATCTCCTCTATGTTAGGTGTCCTCGCCACCACTCACCTCAGCTCTGAGCATCTCCAGGCCGTTCATGCCATTTTGAAAGGGAAATCTGTCTCCCCTTCTCCTCAAGAGTCGACGCAAGCTACCCTCCCTCCTCAAGAGCTAGCACATGCTACTCTTTTTCATTCACCCCAGGGTTAGGCGAGTCAGCAGCCTCCCTCCTTTCAATTCCCTTCACAGTCCCTAACTCCAGCCATTCCTCACACCCTGGTTCAGCCGGGTCAATATATTGGTAGACCACAATACCCCTCTCGCTTTAGATTCCCCTCTCAGGCCTCCGGTAGGCCCCTTCCTCCTCAATGGCAAGCGCCCCCTTCACCGACCGATCCACTCACCTAATCCCTCCTCAACAAATTGAATAAAATCGATGAGCAGTATCGAGATATAAAGAAGATGGTGGATGTAAAGTCCGCCCCTAAAGTCTCCTTGCTGGTTCTCTCGATGTTCCATCTCCCCCCTTCTGAGATGCCTACGTACCAAAGGTACAACGACACAGGAAACCCCTTCATCCACCTCAAGCACTTCATGTATGAGTTCTCCTTCTAGCAAAATGATAAAAGGTCCCTAGCATATCTTTTCAGGAGATCATTAGACGGCCCTACACTGGAATGGTTCTACTCTCTGGAGCCAAGAGAGGCCAAAAACTTTGATGTTGTGTAAAGAAGGTTCCTTCAGAAGTACAGGGACCGGGTCGGCCCTTCTCTTTCCATTACAGATTTAGTGGCTGAAAGGATGAGGCCAGATGAAGACTTTGTCCAGTATGCTGATAGATGGAGATCCTTGGTAGAGAAGGTAAGAGATACCCTTTCGGAACCGGAACAGGTTAAGATGATTGTGTCTAACGCTACTCCCTAGTTCAGACACATCTTGGCTATGAACAAGCTCACCACCATGGAGGAGCTATATGAGAGAGCTCGGTACATTCAAACAAAGTTGAAAGACTCTCCCATTATGCACATGTTTGAACAGCCCAGGCCAAAGATGGTGAGAAAGGTGAAGATCAGTGTTCAGGGCGGAGTGATAGAAGGGGTTGTGACAAATGAGCAAGTGAGTGCAGTTGGTAGCCCTACTCAACCAATCAACCAGAAACCTCCACTACAATTCCCCTTCCAGCAGAACTAGTAGAATCTGCAACCTTATCATCCACCACCACAAAATAACTTCCACCAAAACAACAGGCCTCAGCCATTTCATCCCCAACAACAACGTCAACCCCCCCAATACCATCAAGTTCCACCCCCTGGGAACTATGCCCCTCCACAACAATAGAGAAGGTCGTTTGGCTCGAAGAGAGCCCGATACCCACCATTGTCGGAAACCTTGCCGGATGTATTCAATACTCTTATGGCTGCCAACACACTCACTTTACCCAAGGAGAAACCTGTGTGACCCCAAAATATTGATACCTCTAGGTATTGTGTCTTCCATAGACAACCGGGTCACACTTTAGAAAATTATTTTCAATTTAAAGATTATATTTATGATATGAATGGTCAAGGTGAAATAGATTGGGATGAGATAAGGTGGTACATCATCACATTAAAGGCCAGAATACCTCCTCAACAACAACAACAACCACAACAACACCAGCAACCTCAACAAGCCCAGCGGTAGCCGCCGAACATGGGCATTATGCAGAACCCGCTCCCAGAGCACACCAGCCTGACCAACAAGTCAATCCCATCTCTTCTTTTCAAGAAACTAGAAGAGGGCAAGGTTGGTATATGGAAAGCACCTCTATCCTCGCTACCAACCACGCTTCTAACCAACCCCCTCGCCTCATCCGAGCAATACCTCCTTCTCACCAACCTACATTGCAACCCACAACCAAGCGTTCTCCATTCCCGCAACCGTCACGCCCTCTCAATGGCATGCCTACCACAAATCTTCCACCAGTCCACTAGCAAAAATTCTTCATACATCCACCCCTACCCTCAAAACCTCTCATCATCCCCCATCCATCTACCACGCCATCTATCTCCACCACACCTCCACTCGTACCCTCAAAGCCCCTCATCATCCACCATCTATCTACAACCCCATCTACTTCCACTCTACCTCCACCAAATAAACCCCTCATCAAAGTCCCTCGACCCATCACCACACCTATTCCACCGACCGTTCCTCCACCACTACCACTTAAACCTCTCCTCAAACCTATACCCAACCCTACGGAGGTGCAAAAATCGCATGCCATGGTGCTCCGGAGTGGAAGAATCTTCCACCGAGCCTTTCCCCAAAATGGTCAAGTCCAAGAGCAATCTCAGCTAGAAAGGCCAACCGAAGAGTAGGCAGAAGATTCTACCCCTGGAACCCAATATGATCTACTGAAGCATCTGGACAAGACACCAACCAGGATCTCAATCCTTGAATTAATCAAGAGATCCAAGACACATCAAGAAGCATTGATGGAGTACCTTCAAAAGGTCATGGTGAATGAAGATCTCCCAGTGGAGAAGATCTTAGCAATGCTAACCCCGATGAGTACACACTTGGCCATCATGTTCCACGATCACGAACTTGCCCCTAAGGAGGCTCATAAGTACGCATTGTGTATTACAGTGAAGACCAATGAAGTGTCTGTGGACTCATATTTGGTAGACATGGGTGCATCCATAAATGTGATTTCCGTGAGCACCCTCCAGTTGTGTCGGGCCAAAGCAAAACAAATAGGACCTTTGGCAATCACAGTCACGGCCTATGACAATAGCAAAAGGCCTCCAAAGGGGATGATCACTCTGAATGTAGAATTGGGTCCTGTTACAGTTCTTACAGAGTTCCATATCCTTGACATGGATCCAACATTCAAGGGCATATTGGGTCGTCCCTACATCAAAGCAATGAATGTTGTGCCTTCTACTAACCATCAGTGCTTGAAATTTATGTATAAAGGACATATCGTCAAAGTGGTTAGCATGCCTATCCTTCATACTGTGGATGCTATTTCCACTTCATTACCTTTTTTTTGGCCAAGCCACAAGCCCATTCTCTCAATGCTCGACATATATGACCCTTGTGGTGCTCTATTGACACAAAAGCCAGTTTCCTCGCCAATGCCACACCTCCCTCCCCGTTCTAAAGGATGGGAAATTATGATGAATATGGACTATCAACCATGTAAAGACTTGGGAGCACAATCACAAGGGAGGCTAAAACCAGTAAAGAAGACAAGGTTAATCCCTAGAGGTGGATTGGGCTATGAAGGGCCGGATGTGATGAAAGCTAGTGAAGAGCTCCATGGCTAGTCTCTATAGTCTCATTTCAAAAAGGGGCCTGTCGTACAGATGGGGGATCACTCACAGGAAGCACATGAGAAGCTGTAAGTTGCATATTTGGTTGAGAAGTCTTCAAGAACTCTCAAGAGAGAAAAAGTCGATGACCCGGAGTGTGAATGGTACAAGTGGTTTGACATACAAGATATTTCCATCGCACTATAAAAAATGTTCATTCCTACGCACTCAAAAAGGCCACCATTAACCTCCAATATGCTAGGAGGAGCCATAGTCATTGCTAAAGCTCCAGAAAACCCTCGTAAAGAGGACTTTGCCATTAACGGATCACTATCTGTCATTTTTTCTATTAATTCTCCTCAGCCTCTGTTGCTGACTTCTTCCTGGGCCAGATGGTTATCTGATGATCTTCCCAGGTCTCCTTCTTTAGTTACATTCCTGCATGGGTTCTTCAACCCAAATAAACTTTTCAATCATGATCTGCTCCATGATCCTCCAAATTTTCTGGCAATAATTCCCATTTATTCTTTTTCAGCTTCTTTTAATTGTTTTGTTATTGTAAACAAAAAAAAGTCATTTGTCAAACCCCTCAACAATACATTTTTGTTGAGGAAACTTCGTACATCTCTCACGAGTGCACTCCAACCTACGGGCCACTCATTTAAGGTCCCTTGAGCGACCTTATACACCCCTCCTTTGAGGGGTCTTTTCATGTATATTCTTCAGGTTCTTCTTCTTCTCTAGAACAGGTTGGTCAGGTTAGGGATAGTGAGTCAAGGGTAGTGCCTAAGATAAAATTCAAGGGTAAGCAAATCCCTCACCGGTTCCTTCTAGGTTTAGCCAATAGGTGCCGGACATGTCTAGAGATTCCCCAACTGCTAGAGAATCCTATCCAATTGCCAAAAATAGAGTGTGAGGAGAATTGTACAATAGATGAAAGGTATGGAGTTTATGAGATCATGGATGATGAGTACCCTATTGCAGAAGGGGATGAAGAATATGAGGACGCATTTGACGCCTATGCTAGTGGGATGAGAATATTTGATGAGCCGTCAGCCACCGTAGAAGAATCCACTGAAGAAATAAACTTGGGAACCAAGGAAGACCCTAGGATTGTCCTCATAAGTGATAATTTGCCATCATTTGAAGAAGAGGCATTAATCGAGGTTCTCAAGGAGTATAAGGACACGTTCGCATGGAGCTACAAGGATATGTCGGGCCTGGATTCCACCCTAGTTGAACACCGTTTAACTTTAAAGCCAGGGTCCATCTCGGTAAAGCAAAAGTTAAGGTGTTTCCACCCTCAAATGGCTTTGAAAATGAAGGAAGAGGTCGACAACCTCCACAAAGCTAGGTTTATCAGAGTCATCCTTTACCCCCAATGGGTGGCAAATATTGTCCCGGTCATGAAGAAGGATGGGAAGGTCAGGGTCTGTATTGACTTCCGAGACCTTAACTGTGTATGTCCAAAGGATGATTTCCCCTTGCCTCACATTATTGTGCTGATTGATAACACGGTAGGATATGAGACTCTCTCATTTATGGATGGCTTTTCAAGATATAATCAAATTCGTTTGGCAGAAGAGGATCAGGATAAGACATCATTCACGACACCTTGGGGGACTTATTGGTATGTGGTCATGCCATTTGGATTGAAGAACATTGGAGCCACTTATCAAAGAGCTATGATGGCAATATTTCATGACATGATGCACGTATATTTGGAGGTGTATGTGGATGATTTGTTGGTGAAATCAAGAATTAGGGTAGAACATGCAAAAGTGTTGTAAAGATCGAGGGAATTCAAGTTAAAGATGAACCCTAAGAAGTGCGTATTTGATGTCTCATCGGACAAGCTGCTTGATTTCATCGTGAGTAAAAGGGGTATTGAGATAGATCCCAACAAGGCAAAGGTAATTAGGGATATGCCACCTCCAAAGAACTTGAGAGAAGTTAGAGGTTTGATTGGGAGGCTGTAGTTTATTCGCTGGTTTGTGTCCCAACATTCACAAAGGTGTAAACCCTTCTATGAGTTGACCAAGCTGGGAATCAAATTTCATTGGGATTCTAAGTGTCAGGAAACTTTTGAAGGATTGAAAGAATATCTGGCTAATCCACATGTCCTCATACCACCTACCCTAAGCAAACATCTGATTCTTTACATCTCAGTCCTAGATGATTCTGTGGGAGCTGTCCTTGCATAAACAGATGAAGAAGGCAAGGAAAAGGCAGCATACTACTTGTCCAAACTTCTCAACCCCTGGGAGCAGAAGTACACAACTATGGAGAAAACATGTGCCGTCCGGGTTTGGGTAGTACAGAAATTGAAACACTATTTTCTAGCTCACGAAGTTCAATTGATTGCCCAAATGAATCCTATCAAGTATCTTCTAGAGAAATCTATCCTCACTAATAGGCTAGCACGCTAGCAAAGCTGTATATCTCAGTTTGACATCACCTATATTCAGCAAAGGGTGATTAAAGGCTATGCCATACCCGAACATCTCACCCATCATCCTCTCCCCAAATTCGACCCTATCCAATTAGAGTTTATAGATGAAAAACTAATGTCCATCAACCAATCAACTGACCACATGTGGGCGTTACATTTTGATGGAGCTTTGAATTCTCAAGGGAGAGGTGTTGGCATTGTCCTCCCATCGCCTGAAGGTGTCACCATTTCACAGGCTTTTCAGCTCGCATTCCCTGTCACCAACAACATAGCTGAATATAAGAGTCTTGTAATTGGGCTAGAGGCCACTCATTATTTTGGTGTCACTGAGCTCTGAATTATGGGTGATAGTCAACTCATTCTTCATCAGGTACTCGCCAAGTACCGCACCCTCGATCCCAACCTCAAGCCCTATCAGGAACTCACTTCTGCCTATGCCAAACTATTCACCAAGCTGATCTTTGTCCATGTCCCTCGTGACCAGAATATTCAGGCCGATGCCCTTGCCTCATTGGAATCATCGCTAGCTTTCCCCTTAGGTAGACACTCTGAGTCTATCATCATCCACATGCATCTTACCCCTGCTGTTCAAGACGCTGCCTTTCCAAAAATAAAGGAACAATTACTGAGGAAGGTCTAGGAGGGAGAAATTATTGAGAAGAGGCAAGTCATGTTGGTGGAATTGGAAGGAGAACTGGCAGACGAGGGAAAACCACGGTTTTATGAAATTGCCAAATATTACAAAGATCAGTCCTATCCTGAGGAGGCCACTGTTGTGCCCCTTAGGCACAAGCATGTGCTATGTTGATTTGATGATAGCAATGCTGTTTTGTTTTGATGATTGCAACACAGTGAGTGCATTATGATATTATGTTTTCTTTATGATGATGGCATGTTGATTTGAATGCTTGAGTGTGTTATATCTGATTTAGTCTGTGGAGATTGCATGAGTGTGCCATGTTTGATATCCTTGATGGGTCGACTCCCTTAGACTGTCCATCTTATTTAGTGTCTCATGCAGCGTCAACGCTGTGAGTGTGTCTCAAGTCTGCAGCGTCAACGCTGTGAGTGTGTCTCAAGTCTGCAGCGTCAACGCTGTGAGTGTATACACAGCATTCTCAAGTCTGCAGCGTTAACTCTATAAGTCTATACAGTGGTTCAGCAAGTGTATACATCGCTTAGTGTAAGCATGGCGAAGTCCAAAGTCTATACATTGCTGCTTTGCATTGGACTTAAAGTCCATACATTGACAAGCCTGTACAATGGCTGCAGCATGCTCGCATAAGTCTATACATTGCATCTTAGCATGTTTACACAGCACACCATCAAGTCTGGACATTGGTTGCACTCAGAGTCTATTCACTGCTTCATGCATTGTCTAAGCTAAGTCCATACATTGGACTGTAGCATCTTTACCCACGTTCTATGCTTCAAGTCTATACATACCTTGATTCGCTCAAGTCTGTACATCGGCCTGCTATCTTGGCAAGTCTTCACATCGTGAAGTCTATTCACTCAACTCCTTCACACTTCAACAAGTCTGTACAGCGGTTGTCTTCACATAGGAAGTCAGTACAGCCGTTCACCTTATGAAGTCTAGACATTTGATGTGCATGGTCTTGAAGCATTTAGGAAGTCTGTACATTGGACTGCATTGCATTCATCAGGCGTGAAGTCTATACATCGCTTGCCTTCATTCGAGTCTCATGAAGTATGTACATCGTGCATCAGTTCTAAAGTCTATACACTGTCTTCAGATGATGACAACAATGAAGAACAGGGTCGACGCTGGGAGTTCAATGCATCCACGCTTCAGTTGAAGAAGATTTCAGAGCTTCACCTGGCTGCGTCAACTCCATGCTACAGCAGCGTCGACGCAGTAGTTAATGAGGCAGAGTCCATAGCTCACTGGAATACTGCAGTGCGTCAATGCCATTGCAAGACAGCGTCCACACAGCAATTGAGTCTGATATACATTCAGCTCTGGAACACCACTGCGTCAACGCTATGGATTAGCAGCGTCGACGCAGCACGGTTATCTGCCGAAGACCTTGATCACTGGATTGCCGATGCGTTAACGCAGCTGGCTGATGGAGTCAACGCATCAGACTTGAGTTTCGTAGGAAGAAGATATCAGAAGGCTGCGTCAACTCCTTGGAGCAAGAGGGTTGATGCCATCTAATTCCAATTGCTGAGCACGTTAAGGTGATCCCACCTTCAGTCGTCAACTGCCACATCAGTCACAAGAGGATAAGCTTTTGTACCTTCCACCACTCCATTGGTGTCTGGCACGTGATCCAAGGAGCTGAGATGTTAACACGTGGCAAAGTCGATTGGGCGGGAGCTGTGGAGACCACACGCCCTAGCTGCTGCTGCTGCTGATATAAATAGAAGGCTTCATCTTCGGATGAAGATGATCGAGATTCAAGAGGCGAAGCTTGAGTAGAGAATGCTGTAGCAGTAGACAGCCACCACGATCCAGATAGAGAGAAGAAAAAGAGAGAAGAAGCAGAAGAGAAAGAAGAAAAGGAAAGAGATAGGGAGCTCGAGCAGAGTGTGAAAAGAAGAAGAAGGAAGAGAGAGAGAAGAGAAGATCAGAGAAGATCGTTCCAACTGGAAGTTGGATCAGATCCACTCCAGTCAGCTCTTTAAGAGCCACATTGTGCTTCATTGTTTACAGCTTTTCGATTGCTGTTTGTTTCCCATTTTGATTTTCCTTTCATACATTTCGTCAAGCTGTTAGTCAGCGGGTTTTGCAGAGGTGCTGCCTTTAGACGGCTAAGCTGTATTGCCCAGCGGTTTGCAGTGGAGGATTCCACTGGACAGCAAGCTGTGTTGCTCAGCGGGGTGAGGAGGATTCCTCGGATGGCAAGCTGTGTTGCCCAGCGGTTGTATGGCAAGCTGTGATGCCCAGCTGTTCAAGCTGTGAGTCAGCAGGAAGCCACACTCGAGTTGAGTGTGGGGTGGATGTAGGTCTGCTGGACCGAACCACCTAAAAACCCTCTTGCATTGTGGTTTGTTTTTTTCTATTTGTGCTTCCGCTAGATGAATGCATAGGGGCGCTCAACTGTTTGCTTATAGGTTCAGTAGATGAGTGTTCTAATTTGTCTTGTTAGCATTCCAAATTTTAAGTGAGCGAAATCTTATTTTGGGTGAAGATTTTTAATTGGGCGAATTTCAAAAAGGGCTATATTCATTCACCCCCCCTATGAATACTGCATCGAACCCAACACTTGGTATCAGAGCGGGTCTCTGATCTATCAGATCTAACAATCTGCAGAGGATCCTGCTAGTTTTGGTGCATTTCAGAGTGGATCTCTTGTGCTCGTTGTTTTGTTTCACTGTCTTAGTGCTTTACTTTGCTTATTTGATTTTGCTGCATTTCCTGTCATTTGTCTTACTGCGCTGAATCTGTCTGCCACTTGTTCAAATGGGTCGTCCTCCGGTTTATGATGGTTCTAACTTTGAAAGTTGGCTAGGAGGCCTAGCTATGTACATAGACTCAATTGGTCCTCATTTGTGGAGTCTTATATCTAAAGGCCCACACCGTTTACCTAAAGATCAGACCAGTTGGTCTAGTGAAGACAGCTCTAAGAATCGTGATAATACCATAGTTCTTAATATCTTGAGAGCTGTAGTTAATACTGATATGTATCGTTTTGTTCTCAGGTGCAATTCTAGAAAAGAGATATATGACAAAGTTATCTCTACGCATAACCAACAGAATGATAGCTGTTTGATGGCCAACCAGGAAAATGAAGATTCTTCATCCGAGGTAAGCTCTGAATCTGGAGAACTTTCAATTGATGACCTATGGAATATAAATGAGGAACTTAATAATAGATGTGAACAATTGAAATCTGAGAATAAAAGATTGAAAAAAAAATGTGATCAGATAACTTTGAAAGTTCCTTGTAAAAATTATCCAGATCTGAAACAATCTTATGATGCATGTATGTTAGATGTTCAGAATTTTCAGGAACAAAATGGTTCTCTAAAACTTGAAAATCAAACATGTCTGGACAAGATATCAGAACTTGAGAATCAGTTGAATGAGAAGAAAAATGAACATCTAAAAAGCATGCAAGAACTGACTCAAGTTAATTCTGAATTGGATAAACTGAAACTTGAGAATGAAGAATTTCAAAAGAAAAATTGAAAATCTTATGGGTAGAATAAATAAAATCAATGGGAAAGCTTCACATTCTTCTTCTGCTGAATTAAACTATGATATGTGCTCAGCTCTAAGAGAACGAAATGAGGATCTTTATAGTGAGAATGAATGGCTGAACAAACAAATAGTCTTACTTAAAGAGGATCACAAAAACTTGGTTGCTGAGAAAATTAAAGTGGAAGAAAGAGAAGAGGAACTAATTGAGAAACTGGAATTGATATTCACTAATGAAAAATGTGATGCTGAAGTTAAGAAGCTGACCAAAGAAAACATTGAATTAAAAGCTGAAATTGAAAAATTGAAATGGTTAAACACTGGCTTATTTGAAAGACTTCTCACCATAGAAAAAGGAAAAGGTGTCTATGATGAAGAATCACAAACTTTGATCAATCTGGAACAAGAAGTTGAGAAGTATAAAACTGTAAATAAAGTCTTAAGTGAATGTGTCAATTGCAGTGAACAGGAGATAGTCAGTTATGAGCTTCGCATAACATCTTTGGAAAACAAGATTCAGGATCTAGAAAAATTAGCATCCAATTCTGCTAAGAATGAAAGAAAAGTAAAAACTGCTGTGAAAATGAAGGATGACAATTCAAGAAAGGGGACAAGCTATAGTCCTGATGTTAAGGAAACTACCAGAAACCAGCTATATACTACCTTTGTGCATAGTTCTAATGTAGCTGGTACCTCAAGGCAATCCCCAAAACAAAATGAAAATCAGAAGTCACCTTCAAAACCTATCTTTCAGTTCAAAGCCCAGAAATTTGAAAAACAAACAAAATCTGTTGAGAATAATCAGAAATTGAAAAGAAAGAGTCAAACAAAGAAGGCTAAGAATATTTCTGGTTGTACTCTGAAATTTGTTAGCTCTGCTGAATGTAATGGGTCAATGCAAAATGCTCATGCTTCATGTACTCATTCACATGCATCTAGTCAATCTGTTAGTAATCATGTCATCAGGAAATCACAAGTGTCATGTCACTATTGTGGCAAAATAGGACATGTAATGGATGACTGCAGATTGTTGATTGAAGATGAGCATGCTAGTGAAGCAATGCATTCTAGGAATTCATCCGACAGAAACCATGCCATTAAGAAATATGTTGCATATTGTTACTACTGTGGTAGGCGTGGTCATCTAATGAATGCATGCTTTAAAATGAAAGAAGACAATAATTTGAACTCTAGATTTTTCACACATGCTCATGACCCACATACACACAGATCTACTTCAGGCCAGCATACTATCTGTTTCACTTGCAACATGCCTGGGCATAAGGCAAATGAATGCTGGTCAGGAAATCACAGGGGCAAAAATGAATCAAATAGCAAGCATCTTAGATGCTTTGAATGTGATAAGTATGGGCATGCAGTCAAGGACTGCTGGTTTGCTCAGGGAAATCATTTTAATTCCAAATTTGTAAGATTCCCTCCAAACAAACATTTCTTGGGCAGAAATAAAGCTGGTCTTAAAGAAAAGACTCTTGTTTGTTATGAATATGGAAAACCTAGCCACCGAGCTTCTGAATGCTGGTGGGCAGGTAATAGTAAATCAAAAATTCATGCTTACAATAGAAAAATTCATGCTCAGTTTCATAGGTCCCATGTTGCTGTTGATATGCACCATAGGACCAGAAAATCTGCTGTTTCATGTAGATATTGTGGTAAACTTGGTCACTCTATGGACAATTATTTTCTGATGAAATTTGATGACCATGTTGTTAAGAAACTGTTTAGAACACCTGATAGGGGTAGTGCAGGACCTAAGACTGCTTGGGTCCCTGCAGGATCAAATTGATTGACATGCTGCAGGTGTGCCTTGGTGGGAGAAATAAAAGGGGTTAACCAAGGCACTCAACAAGAAAACCCCAGGATACTCCATTTCAGGTCAGTTCTGAACTTTGCTTTAAATTCATCATCTGAATTTGTGAGTATGAAAAATGTGAATTCCATGTTGATGTGCACGTTTGATGTCTGATGATCTCTTATTGCTTAGCTGATCAGTCTGCATTCCAGACTCAGCTATGGAATTCAATTCTGCATATCTGATGCTCTTCTCTTGCTATATGTTGAACTAAATTTGAATGCTTCTTTAGTGTATACAGTTGATGCACTATATAGACTTTGTGTAAATGCATGTGTTTTGTGTCAGTGCAATGCATGCTTGTTGTTGAATGCATACTTGGACTGAGTGTGAATGGTTCATTTAGTGTACACAGTCAATGCATGTGTCTTATGTCTGCATACATCATTTGCATGACTGTCATTGATGCTGTTCAAAGCATGTAGGACTGCTCTATGTTGCATTGTCCTTGTTAACCTTGGTATATCAAATGGTATGTTACTAAAAGGCAGGGAAATCTGCCCGGAGGTTCCTACCATGTGTGAGATGGTCTTTGAGACCAGGTCCTCCGCCTAGTACCATGGGTCCTGTCTTCATGTAGATCAGTGTACTGCCATCATATTTTGAAAAATCTGAAAAAGGATAAAAATGTTCATGACTTGGATGCATAAACCTGAATTGATTGCATACTTGCCTCATGTATCCTTGGTGCATAGTCTGCATGTAGAACAGTGTGTTGCATAGCATAATCCTTGCAGCATGGTGTCAGGGGGAGCTGTGAGTTTAGTTCTATTCTTGAATCCTATTTACTCCTCATTATCCCCATTCAATTGATTCATACCTTTTGACATCATATGACATTGGACCATATTGCCAATTGCTATCTTTTCCCTATCATTTTCACTGAACAACAGTTCTGTATCTGGTTTAATACATTGAGTTGTGATTATTGCAATTGTTCACTTATAAGAATCACTCTTACAAATTGAAAAGAACTAAAGGTTTAACCTTTATAAATTGGAGAGTTAAGTGTCTGCACTTCAGAATTTGAGATAAAAGAAAACTTTTATAGCTTTTAATCTTTGTCTCATGGCTAAAATAGAAAAAGTTTTCTGTAATGCCTAAATGTGTTGAACTGGAAATGTCTAGAACAGGTGAACAAGAGTGTGTAATGTCTTTCAAACAATCACTCTAAAAGAATTAAGGGCAACAGTAAATAAGATCACAAATGTAAAGAACTGAACATTGTGACAGAGCAATGGTTGATTGCACTGAGAAACTATGAACTCCTCCAAAGAAGCAGGAAAATTCACATGTCATGAAGTGCTTTAGACTATCTCTGTTCAAGGGATCAAATCTATAGGGGGGGTCCTCACCAAGTAACTGGGGGTACTGGCCTCTGATCAAGGTGTGCCCTTAATGTCAAAAGTGAAGACTATTTCTTGTAGGTCTTGATCTGAAATAGGTCTTGTAGTTTATGCCTAGTAACTAGGGGTACCTGCCTCTGATCAAGGTGTACACCTAATGTCAACAGCATACATGTCACAGGTCTATTCACTTAGTTCAGTTTTTGAAAATTCAAAAGTGAAATACAAACTACTGTAACCCTTTGAAAATCAAAAGTCAATGAGTGAAAATTATTTTTATTAATACATATTCAAGTTGCCTTTCTTGAATTTCTTTGTTTAATCACAAAAGGGTATTATTTCAGACTTATCTATTAATACCATGTGCCCTAGATTCATTGCTATAAACGGAGTCTATAAACTCTTTTTCAAGGGTCAGGTGTTTTACTCTAGATTTATCACTGTTAAACCTGAATTTTTGTCAAAATTGTATGTTGCTAATTCTTATACTTTAACTACTATTTATAATCAGACTTATTTTCTGAACCAATGATTCAGCTGTTGTCTATTGACCCTCCTACCTTCTCTACCTTTACCTATCTGTTCATATTCCTTCTCAAAGGGGGAGCAATTATTAAGGGGGAGAACCAGTTCAGGGGGAGTCATATCTTCAGGGGGAGTTTACTGCTCTAGAGGAATTTGCATGCATAATGCACTTTGCACTCTTATTTATACTATTTTTTCTCTTTTTGATTATGTCAAAGGGGGAGAAAATTTTGTGTGTGACTCACTGTCACAGTGTGTTGCCATCATCAAAAAGGGGGAGAATGTTGTGCCCCTTAGGCACAAGCATGTGCTATGTTGATTTGATGATATCAATGCTGTTTTGTTTTGATGATTGCAACACAGTGAGTGCATTATGATATTATGTTTTCTTTATGATGATGGCATGTTGATTTGAATGCTTGAGTGTGTTATATCTGATTTAGTCTGTGGAGATTGCATGAGTGTGCCATGTTTGATATCCTTGATGGGTCAACTCCCTCAGACTGTCCATCTTATTTAGTGTCTCATGCAGCGTCAACGCTGTGAGTGTGTCTCAAGTCTGCAGCGTCAACGCTGTGAGTGTGTACACAACATTCTCAAGTCTGCAGCGTCAACTCTATAAGTCTATACAGTGGTTCAGCAAGTGTGTACATCGCTTAGTGTAAGCATGGCGAAGTCTAAAGCTATACATTGCTGCTTTGCATTGGACTTAAAGTCCATACATTGACAAGCCTGTACAATGGCTGCAGCATGCTCGCATAAGTCTATACATTACATCTTAGCATGTTTGCACAGCACACCATCAAGTCTGGACATTGGTTGCACTCAGAGTCTATTCACTGCTTCATGCATTGTCTAAGCTAAGTCCATACATTGGACTGTAGCATCTTTACCCACGTTCTATGCTTCAAGTCTATACAGACCTTGATTCGCTCAAGTCTGTACATCGGCCTGCTATCTTGGCAAGTCTTCACATCATGAAGTCTATTCACTCAACTCCTTTACACTTCAACAAGTCTGTACAGCGGTTGTCTTCACATAGGAAGTCAGTACAGCCGTTCACCTTATGAAGTCTAGACATTTGATGTGCATGGTCTTGAAGCATTTAGGAAGTCTGTACATTGGACTGCATTGCATTCATCAGGCGTGAAGTCTATACATCGCTTGCCTTCATTCGAGTCTCATGAAGTATGTACATCGTGCATCAGTTCTAAAGTCTATACACTGTCTTCAGATGATGACAACAATGAAGAACAGGGTCGACGCTGGGAGTTCAATGCGTCCACGCTTCAGTTGAAGAAGATTTCAGAGCTTCACCTGGCTGCGTCAACTCCATGCTACAGCAGCGTCGACGCAGTAGTTAATGAGGCAGAGTCCATAGCTCACTGGAATACTGTAGTGCGTCAACGCCATTGCAAGACAGCGTCCACGCAGCAATTGAGTCTGATATACATTCAGCTCTGGAACACCACTGCGTCAACGCTATGGATTAGCAGCATCGACGCAGCACGGTTATCTGCCGAATACCTTGATCAATGGATTGCCGTTGCGTTAACGTAGCTGGTTGATGGAGTCAACGCATCAGACTTGAGTTTCGTAGGAAGAAGATATCAGAAGGCTGCGTCAACTCCTTGGAGCAAGAGGGTTGATGCCATCTAATTCCAGTTGCTGAGCACGTTAAGGTGATCCCACCTTCAGTCGTCAACTGCCACATCGGTCACAAGCGGATAAGCTTTCGTACCTTCCACCACTCCATTGGTGTCTGGCACGTGATCCAAGGAGCTGAGATGCTAACACGTGGCAAAGTCGATTGGGCGGGAGCTGTGGAGACCACACGCCCTAGCTGCTGCTGCTGCTGATATAAATAGAAGGCTTCATCTTCGGATGAAGATGATCGAGATTCAAGAGGCGAAGCTTGAGCAGAGAATGCTATAGCAGCAGAGAGCCACCACGATCCAGATAGAGAGAAGAAAAAGAGAGAAGAAGTAGAAGAGAAAGAAGAAAAGGAAAGAGATAGGGAGCTCGAGCAGAGTGTGAAAAGAAGAAGAAGGAAGAGAGAGAGAAGAGAAGATCAGAGAAGATCGTTCCTACTGGAAGTTGGATCAGATCCACTCCAGTCAGCTCTTTAAGAGCCACATTGTGCTTCATTGTTTACAGCTTTCCGATTGCTGTTTGTTTCCCATTTTTGTTTTCCTTTCATACATTTCGTCAAGCTGTTAGTAAGCGGGTTTTGCAGAGGTGCTGCCTCTGGACGGCTAAGCTGTATTGCCCAGCGGTTTACAGTGGAGGATTCCACTGGACAGCAAGCTGTGTTGCTCAGCGGGGCGAGGAGGATTCCTCGGACGGCAAGCTGTGTTGCCCAGCGGTTTTATGGCAAGCTGTGATGCCCAGCTGTTTAAGCTGTGAGTCAGCAGGAAGCCACACTCGGGTTGAGTGTGGGGTGGATGTAGGTCTGCTGGACCGAACCACCTAAAAACCCTCTTGTATTGTGGTTTGTTTTGTTCTATTTGTGCTTCCGCTAGATGAATGCATAGGGGCGCTCAACTGTTTGCTTATAGGTTCAGTAGATGAGTGTTCTAATTTGTCTTGTTAGCATTCCAGTTTTTAAGTGAGCGAAATCTTATTTTGGGTGAAGATTTTTAATTGGGTGAATTTCAAAAAGGGCTATATTCATTCACCCCCCCTCTGAATACTGCACCGAACCCAACAGCCACGACAGAAGACAAGAAAGCCATAAGGAGAGTTGCAAAAAAATACACCTTGGTTGGAGAAGTATTGTACAGGAGAAGTCTCACTAGTGTTCTTTTAAGATGCCTTCATAACAATGAGGTCTGGAAGTGTGTTAAGGAAGCACACTCGGGTGTGTGCGGTGGCCATGTGAATAGCCAGATGCTTGCTAAGAAGATCCTTAGGCAAGACTTTTACAGGCCCACCATGGAAGAAGATTGTGCTATTTATATCTATTGGTGTGTTAAGTGCCAACTTCATGCTGATAAAATCTATTCACCATCTTCCTCACTTCATCCAGTATCCTCACTATGGCCTTTCTCCATGTGGGCATTTGATATCATTGGTCCTCTTAGTGATTCTAACTCTCTCACTAAGCAAAAATCTTTTATCTTTACTACAACTGAGTACTTCATCAAATGGGTCGAAGCAGAAGCTTACGTGGAGATCAAAACAACAACGGTCTGCAAGTTCATTATGAATAACATCATCACCATGTTTGGCATTCCAAGCACAATCATCACCGACAACGGACCGCATTTATTTCTCAGGACCTTAAGGACCTTTGCAAAATGTATAAAATTACATTACCTCATTCCTAACCTTATTATCCACAAGGCAATGGCCAAGCAGATGCCACTAATAAAACATTGACCAAAATCATAAAGAAAACTTGTGAGTCTAATAAGTTCTCAGATTGGCCAAAAAAACTTATCGAAGCTCCATGGGCCTATCGCACTTCAATCCGTACTCCCACTGGGCAAACTCCGTTCGCCCTTACTTATGGGATGGAGGCGGTGGTCCCATACGAGACTATGATTCATTCTCTTAGGGTACAATTGGACAAGGAACTTTCCATCAATGAATGACGTGATTCTCTCCTTACCCAATTGGAACTTTTAGATGAGAAGCGACTAGTCGCTGCCGAGCATGCACGCATTTATCAAAATAGTCTCACACGTTTTTACCAAAAGAAGGTAAGTGAAAGAAAATTTAAAGTCGGTGATATGGTAGTGAAGAGAGTTTTTGTGAAACTTGGTGGGCCACATTCCAAACTTCAACCCAATTGGGAAGGTCCATATGTAGTCCAAGCTGTTTATCTTGACAACGCCTACAGGCTAATCAATGTTGAGGGAGTCGAGCTATCTCACCCTTGGAATGGGCTCTACCTTAAAAAGTACTACCCTTATATAGGTGTAACGACCGGCATGGTACGAGGACCGACGGAGTTGGCAATTCACTATTCGATCTTTATAGTCTAACCCAGGGTAAACTCGCCCACACGCACACACTCCGCTCTCGAAATCAAACAACGCAAAATCTGAAGGAAGCTAAAGTCGGACCGAGGGTGTAAGGTGCTACCTGTTCTCTCATTTTTGGTTCACGACGAGGGAGTGAGACCTCGGGCTAAACTACTAAACCTAACCACCACCTTAGTAGGGGAAAGTCACTGCACAAGGGCTAGCAAAGTAGGAATTTCAAAAAAAAACTAAAGCAAAAATGCAATATCCCAAATGCATGTCAAAAGGGCAAAGTCCCTACAGGGAAAACCTGGTCGTATGAATGCATCTCAAAAGGAGGCAAGGGAAAGAAAACAAAAGAAACCCCCACTAGCCAAAGACCGAACCCCCAATGGGTAATAGGGTAGGGGAAGGAAATCTTCCCAGGTCTCTCGAACCCCCTCGTGAACTTCCTAAACACATTCTTCCCTTCTCTCTAAGTGGTATACTCCAAACTTAAGGGATGGTGGAAGCAGACTTAGGAGGATGTTGTCGAATGAGATCTTGAGTGGGAGAAACAATTGAGCATGTTAACCCCGGGTTAAGCTATTTAAGAACGACTTATGAATGAGTAAACTCCCTTGATCCAAGAACCATGCTGGTTTGTTATAAGAGTAGATGCCCTTCGTTCTACGCATCCCTTAGAAGGGGCTATGTCAAGCTATGGCAATTTAAAAAAAAGAAGAGGAGAACAAACAAAGAAAAGAAAAAAAAGAAAAAACATGAAAAAGAAAAAAACCAAACAGAACACACAAAAAAGCAAAACAAAATAAACAAACCAAAAAATTAAATAATAACAAAAAAATAAACAAAACAAACAAAACAAAACAAAACAAAAAAATATACATTTCACGTGATCACATTCGTGTGCTACATTCTTAATTTCTTGTTCGTATTTGCATGTTTGCGTGTCGCATTACATCATCTCTACTTTTGCCTTAGTTTTACTGTTCCGACTTGGCCCCTTGACCCATTATCAAGGCTAGTCGTGAGATAGTCACTTATTGTGCAAAGGGCCAAGCCGGAACAGTAAAACTAACTTGTTTCCTGAGTGTGTCATGCAGGAACAGGTGTACAAAAAGAGCAAGCACACAAGAGACAAGAAAGTGACAACAAAAGAAATCATTTCATTTATACAACTATCATATACATCATAAGTGAGAGGTGGCTGTACAAAGTGAGGGGGTGGCTGTACAAACATACATCTCTAACTCTCACCACCACCCTCCTGATCATCCCTCTTATCACCCCTAGGACGGGGATCCCTAGGAGGCCTCATGGAGCTCTGCAAGGCAGCGCTCCTCTCACCTCGCAATCATTGCTCAGCCTCGGCGTTGCGGCACTCCTCTGCTGAGGAGACTATAAAACTACCAATGGAAAAAGAGCCCGACTGTCGAGCATGCGCTACGCACTCTCGTCCTCTTTGGTAGCGCTCCTCACTCTCCTTCAACCTCTGCTCTGTAATGCTGAGACTCGACCGAAGCTCCACCAACTGGGCCTCCAAAGCCCTCCTCTCCTCTCTCTCTCTCACTCCCCCCACTCTCTCTCTCCCTCATCATCATCTCCCTCTCTACATCCTTCCACGCCATCTGGAGGAGAACCTTAGCTCCAAGACGTCCCGGGGCAGCTCCTTAGCATCGCATCATCGTTGCTCCTCCTCCAGCTCTACTACCCAGGCATCGCACTCTACCACCTGAGCAACGCGCTCCTCCTCCGCTCGCGCTACATGGGCCAGTGCATCGCAGATCTCCGCCACCTGTCAGAGCCATTATCACCATGGAGTCAATAAGAGCAATGCATAATTGAATTCAAAATATAAACTTTGCAAATACTTACCCATGCTGAGAGCTCGTGTCATGCCCCAAGCTTTTTAATACAGCGGAAGGAATTTCAGGAACGTGAACAGTCGACATGGTAAGCCTCTTGCAAGCAAGAAAATCAGAGCGCAAGATAATCACATAAAGGTAATTGCATAAATAATTTTCTCAAAACTCCAATTTTATTTCATCAATAGTCAAAAGTGCACAAGACCAATAATGGTTGACAACCTTCTATCATACGACTCAAGAAATCAAAAATTACAATGTGACTCGACTAGGTACTAGATAACTAGGGCTTCTCTCATTCCAACGGACCATCAATTGCTCTCGGACCCACTGCTTGCATAATCTTAATCCGACTCACTAGTATTTTCTGAAAAGATGAGAAAATAGGTATGAGCACACATGCCCAGTAGGTATCCTCGTATCAACATGAAGGTAATATTTAAGTGATTAATGCTTTAGCTGTAGAATTAAAGAAAAATGAGAATGCGGTAAATCATACGTCATAAACCAAATAACCAAAAGTATAGAGTCATGAGATATCTGAGCAGGTAGACATGATCGAGTATGTGAACAAGCAAGAGATAATCATGTAGATATATATTTGGCCTTTCATGAACAAGAAAGTACAAGCATATATCGAGAAAGTACTTACACAACCTTGTAATGGCTATATACTAGAATGTCATTAACAAGCATGTAATTTCCATAACAAGCCTCGTGGTTTTTCACTCATTTATAAGAGAAAGTACTCCCAGCGCAATGCAGCGCCAGTATCATCGTACCCCATGGTTTATAGCACGTTTCCGACCATCGACCGTGGGGGCTAGCATGGAGCCCTTGGACACTATCCGTGCCCGATCTTACATCTTCAAATTATAAATCCAGCTACTTCCATGAGATATATAAAGTGTGGCCAATAATGTAACGAGTTCAATGATAGTTTCATGATAATAATATCAAGGTAAGAATGCTTCAATTAAGAACATGATATTTCAAAGAATGATTTAAATAGATATTATGCTACGGAGGCATTCCGGCAGCATAACGGTACATTCCTTAACTTCCATAATTCATTAATGACTTATTTAAAATAAAGTTTCATGTTCTAGATAATCATAACTCATCTAAGAACACAATTAGCACAACCCTTAGGTCAAACCTCAAGTTAAAACATGACAGGAATAAACGGTCGTCTACTGGGCCGTTTCAAGAATAAAACGGTGACATCCAGGCCGCTTAATTGATAATAACGGTCTAGGTAAGGCCGCATTTAAACTATGTCAACCAGAATGAAAAAGAAAGTCGACACTTGAAGAATTCTGGAGAATAACGGTCGCCAGGGGGCCATTTTATGAACAAAGATGGTCTGATTAGGACCGCTAAGTAACAGTAACGGTCTCCTATTGGGCCGCAATTAACCAGAGCATAGAAAGTAAAACACCGGTCATGTGAGTGCATTCTAGACAATTTGGGCTTTAAGGGTATAACCAGCTCGGCGTCCTAGTTGGAATCCCAGGCTCGCGGAGTCTTACGGAGGCCTTGAAACATAATCCCCTAGTCCGACATAAAGAATATCCGGCGGAGAGGTTCATAAGTCCAAGAGAGTGTGCTATAAGTGCAAAGTGTAACTAATGGTCGCATACCGGAGTAAACGCCATTTACTCATGAAAATGACTAAAGAGATGAGAGTGATATGGTGAAACCAATGGTAAGAATCATGATATTAACATCACATAAATCATGTCCATGTCATAGAAATCCTTTACTTACAAAATTATAACATTTGTCATGAAATTACATGATAATGAAAAAATAAGGTTCTAAAACATGCCCATGCTGTAATAGGGTGTTTAGCAGGAAAATAAAATCGGGTTACCTGAGAAATAACATAAATTTAGTGCTAAATATATGATATACTAAATTTGGGCTCGGGCTGGTTCTCAGAACCAGGAAGCAGTCAAGGGATGGCCGCACAATTAGAAAACGATCACGCGATAAACAATCGTTTTTGGGTTAAAACGGTCTGAGATAAACTGCATCATAGATTAAAACGATCTTAAAGTTGGCCGCCAGAGTAACTTGCGGTTCCTGGAGGACCGCCTTCTGTCTAGGGACAGAAGCTATAGAATAGTAAAATAAAATGCTAACCTAGGTCATGTTATGCATGGAAACAACATAAAACACGTAGTAAAACATGCTAGAAGAAGATTAGGCCAAGAATATGCATAGGAGAATATGATTTAGACAAGAATTTCAACTTAGTTGAATTAAGGCTAAGTTCATGTTGAACTCCCTCCTTGTGGGTATACTAAATAGATTTTGATGTTGACCAAACACTATATTTTTGAGTGAATTGAAATTGAGTTGTTCCAACATGAAAAGCTTTGGAAATGCACATCCTTGATGTAGACTTGGAGCTTTTGGAGGTACAAGAGTAACTTCATCTGGTAAGGCTTTTGAACGTAAATTATAATGCTAAATATAATTCAGAATGTATGTCTTTACAGGGCAAGGAACGTGCTTAAGGAACTCGAGGACGGTTGGTGAGATCAACTTCAACATATTGACTTTTGACTGTGTGGTTTGAAGTTCATTATTTTGATCTCAAGGGTTAAATTGGTTTAGAACTTATCTAAGTTTAAATGGTTTGAGTTTCATTTCCTCTCATATTTTAAAAATCATCTTGAAACCCCTAGACTTGTTCTTGGACTTAGTGGGTTTTTCAATCAACCTTTTGGATGTTCTGGAACAAGGGTCGACCCATTGGGTCGACCCCTAGGTCCCCTGGTTCTGTAAACTTGGGTTTTTGGTCTCTAGCTGAAAGGGTCGACCCATTGGGTCGACCCCCAGCCGCAAGAGTCGACCCCAGTCGACCCCTGGTAACTTATTTTAAAACCCGGCGGGTTCCTTCACCATACCTGCAAGGGTCGACCCCAAGGGTCGACCCATTCACTCGAGGGTCGACCCCTTAAAACTCATTTCCAAACCCGCACGGACAACCCCCGAGGGTCGACCCCAAGGGTCGACCCATTGGCCCAGAAACCTTAAAACCCTCACGAGGGTCGACCCTCGCGATAGCGGATCCTGTCTGGGGCCGGGGTGAAAGGGGTCGACCCGTTACGGTCGGGCGGCGTCCGCCGCATCCGAACTGCCCTAAAAAGGGGTGGAAACCCTATGTTTCCCCCTTCCCATCTCCTAAAACCCCCAAAGCCCCCTTCTAGCCCTAGCCACCACTCCTTTCATACCCTCAAATCCCCTCTTGGCACCCACATGCTCAAGCCCTAGCCGCGACTCTCTCGGTGGCGTCTCGCGCACAAATCCTTCCTAGCGATTCCAACGCGTCTTCCTTGAGCTTCACTCCCACTGAGGTATGTTCTTGATGTGTGGAGGATTATAAATCTATGTGGATAGCCTTCCTCTCTTGTTGAACCATCTAGATCTACACCCTCATCAACCGGTTCCTTCGGTCTCTGTTTAGATGGCCCCAAAGAGGCGTTCTTCTCGCAGCGGAGGGGAGTCTAGTGCGGCCATGGCACGTCGTGGTAGGGAGGCCGCATACGGCAGAGGATCTGCGCCTTCGAGTAAGGTCTTGGACAGAAAGGTACTCCGACCTCAAGCGGTATCATTTGCCAACCTTAACCACCATCTTCGGAGTTTAGTGGATGTTCTTTGCAGTCAGCCAAATTTGGACTTCTTCATGTCTGAACATCGACGCATTTATCCAAATTTGGTGCATCAATTTTATAGCAAATTAACCATGTCTGGGGAACATCCGATTACTGTGGTAAATGGCAAACATGTTATACTCTCCACAGAATTTTTAGGAGTGGCATTTAATCTCCCTCATGAAGGCTTTACATTTGGAGATATTGTGGTTCTTGAAGAAACTGTTTATCAAATGATGACATCTGAAGAAAAAGGTTAAAATTCTCTTGCTGGGTTAAACGCCAATCATTTTCCTCCCCTGCAGCATATATTACACAGGATGATCACTACTATCCTGCTCCCAAGAGGAGGAGGCCATGACAAAGTGACAGAGATCCATATGTTCTTATTTTACTGTCTCTTGGGTGGTATTCTAGTTAATTTCCCAGCTATGTTTTTAGCACATATGTGTAACAGCATGAAGCACAAGAATAGAACTCTTCCATATGCCACCGCACTTTCTGCTATATTTGCACACATGGACAAAAACCTCTCCAAAGAATCTTCGCAAACCATTAGAGAGGCTGATATATTTACTGTTCATTCTATTTGTCATAATATGGGCTATGAACTGTGAGATGGTAACTTGGTTCGGACATTGAAAAGTGCTGCACATGAAATCAGTTCTGAGGAGGAGGATGGCGATGATGCACATTCCGGTGTGCAACAGCCACCTATTCCTGTTGAGGACATGCCTTCCGAGGCGGTTCAGTTGCTCATGGATCGTTTGGATACTATTGATGATCGTTTAGACAATTATGGGGAGACTATGGAGGCTATGCAACATGCTCTCGCTGATCTGAAGCTATCTCATCAAGAGCACTCTCAGTATGTTACTGATACTTTGGCTAATCAATCCCACATGCTTGAAGAAGTCTTGGAGTATATTAGGCATCCGCCAAGCTCACCGACTCCGGATGATGATTAGACGGCTATGCTCTTGCAGAATGGCACACTTCCTATCCCTTGTCACCCCCTCCTTTTTGATGATGCCAAAGGGGGAGAAATCTTGTACTATATGTGTGCCCAGGCAATCGGCTACTTATATTTTATGTGTGTGTTGTGTGCTTGCATGCATGTGTGATTTCATCATATTTCTGTTCATTAGCAATGTTGCATTTAAGTTTTTTTGCATTTCAGTTTGCATTTAAGTTGTGTTCAGTTGCATCTCATGCATTGCATCTTGTAATTTGCCCTTGAACTCAGACCTTGTTTACATTTAACATGTGTTGTCGGCAAAGTACTTTGGAACGTGTTTTTGTTCATCAATCTCACATCATTGGCTGGTCTTGTATTTCACTATTATAATGCTTCTTGAGCAATTCATGTGAGGCATGAAAAGTTGAACAATGCTTCTTGTGTTTTACTCTTAATATGAAGGTTTAAGGTGGAATTCAATGTAAATGCTAAATCTTTTTGAAGTCATATGTTTATGTAAGGCATGAAGTATTTTGTCATCATCAAAAAGGGGGAGATTGTTGAACCCCCCTCCTTGTGGGTATACTAAATAGATTTTGATGATGACCAAACACTATATTTTTGTGTGAATTGAAATTGAGTTGTTCCAACATGAAAAGCTTTGGAAATGCACATCCTTGATGTAGACTTGGAGCTTTTGGAGGTACAAGAGTAACTTCGTCTGGTAAGGCTTTTGAACGTAAATTACAATGCTAAATCTAATTCAGAATTTATGTCTTTACAGGGCAAGGAACGTGCTTAAGGAACTCGAGGACGGTTGGTGAGATCGACTTCAACATATTAACTTTTGACTGTGTGGTTTGAAGTTCATTATTTTGATCTCAAGGGTTAAATTGGTTTAGAACTTATCTAAGTTTAAATGGTTTGAGTTTCATTTCCTCTCATGTTTTAAAAACCATCTTGAAACCCCTAGACTTGTTCTTGGACTTAGTGGGTTTTTCAATCAACCTTTTGGATGTTTTGGAACAAGGGTCGACCCATTGGGTCCCCTGGTTCTGTAAACTTCGGTTTTTGGTCTTCAGCTGAAAGGGTCGACCCATTGGGTCGACCCCCAGCTGCAAGGGTCGACCCCAAGGGTCGACCCCTAGTAACTTATTTTAAAACCCGGCGGGTTCCTTCACCATACCTGCAAGGGTCGACCCCAAGGGTCGACCCATTCACTCGAGGGTCGACCCCAAGGGTCGACCCCTGAAAACTCATTTCAAAACCCGCACGGACAACCCCCGAGGGTCGACCCCAAGGGTCGACCCATTGGCCCAGAAACCTTAAAACCCTCACGAGGGTCGACCCCAAGGGTCGACCCTTTCAGTCTCGAACCCGAGCTGTGATTTTTGACTTGCGTGCACATACACCAAGAGTCATATCAATCGAACCTAACCTCCCCAAATCATTCCAGGAATTGTGGATCTGGTCTCTAGGGTGTCTTTGAACGTTCCAAACTTTATATATATACATCTTATTGGGGTATGAAACCCTAAGTAGCAAGAGACATCTAGAGTGTGTTATTTTTCTAACCCTTGTGAGTGCAGGTTCGCAGCAGCATCTCCAGAGGCTTCTTCCACCTTGTTTTGACCCTGAAAGTGAAGGGAGGAAGCTTGAATCAAGCCTCTACACCATCCCCAATAGCAAGCTACGTGGGATATCAAAGCTGCAACCTTGCTTGTGCGACATAGCTTCATTCTTCCTCAAGGATCGATCTTCCTCCTGCAGAAGCATTCAATTACCTTCAAAGAAGTGAAAGGAGGAGCCTCAACCACGATAAACAATTCTTCACTCTCCATTTTCTGAATCCTTTGCTTGAGCTTGTGCATTTGTTGTATATCTTAAATCAGATTCTTGTGTGTGGTGTTCGTGATCGGAAACATGAACGTATGTGTGTGTATGTATGTTTGGTAGCCCAGATCGGGTGCCGCGCGTGTGTGTGTTTGCTGTTCTACACAGCGTGTGTGTATGGCTCACTTCATAGTGGAGTCTTAATCCTCACGTGTGAGGGGTGGACGTAGGGGACACAGTAGTGTACCCGAACCACCTAAAAACTCCGTGTGTTACTAGTGGTTTGTTTTTCTAGATTCATTATCGAGTGGGCTTCACGGTGAGTTGAGCGTACACCATTTCATTTATCAAACACCCACCTTTATCTACAAGCATTCAAGTGAGATCATGATCGAGTAAGGTCTAGTGCTTATATGTTTACTTATCATTGTTTTCCTTGGAAGAAATTTTAATTGGCCAATCAATTCACCCCTCACCTCTTGATTGTCACCGTTTGGGACTCAACAATTCATGCATGAAAATACACTAGTTGCGCAGTCTAAATATAACATCAAATTCTCTACATATAGTGCATGAAATCAACTGGAAATAGAAGGCTTTTACTCATAACATCAAGTTTAAGCCATTCACGAGATAACCTACCTCTGGATAGAACACTAAACTTCGAATTTAGGGTTGGAAGTTGATCATAGTTCTTGTTTGTTCTAAACCGAACCAGCAACTTCGTGGCCTTCTAACTTCTGATCCCCTTCACTTATGACCACGAAATTTTGAGGGTAAGAAGATGGTATTAATAGGAATAAATAACTCTAAAAAACCTATATCTAATTAGCTTGTTTAGGGCTTCTATGTTGCTGATCAAACTGGCCCGGTCGCACAAGTTCCTGGGTTGCTTGTACCGAACCAACGACTTTGCAAGCTTCTACCTCCCTGATGACTTGATCTCCTAAGATGAAATCTGGAGGGAAGTTAGACCTTACTACAATAAACAAATTCTTAGAAAGAGCTTACCTCTAATTCTGCCTCTTTACCTTAGTTCCACGCGAGCCCGAAGTAAGGGTCGCGCATGTTGGACTTAAGGCCTATTTATAGGGTTTAGCTAGGGTTTCACGGATTAGAACAAACCTAGAGTCCTAATTAGGTCACCAAATCAATCTTAATGCGTTCTAGAGTCCTCTAGCCTATAGATAGGATCGATCCTAGGTAATTGGATGCCAAAGTTTCCTACTTTTCATGCCTTCTTCCATTCATGGAATCTGGAGAGAGTAGCGATCGTATGGAGACCGTTTTATGCGTCAGGCGGTCCCTCGATAGACCGTTTTTAGCTTTGGGCGCCGAATTTGAATTATTTCAAACTCTTCATTGATTTATTCGATAATTGGTATATTTATCCCTTAATTTTCATAAATAGCCTATTTTAAGCTTCTAGAATATGGGCCAAGTCTTGTGGGCTTGGAGTTAGGTCTTTTGGGCTTAATTAAAAGGGCCATGTCCATCAATAAATACAAAGCCTTAATATTTGGCTTTAATTAATTTAGTTTCATTTAATGATCCATTTATTTCTAGAAGAAAAATCTTAAAAAATATTATAAAAATTCTAAAATACCTTACACAAATTTTGGGGTATTACACCCTCCCCCACTTAAGGGAATTTGGTCCCCAAATTCAATATATGGATTTTATGGAGAGTGTACTTACAATTGAATAGCTCGGGAAATCTCCTACGCATAGCTTCTTCCGTCTCCTATGTAGCATCTTGATCCGATCCCTTGTTCCACTAAACTTTTACCATGGGAATGGTTTTATTTCAAATCTGTCATACCTCTCGTTCAATGATTTTGTAAGGCTTTTGTTCGTACGTCAAATCTTTTTGAATTTCCAAATTATCATAGGAGATAATGTGGAATGAATCATAGACATATTTCTTCAATATAGAGACATGGAATACATCATGAACTCCTGCCAACTGTGGAGGTAATGCTAGATGATACGCCACTTCACCCACTCTTTCAAGAATTTCAAAAGGGCCAATGAATCTTGGCGTAAGCTTGCCTTTAATACCAAACCTGCGAATACCAGGACCAGGGGAAACCTTGAGAAATACATGATCTGCTACCTAAAATTCCAAGTCTCGCCTTCGGTTATCAGCATATGACTTTTGCCTATCTTGGGCCACCTTGAGTCTTTCTCTTATCACCTTCACCTTGTCAGTTGTATCTCGAACAAGATCAGGGCCTAGAATTTGTCTTTCACCGATCTCGTCCCAGCATACTGGTGTATGACAATTCCTCCCATATACCTCAAACGGTGCCATTTGAATGCTAGCTTGGTAGCTGTTGTTGTAAACAAATTTCACAAGAGGTAAATGGTCGTGCTAGCTTCCACCGAAGTCTATAACACATGCCCTTAACATATCTTCCACTACTTGATTCGTCCTTTCAGTTTGTCCATCAGTTTGTGGATGAAAAGCGGTGCTAAAATTTAACCGGGTTCCCAAAGAATATTGTAGCCCCTTCCAGAATTGTGAAGTAAATCAAGGGTCTCGATCAGAAATAATGGTGATAGGGACACCATGTAATTTAACAATCTCCTTTATATATAAATCAGCCAAGATATCTATAGACCATCGGCTTTTAATAGGTAGAAAATGAGCCGATTTTGTTAGACAGTCTATGATCACCCATATCCCATCATGTCCACCTCTTGATTTAGGCATGCCCATGATAAAATCCATCCCTATACTCTCCCATTTTCATTCCGGGATTTCCAAGGTATGTAGCTTTCCAACAGGCTTTTGATGTTCTACCTTAACTTGTTGACAAGTAAGGCAACGTGACACATAGTCCGCTATCTCTCTCTTCATATTGGGCCACCAATAATTTCTTTTAAGATCTTGATACATCTTGGTAGCACTAGGATGTATAGTATATTTCGATTTATGAGCTTCTTCTAAGATCATCCTCTTAGTATCATCATAATCCGAAATACAAGTACGACCCCGAAACAATAACCTTCCTTCATTTGTAATAGAGAAATCTGGTCGTTATTCCATATCAGCCTTAATCTCTAATAACATAGGGTCATTTTCTTGCAACTTGACTTTCTTCAATCAATGTAGGTTGAGTCCGGATATTGACTATAAAGCAATCTTCTTTCTTCACATCAACATCTACATTCAACTGAGCAAATTTAGAAATAAGATTTGTCATACCTTACATAAGACTTGATAGCTTCCCCATCAGTTTCCGGCTAAGTGCATCGGCAACAGCATTTGCTTTGCCTGGATGATATTGAATAGCAAAATCAAAGTCCTTGAGATATTCCAGCCATCGCCTTTGCCTCATATTCAATTCTTTTTGAGAAAAGAGGTATTCTAGGCTCTTGTGATCTGAATATACAATAAATTTCTCTCCATAAAGATAATGACGCCAAATCTTCAAGGCAAATATGACAGCAACTAGCTCCAGGTCATGAACATGATAATTTTCCTCATGCCGCTTCAATTGTCTTGAAGCATAGCAAGTCACCTTGCCCTTTTGCATGAGTACGCACCCTAGGTCAATACCGGATGCATCGGTATAAGCTTCAAATCCGCCCCCTTCAACAAGCAATGCTAGTACAGATGCCGTGGTGAGATGTTCCTTAAGAGCCAAGAAGTTTTCTTCACATTCTTTTGTCCACTCGAAAGGATTTTTTTTTCTAGTGAGTCTTGTCAAAGGAGCAGCGATCTTGGAGAAATCTTTGATAATTGCCTATAGTAACCAGCCAGGCCAATGAAACTTCGAACTTCTGATATGGTATTTGGTCAGCTCCAGTTCTTAACAGTCTCAACTTTAGAAGGATCTACTGCAATACCTTCTTTAGAAATAATGTGGCCAAGGAAAGAGACCTCCTTAAGCAAAAACTCACATTTATTCAACTTAGCATAGAGTTGATGTTCCTGTAAGGTTCGTAACACAACCCTAAGATATTCCTCGTGTTCCTCCTTTGTTTTAGAATAGATAAGGATATCGCCAATGAAGACGACCACAAATTGATCAAGATATGGTCGGAACACATTGTTCATTAGTTGTATGAATGCAGTAGGTGTATTAGTTAACCGAACGGCATAACCACAAATTCATAGTGTCCGTATCTGCTTCGAAAACCAATCTTGTGAATGTCTTCTTCCTTGATCCTCAGCTGATGATAGCCCGACCTGAAGTCAATCTTGGAGAAGTACTCCGCACCAGAAAGTTGGTCAAATAGCTCATCAATACGTGGCAGTGGGTATTTGTTCTTGATTGTAAGTTGATTCAACTGTCGGTAGTCAATGCATAACATTTGGGAACCGTCCTTCTTCTTAACAAATAAGACCGGCGCACCCCAAGGGGATATGCTAGGTCGAATGAAACCTTTGTCCAGCAGCTCTTGAAGTTACTTCTTTAATTCCTTCAACTCCGTGGGGGACATCCTGTAAGGAGCTATTGACACAGGTGCTGCTCTAGGTGTAAGTTCAATGGTGAAGTTAACCTCCCTCTCGGGCGGTAAACCAGGCAACTCAGAAGGAAAAATGTCAGAAAACTCCTTAACTATGGGGATTTCATCTATCTGAATTTCCTTAGACTCAATAACTACTACGGAGGCAAGGAAAGCTTCACATCCTTGCAAGATAAGTCTGTAGGCATGAAGAGATGAGAGCAGGATGGTTCCTATATTTGATGCCAAGGAAGAAAAATCGCAGAAGACCTAGTTTCTTAAAAGAGATTATCCTATTTCGATAATTTATATAGGCATCGTGGTCCACAAGCCAATCAACTCCTAATATGGCATCGCAGCCTTCCATATCAAGGCATACGAGATTAGCAGGAAGATTATGACCTTCTATAGTGACTTCACTATTAGGGAAATAGGTTTTCAATTCCATTCCCGAACCTAAAGGGGTTACTATGGTTAGATCTAATGGTAAGGGAACATGTGCGATTGGCAATGTTTTGGCAAAGGAACTAGAAATAAAAGAATGAGTAGCACCAGTATCAAATAATACAAAAGCAGGATGTGAATGAATGTGAATGGTACCTTCAATAAGTTCCCCTTCTTTAGTTGGTTCTTCATCCAGAACGGCATTCAATCTAGCTTGCCGCTTTCTTCCACCATTGTTCCTGGTAGATTGTTGCTCCTTCATGAGGGGACAGTCAGGCATGTGGTGCTCCCGACTTCCACATCGTAGGCATGCACCCAAGCACTCCCAACATTCCTCGGCCGAATGACCAATTTTCTCGCAGAAAGAGCAAGCAGTTGTGAGAGCCGTTTCTTCTTCTTTAACCTTCTTGTTCCTGCGATCATCCTTGCCGTTCCCATTCCAGGATCTCTTCTTGTTATCTCGAGAGTTGTATGTAATGCTGAACTTTTCCTCTTTTCTTCCTTGCCAATCAGACTTTCGGCTCGGCTCTTCCCCTTTGCCTTTAAGTTTATCGACCTTCTCCAAGCTCCGTTCACACAAGTGTGCCCGTTGGACCATCTCTGCGTAGGTCTGAATATTTTATGGGCCAAGTTGCTGAATGAAGATGGGACGTAGCCCGTCCATGAAGCGATTGGCCTTTAGAAGGTCGGTGCTCACTAAATGTTGAGCATATGGTGCCAAGCGAGAAAATTGTAGTTCATATTCCGCTATCGACATCATGCCTTGGCGTAGCAATGTGAATTCTGCCGCCTTCCTCTCCTTGACATGTTCAGAGAAATATTTGGCTCGGAAGAGAGCAAGAAATCCCTCCCAAGTGTGTGGAGCATTAGGAGGCGGTGCCGGAACAGACTTCCACCAAGTCCGTGCATCTTTGTTGAGTTGGAACGTGGCAAGACAAACCTTTTCTTGACTAGTGCACTGTATGACGTCGAATATCCAGTTCATCTCGTCAATCCAGTTCTCTGCTTCATCTGGGTTAGAAGATCCAGAGAACCGTGGAGGACTTAAACTCCGAAAATTGCCGTGCAAGCTACCCGCGCTAGCCCTTGCACTAGCTTGGGCCATGGTTTGCAGGGCTTGGGTAAGACCTGCAATAGTTTTGCTGCATCTCGTCCCAGTTCACACAATGAGCCATCGAGAATCAAAGTACCTGAGAAAGTGGACATCTAGTTATTTTCCTTAGGATTGGGAAGATTTACCCTAAGATAATTTCTATAAAACTATCTCGCCCTGGGTTCTACCCAATTCTCACATGGGTTCAGAATTTCTTCCTAATTCATAGGTATGGGTCCTTAACCTTGGACATTAGCCTATGACATGATATTTTCCTAGGACTTTCTTAGGCCTAGGCTTTGATACCACTTTAACTGTCATGCCCCGAGTTTTTTAATACAGCGAAAGGAATTTCGGGAACGTGAACAGCCGACATGGTAAGCCTCTTGCAAGCAAGAAAATCAGAGCGCAAGACAATCACATAAAGGTAATTGCATAAATATTTTTTCTCAAAACTCTAATTTTATTTCATCAATAATCAAAAGTACACAAGACCAATAATGTTTGACAACCTTCTATCATACGACTCAAGAAATCAAAAATTACAATGTGACTCGACTAGATACTAGATAACTAGGGCTTCTCTCATTCCAATGGACCATCAATCGCTCTCGGACCCGCTACTTGCATAATCTGAATCCGACTCACTGGTATTTCCTGAAAAGATGAGAAAATAGGTACGAGCACACATGCCCAGTAGGTATCTTCGTATCAACATGAAGACAATATTTAAGTGATTAATGCTTTAGCTCTAGAATTAAAGAAAAATGAGAATGCGATAAATCGTACGTCATAAACCAAATAACAAGGAGTATAGAGTCATGAGATATCTGAGCAAGTAGACATGATCAAGTATGTGAACAAGCACGAGATAATCATGTAGATATGTATTTGGCCTTTCATGAACAAGAAAGTATGAGCATATATCGAGAAAGTACTTACACAACATTGTAATGGCTATGTACTAGAATGTCATTAACAAGCATGTAATTTCCATAACAAGCCTCGTGGTTTCTCACTCATTTATAAGAGAAAGTACACCTAGCGCAATGCGACGCCAGTATCATCGTACCCCATGGTTTATAGCACGTTTCCGACCATTGACCGTGGGGGCTAGTATGGAGCCCTTGGACACAATCCATGCCCGATCTTGCATCTTCAAGTTATAAATCCAGCTACTTCCACGAGATATATAAAGTGTGGCCAATAATGTAACGAGTTCAATGATAGTTTCATGATAATAATATCAAGGTAAGAATGCTTCACTTAAGAACATGAGATTTCAAAGAACGATTTAAATAGACATTATGCTACGGAGGCATTCCGGCAGCATAACGGTACATTCCTTAACTTCCACAATTCATTAATGACTTATTTAAAACATAGTTTTATGTTCTAGATAATCAGAACTCATCTAAGAACACAATTAGCACAACCCTTAGGTCAAACCTTGGGTTAAAACATGACAGGAATAAACGGTCGTCTACTAGGCCATTTCAAGAATAAAACGGTCACAGCCAGGCCGCTTAATTGATAATAACGGTCTAGGTAAGGCCGCATTTAAACTGTGTCAACCAGAATGAAAAAGAAAGTCGACACTTGAAGAATTCTGGAGAATAACAGTTGCTAGGGGGCCGTTTTGTGAACAAAGACAGTTTGATTGGGACCGCTAAGTAATAGTAACGGTCTGCTATTGGGCCGCAATTAACCAGAGTATAGAAAGTAAAACACCGGTCATGTGAGTGCATTCTAGATAATTTGGCCTTTAAGGGTACAACCAGCTCGGCGTCCTAGTGAGAATCCCAGGCTCGCAGAGTCTTACGGAGGCCTTGAAACATAATCCCCTAGTTTGATAGAAGGAATATCCGGCGGAGAGGTTCATAAGTCCAAGAGAGTGTGCTATAAGTGCAAAGTGTAACTAATGGTCGCATACCGGAGTAAACGCCATGTACTTATGAAAATGACTCAAGAGATGAGAGTGATACGGTGAAACCAATGGTAAGAACCATGATAGTAACATCACATAAATCATGTCCATATCATAGAAATCCTTTAGTTACAAAATTATAACATTTGTCATGAAATTACATGATAATGAAAAAATAAGGTTCTAAAACATGCCCATGCTGTAACATGGTGTTTAGCAGGAAAATAAAATCGGGTTACCTTAGAAATAACATAAATTTAGTGCTAAATATATGATATACTAAATTTGGGCTCGGGCTGGTTCTCAGAACCAGGAAGCAGTCAAGTGATGGCCACACAATTAGAAAACGGTCACGCGATAAACAATCGTTTTAGGGTTAAAACGGTCTGAGATAAACCGCATCATAGATTAAAACGATCTTAAAGTTGGCCGCCAGAGTAACTTGCGGTTCTTGGAGGACCGCCTACTGTCTGGGGATAGAAGCTATAGAATAGTAAAATAAAATGCTAACCTAGGTCATGTTATGCATGGAAACAACATAAAACATGCAGTAAAACATGCTAGAAGAAGATTAGGCCAAGAATATGCATAGGAGAATATGATTTAGACAAGAATTTCAACTTAGTTGGATTAAGGCTAAGTTCATGCATGAAAATACACTAGTTGCGCAGTCTAAATAAAACATCAAGTTCTCTACGTATAGTGCATGAAATCAACTAGAAATAGAGGTCTTTTACTCCTAACATCAAGTTTAAGCCGTTCACGAGATAACCTACCTCTGATTCTAGTTCCTATTTGTTCTGAACCGAACCAGCAACTTCGTGGCCTTCTAACTTCTGATCCCATTCACCTATGACCACAAAATTTTGAGGGTAAGAAGATGGTATTAATAGGAATAAATAACTCTAAAAAACCTATATCTAAATACCTTGTTTAGGGCTTCTATCTTGTTGATCAAACTGGCCCGGTCGCACAAGTTCCTGAGTTGCTTGTACCGAACCAGCGACTTTGTAAGCTTCTACCTCCTTGATGACTTGATCTCCTAAGATGAAATTCGGAGGGAAGTTAGACCTTACTACAATAAACAAATTCCTAGAAAGAGCTTACCTCTAATTCTGCCTCTTTACCTTAGTTCCACGCGAGCCAGAAGTAAGGGTCGCACATGTTGGACTTAAAGCCTATTTATAGGGTTTAGCTAGGGTTTCACGAATTAGAATGAACCTAGAGTCCTAATTAGGTCACCAAATTGATCTTAATACGTTCTAGAGTCCTCTAGCCTATAGATAGGATCGATCCTAGGTGATTTGGATGCCAAAGTTCCCAGCTTTTCATGCCTTCTTCCATTCACAGAATCTGGAGAGAGTAGCGGTCATATGGAGACCATTTTATGCTTCAGGCGGTCCCTCGATAGACCATTTTTAGCTTTGGGCGCTGAATTTGAATTTTTTCAAACTCTTCGTTGATTTATCTGATAATTGGTATATTTATCCCTTAATTTTTGTAAATAACCTATTTTAAGCTTCTAGAATATGGGCCAAGTCTTGTGGGCTTGGATTTAGGTCTTTTGGGCTTAATTGAAAGGGCCAGGTCCATCAATAAATACAAAACCTTAATATTTGGCTTTAATTAATTAAGTTTCATTTAATGATCCATTTATTTCTAGGAAAAAATCTTAGAAAATCTTATAAAAATTCTAGAAAAACTCTAAAATACCTTACACAAATTTTTGGGTATTACAGCTCACGTTCTGCCTCCTCAACGCGTGCCACCGCACCGACAAGCTGCTCTCGGAGGGAGGTAACCTCTGAAGTAGGAACGTAGGAGCTGGAGGAGGCTTCCCCTGTTGCTACTACGCCGCTTTGTTGGGCACGCTATAACACACATGGGACAATAGTTAGTGGCCAAACATCGGAAATCTAGGATCATAATCTAAAAAAAATGCATTTCATTGTACTCACCAAGGTGTCCAACGCCTCCTGCGTAACGGCCAACTGTTGCCTGGTATCCGCCAAGCGGGCCTACAGGTCGGCTGTAAATGCATCACGGGCATCCTACATTTATGAACATATAGGTTAGTACCACATACATAAACATGTGCATATATAAATAAATAAAAATCCAATTCATACTTACCCCCAAGAGTCTCCCAGCTAGAGATGACCCGCATAAGTCTCTCGGTAGCGCCACAGGTACTCCTCGCTGTCCTGCACATGCGACGCTATAGGGACTCCACCTTGCTACCAGTCTCGATACTGGTCCGGGAAGCGCTTACACCAATCGACGTGCTTCGCCTTCCCTAGGGTCTTCCGCCCGATGCGGTGAGGGCGTCGATTTTTACCAACTCCTGGGCCAGCCCCAGGGTCCTCATCACCAACCTGAGCCGAAGCGGCTCGATCTCATTCAGGCAATGGACCCAAAGGTCCTGTTGAACCCCCTCTTAGTGGACTATCGTGATAGATTTTGATGATGACTAAATCATTCCATACCTATGTGTTCTAACTTGAATGCCTTGATAAATTATGGAATTATTGTACACTTGATGAGATGAGAAGCTTTGGGAGTTCAAAAATCACTCCTTGAGGTAAGAAGTTTTATTTCTATTTGCAATCGCCAAAGTTAACGCAGAATGTATGTCTTGACAGGGGCAAGAAGGCGGTTCATGAATTGAATGATACAAGGACATTTGGTGAGATCCATCCTAACTCTTTTTGCCTCTGTTCCTTGTTGGTTTTCAACCCTTGTGTTTAGTGGTTAATAGAGCAACACTCTTGTCTAAGGTATATTTTATTGGGTCTTCATCATTCATGCCTTAGATTCATGCTTTTCAGTGGTATGTTCTCTATTTCTTCATACACTTGGTTGGCACCACATCTTTGTGGTCTTCGTCTCACTTCTGTTATTTCTGGTGCATGGGTCGACCCCAAGGGTCGACCCCTGTAAAATTTCTCCCACCAGAATCTGTGAGCACGAGGGTCGACCCATTGCTCCAGGGTTGCTTAACCCTCTTCGAGGGTCGACCCCAAGGGTCGACCACTATAATACTTCATCCTACCAGATGTTGGTAGATCGAGGGTCGACCCATTGCTCTTGTCGTTGAAAACCCTCTTCGAGGGTCGACCCAATGGGTCGACCCCTTCAGTTCCGACCTCCAGCCGCCGTGTTTGACTTCCGTTCCGTTGCATTTAAAGTCTTCCAATCCAAGTCTAAATTCCACAAAACGTTCCACAAAATGTGGATCGGGTTCCCAAGCTGTCTTTGACTGTCCTAATCAATTAAATAAAGCTTAGTGGCATTAAATAAATAGGATGAGAGGTGAGATCTACTAGAAGTTGATTGGAGTTCTATTTTATGTGTGCAGGTTCGCAGTTGCAGCTCCCAAGCCTTCTTCCACCTAGCTCTGAAGCTGAAATCGAAAGGAAGAAGCTTGAATCAAATCCCAAGATCATATACAACTGAAGGCTGCATCAGAAATCAAGATCCAACCTCTAATCGTGCTGCAATACTTCACACTTGCTTCAAGCTCGTTCTTCATCCTGCAGAAGCATCAAAGAACATTTGAAGAAGAGAAAGGGGGAGTTCTATCTCTGAATATCTATTTTGCTCTAAACTCCTAAAATACTTGTTGTTTTGTATTGAACATCTGATGTACTCTTAGAATTTCTTGAAACACATTCGTATGTGTGTGCTCGTGTTCTGTGACACGAGAGTGTGTGTGTGTGTGTGTAGTGGCCAAGATAGGCTACTGTATGTGTGTTGGCTGTCTATTCAGCGTGTGTGTGGCTCACGTCATAGTGGAGCATTAATCCTCCGTGTGAGGGGTGGATGTAGGGGACACATTCGTGTACCCGAACCACCTAAAAATCTTGTGCTTCCATTATGGTTTGGTTTATCGTTCTTTGCATCGAGTGGGCTACTCACTTAGCTGAGTGATCTCTTGTAGTGCCATACCTCACTCATGACTTCTTTCAGTTCTCACGAGAGAGAGATCTTGTTCCGGTGAGATTGAGTGCTTGTTTGCTTTAGAATTATTTCTGTCCTATAATTGTCGATTACTTGTGTGCATCTTTAGGTAAATAATTTTTATTGTCCAATCAATTCACCCCTCCCCTCTTGATTGCCACCTTTCGGGACCCAACAATTGGTATCAGAGCTTTGGTCTCTGTATTGCCCGACCTCACGGTCGAAGAGCAGATCCCTTTCTATGGCAAACAGAGGGATGATGCCCGAAGGGCATTCAGGGCACATGCCTCCATTTTTTGATGGAACAAACTACACTGACTGGAAAAATAGAATGTATGTTTTCTTGCGTACACAAGATTATGAAGTGTAGAATGTTATCAACAAAGGTCCTTATAAGTTGCCTGACAATGAAGATGATTGGGATGACGACCATATCAATAAGTGCTCAGCTAACTTTAAGGCCATGAATATAATTCAGTGTGCTATCCATCCGAATGAATACTCACGCATATCTATGTGTTCCTCTACACAGGAAATGTGGGACAAACTACGCTTGATCTATGAAGGAACTTCTGAAGTCAAGGAGACCAAAGCAAATCTATTGGTCCGGGATTATGAATTGTTTATGATGAAGCCAGAAGAAACCATTTCTGAAATGTTCGCGAGACTGATGGAAATCACAAATGGTTTGAAGGCTCTTGGCAAGGAGTATTCAAACCGTGATCTTGTGAGGAAGGTACTGAGATCTCTATCACCACAGTGGCACACAAAGGCCACAGTGATCGAAGACTCAAAAGATCTCAGCACTCTGACCTTGGACGAGTTAGTTGGTTCACTGATGACATATGAAATCAACATCAAAAGGAGCAAGGAGGATAACAAGAAGAAGAAGGTTGCCACAACATTGGCACTGAAGGTAAACCCACAAGAGTCTGATGAAAGTGAGGAAGGATCCATGGCCAATGCTGAAGATGAGGAGCTTGTTGCTATGATCACCAGAAGAGCAAGAAAATTTGTTAAGAATACCAAGAAGTTTGGAGGTCAGTTTAGAAAAGGACCAAGAAGGCAAGGGTTTAAGAAGAATGAAAGCAGCAAGAAGGATGAAGTAATCTGCTATGAATGCAAGAAACCTGGTCACATGCGGGGAGAATGCCCGGAGTTGACAAAGAGATTCAAGAAAGGAAAATTCAAGAAACCCAAAGCCATGGTCGCCACATGGAGCGATGAGGATGAGGAAGGATCCGGAAATGAGGATGAACTGGATGAATTAGTCCAGAACTTGTGTTTCATGGCAGATGGAGATAACTCAAATGAGGTAGACTCTGAATCTGAACCTCTTACTTGTGAACAATGGCAGATTGCATATGAATCATTATATGGAAAATGCAAAAAATTGAAATCTGAAAATAAACTTCTGAAAAAGAAATTGGAACAAGCTGTGCATGCTGAAAATCCTTGTGAGAATTGTAATGTCATGGATTCTGAAAATGAGAATCTCAAACATGAGAATGAAAGTCTTCTGTCTAAAATTGAATTGTTTGAAGAGGAGAGTTCTTGCATGCGAGAGGATCAATCCAATCTTGTTAAAATGCATGAAAAATTGAAGAGCGAATTAGAAAAAGAAAAGTTGGAAATGACTGCTTACATTCAAACCAAGGAAACAGCTGAAAAGAGAATTGAATCTTTGATGATTGAGATAAATGAGTTGAAAAATGCTCTTGCTGTCTTAAAAAAGGGGAAACAGGTGATGAACACTTGTGTAGGTCCTCATGTAGAAAGTTCTCTACCTACTTTTGAGAAGAGAAATAAATCTCAATCCAAAACCCACATGACTCCATGCGTTTCACGAACCACATATGCCTCATCATCTAACATACAGATGCATAGCTCATTTACAAATGTGAACAGGAAAAGAAACCGTGACAACAGAATCACTACATGCTTTTATTGTGGAAGAGTAGGCCATGATATGTATGAGTGTAGAACCATGAGATTTGATGATGAAACTTTTGCAAGAATAATGAATAGATCATACAAGCCTTTTCTGCCTAACCACCGAGGACCCAAGCTTGCTTGGGTACCAAAAACCCCATAAGTATTCTCTTTGTATTTGCAGGTCTGCCTTGGAGCTCAAAAGAACAAATGGTACTTGGATAGTGGATGTTCAAGGCATATGACGGGAAACAAGGAAATGTTTGCAGACCTGTAAGATAAAGATGGTGGGGTGGTAGCTTTTGGAGGTAAAGACAAAGGAAAAATTGTTGGAGAAGGTAAGATAGGTAAGAACCAAACTCAAGTCATTGAAAATGTTTTTCTTGTCAAAGGCCTACATCACAATCTTCTAAGCATAAGTCAACTCTGTGACAAAGGTTGCAATGTATCTTTTGATTCTACTCACTGCACTGTGGTAGATAGAAACACCAATGAAATCAAGTTCATAGGGCTTAGACACAACAATGTTTATATGATTGATCCTGATGATGTTTCACATAAAAATCTTTATTAGTTGCTAAAAATTCTGATGATGCATGGTTGTGGCATCGCCATCTTAGGCATGCTAGTTTCAATGTGATGATGAAGTTGTTCAGGAAAAATCTGGTTGTTGGCTTACCCAAGTTGAAGCTGGTCAATGAAGGAATCTGTGGGGCATGCAGCAAGGACAAACTGACAAGAACATCCTTTAAATGTAAAAGTGATGTAACCACCTCTAAGCCCCTTGAATTGATCCATATAGATCTTTTTGGACCAAGCCGAACACATAGCTTGGGTGGTAAGCTATATGGATTTGTGATTGTGGATGATTTTACTAGATATAGCTGGGTGTATTTTCTCTCAAATAAAAGTGATGCTTTGATGGAGTTTGAGGCGTTTTGCAAGATGGTTCAGAATGAAAAAGGATGGTGCATCAAGACCGTGAGAAGTGATCATGGTAGGGAATTTGACAACCATGAGTTCAGTAATTTTTGCAGGGATCAAGGTTATATACACAACTTCTCCGCACCAAGGACTCCCGAACAAAATGGGGTCGTAGAGAGGAAGAACAGGACACTTGTTGAAATGGCAAGAACCATGCTAAATGAAAACAACCTTCCAAGGTATTTTTGGGCTGAAGCCGTCAATACAGCATGCTACATAATAAACCGAGCCATGGTAAGGCCATTATTAAAGAAAACACCTTATGAGCTATATCGAGGTAAGAAACCAAATATTTCTTACTTTAAACCATTTGGCTCCATCTGTTACATCCATAATAACGGTAAGGTGGATTTGGCAAAGTTTGACCCCAAGAGTGATAAGGGGATATTTCTCGGATACTCCCTTAACTCAAGAGCCTATCGAGTGTATAACTTGAGAACTCTTGTAGTTGAGGAAAGTCCTCATGTTATTGTTGATGAATCATCATCCAAGGACACTAATGAAAAGCATGTCTTGCAGGAAGAAGAATCAGAAGAGGATGCCACCGAAGAGCTCTCAAAGGAAGCAAACAAATCAGGAGGTGAAGAACAACAAAAGGATGATGAAAATCAGCAAACTCTGAGAGAACTACAGCTACCTCGACAATGGACTTTTGCAAAAGATCACCCACCGGAAGTCGTCATTGGCAATGTAGAATAAGGAATAAGAACGTGTTCCTCATTCAGTGAAGTTGAGAATCTGGATTATATTGCATTACTTTCACAATCTGAACCTCACTCCCTTGAAGATGCTTTAAAGACGGATTCCTGGATCTTGGCTATGCAAGAAGAATTACACCAGTTCCAAAGGAACAAAGTGTGGTTCCTCATGCCTCGTCCTAAAGACCACTCAGTGATCAGAACCAAGTGGATCTTTCGTAACAAAACAAATGATCAAGAGGTGGTAACTAGAAACAAGGCAAGGCTTGTTGCCAAAGGTTATAGCCAGGAACTAGGAGTTGATTTTGATGAGTCTTTTGCTCCCGTAGCAAGACTCGAGGCAGTGAGAATTCTTTTGGCATTTGCATGTTGCAATAATATTAAACTGTTTCAGATGGATGTGAAAAGTGCATTCTTAAATGGTTTTATTCAGGAGGACGTATACGTGGAGCAACCACCGGGGTATGAGGAATCAAAGTATCCAGACCATGTGTACAAGTTAGACAAGGCACTCAACGGTCTTAAACAAGCACCCCGAGCATGGTATGAACGGTTGAATGGTTTCCTTATACAGAATGGATTCAAACGAGGTAATGTGGATCAAACTCTTTTCACAAGGTTGAACGGTAAGGAAATCTTGATTGTTCAAGTCTATGTTGATGACATTATATTTGGCTCAACCAAGGATACACTCAGCAAGGACTTTGCAAAATTGATGCAAAGTGAATTTTAAATGAGCCTTATGGGAGAGCTGACATTCTTTTTGGGATTGCAGGTCACACAGACGGCCGATGGGATGTTCATACATCAGAAAAAATATGCAATGGAGCTACTGAAAAAATTTGACTTGGCATCTACCAAACCACAACTGACACCTATGTCCACATCAATAAAAATTGATCAAGATGAAATAGGTAAATCTGTGGACCAAAAACTTTTCAGAAGCATGATAGGTTCTTTGTTGTACTTAACTGCTAGTCGGCCCGATATTCAATTTGCTGTATGTTTGTGTGCTCGTTTTCAGTCCAATCCTAAGGAGTCACATTTGTTGGCTATGAAAAGGATCTTTAGATATATTGCTGGCTTAGTGAACTTGGGGTTATGGTTTCCGCATACTTCGAACCTTGATTTAATTACTTATTCTGATGCCGATTATGCGGGTTGCAAAGTGGATCGGAAAAGCACCAGCGGGTACTGCCAGTTCCTTGGAGGATGCATGGTTTCATGGGCCTCCAAGAAATAAAACTCAGTGGCTTTATCAACCGCCGAAGCCGAGTATGTGGCTGTAGGTAGTTGTGTTGCCCAGGTGCTTTGGATCCAACAACAAATGATTGATTATCGCGAATCCTTCAAAAACACCGTAATTCTTTGTGATAACACCTCAGCCATTAATCTATCCAAGAATCCTATCCATCATTCTCGCACCAAGCATATTAAAATTAGACATCATTTCATTAGAGATCATGTCAGCAAGGGTGATGTAGAAATCAGCTTCATCGAGACAAATCATCAAATAGCCGACATTTTCACAAAACCCCTATGTGAAGAGAAGTTCACCACCTTTAGAAGAGAACTAGGGGTTTGTAGAATAGAAGAGTCTACATCATGACTTTGTGTGCTTTTGAGTGCATAGTTCACTGCATTGCATCCATTTGCATTAGTTATATGCTAGCTTACATTTTCCTTCTCATACATAAGCATCAAGTTGTGTGAAAAATCAAAAGAACAAAAACAAATTGTGTGATAAGTCATCTATGTGTGTTCTTGCTTTTCTTCTATATATATAATAATCACTCTTTCTTGTTGTCAATTCTATGGCCGATTATGACCTTGAATACACTCTCGTGCCATCAATGGAGTGAAACTGTCCGAATCCCGAAATCCGCAGAATTGGATAATAGCACGTCAAATTTTGATCTTAAAATTGATGTGGTACTTCCCCAATTGATTAAAACCTTAAAAACACTCGTATCTTCTTTGATTCGAACTTAATTTTCAATTGGGGACTCGAGACTAATTCTTTTTGGCCCTCTGGTTATGTTTTTACTTCATTTTTGCTGAACTTCACTGAATGGGTCGACCCCAAGGGTCGACCCTCGCAAAAACCACTTCTGTTGGGGTTGAGTTTACAGGGGTCGACCCAATGGGTCGACCCATTACGGCGACGCGGTTCCACCGCGTCCGGGCCGTTCGCGAATGGGGTTCTAACCCTAAGTTAGCCCCTCCCATGCCTATATAAAAACTCATAACCCCTTAGAAAGCCAGCCACCATCTATTGAAAGCCCTAACAACCCATTTTTGGCTCCAAAATCGTCCAACCCTAGCCGAGGATCTTTCGGTGGCTCCTTGCGCGAATTTCTTTCTACGGGTCCAAGGATCATTCTTTGCCACTCCGATCTCTTGAGGTATGCTCTTGGTGTTTGTGGAGGATCACAGACTCTCTTCTATAACTCTCCTCACCAGTTGAACCATCAAGATCTAAACCCAATCGTGTGGCCCTTTCGATTTTTTCTTAGATGGCCCCAAGGAGACGTCCGTCTTGGAAAGGCGTAGAATCAAGCAAGGCACAAGAGATTCGCTCGAAAAAAGCCGCACGCGCTGCGTCTCTTCGCGGCCAATCTTCATCCAGCAAGGTGCTGGATAGAAAAGTTCTTCGTCCCCGAGCCGTGGACTTCGATAATTTGAGTAAACATATTCCCAGTTTAGTTGATGTCATTTGCAGTCAGCCCAACTTGGATGTTTTCATGTCTGGCCACTGACGGATGTATCCCAACTTAGTGCATCAATTCTATAGCAACCTATCCATGGCCGGTGAAAGTCTGATTTCTAAAGTCAATGGGGTTCAAGTTATTCTTTCCCAACAGCTGCTAGGCGAAGCTTTTCAGCTCTCTCCCGAGGGATATGCCTTTGGAGATATTCTCGTTCCTGAAGATACAATTTATCTTTACATGACTTCTGAAGCTTGAGAAGGTCGATCTGTTGCTGGGTTGAATGCAAATCATTTCCCCCCTGTTCAACACATTCTTCATAGAATGATTACTACCATCTTGCTTCCGAGAGGGGGAGGACATGACAATGTTACAGAAATTCATATGTTTCTTATTTATTGTCTCTTGGATGGCATCCGTATCAATTTTCCAGCAATTATTTTGGAGCATCTGTGCACAAGCATAAAACACAGGAATAGAACTCTACCATATGCTACTGCTTTAACCGCCATTTTCCAGTAGATGGAGCTAAATCTTTCAGTAGAATCTTCACAAACTATGCAGGAGGCCGACATTTATACCATTCACTCTATTTGTCACAATATGGGTTATGTTTTGTGTGACGGTGAATTAGTCCGGCAACTGAAAACCACAGTTCTTGCTGCTAGTTCTGATGAGGATAATGAGGATGAAGACGCCGAGTCTGATGAAGAACCACTCCCTGCTCCTGCAGTAGATATACCCTCTGAGGCGGCCAGGCTAATCATAGATCGACTGGATTACATTGATGAGCGGTTAGACAAGTATGGGGAGACCTTGGAGGTTATTGAAAACGAGCTGCATGATCTAAAGCTTTCTCACCAAGAATGCACTCAAACTTTCACTGATACCTTGGCTCATCACACCCAAATGTGCCACGAAATTATGGATTATGTCCGGCGTGCTCCAGGTCCACCAAATCCGGATGATGGCTAGGCTGTTGCACTTCATTCAGTTGGCACACTCTTTATCCTATTTCACCCCCTCGTTTTGATGATGCCAAAGGGGGAGAAGTTTTGCCTACTACTACTGCTTGTGTGCCCGGCTACTTATAATCTATGTGTGATGTATGATTGCATGCATGTGTGTTACATTTTCATCTTCATATTTGATTAGTGTTTTAGGTGTTGCATTATCCTTGTAATCCTAGCATGGCATCTTGTTATATTGCACTTCACTTCCCCATGTTACATTGTAATCAGATTGTGGACTATGGTTATTTCCTAGTAAGATATGCTAGTTGTTGGAATATGCTTTCTTATCAATCGCATAAGCTCTATGCTCCATTGGAATGAGGTTTTTAAATTGATTCCTGACTGTGAGTTGCCTAAGTCAAGAACGTCTCATATTGCTCCGGCTCGGCTCCTTGTATTCATACAATTGGTATGGCCTTTGAATTTTGTGTTTACAATCTCTGAATTTTGTCATCATCAAAAAGGGGGAGATTGTTGAACCCCCTCTTAGTGGACTATCGTGATAGATTTTGATGATGACTAAATCATTCCATATCTATGTGTTCTAACTTGAATGCCTTGATAAATTATGGAATTGTTGTACACTTGATGAGATGAGAAGCTTTGGGAGTTCAGAAATCACTCCTTGAGGTAAGAAGTTTTATTTCTCTTTGCAATCGCCAAAGTTAACGCAAAATGTATGTCTTGACAGGGGCAAGAAGGTGGTTCATGAATTGAATGATACAAGGACATTTGGTGAGATCCATCCTAACTCTTTTTGCCTATGTTCCTTGTTGGTTTTCAACCCTTGTGTTTAGTGGTTAATAGAGCAACACTCTTGTCTAGGGTATATTTTATTGGGTCTTCATCATTCATGCCTTAGATTCATGCTTTTCAGTGGTATGTTCTCTATTTCTTCATACACTTGGTTGGCACCACATCTTTGTGGTCTTTATCTCACTTCTGTTATTTCTGGTGCATGGGTCGACCCCAAGGGTCGACCCCTGTAAAATTTCTCCCACCAGAATCTGTGAGCACGAGGGTCGACCCATTGCTTCAGGGTTGCTTAACCCTCTTCGAGGGTCGACCCCAAGGGTCGACCACTATAATACTTCATCCTACTGTTGTGTAGTGGACAACGGATCTAGAGGGGAGGGGTGAATAGATCAGCCCCACTTTTCGCAATGTGGCCCTCTAAACAGCTTGTTAAAATGAATTACAGCGGAATAGAAACTAGCTTCCAAGTATGCTATGATTCACTTAGCAAGATAAGCAAGATATATAATAATTCGATCCTAAGCATGCATCTAGAACGAATCAATCACACAAGCAAACCACACTAGACAGGATTTTTAAGGTGGTTCGGACTGAATCCTCAGCCCTACGTCCACCCCTCACCAAAACCCGGTGAGGCTTCACTTGTGCAGCGCACAGAACCGCAAATCAAAAACCACCGATTGCCTTCCTACTCACCACCTGGTAGGGACGTCAACCGCAAATTGGAACACCCTCCAATTGCCTTCCTACTAACCACCGGTAGGGACGAATCACGACTTCAATGTTTAACAATATTGAAAATGAAACAAATGTGAAGGAACTAAAACAAGAGATTGAGTTATGAGTGAAAATGAATTGGCCCTTGTATGAAATGTTGATCAGCAACAAGGCTCCTCTTGGCTTCAACTCAATCTTCTTGATTCACCCTTGATTGGATGAATGTTCTTCACGGAGTACTGTTCACGTGAACAGTACCTCTTCCTTCAATTCTTCTCTCTTGATCTTCTCTTTGAATTTCTTTGAATGAATGAAGGAGATGATGAAGCTACCTTGAATCTTGATTGCTTCTTTAGCTTCTAGGAGTTTGAATGCTTGAAATATCACCTTGAATGAACTTGAAAGAACTTGAATGGATGAAGATGATTTCCCTTGAAGAACTTGAATCAAACCGGCTTCCTTGGATCACTTTGATAGCCTTGCTTTGATGTAATCTTCCTTGAAGATTACTGGCTTTGATTTGAGCTTGATTCCCCTTTGATTGGATGAAGAACACCTTCACGAACTACTGTTCACGTGAACAGTAGCTCGTCTCCAAGCTCTCTTGCAACCTCCCTTGCAGCCACCCTTGTAACCCCTTGAAGCATTAGGGTTTCCAACCCTCTTGTATTGGTTTTATAGACCTTGAATGGTCTATGGACAAGCCTTAGACCAGATCCACAATTTGTGGGTGATTAGGTGACTTTTGGATTAAAGAAATCCATGTAGAATGGCCCTTTTCGAAGTTGGAAATAAAGTCAAAAATGAAGGCTCGGGGCTGGCGGTCGACCTGCAGCTCCTGGCGGTCGACCGCCACTGAAACACCTGCAACCGGGCGATCCCTGGGAAATCCGGTCGACCGCCACTGGCTGGCGGTCGACCGCCACTGAGAAACGTGCAGCCTTGGCAGTCCCTGGCTGGGGCGGTCGACCGCCCCTGTGCTGGCGGTCGACCGCCAGCTGGGCAGAGCCCGGGTCACCCCGGGTCGGTCCGTTGGCCGCACCAGCTCCGTCGCTTGAGTCCGTTAGCCGCCCGTTCATGTCTGTGGCATCTACCTTGATTGTCTTGAAGTTTTATTACTGAGTCTTCAAGCCAAATTTTGTTCTGGGGGCTCGCCCCCAGAAATCCCCGCAAGGGGCGCTGCCCCCTTGACCCCCGCGACCTGACCGGGCAGGTCGATCCCCGCGACCTGACCGCGTAGGTCGATCCGCGTGCGAGGGCGCAACATTGAGCTTTCATGTGCATATCTGTCATGAACAAAACATCACATATGTCAGTCATAAGATAGTGAAAAAGAACAATGACTTATAGTGTTTAGTCATTATCAAAACCAAGAATACCAAATGACTCATATGATCATAGATTGATGTCGAATGACCTAATTGATCACATGATGACTCAAATGACTACAGGGGCACAACACCTACCAGATGTTGGTAGATCGAGGGTCGACCCATTGCTCTTGTCGTTGAAAACCCTCTTCGAGGGTCGACCCAATGGGTCGACCCCTTCAGTTCCGACCTCCAGCCGCCGTGTTTGACTTCCGTTCCCTTGCATCTAAAGTCTTCCAATCCAAGTCTAAATTCCACAAAACGCTCCACAAAATGTGGATCTGGTTCCCAAGCTATCTTTGACTATCCTAATCAATTAAATAAACCCTAGTGGCATTAAATAAATAGGATGAGAGGTGAGATCTACTAGAAGTTGATTGGAGTTCTATTTTGTGTGTGCAGGTTCGCAACTGCAGCTCCCAAGCCTTCTTCCACCTTGCTCTGAAGCTGAAATCGAAAGGAAGAAGCTTGAATCAAAGCCCAAGATCATATACAACTGAAGGCTACATCAGAAATCAAGATCCAACCTCTGATCGTGCTACAATACTTCACACTTGCTTCAAGCTCGTTCTTCATCCTGCAGAAGCATCAAAGAACATTCAAAGAAAAGAAAGGGGGAGTTCTATCTCTGAATATCTATTCTGCTCTAAACTCCTCAAATACTTGTTGTTTAGTATTGAACATCTGATGTACTCTTAGAATTTCTTGAAACACATTCGTATGTGTGTGCTCGTGTTCTGTGACACGAGAGTGTGTGTGTGTGTGTGTGTAGTGGCCAAGATAGGCTATTGTGTGTGTGTTGGCTATCTATTCAGCGTGTGTGTGGCTCACGTCATAGTAGAGCATTAATCCTCCGTGTGATGGGTGGATGTAGGGGACACATTCGTGTACCCGAACCACCTAAAAATCTTGTGCTTCCATTGTGGTTTGGTTTATCGTTCTTTGCATCGAGTGGGCTACTCACTTAGCTGAGTGATCTCTTGTAGTGCCATACCTCATTCACGACTTCTTTCAGTTCTCACGAGAGAGAGATCTTGTTCCGGTGAGATTGAGTGATTGTTTGCTTTAGAATTATTTCTGTCCTATAATTGTCGATTACGTGTGTGCATCTTTAGGTAAATAATTTTTATTGCCCAATCAATTCACCCCTCCCCTCTTGATTGCCACCTTTCGGGACCCAACAGGTCCGGCCCGAAACGAGCTCGGCCCACCTCGACCCATGACTGGTCGGCATCGGCCATGCCCAAGTAGGGCCTCCAAACCACCTGCATTGGCATACATGCATCATGTTAATTATCACAATTATAACAAAGTACTATATATATAACACACACAAAAAATCATCATACCATCCTCACGGGATACTCCTACAGCTCGCACCTCAGTGACATCAGCTGGTATGAATGGGGGGCTGCACTCTCAATCGGCTGCCATCTCCGAGCCAACGGGACAACTGTCGAGCGCCACTACCATGCCCTCCCCATCAGGTGTTGTAGTAGCTCCATACCTGCATATATCGCATGCCATTAGTATCATCAATCACATAAACATAAAGTAGACCAATGGCATAAAATAAAAAAAATGCATTTACCTAGAGGAATGATGCGAAGCCACTCACTATCGTTTCCCGACCTGTCCCTTGGGATAGGTCAGTAATCAGGTGCGCTAGCAGGGTAGCTCCCCATGCATAATGCCCAACTTTGCCTAAGCTCATAAGGATCTCTCGGAAGCGATAGTGGATCACGTCTCCCTTCGATCCTAAGAGCAGCCTCCCCTGCAAAAAGAAAAGAACCTACGGAGGTCCCTGTCTACCCTCTCCCTGTCGCCTGTATCCTGGCAAAATGCAGCATGGGCAGCTGGCTCCATCCTCTCCATGAACTCCTCGGAGGTCTCCCCTACTCCCTGTCGGGCGTCCACGAGTCCCAACGCCTCCACGACTGGTACCCGGGGGACGGTTGATGAGTATCATATTTCATATCATAATTTGCATCACATATATCATCTTCAAGCATTAAAAGAATAAAGTTATGCAATTTAGATAACTAACTCCAATTTCACGAATAAATTGAGTTTGCTTGAAGTTATCTTATTTTAGGAGCCACAATGACTATGTGAGATTTAAACTTGCATAAGGGATAAATTGCATAACCAATTTTGACATTTACAATAAATTTTCACCATTGTAGGAATTAGAGTCCGAAGCCTAGACGCCATTTCTTTGAAGACACATGAATGATTGACCAAAGGCCAGACGCCATTTAAATAACACCTTTTTGGAAAGGCGCTAATTCCAAGAATCAGCGACGTTCTGATTGACGTCAATTTGCCCATCTTTAGCAAGAAGAATTAACATCCAGAGTTTGGACACCATTTAAAATCAGCGCTTGCTTGGAAGGGCGCCATTCCAAGAAATAGCGGCGTAAAGAAAGGCCGCCAATTGAAAGCAATTTATGGAAAAAAGAATTAGCGACCGTTCAAGAAGGCGCCAATTCCATTGTACGAAATAGAAAGAAAAAGATTGAAAATATGGAAATATGAAACAGTGCCCATCTATGAAGATGCCAATTCTTTTGTACGATAAAGCAGAGAAATATTAAAATAGGAAATAAAGAAATAGCGGTTGGGACCGGGATGCCAATTTGATATAGCGCCCGTTTAGAAAGAGGCCATTTTTGGATATAGCGACCACTGTATCGGACGCCATTTAAAGTTAGAAGCCAAGCCGGAATCGGGCAGCCTAAGCAGGGTTATCTTTCCATGATTATCGTCAGAAGGACTCTTTTAAAGCCGGATTCGAAGCCTAAGTGGGAAGAAGCAATCAAAGGGTTCTTGTACACTATAAAAGCCGCCCATGAGCCACCGAACGGGGGATATTAGCCTTTTTCATACCTTTCTGCTGCTCTTTTTATTATGCTACTTTTATAAAAGTTATTCATCTTTTCAAGTTCTTCAATTTCTTCTCCTTCATCTTTAGCTAGTTTTGCTTCATTTTCAAGTTCCCTTCTAGTTTTTACAGTTTAGCTTTTACGATTTTACTGTTCATCTACATTTTCCCTCTATTCTTCTCACGTTTTCTCCCTATTCTGCTCTTCTTCTCCCTCTACGCCTTTTACCAAAGTTCTTCCTCTCTTCAAGCTCTACAACTTATTCTTCCACATCTTCTAATTCTCTCTAGTTTCAAAGTTATTTCAATCTTCAATCACATTCTATTTTTACTATTTTTCCTGTTCACTGTCCTTTCTCCCGTACTTTCTCAATCTCCCTCCTCTTTCTCTATTCACTCTTCAAATAACACACACACACACACATGTTTTTAATCAGTTTTAGGCCTTTTCTTCTTCTTCCATCTTTCCCTTCTCCCTCTTATTTCCTCTAAATTCCCTTTTGGCGGATCTTCTTCTTCGGTGCTCTCAAGGCGGCGTTCATCTCCAAGGCGGGGCGATCTCTTCAAAGGCTCGACGAGGATTGAGCGGCGCTACTCTTCCACTCTCCTGGCTCTCCTTTCTCCCCTTTTTCTTTTACTTTCATGAAAGTTGTAATTTTCATTTTCATAATGTGTAATCTTTCCTTTCTAGTAATAACAAGTTAATTTTTGCAATTGTTCGTCTCTCTCTTTCTCTATACTTCCTCTAAATTTCTCTTCTCAACCCTCTAATATTCTTTAGATTGATTTAATTTCATTCATGCAATCTTAAGTTTTATTTTTCAAACTCACTCAAAACTTGGCTTTTAAAAAAATACAAGGGTTTTCCAACTTGTTTAAAATGAAAATATTCTTCCTCGTGGGATCGACTCGTATTCATCACTCTACTTTAATTTAAAATCTTTTTAGCGAGTGAGTGTTAAATATTTTAAAATTGAGCATGACATTATTTTTCAACGACTAGTGTTTGTGCACATCAACGGTCCTGCTCTCCCTGTCGTCAGTAGAAGTCTCCAGTCCCAGCAACTCCTGGGCGCTCTCACGATAGTCGGGGTAGATGACACCGCTCGCCGCCTCGCCGTCCACTCTTAGTCCGGTGATCCGGACGACGTCCTCCAGGCTAGGCACCATGTGCCCCCACGGCATCAGGAACGTCTGACTATCCAGGTCCCACCTCTCTCGCAGTGCCTAGATAAGTGGCAGATAGAGCTAGAATGGCTCGATCCGAAGGAACACCCTGAATCCCATCTCCTCTAGTCTGGCCCTCTAGAAGTCTGGGAGCCCTCTATATGCGGCCACCACGAGGTACCACGTGATGTGTGTCCTCATCACGCCCTGCACATCACAAAGAAGAGGACAATGCATTAGTAAGAGAGGCAGACAATAATCAACAAAAATGTAGCAATATATCATAATAAAAAAACAAAAAAAAAGAACCAGAAATAAAATAAGAAGAAAACAAAAAAACAAAAAAATGACAACAAAAAAATAACCAAAAAAGTGGCGGGATGAAGAGGCGTCTAAGCGCTAGGACGCCTCTACAGTCATCTACTCACCTGTAAAAAAAAACTATAGGCGTCTAGGTGACATGACGCTCCTAATAAGCGCATCCTCTATTAAGGGCACGTCTATACCCATCTCCTCTCTGCCGCCAAGGGCGTTCCCCGTCCATTGATTTATCCACAAAAAAACAAAAAAAGGGCATCGAGGTGCCATGACGCTTATAATAAAAGCATCCTCTGTTGAGGACGCGTCCATAACCCGTGCCCCCATTACCACAAATGACATTCCCCGACTGTTGATGTATCAAAAAACAAAAAAGAAGAAAGAGAAATAAAATACGCACCGCATCGTGAGCGGCTTGCCCACCCTCCTCCTCACCACCGGGGGGCCTTCTATGGCCAAGAGAGCCTCGGACGGCTCCTCCTCCACCACCTCCGTCGGTTCCTCCCTCATCCCCTCTTCCACCGTCGTTGTTGGTTGCGCTGCCGCCAAACTCCTCCTCTTGCCACCGCCGCTACCTTCGCCACGCTCCATCGAGAGAGAGAAAGGAGAAAATGGGGGTTTTCTCCGCTGATCGCGAAGTAGGAGAAGAGAGGAAGAAGTGAAAAATGGGAGAGGAAGAAGGGCTCGGCAGTTGTGTAGTTTGAATAATGCAGGATTGAGGCATCTTCGAGGCGGGATGCGTATAATGAAGGCATCGGAGCGCTTGGACGCTTCCATAAAAACAACCATTTTGTTTAAAAATATGGAAGCGTCTTTGTTTGTAGACGTGTTACATTTACGCGTCCTTTGCGAAAGATGCGTGTAACAAAAAAAAGAGAAAAAATAAAAAATAAAAATTTTGGGCACCGTCTGGGAAAGAAACTATCGTGTAATAAAACCCATGTATTTTCCATATTTTGATAGAATTAATGCAAAGAAAATTAGAAGAATTGTTGGAAAATCCAAGAGAGCCAGAGGGTGCCCCTCTCTCTCCTCTCCCCTTACAGCAGTGATTGTTGCCCCTTTGTAGGGTGTGAAGCCCTAATCTTGGTGTGACTCCAAGATCTATCACCTCTGCTGGATGTGACTTCCAGCCCCCGCCGCCGCCGCGTCCGTTCGTGCCGCTGTCAAGCCGCCACAACCATCTCTTTACCCTGCTGTCCAGGATTCTAAGATCTAGGATAGAAGATGAAAGAAAAGGTCGGTCCTCCCAATCCGTGATTCTGATGATCTTGAAATTTTAAGAGATCATCCCCCTTCTCGTTAGTCATTCCCACTATAAATTTCGTGTCAATCTGCCACCGTTTGATATTTTTCCCAGTATTTTAGTTCCACCCCTGACATTCTATCAATCAGCAGATCTGTGGGATAGTGTCTTATTCTTCTATTTTTCCCGTCCCCTTAGTCACCTCCACAAATTCCCAAAAAATTCATACGTGATCATCGCATCCCCCCTTCCACCCGTAATTTTCTCAGAGTCTATATCTACCATTCCCCTATCGGTCAAAATTCATTTTCAGGCAGATCATGTTCTGTCCTGACTTTCTGTAATCCGAGCCAGCAGAAATAATTGGGGAACAGTGGTTTTCATTTTCAATTCGTTTACTGGTGGATGTGAAATTAATTTATGTTGTAGCCCTTTGAGTCCTCTGTCCAACGACGCCGTTCTCGCCTCAATTTGACACCGGATCTGGGCGGAATAATTCTTTTCGTGGAGGCGCGTAGATCTGATCCGTGAACAGGCCAGCAGAGGCAGTAGCAAGTTAATTCTTGCAAAATTACTCCAGCATCGATTCAGCCGCCGCCGACTTTGGGGATCGAAGAGGCGTGTTCCAACGGCATCCCAGCCAACCGCCACAGCCAGAAGGTGACCGGAAGCCACTGTCCCAGCAGCCGAATTTGCTTGCTGTCCAACGGGATGAACTGAGTTGCTGAACTGAGTTGGAATAGTGTCGAGTCGGACCAGCAGCCTGTCTTCGGCCCGAAAGCCCTTCCGGCTTGCTGCCCGTCAACCTGAGTTCGCTACTCCCGGGTCGCCATTGTAGCCCTCTACCTCCCTGCGTGGAGTGGGTAATAAACATTCACTGCTGTAATTATTTATTTACTATACACCGGGAGTATGAGTCTTGGTCGGGGTCATCTTCCCCACGCCCGGTAGCGTGGAGGTATTGTTTCCCCTCCCCTCTTTGGCATTTTCTTTCCTCATATATATTCTTATGACGCTGCTAGAGTGATAGGTAATTAGCTCGATACATTTTATCACCGCTGCGAGAGAGAGCGAGACCCGTCCCGTGACCCGATCCGAGTTTGAGAGAGAGTTGACCACCCTAGCTCATTGCCAGTTTCTCAACCGTGCACGTCCGCACGTTTCCCTTGCCAGGGACGAGTCGCGAGTTTGCCGAGAGTCTCCGGTTCGCATTCAAATTGGCGTCGAGTCGCATCCCGTCCCGCATCAAATTGGTATCGGAGCGTAAGGTTGAGTCTAGGGTAGTTTCGTCCAAGGTGTCGCATTACATTCCTATACCCGGTATATCAAAAGGTGTTCCCGGAATGATAGGTTACGCCTATCGGGAAGGTAGCACACTTGTAGGAGTGCGATCTTCAGATCAAACCTCCACCACGTACCAGATATTAGTTGAGTCTAGGTTTGTAGTTGAGTCTAAATTCCAACTTTGCATTGTTGTTTAAGGTCGTGTCTAGTGTCTTGTCACCAAGTGTATACATGGCCATCTGTGGACGCACTTTTCGTTCGTTTATTAAGCTCGTCTTTTCAGGAATGGTTGATTCGTCTATTAAGTGCGTGGGCGTGCCTGTCATAAAGTGACAATTTATTCGGGCTCCGAAGAGCCCATGGTGCGCTCAATCTGACTCGGTCAGACGATTGTGTGGTTCGTGTCGGGACCAAAACCCGCCGCGCCATAAAGGTCACGGCGTCATTTACATCCCCCATACGAGGGAACACCCTTGATTAATCACCGGGATTCAGGGCCTCATGGCCAAGAAATCAATTGCATGGAAGGTCTATTACGAGGTATTGAAATCCTCGCGCGAGGGCGAGAAGAAAACCATTCGCGGTAATGTCGGTCATGTGCTGACCATTTAATATTCGGACAAATGTCCGGCTCAGGAAAAGTGCTATCATCACGGGAAAACCGGAGCATATGTATGCTAGGATATGGCAATTTATTATTCAGAAGAACGGAAAATGTTCGGCTAAACCTCGGTCAGAGCGGTCAGAAACCAGTAAATCTGTTGGCCCAGCGCAAGAGCAAGCTTGATGCGGGACGAAACTGACAAATGGACTAAACCTATGATGAAGACCAAGTGCGGCCAGCACTCACACGAGACAAGGCAAGCCGAGAGATCGACCTCCGTACTATTCCTCCGAAGAGAGGCGTCTCTCAACAAGAAACCCAAGTCCACGGTCGTCCCTATGAGGGAAGCGAGTGGATCAAAGCGGCAAAGGAGCCGACGCGCAACTATAGGAGTCTAGTCCGAGCTCGGTGCTCGACTAGGGCCACGGAATGGGATACTCTCACTCACGATCTCGCGGTGTTGAATGCTAGCTAGGATCCCTACACTCTCACGCGGCATACAAGATCACATACTAGTAAAGCAAAATGCCAAGGGGGGGGAGCGTCGCACGTACCTCCACGCCTAGGCGTGGGGAAGGAACCCCGGCCGAGACCGACAACCCCGATACACACAATGAAAGAATAGGTACAAGCCAGCAATGGTGCCCACTCCTCGCAGGGAGATAACAGGCTACAACAATTCCATTCGGGGCGGCCGATACACGGGCTGACGGGCGGCACTCGGTGAAGGGTTGGCCACGAGGAGGGTCCGAATGACGATCGGCAGAATCGCAGCAACGCGCGACTCGGTGGTAAACGTTCCCACAAATGGATCCGGAGTCTGATTGGGGCGCCGTCAGCGAGGGCGCGTATTTAGGTCGCAGGAGGAAGCCTCGGCCAAAAGGCGTGCTCAGATTCCATCCGTGGAAGCCGTGGCCGCACCTGCAAGTGGGGACAAGGAATCTGCTCCCAGAACTGCGCTGTCGAGCGGGGAAAATGGTAACTCGCTGCTCCGGTAGGCGATCGAGGCCCCGCTTGTGGGAGGACGTCGGGGACGCAGAGCAGCAGGTCCGGACCAAAGAGCTCGGTCAGATCTGGTCGTGGTTGGACGCTGTGAACTTTGGAAGTCGCCGGTTGTCCTGGCACCGGGTGGACTGGGCAGGCCCGCGCGACCTCACGGGAACGGACGCCACGAACAGCTCGGATGTCGGAACGAGACGAGGTTGGCGGCGTTGGAAAGAGGACGACGAGAGGTACAAACCCTGAAGAAATCAGCTCCAAACTCGGAGTTTTCCGTCCTGTGGGATTTTCGCAAGAAGGAGGGTGGATCTGGGCGCGCAGAGAGGGAGGCTCCTGCGCTAGCTCACGAGAAAACTCGCCACGGGTGGTGCCGACCTCGGATCGAGGCGAAACCAAAGCCCACGCGCTGCCGACTCGTAGAAGTATCCACCAAAAAAAGGAGGGGCTCGGATTCGACCCACACCGGATGGGGACGCTGCTGCAACTCGGGGCCGAATCTGGAACACGCGAACTCGAACCGGAGACGAAGTAGAAGGGAGGAAGAACCTCGGCGTCGCACCGAGGGGATGGGGAGTCGCACCCCGGGGTTGCTCCCGTCGCAGGAGCAGAGGAGGAAGAGAGGGTCGCCCTCTCCAAGGGGTGGCTGCGCAAATGGCTGCTCAATCAAAATATTTCATTCATTAATTAATTTCCTCCAAAGAAAATGCTAAGACTATATAGTTGGGGAGGGGAGCTAGGGTTTCTACCACCAAATGGGGAGATGGGGGCGCAAATGGGAGGGGGTAGGGGCGGCCAGCTCTCCTCCCATCAAGGAGGGAATCTCTCCTTCAATCAAGGAGGTTCCTCCAATCAAGGAGGGATCAAAGGAAGGGGCGGCCAAAGGAGGGAGTGGAGAAAGGGAAGGCGGCTGCCAACTCTTCCACTTGGAGGAGGTGAGAGGTGCGCCCAAAACCCTAACCCTAGGGGTTGGGTGCGCAAACCCCAAATGGGCCAAGAGAAGTGGAGCACAAGATGGCCCACTAACCCCTTTGCCCTCTAAATAAGCCTACAAAGCACAAAAGATGTCTAATTGGCCTACAAAGGCCTACAACTAGATAGAAGTGTCCACGCAGGGACTAATCCAAGGCCCAACATGGCCTAAAGCATGAAATAAATGGGGATAACTCTGCTAGTCTGCTAAATGATCGCCGAGCCAAAGGGATGCCGGCGTGCTCCGTGTGCTCCGTCGAGTGAAGCGGCGCGTGTCCTCACCAATTCTCCCCGGGTGGGAAGAACTCGACCCCGTCGAGTAAGGGTCACGGTCGCTCAAGTAACGCTCCAGCAGGTCCGGGTCGATCTGCTCCAGCTCTCCACGTGTGATCCAGGTGTCGTCTGTCGCAGGGTGCCCTCTCCAACGCACTAGAAAGCGCTGGTAGGCTCCGCTCCTGGTCGTGGTCACCTGCTCATCCAGTATGCAATCTATATGCTCGCGTGTCTGTAATGGGGCTGGAGGAGGTGGACGCTCAGATGGTGTAATGCTCTCAACAGGAGGGGTAGGCCCAAAAAGCTCACTGGGAATCACCGCGGGATCCCGATATGCCACCAGATCAGAGACATTGAACGTCGAACTGATCCCATAGTCGTCTGGTAGCTCAATCTCATACGCATTCGACCCTATTCGCTTCAGAACTCGGAAGGGTCCTGCACCGCGGTCCTGGAGTTTCTTCACGGCCCCCGAAGGGAACCGTTCAGGTCTAACCCTGATCATGACGTACTCTCCCACTTGGAACTCACGGGTGCGTCGATGCGCATCAGCTAGATCCTTATAACGTGCGTTGCTGGCCTCGAGGGGGTGATGATGATGTAGACTCCAAACTAGTGGCGTGGACTCATACCGATATGAATGCATGGGTGGCCCAGGGCATCCAAACATAGACCCAGCATGTCTATGACGCCTACATGACTGGACAACACGGGGAGGACCAGGACAACCAAAGTTGTATCTATCATGCATGGGTGTCCTACGTAATGTGGTAGACTCATGGGGACTAAATTGCCCAAACTCACTCATGACATTCCCTATATGAGACAAACCCCTATATGATGGTGGACATGAAGAAACATGGGGAAGAGACATGTGTCCCTGGCCTCCTAAGCTCGGGCATCTGGATGCCGGTAAGGTGAGGTGTTGACTAGAAGGCCTAGGTGGTGTATGATAGTGGACCTCCTCGACAAGGTGGGGAAAAGAATATGGGTCGAGAGGCTCACTAGGGAGGGGATCGAAAGGGTCAAAGAAATGATGACCCCTCCCGACAGGTCCCTTCACTATACTTGCCCATGTGCGACATTCGCCCAGGTGCAGATAATCACCTTCAGGCACTCTCATGTATGGGGCAAGAGGCTCATGAGGAAGGCAAGGAAGGCTAGGTTCCTCCCTCGGGACCGTGAAACCATAAGCGGGGACAAAATCAACCTCCACGGGTATGGGAAATAATAAAAGGACCTCGGATGTGATATGTCCTATGGTGTAGACCGAGGTAATAGACCCCAAAGCAGGGAGTGTAAAGCTATGACTATAGGGTTGGTCAGACCCTAAGGTCAACATATAAGTCAACTCCCATTGATAATCTAAACTCCTAAGGAAGTCCTTCACATTTTCAAGAAAGCAGAAGGACCGAAAAGTGGTGTGAAAGGAGTTAAGGGGTATTATTGGGAGGGCTGGTCCCATGGGTGTATAGCAAGGAATGGAGACATCTAGAAGTGGACCCTCCCTTAGCCAGCTAGCTAAAGACTCTCCAATGACCAGTTCACCCTCGGAAGGTAAGAATGTCTCTATATGAGGGTCTAAGGGTGAAGCCTCTCTCTCGGGAGTGGAAACTGAGTCCTCTATGATGTGGAGGGGCCCCTGGCTCTCAGTCGAGGGTCTCAGGCCGAGAGTGTCGGCCTTAACTTCCAAAGGTTCAGGCACGACTGGGTGCTCCATGGGGTCACTCCCTAACTCCTCGACCCCCGTTAGATACTCCTCAATCAATTCCTGTTCAGCCTCGTAAATCACTGGAACAAAAGGCGGAGTGGATCGCTGGGGTGGTGGCAGGCATGAGCACGGAGGCGGAGCGGACTGTGGGCTAGGGGAAATCGATGATCCCATAGGAGTGCCCATCCTTTCTAGTTTCTCCCTAACGAGTTGCAGGAGTTCTGCGAAGGGGAGATCTCTCAAGTTAGGGGCATTCGGGGAGACTTGCTGGTAATCATGAGATTTAGTCTCGGGCTTAGACTCACAGACAGGTGGCACCTTGCTCCTCCAACTATGATGTGCTCGGTTGGGGGTAAGAGGTGATGGGCGTTGCGGAGGTTGAGCCCTTAGAGTGGCCTTAGACTGATCGAGGGAGATAGGAGGAGTGGTAGTGCTCCTCGGGCTATGGGTCTCTGAGTAGGAGGCGAAGCGTTGGGGAGCGTAGATCCTCCTAAATTCTACCTTCATCTCCTCCCATGAGTGTATGGGCTCTTGCCTCCAACCTGCCCTAAGACCTACTATGTGATCCCACACTTCCCTAGCTTGAGGTGAAAGTTGACCCCTGGCAATGTTGACTCTCTCGGAACCATATATCCAATTCTTCTCAAAGTATTTTCCCATGGTAGCCTCCCACTTTAGATAGGCTCTAGGGCTCGATCCATCAAAGCGAAGGTCCCCATCTACAATGATGTCCAGGAATAGAGGGTCGGTCGGACCCTTGTGGAGGATGTAAGGAGTAGCCATGATGAAGCACCTGAGGACTCTAAATACACATGCACGCCCTAGGACTATGGAAGGGACATGTAGGACAACTAAGGGATGGGACTAGACACAACTCAAAATGGTGAAGGAAACTGGGGAAGAATACGGACTCAAATGCACCTAAAACAGACCTAATGACTTACATGCAACTTAGACAGATCTAATGCTCTAATTTGCACCCTAGACAACCTAAAGACTCAAATGACCTAAGACCCCAATTTGCTAGAACAAACTGGTTCCCTAAGCTCTGATACCAAATTTGATGCGGGACGAAACTGACAAATGGACTAAACCTATGATGAAGACCAAGTGCGGCCAGCACTCACACGAGACAAGGCAAGCCGAGAGATCGACCTCCGTACTATTCCTCCGAAGAGAGACATCTCTCAACAAGAAACCCAAGTCCACGGTCGTCCCTATGAGGGAAGCGAGTGGATCAAAGCGGCAAAGGAGCCGACGCGCAACTATAGGAGTCTAGTCCGAGCTCGGTGCTCGACTAGGGCCACGGAATGGGATACTCTCACTCACGATCTCGCGGTGTTGAATGCTAGCTAGGATCCCTACACTCTCACGCGGCATACAAGATCACATACTAGTAAAGCAAAATGCCAAGGGGGGGAGCGTCGCACGTACCTCCACGCCTAGGTGTGGGGAAGGAACCCCGGCCGAGACCGACAACCCCGATACACACAATGAAAGAATAGGTACAAGCCAGCAATGGTGCCCACTCCTCGCAGGGAGATAACAGGCTACAACAATTCCATTCGGGGCGGCCGATACACGGGCTGACGGGCGGCACTCGGTGAAGGGTTGGCCACGAGGAGGGTCCGAATGACGATCGGCAGAATCGCAGCAACGCGCGACTCGGTGGTAAACGTTCCCACGAATGGATCCGGAGTCTGATTGGGGCGCCGTCAGCGAGGGCGCGTAGTTAGGTCGCAGGAGGAAGCCTCGGCCAAAAGGCGTGCTCAGATTCCGTGGAAGCCGTGGCCGCACCTGCAAGTGGGGACAAGGAATCTGCTCCCAGAACTGCGCTGTCGAGCGGGGAAAATGGTAACTCGCTGCTCCGGTAGGCGATCGAGGCCCCGCTTGTGGGAGGACGTCGGGGACGCAGAGCAGCAGGTCCGGACCAAAGAGCTCGGTCAGATCTGGTCGTGGTTGGACGCTGTGAACTTTGGAAGTCGCCAGTTGTCCTGGCACCGGGTGGACTGGGCAGGCCCGCGCGACCTCACGGGAACGGACGCCACGAACAGCTCGGACGTCGGAACGAGACGAGGTTGGCGGCGTTGGAAAGAGGACGACGAGAGGTACAAACCCTGAAGAAATCAGCTCCAAACTCGGAGTTGTCCGTCCTGTGGGATTTTCGCAAGAAGGAGGGTGGATCTGGGCGCGCAGAGAGGGAGGCTCCTGCGCTAGCTCACGAGAAAACTCGCCACGGGTGGTGCCGACCTCGGATCGAGGCGAAACCAAAGCCCACGCGCTGCCGACTCGTAGAAGTATCCACCAAAAAAAGGAGGGGCTCGGATTCGACCCGCACCGGATGGGGACGCCGCTGCAACTCGGGGCCGAATCTGGAACACGCGAACTCGAACCGGAGACGAAGTAGAAGGGAGGAAGAACCTCGGCGTCGCACCGAGGGGATGGGGAGTCGCACCCCGGGGTTGCTCCCGTCGCAGGAGCAGAGGAGGAAGAGAGGGTCACCCTCTCCAAGGGGTGGCTGCGCAAATGTCTGCTCAATCAAAATATTTCATTCATTAACTAATTTCCTCCAAAGAAAATGCTAAGACTATATAGTTGGGGAGGGGAGCTAGGGTTTCTACCACCAAATGGGGAGATGGGGGCGCAAATGGGAGGGGGTAGGGGCGGCCAGCTCTCCTCCCATCAAGGAGGGAATCTCTCCTTCAATCAAGGAGGTTCCTCCAATCAAGGAGGGATCAAAGGAAGGGGCGGCCAAAGGAGGGAGTGGAGAAAGGGAAGGCGGCTGCCACCTCTTCCACTTGGAGGAGGTGAGAGGTGCGCCCAAAACCCTAACCCTAGGGGTTGGGTGCGCAAACCCTAAATGGGCCAAGAGAAGTGGAGCACAAGATGGCCCACTAACCCCTTTGCCCTCTAAATAAGCCTACAAAGCACAAAAGATGTCTAATTGGCCTACAAAGGCCTACAACTAGATAGAAGTGTCCACGCAGGGACTAATCCAAGGCCCAACATGGCCTAAAACATGAAATAAATGGGGATAACTCTGCTAGTCTGCTAAATGATCGCCGAGCCAAAGGGATGCCGGCGTGCTCCGTGTGCTCCGTCGAGTGAAGCGGCGCGTGTCCTCACCAAAGCTGCGACCATACTGCGGTGGGCCCCCCACGGTCGAAACAAGACTTGCATGAGCGTCATTAATATTTCCGGTGCCAAGGGGCAACGAGGGAATATCCCTTGAATCGGCTGAAAAGCCCTATGTCTAGGGAAGCGCACGTTCGAAACATGTCGGTCATTCGGGATACCGTTTAATATTCAGACGGGAGTCCGGCTTGAGAATATTGTAATCGTCGTGGGAGGACCTAGAACATATGCATGCCGGGATACGGCAAGTTTATTATTCTGGGACACCTAAAACATTCGGTTAAATCTCGGTTAATGTAGCAGGAAACCGATAAATCTATTGGCCCGGTGCGAGATCGAGTCAAGACCATATCGGGGGAGCCTCCCGTGGTCCGAACGAGGCTTGCGCGGGCATCATTAATATTTTCGGTGCCGGAGGGCAACGGGGGAGAGTCCCAGGACTAGACTCCAAAATCGAAAATGTGTTCGAAGGGAGCAGGCTGTAGATCGAGGATATGAGCCGAACGACGACCACGATCGGGACGGACCCGAGGTCTAAGCGTGGCCCACGGAGGTCTTATTGATATTCCCATGGAAGGGGTCTAGGGGTGGCGAGGACCGTCTCGTTCTATTCCGATTTTGTCGGTCACTCACGGACCTTTTCATGTTCAGGCAAGGGCCCATATTGAAAGTACGACGTGGATGGAAACGATCCCGTACAAAAGTTTACGGCAGTTTCAATGAAAGAACGGGAACGAATCCCATTAGAATGAATCCGATTTAATAGGCTATCGGCCCGGAGCAATGCCGGCTCACGACCATGTTGGGGAGGGAGCCGTCGGCCATATTGGTTGCTCACGGGTCTTTTCATGTTCAGACACAGGTCCGTCATAGAAACGCGGCGAAAACCGAGGTGAACCCGTTCATATGTCTGCCGAGCGTGCGGAAATTTTAGTAGTGGCTCGGAAAGGATCCGGCCTGAGAAACGAGTCCGGTTTAATCGGAATGTCAGCACGACGTGAGGTCGGGCCATGGCCATTTCGAGATAATTCCCAAGACTCAGGCGCAACCTGGAAGGGCGACATTGTTGTTCTTTCAGCACCGGATCACGAGAGAGACGGGGCTGCAGAGTGGATTTTACCATTTTTTTATCTGGGTTTTAAATTATGTGCATATATATGTTTTATTGCTTATTTCCCTTTTATGTATTTATTCTGGATGATCTCTCCATTTTGTTTATTATTATTACTATTATACCTTCCTATTATTATTATTATTATTATTATTATTTCACATTTTTTGTTTATTTCTCATATATATATATTCAGGTTTATTTGTTTATCATAATTTTTATTAATTTATTATCATTATCATTATCATGACATATTTATATATATTTATTTATATTTATTTTGGAAGGAAAAGTGGGCCGTTGGGGGCAAAAAGGGGTGTACCGGTGAAGGCAGGGAGAGCGTGCCGCTGAAGGGCTAAAATGGTGTACCGCAGAAGGGCTGAGGGAGTGTGCCGCTAAAGGGCTAAAAGGGTGTACCGCTGAAGGGCTGAGGAGTGTGCCGCTGAAGGGCCAAAAGGGTGTACCGCTAAAGGGCTGAGGGAGTGTGCCGCTGAAGGGCTAATAGGGTGTACCGCTGAAGGGCTAAAAGGGTGTACCGCTGAAGGGCTAGGAGTGTGCCGCTGAAGGGCTAAAAGGGTGTACTACTGAAGGGCTTGGTTGGAAAATATCGATGAGGGCCCACTCTCCCTCTAGTTCTTTTAAGGCTTTTCTTTTCTTCTTTTCTGATTTTTATTAAGTTTGCATGGGTTTCTCATTTTCTTCTCTTGATCAATTTCCATTCTTTCTCCCATGAGGACGAATGTTCAAGTTGTTTAGTTGTCCTTCGATTTGGCTCTCTTTATGTTGATTACGATTCCCTTGCCTTGGTGAACGCGTTTCACCATTGTTCTTTTTGTTTGCTTGTTGCCTTCTTTTAGTCCTTTTTAAGGTGTGGTTGTTCCATTTGTTTGTTGCTTCCTTTTGTCTTTTAATATGTTATCGTTTCTAATAAAAATTCGGCAGCATCTCCCCTTGACCCGAGCGTAAGGGAGATACAGGGAACGCGCCCACATGGAGGGGCGGAACCCGACAACTGGAGGTGGGCGCCTGTGAGCGGCAACACCTTTATAAATCTCGGAAAACTTGGAGGGAACGGCGAGTGGAAGACTACTCTAGGACTGGCTGGGGGGGATGCACTGGGAAAGTAGGAAGGGCAAGTGTGCCGGGCAAGGGAGGCACGAGAGGGCGTGCCGGCGAAGGGCCTAGCCGAGGTGTGCCGGCGAAGACCCATGGGGTGTGTCGGCAAAGGGCTTGGCCGGGGCGTACCGGGGAAGGCCCGTAGGGGCGTGCCGGTGAAGGGTTCAAAGAAGGGTGCACCGACGAGGGGCTTAGCCAGGGCGTACCGCTGGGAGCTGGGGAGGCTGCACTGCGGTAGGGGTGCACCGGTGGGTGGCTGAGCAAGGGGATGAAGGCTGAGAGTTGGCCAGGTGGCCTAGAGTTGGAGAAGGGAGGAAGGCCAAGGATGGTGTTGGGCTCGGGTATGCTAAGAAGAAGAAAAGAGCAATGACGAGGGGGACGATAGCCCACGCCAAGGATCAAACGATCGGGAGGCGGAGGGGGGAAGCGTGCAAACACGTGCACGGATTCAAACCAACGGAGATGGTAAGAAGAAAGAACTCAAAAGAGCGATTTTATTCATAGCCGACAAAGGCCGCAACCGGCCACATACACCTCACAACGCTGTAACATGAGGCACAACGGAGGAGAAGGAAAAAAAAGCAAAGGGGGGAAAGGAAAGGGATGAGCTGGGGTCGAGCAGGGGCGACGGCTCGCTGCTCTTCCCCTTCCCCTCTAGTACATGCTTTCTCTCTCTCTTTCTCAGCTCTCTCCCTTTTGGTGATTGTCGGGGCTTCACGGCGGAGCTCCCTCTTCGCACAGACGGCAGCGGTGGGTGGAGCGACCGGAGGGTAGACGACTCCCTCTTCTTCTTCTTTCCCTTCCTCTCTTCTTCTCTTCTTCTCTTCTCTTCTTCTCTTCTGCGTGTATCTGTCTGTGTCTGTATGCCTCTCCCCTCCCCTATGTTCCCTTTTTTTTGGCCGAAGAAGGCGGCGTTTTATACCCCAGCGGCGGGAGCGTTCGGGCGTGAACGACGGTGGCGGGAGGTGACGGGCATTGAATGGGGTTTGACCTCCCCCTCCTTGGTGGCAGAGGGGTAGCATGCGTGGCTCAGCCTCCGATCGACACCTCGGACAGCTCACTGCGCGCCAAGGCTCTATCGGGCATGGGCATCACGTCGTCCTGTCGGAGCATGCCGCTGAAGAGCCTGGACAGCGTGCCGCTGGCAGGCACAACAAGTGTGCCGCTGAGAGGGCCAAATGGTGTGTCGCCGGAAGACATGGCAAGCGTGCCACTGAAGATCCCAAAGGGTGTGTCACTGGAAGACATGGCAAGCGTGCCGCTGAAGAGCCCAAAGGGCGTGTTGCTGAACGGCGAGGAGGGCGTGTCGCTGAAGGGCTGCAGGGGGCGTGCCGCTGAAGGTCATGAGGGCGTGCCATTGAACGGCTGCCAGGGCGTGCCGCTGAAGGCCAGGAGGGCGTGCCGTTGAACGGCTGCCAGGGCGTGCCGCTGAAGTGCTCAAGGGCTATACCGCTGGAGGGGCAAATGGGCATGCCGCTGAAGGCCAAGAGGGCGTGTGCCTCTGGGGCTCCTTGGGGGGCGTGCCGTTGGGGCTCCCCAGGGGGCGTGCCGCTGGAGACACCCTGGGGGTGTGCCGCTGGGGCTCCCCAGGGGGCGTGTCGCTGGAGGCACCCTGGGGGTGTGCCGCTGGGGCTCCCCAGGGGGTGTGCCGCTGGAGACACCCTGGGGGTGTGCCGCTGAAGGCCAAGGGCGTTCCGCTGAGAGGGGCCAGTGGCGTGCCGCTGAAGGGCCTTGGGCATGCCGTTGAATGGCTAAATGGGCAGTTTTGAGCCCATTGTGAGCACGAGTTGTGGCCCGTTTGATTTTCTTTGAGGCCCATGGATTGTGGGGCTCTTGGTGTTTGATTTCTCTTCACTGTCGTGACTCCGGAGACGGCTTCACGGCAGTGTGCATATTTGGGGAGTCTAGGTGACTAGTCTCTCCGGGGTTTCTTCACTCGGTGCCGTTGTTGATGCTGGGCCGAGCAGGATATCTGTGCGTGTAATTTTTGGTGTTCACAAATGCCCCCCACCCATTGGTATCGCATGCGAAGGATGAGCCGGGCGGTGCCCGCGGGTGTACTGGTCTCTTTTTCTCTTCGTCGATGCTGACGGGGTGTCGGGAGCTGACATGGTTTGTTTGTCTCTTCTTCTCTTCGTCAGTGCCGACAGGGTGTCGGGAACTGACATGATTTGTCTGTCTCTTCTTCTCTTCATCAGTGCCGACAGGGTGTCAGGAGTTGACATGGTTTGTCTGTCTCTTCTTCTCTTCGTCAGTGCCGACAGGGTGTCGGGAGCTAACATGGTTTGTTTGTCTCTTCTTCTTTTCATCAGTGTCGACCGGAGATGGAGAATGATGTGGTATGTTGGTCTCTTCTTTTCTTCGTTAGTGCCGATAGGTTGCCGGGCGCTGACGTGGTATGTTGGTCTCTTCTTCTCTTTGTCAGTGCCGACGGGGTGTCGGGGACTGACATGACATGTTGGTCTCTTTGTCTCTTCATCAGTGCCGGTGGGGTGCCGGGAACTGAAGCAGTATGTTGGTCTCTTCATCAGTGCCGACGGGGTGTTGGGAACTGAAGCAGCATATTGGTCTCTTCATCAGTGCCGACGGGATGCCGAGAACTGAAGCAGCATGTTTGTCTCTTCATCAGTGCCGATGGGGTGTCGGGAACTGAAGCAGCATATTGGTCTCTTCATCAGTGCCGACGGGGTGTCAGGAACTGAAGCAGCATATTGGTCTCTTCATCAGTGCCGATGGGATGCCGGGAACTGAAGCAGTATGTTGGTCTCTTTATCTCTTCGTCAGTGCCGACGGGGCGTCGAGAGCTGACATGCTCTGTTGGTCTCTTTGTCTCTTCGTCAGCGCCGACAGGGTGCCGGGAGCTGACATGATGTGTTGGTCTCTTTGTCTCTTCGTCAGCGCCGACAGGGTGCCGGGAGCTGACATGGTTTGTTGGTCTCTTTGTCTCTTCGTCAGCACCGACAAGGTGCCCGGAGCTGACATGGTTTGTTGGTCTCTTTGTCTCTTCATCAGTGCCGACGGGGTACCAGGAACTGACGTCCTTTGTTCGTTTCTTCTTCTCTTATTTTTCTTCTCTTCACTTTTCTCCTCTTCTATATTCCCTTGCACGTAAACATGGGGTGAGAATTTATTTAGTGTCCTCAAATCAGGGAAGCGGGCTGCGAAAGCTGAAATTTGGGGAGCAGGCTGCCAGAGCCAGACTTGGGAAAGCGGGCCATGGGGGCCGAGGTAAGCAGGCAGCAAGAGCCAAAGTTGGGAAGCAGGCTATAAGAGCCAAAGGGAAGCAGGCCAGAAGAGCCAAAGTCGGGAAGCGGGCCGCGGAGGCCGAATTGGGGGAGCAGCTTATAAAGCCAAGGATATTGGGAAGCGGGCTGCAAGAGTCGAAATTATGGGAAGTGAGCCGCGAAGGCCGAATTTTGGGAAGCAGGCTATGAGAGCCGAATTCCGGGAAGCAGGCTGCAAGAGCCAAAGATGTTGGGAAGCGGGCTGCAAGAGCTGAAATTATGGGAAGCGGGCCGTGAAGGCCGAATTCTGGGAAGCAGGCTATAAGAGTCGAATTCCGGGAAGCAGGCTGCAAGAGCCAAAGATATTGGGAAGCGGGATGCAAGAGCCGAAATTATTGGAAGCGGGCCGTGAAGACCGAATCGGGGAAGCGGATTACAGAAGCCGGAGTTGGGAGATTAACGAGCCGCAAGGGCAAGAGGTAGGCCATGGGGGGCCAAGATTGGGCTCTACGAGCTAGAGTTGGGAAAATAGGCTGCGATAGCCGAAATTGATTTTAATGTATACACATATTATTTTTATTTATTTATTTATTTTGTTATTATTTTTTATTCAAGCATGCAGGCATTCATTAGCTGACATAACATAAATATACATATGTGATAGCTCCCTCTATAGGGGATGGGATAGGGACATCGCCCATAATTCGCAGACACGGTGCGGGTCATGAGGCACAATTGAGGGGTGGTGCACCCGTCAAGAGGATATCGCACGTCTTGCATGCATAGCCTTAATTCATGCATTTCACCCGAGGCAATTCTCTGTGGCGTGGCGGTACAAATGTGTGAACAAAGAGCCCTAACCATAGGGATATGCAGGTTTTCCTGGTGACACTCGAGGATCACTCTAGCGCCTACACATTAGTTCCAGGCTTTCAACTTTCGGTAGCTTCACACAGTCCCCACTTGTTTATTTTGGTAGCGAATTTCACCGTTCGGCGCGAGTCTCCTCATGTGTCTCAATGGGGATTCCCGGCGACTAAGATTCGTCCTTATTGTGATTCGCTTCACCATTTCACGCGAGTTTCCTCATTTGTTTCAGTGGGGATTCCCGGCTACTCGGATCTACGTTTCTCTCTCTCTTCTTTTTTTTCTCCTTTTTTTACAGTGGGGGTAGGCAGCTTTTTCCTCACGATTACCTTTCCCGGGAGTGCAGGAATTCAAGTCTCCGTAGAGTGCTAAGAAGAAATTCGAGCAATCCCTATGGTTGAAAGCTATTGAACACATTAAGTGCTGAGTGTAGGGGCGTTGTCTCAGGTTTATTTTGTGAGTTGGGCTTAGTAATTCAGCCATGACTCTTCCCCTTGACGTGTGCACCCGCCATAATTGGGTTCTCTTCGAGCGCGTGCCGTGTCGCACGTGCGTCCGGAATCGGGGCATCGTTATTTAGCAAGGATACAAGGTCCTAGAAAATTCCAAGGAGGTGTATTATTCTATATTAAGCAAACATGCAAGCAGGGTGGCCAAGCAATTCTCTCTTCTTCTCTTCTTTTTTTTTCTTTTTTTTTTGCGTAAGAATGTATTGTCGTTGCGTATATGTGTAGTGATAATAAAAATGTTAGGGAAGCAGACCATGAAAGGCCAAAAAGAGATTAGGGAAGCGGGCTATAGAAACCAAGGGATATTAGGGGAGCGGGCCATAAGGGCCAAAAAATGTCGGGAAGTAGGCCAGAAAAGCCAAGGGGCATTAGGGAAGCGGGCCGTAAAAGTCGGGAGATGCTGGGAAGCGGGCTACAAAGGCCAAAGGTTGGGAGAGAAGGCATCGAGAGCCAAAATCGGGAAGCAGGCCATGACGGCCAAAGGGAAGCAGGCTGCAAGAGCCAAAGTTGGGAAGCAAGCTGCAAGAGCCGAAATTAAGGAAAGCAGGCTACGAGAGCCAAAGATCGAGGAAGCAGGCTACGAGAGCCAAAATCGGGGAAGCAGGTTATGGGAGCCAAAATCGGGAAGCAGGCCGCGAAGGCCAAAGGGGAGTGGGCTATAGAAGCCAGAATGTCGGGGAAGCGGGCTACAAGCTGAAGTTGAGAAGCGGGCTGTAAAGAGCAGAAGTTGGGAAGCGGGCTGCGAAGAGCCGAAGTTGGAAAGCGGGCTGCAAAGAGCCGAAGTTGGAAAGCAGGCTACAAAGCGCCAAAGTTGGGAAGCAGGGTACAAGAGCCAAAATTGGGGAGAAGGCTATAAAAGCCAAGGGTAAGCAGGCTACAAGAGCCAAAGTATGAGCAGCGGGCTGTAAAAGCTGAAGTTATGGGGAAGCGGGCTACGTGAGTCAAAATTGGGAAAGCGGGCTGCAGGAACCGAGATTCTGAGCGGCAGGCTGCAAGGGCAAAGATTTGGGAAGTAGACTATGAAAGCCGAGATTGAGAAGCAGGCTACAAGAGCCAGAGTTGGGAAAGCGGGCTGCAAGAGCCGAAGATATTGGGAAGCGGGCTACGAGAGCCAAAATTATAGGAAGCGGGCCGTGGAAGGCCGAGATTGGGAAGCAGGCTACAAGAGCCAGAGTTGGGTAAGCGGGCCGCAAGAGCCGAAATTAAAAGAGCAGGCTACCGGAGCCAAAGTATGGGAAGCGGGCTGCGAGAGCCGAAATTATAGGAAGCGGGCCGTGGAAGGCCGAGATTAGGAAGCAGGCTACAAGAGCCAGAGTTGGGTAAGCGGGCCGCAAGAGCCGAAATTGAAAGAGTAGGCTACAGAAGCCAAAGTATGGGAAGTGGGCTGCGAGAGTCGAAATTGGGTAGTAGGCTGCAAGAGCCAAAGTAGGGAGAAGCGGGCTGCAAGAGCCGAAGATATTGGGAAGCGGGCTACGAGAGTCGAAATTGGGTATCAGGCTGCAAGAGCCACAGTAGGGGAAAGCGGGCTGCAAGAGCCGAAGATATTGGGAAGTAGGCTAAAAAGTCAAGGGATATTGGGAGCAGGCTGACAAGCCGAGGGATGTTAGAAGTAGGCTATAAAGCCGAAAGATATCAGAGAGCACGGTGGGACGGGTGGATTAATCCTGATAGTGGGCCTTGGCCGGAATGACTGAGCCGAAGGGTGTCGAGTAGCAGGATACGAGAACCGAAGAGAAGGGTCCTCTTTTGTTCCCTGGCCGGGGAAGGGTCCGAACCAAAGTGAAATGTCTCTTTTCTTTCCTTTTTTTTTGGTGGCCCAAAGGCCGAAGGTGAATGACCACGTCTGCCTTAAAGCTCACTTCTCCTTCTTCTCTTCTTCTTTTATGTGAGGAAGCGGATTCGAAGATCCCGTCTGCCTCGCGATCCTCTTTCTTTTCTTCGCTTCTTCTTCTTTCTCTTCCTTTTTTTTTATTGTGAAGAGGCGGGTGCAAAGACCACGTCTGCCTCGTGACTGTTCTGTTTTTTTTTCCTTCTTTTGTGTGGAGAGGCGGGTGCAGAGACCACATCTTCCTAGCTCGTGACTTTTTCTTTTTTTTCTTCTCTTCTTCTTTTGTGTAAGGAGGCGGGTGCAAAGGCCGCGTCTGTCTCATGACTCTTTTTTTTTTTTTTGTGGAGAGGCAGGTGCAAAGATCATGTTTACCTCGTGATCATTTCTTTCTTTTCTTCTCTTCTTCTTTTATGGAGAGGCATATGCAAGGACCATGTTTACCTCGTGATCATTTCTTTCTTTTCTTCTCTTCTTCTTTTATGGAGAGGTAGATGCAAGGACCATGTTTGCCTCGTGATCACTTCTTTCTTTTCTTCTCTTCTTATTTTATGGAGAGGCAGGTACAAGGACCATGTTCGCCTCATGTCTTTTTTTCTCTTCTCTTCTTCTTTTGTAGAGAGGCAAGTGCCGAGACCATGTTCGCCTCGTGACTCTTTCTCTTTTTTTCTTTTGTGTGGAGAGGCGGGTGCAAAGACCGCGTCTGCCTCGGGACTCTTTCTTTCTTTTCTTCTCTTCTTCTTTTGTGTGAAGAGGCGGGTTCAAGGACCATGTTCGCCTCGTGACTGTTCTTTCTCTTCTTCTTTTTATAGAGAGGCAGGTTCAAGGACCATGTTTGCCTCATGTGTCTTTTCTTCCTTTTCTTCTCTTCTTTTGTGTGATGAGGCGGGCTCGAAGACCACGTCTGCCCCATGTCTCTTTTCTTTCTTTTCTTCTCTTTTTTTGTGGAGAGGCGGGCTCGAAGACCACGTCTACCTCGTGTGTCCTTTTTTTTTGTGGAGAGGCAGGAGCAAAGACCATATTCGCCTCATGACTGCTCTTTCTTTTTGTTGTGGAGAGGCAGGTGCAAAGACCATGTTCGCCTCATGACTGCTCTTTCTTTTCTTCTTTCCTTTTGTGTGATGAGGCGGGCTCGAAGACCACGTCTGCCTCATGTGTCTTCTTTTCCTTTTCTTCTCTTCTTTTGTGTGATGAGACGGGCTCGAGGACCACGTCTACCTCATGTCTCTCTTTTTTTTTCTTCTTCTTTTGTGGGGAGGCAGGTGCAAGGACCATATTTGCCTCATGTCTCTTTTTTTTTCTTTTTATGTGATGAGGCAGGCTCGAGGACCACTGATGCCTCATGTCTCTTCTTTCTTTATTCTGCTCTTCTCTTCTCATTGATGCTTTCGCGCTGGAGTGTATTTCTCTTAATGTGCCCCCGGGTTGGGGTGTAGCTTCATTTGGTGTGCATCCCCCCCTGAGGGGTGTGTTTTGCCTCTTTGCTTCTGTGCCCCCAGGCGGGGTGTATTTTTTGGCTTCTATGTCCCCAGACCAGGGTGTGTTTGTTACTTTTTTTTTATGCCCCCGAGGCAGGGTGTAGTTCTCTTCAAATGCCCCCATGGTGGGGTATGTTTCTTCTTCAAATAACCCTAAGTCAGGGTGGACTTCTCTTCATATGCCCCTGAGCCGAGGCGTGTTCTTTATAGCTTCTAGGCCCTCGATGCGAGGTATGTTTCTTCTTCATATGCCCCTAAGCTGGGTGGATTCTTTTTTCTTCTTTTGCTCCCAAGGTAGGATGTAGCTTCTTCAAATGCCCCCCAAGTCGGGGTATACTCTTCACGGCTTCTATGCCCCCAGGCGGGGTATGTTTTTTCTTCATATGCCCCTGGTACGGGGCGTGTCTTTTGTTTCCTATACCCCCCATGGCGGGGTCGAATTCTGCTCTCTTTCTTCCCCTGAAGGCGGAGGAGTGCTTCTCTTCATTTGTCCCCGGCACGAGGGTGCATCTTTTACTTTTTATGCCCCCTTGAGGCAGGGGTGTATCTCTTTACAGCTTCGGTGCCCCCGAGGCGGGGTGTGTTGTTTCTTCAAATGCCGCTTGGGCGGGGTAGATCTTTCTTCTTATGCTCCCAGATCGGGATGTATGTCTCTTCGCTTCTGTGCCCCGAGTCGGGGTAGATGCTTCTGCTTCTTATGCGCCAAGGGCGGAGTGTATCTCTTTTTTTTGTGCCCCCAGAGTGAGGTAGATGCTCTACATGTGTCCCCGAGTAGGGGTGTAGCTTTGTCTCCCATGGAGGGGGTGTGTTGTTTCTTCAAAATCCCCCAGACCAGGGTGTATTCTTCTCTTTCTTATACTCCCGAGGCGAGAGGGGTTCTCTGCATGTGCCACCGTGGCGGGATGTGCTTCTTTCTTCAAGTGTCCCCAGGGCGGGGGGTATGTTTTTCTTCATGTGTTCCAGGATCGGGATGTATGTCGTCTCTTTACGGCTTCTGTGCCCCCGAAGCAGGGTATGTGCTACTGCTTCTTATGCGCCGAGGGTGGGGTGTATCTCTTTTTTGTGCCCCTAGAGCTGGGTAAATGCTCTGCATGTGTCCCCAGGTCAGGGTGTATTCTTTTGCTTCTTATGACCCCGTGGCGGAGTGTGTTTCTTATTCTTCTTATGCCCCCAGGCCGGGGTGTATCCTCTTCGATGCCCCCGGCACGGGGTGTATCTTTTGCTTCTTATGCCCCCCCCCCGAGGCGGGGGTGTATGTATTTTTAAATGCCCCTAAGCCGGGGTGTATTCTTTGTCTCATATGCGCCCCCCGAATCGGGGTGTTGCTTCTTGTGCCCCCATGGCGGGTTGGAATTCTTGCTTCCTGTGCCCCCCGAGATGGAGTGAATTTCTCTTCAGTTGCCCCTGAGTCGGAGTTGATTCTTCTGCCTCTTATGTCCCAGGGTGGGGTACACTTCTCTTCATATGCCCCTAAGCCAGGGTGCAACTCTGCTTCTTCTCATGACCCCAGGCCGGGGCAGCCTCTTCCTCTTATGCTTATGTGCCCCTGAGCGGGGTGCATTCCTTTCTTCATGCGCCCCTAAGCCGGGGAATGTTGTTTGTCTTGCTTCAAATGCCCCCAAAGGGGGGGTGTATGTTGCTTCATGGACCCTGAGGTCGGGATGTATTCCTTCTTCAGATGCCCCTAAGCCGGGGCGGACTCTTTTCTTCTTATGCTCCCAAGGCGGGATGCAGCTTCTTCACATGTCCCTAAGCCAGAGCGCATTCTTTAAGGCTTCTATGCTCCTAGGCATGGTATGTTTCTTCTTCAAACACCCCTAAGCTGGGGTGGACTTCTCTTCATGTGCCCCTGAGTCGGGGTGTGTTCTTCTCTTTCTCGTGCTCCCGAGACGGGATGTCACTTCTTCAGATGCCCCTAAGCCGGGGCGTACTCTTCATGGCTTCTATGCCCCCTGGCGGGGTATGTTTCTTCTTCAAATACCCCTAGACCGGGGCGTATTCTTCTCTTTCTTGTGCTCCCGAGACAGGATGTAACTTCTTCAGATGCCCCTAAGCCGGGGCGTACTCTTCATGGCTTCTATGCCCCCTGGCGGGGTATGTTTCTTCTTCAAATACCCCAAGACCGGGGCGTATTGTTCTCTTTCTTGTGCTCCCGAGACGGGATGTAACTTCTTCAGATGCCCCTAAGTCGGGGCGTACTCTTCATGGCTTCTATGCCCCCCTGGTGGGGTATGTTTCTTCTTCAAATACCCCTAGACCGGGGCGTATTCATCTCTTTCTTATGCTCCCGAGATGGGATGTAACTTCTTTAGATGCCCCTAAGCCGAGACGTACTCTTCATGGCTTCTATGCCCCCTAGCGGGGTATGTTTCTTCTTCAAATACCCCTAGACCGGGGCGTATTCTTCTCTTTCTTGTGCTCCCGAGATGGGATGTAACTTCTTCAGATGCCCCTAAGCCGAGGCGCAACTCTGTTTCTTCTCATACTCCCAAGTCGGGGTGAATTCTTCTGCTTCTTATGCCCCCAGATCGGGGTGTGTGTTTCTTTTTCAAACACCCCTAGAACAGGGGTGTATTCTCTTATGGCTTCTATGTCTCGGACGGGACATGTTTTGCTTCTTGTGCCCCTAAGCCGGGGTAGACTTTTCTTCGAGTGTCCCTGAGTCGGGCTGTAGCTTTGTTGTCTGTTGTGCCCCCGGACGGGGTAGAATCTCTTCACGTGCCCCCAGGAGCGGGGTGTATATCCTCTTTTTTTTTTGCCTCCTATGCCCCCATGGTGGGGTATATCTCTTCTTCTTATCCCCCATGGCGGGGTATGTGCATGCTCTCTTCGAGAGTGGCGGCCGTGCTTGGCCTCATTGCTATAAAGCATTCCCCACAGCGGGCAGCCATTCATCAAGCTACAATTGTGGCTTGCTGGGTCCTTTGACAACCACTCGAGGGGCCGTTTTGTGCAGATAGAGGCAGCAGGAAGGAGGGACGGGCCGGGTCATTACACCACGGACTCGGAGCCTCCTAGAGTCAGGCGGGACGCCGGGTTTCTTCTTGCTCTTTTGGTTGGCGATACTGGCCGACTTTTCTTCTTTTCTTCTTTCTTTCTTTCTTCTCTTTTTTTTTCTTTTTTTTTCTCTCTTTTTTTTTTGTCCCTTCTCCTCTTCTCTTCTTTTTTGTATGATCGACCAGGGTGGAGGTGCAGGAGAGCGCTCACCCCCTCAGGGAGGGGATGAGTGGTTTGCTCCACCGCATAAACCCCACAATGGTAACCTTTATTTAGCACGGGTCTCGACGGACGTGGCCATACAACCCTTTCTCGCCGGCTCTTTCTCTTCCTTTTTTTTTTGCTTCTTTATTTTCTCTTTTTTTTTCTTCTTTTCTTCTCTTCTTCTCTTCTTATTTTCTCCTTTTCTTCTTTTCTTCTTTTCTTCTTTTCTTCTCTTTCTTCTTGAGGGAAACAGGGGGGCTTGATTTCCCCTCCCTTCTCTTCTCTTTCTCTTCTTTTCTTTATCACAGCCCCCATGATTCCTGGAAGCTATAGGTGCCTCGGAGTAGCATCGTCGAGGCAACAAAGATAATTTCACCTAGTCCGGCTTTTCTCCCCATAGGGCAGGCGAAGACAACACTTGCAATTCATCAAAGAAGGCAAACATTGTTTATTAGGGGGCCATGAGGCCTTGAATCCCGGCGAAGAGATGAAGGGTGGTTTGGTCCCACCGGGCGTGCCAGACTTGTGGACGCACTTTTCGTTCGTTTATTAAGCTCATCTTTTCGGGAATGGTTGATTCATCTATTAAGTGTGTGGGCGTGTCAGTCACAAAGTGACAATTTATTCGGGCTCCGAAGAGCCTATGGTGCGCTCGATCTGACTCGGTCAGACGATTGTGTGGTTCGTGTCGGGACCAAAACCCGCCGCGCCATAAAGGTCACGGCGTCATTTATATCCCCCATACGAGGGAACACCCTTGATTAATCGCCGGGATTCAGGGCCTCATGGCCAAGAAATCAATTGCATGGAAGGTCTATTACGAGGTATTAAAATCCTCGCGCGAGGGCGAGAAGAAAACCATTCGCGGTCATGTCGGTCATGTGCTGACCATTTAATATTCGGATGAATGTCCGGCTCGGGAAAAGTGCTATCATTAAGGGAAAATCGGAGCATATGTATGCCAGGATATGGCAATTTATTATTCAGAAGAACGGAAAACGTTCGGCTAAACCTCGGTCAGAGCGATCAGAAACCAGTAAATCTGTCGGCCCGGTGCAATAGCAAGCTGCGACCATACTGCGGTGGGCCCCCCGCGGTCGAAACAAGACTTGCATGAGCGTCATTAATATTTTCGGTGCCAAGGGGCAACGAGGGAATATCCCTTGAATCGGCTGAAAAGTCCTGTGTCTAGGGAAGCGGACGTTCGAAACGTGTCGGTCATTCGGGAGACCGTTTAATATTCAGACGGGAGTCCGTCTTGAGAATATTGTAATCGTCGCGGGAGGACCTGGAACATATGCATGCCGGGATACGGCAAGTTTATTATTCTGGGACACCGAAAACATTCGGTTAAATCTCGGTTAATGTAACAGGAAACCGGTAAATCTATTGGCCCGGTGCGAGATCGAGTCAAGACCATATCGGGGGCGCCTCCCATGGTCCGAACGAGGCTTGCGCGGGCATCATTAATATTTCCGGTGCCGGAGGTCAACGGGGGAGAGTCCCAGGACTAGACTCCAAAACCGAAAATGTGTTCGAAGGGAGCGGGCTGTAGACCGAGGATATGAGCCGAACGGCGACCACGATCGGGACGGACCCGAGGTCTAAGCGTGGCCCACGGAGGTCTTATTGATATTCCCATGGAAGGGGTCCAGGGGTGGCGAGGACCGTCTCGTTCTATTCCGATTTTGTCGGTCACTCACGGACCTTTTCATGTTCGGGCAAGGGCCCATATTGAAAGTACGACGTGGATGGAAACGATCCCGTACAAATGTATGTCGAGTTTACGGCAGTTTCAATGAAAGAACGGGAACGAATCCCATTAGAATGAATCTGATTTAACGGGCTATCGGCCCGGAGCAATGCCGGCTCACGACCATGTTGGGGAGGGAGCCGTTGGCCATATTGGTTGCTCACGGGTCTTTTCATGTTCAAACACAGGTCCGTAATAGAAACGCGGCGAAAACCGAGGTGAACCCGTTCAAATGTCTGCCGAGCGTGCGGCAATTTTAGTAGTGGCTCGGAAAGGATCCGGCCTGAGAAACGAGTCCGGTTTAATCGGAATGTCAGCCCGTGGCAAGGTCGGGCCATGGCCATTTCGAGATAATTCCCAAGACTCAGGCCCAACCTGGAAGGGCAGCATTGTTGTTCCTTCAGCACCGGATCACGAGAGAGACAGGGCTGCAGAGTGGATTTTACCATTTTTTTATCTGGGTTTTAAATTATGTGCATATATATATATTCTTGCTTATTTCCCTTTTATGTATTTATTCTGGATGATCTCTCCATTTTGTTTATTATTATTACTATTATATCTTCCTATTATTATTATTATTATTATTATTATTTCACATTTTTTTTGTTTATTTCTCATATGTATATATTCAGGTTTATTTGTTTATCGTGATTTTTATTAATTTATTATCATTATCATTATCATGACATATTTATATATATTTATTTATATTTATTTTGGAAGGAAAAGTGGGCCGTTGGGGGCAAAAAGGGGTGTACCGGTGAAGGCAGGGAGAGCGTGCCGCTGAAGGGCTAAAAGGGTGTACAGCGAAGGCTGAGGGAGTGTGCCGCTAAAGGGCTAAAAGGGTGTACCGCTGAAGGGCTGAGGAGTGTGCCGCTGAAGGGCCAAAAGGGTGTACCGCTGAAGGGCTGAGGGAGTGTGCCGCTGAAGGGCTAATAGGGTGTACCGCTGAAGGGCTAGGAGCGTGCCGCTGAAGGGCTAAAAAGGGTGTACCGCTGAAGGGCTAGGAGTGTGCCACTGAAGGGCTAAAAGGGTGTACTACTGAAGGGCTAGGTTAGAAAATACCGATGAGGGCCCACTCTCCCTCTAGTTCTTTTAAGGCTTTTCTTATCTTCTTTTCTGATTTTTATTAATTTTGCATGGGTTTCTCATTTTCTTCTCTTGATCAATTTCCATTCTTTCTCTCACGAGGACGAATGTTCAAGTTGTTTAGTTGTCGTTCGATTTGGCTCTCTTTATGTTGATTACGGTTCCCTTGCCTTGGTGAACGCGTTTCACCGTTGTTCTTTTCGTTTGTTTGTTGCTTTCTTTTAGTCCTTTTTAAGGTGTGGTTGTTCCATTTGTTTGTTGCTTCCTTTTTTCTTTTAATATGTTATCGTTTCTAATAAAAATTCGGCAGCATCTCCCCTTGACCCGAGCGTAAGGCAGGTACAGGGAACGCGCCCACATGGAGTGGCGGAACCCGACAACTGGAGGTGGGCGCCTGTGAGCGGCAACACCTTCATAAACCTCGGAAAACTCGGAGGGAACGACGAGTGGAAGACTACTCTAGGACTGGCTGGGGGGGGATGCACCGGGAAAGAAGGAAGGGCAAGTGTGCTGGGCAAGGGAGGCACGAGAGGGCGTGCCGGCGAAGGGCCTGGCCGAGGTGTGCCGAGGAAGACCCATGGGGTGTGCCGGCAAAGGGCTTGGCCGGGGCGTACCGGGGAAGGCCCATAGGGGCGTGCCGATGAAGGGTTCAAAGAAGGGTGCACCGGCGAGAGGCTTAGCCAGGGCGTACCGCTGGGAGCTGGGGAGGCTGCACCGCGGTAGGGGTGCACCGGTGGGTGGCTGAGCAAGGGGATGAAGGCTGAGAGTTGGCCAGGTGGCCTAGAGTTGGAGAAGGTAGGAAGGCCAAGGATGGTGTTGGGCTCGGGTATGCTAAGAAGAAGAAAAGAGTAATGACGAGGGGGACGAAAGCCCACGCCAAGGATCAAACGATCGGGAGGCGGAGGGGGGAAGCGTTCAAACACGCGCACGGATTCAAACCAACGGAGACGGTAAGAAGAAAGAACTCAAAAGAGCGATTTTATTCATAGCTGACAAAGGCCGCAACCGGCCACATACACCTCAGAACGCTGGAACATGAGGCACAACGGAGGAGAAGGAAAGAAAAGCAAAGGGGGGAAAGAAAAGGGATGAGCTGGGGTCGAGCAGGGGCGACGGCTCGCTGCTCTTCCCCTTCCCCTCTAGTACATGCTCTCTTTCTCTCTTTCTCTGCTCTCTCCCTTTTGGTGATCGTCGGGGCTTCACGGCCGAGCTCCCTCCTTCTTCTTCTCTTCTCCTTCTTCTCTTCTCTTCGTGCGGATGAAGGTGGATGGAGCAGCGCAGGGGGGGGGGAGTCAAAGCTTCCCCTCCTCTTCTTCTTCTTCTCTTCTTCGCACAGACGGTGGCGGTGGGTGGAGCGGCCGGAGGGCAGACGACTCCCTCTTCTTCTTCTCTTCTTCTTTCCCTTCCTCTCTTCTTCTCTTCTTCTCTTCTCTTCTTCTCTTCTGCGTGTATCTGTCTGTGTCTGTATGCCTCTCCCCTCCCCTATGTTCCCTTTTTTTGGCCGAAGAAGGGGGCGTTTTATACCCCAGCGGCTGGAGCGTTCAGGCGCGAACGACGGTGGCGGGAGGTGATGGGCATTGAATGGGGTTTGACCTCCCCCTCCTTGGTGGCAGAGGAGTAGCATGCGTGGCTCAGCCTCTGATCGACACCTCGGACAGCTCACTGCGCGCCAAGGCTCTATAGAGAATGGGCATCACGTCGTCCTGTCGGAGCGTGCCGCTGAAGAGCCTGGACAGCGTGCCGCTGGCAGGCACAACAAGCGTGCCGCTGAGAGGGCCAAAAGGTGTGTCATCGGAAGACATGGCAAGCGTGCCGCTGAAGAGCCCAAAGGGCATGTCGCTGGAAGACATGGCAAGCGTGCCGCTGAAGAGCCCAAAGGGCGTGTCGTTGAATGGCCAGGAGGGCGTGCCGCTGAAGGGCTGCAGGGGGCGTGCCACTGAAGGCCAGGAGGGCGTGCCGTTGAACGGCTGCCAGTGCGTGCCGCTGAAGGCCAAGAGGGCGTGCCGTTGAACGGCTGCCAGGGCGTGCTGCTGAAGAGCTCAAGGGCTGTGCCGCTAGAGGGGAAAATGGGCGTGCCGCTGAAGGCCAGGAGGGCGTGTGCCGCTGGGGCTCCCTGGGGGGCGTGCCGCTGGGGCTCCCCAGGGGGCATGCCGCTGGAGACACCCTGAGGGTGTGCCGCTGGGGCTCCCCAGGGGGCGTGCCGCTGGAGGCACCCTGGGGGTGTGCCGCTAGAGGGGAAAATGGGCGTGCCGCTGAAGGCCAGGAGGGCGTGTGCCGCTGGGGCTCCCTGGGGGGCGTGCCGCTGGGGCTCCCCAGGGGGCATGCCGCTGGAGACACCCTGAGGGTGTGCCGCTGGGGCTCCCCAGGGGGCGTGCCGCTGGAGGCACCCTGGGGGTGTGCCGTTGCGGCTCCCCAGGGGGTGTGCCACTGAAGACACCCTGGGGGTGTGCCGCTGAAGGCCAAGGGCGTGCCGCTGAGAGGGGCCAGTGGCGTGCCGCTGAAGGCCTTGGGCGTGCCGTTGAATGGCTAAATGGGCAGTTTTGAGCCCATTGTGAGCACGAGTTGTGGCCCGTTTGATTTTCTTCGAGGCCCATGGATTGTGGGGCTCTTGGTGGTTCATTTCTCTTCACTGTCGTGACTCCGAAGAAGGCTTCACGGCAGTGTGCATATTTGGGGAGTCTGGGTGACTAGTCTCTCCGGGGTTTCTTCACTCGGTGCCGTTGTTGATGCTGGGCCGAGCAGGATATCTGTGCGTGCAATTTTTGGTGTCCACACCATCCTATAGCTCTCTGTGTCCCAAGGATCCCCAAAAGCCCACGTCATATGAATGGGGGCGACACACCCAAGGATGGGGAACCCAACCCTTCCACCTCCGTAGGCCTGAAGCTTCGGACTTCTATGGCTCCAAAGTCCCGAGCGACTACCTAAAGTGGGAAGCCGCTATGGACAACTACTTTGAGTGTTACATTATGTCTGATGCCATGGAAGTTGATTTTGCCACAAAGTGACTTTTTCACGAAGCCGCCAAAAAATGGAGGGACATAGAATGCTTGAGGGAAATTAGGAGGTAATGGCCTATAGAGTCCTGGCGTGAGATGAAGGGCGAACTTTGAAGGGTCTACCTACTCGGCCCTGTCACCTCCAACCCACCCTACCCAGTCACCTCCAACCAAGTGGGTCATAGTCGGAGGCAACGAGCCCCGTACGTAGATGAGCCTAGACCCAAGATTAGGCCAATTGAATATGAGAAAACCCACCATGATGCCCCTAGTCCAAACCGCACCTTAGACGACCTCTTGCAAATGTTTATGGACCAGATGGATAGGAGGGATAGGATGTGGGCACGACTCCTGCCAGAGCCTAAGGAGGTAGTAGCCGGTAGTCTGAACCCGATGCTATCTACGGAGTCCCCAATTCCTCACCCCATCATGGAGGAAGTCCCTTCCCCAATCGGAGGAGATGCCGTGCTAGAACCTACACCCTTCGAACTTCAGCTAGAGCCATACCTACGTACTAAGGGTGAGATTGTCATTATAAAGCCACCTCATTTTGAGCCGCTTCTGTCAGAGCCACCCATGCTTCTATCGGAGAAGCTAATAATCGACGAGCCACTTCTTAGCTGGCTCAAGATAGGCTTGGTCCCTAATACACCTTGCTACCTATCCATGGACCCCACACTACCATTAGTGTCCGTCAACTCATTCCATACCACCTTCCGGTCTTGTCACCATGTTGATACATTGGATGACCTTATTAAGAGATTAGACTGGCAATTGAAGTTGACGTGTATGTTGGCCCGAGGCTTCGACCAACCCAACAGTCGTACCTTCACACATCCAGCCTTAGGGTCCATTACCTCCGTGTGCACCGTGGGTCATGTCACCATAGAGGTTCTCTTATTCCTCCCCATGCCGGCCGAGCCTAGCTTCATTCCACTTATCCCGAGGGAGGAACCATATCTTCTACACATGACCGTCGTCCCACCTACCACAATGAATGAAGGTGATCATTTATACCTTCAAGAATTTTAACTTTGGGACCGTGTCATGAGGGAACCCATATCGAGGGGTCCCACATTCTTTGATCCCTTCCTTAGTGAGCCTCGTGACCCACAACCACCATTCCACCTTGTTAGGGAAGTCCCCTATCACACCCCTACCCCACGGGCCAATCCACCTACACTTCGAAAGGAGCCCATTCATTGGGGTACGGAAGAAAGTAAATTCGACTCTCCTAGCCCACCCAAACTGATGTGACACCACTAGGGAAATGCAGCAAAGAGACAAGGGCCCTCGGACCTACTACGCAAACACAATCAATTTTGAGCACGGGGTTGCGTAAATCACCGAATCGCCGTTGCACACACGAACCAGAGGTGACTCGGAGGTGGTGGATCAAGACCCTGGCTGGTTAAGGGCCAGCAGGGCTAAGGTTTCCCTCCCGAGGGTAAGATGCCCACAACTAAGGGGGCTGGCCGGGTGCCAAGTGGGGCATTGGGTCACTCTGTCTTCACAAACCACGGTGACCACATGGAAGTGGAGTACTTCGGGGCCGGGCGCTCTCTCTCGCATCCAATGGAGCAATTTCGTGGATATTAAAAGAACAAGTACTGATAATGGGAGCAAGGTTTTGAGCTTACCCTGGTTAGTTTGAAGAAACCAACCCCGTTCGGAGACGATGGGCGAGCGGGGAAGTGTGGGTTCCCCGCACACTGCGTCGGTGTAGCTTGAGTCTTGCTAAATAGTACATGCACTACACCTCACGCAGGAGGGTGGATCTCGGGGTGGGGAAATGGGCTTACACACAAACACTACCTCCACATAGGGAGGGGCGGTAAGCCGGCCAGGTGGGAAGGAAAGAGGGTTAGAACCGGAGCCGATACGCCTCTTCGGGGTTCTGCCCGCTAGATTTTCCTGCTGATAGGTACTCGCTGTCGGCGCTGTTGCGATCGCTCCCAGAGTTGAAAGTGGACGAGAGCAACGTAAAAATGTCGGGGACTGACCCAGAATGAAGCCTGAAATTTTTTGGCACCAGAAGTCATAGTCGCTGGTCGGGAAAGTCGCTGGACCGGCGCTACTTTGCTCTGCTTCGGACTGAGTTCTGGTTGTGACAATAGGTTGGTGATGGCGCCACGATAGCTCCCGTGATCCAATTGGAGCAGGACCAAGATGGTTGCGAGGTTTGCCGCGTCCTCTTTGATCAGAAAGAAATAACGGCACCGGCGGAGGTCGGGGTCGAGAGTAGCAGCACGAGAAGTGGGAAGATATCGGGACAGACCCTGACTGACCTGGACGGTGTCCCGATGGTAGAAAAATTGGTACAAATAGTTTCGAACTTCAAATGACGCCTCGCTGGCTGGGTTGGATAGGGGACCAGTGGAGGATTGTCTCGGCCAAGTGGCGAGCCAAGGGGAGCCAAGTTGTGGCCGTAGGAGCTTCTAAAAGTTGCTACTGGTTGCAGTCTAGACTAGGTCTGCGCAGTCTGGGGACAATGGTTCTCCCAGTCAGCCCCGATTTCGGAATGGAGCGGGACCACCTCGCTTGTGAAGGCGTCTAGAATACCTTTCCGGCGATGTATGATACACTCCTAGGGACGCCGGGATGTGAGCGTGGTCGGTGCTGCAATAGGCAGGCAGAACTGTGGATCTGCAGTTCCTATCTAGAAGGTATAGGGTGGGGTGAGTGGAGAGGGTTTTGGGTGGAGGGTCTAATGGCTTTGGGAGGGGGTGAGGCTGCTGACGGAGGGCTGGAGCTTGGGGAGGGGAGGGTCGATGGTGGTGGTGGGTGGTAGCAGGGTGGGAGAGAGGGGGCGGATCTGGTGAGGGGAGAGGATGGGGAGGTGGGGGCGCAAATAGGTTTGGGGGAATGGGGAGGGTTTCCTTTGGATTTGAGGGGTGGGTTAATGGGGGCCTAGAGAATGGGAAGGGTTGTCTTGGGGAGGGGAAGGGGTGCTTGGGAGAAGGGATTCTCCCTTGGGAAAATGAAAGGTTGTATGGGGAAGGGGAAAGGTTGCTTGGGAGAATGGAGAGGTGCCTAGGAGAAGGGGATTCCACCTAGGGGTTGGAGGGGAATTAAATGGGAGGTATGGGGAAGGGGGAGGGGTCTTAATGAGAGGTGAATGGGGAGGAGAGAGAGAGAATTTTGAAATTGGGGTGGGGAGGAGAGAGAATGGGTTCGCCCCCTTTAGAGAGAGAGAGATAGAGCTAGAGAGAGAAGGAGGCACAATTCTTGTGAATAATTTTCACTCAATAATTCATTAGTCCTCCATGGAGGGATTGGGGTCCTATTTATAGGAAACCCTCAATTTACAAAAAGTCCTCACCTTTTGGACTATTGACAAATGACCAAGGGGGGAAGGGGGCGCCCATGGGCCAAGCCCATTAAAGTGGGCCCGTTAACCCACTAGGCCACCTAATGATACTTAGACTTAGATAGTTGACTCACTAACTTAGGTACTTGACTCAATAAAAGGAAAATTACATGGTTAAGACCCAAAGAAAGATATGAAAATTACATAGCTAGACTCAGAAAATCAAGATGAACACAATGGCGAGCATCGGGACCCTTGGAGAAATGGGAAGTGGTAAGTGATGTCCCCATCATACTCTCGGGGTGAAGAGAACTCGACTCTGTCGAGTAAAGATCCATCGTATGCGGAGGGAGTCACGGCGGGGTTGCCTACAAGTCTTCCAAAGGTAAGTGGTCCTTTCACCAAGCGAGGTAGCGCCCATACCCTTTGCTCCAGATGACAGTGACCTATTCATACAATATCCGCTACACTTGTTAACGCTGGCCTCTCTGGTCTGGTGGAGCTCTCTCACGGGTAGGGACTCTCGCAAGGGGTGGAACAGGCTCGATGTCCTCACTAGGTGTCACCGTGGGTCCCCTGTAGGGCACCAGGTCAGCCACATTGAATGTGGGGCTTACTCCGTATTCCTTGGGGAGGTTCAACACATAAGCATTGGTGTCGATCCGCCTCAGAACCTGGAAGGGACCTGATCCACGCGACCTCAGTTTGGAGACATTTCCAGGGAATAGTCTCTCGGTCCTCACCATCATAAAATTACCTGTATGGAATTCTTGGTGGCGACGGTGGGAATCAGCTAATTTTCTGTATCCCTCATTGCTCTTGTTGTTGTGCTCGCGACGGGTACTATGCAGTGTCATGAATGATGATCCTCTAGAGATGAAGGGAGGGCCTGGACAACCAAATTCAGCCCTATCAAGTGTTACATTGGTTTTGACGGACTTAGGAGGACCGGGGCAACCATAAATTGACCTATCATGCTTAGATGTGATGAGGACTTTCATGGACTCAGGGGGGCCGGGGCAACCATAGGTGGATCTATCGTGCATGGTGGCGATAATTACCGGGGGACCCGGACATCTATGTATGCTCCATTCATGCGTAAGAGCTATGACGAATGTGGGAGGACCAGCACATCCAAATGTGAGCCAGTCATGCATTGGGCCTAAAGTGTGTGTGACATGTATGAGATGACTGGGCTTGTGACCCTTGTCGAATGATGTGATATGCCAAGATAGGTGCACTCTTATCCTAGAGGTGACGACCATGTGTGTGGGTATGGGGTGATCCTTGAGCTCTCACTTATAAGGGTCGAAGGGGTCAAAGAAGGTATGTATCATGGAGTGGGGCACTTCATTGTTTCCTAGGTGTATTTCACCCATGGTCATGGTTCCCTTGGTGTGGACCGGGTCTTGCGAGAGGTGGGCTTGATCCAACATGGTTGGTTGGGGTAGGAAAAGGTTGGTGGTGAGTAAGGTGGGTGGGTATAGGAAGGGATCGAAGGGGTCATGGTAAGGGTCACCTAGGGAGAGGAACTCTAGGTCCTCATGGTCCTTACATAGTGGTGAGTCATCCTCCTCTAATCGAACAATTGGGCCGAAGTTTTTGGTGGGATGGTCGGCCATGAATGGAGGGCTTGATGTTCTACCCGAGATAAGCAACTCTAGTTTGTGGATAGCATCGGGCTCATCGGGTGTAGGGAGGAATAGAAGAAGGTTGCTAGTGTAGCAACCCATAGTGTAAATCGAGGAGATGGACCTGACACATAGGTGTAGGAGGTCAAGGCTCCTAGGTCGGTCGGCCACTGTGGTCAACCTGCCAGTTAACTCTATTTGCCAAAATAGACCCTTAAGGAGATCCCCTAATTAATGTCTCCACTTGATAAGATGATTGAATGGTGGTGTGATAGGAGAGGGGCACTATAGGGAGGTTTTGTTCCATAGGAGGGCAACCATGGGCCATGATCTCTCTAATTGGGTTCTCCTTTAGCCAACGAAAAAGGGGTTCTCCTAAGATGAGCTCAGCCCCAACGAGGGAGGGTGTGTGAGCCATGATACTTTATACACATGGGATGGGAACTTCCTGGCCTAACTCATGACATTGTGACTTGTATTCTTCTTCCCAATCGGGGGAGGCCTCATGTACCTCAATCACATTCTCATCCCTTTGGGGTGTGGAGGTTTTACTCTCCAAGGGAAATGGAAGGTCTTTTGGGGATGGGGTGATGAAGGTTAGGACATGGTGCACCCAGGGTGGTGAGGGAGTTCGAACTTGGGTTGGGTTTGGGAGTGGAAGTAGTGGAGGCCTAAGTTGGGGTAGGATTGGGGTTGGTAGTGGAAGATGGGCAGGTTGAGGAGGATTGGGTTGGTTGGTCTTGGGAGGTGTGTCCCTTATGGGGGAAGATGGCGGGGTGGTGGTGGGGACCATGGAGTCTTGTGGGGTGTGGGTTTGATGGGGAATTTTAGGTTGGGTGGTGGCCGTCATGGGCCTAGGGGAAGGGGTGGACGCGTTGTCCACTTGGGTTTGAAAGGTTAGGGTTAGTTGAGTGGCTTTGGGTTGGGGAGTGGTGGCCTTCATGGGGGAAACTGGGTCAATTGGGGGTCTTTTGCCCTTGGGATCGGCCGGTTGGGGAGGGATGGGAGTGGGTCGCCCTTGGATTTGGGGAGAGTTGGTGGTGGTGATTGGGGTTGGAATTATTTGGGGTGGTGGAGTTTGGGCCCTAAGGGAGGTCTTGGGTTGGCTGGGAGAGACAGGAGGAGTAGGAGTGCTCCTCGGGCTATGGTTCTCCGAGTAGGAGGGGGGAGGTCGGGGAGCGTAGATCTTCCTAAGATCAATCTTCATCTCTTCCCATGAGCCTATCAGTTCTTGCCTCCGAATCTTTCTTAAGCTCACTATGCGTTCCCACTCCTTCTTGGCTTGTCCCCGAAGCCGCCCCTTGGCCATGCGGACTCTAGCGTGTTTATAGACCATAGTCCTATCAAAGTTTTTACCCATGGTAGCCTCCCACTTTAGGTAGGCATTAGGACTAGATCCGTCAAAACTAAGGTCCCTTTCTACAATGATTTCCAAGAGGAGGGGGTCAATCGAACCCTTGTGGAGGGTCGAGTTGTTGGGGGTTTGTGGACGCGGATTTTTATCTTTTTAATTATTTATTTTGTTTATTATTTGATTTATTGGCGTGCCAGTCACCAAAGTGACGATTTCATTGTGCGCTCGATCTGACTTGGTCAGTCGATTATGAGTGATCGCGTCTGGACCAGAAGTCCGTCATACCATAAAGGTTATGACGTTAATTACGCCCTTCCTAAGAAGGACAACCCTTGATTAAACGCCAAAAATAGGAGGCCTCGAGAGGCAAACATATATTCGTGTGCGCAAATGGAACTTCATACCGAAGCCAGGAAGGCGGGCAAGATAATAACATCAACCATAGAAACAGATGATATCGTTAAGTCAGTGGTTAAACGACCGGGCTTAGGGGGGAAGGGAAAATTTCAGTCACAGGCAGACTGGGCCGTGGCCATGATGGAGGTTTAAAGCATCGATCAGTATTTTGACAGCATTTCCCCTTTACCTGGATTATGCCCAGGGGGAAACAGGCTATCACCCACGGAGTGCCGGGATGAAAACCAGGAGAAAGAGAGAGGCCAAACCTCCCTACCAATATATATATATATATGCCATGGGGCAATGTTTGATATTCCCTATAGAAGCCGGCGGAACTCATGCAATGGCAGAGCCCTCCCGAGCTAAAGGGGTTACTCATAAATCTGATGCGGGACGACGGAATGTAAATGGACGCTCAATGTTGCGCCCTCGCCCGGGGATCGAGCTGCGCGGTCAGGTCGCGGGGGTCAAGGGGGCAGCGCCCCTTGCGGGGGTTTCCGGGGGCGGAGCCCCCGGAACAAAATTTGGATTGAAGACTTAGTAATACAACTTGAGTAGGTTATCAGTGCAGTTCAACCGTGCATAGGTTCCCGGCGCAAAGGCAAGATGGCCAAGGGATTCCCGGCGCCAAAGGGAAGAGGCCAAGAAGAGGCTCTCGGCGCGCAAGGGGGAAGGTCAAGGAGAGGCTCCCGGCGCGCAAGGGAGAAGGCCACGGAGGGGCTCCCGGTGCCAAGGAGAAAAGGCCAAGAAGAGGCTCTCGGCGCGCAAGGGGGAAGGTCAAGGAGAGGCTCCCGGCGCGCAAGGGAGAAGGCCACGGAGGGGCTCCCGACGCCAAGGAGAAAAGGCCAAGGAAAGGTTCCCGGCGCGCTCAATGAGGGCAGAGGGGCTAGGGTTCTCGGCGCAGGGGCCAAACGGCTAGGGGTTCCCCGCGCGCCCGAGAGATTGGTTCTCGGCGCGCCCATGAGATGGGATTCTCGGCGCAAGAAAGATTGCGCCGAGAGCTATTCACAGTGGCACCGGGATGTGCAAGGGACGGTGCCGAGATAGTTTTGAATGGTTGTTTGGAACCCTACTTTTTGGGTTTTTTATAATTCAGGACAAGCTTTGACGATTCAGGCCAAGGTAGATAGGTCCTGGAGGGTCAAAGTGAATCAATTCATCAGGTTTCAGTTGGATTTGGCTTGGATTGCAAAAGAAGGCCAAGATCGGAGAGGAAATGGGGCAGATCAGGGTCTAGAGAATCCCCGTCGCCGGTGTACAAAGTCTCGGGGACAGCTTAATGTCGGCTTTCATCATCCTGGGAGAATTTTGGCAGCACCTCCCCTGGACCGAGCATTTTCCAGAGAGTGGTATAGGCTGACATCCACGGAGTGCCGGGATGAAAGCCGAAAATGAGTGAGCACTAAGGCTCGAAGAGACTATCCACGTCTCTAGCATCGGTCACTATTCCCCTTCTCGGAGACTGACGAAACTCATGTAGAGATAGGGTTCGTCAGACCCACGGGGTTGCATGTGAATCCAGTTAGGGACCTCAGAATGTAGGGGAGGTCAATCCCCAGTTAATTTATCTCCTGGGGTACATATGACGACTCACGAACGCCCCAGGATAAGTGGACGAAGAGGCCAAAGGGGTGGACAAAGGAGGGGCTCTCAGCATGGTTTTCATTGGAAAAAAGATGGCTCTCGGCGTGGGATTATAGGTTGGCCAAGGGGTTCTCGGCATGGGTTTACAGGTTGGCCAAGGGGGGGGCTCTCGGCATGGGTTGAGTTGGCCTGAAGAAGCTCTCGGCGTGGGACTTCCCGGCGCGCCTATTACCGCGCCGGGAAGGTGGCGCCGGGAAGCTAAGGGCTGGGGGGTTCACGTGGAAGTGGCTTCTTGGCCAAAAAAAGGGGGATCTCGGCGTGGAGCTTCCCGGCGCGCTCCTCGTCGCGCCAGGAGCCTGGCGTCGGGAGCCTGTGGGCTGGGAGGTTTGCATGGAAAGGGGTTTAGATGGTTTTTTTGTCGGTTTGCTGAAGAGGGAGGCCTCTCGGCAGCGTAGTTCTCGGCGGGGAATTTTGTACGCCGAGAAGGTGGAATTGCTACAGGGTTTCAGAGCTCGATAACGATGCTCTGTTCGGGGATTTTATGAGATTTCTGGCTCGGATTGAGGCTGGATTTAGAGTGTAGGCGAGAGATTTCATGGGGGCTTCTGTTAGAAGGATGCCAAGGGAATTAGAAGGTGGAATCAACAGGGGGAATTGAGACCATCGTCCAGATCCTATGGAGAGCTTTATCTGTTTGATGCAGGCCGTCTGGGGGAATCAAGAGATGACTGTCTCTGATCCCCCGGACGAGTCCTAATGGCATCTAAAACCGGCGACGGAGGAACCCTCAGCATCGAGACTCCAGACCCTAATCATTCAAGGGTTAGAATGGAGGGTCGAGAGATCGAGATCCGTTTGCTAGAACCTCACGGGATGGCGTCAACCTGCAGAGCAGACACATCTTTATACAGCCAGCAGTCCAGGGAACCAAGAGATTGATGTCTCGGGTTCCTGAACAACACGAAGGGCTCGAGGGAAAACTCGGACTATACGCAGAGGATCTGCCATTGAGACAGAAGGGGAGAAGGAAATAGAGCCCAATCACCCATTAGATAGGGATGGGGGCCCTATCTTCATGCCTCTTCGGAGAACCAACGAGGATTCTGAAACCGGTACTATATAAACTATTAGACATTTCGAATAGAAGACATATCCACGGGATACAAAGGGGAAGAGCTTCGATTGCCCAATATTCATCACTGCAGCTGCAGCATTCCATTTCATTGCATCGTCTCATACTTACATCAACCATAAAGGGAAAATAAGAAGCAGAGATACAAAGCAGAACCGGGATTGTCCGGCTACATTTGATAAATCGAGAAAAAGAACTCGCTAGATTACATCAAAGAAAAGGAAAGAAAGCATGGGGGAGGGCGGAGCATTGACTCCTCTCCCTCCCCGGAGCAACCCACCTGCAGCTTCTTCTTCCTCCTTCTCTTTGAGCTCTCGTTTTCTCTTTTTGGTTTCTGGCTATCCTCTCAATATCTGCCTCTTCCTTTTTTTTCTCTTGCCGCCCTCAGTCGTCCCCCTTTTCCTGTGGGCAAAGTAATGGGTTTTATAGGACCCTGTTCACATCAATGGCACCCGGCGTGCCTGCATCACCGGTTCCCGGCACGCCCATTTGAGGGGCTTCCCGGCGCGCCTCCTTTGGAGGGGCTTCCCGGCGCACTCCCTTGGAGGGGCTTCCCGGCGCGCCTGCTGCCATGGAGAGGTTCTCGGCGCGAGGGGTATCAAGCCCATCCTTAATAGCACATTAACAGGCCCATTCAACAGGCCCATTCTTTTCTTTGGCCTTGTTAATTCCTTTGATTGCATCAGCACTGACGAGGGCTCCTTCTTTAACGGTGTATGCATTATCATCTGAATAATCCAGAAGTTTCTCATCAGCCAACAGACCGGAGTTTCATCGGTATCGCTGTTTGGATGACGATAATACTGGACATCGGCTCAGCCTGAGAGTGTCCTAGCCGGGCAAGTAGTTGGTAGTGAGGGCCCTCCCTCAATCCTGACTTTGCAAGCATCTTTCAGTCTTCGTTGCTGGTCTGGTCTCATCTTTATCTTTGTTCATATTTTAGCTGTCAACAGGGTTAACCAAAGAGGGGTATACATGATGATGCACTGGGTGGCCCGATGATGACTCTAAATGTGAATGCACCCTAGGACCAACTTGTAGAGAGACAAGTTATGAACTTGCTCTGATACCACTTCATGTGACACCACTAGGGAAATGCAGCAAAGAGACAAGGGCCCTCAGACCTACTACGCAAACACAATCAATTTTGAGCACGTGGTTGCGTAAATCGCTGAATCACCGTTGCACACACGAACCCGAGGTGACTCGGTAATGCCGAGTGGAGGTGGTGGATCAAGACCCTGGCTAGTTGAGGGCCAGTAGGGCTAAGGTTTCCCTCCCGAGGGTAAGATGCCCACAACTAAGGGGGCTGGCCGGGTGCCAAGTGGGGCACTGGGTCACTCTCTCTTCACAAACCACGGTGACCACACGGAAGTGGAGTACTCCGGGGCCGGGCGCTCTCTCTCGCGTCCAACAGAGCAATTTCGTGGATATTAAAAGAAAAAGTACTGATAATGGGAGCAAGGTTTTGAGCTTACCCTGGTTGGTTTGAAAAAACCAACCCCGTTCGGAGACGATGGGCGAGCGGGGAAGTGTGGGTTCCCCGCACACTGCGTCGATGTAGCTTGAGTCCTGCTAAATAGTACATGCACTACACCTCACGTAGGAGGGTGGATCTCGGGGTGGGGAAATGGGCTTACACACAAACGCTACCTCCACACAGGGAGGGGAGGTAAGCCGGCCAGGCGGGAAGGAAAGAGGGTTAGAACCGGAGCCGATACGCCTCGTCGGGGTTTAGCCCGCCAGATTTTCCTGCTGATAGGTACTCACTGTCGGCGCTGTTGCAATCGCTCCCAGAGTTGAAAGTGGACGAGACCAGCGTAAAAATGTCAGGGACTGACCCAGGATGAAGCCTGGATTTTGCTGGCACCAGAAGTCGTAGTCGCTGGTCGGGAAAGTCGCTGGACCGGTGCTGCTTTGCTCTGCTTTGGACTGAGTTCTGGTTGTGACAGTAGATTAGCGATGGCGTCACGATTGCTCCCGTGATCCAATTGGAACAGGACCAGGACGGTTGCGAGCGTGGCCGCGTCTTCTTCGATCAGAAAGAAAGAATGGCACCGGCGTAGGTTGGGGTCGAGAGTAGCAGCCCGAGAAGTGGGAAGATATCAGGGCAGACCCTGACTGACGTGGACGGCGTCCCGGTGGTATAAAAATTGGTAAAAATAGTTCTGAACTCCAAATGACACCCCGCTGGCTGGGTTGGATAGGGGACCGGTGCAGGATCGTCCCGGCCAAGTGGCGAGCCAAGGGGAGCCAAGGTGTGGCCGCAGGAGCTTCTGAAAGTTGCTACTGGTTGCAGTCTAGACCAGGTATGCCCAGTCTGGGGAGAAAGGTTCTCCCAATTAGCCCCGAATTCGGAATGGAGCGGGACTACCTCACCTGCGAAGGCGTCTGTAAGACCTTTCCAGCGATGTATGGTACACTCCCAGGGACGCCGGGATGTGAGCATGGTCGGCGCTGCAACAGGCAGGAAGAACTGTGGATCTGCAGTTCCTATCTGGAAGGTATAAGGTGGGGTGAGTGGAGAGGGTTTTGGGTGGAGGGTCTAATGGCTTTGGGAGGGGGTGAGGCTGCTGACGGAGGGCTGTAGCTTGGGGAGGGGAGGGTCGATGGTGGTGGTGGGTGGTAGTAGGGTGGGAGAGAGGGGGCGGATCTGGTGAGGGGAGTGGATGGGGAGGTGGGGGCGGAAATGGGTTTGGGGGAATGGGGAGGGTTTCCTTTGGATTTGAGGGGTGGGCTAATGGAGGGGTTAATGGGGGCCTAGGGAATGGGAAGGGTTGCCTTGGGGAGGGGAAGGGGTGCTTGGGAGAAGGGATTCTCCCTTGGGAAAATGAAAGGTTGTACAGGGAAGGGGAAAGGTTGCTTGGGAGAATGGAGAGGTACCTAGGAGAAGGGGATTCCACCTAGGGGTTGGAGGGGAATTAAATGGGAGGTATGGGGAAGGGGGAGGGGTCTTAATGAGAGGTGAATGGGGAGGAGAGAGAGAGAATTTCGAAATTGGGGTGGGGAGGAGAGAGAATGGGGTCCGCCCCCTTTAGAGAGAGAGAGAGAGCTAGAGACAGAAGGAGGCACAATTCTTGTGAATAATTTTCACTCAATAATTCATTAGTCCTCCATGGAGGGATTGGGGTCCTATTTATAGGAAACCCTCAATTTACAAAAAGTCCTCACCTTTTGGACTATTGACAAATGACCAAGGGGGGAAGGGGGCGCCCATGGGCCAAGCCCATTGAAGTGGGCCCGTTAACCCACTAGACCACCTAATGATACTTAGACTTAGATAGATGACTCACTAACTTAGGTACTTGACTCAATAAAAGAAAAATTACATGGTTAAGACTCAAAGAAAGATATGAAAATTACATAGCTAGACTCAGAAAATCAAGATGAACACAATGGCGAGCATCGGGACCCTTGGAGAAATGAGAAGTGGTAAGCGATGTCCCCGTCACAAACCTTCCACGCCTAGCCCACCCAAACCTTCCAAATACAAAGGGCCGTCAGTGTATGAATGGTGCATGTTAGGATGTCTAGGATTCCATTCCACCAAAATTAGGTTGCGTTGTGTGTATGCATGGCACACATTCAGATGTCCTGATCCACCATTGCATATGTATGGGTCAGTCTAACTGTAGGTTTATTTAGGGTCTTATGTGAGTCTGTGTCTTTGGTTATTTGTTCAGAGTTTGTACATGCATGTGTCGAACATATTAGGAGTTGCATAGTCGGTCTATTGCAAGCTCGCGATGTCAGTCCCTTTTCGAGTGTGAGGCAAGTTGGGTCTAATGCGTACGTTGTAGACTTGCCGAAATTTAGGATCAGCTCTACCTTAATGTCTCTAATCTAGTCACATAAAGGGACCCAGCGGTGATTCCTAGTGAGTCATTGAGCCGTCTACTTCCTTTGAGAGTGACCCCACCCCGGAGTGTCCACCACTAGCCTCATTCCCACAGCAACATGTGCATATCGAATATATAGGGGATGAGCAGGTGACGATTACTTGGAGTGGAGCGTGCTCCGCGCTACTTGGTATGGTGACAGATCCGCAGGAGTCACACGAGCAGCCGCACCCCTTACTCGACGGGGTCGAGTTCTTCCCACCCGGGGAGAATTGATAGGAATCAACACCGGGCACTAACATTTTATTTTTACATTTGTATCCTTTTGTTTGTATTTATATCCTTGGGTAATTGGGTTTATAATTGTATGGCAAGTATAAGCCAATGGGTTACTTGAACTATGTCAATGGGTTTCTTTGCAAAAAGGCCGCGTAGACCCGACGGTGTTGACACCCATTTTTTGCCGATAAGTTGAGTCATTTCTCTTACTCCCATTTGTTGATGCCTCGAGTTGTCCATCACTCGCTGGGCTATTTTCTGGCAAGTTTTGGGCCAATTTTATGGGTAGCCTCCCTCCCTGGCTAGGTCCGAGCTGATTCAGGGCTTAATGGGCCTTGGTTTTGGTTGATTGAGCTTTTCTATGAATTTTAAACGCCCATATACATATGCGGTCAACCTCCAGCCGTTCAACCTCTTGTGCGGTTGATAGTGGACCTTCCCAATCATTTAGTGGGTATATTGGTTAATTCTCTGAATTATCATCGACAAGCACATATACGGCCCACACTCAGCCACATAAGTCCATTGTGTGGTATGTACGGAGCCGTTTATCTCTCAAGAGTCCTAGCGTCGATTGGCCATTCAGATAATTACCTATTTATCTTCTTATTTATGATTTATCACCGACAGGCTTGAGCGGTTTCTAAAGAGCCGTTCAACCATGAGAGAGTCCAGCGGCGAATTTATCGGTCAGTTGAGTGGATAAATTAATTATCTCATGATTTATTTGAATTTCCACCGACAAGGATGGACGGCACATGTCTGGCCGCGCATCATTTGTGCGGTCTATCATGAGACCGTTTATCCTCTCGGACCCAAAAGTGGTTAAGGCTTTTTCCTATCATTCGTGGCTTTTCTCCCAAACTTTCTCCGATGATTTCTCCGCGAATCCTTAACCATTTTGAGTGCCATTTCTTCTAGATGAAGGATAATTGAATATCCCATGAATCCCCTCAGAGGAAGGTAGAGTGCACTGGAAATGATGAGCCACAGAGTGGAAGCAGCCGGCTTCGAGATTGAAACGCCCAACCGCCCAGATCGTGGAGAGCAGCAACAGCGGCTTCCCGATCGGGCCTCAGGCTCATGGAAGACGCTCTCTCCAGCTTCTTCTTCCTCCTCCAGATAGTGGCACCACTCTCCTCCACGTTCTTCTTCTTCTCCTGCAGGAGATAGGGCAGTGTTTAGCGCAAGGATATCTTCCCATCGAAGTAATCATGGCTTCATATAGCCAAGAGAGAATAACCCATTAATACCATTTTACCACAGCAAAAGCCTCACCAAACCACATACAAACATTGATATAAACCTTAAGGGCAATGAGGTAAAGAACCATGGCCATCGGACCTAAGAAACGGGCAATTCGTAATCAATCCGGAAAACATGATCCAGATGAACCAGAGAAAGTGTCGACTCATAGGGTCGACACTTTTCTCAAGCCATTCTGTCCCGATTGAAGAGATCAGGACATAGGGCAAAAGTGTCGACTCATAGAGTCGACACTTTTTGCCAGCACTTCTATTTTGGCAAAAATACAACACCCAGGAGAAAAGTGTCGACTCATAGAGTCGACACTTTCTGTCTGGTCATGAAAACCAACACAGCAGACAAAACAACTCAACATAAGTGTCGACTCTGTGAGTTGACACTTTTACTGACAGAGCAGAAAAGTGAATTAAGTCACAATGAAAAGCCAGAAGTCTAAATATATATAATCAAACCCATTCAAATCAAACCCATTCAAACTCAAACAAAAACCAATACAATGGCAAGCAATAAGGGTATTAAAAGGAACACTCATCCGTGAATTTAAAGGATTTGAGGAACTTAAATGAGCATGATGCATCCACTGGATTGTGAAGATAAACATGCATGATGGACACATGCAAACTCGATTTGTCTAAGCAAGCTGTGAGCATAAGAAGGAATTCTAGATAGTGCTTACCATGTCTTCAGAAATTTGAGTACAAAACTTCACCTGCACTTGTATCTGAAATTCATTCACATTCTTCCAACCCATTCAAAACACAGTCTGCTCACTCCAAAAATAATTCAAGCACCCCATTTCCAAACAGAGTTCAACCAAGCTACTCATGACAACAACTTTAGTCTTACGTGGCTTGAACTCATACACACACTAGTAGCCAATGGAAGAACACTTCAATAAATCAATCAACCTTTTTTCAGAATAGATCAACCTGCATATGAATGAACACAAATCCATATTGATTCATATCAATCTTAATGCAGCAAATGAGATCCTCAATCACTCAATGCAATCAGCAAAGTCTGAGCATATGAACTAGTGGTCAATGCACATGAGAAGGTTGGGTCGGTGCACAAGTGAACAGAGTCGGTGCATGTTTGAACAAGTCTGTGCACACTGTATAGAACCCATAGATAAGGTCGATGCAATGATGACCAAAGTTCAGTGCAATACAGAACAAGGTCTATGCAATGAAGAATAAGGTCAGTGCAATGGACAACAACGTCCATGCAATTTGATCCTGCACAGTCCAATAAACCAAACAATACATATGATCAATTGAATAAGCAATCTCATTCAAGAAATTTAGTGACATGAATTACCATGACTTAAACCCATCAAACAACTAACATGGCAGTCAGTTTCACATTCAAAATTAATCAGATTTCAGTATGAAGGAACCACGACTTGTTGCCTTCTGAACAATCCAAAACAAGGAACAAGGCTCAAGAGAGCCAGGGGTCGACCCACGGGGTCGACCCTTGCAGTGAAAAATAAAAAGATTGCCTAAAGGCAGTCCAGTTCAACCCAAGAGCATCCACTGCCATTCAACCAAAATCAAAGGCCTTAAGACCTTTTTATGAAAACATGATTTTATCAATGAACGCCATCATGAATGAAGTGTATCCAGAGACCAAGGTCAATGCATATGATGGAAGCACTATGTAAGAGATAGTGCACATGACCCAAGGTCTAAGCATATGAAGCAAACATTAACGATGAGGTCGACTTCACATGGCACATTTTTCATCTAAAGAAATTATCTACCAAGCTTCCAAACCTGCAAAACAATATATCAACAATAAGCTCCATAATACCAAAATGATCAATGAGTAATGAGTATTTTTCACCATACTCACACACACAATATATTGTTATCATCAAAACCAATTATCAAAGATAAAGAGGGGGAGCGCACAGAACCCAACAAGGGGGGACCACGTCTGATCTCCTCCCAATTCAGAGAGGGCACCAGGGACCGACACCGCCAATACAGAGCGGCCCGAGCGGCGGGTGCTGCAGCAGGTGAAGGAGAAACCCCCTCCGGGATAGCTGTGACCGGAGCACCTCGCTCAAGCATCCCTACCTCCGGGGGAACAACGCTCGGTGCGGGCTGGGGTGCCCCCTCACCTCGCACCCCGCCGGCCTCGACCAGGAGTTCAGAGACCGCCACCTCGGCCTGCTGTCTAGATGATTCGATAACTACTTCCTCACCGGTGGCGGTCACCTCCGGCTCGGTGAGTGGAAGATTTTGAGGGTTGGCACCCTCGATCGAGTATTCCTCAATCGAGCAAGTAGGCTCCTCAGTCAGACGGGAGGCCCCCACCTTCTTCTGCCATTTTTTCTCGACAGTCAAGGCCTTCATCGAAGACAGGAGCCAGTCGGTAGAATTGGAGCAACTGTACGACAAAAGGATGAAGAGGAAGACGGGACCTGCACTTCCAAGCCAAAAGGAAGGTACAGAAAAGGCCAGGGCGATAGGATAAGCTTGATTCGTGGGGCTGTGTCGGAGAAAAGAAATACTTCCACGGGAGTCCATAACGCTTCTCCATCTGCTGCACTTCGGCCTCACCCAGCTCCCTGTGCATCTGATGCTCGGGCTGGGGGACCAAACTCCCCCCATCCTGTGCGGCTTCCTCAGAAGCGGGATGTTGATCTGCCATGAAGAAGGAAGAGGACAGAAGGACGAAGAAAAGAATGCCCAACTAGACAGTCTCGGAGGAGGTGAGCGCTGATGAAACCGCCGCCACCACAATCTCTGTGAGCACTGCAAAGACCCCCACCGGTCGCCGTTTCTCCCTGATCGTCCTTGCGGCACGCACGTCTCTTCAAAGAACAAGCACGGGGGAGAAGCAAAACCCTCGACAAAGGAGATGTATAGCGCAAGTTCGCGTGATACTTTATACCCCCAGGGATGAAGAGGGGAGCGCTGCCCCGCTCTGAACTCCCCCCAGGAGTCCTCTCGCGTCAATTCAGCATAATCATCATTACGGGCGTATTCCTCGGACAGCCACATTAAATGGCCCATGCTGGAGAAAAATTCCCCATCCGAGCTCCCAGTGCCAATCCTCCAACTGCTACTCATCCGAGCCCAATCTTGGCTCGGGAGTAGGAGGGGGACAAGTGGAGAGGGGGAAAATATACCACCCATGAGCACCGCCCAATTAGGTCAAGTGTGACCCAACCAGGCCCAGCTCTCTAAAGTGACAGCCTCTGTCGGGGCCCACTTACCTTAAGCCTAACAGTCACTCGGAATAGCGCTTCCTAGGTGGCCCTAGGGTCCGGAAGCCCGAGCAACGGATCAATCGGGAAGACCCCTATGGGGACCCAGAACAACCTGCCCGAGCTATCTGCTAATCGCTCGGGATGATATCTCAAGCGAAAGTTTAGGCTCGGGCCGACTGTTGGGAGCTCATCTAAGTGTCTATTACGTACCCGGCGGAGACAGGGAACTCCAAAGGATAAGGGAGAGCAAGAGTCCTTGGGCTATAAAGAGCCCGCTATAAGGACGTAACCTCCCCGTAATCCCCTCAACTCCTAGGACTCAAACGCACAACGGGCTACAATATAAATCCCATGGAGACCCTCCGGAGAGGTAAGGCATAATCCTGAGCAAGAGCCACCACACTTCTTGATGAAGAGACATCTCGCGCCCCTTTCTTCTTCTGCCACCTTCTCTCCATTTGTGCTCTACAAAATTAGCTGACTTAGGCATCGGTGGGTTATCCCCAGGGACTCCTCCCCTGGGCACCCCTGACCTACTTCCTTCCTTGCAGTTATTCAAGCGTGGTGATCGCAACCAGAGATCCTCTACCTCAGGGCAGGCGCGAGATCACCCCTCTTCAGGTCCCTTCAAAAAGAATATAGAAAGTTTAAAGATGAAGTTGCCAGGGCTCCTAAATTTTATGTTGTTAATCAACAAGTGGGCAATGAAAGAGAACAGCTTGGACTGCCTCCCATCACATTTGATGTTTTTCTAGATTGAGAAGCAACCTGTGAGGATAAGCTCAAACCAACAGGAGCTTATCCATCGCCACCTTCCACTCCTTCAGACATACCTTCCTCTTCCTGTCAAGCCATAAGAAAATGAAAGTGTTAAATACTTGTGCACCCATGTATTCCGCTTACCTGAGCATTTCTATGCTTCAGGAGTTATGTTTATCAAACATCTCTTCTGCTCCATGCTATGTACTTTGTTTTATACAAACCGTGCTATGTTCTATATCTTATTTTTTTTATTCTAAGACTATTCGGTTCTTCTCTTTTGCTTTCTACTCGACTTATCATTTTTCCTTTATTGCTAATTGACAAAAAGGGGGAGAAATTTGAAAAATTTGAAAAATATTCACAAATTGAATAAAGAAAAACATTCACAAATCGAATAAATTTAAAATTGATAAATTGTATCAAAATGATTATGAGGGAGAAAGAGGGAGAAAATCAGTACTGAATAAATTTTGTTAAACAGATCAGTCATCAAGTTTTTCAAACAAATTAGTCATAATTTTGTCATCACCAAAAAGGGGGAGATTGATGAGTTAAATCACTGTATGAGAAACTAAAAATCTCGTTATTCACTTTATCATATTAATTTTGGTGATAACAAAACCCTTGGATGAATTCTAATGATAATAAAACAAATGAAAGAAAGAAGAGAAAGGACACCTAAAAATTTACTAAGTATAAGATAGTCGCAAGACTATTTACATAGGCGAAATAACGAAATCAACTATGTTAATTTCACTTAGGCGCTAGATTTCACATAGACACTCACATAGGCGCAGGAACTAACATAGGTGTAGGAAATAAGAGTTAAACATAGTCAAAAGGCTTAGAAGTTAAGGTGACTTAGTCACTGGACTTATCCACCCATCTTAAACATAGCCGATTATCTTTAGTCACATAAGCGCACCTCCATCGAATATCTCAACTCTTAAAGAAATTGCCCATCTTAACTCTTAGATAGTCGCACTGAATTCAGATAGCCGCTAAAATAATAACAACATAAGCGCAGTAATATCGCCTATCTCAAAAAGGTAGTCTATCTAACATAGTCGCTAAAATATTAATAACATAGGCATATCCATCGCCTATCTCAACATCGAATATCTCATGAAATAATTTACAAAGACACACTTTAAACTCACATAGGCGCATTGCCTATCTTTAAATAGTCGTTGGATATCGACTATCTCAATAAATTTAATAAACGCCTATATAAACATAGTCGAACTGTAGCAGTAGCTATTTCATATTGTCTTTGACTATCTGCTTAAAACTTAAGACATCACATAGTCACATAAACCAAGTGATAGCTGATGAACAAACTATTGTTCAACATAACTTAGTCGATCATACAAATGAAAATTCACTTCTAATTGACTATCACAAATGATCTAACGACTATCATAATGAAATTCAAAATTTAAATACATTTAATGTAATCGTATAGACATCTATTACTGTCCATGCAGTATGAAAGAAAATATGAAAGCGTTGTTTCCTTTTTCATGATATACGCTTATCTAAAGACCTGGAAAGGTCAGTGTTCTTAATCTATTCTCAGGAAGATAGTGACAGAAAAAGATAATGACAAAAACATAGTACAAATACAAATCAGAGCAAGCAAAAAGAAGAAATACTCTATGCATCATTTCCTGACCTCTTCTCTTATCATAGAGTTAAATATATATCTCCTACATATATGACATCTTAGGAAAGGACATCTGCTTTAAAGAAGATCTTATCCCTCAAGAAACTTACAAAGTTAAAGAAGCCATCCTAGGAAAGATTTGATTCTATCATTTTGAATAGAAAAAGGACCACGATATCAAAGATAGAAATCCCTTCTCTGACAAACAGTCAATTGCTCAAGACAATTCATGAATGTAGTAACCCGATTTCTTATATGATTAATTAAAAAAATATAAATTGTAAAGGGAAAATTTAAATAATTATAATGAAAGTTAAATAAAAGAAATTACAAATGGTTATAGAATATAGTGGGCTAATAATTAAGGTTAAATGGGCTTAAAAGGTTGAATTAATTTCAAAACTCAGAATTTCTAAAACCCTAGTTTCTTAATGGGCTAACTTGATTTAAATCTAACTCTAATGGGCTAAAAACCTTAACTAAACCATAATCCACTAAGTAAGGTTGAAATCTAACCTAAAATCTAACCCTAATTCGTGTTAGATATGCTGGGGGCGGCCCTAGATATGGATAGATTCAGAATTTTTGGAGTTTATTTCTATCTAGGGATCCTTGACCTAATTAAGATTCTTAGATGCTTGAAATCCTATAAAACAAACCCCATAGCCTCCCTAGTCGACCCTAGTTTGTGTGAGAAGGCTTCTAGGTGTGGGAGGATCCTGCTAGGTGGTGGAATCAAGGGTTCTTTACGCATTTGTAGGTGAATGTCGCTCGTCTTCCTCTTCTTCCTTAAGCGACTAAAGGTATGTGTTCTCTCATGCCAAACCCCTAATTAATGGATCAAACATGTTCTTTCACTTGTCTATTTTATTTTGCATCATTTTCCCAAAATTATATTCACTATATTGCATGTATTTTGAAGATTTCGGACTAGACATTGTCATTTTAGGGTGTTTTGACCGGAACGGGTTATTGTTTATAGTCGCGACCCCTATAGGCACTGCGATCTGAACGCAGTAGCCTGATAGACTATGACTATCCTTTATTATTTTTATTTTTATTTAAACAATTGTTAATGCATCAATCTAGAGGGACGCGTTCATATAAACGCATCGGTCTCTCCGGACGTGTTCATAAATAAATAAAATTTTAATAAAATTCGTACTCTCTGGATCGCGACGTCGAGTCTGACCGCGTTCATTTGAACACGCACCCCTTGCAGACTACGTTCAGAGAAATTTCTAACATTGGAAAACATGTTTTTCCTTTATTTTTGTAATGAACCTTAACAGGGAATAAATTTTAAAATATTTCTATTAACAGTAAGTTAACTCTGAATATATCTTAAATCTATAAATAGCTGATTTTAATTTGACCCTAACTCTTGTTCTAATTATTTTTCTCTCTCTTTAACCTTATGAATCTCTAACAGATTGATATGGCCCTCTATGCTAAAATGGAAACCCTAATTGGTTAATTATAGTTGTTTTCCCATGCTAGCCTTGTTTCATTATTTTAATGGATTCATGATTCCTATATCACGAGTGATTATTGTTATGTTTGAAGGTCATCTCATTCCGGTGGCACTGATCTACCGTTACTACTGTTGTTTTCTGATGTGTTTCGCACACCCTAATTCTTAATGAAGTTAGAACCCTCCGCCGGATATTCCTTTCGTCAGACTGTAACTTCTTCATCAAGGCCTCCGTAAGTCTTCGTGAGCCTGGAGTTCCCACTACGACGCCGAGCTGGTTGTACCACAAAAATTTTGAAAACCACTAGAATCCACATCCAACTGTGTAGGATAGGGTTCATCTGGCCTTTGAAAGGATAGAACGGGGTTCTGCCAGAGTTCTGGTTTGTCCATACTAAACGCGGCAGCCCCCAAGACCATGTTCAGGTTCTATTTTATGAAGGCGGCAGACATAGAGGCCACGCTCAGGCCTGTCATCTTTGAACCTTTTTGACCGATTGTAGATGCGTCAGGTTGATTGGACGTCTTCATGTTAACGCGTATGCCCGATACGACAAGTTCATCCTGAACCACATTGACATTTTTCCTGATTGACGTTGATCATGTCACCTTGGCTGGACGTGTTCACGTCACGGTCCTTGACTAGGCTGTGTTCAACCCCATTTTCTCAGAATTATCGTTTATGTGTTTGACATGTGGAGTTTTGGACCTTATCTCGAGTTCATGTCTTCTTGGCTATTTCCTTGATATTTTTGATCTTTTCTTGGGGTTATATGATGCATTGATGAGCCTCTATGGCACCCCAATAAAAAATATTATAAAGACCCATAGAAAAGATTTTAATAATAAATCTTAAACTATTAAAAGATCTAACCCCAAATTAGTAGACCATTAATGAGCTTTAAAGCCATTAATAATAATAACCAGTCTTCAAAAGAGACCATTAACATACTAAAAGTAAGCCTCGTACTAATTTGATAATGGGCTACCATTAAACCTATTAAGAAGCTTATTTGGGCTTCCTTCGAAAGGCTCGTTCAAATAAGGAAGTCGGCATGTGCATTAGGGTTTTGAGGATCGAAGAGATCAAAACAAGGATAGCGGCGTTGTTTACGGTAGGATTGAGTTATCGAAGGTAGGTTTCACTAGGACTAGGATTCCATGCACGTATTAGGTCTCTGCGAAAGCTAAACCACTATAAATAAGACCCTGTGTACGCAGCAAGGGTTGTTGCAGCAATCGAAGGGGAAGTTCGTGCGCGCTGTTGCTGGGTTGTAGGAGCATCTTCTTCCTTCGTTGTCGTCTTCTTCGTCCATTTCATCTTCTTCTTCACTCGTTCATCCTCCGATGTCAGGTAGGTTATCTCTTCCCAGGCAGAACAAGCTAAACTCTTGGCATATAGAAGCATGCATATAGTTCTTAGTCCTTTACTGTAACGACCCAAGATCCGGATATTGGGAATAACCCGATACCATTTGAATCCTGGCCCGCCACCCACGAGCCGGAGGGCTCAGAAGGGTTAGAAAGTAGTGTGGAGGTACATCGAAATATGAAAAAAAGTAGGAATAATAATATATAATTAACAATTAAACAATCTAACTACATAGTCTAGTCCAAAAAGTATAGTCTACAGGAAAGGAAACGTACTCTAATGCCGAGTGAACACTCGGCCCGGTAAGCTGGAAACTACGAACCTTTGCGCTACATCCTCGAACCTCAAGGAAAATTCGATACATCTGAAAAGAAGGGGGTGAGACTCATCTCATTGGCTCAGTAGGGGTCACGCGGAACCCTACCACAAACGACGTCGATAAAGAAAAGCAGCGCTAACAAGAATAACAACAACAGTGGGAGTAGCAATGGTAACGGCAGAAGGAACAGTCGTAACATAGTAGCGGATGAAACCACGGCTCTATAAACTGCTCCTAACGATACAGAAAGCATGCCCCAATCTCATAGTCGGGGGACTACCGAACAGACGAAAAACCCTGGCTAAGCTGCTTGAAGAAAAGCCATGACAACTCTGTCATGAAGGTCTGCCTTCACAGGCGATGACCAACCCAAGACCACACAGTCCGGGAAACCGTCACGACCTCGCAGTCATGAACCCTACACCATCTAGGGAGAAAACCACGGTAACCCTACCGGAAGCCCTAGATCGCTACATCGGGAAACGTGTGAAAATTACACATAAAACCACGCCTCACAGACGGGAAACTGAAACTCGAGTCATGAGAAACTCACGTCACGTGACGGGAGTACCTGCCCACTAGAAGCAAGGCCGGATGCGTCCACTGATGACTTAGTCCGCGCCTTAGGTGTCTCCCTCGCCCAAGGTGAAACTGAGACACCGTACACAAGTAACCACAGGACAAGGGTCTAGTCGGGGTCGTGCTCATCAGCACGCGTCCGAAGTCCCCGACCATATGTGCACACACTGACTGACTGCACTACGTCAGGCCCTCTAGCCGCTTTTCCTCCCGGCCCGGACTTGAGCCGCTACAGTGGGAGGCCCTACGGCAAACCAGCCTAAAAATCGTCACTCTCGAGTCTAGCTCTCCACCACTCCTGGTGGGTAGGCACAAACGTTCCCAGGAAAGCAACGACTAGTGGGGGGTCACTAAACGTGAACACTCTTCATAGAGAGGAAACCCGGAAAGCCACGCACGCACCCATTGCGAGTAACACGGAGTACCAGGTGGCTCGGGGCCACCAGACTCTGGACAGGCAACTAGACCTACTAAATCCAACGGTCCTTGAGTCACAATACTTGGGTCAAGACTGTTCTACAAGACGGCTCCATGCCATCAATCGACCCTACCCTAGGGTCAAAACCACGATCGAAGATAATTCTTAAGACGGCTCATAGCCGCCGAGCTTAATCCCTTTCCAAGGGAAACCTAAGAGAACCCCCAGCCCCAGGCCGGGTCACAGAACTCATGGTTCACAGGCCATACGCATGGACAACACAAAAACTGCTTTCCAACGAAGCCAATGATGTGCGGGAATAGCCCTCCGCACTCACACCGATCAACGGTGACTCAATCAAGCATAACACAAAAGTTCGGAACACATGGGGTCACCCGGACCCTCAAAACCCATGGGCACGTTAATCGAGATAACATAGTACCTCCGGACACCCAAAAACATGGTCACAGTACCCCTGGGGTGTCCAGGATATCCACGGGGCCATAGGTCGACCAATGGGTCACAACCGGGTCGACCGGGGGCCAAAACGGGCCAAAGGGCTGTTGTTTGGTCAACCAATCCCCTTAGGTTGGTCGACCAATAGGGTTCGGTCGACCAACCCAACCTGGGCGGTCGACCGGCCCTCAGCAGGCAAAGCTCTGCCATGGTCGGTCCATTGAACTAGGCTGGTCGGTCGACCAAACTGGGGTAGACTCCCAGTCCCGTGATGAACGTCGTCGGTCGACCGAACTCAACCAGTTGGTCGACCGAAAATGGCAGAGATCACCCCGAACCCTACGTAGGGGCCCGGTTTCCATGCCCACTTGATCTCAATCGAGGGGAAAACAACGGGGACCATCCCTGGGTCCCAAACCACAAAAATGGAAGGAAATAAACGGTAAAATGCCGATCAATCCGACGAAACCGTCACACGCCCTAAAAATATGATTTTAACCCCCGACGTGAAATAAACCACTCTCGGCTCGCCTTGGCCTACTGTGGGGATGGGATTTTATTAAGATATTTTGTTATTTATTTCTTTGGTCTATTAATTAGGTGTGCCAGTCACTGGCGTGATAGTTTATTGTGCGCTCGATCTGACTCGGTCAGTTGATTATGATATTTGTGTCAGGACCCGGAGTTCGTCATACCATAAAGGCTATGACGTTAATTACGTCCTTCCAAAGAAGGGCAACCCTTGATTAGTTGCCAAGAAAGGATGCCTCGGGGGCAAAATAAGATAAGACTATTACGCTATCTCCACCAACGGGATGCGAAACATGCATAGAAAACCATGCTACGCGGGACATGATAACAGTGTTATGGCGCAAATCCGGCAGCATATCCCCTTGTTTTGGACTATGCCAAAGGGGGAATATAGGTCATCCACCCACGGAATGCCGGGGTGGAAGCCGAAAGGAGAGTCGAGCGTAGCCCGAGATCCAGAAGGATTTGAGTGTGATGGGATAGTGTCCGTTACCACGGTGTTTGTTGATGTTCCCCTTTAGAGACCACTGGAGGGCTTACAATGGCAAGACTCCCAGGGTCAGCAAGGTTGGAAGAAAAACTCGACGGTTAATGGCGTAGAATATCAGGGTAAGACACCGTTAATATAGCTCCGTTTAGACATGGATGAAGAACCATGAAACCCTCATGATATGATGGGGACTGATATGATGGTCCATGGAGGCTAGGGTGCCAAGTCTAGATTGGTTCTAGGCTCAGTAAAGTTGCTGAGAAGTTAGATGTTCGAGTGATGGCTGATATTAGAGTGAACCGGCGCGACTGGGGTTTCGACACGAAAGCGAACCGACGCGACTGGGGTTTCGACACGAAAGCGAACCGGCGCGGCTGGGAATGAAGGGGGTCGGCGCGACAAGCTCCCCGGCGCACCCATCACCCGGCGCGAAATTGGCGCCGAGAGGAGGCTGCGTCGGGAGTTGTGTGGCGTCGATAAAAGGGTGTTTCTGAGTTTTCAAGTATTATGAGGGGTTTATGAATTCAAAGGGGTCCTTTGTGTTCAATAGGGGTTTCATAAGTTTGTCCATGGTTGTATTTGAGTGGGATAGAGAGTGAGGGTAGGCTCATCCATAGAAATTCTAAGGAGACCATGTGACTATGATGGTTATATTCCCCTCTGACGGTGGTGAGCAGAGGATCATGAGATGGTGTAGCTCAGATCTCTGCCACACAGCTGGGGTTAGATTCATAATCTCAGTGAAAGCGTCACACTACACGACAAAGTAAAGCTCGCGGATGAATTTTGACAGCATCTCCCCTCATTTTGGACTATGCCAAAAGGGGAGTATAGGTCATCCACCCACGGAATGTTGGGGTGGAAGCCAAAAAAGAGGCGGGCGTAGCCCTAGATCCAAAAAGGATCTCAATCTTATGGGACGTTATCCACTTATTGTGGGATTTATTGATATCCCCTGTATAGCCAATGGAGAACATACAGCGGCAGAACTCCATGACTTGATGGGGAGGCGGAATGTGGGGGAATTAACCCCGTTGATATAGCTCCCATGGGTGTTGAGAGAAGGATAATGTTTCTCCCCAGAAGGACAGGGTATTATGACCAAGGATGGCATGGCTCAGAAGGGTGTCGGCACGAAGCTATTGGCATGGCCGGCTTTGGCACAAAGGGGGGATGGAGGCCTCGGCGCGACCAATAGCCCAAGAGGTCTCGGCGCGATGGGACGAGAGCAACCGGCGTGGGTAGCACTCGGCACGAGACTCGCGCCGAGGGATAGTCGCGCTGGGAGGTTAGGAGGATTTCTGAAACAAGGGTTTTAGTAAGGTTTGAAGGGGTTTCTGAGGAGAGGACTTCGGAGGGATTTTGGGGGGTTCTAATGGGGGCTTGTTCAAGGATTTATGGTGAACACTGGAGAAAGTAATCCAGGGAGAAAATGGCCTTCCCTCAGGGACCTCACTGGGAGCTTGATCATAGACTGATCCTCATGAATTTCAGTTTGAGTCTATTCCTCCTAGTTTCACAATCGAGAAGCCAGAAGATAGACTGTCTCCGGCTCTCGATGTGGAGGTGAGGTTGGGAAGGACTACAGCAAAACACACTCGTGCAGATGGGATACGCTTGCAATAGCTATTGAATACATTGAACCTCGGATGTAGAGGAAAAAGATAAGGGAAAGGGCGAGCTTCAGCCCTCTTTTATTAACTATTCATCCAAATAGCATACACGCATCTAGCTCAAAAGAAAATCCAACTGAGAAAAATCATACATAGACTCTATCCCTGATAACGGGGCTACATTAGCATTCGATGCTACTGGAGCGAGGATGCTCGAAAACAGACACAAAAGAAGAAAGGGATATTCAAATAAAAGACATGGGAAAAGGGAAACTGTAGCCCCTCAGGGCATCTTGAAACCGATCCCACCTTGACTCTTCCTTCGAATCTCTGCACCTCTCTCTTCTCCTCAGCTTCCTCATAGGGCTCTCGAGCTCCCTTTCCTTTCGGTGGCTACTGCTCCATGTTCCCTCTATTGCCTCTTCTTGTTCTTCTATCTTATGTTCTCTTTTTCTATCCTCTCTCTTCTGTTGTTGTTGTTGTCTCTTTGTTTTGTTCGAAGGCAGCAGCCTTTATAGAAGGGTGGCCTTCTGTTCTCGGCGTGAGCTTCTCGGCGCGCCTCAGCACGCATCATCTCGGCACGCCTGGCTTCGTATTGGGCTTGGCCCATCTGTTCAGAACCCGGCGCCAGAAGAGGCTCATCTAATGGGCTTCTTTTCATTGCTCTGGTGGGCTTCTTGGTATATTCCTCTTGAGGCTTATTTAACACCTTGCGTTCACGCCCATGTGTGAGGCAGTGTGAATCCCCTTTTCATGAGAATCAGAATTGTCTGAAGATCCTCTTCAGCAGGCAGATGGTTGCCTGAATGTTGTTATAATTTTATCAGCCCGACTATCTGAATGACAGCAGTGCTAGATAGCGGCCTAGCCAGAGATGGCTTTAGCCGGACAGAGTGTTAGGGGTAGTTGATCTCTTCTATTCTGATTCTCAGAACTTCCAGGGATGGTACAGGAGCCGCACCTTTGATCGACCTTCAAAGCCCTGAGTCTGCTTCGATCTCTTCTGGTATATTTTGGGTGTCAACAAATGCCCCCCACCTGCAGGTGGCATAAGCGAAGGATGATTGACACGGGACATGCGGGTGTACATTGCACCGCACCTTGTAATTTCTTCAGGTCTGCTCCTATTCATTACTCATTATTGTGACTCTGAGTCTTTGTTCTGCTTGTATAATCCCAGTACTTTGTAAGTATACTCAGACGGATATCAGCATTTTTTGGTTTGATCTTCTGATTGCAGCACCCCTGGGTGAGTCAAACGGTGCCATTGACGATCTCGACACGCCCATCTCGGCACGGAAATAGTCTCGGCGCGCCTTTTCCAAGTATTGGCCCCTCTCGTCTTTTTACAACGGCCCGGCAGGTAAAGTCTTCTTCAGTCGACATGTAGAGTAGTTTGTTGCTCAGTTCTTTTATAACGGCATGTGCTTCATTTGACAGACCGTCCAGATATAAAGCAGTAGGGACTTTATAGGAAGATCATCTCCCAGGCCTAGAAGCCAGAATATTTTGAGGCACCCGCACCAGTGTCAACCACTACTCCACTGCCACCTGGTAAAAAGAGAGCGGCCTCAGCGCTGAAAGTTGCAATAGGCCGAGCAAAGAAAGCTCGGAAAACTTCTTCCAAGCAGTCTTCGACTGATGCGGCTGAGGCTCCTCTGCCTGAAGTGCCGTCATTTGAGCAGTTTGCCACTCAGAAAGAGGCCACTCAGCAAGTAGCTAAAGGTGACATCACTTTTCTTCGTGGTCTAAAGGAGTGTTCTCTTCATGACGTCTTCACTCCTTTGACGTCTTCTTTGTTTGACCTCAGCTCAAGGAGCGGTTGGCACCACCACACGTGCTGAGGAGGTCGTCCTGGAGACGGGAGACATAGGGTCTTCTGTCATAGCCACGACAGGGGCGACCAAAATAGTTGAAGCCACAGGGAGAGTATCCCCGCTGTTGAGGAGGATGTCTGACTCCCTTATCCCACACCTGCCAGTGAGGCCGAGGGTGAGCCAAGTGACTGCCATCCTTCTGACTCTTCTTTCTTATTGATCTTTTTGTTCCGCCTTATGTACATGTTTGTTGTAGCGGCAGGAGTGGTTAGCACAGTGGTTGAGATGACTGCCGTGGATGTTCCTTCACAGCTTGAAGGGCATAAGACTGTGCTAAAGAAAGGTGCTATCCCATGGCGGCGTGTAATCACCTGCTCGGCGGCCCGCCAGGCGACAGAGGAAGCGGGCCAATCGGAGATCAGCATAGATATTTCCTCCAGTAGCTCTGCCACCCCTTCTGACAAAGAAATTGACTATTATTCTTCAGAAGGTGACGAACGAGCACCTGCGGTAGCCATCAAAGGGGTAGCGACACCCCTCATACCGTTGAGCGGTCCTTTGATCTTTAGTCTTCCGAGGTTGCCAGTGACATCATCTGAGGGAATGTTGCCGGAGGAATTCGTCGGGCTAGACATGGAGGTGGAGATAACCCCTCCTTTTGTTGCTTCATCTGTAGAGTTAGAATCTTCCATACAGGCACTTGAAGAGATGGATGATGCGGCCATAGTAAGTTCTGCCCGCCCCTCTGCAGAGCCGCATATCTTTTCATTCTTTTCTGCCTTCTTGGTGCTTACTGGAATCTTGTTCCAGGAGCCTGATGCAGTCAATCACCCACTGGTATCATCTTCTGATGCTATCATGGTTTCGTCAGAGGCTTTGGATATGCTACCACTGGCCACCGTGTCTTCTTCAGAGGCAGTTACCATACTTCACCTTGTGCTAGTAAGAACACACGCAGCTGCCGAAGTATCATCAATGGAGTCGAGCCCGCTGGGAGAGAGTCTCGCCCTGGTGCCGGCAACAGAATTGAGAGCTGAAGCTGACCCGTCAAGGGGTTCTGCCTTTGTCCCGGCGGCCATAATGACTATTACGCCTGACCCTACAGCTCCATCCGTGCCAGAAATAGAGTTGGAACCTCCGCCTCTTCCAGCACCTGTAGAAGAGAGTTCTTCAAGGAGCCCGATGGAGCAAGAGCATGATGATGTGGTACCTACTACTTCGGCTCTGGTAGCCATTCCATCTTTCTATTCCGAACCAGATATTGGCTTATGGGCTTCTATAGACAGGGAGGTGACCTTTGAGGTGGCTCCAGCACCCTCCCTGGGCTTTACTTCATCGGAGGACTTTGTCTGGTAGTATTTAGAGATGTTGCGCCAGGTTGTGGAGTCTCAGCCGACACTATCTTACCCCCAATTGAAGGAGGTGGCCGGGCAACTGACGATCGGGCTACAGGCATTAGGCTGTCCTTTGGACACCTGGACCCAGCGGGTGCTGTTCCTGCTAAAATTTGTAAACCGCCGGGACTTTCTTGGGAGGGTGATGAACGACCGGCTAGCGGCCCTCAAGCTGTAGAAAGCTGACTGTCAGGCGGAGCTGATGTCTCTGACCTCCGATCTTCAGAAGAGCAAGGCCCATGTTGAAACTTCAGCTGCTCGGGCACATATTCTACGTAGCCGACGAGAAGAACTCTGGGCTGAATTGGCTACCATTGAAGCTGAGATACCACGGCTGGAGGCTGCAGAAGTCCAAGGCATCGAGGAGACTTCTTTACTGGAGGGCCGAGTCGCATCCCTAGAGACTGAGGTGACTCGCGTTCAGGAGGAAGAAATGCAGCTCCGTGAACTGGGAGCGGCTCCACATGTTGGGCTCATTGACTTTGCAGATATTTTCAGGCAGTCTTAGCTTATCTGCCTTTGTAATTCGTCCCCTCCGAAGGGCCCCTTTTGTATTCATTCCCCTCCTTTTTGCAATGAAATACAAGTTTCCTTTACTATTTTAGGTGTCCACCTTTGCACTTGTATTCTATCATATCTTGTGGCAACTTTGGCGACCTGCTTGGAAGTATACCCATATCTGCGCCGTAGGAGAGCGTCCACCCTTTCAAGGAAAGGATGGGGGCCTCGCTCCACCGCGTGACGGGGTTCCAGAGGTTGCCAGATTGGTGCAGATGTAAGTCTTGCCGACAAGAAATGTCAAAAATATGACTGCTGGCTGATGAGAGGTCCATCCGGGATAGGCTTTATTACCGGTGGGACAACTGATGAGAGTGCCACTCGGAGGCATAGCATGTACTTTATAGTAATCACATTAATGACCCAAGCGCCCTTTTTGGATTTTCGTCGAGGCCCGATTTGGGGAAATACTAGCCGACCTCGTCGATGGTGACAAGGGTCGAAAAGGTAGTTGGTCTTGCCAATGGTGGCAAAGACCGAAAAGGGTAGTGATCGATCTTGTCGATAGTGACAAGGGTCGAAAAGGTAGACGGTCTTGTCGATGGTGACAAGGACCGCAAAGGGTAGCGACCGATCTTGCCGATGGTGACAAGGGTAGAAAAGGTAGACAGTCTTGCCGATGGTGACAAGGACAGGAAAGGGTAGACGGTCTTGCCAATGGTGACAAGGACCGTAAAGGGTAGCGACCGATCTTATCGATGGTGATAAGGGTCAAAAAGGTAGACGGTCTTGCCGATGGTGACAAGGACCGGAAAGGGTAGCGACCGATCTTACCGATGGTGACAAGGGTCGAAAAGGTAGACGGTCCTGCCGATGGTGACAAGGACCGGAAAGGATAGACGGTCTTGCCGATGGTGACAAAGACCGAAAAGGGTAGACGGTCTTGCCGATGGTGACAAGGATCGAAAAGGGTAGACGGTCTTGTCGATGGTGACAAGGACCGGAAAGGGTAGCGACCGATCTTGTCGATGGTGACAAGGGTCGAAAAGGTAGACGGTCTTGCCGATGGTTACAAGGACCGAAAAGGGTAGACGGTCTTGCCGAAGGTGACAAGGACCGTAAAGGTAGACGGTCTTGCCTGTTGTGTATGTGATTTTGATGATTACAAAATGAGTGAATGCTTGGTCTTATGCGTGAATGCTTATTCATGTCTTCATGTGCTGGAACTCAATATCCTCTCACTATGAAGTTTGAAATGGTTGTGGCGATGAGTACAAACTGTTTCTATTGGGATATCATCATGTGGATGCATTGTGATACTATGAGGCTCATACGTGCTTTGAGGCTAGTACAAACATTGCATATACATTGTCTCTACACTTGGTGAGATTGCTTTGTATTTAATGAGAAAGCCTCTGTGAAAAACACACTTGGATAAATGTCATTTTGAGCCTCATGTCATGCATGTGTACTTTGGTAATGATTAAGACGCAAATATCATTGCTTGCCCCCAAGGGAATGATGTGTGGTTTGATGAGCTTGGAAATTGATCAAATGGAATATGACTCAATATTGTTTTACGTGCCTTGATTCCAAAGTTGTTCATCATGCAATGGTAAGAATTTATATTGGAATCTATGGTGATACTCTTATAATCTTGAGTTGGAAAATTGGGTTCTCTAGTGCTTTCATACAGATCTTTCATGGGGATTCTTATATGTCTCATGCTAATGATTTCATAATCATATTTCATGTCATTTGGGTCTCAGTCTCAAGACTAGCTTCATATGTTAATGAATGACCCATATATTTTGATCTTGATCTAACCTCTTGCTTTATCATGTTTTTCAGGATGAAAAATCATGGTTGATCTTCATGGGATTATGGTAATATTTAATCAATTGTTTCCCATTGATTTGATGGTGTTTTAGTGGTTTTTCAGGCCCAAACAAGAATGGGTAGACCTATGGGGTCGACCCATGGAAGGGTCGACCCATGGGGTCGACCCATGGAAGGGTTGACCCCTAGGGTCGACCCCTGTAACCCAGAACCATAAAATATGTTCTATCTGGGTTCTGGAAACGCGAGGGTCGACCCCTGGGGTCGACCCCTATAAAACAGAACACAAAAATTGTTCTGTTTGGCTTCTGTTTGCCCGAGGGTCGACCCCTTCAGTTCTGACCTCCAGCCGCCATTGTTGACCACCATTTTTTTGCTCCAAAAGTCTTCCAATCCGAGTCCAACTTCCACAAATCACTCCATGACTTGTGGATCTTGAGCAAGGGCTGTCTCTTGACCATCCCATACACTTATATACTTCCCTTTGGGTCACAAACCCTAAGGAGAGAGGTGAGATCCGATTTTTGGGTGTGTTTGCTAACCCTAGTGAGTGCAGGTCGCAGGTAGCAGCTCCATGGCTTCTTCCACGTTGTTCTAAGGTTGTATGTGAAGGGAAGAAGGAGGTTTCAAGTCTCCATGCAACAATCTACTGGAATCTGCGTGGAAAATCAAGATACAAGCCTTGTTCGTTCAAGAATCGATCATCTTCCTTCAAGAACGTTCTTCATCCTGCAGAAAAGCTTAAGCCTATTCGATGAAACAAAAGGGGGGAGCTCTATCCACTGAAAAATCCATTTGCCTTTGTTTCTCCAGTTGCTCTTAGTTTTGTTCTAGATCTTGGCTATAAACATCATCTCCTTGAACTTGTTTATATGTTCTTTGTTCACTCTCTTGCATGTATATATATATATATGAGCTGTGATTTTATGATACAACAATCCTAATGCTCATGTGTTCTTTCAGGTGAATAAGAAAATAGAAGAAGAAGAAGGAGTGCAGCCACAAGGTCGAGAGGAGAGGAGTTTATGAGGCTAATCACTTTTCTGATGAATGAAGGTTTGATTGAAGCTAGCATTTGAAGGAAAAGAGGGGTGGCTAGAGGAGAGGAAGAAGATAATGTCTAAATCATGATCATCCGTCAATGAGCCAAGGAGAATCAGATTTTGTTGAAGAAGAGGGAGCCTGACACTTAATGCATCTTTCTAGTTTTCATATATAGAGTTTGCTTGGAGGTCATATCATATATCTGTTTTCATAAACATTTGTGAGAATACTTTGTGTGGGTGTTCGGAGAAATGGTTCTCCGAGTGTGTGTGTTGTCGTGTGTGTATCATTTTGTGCGGAGTATATCCGCGTGTGTGGTTGGGCATAACTTGGGGTGTGTTCCCCATGTGTGGTTGGGAGTTTACTCCCGTGTGGTTGTGTAGGCATTGTCCTACGTGTGTGTGGACGGAGTTGTGACTCCGTGTGTGGAATTTGTTCGGGGTGTGTTCCCCAGTGGGGTGTGTGTGTGTGTGTGCTACTGTGGCAGCAGGTTGAGGCAAGGCCTCGTGTGTGTGGTTTGCTGCGAAAGTAGCGTGTGTGTGTTGGGGTTCGTCCCCGTGTTGCTACATTTTGTAGCGTGTAGTGAAGCCTCACCGGTTTGGTGAGGGGTGGACATAGGGAGCCCGTCGTGGTCCCGAACCACCTTAAAAATTCTCGTGTCTTGTGGTTTGATTCTTGTGATTGTGTGTTCACTATCCTATCTGTTTATGCAATAGTGTGAGCTCGGTGAGATTAAGTGAATCTAGTTTAAACATGTTTAGATATAATTACTCAATCTTGTATATTCCGCTGTGTGGTAGTTGTGTTTTTAATTGGACAAAGTTTTTAGTAGAAGGATCTATTCACCCCCCCCCCCTCTAGATCCGTATTCTTGCACTACAGGACCCAACAATTGGTATCAGAGCGAGGCTCTGTTGTCCCTAGATCTTGCGATCTACAGAGTGATCCTAGTGCATTATACAATCATGAATTTTTCTGAACATATCTCAATGAATTGTCTGCCAATCTTCACTGGTTCGGATTTTGATTCATGGCTAGGTAAACTGTGTGTTGTGATCAATTCTACTAATCCTAGTCTTTGGAAATTGATTTATCATGGTCCACACACATTACCTCTAGATGAGACCAAGTGGTCTAATCAGGATAAAATGATGCACCATGATAATGTTACTGCTTTGAGTTTATTGAAAGCTTCTGTAAGTACTAACAAGTATCCATTTGTGTCTTCTTATAGGACGGCAAAGGAGCTTATGGACCGGTTGATCAAAGCTCAAGAGAAGGAAAGGTAAAAATGTCTCATGGCCGATGATGCTGATCAACAAAGTGACAAAAATACAGAAGAGGTAAATTCAGATTCTGAAGAATTCACTCTTGATGATCTTGTTGAAGCTTATGATGAGTTGGAAAAATAATATAAGAAAGTCAAGTCAGAAAATAGAAAATTGAAAAAGAAATCTGAAAACTTGGTCCATGAAAATGGTTCTTGTGATAAATGTTCTGAGCTTGTTAACTTCAATAAACTTTTAGAGCATGATGTTGAATGTCACAAAGAAACCATTGCTTGTTTGAGAAATGAAAATGTTACCCTCAAGAACATAATTGATCAATTGGAGAAAACTGAAAAAAATCTAAGAAACAAAATGGAATCAAACTCAATTGATCGGGATATTTGCAATGAATTGATTATGAATGATAAACTTGCAAATGAAAATGAAGAAATTAAAAAGGAAAACAGTGCTATTTTAATTCAGATATCTCGGCTTGAAGGCAGCATGAAATTTCTTGAAAAAGAAAATGCTTTGTTAAAATCTGAAAATGAAGAACTGAAGCATCTAAATACAACCATGTCTAAAAAATTACTTGCTTTTGAAAAAGGAAAAAGTCTGGCTATTAATGATTGTGAAAAGATGCATGTGCTAGAACAAATGATGGAGAGCTATAAAACCATCAATGCCCAATTGAATGAAAAATTCATTTCCTATGACAATGAGATCATTTCCTATGAATTGCATATTTCATCACTTGAAAAGGAAATTCTTGATCTGAATGCTTCTTTGTCTAAGTTTGTGAATGGGGAAGAAAATTTGAACAAGATTTTGGGGACCAAGGTAAATTTTCAAAGAGAAGGTCTTGGGTATGAACCCACCAAAAAGAAAGTATTTGGGCTAAATGTTGATTTGTTTTGCTTCTCTTCTTCTTTTTGTTTTGATGTGTAATAAAGATGATAAGCAAAAATCAAAGATCTCAATCAACCCAAGGACATGTGAACCATGAACCTAGGCAACCAGAACAAGCTCTAGCATGGGCATGCTATCTCAATCATCAAGCTAAACTAAGGGAGTAAAGAAAAACACACACCGGGGCGTGGAGCGAGAGCAAATAAAAACACACCGCAAGGGTGGAGCAAATAAAGGAAATAAGAGATATGAGATGGAGAGAAAGCTAATGCCCAATACTAAGAAAGAACGTGATCGCCACCAAAGTAAACACAAGCCAGAGACTTGAAAATACCTTGGAAATAGGTGGATGAAGCACCCGCCCACGGGAGAGAGAAAACCAATGAAATCTGCAGATCAACCGAATGTAACGGTCCATACCCCGTGCGTCACAGGAATGTGACGGTCTCCAGATGAGCCGTTAGAGATGCCTGACGTGCCTGCACAAGACCGTCAGAAAACCTACAGTAACAGCTTGTGGACTCTTTTAACTCCAACTCTTCCAGTCGGCCAGAAGACTTGGGCCTCGCGTAGTGAACCTGTAAACCTGCCAAAGAACGTGAAAACACAAGAAAACAAACCCATATCAGCCCTTTAAACAAGCGTAGTATCAATTCTTAAGGAAATTAAGATCATGCAAAAGGAAAGGGAAGTACCGGGAGAGTTTTGGTTTTTTAACCCCTCTCGGTGTTTTAAAACGTGGGAAGGATGTTTAGATGATGGAAAACAGATGCAGAACGTGGAAACAAGGAGAGGGACAAAGCTTATGATGAGAGGAAGAAGGAAGAACACAATATGATAATGATGAACTTTGAAACTCAATAGAACGAATACTCCCTTCACCATGAAGCAGATGGACGTAAAAGATAAATCTCCTTGGTTAGATGTGGCTCCAGAATGCGGCAGCACTTCGACGCGAACTCCAGATCTTCCTCCCTCGGGCCATGAAGTTAAGGGTGCTATTTATAGGCCCTCAAACTCTTCGGTCGAGTAGAGAATAATCCAGCAAGAAAATAGGATAACTCTTAGCAAATCCTTGAAGATAATATCACTAAGAGTCCATAGAAACAAAAAGAAGGTTCTGAGGATCAGATTTGGAAGAGAAATCATCAATTCAAATCCTTATCTCGACCACGGAGTAGCAGAGAAAAGACCTGAACTGCCAGGACTCTCTGTTGGATGTATCGGCTACTTGACAGACCGCCATATGCAAATAACGCGCCAGGGGGATACCGTTACATTTAACCTTATCTCAAAAGAGATAAGATCAACGAGAAGAAGATCAAACAAGTTGGGACTCTGCAAGATATGTAACGGCCATGGTTGGACGCGTTGGAAGAAAGTGACGGCTGCACAACAGACTGTTAGAAGCAATGGGCAGGCCAACGGATAAGGATTGGAACAAAGGCCTCCAACTTCAGGACTCTTCAAGAAGTAACAGCCTAGGGTGAATGCGTTAGAAGAATGTAACGCCCATGCAGAGGACCGTTAGAAATAATGAGGATCAAAATTGATAAGAGGGCTTGCTAAGCTTCACCCAATGAAAAAGCCACCAGGAGCCATACTCAACCAAGGAGAGAAGACCCATAAAATGAGCTTCAAACTGACGAAGGAAACTCAATGAAGAGTGAACAACTTGGAGCATCACATGGATAGAACAAGGAGATGACCCAACTTATTGGTCATAAAATGGGTGTCAACAGATGCCCCTCCTTAACGTCCTCTTTGCAGGGGAGCGAGTAGAGGTAAAGCGAAAGTGAAATGGAACATGGAGATGAAGCGGAAGTGAAGCGGAGTGGACCAAAAAGTGGGCGTTAAGGTAAACGACATCCGTTCTTTACCAACAAGTGATAGGAATTTTCTGGAAAACTTCGAACTGATCACAAGGAAAGAGCCAACCAAAGGATGCAAGTCTGGAGGAACTAACAACTAAGAAAAGGAAACACGGCTAGCTGCCGGAGGCAACGGAAAGGAAAGAGAACTGACTAAACTCCAGACATGAATCTTCAGCCAACTAAATCAAGCGAATAGATCGAAGGAAACCTCTTAATTTAGAATGGAATAACTCTCCTTATTCGAGATCAAGAACACAGCTATTCACCATCATTGAGACACATTGAACAGATGAAGCACATGAATGCTCAAAAGATGCGTATGAGGCATGTTGGGCTAAAGAGAAAGAAATCATTAAAATGAAGGCAAAGAAAGATAAAATAACAAGATACTCGAGAATTATATTGCTAGACTGAAGAAACCAGGGTCAGGACACCATCTGCAACCACGGCGTGCAAGACAGAACCTTCGTCCCCAAATTTTTCCAACCTAACGGCTTATACAACGATTAAACATGTGAACTTAGATCATCATCATTTTTGTTTAAGGGGAACATCAAATCCCAGAAAACATGAATGACCAGCCGGTTCTCGAGATAATATATCATAGATAACATATAGTAATGCATTAAGGGATTTGAGGGAACAAGGTACAATACCTGACTTACCTGCCTGACGAACGGTAAAGCATGTTGTTATTCATAACTTCATTCAGGAGAAAGAGGTTAGCCAAATAATAGATATGAGCACGAAACAGGGCATAACTATTTGAACGTGGGAGAAGCATCAATAATGAACATCATGGCAGAAAATGCAGTCATTCAATCATCAAACAGACCATTTTATTCATCAAGAAACTTGCAAGCTGTAACGGTCTGCTGAGAGGGCGTTATATAAAATAACGGACGAGACCTAGGCCGTTAGAGACTAGGCGGTTCACATACTTCAATGAAACAGTTCAAATCCATGTAACGGTCAAGAGAGTACGCGTCATAGGATGTAACGGTCGGACGAAAGACCGTCTCATTTCCTGAGCATTCAAAAAAACAAACCGAACGGTCACGGCCTCATTCATTCAACACTCAATCGCTCAAACGCCCAAAAAACCCCAATTGAGAGCTATCGGCGACCACCGTCCTACACCCAAGAAAGATGGCCGGCAACGAGGCCCCACAGCCACCGAAGAAGAGGGAGAGAGGGAAGAAGAAGGCGATACGCCGCCTCCACCGCCGGATAGAGCGGGAAGTGGAACGACGGCCGGAGGAAGAAAAAACGAGGAAGATAGCTCCAAGGGTGGAAGAAGAGGCTCCAATGGCCGAGGAGGACCAAGGGGAAACTCTCCTGGACGAGGGAGAACCCAAGGAACAGGAGAAGAAGAGGAAGAGGGGCCAAGACCATGAGGTAGGCCTCCGCCCTAATTTTCAAAATTTTAATTTTTTTGTGTTTTTTGTATGAATGCATGTGGGAATGGGGGGTAGAAAATGGGTCCCAGAGCCCTTTAGGATCATTTGTAGGCCTTTTGGCCAAAGTGGGAGAGCCACGGAATGCAAAGGAAAAATGCCCTTTAGCAGGGAATGTGACGGTCCTTCCAGTGAACGTCACAAGCCTAACGCGTCACTCTAGATGCGTTAGAGCCATGTGACACCCCATCCCATGGCCGTTACATGCACCAGAGGCCAGAACTATTTTCAGGTTTTCAATTATTCAGTTTTTTTTGTTTTGTTTTTATTTTATAAATGTTATGCAATGATTTTATGATGCATTTGACTGACTTATGATTTAAATGAATGCAGGGAAAAAGACGGACGAGGATCTCCTGGCTTCAGATCCGGGCGGTGTACCAGGCACTGCCTGATTACCAGAGAGAGAGATTGGCCGGGATGGGATTCGCTGAGGTGCTGAGCATCGAGGTGACCAGAATGGACACGCCTCTGCTGTACGCCTTGCACGAGAGGTGGGATCCGATCAGTAGAGCATTCATCTTCCCGTGGGGTCACATGATCCCGACGCTGGAAGACATGGCGAGGATCGCTGGATTGAGAGTGCACGGAGCCGCCGTGACAGGATGGACTTACAGGAACTACTGAGAGATGGCCCAGGAGCTGCTGGGGCTAGATTTGATTAGACCGGGGCAGACGTCATCCCAGCTCTCGAGATCAGTACTGCAGGAGAGCCTAGGACTGAGGGGAGTGGCGATAGCCGTGGGTGAGCTACCAGAGGAGCATCCGGGTAGAGTGATTGACCAGGTGCGCCCACGAGTGGCGGCAGAGGTGGGACCGGAGGGAGATCGCACCCTGAGGTGCTACCTGATGCTACTGTTCAGGAAGCTCCTGTTCGCGACTCGGGCAGATGTGATCAGCTGCCGGCTGCTGTCGATGATCAAGGATTTGGGGCAGAGTTGGAAAGTACGCCTGGGGAGCGGCAGTCTTGGCCTTCCTGTGGAATTCATCATACATACTTGCAGCTCATAGGAGATTGTCTTGTGGAAGAAAAACACTGAAATTGGGCTTCTCACTTGTATTGAATTAAGATTGATATGAAATTGAGTTTCTGATATTGCAGGTTGAGAGAGAGAGAGAGAGAGAGTCTTATGTGATGAAAAGCCTTGAAGTTAGTTTCTTCAATATGCATTGGCTTAATATTGACATGAATTGAGCTTTTTATAGTGCAGGTTTGATTATGACCATCAACCCTTAAAATCATGGTAAGAATTCAAACGCTTGAATGTATCACCATGTGCCTAGATTGAGTTTAATTCATGTTTGGCATTTCTGGGCTCAGATTAACTGTCTTAGGCAGTTTTGTTTGTTCCTCAGTTGGTGTCGAAATGCCCATCTTGAGGATCGATTGGTTTGAACTTTTACCCCATTTACCCTTAGGGTCTCCCTTCTTATCCTAGAGGGGTTTTGAAAGGGTTTGGCATGGGGTTCTTGATCTTATCATATCTTTATCTGCTACCCTATATGAAATGTGAATTTGGGGTCTCAATGGAACTCCTTTGGCTAATATCGATATATTTCTTGCAGGAGAGAAAGAAAGGAGCATGTTGATGAAGATTACACAAGCAAAATAAAGCAAAAAATTTGAAGATGTCAATAAAGGTAACACAAGGCAAAGGTGAGAAAATAAAGTGTTTGGCTGAAGTTCTATGGTCTTGATACTAGTGCTATCTCTTGACAGACAGTGATGTTGAAATCTTGAATACTCTTTGGTTGCTTTTGACCATGCGGAAAATGAATGCTTTGCTGAATGGTATTGAAACATCTGAGCAGTATATATGAGAGTGTAGCCATTGAATACCTTTTGCTAAACCCCCAATGTCAAATGAGAATACATTTGTTTCTGATCATCATTTCAATGATTACATGGTATATAAAATGGTGACATGTGGAAGGGCAGGTCAAGCCTGTCTTAAACCTATCACCATGCGTGAGAATATGCCTTCGTCCGGTACCATGAATCATCTCTGCATATGGCATCAAACTTAAATGAATTTTCTGAAATCATGCATTAATTATGGGGGAGTTTTGCATGCTGAAAATTTTGAAAATGATGTTTTTCCATTCTCTCAGCATGGTGATATTGTGTTTGTGGCTGAACATCTTGAGGACTGAAGTTGATCAATGTTTCATGATCTTTACCAATGTGTCACTCATCTTTCTAGATAAAAGTACAACTATTTTCAAGAAAAGTTCACATGTGATGATCTTGATGCTTTGAATGAATTTTTTGAATTCTCTTTTCAGAATAAAATTGTGTCCTCACATTTTAACAATTGGTAATGCGTGTCATGCATTAGTTACATTAGGTGCATATAGAGTGTCATGTGAAATCTGAAATCAGAAATCTTGCATCACATTGCATATTTGCATATCATTCTCTGCACATCATTCACATAGTGCTTTTGGAAGATGAAGCTCATCGTGTGTCTTGTTGCATAGTTGGCATTTTCAGCATACATATAGTGCATATTTTGAAATGCATCATTTTGCACATTTCATGTTGCATAAATGCCAAAATGAATACTTACAACAATTGGTCTCATATCCTTGGAACCAACATTTCAAGAACTGAGATTGCATACCTTTTCTTTTTGCATTGCATATGCATATCTTCATCGTATACTTGCATGTTATTATATGATATTCAACCCCTTCCTTGAAACTTCTAAGATCATATACTTCATTGATAAATAATGTTGCATCTGAATCTTAACAAGTGTGCTTCATGTAAAACTCTAAGGGGGAGCATTTCATGCTTATTGCATTTACATAGGGGGAGCTACACTATTCTGTTCTAAGTTAAATTTTCTCCATACATGTTAAATCAAATTCGTACACTTCATGCACTTTAATGTGAAATTGAGTGTTGTTCATAAGGATATAGGAATTTCATTTCAACACTCTAAAATAATTCAACTTGCTGCATGGATGATAAGAGACAGTTGAGGAAAAAGCCGCCTGCCTCCACATACAAAAAAATGGTTGATATGAAAGGCAAAGCAATGCTAAGTCTCACTGAGTAAACTGGGCACATGTCACCTGAGACGTGATGTGGTTCATTTCTGAAAAGTGTTGACTAAATTATCTCTGTTCAAATAAGGTGACAAGGTTCAGTATTCTGAGTAACCGAGGATTCTAGCATGAGCTCCATGTGTCTTCTCGCATAAAAAGGAATTATTTGAACCTAATCCTTCTTAGAAAAATTCAGATTGTCAGTGTGAAAATTACTGATGATAATTTGATGAGGTAGAGCGAAGCCTCCAATACGCTGTTCTCTAGATTGAAATGTAGTCTGTGCCGTTACTATTGTGTTTAATTGAAAATCTGATTATCCATATGGCTAAACTTCATTCTCATGTTACTCACTTGCGCATGGTAATTTGATTTGATATGTATTTTGAAAATTTGATTAACTGCTTGACCTGTTGTACGTCTTCTCCTATTTATCTGCACAATTCTCTAGGTGTAATCATGAGCATTCTGAACTTAATGACTCACTTGCACTTTTCCTACACCTATCCCCTCACTGTAAATCAATTGGTATCACTTCTTGTGAAGGAGTTTTGTTGCATGTATCTATAGATATCTGCTTGATTACATTGTATGCATTTCATGTCTCATCATTTTCATACATCTTGTTTCATGCATTTCACAAGAAAACAAAAAATCAAAAACTTGAAAATCAAAGTCATTCATCTAATATGTCAATGTCAAAGGTGGAGCTTTGCATGTGATCTTATCTGCTTAAGTCATCAGGACTTGCATGAGTCACTACCTTACTATGGGTGTATGAGTGCTTGTTTGCTTGCTCATTCATGTTCCTACCATCCACCATTTCCAATTGCTGCAACTTGTGAGCATTGTCATATCGTTTTGTCATCTTGCATTCTACATGACCATATTGTCCACATTTACATTTCCAATTTCAACAATTGGTATCAAACTGTTTTGCAATTACTTCATGCATATTGTGCATATTGGTTCTCTTCATGATCCCAGTGTCCATAGGTTCTTGCCATTCTGGATTTCCCGTCCGGCTCCCCATTTCTGATTATGTCAAAGGGGGAGAGAGCATTATGCATAATATTTTGTCATCATCAAAATGGAGGAGATTGTTGTGTATGTGATTTTGATGATTACAAAATGAGTGAATGCTTGGCCTTATGCGTGAATGCTTATTCATGTCTTCATGTGCTGGAACTCATTAGTGTAGACACGCCAAAATTGACGTTACTGTGAGTGCATCTCGTATTACCTTGTAATGCCCCAATTTGACCCTCCAATTAACTTTGTTTGAGTTATTTTCCCAAATTTTCTTGGATTTCTCCCTTTTTTTCCCTCTTCTTATTCTTCCCTATTTTTCTGGTTTTTTTGGGCAGTTTTCTCTATTTCTTGGAATTCATGACTTGAAGTGGGGCGTGTTTTAATTAACGGCCTGATCTGAGGTGCGTTTTGAAGAAAGGACGACTAGAGGCAAAGGCGTCAATTTCTGGAATTTTCTGATTTCCAAAACAGAAAAATAAGAATTAACGACCCTCCTTGGGTCGTGTTTTTAAATAACGCCTCTCCCTCAGGCGTCTCTTCATCATTTTTAAATACAGAAAATTTTTATTGCTAAAATTAAATCCGTGAATTAACGCCTTTGTCCCAGTCATGATTTCAATTAACGCCTTGACCAAGGTCGTCAATTCTTGTTCAATTCCGAACTCCATCAGCACCCCTTCCCTTCCTCACTTACACTCCTTTTTCACTTGCGAGAGGTTTCCTATGGCTTCCTAATATTGAAAGGACACTTGGAGGAAGGATCCCCCTTTCCATCCTACCAAAACTAAGTTTTCTGATTTTTTATGGAATTAATTCCGAATTTCCCTTCCTTTCCTCATTTAACCTCCTTTTCCACTTGGGAAAGGGTTCCTATGACTTTCTAAGGTTGAAGGGACACTTGCCTAAGGTTTATCTCTTCCAAATCCAACTAAAACATGTTTTCTTATTTTCTCTTGGAATTAATTCTGAATTTCCCTTCCTTTCCTCATTTAACCTCCTTTTCCATTTGGGAAAGGGTTCCTATGACTTTCCAATGTTGAAGGGACACTTGCCTAATGTTTATCTCATTCCAAATCCAACTAAAACATGTTTTCCTAATTTCCCTTGGAATTAATTCCGAATTTCAACCCTATAAATAGAATCTCTCTCTCCCTTGTGAAAGAACAAAAAGATCAATTCAAGAGGAGGTGCTGCCGGACCAAAGGCTCAAGGAGGAAGACTCCCATGCACCTAAAAGCTTCATCCATGGAGTTCTTCTTCCTATATTGAAGATTTGAAGCCTCTACATCCATAGAGTTCTACATCATCTTCTTCCTCCATTGAAGATCTTCATCCTAGCTTGAAGCCAAATTAGAGAAAACCACTAAGCTTTCCCCTCCTATCTCTTATTTTTGCTTTAGTTAATTGCATGCATCATATCATTTTTTCTTTTATTTCTTTATTGAGATCTTCCCCTATTGTGCACTCTAGCACATCTCCATAGTGCAACACTTGCACATCTCCCTCTATTCTTCATCATACATCATCTTTACCTACCCTTTTGCATAGGGGTTTAAAGGCCAAACACCAATAAGGTGTGTTCATATCCATGCTTTCTATGTCCATATTTACATTTGGATTTGATGCTACACATCTTGGTTTCTAATCCATGTTTATTTATTGGTGTTTGTTAATTTTGCAAGGGTAATCAATCAAGGAAAACTCTCTTCATCGGCCGGCCGATAGAAAGAGAAGGTGCACTCACAATCTCCCCCGCATTTAAGGTATTTATATCGCGATCCCTCCATTGATTATTTGTTATATCCTTTGAGGCCCTCGCGTCTCTGGCGATCATATTCCCCTTAGCATCCTCTCATGCTCCCCTTTTCTCCCTCTTTTCCCATTCTTCTATTCATTTTCTTTTTCCTTTTAATTGTTCTAAGTGGATTTCTTAGAATCTACAAATTGGCGATCACGGTGGGACCCCTTTCATTTTTCTTTTGATTACCCTTTCCCCATGGGCACCCACGTGTGCCATCTCCCCTTTTGCACCCACGGTGCGTCTCCCTTTGTGCTCCACGTAGCACTCTCCCTATGTGATTTGTCAGTTTGATAGGTTTTTAGAAATTCCATCTATCCATCTCTTTTTTTAAAAAAAAATGATGAGCATGCTATATCCCTTGTCATGTTTGATTGCCATGATTCTTATACTGAGATTGTGAGTGTTTTTCATTTCTGTCGGTATTTTCCACTGTTTGAGCCCTATGACCGTTGAAGTATTGAAGTAATTAACGCCCCTCTCAAAGGCGTATTTTATCAGTATAACGCCTCACATCAAGGCGTCTTTCACTTGAATAGCACCTTACTGTAAGGCGTCATTTTTATTATCATTGTTTATTCATGCTGATTACTGCCATTTGACGCCCCTGCTCTCGGGCGTCCATTCTAGAGAAAGCGCCTCACCCTAAGGTGCTATTTTGCTCTGCTTGCACTATTCACAGTGACTAGCGACTGACGCTCAGACGCTATTTATTGATATAGCGACCTTTCCCAGGTCGTCATTTTATTCTGTGTTGTTATCTGCTTGATACTATCTGTTGCATTCATCCTTGCATTAGTTTGGGAGACCTCCTCTCCCCACACTTTTAGGAGTCACACCACCCTCTTGGTGAAGGAAGGACCCTCCATTGAGCACTCCGTCTCATTGGACCGGAAATTCCTAAACCAAGCCTCCATAAGTCCCCGCACCCGTGGATTCCCTCACGGACGCTGGGCAGGTTGTACCTTTGAAGTCCCGGGTTTAGTTGGCCTATGCATGGTGAGAGAGTGTTCCTAGTTGGCATCGGAGAAAACCACATTTGAAACTAGGTTCCCCCCTTGAGTGATCACATCAATTTGCATAAAATCAATTAATTTGCCAAGGTTCAAATAAAAGAAATCAAAGGTAACCCCATCCTAGCTTGTTTGCTATCTATGTGAGCTGTTTTGATTGCACATTGAATTGTTTGGGATACCTTGATAAGATAGTCAACATGTTTAACTCAATTAATGTTCATGAGGGTGATCAGCCTAGCACATCTTATTCCCTTCAATTTCAACATATTCATCACAACTCTCACCATAATCTTTTAAAGGGACCACGCCCTCATCTTCACGGTTTTGCCCCACCCATGGGCAATATCCAATCCCATGGTCCCTCGCCTCAATCGCGAGCCACTACTCCTACGGGACCGTCTCCTCCCGAAGATGAGAAGGTCTCCCAGATCTTGCATGTATTAGATCATCTCACCCCTCAACAAATCCAAGCCCTTAAGGCCGTTGTTGAGGGTGCACCTCATTCCCCTCATCCTCCTTCCAATCCTACGCGGGTGGCCCATCACCCACTTCCCTCCTCTATTCACATTCCTACTCGGGTAGCCCATCACCCATCTCCTCCTATTCACACTTCTCCTCGGGTGGTCCAATACCCGCCTCCTTCGTCCACACCTACCCCTATTCGGGTGGCCCGTCACCCGCCTCCTTTTATTCCTCCTCCACCACGGCCCCAAGGCCCATTTATTCCTTGCAACCTGGCCCATCCGGGTTCTTCTATGGGTCATCCCATTAATCCCCTTCCATGGCCTTTTTGTGCGGCCCCTCCTTCAAGGCCCTGCCGACCCTCTGTTGCTCAAGTCACACCCCTCCAACGAACTCTTCTCGACAAAGTCACTTTGTTGGAGGAACAAATAAAGAGGGTTACGAGCCCACGGCCCGCTCCTCCTACTCCAGTCAATCCCCTTTATGCGGCTCTAAATGACATTACAAAGATGGAGAAAGATTGGAAGGATAGGAGAGACGGCTACGGCATCGACAGTTCAAGCAAGCAAGAGCCGGCAGATTTCAACGTTCAAGTGGACGCTGTCCATCCTCCACCCATTCACCCCTTTCATTCATATGGCCCTCCGCCTCCGCCTACGCATTCACACTTGCATTCACCACATCATCTGCAATACCATTACATTCCACCACCTACTAATACATCTCCACCATGGCATCCACTTGAACTCGATAATGAAGAACCGGCAATTGAAGAATTCAAGACGGCACATGATGATGAAGCTCTGCAGGCATCCCTTCCGAGTTTTCTTCGTTTTCCTCTCCCTCCGCTACCACTGGATGAACCCCCTGCTCAAGACGATGCCATCGTCCTTAATATAACCCCCGCTTCTAAGACTTATTGGTGTTATGACGAGGGATCAATACTCCAATCACCCATGTCGGCGCACCAAAACATGTCTCCTACCCCAGACACCGCTCGTCCCATCCGGCGTTTCCTCCGGACCAAACCTTATACTTTTACACCTCCTGCTATACCATCAGCCTCCACAGCACTGGCCTCCGCTAAACCTCCACCTGCTATACCATTAGCCTCCACTTCATCTGCTAACCTCCTATTACCGCCACCTCGGCCCTCCATTACACCTTTAACCCCAAACCTAGTCACTCCTACTCCACCACTTAACCCTTCACCTTTACCCATGGTTAATCCTGAGCAGAATCTGTCTCTTTTTGCACTCGAGCCAACCCCAACTGTCTCCGAGCAAAGGGGGAAGCTCAACGTGTTTGAATCTCCACTTCCACTCATCCTTTCTCCAACACTTTCCATTACACCATCACCAACTATGGAGCCTTTCGCCTCCTCTTCACCCCCCTTTACTACTCGGAATGGGAGTGCTTCTGCAAGTACTTGTACCGAAGATGATCAAGAGCTGGGCAAGAAGGATTTGGCTACGGCCGAGCTATTCAAGATGCAAGAGTTTATTTGTCGGATGCCAATCCAGGCTGTTGTGCCAAGCATGGTCGAAGAGGCCATGTCGCCGCCACTGCTCACAAAGAGAGAATGTCAAGCTTTGATGCCATGTAGGCTTGTGCCCAAAGGCCGGGAAGGGCACCCCTTGTTCCAACTTTCAAATCTTGAACCTTTTCTTCCATACAAGGGGCGAATGCCTATTCTATTCAACACTCCATATACGCCACAACCCCTGGGCAACACAATGCTTCCTATCCCAACTGTTCAACTCTCTCACACTATTACTTTTCACTCTTCAAGGGAGTTGTCACTTACCATTGAAGCTTCATCCATTGGGCCAATTGGCTATACACTTTCACTGCCATGGAGGGGCGGTTATCTTGGTGCTAAAGGGCCTTCCACTATTTTATCCACCTTCTATTCAACTCCATCCACATTCTTGTCTGTCACATTTTCTTCATGGGCCACTCCAAGGGTAAAGAGGAGGATCTCATCCTCTCGCCATTCATGTTCGTCATATTCTTTTCATCTCATGCATTCTGTTGCATCCATGCATTCATCGCATCCCTTCTATTGCATCCACATGCATTTACACTTCTTCTTTCCCGGGTTTCAAAACACGTATCTTCCCCGCCTTCCGGAATCTCCGAATCCCCCACGTTTCCCATATCTTCCGCCTCTATCTTTGGGATCTCCAGGTCCTCTTACACTCACCGGGCATTGTGTCCCCTCCAATCAACCCTCAGGGCATCGCGCCCCTTTCCAACTATTGCATCCGCACTCCCCGGATTTCTCACCCGTCCTCCTTGGGCATCGCGTCCCTCGATATTTGCTTCCTCCGGAACCTCCAGATCCTGCTCTTTGGGCATCGCACCCCTGCACACCCTCAAGTCCGGATCTTCTGGGCTTCTTACTGATTCTCCCTGGGCATCGTGCCCCTTTCCGTCTTCTTCCTCCGGAACCTCCGGACTTTCTCCCAGGGCATCGCGCCCTTTTCTATCTTCTTCCCCCGGAACCTCCAGATCCTTCACCCCTCTCTCAATCCCTTGGGCATGACACCCCTTTCCATTTTCTACCCCCGGAACCTCCGACCATCCATCTTTCTTCCGATTCATCTTTCTACTCTTCCAGGACATCACATCCTTCATTTTCTTCTTCCTTTTCCATCATCTTTTTCCCTATTTCTTCCCAGGGCACCGCGTCCCTCGATATTTTATCCCTCCGGAGCCTCCGGATGATTCCTCCTATCACGATTCTCCTCCACAACCTCCGGACCCTCCAGATCCGCCTCTTTCCATCTATCAATTTCTTCTTCTGATTCCCCCTAATCCTGGGTCCGACCCAACTTCTTCCACATCCACTGCCTTGGGCATCTGCCCATTCTCTCACTGCTTTCGAGGCTTTAGTCCTCACTCCTCCTTCTAATTCTCCGCTTCTTCTGTAGACCTTTCATGTGATCAGGGTCTCCACACCTTAGTGAGGGAGTTCTAGCCCTCGCCTCTCTTCCTTTTTTCCTTATTCGTCTTAGTCTGGTCTTGGCACCACTCCTTCTTGTTAAGCCACTTTCAAACCCTTTGCTTCCAATCCTTTTGACTGCCAAAGAGGACTATCCCACGATGATCAACCTCGCCTCTGACAGCTGCTTCTACAAAGGTTGCAAGGTAACATATTGGCGTAAGTACTCATTTCATGATATCATTATCTCATTGCTTCACGATGATTTTCAAAATAAAGTACTTCTTAACAAGATTAAGAGTGGTAGTCAAGACCTTTATCCTAGGTCGAATCTTTATCTTTACTAAATCATTCTCAAAATAGTCTTTTAGGCTTGTTTTTGCAGCACCTTTGGTAATAAAAACCTCACGCTGGGAATTCAACGTTCTCTCCCTGCTTGTTAAGAGTAACCTTCAGCTGGGCATTCCACACACTTCACGGCGTCCTTAGCCGACTCCTTTGGTTAAACACCGTCCCTACTTTGGCCATGCCATGAGTATATCTGAAAGTCTTTTCTCTTCTTTACTCGGCCACGTGCAGGGGCAAGAGGTTGACGGATGAGATGACCCACCCAGGGTAATCCCCAATACGAGAGGAGTCTCAAATAGGGGCAGTCTTGACCCAAAATCAATATGAGTTTTCATATGAGTTTTCATGATATACATCTCACCAAAAGGGCTATTATGAAAATCAAGTCAAAATTTCGATAAAAGTAAAATTGTGAATTATGGCATGTCAAGAGTGGCAAAGTCCCCGCAGGGAAAACCCTGGTCGTATGCATGTCAAGGGTCTAAAAATCAAAGGCACAAAGCCCCGGCACAACAGACTACCTCTTTGAGGGGAAACACCTTGGAAGGAATTCAAGTCCCGACATCTCCCATCCTGCATAAAGCTTATCCTCAATTATTCTTCTCTTCTCCCTCTAAGACCGAATGTTTCTCGGGTATGGCCTTGGTAGGAGCACCGTTAATCAAGGGCAGTCAGTTATAGGGCGTCACCCTTCAATGCACGCTCGGCTTTGGGTAATTTTAGCAAAAGGGGAAGGAACAAGGACCCCTAGCCAGTGGTTCAAAAATACCCTTTGATGCTGCATTAACAATGTCTAAACCAAAAAAAAATTAAAAAAAAATAAAAAAAACTTGAATATTTCCTAAGTCAAAATCCAAAAAAATTGAATATTTTCTAAGCCAAAATCCAAAAAAAATTGAATATTTCCTTATCAAAATCCAACAAAAATTGAATATTTTCAAAATTCATAATAAAAATTCAAATATTTTTCAAAATCCACATAAAAATTCAAATATTTTCAAAACTCATAAAAATTTGCATATTTCAAAATCCAAAAAATTTTCATTATATTTTTCTGATGGTGCTTTTTGCAGGAATAACAACTTTGTAAGGACCAAGAGCATGGGATGAGTCCTCTCCATTCATTGCCATCTACCTTTTGATTCTTCCCGTGTTCACAATTGATCACATCTTCATAATTTGCTACGCATTGCTCCGATTATTCATCTCCAAATCTTTTTTATCAAATCTTGCTGATCACTCCGCCGATGGGCATTATCAGATCTTGATCATTCAACTCCAAATCTTGATTAGCCAAGTTGTCATCCTCATGACAAACGACAAACAATGATGCTATGCTATCTATGCTTTAATGATGCTATCTATGCTATTCTTGAATATGATACATACCTGCTATTGATGCTTTGATTCATGCTATGCTTGCTATGCTTAAATGCCTTATTCATTGCTTGTTATCTTTTATATCTTGGCTGATGAATCTTTGAGCGCAGGAAGAAGCTCTTGGTCCCACCGACTGGGCATCATCATCCCCCCATGGTGCTTGCACCTCATTTCTCAGTTCCCCCATGCTCATTGCTATCACCATCCCCCCTGTATGCATTCTACTATATGTTACATACGCTACTAGATTATATCAAGGACCTTGTGACTTTGGTAAATCTGGGATTCGAGTTCCCCTTCATCAAAAATAATGATGATTCCAGAGGAGTCTTAGTCACACGGATATACCGTTGAGCCGTCCAAGACTGGGGACGATGGTTCCCTTTTGCGAGTTGATGTGTGGATAAACGGGGTTCGGCTTAGTATCGACTCGCAGAATGGGTTTCTTGACCCAATCTTGGCAGTTTAACAATATTATCCTTGATTATCTTATATTTTTATTTGTTTTAATTTTTCCTATTAAACCCAGCATGCATTCATATAGGAGTTTGAAATAATTTTTGGAAAATCATTCTGATAAGCTGATTTGGAGAGTCAAATTGATCTTAATCTTTCCAGATATGAGATATTCATTGCTGATGGAATCCTCAGTTCGTTTTGTCACTGTTTTGGGTCATTTTCTCGAAAGCTCCTTGTTTGGATTTCTATCATCTTATCTCAATCCTTTTACTTTGATCCACCTTGGCTGCAGCACGTCCACATTGGCTGGTAACCGCTCCCCAATGGTGAAACCTACAGGTTTGTGACCTGGGGTACTTCCACCGCGCTGGAAGTTGATCATTCTCCTTCGTGTCCGCGTGCACATTCCTCCTCTTATCCAAACATCGTTGATTTCATTGAATTTTCCGGGATTGCTTCATCTCGAGCTTTTGATTTCATTCTCATCAAGTGATGTTGATTGCGTGTCTCATCACACCTTGGCATCTACTTTTCAGTTTGCTCTGCTCCCTTGCAAAGCAGACGCCAAGGCGGGGCAGCTGTAGACACGCCAAAATTGACGTTACTGTGAGTGCATCTCGTATTACCTTGTAATGCCCCAATTTGACCCTCCAATTAACTTTGTTTGAGTTATTTTCCCAAATTTTCTTGGATTTCTCCCTTTTTTCCCTCTTCTTATTTTTCCCTATTTTTCTGGATTTTTTGGGCAGTTTTCTCTATTTCTTGGAATTCACGACATGAAGTGGGGCGTGTTTTAATTAACGGCCTGATCTGAGACGCGTTTTGAAGAAAGGACGACTAGAGGCAAAGGCGTCAGTTTCTGGAATTTTCTGGTTTCCAAAACAGAAAAATAAGAATTAACGACCCTCCTTGGGTCGTGTTTTTAAATAACGCCTCTCCCTCAGGCGTCTCTTCATCATTTTTAAATATAGAAAGTTTTTATTACTAAAATTAAATCCGTGAATTAACGCCTTTGTCCCAGTCGTGATTTCAATTAACGCCTTGACCAAGGTCGTCAATTCTTGTTCAATTCCGAACTCCATCAGCACCCCTTCCCTTCCTCACTTACACTCCTTTTTCACTTGCGAGAGGTTTCCTATGGCTTCCTAATATTGAAAGGACACTTGGAGGAAGGATCCCCCTTTCCATCCTACCAAAACTAAGTTTTCTGATTTTTTATGAAATTAATTCCGAATTTTCCTTCCTTTCCTCATTTAACCTCCTTTTCCACTTGGGAAAGGGTTCCTATGACTTTCCAAGGTTGAAGGGACACTTGCCTAAGGTTTATCTCTTCCAAATCTAACTAAAACATGTTTTCTTATTTTCTCTTGGAATTAATTCCGAATTTCCCTTCCTTTCCTCATTTAACCTCCTTTTCCATTTGGGAAAGGGTTCCTATGACTTTCCAATGTTGAAGGGACACTTGCCTAATGTTTATCTCATTCCAAATCCAACTAAAACATGTTTTCCTAATTTCCCTTGGAATTAATTCTGAATTTCAACCCTATAAATAGAATCTCTCTCTCCCTTGTGAAAGAATAAAAAGATCAATTCAAGAGGAGGTGCTGCCGGACCAAAGGCTCAAGGAGGAAGACTCACATGCACCTAAAAGCTTCATCCATGGAGTTCTTCTTCCTCTATTGAAGATTTGAAGCCTCTACATCCATAGAGTTCTACATCATCTTCTTCCTCCATTGAAGATCTTCATCCTAGCTTGAAGCCAAATTGGAGAAAACCACTAAGCTTTCCCCTCCTATCTCTTATTTTTGCTTTAGTTAATTGCATGCATCATATCATTTTTTCTTTTATTTCTTTATTGAGATCTTCCCCTATTGTGCACTCTAGCACATCTCCATAGTGCAACACTTGCACATCTCCCTCTATTCTTCATCATACATCATCTTTTACCTACCCTTTTGCATAGGGGTTTAAAGGCCAAACACCAATAAGGTGTGTTCATATCCATGCTTTCTATGTCCATATTTACATTTGGATTTGATGCTACACATCTTGGTTTCTAATCCATGTTTATTTATTGGTGTTTGTTAATTTTGCAAGGGTAATCAATCAAGGAAAACTCTCTTCATCGGCCGGCCGATAGAAAGAGAAGGTGCACTCACAATCTCCCCCGCATTTAAGGTATTTATATCGCGATCCCTCCATTGATTATTTGTTATATCCTTTGAGGCCCTCGTGTCTCTGGCGATCACATTCCCCTTAGCATCCTCTCATGCTCCCCTTTTCTCCCTCTTTTCCCATTCTTCTATTCATTTTCTTTTTCCTTTTAATTGTTCTAAGTGGATTTCTTAGAATCTACAATTATCCTTTCACTATGAAGTTTGAAATGGTTGTGGCGATGAGTACAAACTGTTTCTATTGGGATATCATCATGTGGATGCATTGTGATACTATAAGGCTCATACGTGCTTTGAGGCTAGCACAAACATTGCATATACATTGTCTCTACACTTGGTGAGATTGCTTTGTATTTAATGAGAAAGTCTCTGTGAAAAACACACTTGGATAAATGTCATTTTGAGCCTCATGTCATGCATGTGTACTTTGTTAATGATTAAGATACAAATATCATTGCTTGCCCCCAAGGGAATGATGTGTGGTTTGATGAGCTTGGAGATTGATCAAATGGAATATGACTCAATATTGTTTTGCGTGCCTTGATTCCAAAGTTGTTCATTATGCAATGGTAAGAATTTATATTGGAATCTATGGTGATACTCTTATAATCTTAAGTTGGAAAATTGGGTTCTCTAGTGCTTTCATACAGATCTTTCATGGGGATTCTTATATGCCTCATGCTAATGATTTCATAATCATATTTCATGTCATTTGGGTCTCGGTCTCAAGACTAGCTTCATATGTTAATGAATGACCCATATATTTTGATCTTGATCTAACCTCTTGCTTTATCATGTTTTTCAGGATGAAAAATCATGGTTGATCTTCATGGGATTATGGTAATATTTAATCAATTGTTTCCCATTAATTTGATGGTATTTTTAGTGGTTTTTCAGGCCCAAACAAGAATGGGTCGACCCATGGGGTCGACCCTCTCAGGTTCTGATCAAAACAGAACCAAATATTTGGACCTTGCCTGAAAGGGTTGACCCCTGGGGTCGACCCCTGTAACCCAGAACCATAAAATCTGTTCTGTCTGGGTTCTGGAAACGCGAGGGTCGACCACTGGGGTCGACCCCTGTAAAACAGAACACAAAAATTGTTCTATTTGGCTTCTGTTTGCCCGAGGGTCGACTCCAAGGGTCGATCCCTTCAGTTCCGACCTCCAACCGCCATTGTTGACCACCGTTTTCTTGCTCCAAAAGTCTTTCAATCCGAGTCCAACTTCCACAAATCACTCCATGACTTGTGGATCTTGTCCAAGGGCTGTCTCTTGACCATCCCATACACTTATATACTTCTCTTTGGGTCACAAACCCTAAGGAGAGAGGTGAGATCTAATTTTTGGGTGTGTTTGCTAACCCTAGTGAGTGCAGGTCGCAGGTAGCAGCTCCATGGCTTCTTCCACGTTGTTCTAAGGTTGTATGTGAAGGGAAGAAGGAGGTTTCAAGTCTCCATGCAACCATCTACTGGAATCTGTGTGGAAAATCAAGATACAAGCCTTGTTCGTCCAAGAAGTGATCATCTTCCTTCAAGAACGTTCTTCATCCTGCAGAAAAGCTTAAGCCTATTCGATGAAACAAAAAGGGGGAGCTTTATCCACTGAAAAATCCATTTGCCTTTGTTTCTCCAATTGCTCTTAGTTTTGTTCTAGATCTTGGCTATAAACATCATCTCCTTGAATTTGTTTATATGTTCTTTGTTCACTCTCTTGCATGTATATATATATATATGAGCTGCGATTTTATGATACAACAATCCTAATGCTCATGTGTTCTTTCAGGTGAATAAGAAAATAGAAGAAGAAGAATGAGTGTAGCCACAAGGTCGAGAGGAGAGGAGTTTGTGAGGCTAATCACTTTTCTGATGAATGAAGGTTTGATTGAAGCTAGCATTTGAAGGAAAAGAGGAGCGGCTAGAGGAGAGGAAGAAGATAATGTCTAAATCATGATCATCCGTCAACGAGCCAAGGAGAATCAGATTTTGTTGAAGTAGGGGGAGCCTGACACTTAATGCATCTTTCTAGTTTTCATATATAGAGTTTGCTTGGATGTCATATCATATATCTATTTTCATAAACATTTGTGAGAATACTTTGTGTGGGTGTTCGGAGAAAGGGTTCTCCGAGTGTGTGTGTTGTCGTGTGTGCATCGTTTTGTGCGGAGTATATCCACGTGTGTGGTTGGGCATAACTTGGGGTGTGTTCCCCGTGTGTGGTTGGGAGTTTACTCCCGTGTGGTTGTGTGGGCATTGTCCTACGTGTGTGTGGACGGAGTTGTGACTCCGTGTGTGTGGATGGAGTTGTGACTCTGTGTGAGGAATTTGTTCGGGGTGTGTTCCCCAGTGGTGTGTGTGTGTGTGTGCTGCTGTGGCAGCAGGTTGAGGCAAGATCTCGTGTGTGTGGTTTGCTGTGAAAGTAGCGTGTGTGTGTTGGGGTTCGTCCCCGTGTTGCTACATTTTGTAGCGTGTAGTGAAGCCTCACCGGTTTGGTGAGGGGTGGACGTAGGGAGCCCGTCGTGGTCCCGAACCACCTTAAAAATCTCCGTGTTGCCATTCTCGAAACTTCATATGACTTTTGTTTGCACACGCAGGTTTTCCACTAACACGGCTCTCGGTGCTATGATAAGTGCCGCTGGCTCGGTCTGGCTTGTGCTCAAAGCTTCCTGGAGGGTGGGATAACACCCGGGATAGTTCCGCCTAGGCTGGGTGTTCATTCGGCCACTAACGGGCCCATCTTGGCGGGAAGTCGTACCCGTGCCGGGTGACCGGGATCTTCTGCCGACAGAGTTTTCGGTCCTCCGTTCTGAAGAGCCAAGGGTACTCTTTCATCTCAGGAGAGTCTTTCATGAGGTGGGTAGCCACCGGGTAGACCGTCGTCCCTGGTCGGACAACGGGTGTAGTGTATGCGGCACGACGGAGTCGATGCCGGTTCATTGGGCAGGCTTGGTCGCACTACCGGTTGGTTGTGAGTTCATCTCGGTTCTCCTAAGGTGAAGTCCCCATGTTCATACGGGGTGACTCGAGGCTCTGGCAGCTTGAGAAGTCTTCAATATGTTGATATTTATCGGCTTCTATGCTTCAGTGGGCCGTGTCATTCGTCTTCGAGGCTTGGTCGCCGCGAGTGATATTTTGAGTGCCAACAGGGGTCACTAAATGTGAACACTCTCCGTAGAGAGGAAACCCGGAAGGCCACGCACGCACCCATTGCGAGTAACATGGAGTACCAAGTGGCTCAGGGCCACCAGACTCTGACAGGCAACTAGACCTACTAAATCCAATGGTCCTTGACTCACGAGACTCAGGTCAAGACCGTTGTATAGGATAGCTCCATACCGTCAATTGGCCCTACCCCTAGGGTCAAAACAACGATCAAAGATAATTCTTAAGACGGCTCATAGCCGCCGAGCTTAATCCCTTTCCAAGGGAAACCTAAGAAAACCCCCAGCCCCAGCCCCAGGCCGGGTCACAGAACTCGCGGTTCAAAGGCCATAAGCATGGCCCACACAGAAACCACTTTCCGACGAAGCCAACGACGTGCGGGAATAACCCTCCGCACTCACACCGACCCACGGTGACTCGATCAAGCGTAACACGAAAGTCTAGAACACATGGGGTCACCCGGACCCTCAAAATCTACGGGCATGCTAATCGAGATAACACGGTACCTTCGAACACCCAAAAATATGGTCACGGTACCCTCGGGGTGTCCGGGACATTCACGGGGCCATAGGTCGACCAATGGGTCACAACCGGGTCGACCAGGGGCCAAAATAGGCCAAAAGGCTGATGTTTGGTCGACCAATCCCCATGGGTTGGTTGACCAACAGGGGTCGGTCGACCAACCCAACCTGGGCGGTCGACTGGCCCTCATCAGGGGAACCTATACCATGGTCGGTCGACTCAACCAGGCTGGTCGGTCGACCGAACTGTGGTAGACTCCCAGTCCCATGGCGAACGCCGTCGGTTGACTGAACTTAACCGGTCGGTCGACTGAAAATGGCAGAGATCATCCCGAACCCCACGTAAGGGCCCAGTTCCCACGCCCACTCGATCCTAATCGAGGGGAAAACAACGGGGACCATCCCCCGGGTCCCAAACCACAAAAATGGAAGAAAATAAATGACAAAAACATCGATCGATCTGACAAAACTGTCACACGTCCTAAAAATATGATTTTAACCCTCGGCGTGAAATAAACCACTCTAGGCTCACCTTATCCTACCAAATACACAGGAAATGAACTATAGGGGCCAGGGATCCATCCCCCTACCTCCACTGAAGATTTCCCGCGCCGAGAACGCCATTTCCACGCAAAACGCCCCACGAACCGCCGTCGGGGTCAGGAACTTGTGAATGAGTTCCACCGCGCCTCCACCTCGATCCACGCTCCATCCTAGCCGCTCCTCGCCCCACGAGCCTCACCGCCTTGTCCCCGCCTTCCTCCGTCGGCCGCTGGAGAAGAGAGGGAGAGAAGAGAGAGCGTGAGAAGATAGAGGGAGAGAAATGAGAGTGAGGAGAGAGAGGGGGTGAGGGTTTTATTTATAGAAAAATGATTTGGGATTTTTAAAATCTAAAAAATATAAAATTAGGAAAAAATACTTCCAACGATCCTCGAAAATGCACAACGCGCTTGCAACGTCCCGGAGCCCAAAAACACATCGGTTCACCCTACACAGGGTTCCGAAGGCTCGACAGTCGAAAACCCGAGTAAATCACAAAACACGTTCCGGGACTCACAAAGGCACTCTGAAACTCACGGATTCTGATTGAAAAAAATCCGGGGTGTTATATTTATGATCCATGCAAACCCATTTCTTGAGCTTAAGATACCTGTTTTACGTGCTCAATTTTCGTTTTTGTTTCACCTTGAATTCGCGGCCAGGGCAGTAGACGCCAATTAATTTGTGTCTTCTCACGCATGTGTTAATTTCAGAATTAACGTCAGGCCTGCGGATGCTAATTAGTACGCATCTACTATGCTGACGTGAATTCCCCATTATTTTAATTAAATCACCCATGTTTAAAATTTAATATCTACTGAACCATTTTTAATAAAATTCATGTGTGCATATTTCTGGAATCCTTGTTATTTTCTGCTAATTTCATGTCTTCAGTTTTTCTGAAATCTTGCTAAACAAAAAGCGCTATTGTTCATGTTCCTTAAAAAGAAATGAACAGTGCACTATATCTGTAAACGTACTTGCCCGATGCGTATAAGCATGTAACTAAAAAGAATTAGCGTCTGTGTGAACTGACGCGTACCAACTAAATAGCACCTCTCCAAAGAGAGGTGAATTTATGTAGTTAATTGTTAATACCAAATAATCTAGAAAACATGGAATTAGCATCTTTGTCATGGACGCGAATTAAGAAATTGGCGCATCTATGCAATGACACCAATTTAATTTAAATTTATAGAAATTTGGTTAATTTAAGAATTGGCGCCTCTACAAGAAGACGCTAATTTTGGAATTAATGCCCTCTTGAACGGACATGAATTCCTATCTCTCTATTTTTATCGCGGTTTTGATCCAGTACCGTTGGATCTCTTGGCACTACTGTCTCAAGGCCGAGACTTAGTCCTTGTTTCTTGGTTCTACGTGATACCCTCTATCTCTTCGTGAGGTTAGGACCCTCCGTCGCATATTCCTTCCATCGGATTGGAACTTTCTTCATCAAAGCCTCCGTAAGACTCCGCTAGCCTTGGAATCCCTCAAGGAAGCCAAGCGGATTGTACCCTAAAAACCCTGGAAACTATATTAGTCATGTCACTCTGAAGAAACACGATGCCCTAACCACCATAGAGCGCCATGCTGGGTGTTCTGTGTGAGTCCCGTCACTATCTAGAATTGGCGTCCAGACAGTTGACGCCAAATTGGAAATAACGTCCAGAACATGTGACGTGATTTTCCTTCGTGCCTACTGTCCACAAGAATTCGCGTCGAGACAGGTGACACGTATTCTTTAATTCGTGGCGAATGTATTGACGCCATTTTCCCAGATTTATGAGTGTCCCGGATTTTTATGAGTGATTTCTCTCCATGTAATCCTGATATTCTGACATTTTGTTATTCGGTTATTCTGTTATTTATGTTATTCTGATATTCTGTTAATTTCTGATATTCTGATATTATGATAGATCGATATTCTGCTTATTTTATTGCAATTGTGATATAGTTGGCAAAATTCTAAAGTTATGTTCATCTGGAGCATCTGTCCTTGGTTCACACTGATATGTTGTCATTGGTTCTGCACGGGAATTATTTCCTTTTTTTCTTGAGCTTGTATCTTGTAGCACCCCGATAAAACAATAGAGAAGTTGAACTTCTTAGATAAACAATCCTACATGAAGGCCTTATAAAAAGAACCATACCTTATGAGGGCTACTATATAAATATACAAAGCCCAACATCACTTAATGCTAACACATGGATAGTACGTAGTGGGATTTTCTTTTTCCAACACAAAGGGAATGGGCGCCCCTTACCAGGGTGCCATTCACCAATATAGAGCTCCTATAAAAGGGGCCATTTCCCTTGGGCCACCATCCCACTATATAGATATTAATATATATATATACACCATAAAGACCAACACGTGAATGGGGCTGCTATTGTTTAAAGCAATAAGAATGGGCGCCCCTGTACAAGGGCGCCAATTCCATGTACAGTGACCACCCAATTAATAAGCGCCCCTATACCAGGGTGCCATTTTCAATGCTTCTTGAAGGGGTTGAAACAATAACAACTTACGTTTGTTGGCAATGGACCCATAAGGGAACATTCACAGCAGGGTTTTCGGATCTGGTTTCCAATGGACCCTTACTACTTCTCTATAAACAATTCTCTCCAGCAAACGTAGATGACCCTTACCATCTTCCTGCCACTAAAGAGAAGGTTATTCTACCACTTCTCTATCTCCACCTGCAGAAGAGAAATCTAATGTTTCTCTTCATGTGCAGGAGACGTATCCCCATCCTGCGTGCTACACGTCCTACTGCATAAGCTTACTTGGAGCTTTGTTGAGTGTGGAGGGCTTGACGTGGCTTAGATTTTTATTCTTTCTCTACTGTTATACCTCGTAAAGAACTCCAAAAAGGTAGGTGTTCTCAAGATCTTGCCCAACCCGTAGCTAAAGTGGGGTAACATAACATGCTAGTATAATCCATCTGTCATGCCATGCAGCCTGTTCCTGTAGCATGTTACACGGGTTTTAAGTAGAACAACTATAGTCTGTTACACCAGTTTTTACATAGTCTGTTATATTGATTTCATGAGATTCAAATATATCTCATTACACCATTTTTTACAGCCTTAAAATATCATGTTTTGCCCTAGTATATAACCTGCTTTACAATAGATACACATATGTTTTAAAAACCCAAAAAGTCCAGCCCTCAGGTAAAGGGCGCCCCTGACCAGGGCCCCATTTCTTGAAGGGGCGCCCCAAGCCAGGGCGCCATTTAAATGGAGACTGTTCACAGTGTCATCATTTCATTTCCAGTAAATAATAATCAACGCATTCATAAATTTATATCTATGAAACTAAACCATAAAATTATTGCATGAGTATGATTCTGTGATCCTGATATTTTTCTCTATCTATACATGTTCTTACTTCATGATTCCGAGAAACTTTGGGAATGTGAATAGTGCATGACCCAACTGAATAGCCGCCCCTGACCAGGGCGCCATTTACTTCAATTGATGACCCTCCAGAGGATCGTCATTTAAATGAAGACCCCCTGGGGAGGTGCCATTTCCTTTTCCAGCAATTTATAGACACCATGTTAGAAAAATTAAAATCTATGAAACTGAAACCCAACAAATCTGCATGAACATAATTCTGAACTCCCGATAATTTTCTCTGCCTATCCATATCCTCGATTCCTGATTTCGTGAAACTTAGAGATTATGAATAGTGTTATGAGTCTAAAGATGTACTTGCCCGGTGTAAATAAAAGCCAAAAGAATTGGCGCCCTAGCCAGGGGCGCCAATTTGTTGAATAGTGACCCTCCAGAGAGTAATCCTTTAAATGGAAACTCTCTACAGGGGCGCCATTTTTATATATATATAATTTGAAAGACTGCCTGACCCCCAGGCGCCATTTCCTGAAAGCCTGAAAGACTGGATAACCCCCAGGCGCCAATTCAGTGAAGCAGCCTATTAGCTGCCAATTCCGTTCTGATTTCTGAATTGTCTCGTGGTTCATACCGACATAACCCTAGTTCATCTCCTACATGATATATGCCTTCGAACTCCATTCCATGACAATCTATCTTATGTTCTTACAATGGTCAACCCTTGAAATTCCATATTGGCTATAAATAAGAGTGGATGTCAAAAGAAATACATGAAAATACTGTGCATATAGGGCCCAGTCTGGTCTTAGGAGGAGGGCCCGAAGGTACTTGTGCCCAAGGGAGTTTATTGACCACGGTGTTTAAGCATTGCACCGAAGTACTTGCTGGACTTGCTTGACTTGAGACATTCCACACGTACTCTCTCTACTTGCTTGACTTGACTTGCGTGGCCCAGAATGGGCAATACTTGACTTACGTGGCCCGAAAAAGGGCAAGGTACTTGCTTGATTGAAATAGCCAATTCCATTGACACGTACTTGATATGACTTGCATGAACACAAATTTTACTTGCTTGAACACGATTCTTACTTGCTTGTACATGAGTTCTTGTTTGTCTGAAAAGTGGCATCAACATCTAATTATTTCTTGATATCCTGCTTGTCAAATACTCGAAATCATGCTATACTCTCTCTATACAGTTCTTGATCTCTTACTTGTTCATCATGCATAGATATACCTGTATACCTGATTTTCTTACTTGTACATCTTGCATAGCTATACCGGCATTACATGTAACGTGTAAACCACTTAAAGATTGCTCGAACTTGAGATGTAATTCCTACTGAGCGATTCGCTCATCCAGTTACTTCCTAACATTTTTTAGGTAATTCGGATAGCGACATCCACGTGAATGGGAATGAGACCGAGTGAAGAGTGCTAGAGTCACCGATCCTCTATTGTCATCTAGTCATGCCTTTTGATTTTCTTGAGTCCCCTTTTGTATTTCTAGTTATATCAGTCTAGTTGATTGAAGCTTGTTAAGGCTTGTAGCCTAGTAATTAGATTTGAATAAGGAACGTCATGGATTAGAATTATCACCATTTGGTTAATTGGATAATTGTCATCTTAGACATTGGTATCATTTTGGAAATTAAAAACTTAGTCATTATTTAGTCTTTTGCACACTCTGTCTTTTGTCAAAAAATATGTATACTGCTCTGATTGAATGGTTCTATATAAGCTGGCCACGACCCGGGTATCTTCCGCGCTCTGGGCGTGACATATCTACCCTTGACTTTGGTATTCATTAATGATTGTCCCTACTGCTAGACTGGTTGTCATGATTTTGAGTTATATCATTTGTGCATTGCATATTAATGAACATGACTAATTGGTTAATCACTTATATCTTGCTCAGCGATAGAGATGTAATTCCTACTGAGCATTTTGCTCACCCAGTTCCTCTTAACTTTTTTTCAGGTGTTAATGCCGAAGATAGCCAATCGGTTGGGGAAGGGCAAGAGTGGTGAGTGCTCTAGGGGATCGGAGTCGGTGTCTTTTCCTTTTCTTGAGTCCAGTCAAGTAATTTTGAGTCTTTTATTTTCTTCTTATTTATGTAAGTTGAGTCAAAATGTAATGTCGATATTTGATACGAATAATATGTTGTCAATATTATCTGCCCCATTTTGTGTGTCTTGTGCTTGCTCTGATTATTCATGACTGTTCGTTGCCACGTTCCGAGTAGTTTCTGCTGCTATCGGTTCAAGGCGTGACACTCTATGCCTATTGACTTCCTATCTTATTGGAAATCCTTATAAAACTCCTACTTCCAACTCTTGATTTCCTTGACTACATGAGCTTATTATTGGAATTCTTCGGCCATTATCAACTTGGATATTGTCTGGAAAATATTATTATTTGGGGCTTTGGGTCCAACATGACACCCATTGCTAGTCAATATTTATAAGGGCCATTGGTATTATGAATGATCGAGTGTGGCATTGCACCAACTATACGTAAGATTTTTTCTATATAATTCCACATATGTAATATGATTTGAATATGATATTTGACATGTTCTTGATATTGTGGCCTGGAATGGGTAAATGTTATTGGAACTCTTAGGCAAGGCCAATCTGTAGTTATGTTCAATATACTTGTTCACACATTATTTCAGTATCGATCTACCCTTTTCTTTAAACATCCTTGTATATTTGATTCTATTAATGCTCTACATTTAGTTGTCCTGATCTCCTATATGTCTTAATTGTTGTTCGGAATTATGATTCTTGTTGTGACGCACATCGTATAGCATTGTCTCTACATTGTTAAAAACTATTAATCACTTATATTCTACCTGGTGATAGAGGTGTAATTCCTACTAAGCATTTTTGCTCACTCAGTTTCTCTTAACATTTTTCAGGTAATAATGAAGATGATATTCTATCAGATGGGGAAGGGCATGAATGACAAGTGCTCCTATAGTTTTAATGTCACGCCCCGAGCCTTTATTACAGCGGAAGACTAACTCGGGGAGCGCGAACAGCCGGCATGGTAAGCCTCTTGCAAGCAAGAATGATCAGAGCGCAAGACAATCACACACATAAATACAATTACACAGTATATATATACATTCAAAGTTCAACTTTATTTCATTACTAACTCAAGTACAACCACTAATTCAATTTCCATTATGTACTAGACTAAAGAAATAGAAAAATTACATAGACTCAATCTAAACAATTTAGACTTCCTAAGTCTTCACTCTCATCTTGATAATACTTTCATTCGCTCTCGGACCCGCTACTTGTATAACTCGAATCCGAATTCGAATCACCTCCATTTCCTGAAAAGATTGGAAATATGTAATGAGCACACTTGCCCAGTAGGTATCTTCGCATCAACATGAAGGCACTATTAAAGTAATTAACAATTTAGCTCTAAAGAATAAGGTAGAATCATGCGAATGCGATCAATCACGCGTTTAAACCAAGTAATAAGACGATCATGTAAGATAGAATGAGAGCAAGTATGAACTAGCAAGAATGATACAATAACATGATATGGCCTTTCATGAACAAGAATGTAACGAGAATGTACTAGCAAGCCACATAATCATCACTCCAGTATCTTTTACTTATGAGCAAGTACCTCGTGAATTTTTGTGGAATATCAAGAAAGTCAAGTATCAATCATGTTGTATTGTGTTGTGGATTTTCACTTATTTATAAAGAAAGTACTCCCAGCGCAATGCGACGCCAGTAGCATCATACCCCGTGGTTTATAATAGTATGTTTCCGACAATCAGCCGAGGGGACTAGTATAGAGCCCTTGAACACAATCAGTGTTCGATCGCATCTTCAAGTATAAATCAAGTTTTATCCGCACATGTAACAATAAAGTATGGCCAAGAACGTACAATTCCAACAAGCTTTTGATAACGATAATTCAATAAATGATTGCTTCAATAAGAATCATGAGAAATCAAGAATGACTTAAGCAAGGTTATGCTTATGGAAATAAATCGGCAGCATAACGATACATTCTTTATCTTTCATTCATTATATTAGGTTCCTTGATCAATATGATAAGTTCTAGATCATCAAGAGTCTATTTAGAACCTTAGAATATCAACCCTTGGTCAATCCTTGGGTTAAAATAATCAAGTAGTGTGACGGTCGTGTACTGGGCCGTTACATGATGTGACGCTCCAGTATTGGGCCGTTACATTAGTCTGAATCCCAAACCAAGAAATCGAACTCAGTTGAATGTGACGGTCGTACATTGGGCCGTTAGATGCTCCTGACGGTCCAGTGTAGAGCCGTTACATTACCGATAACCAAAAACATCGATAGTGTAATCTAATCAATGGGTTTTAATGGTACAACCAACTCGGCGTCCTAGTGAGAATCCTAGGCTCGCGGAGAATTACGGAGGCCTTGAAACAAGATTTCTTAGTCCATTGGAAGGAATATCCAATAGAGAGGTCCTCATGTCCAAGAACAGTGTTCCTATAGTGCAAAGTGAACTAAATGGAAAATATACCGGAATATACGTCATGTACTTAAAGAAATGACTCTATAGATGGAAAAGAATGTGTAACAATGTGAAACCATGAGAAAACTCCGTCAATACAACATTTGGAAAATCATGATTTAGAATACAAAACTATAGAGTTTTAGCCGATGAAATTAACATAACTTAAAATAATCCTGAGACACATTAACCATACAATTTGATTATGAAACAGTAACTAAACTTAAAGTCATGATTACATGTCCAAACTTAGCTATCTAAGCTTATTTATAAGTAAACTCTAACTGGTTATCATTCTGCCTCGGGCTGACAGAACACAGTGCCTGACGGTCTAGGATAGGCGCGTTACAGTATTGTGACGGTTTATCGAGGGGCCGTTACAGTGGTGTAACGCTCCTGCTAGGGTGCTGTGGGAATGGATTTATTTATTTTATAATTTATTGTTTATTTATTAATTAGTTAGTTTATTAGGCGTGCCAGTCACTGGAGTGACAATTTCATTATGCGCTCGATCTGACTCAGTCAGTCGATTGTGAAGACTGAGTCGGTACCGGAAGTCCGTCATACCATAAACGCTATGACGTTAATTACGTTCTTCCGAAGAAGGACAACCCTTGATTAATCGCCAAAATAGAAGAGTCCCAGGGGCAAAACCAACATGATAGGTATGCTCATTCATTTGCAAGATAGAAGATGCATGCGATTATGCAAGACGAGATATGACATATTAATATACGGAATAAATCTGGCAGCATATCCCCTTATTTTGGTCTATGCCAAGTGGGAATATAGGACATCCATTTACGGAGCGCCGAGATGGACGCCAAAATAAAGATGGGCGCAGCCCGAGATCCAAGAGGATCAGAATTCAACGGGACGGTGTCCACTCATCGTGGTGCCTCATTAATGTTCCCCCGAAGGGACCAGCAGAGAACCTGCAGTGGCAGAACTCCGTGGCCCGACGGGGTGAAAGAAGGAAATCGGAAACCCGAAAATTGAATTGAAACAAATGTAGGGATAAAACCCCATTGATATAGCTCCTCCTACTCTCACGGAATTGGACATAAATGGCCCAATAGAACTGACCCATAAAAAAATGCATGCATTTATTCCAATAGCTATGTGTGCATGTACGCATTCATGTATGCATGGCCAAATAAAAGATGATGATTAAAGGGCCAATTGGGGACTTATTAGTACACACTCCCTATGCATGTTTAAATATGGATGGGCCAAGTGAGGGTACTCACGTAAGGGTTTGCATGCTAAAGAAAAGGGAGTATCATCTATGTATATAAGCCATATATATGCCCCTGTACATATCCATATATGGAAGTTGGGTTGGTTGGCATTCCATCATGCATCCACATAACATGGATATAAGGCTCAGGAGTTAATGCAAACTGACATGCATGCTTGAATTTATTGAATGGGTTGGCAGCTATTTACGTATAGGGAATGGGCTTAAAGGGGCGATGCATGCAAACATTCCCTTTTTTTATTTTATATGCTAATGCAAGTTCATCCACGTATATATATAGTGAAGTGGCTAGCGGATAGATCTAGGGAGTAACATGATGGCTAATCATCATTTAAGTATATGCATATCAAGGATAGGGGCCATGCATTTACATTTGAAACTATCTGAACATGCCTCTCGTAGTACAGTGCATCACATGGGCCACGACACGCTCAGCAGTTACCCACACATTGCATGCATATGAAACAGCAGGAGAGTAAGTGGATACGACGGAGGTTTATGCACTCGGCGGCAAAAGAAAGAGAATTGGCACGACAGCTTCTCGGCGTGGGAATAAGAACGTGGCGTGGGAAAAAAAGGATCTCAGCGGGGTGATTTCATCTCGGCGGCATACTTTTGGCGCCGAGAGAGCCTCCGGGCCGATTCTTGCTTAACACATTTTTTTTATTTAGTATTATTATTACATATTTATTTGTTTATTTTATTTCATTTTTTATTTATTTGTGTACTTGTTTTCACTTTTTAACTTCATTATTATATTATTATTTATTTTATTTGTTTACGTTTATTATATATCTTTGTGTTATTTTGTTGTATTAGTAGTTTGATAGTCGGTCGGTTCCGTCTAGCAAAAATCCAGCAGCATCTCCCCTGTATCCGGAATATGCCAAGAATATATATAGGAAACCGTCCACGGAGTGTCGAGACGGGGTCCGTAAAGAACGGGCATATCGGAGCCCGAAAACCGAAGAGGCCGAAGGTCGGTGAAACAATGTATGCCATAAGGCAATTTATTAATATTCCCCCTCCAAAGAGCCATCGGAGAACATGCAGTGGCAGAACTCCTTAGGTTCATAGGGTTACAGAGGAATCCGGATCAGGACCGAGTAATGTAGGGGAGGTCATTCCCAATTAATTTATTTCCCAGGGTGTGCACGATGACCTCTGGATATCCCCTGGACGAGCACAATGGAGGTTCTCAGAGCAGCTTATCATGTAGATAAAGGTTCTCGGCGCAAGGGGTTCCCGGCGCGCTGAGGGCCGCGCCGGGAACTATTCACCGCGCCGGGAAGGTTCCGTGCCGGGAAGGGCTTCTCGGCACAGATGGAATGGGCTTCTCGGCACAGATGGAATGGGCTTCTCGGCAGGCTGGAAGGTGGAAGCTTCTCGGTACGCAAAGTGCCGCGCCGGGAACTATTCACCGCGCCGGGAAGGTTACACGCCGGGAAGGTAGGGGCGCCGGGAAGCTTTCTGGGCTTTTGACGGTTTCTACGGAGCTCTGTTCTATGGATTTTTGGGTCCAGATTCCGACTGAAATAGGATTTGGAATGCAAAAGGGGACTGGATCAAGGCCTTTGCTGGGACGGTGCCAGGGAATCACTGCAAGGCAAAATTTATGGAGGGATTGAGGTCATCGGCCATTTAAAACTCCCTGCCAAGACATCTTTGTTTACTGCCGGTCGTCTGGGAAGATCAAGAGATGACTGTCTCTGATCCCCTGGACGAACCTAATGGCATAGAGGAAACAAACCGGAGATGGAGGGGTAACAAAACCCTCGGCACCGGAACCCTTCGGGAACTCTAGGCCCCAATCATTCATGGGTTAGAATGGGGGACCCAGGAATTTCTCTTTAGGAGCAGAAGCAATGGGGAACGGAGCAGAACGGTCGATGCACACACCCAAAACTCACACCTCCAAACAAGCATACATAGAAGCGATGCACAGAGAACAAAGATCGAGTGTATTCGACATTGAAGACAAGGGGAAGACCCTGCTCGTTCATAGAAACATACACATTCGATTACATCACCCACCTGTGTCTGATCAAAAGAAACAGAGGGAGCAACGGCATTCCTCTAAGGAAAGAAAGATGAAGAAATACAAAGATGTACATCGGAGAAATGAAAAACAAGAAAGAGAAATAGAAGACGGAGGAGGGCGGAGCATTGACTCCTCTCCCTCCCCCTTCAGCAGACCTTCTCCTTCTTCTCACGATCTCTCAGCAGCCGCCGGTTTCCTGGAGCTGGGTATGGACTTCTCTCTTCCTTTCTGTGGTTTCTTTTGTGGCTATCTTCTCTTCTGTCCTCCTCTCTCTTCTCTTCATCGAACTGAAACTTTATATATAGGGGGTGTTAAACCCCATTCTTATCGGCGCGCCTCCTTGGTCCTTTGATCATGGGTCTCAGCGCGCCCTAGGTCGTGGAGCTATCGACGTATGTGGCTTCTACTTGGGCCTTGGGCCTTCTTCGGTCCACGAACCAATCGGCGCCGATGCTTTCGATGTGGGCCTCAGCGGATGCTTCTCCATCTTTTCCCTTTATCCCTGGAAAAATAAGAGATATAAGATGAAATATGTTAGCATTAATATTTATATTGATATTGTCTTATCATTTTATTATTATTCTATTATTATCGTTATATATTTTCTCTCTCTTTTTTATCTTTTGTTATTATTATTATTATTTATTTTCTTTTCCTCTTTTCTCTCATTTTTTCTCTCATTTATTATTATATATACATATATATTTTATGTGTCAACAAATGCCCCCCACCCGTAGGTGGCGCGAATGAGGGAGGGGTGAGCGGGGCCTACGGGTGAGACCCGTTTGAAAGCGTGTCTTTTTGTTCATGCGAGCATGCAGGCATTCAACAGTAAGCATAAGCTAGATATATGGAATAGCTCCCCTATATCGGGGATAGGATAAGGACAGCGCCTGTGACTCATAGACAGAGTGTGGCTCACGAGACACAACTGAGGGAGATGTGCATGCGCAGAGAAGACATCGCATAGAATATGTGCACAGCGTAAGCCACGATCTACACCCGAGGCTACTTCTCTATAGTGTGATAGTGCAAGTATGCGAGCAGCGAATCTCCGATGTAGGGATACGCAGATGTCCTAGATAACACTCGAGTATTGCTCTAGCATCTACACATACAGCTGGGGTTCTCGATTTTCGGTAGCTTCGCACAACCCCCTTAGCTTATTTCTAGCTCCGGACTTCACCGTTCGGCACGAGTCTCCTCATGTGTCTCAATGGGGATTCCCGGCTACTAGGATTCATCCTTTATAGCAATTTTATTACGGACTTCACCGTTCGGCGCGAGTCTCCTCATGTGTCTCAATGGGGATTCCCGGCTACTAGGATTCATCATTTATAGTGGTTTTATTGCGGACTTCACCGTTCGGCGTGAGTCTCCTCATATGTCTCAATGGGGATTCCCGACTACTAGGATTCATCCTTTATAGCAATTTTATTACGGACTTCACCGTTCGGCGCGAGTCTCCTCATGTGTCTCAATGGGGATTCCCGGCTACTAGGATTCATCCTATCATTTTTTTCTCCTTTTTTGAATGGGGGGGTAGACAGCTTTTTCCTCACGATTACCCTTCATGTGGGTGCAGAAGTTAGAGCATCCATAAAGTATTAGGAAGAACCTTCTAGGATCCCTATGGTAAGAGACCGCTGAACACATAGTGGTGCAAAGTGTAGGAGTTTTGCTTTGGGTGTATCTCGCGAGTTGCGTTAGCGACATAGCTGTGACTTTTCCACTAGACACATGCACTCAGCCAATATTAACTTTTCATCCCTTAGTGTATGCCGTGGCGCACACATGCTTAGAATCAGACATTTTTATTTAGCAAGGAGATGTGGTCCTAGAAAATTGAAGGAGGTGTATTATCTTATAGTATAAGCAAGCATGCAAGCAAGGCCAACAAACACCCAAAATTTGATAGCATGCAATTTTTTCTCTTCTTTTCTTCTTCTTTTTTTTATATGTATGCATATATGTATATGTCACTATATATCCATTTATTTGTTCAAGCGCCCGTTGCGAATACCTGCAGGTTAGTTATTCAAAAGCAAGCAGAATTGATAACAAAATAATGGGAAAAGGGCTTTATAGCAAGTCCCGGCGGGACGAAGGGGGTTGGTACTGGCCAATGAGAGCCGTTTTATTCAGATGATGAACCTGGATTAAAATGGAGTGGTAGGCCTCAACAGGGTGCCTTGGCCAAGAACGGACAGCGGGTTCGACAGGGAGTCTAACCCGAAAATAGAAAGTGGACTACAGAAGCCAACAGTTGGCAAGGGAAGCGGGCTATGACAGCCGAAAGCAACATGGCAAGCAGGCTGTAAAAGCCAGGAGATAATGGGAGAATAGGATATGCAGACCTAACGATAGCAGAAAAGCAGGCTTCAAGGGGAGCCCAAGTCATTGGGTTGTAGCAATCATCACGGTGGGACATGATGGTCATTGTTGAAGTAGGCTTAAGCCAAAAGGGTAGCGAGAAAGCGGGCTTTTGACGGTATGTCAAGGCCGAGAATTTCATGGGTAGTGAAAGATAATAGAATAGCAGGTTGCAAGGACCCGGAGATGGTGAGATAGCAGGCTGTACAAGCCAAGGTAGCAGGCTAATAGACCGTAAAAGTCGGTATAGCAGGGTAGCAAGCCATAAAGGCCAAGGTAACAGGATCCAGGAAAGTGATGATAGCAGGCCGTGGGGGCCAAGGTAGCAGGTTAAGTGAGCCAGAGGTAGCAAGCTGTAAAGTTAGGATCAGCAGACTATAAGGTTTGGAAACATAAAACTAATGAGCCAAAGATAGCAGGATATAGGAGTCAATAACAGCAGGCTTTAAGAGCCAGAATAGCAGGCCGTAGAAGCCAGGAACAGCATGCTATGAGAGCCAGAGACAGTAGACTATAATAGCCAGGACAGCAGGCTGTAGAAACCATGAATAGCAGGCTACGAGAGCCAGAGATAGCAGGCTACAGAAGCCAATAACAGCATGCTCTAAGAGCTAGAATAGTAGGTCGTAGAAGCCAAGAATAGCAGGCTACGAGAGCCAGAGACAGCAGGCTTCGAGAGCCAGAGACAGCAGGCTACAAAAGTCAGGATAGCAGGCTACGAGAGCCAGAGATAGCAAGCTATAAGAGCCAGGACAGCAGGCTATAGGAGCCAGGAATAGCAGGCTACGAGAGCCAAAGATAGCAGGCTACAGAAGCCAGGAATAGCAGGCTACGAGAGCCAGAGATAGCAGGCTATAAGAGCCAGGACAGCAGGCTATAGGAGCCAGAATAGTAGGCTACGAGAGCCAGAGATAGCAGGCTATAAAAGCCAGAGAGCAGTAAGGAATCGGGCTTGTGAAAGCCGAAAGGTAGTTTAGCTGAACTATATGGTTACGGGTCCTATCCAAAGAGGCTAAGCCAACATGTAAGATAGCTGAAATGTGGGATAGCGAGCTTCAGCCGAGATAGCTGAAAGTCATGATAGCGAGCTTTGGCTAAGCCGAGAGATAAGATAGCTGAGGTGTGAGGTAGCAGCTTTGGCCGGAATGGCTAAGCCGAAAGATAAGATAGTGGTCACATGCTATGGAGAAGCGGGCTTCCAAGCCGACATCCAGGAGGATGGAATGTGAGTTGAAATTGAGGAGAGGGACTGAATAGTCATAATCAAGGGAAGTGGGCTTCGACGACAGGTCTAGGCCGTTGTATTGCATTGATTATTGCAATGGGATGGGTGGATGAGTCCTGATAGGAAGCTTTGGCCTAAAATGGCTAAGCCGGTTGATGAAGTAGTTGGAAATTGTAATAGCAGCTTTGGCCGGAATGGCTAAGCCGAAAGATAGAATGGTCAAAAATTATGATAGCAGCTTCAGCCGAAATGGCTAAGCCAATAGATAGAGTAGTTTGAAAATCATGATAGCAGCTTTGGCCGGAATGGCTAAGCCGAAAGCTAGAATAGCTAAAAATTATGATAGCAGCTTTGGCCGGAATGGCCAAGCCGAAAGATAGAATGGTCGAAAATTATGACAGCAGCTTTGGCCGGAATGGCTAAGCCGACAAATAGAGTAGTTGAAAATCATGATAGCAGCTTTGGACGGAATGGCTAAGACGAAAGATAGAATGGTCGAAAATTATGATAGCAGCTTTGGCCAGAATGGCTAAGCCGACAAATGGAGTAGTTGAAAATCATGATAGCAGCTTTGGCTGGAATGGCTAAGCCGAAAGATAGAATGATCGAAAATTATGATAGCAGCTTTGGCCGGAATGGCTAAGCCGACAGATAGAGTAGTTGAAAACCATGATAGCAGCTTTGGACGGAATGGCTAAGCCGAAAGATAGAATGATCGAAAATTATGATAGCAGCTTTGGCCGGAATGGCTAAGCCGACAGATAGAGTAGTTGAAAACCATGATAGCAGCTTTGGACGGAATGGCTAAGCCGAAAGATAGAATGGTCGAAAATTATGATAGCAGCTTTGGTCGAAATGGCTGAGCCCGGGGACTAGATAACCAACAAATTGTGATAGCGGCTTTGGCCAGAATGGCTAAACCGAGAGAGGAGATAACTGAAAAATTGTGGTAGCGGCTTCGGTTGGGATGGCTGAGCCGGAGGATGAGACAATTAACAAATTGTGATAGCGACTTTAGCCAGAATGGCTAAACCGAAAGAGAAGATAGTTGAAGAATTGTAATAGCAGCTTTGGCCGGGATGGCTGAGCCGGAGGGCGAGACAATTAACAAATTGTGATAGCGGTTTTAGCCGGATGATGGAATGGCTGAAAATGTATAATAGCGACTTCGGTTGTCATGGCTGAGTCGGGGAATAAAATAGCTGGAAGTTGTGAGATATATGGTAGTGGGCTTCAGCCGAGGTGGATGAGCCAAAAAAAATGAGATACTTGAAATACATGATAGGGTGTTGGGCTCGCCAACAAGGATAGCTGGCTTCGACCGGGTGTCAAAGGCTAGAAGATAGGATAGCGGATCCTGGTAGGATGTCGGACTTGGAAGCAATCTAGGACTGATGCTGCCTTGACGGACTGTCGAAGACAACTCATGCATCTGACCCAGACGGGAGGTCTGCGTCAAAGGTAGAATCTAGATGCCAACCCGACAATATGTCGAAGCTGACAAACCTTGCTCAGACGGCGTGTCTAGGACAAGGGTAGAATACAGTCGTCGACTCGACGAGATGTCGGAATCAACAAACCTTGTTCAGACAGGAGGTCTGAAACAAGGGCAGAATATATACGTGGCCATTGACTCGACAGGACGTTGAAATCAAGCAACTCAGCGAAGACGTGGGGTCTAGGCCAAGGGTAAAACCTAGTCGACTGACGAGGGCTAAGAATGGTACCCTCCAAAAGTACTCCTGGTACAGACCAGCCCATAGCATGGGCTGTGTTGTCCGGTGGGACTATTGATGGATTTGACTATGTTGTTATAGCGCCGGTGGGGCTAGGGATTAACATCTGAGAGCTCGGCCAAGGTAGGGTGCCTTGAGCCAGAGGGGAAAGGTTTATGGGCCTAGCCTGGTGGCAATACTTAAGAGCTCGACGCAGACGGAGTGCCTTGCGCCGAGGAAAAAGCTTATGGACTCAGGTGGGACTTGATGGGCAGAGTCTAAGAGCTCGATGAGGGCAGAGTGCCTCAGGCCAAGGTAAGGGATAGCTCGATCAGGGCGGAATGCCACTAGACCAAGGTGGAGGTAGCTTGATCAGGGCGGAGTGCCACTAGACCAAGGTGAAGGTAGCTCGATCTGGGCAGAGTGCCACTAGACCAAGGCGGATGGAACTTAGCTAGGACGGAGTGCCACTATACTAAGGTAAATAGAACTTAGCTAGGGCGGAGCGCCACTAGACTAAGACAAGTAAAACTTAGCTAGGGCAGAGTGCCACTAGACCAAGGTAAGGGGTAGCTCGGTCAGGGAGGGGCGCCACTATACCAAGGTAAAGGTAGCTCGATCAGGACAGAGTGCCACTAGACCAAGGTGGATAGAGCTCAGCCAGGGTGGAGTGCCACTAGACTAAGGGTAGGTACAGAGCCCGGTCAGGGCAGAATGTCGCTGGACCAAGGGTAGGTAGAACTTAGCTAGAGCGAAGTGCCACTAGACCAAGGTATGTAGAACTTAGCTAGGGCGGAGTGCCACTAGACTAAGGGTATGTAGAACTTATCTAGGGCAGAGTGCCACTAGACTAAGGCAGATAAAACTTAGCTAGGGCAGAGTGCCACTAGACTAAGGCAGGTAAAACTTAGCTAGGGCAGAGTGCCACTAGACTAAGGTAAGTAGAGCTCGGTCAGGGCGGAATGCCACTAGACCAAGGGAAAGATTTAATGGAACTGATGGGCGATGAGAGATCGACGAGGGCAGAATACCACAAGCCAAGGGAGAGGTTTTATGGGCTCGGTCCAATGGGACTGATGGGCAATGTCTAGAGCTTGGCGAGGGCGGAGTGCCATAGGCCAAGGGACAGGTTTTATGAGCCTAGTGGGACAAGTTTGGTATCTCTTAGTGTGTTTGTGTAGCTGTTTGCGGTGGAATGCCGAAGGATGGCAAGGATGTATTAGTTATGAATGTGGGTTCCACACTGGGGGTAGAGAGTCAATCCCGGTGGGACTAATGGGAAGCATTTTGCAGGATAAGGAGGAATCCAATTCTAACATTGAATGAAATGCAGCAAATGAGTCCTCTAAGCGAGGAGCTCAAAATCTTTAGCATTCGAGCTTGCCGAACAGTTAGCATCTGTAGCGGGTTGTCCAGTTCACGGTGGGATGTTGGTGTGCCCTGAATAATCCCGTTCTCTCTTCTTTTAACTTTGGATGCCCCCATGCTGGGGTGGATAGTTGGAGAGATCATTCTCCCTTTTAATGCCCCCCCAAGCTAGGGTGGATAGCTGAAGACGAGTTGTTCAAAGCACGTCTTTCCATTGGGTAGCTTGTTCGCTCCACGAGCAGTTGTGTAGGCAGACAATAGTAGGGAAATCCGGCCGTTGGACTCCACCTTCTTCTCTTTTGTTGGCAGCCCCCGAGCAGGGAATAGAGTCTTGTTGTGCCCAGTGGCACCTCAGAGTTCGATTATAGCTGAGCATCTTTTCATTCTTGCCCCCATGTCAACTGTGTGTTGACATAGAATCTCTATTGGATCCAAGAAGGAGTATGCTGTTAGGCGTCTCTCGGGTGAACCAGCCCCATTTGAGAGTTGTTTATTCAGCTGCCCCTTCTTATGCAGAGTGAGGTGCGGATGGAGGTGGGAGTACATCTCCCTCAAAGGGTTGAGCATGCTTCCATGTGTGCTGGAGCATATAGAGCAGCGGCTACATTGTGCCGGGTCATTTCATTTGGAAGGAGATTCTTCCTTGCATCTTTATCATTTTGCAGTTGGCCCTGATATGAGTGGACTCCATTCTTGAGCCGATGGCTTGAATAAAGAGGGCAGCACATCGAGCGGTAAAGCAGCATCTTTTCTTTTACTCTTGGGTTTATTTCTATTTTGGTCTTCAGCAGTTGTCCCGGAGGCGGTGCAACAATTACATTTGTTCGGCCTCTTGCCACAACGAAGGGAGCTCGGGATGCATCTCAGAAGGTGTACCGTCCCGATTGATATACGGCAACTGTGTTAGCCGTCATCTTGAAAATGGGCATCGGGTGAGGGCGAGGTGGATCGACCTTATATTCTCCAAGTTGTAATTCACCACTTTGGACTAAGTCTTCCATGATGTCTTTGAACATATAGCAGTCCTCAATGAGATGTCCCCTCTTCCGATGGTAGGGGCAAAACCGAGGGTCATCTTTTCTTTCGATGTCATTTGGTCTCTTGAGCTCCGGGAGGATGACCTTTTTGTACTCAAGGGCCCACTCGAATAGCTATTGGGTCTTGTCTTGCCCGAATGAGTATGGTCTTTTCATTCTTGCTCTTAGTGAAGGGGGTTTTTGTTCAACAACACTGGTGTAGGAGGAGCTAGTTGCCTCCTGTGCTTTCCTCCACTGACGCTCGAAGGTTACAAAGTCAACTGCTTCTATTTCTTCTGGTGCCGACTGCTCTTTAATTAGCTTGTGCTCTTGAATTGGAGGAGTAACAGTCGGGCAGTATTTGGCCAGAAAGGCTTCAATTTCAACTGCCACATCTTCTAATTGGTCGAAGGATTTGACTTCGAGGCCAATTACCCTTTGCAGGATCTCTTTCCTCAGATTGCACTTGCATAGCTGGACAGCGTCCTTGCAGCTTGGCGGATGTTTGCATCTTGCATTGAGATTCTTCCAGCGTTGAATGTAGTTTGAAGCAGACTCATCATCTTTTTGTTTGATCATATATAATTCTGCCTCAGTGACTTCTTCCTCAGCAGATTTTATCTCAGTTGCTTGTTCTATTATCGGCCTGCTTGTTATGGCTATCGCCGCTAGATTCCGGCGTAAGCCAGCTGATTGTAGAGGCGGCATTGCATGAGGCGTGGAAGTTGCCCCCTGAAGTGCCTGGAGAGCTGAGGGGTACGTATGGGCCGCGTGGTATAGCTGCCGCGGGAGGGTGTTCCCGTCGTGGCCTTGTGTTGACTGAGGCATAGCTGGTTGCAGTGATGCTTCAAATGATTTAGCGCCACCTTGTAGGGCTTCGGATGAAGGTCCTACCTGCCCGAGTGTGACTGGGAGTAAGCCCATCTCAGTCAATCTTTTTCTTAGTGTCTCTATTTCTTGTATTTTCTGATAGAGTTCCATCATTAGAGCAGAGTTAGCTTGGTAGGAGCTGGGAGTGTTGTTTCCCATGATGATTCCGGGTGGAACTAGCTGCATTTCATTGTCGACACGGGACACGTACGGTCCTGCATGAATAGATGTTCTTGCCCTCATGCCCTCATGTTGAGGAGGGGTATAATAGCATGCTCCTTCAGCAGGTGGTGGAGGATGCCCCCACCTTTCCTGGGGTTGACGGTGAGAGATAGGTGCTGCAGCTTGACCTGCCCTTACCGGTGTGTAGCATATTTCTTCGTCTTCTTCTTCAGCAACTCGGCTCGCACTGGGCAAGGCCGATAGGGTATTGCAGGAGAGGACAACGCCGCTCCCTCTGTCTCTTGGCTTATTCTTCTCTTGCCTTTTTGTAGTTGGCACTTGGTGTGCGACACGAACTCTGGTTGTCTCTTGAGATGACAGGTGGCATAGAGACACCGTATTGATTGTTCTTTCCATAGCAGGTAGCTCATGCGGGCGAGGAGGGTCCACCTTATAGTCACCCAGTTGTAGCTCCCCTCTTCTGATTAGCTTTTCAATAGCGTCTTTAAAGACGTACCAATCTTCGATAGGGTGCCCGACCATCTGATGATATGGGCAGTAGCAAGGATGGTCTTTCTTTCTAGCATCTTCTGGTCTCTTCGGCTCTGGTAGAGTAATCTTGCTGTTTGTGACAGCCCATTCAAAGAGGACCCGAGTCCTATCCTTGGGGAAAGAGTAGAACTTTTTCATCTTGGCCCGCAGGGACGGGACTTCTTGCCGCTCAGCTAGCTTAGCGGTTGGAAGGTTAGCCGCTCCTTCTTCCTTTCCTTTTTGTTGGTTGAATGCTTTGAAATCAATTGTATGAACTTCTTTGGGCGATGGCCACTTGTCAATAGACTTGCCCCTTTGGCTTATTGTAGCTAGAGTGGAGGGAGAGCTGGAGATGAAGGCTTCGATCTCCGTGACCACATTATCTAGCCGGTCGAAAGACTGTATTTCAATTCTGATCAACTTCCCGAGGATCTCTCGTCTCAGGCTCTGCTTGCATATTTGCACCGCATCTTCTGGATGTGGCGGCCGCTTGCATCTCATACTGAGATTCTGCCATCTTTTGATGTACTCCAGGGCTGACTCATCATGTCTTTGCCGGGAGGCATACAGCTCGGCTAGTGTGACCTCTCTTTCAACAACATGGAACCGCTCCCAGAACTTCCGTTGCATAGCTGCCCAATCACTTATAGAGTTGGCCGGCAGATCGGAATACCATTCAAAAGCCAGGCCTGTCAGTGAGGACCCGAAGAACTTTAGCAGGTAGGCTTCATCTGTTGCCAGATCGCCCATTACTGTCATATAGTAAGCAATATGCTCTTTAGGAGAGCTCTGCCCGCCAAACTTTTCAAACTTGGGCAGTTTGTTGATGCTAGGCGGGAGCCTCTTTGCGGCATACTGTGGCGGATATGGCACCTTGTAAACATCAAAAGTGCTGATATCACCATCTGTCCTCTCGGCCAGCTTCATTTCAATTAGTTGTTCCACCATTGATCTATTTACCACGGTTGGGTCCACCGGCACCGAGTGGCAATGTGTAGAATGCTTTATAGAGGGAGTGAGTAGAGCTTCGACATGAGGTGTCGATGGCTCCGTTGGTGGCAGCTGCTGCACTGGTGGAAGAGCTAGTTGCACCAAGGGTGACTGTAGGGAATGTGGCTGCAGAGCGGCCTTGCCATAGCTTGTTGCTCAAGAAGTAGTTTGGGGTGTAGCATCGACCGGGTTAGGAACTTCCCGAGATGATTCAGCGTGCACGTCCTGTTGCCATGGAAAAGGTGCTTGTTCATTTCCTTCATTCAGTTGCCTCTTCAAGGCTTCAATCTCTTGCTGGTAATTTTGTAGCATCATTAAGATAGTTGGGTCTTGCGCTGCCATAGCAGAGGTACCCTTGAATGCTTCGCCCAAAACATCTTCAAACGAGGTTGGCAGAGTAATCTTTTCTTCTTCAGAAGCCACCAAGCCGGTAGTCAAAGTAGTGTTAGCTTGCTTTTCTTTGGCTGCTTCGAGCATTTCTCTTGCAGCTTTGCCTCTTCTTGTCATTAGCCCAGGCCTTTCAGCTAACTTGGCCAACTCTTCTGGTTCTTCGGGTAGGGCCCCATATTTGCTAGCCACCCCTGCCATGTTGCAAGTGAAGATTTGAATTCTTTTTCTTTGCCCCCAGACTGTTTTCTTGGCTTGACTGAGGAAGGCTGACTTTTCAAACATTGATATCCTTTTATTCTCTTCATGTTGTGGAGAATATTCGGAGCACTTGACTTGCAAGCCATCTTCATATTCATTCATGAATGACACCATTCTTCTTCTTTCTTTGCCTTCTTCTTTTCTTTCGGCGCTAATGGGGCGGAGTAGCCCTTGCCGATTTAGGAAAGAACCTTCTATGCCATAGAAGTAATTTCGGACCACTTGGGCCATTCCTTCTTGATTATGCCCTGGAGAGAGGGAAGAAATTAAGAGTTGGTCTTGCATCGACGGCATGTAGGAGTGCCGTGATAGTCTAGTAGCTCCGTTCGATCTTGTCGAACATTGGAGAACATTGGTCTGCCTGGCACAGACCCTATGAGCGGGCAGAGAGGCTACTGGCATGACCTCTTCTTCCTTTGGTGTAACTTTATTGCCCCCACTTTTGGGGTCCTTGACAGTTGATGTTGAATCTCGTGTAGTCGAAGCTAGGCCCCGGGTCCTCTTGGGAACCCACACTTGCTTGAAACTTGGTAGCTTGGGGGTCAGCTTCCCGCAGACTTCTTTGTCCAAATTGGCCTCCCGACTTGCAAGCACTTGAAAGCGGTTGTGAACGGGAACTGCCGGGATGATATGGTCCGGCGAAGCTTTAGCACAGCGGCCATTTAGATGAACACGAACGCCACCAATTAGAACAGACTTCCCAAAAGCTGAGAGTCGGCCTCGGGAAACAGCAACAACTCTTCTTCTTTGATTGTTCTTCTTCTTCCCCCCGGACGCCTTGTCACTGGCGGGGACAGCATGATAGTCCACGTGGTGGACAAAGCATGAGATAGTATGGCGAGACGGAGTGGTTCCCCGCGGACAGCTCGCCTTTGCAGGAATTACGGCCTTGGCCGCAATAGTCTTGTCAGCTTCCTCTTCCTCGACCCTCAGTAGGTTGATGAAGGCGACTCCGAGAAAATTAGGGAACCCCACCACTGGTGGCAGAGTTCCGAAAGCAGTGGGCACCGCCAGGTACCCGTGCTCCGCATGGGTAGCGACCACTTGAGGGCCGAATGCAAGCACAGTAAGTCCGCCAGCCATTGAGATCACTGCAAATCAGAATGAGCAAACGATCAGTATTTTGGGGAAGGCCTCTAGGCCTTCTACTTTGGCGATGAGATGAAGGGAGACTTAGTCCCACCGGGCGTGCCAGCTTGTGGGAATGGATTTATTTATTTTATAATTTATGATTTGTTTATTAATTAGTTAGTTTATTAGGCGTGCCAGTCACTGGAGTGACAATTTTATTATGCGCTCGATCTGACTCAGTCAGTCGATTGTGAAGTCCGAGTTGGGACCGGAAGTCCGTCATACCATAAACGCTATGACGTTAATTACGTTCTTCCGAAGAAGGACAACCCTTGATTAATCGCCAAAATAGAAGAGTCCCAGGGGCAAAACCAACATGATAGGTATGCTCATTCATTTGCAAGATAGAAGATGCATGCGATTATGCAAGACGAGATATGACATATTAATATACGGAATAAATCTGGCAGCATATCCCCTTATTTTGGTCTATGCCAAGTGGGAATATAGGACATCCATTTACGGAGCGCCGAGATGGATGCCAAAATAAAGATGGGCGCAGCCCGAGATCCAAGAGGATCAAAATTCAACGGGACGGTGTCCACTCATCGTGGTGCCTCATTAATGTTCCCCCGAAGGGACCAGCAGAGAACCTGCAGTGGCAGAACTCCGTGGCCCGACGGGGTGAAAGAAGGAAATCGGAAACCCGAAAATCGAATTGAAACAAATGTAGGGATAAAACCCCATTGATATAGCTCCTCCTACTCTCACGGAATTGGACATAAATGGCCCAATAGAACTGACCCATAAAAAAATGCATGCGTTTATTCCAATAGCTATGTGTGCATGTACGCATTCATGTATGCATGGCCAAATAAAAGATGATGATTAAAGGGCCAATTGGGGACTTATTAGTACACACTCCCTATGCATGTTTAAATATGGATGGGCCAAGTGAGGGTACTCACGTAAGGGTTTGCATGCTAAAGAAAAGGGAGTATCATCTATGTATATAAGCCATATATATGCCCCTGTACATATCCATATATGGAAGTTGGGTTGGTTGGCATTCCATCATGCATCCACGTAACATGGATATAAGGCTCAGGAGTTAATGCAAACTGACATGCATGCTTGAATTTATTGAATGGGTTGGCAGCTATTTACGTATAGGGAATGGGCTTAAAGGGGCGATGCATGCAAACATTCCCTTTTTTTATTTTATATGCTAATGCAAGTTCATCCACGTATATATATAGTGAAGTGGCTAGCGGATAGATCTAGGGAGTAACATGATGGCTAATCATCATTTAAGTATATGCATATCAAGGATAGGGGCCATGCATTTACATTTGAAACTATCTGAACATGTCTCTCGTAGTACAGTGCATCACATGGGCCATGACACGCTCAGCAGTTAACCACACATTGCATGCATATGAAACAGCAGGAGAGTAAGTGGATACGACGGAGGTTTATGCACTCGGCGGCAAAAGAAAGAGAATTGGCACGACAGTTTCTCGGCGTGGGAATAAGAAGGAGGCGTGGGGAAAAAAGGATCTCGCGGGGTGATTTCATCTCGGCGGCATACTTTTGGCGCCGAGAGAGCCTCCGGGCCGATTCTTGCTTAACATATTTTTTTTATTTAGTATTATTATTACATATTTATTTGTTTATTTTATTTCATTTTTTGTTTATTTGTGTACTTGTTTTCACTTTTTAACTTCATTATTATATTATTATTTATTTTATTTGTTTACGTTTATTATATATCTTTGTGTTATTTTGTTGTATTAGTAGTTTGATAGTCGGTCGGTTCCGTCTAGCAAAAATCCAGCAGCATCTCTCCTGTATCCGGAATATGCCAAGAATATATATAGGAAACCGTCCACGGAGTGTCGAGACAGGGTCCGTAAAGAACGGGCATATCGGAGCCCGAAAACCGAAGAGGCCGAAGGTCGGTGAAACAATGTATGCCATAAGGCAATTTATTAATATTCCCCCTCCAAAGAGCCATCGGAGAACATGCAGTGGCAGAACTCCTTAGGTTCATAGGGTTACAGAGGAATCCGGATCGGGACCGAGTAATGTAGGGGAGGTCATTCCCAGTTAATTTATTTCCCAGGGTGTGCACGATGACCTCTGGATATCCCCTGGATGAGCACAATGGAGGTTCTCAGAGCAGCTTATCATGTAGATAAAGGTTCTCGGTGCAAGGGGTTCCCGGCGTGCTGAGGGCCGCGCCGGGAACTATTCACCGCGCCGGGAAGGTTCCGTGCTGGGAAGGGCTTCTCGGCACAGATGGAATGGGCTTCTCGGCATAGATGGAAAGGGCTTCTCGGCAGGCTGGAAGGTGGAAGCTTCTCGGTACGCAAAGTGCCGCGCCGGGAACTATTCACCGCGCCGGGAAGGTTACACGCCGGGAAGGTAGGGGCGCCGGGAAGCTTTCTGGGCTTTTGAGGGTTTCTACGGAGCTCTGTTCTATGGATTTTTGGGTCCAGATTCCGACTGAAATGGGATTTGGAATGCAAAAGGGGACTGGATCAAGGCCTTTGCTGGGACGGTGCCAGGGAATCACTGGAAGGCAAAATTTATGGAGGGATTGAGGTCATCGGCCATTTAAAACTCCCTGCCAAGACATCTTTGTTTACTGCCGGTCGTCTGGGAAGATCAAGAGATGACTGTCTCTGATCCCCTGGACGAACCTAATGGCATAGAGGAAACAAACCGGAGATGGAGGGGTAACAAAACCCTCGGCACTGGAACCCTTCGGGAACTCTAGGCCCCAATCATTCATGGGTTAGAATGGGGGACCCAGGAATTTCTCTTTAGGAGCAGAAGCAATGGGGAACGGAGCAGAACGGTCGATGCACACACCCAAAACTCACACCTCCAAACAAGCATACATAGAAGCGATGCACAGAGAACAAAGATCGAGTGTATTCGACATTGAAGACAAGGGGAAGACCCTGCTCGTTCATAGAAACATACACATTCGATTACATCACCCACCTGTGTCTGATCATAAGAAACAGAGGGAGCAACGGCATTCCTCTAAGGAAAGAAAGATGAAGAAATACAAAGATGTACATCGGAGAAATGAAAAACAAGAAAGAGAAATAGAAGCGGAGGAGGGCGGAGCATTGACTCCTCTCCCTCCCCCTTCAACAGACCTTCTCCTTCTTCTCACGATCTCTCAGCAGCCGCCGATTTCCTGGAGCTGGGTATGGACTTCTCTCTTCCTTTCTGTGGTTTCTTTTGTGGCTATCTTCTCTTCTGTCCTCCTCTCTCTTCTCTTCATCGAACTGAAACTTTATATATAGGGGGTGTTAAACCCCATTCTTATCGGCGCGCCTCCTTGGTCCTTTGATCATGGGTCTCGGCGCGCCCTAGGTCGTGGAGCTATCGACGTATGTGGCTTCTACTTGGGCCTTGGCCCTTCTTCGGTCCACGAACCAATCGGCGCCGATGCTTTCGATGTGGGCCTCAGCGGATGCTTCTCCATCTTTTCCCTTTATCCCTGGAAAAATAAGAGATATAAGATGAAATATGTTAGCATTAATATTTATATTGATATTGTCTTATCATTTTATTATTATTCTATTATTATCGTTATATATTTTCTCTCTCTTTTTTATCTTTTATTATTATTATTATTATTTATTTTCTTTTCCTCTTTTCTCTCATTTTTTCTCTCATTTATTATTATATATACATATATATTTTATGTGTCAACAGGTGCGTCAGAGACAATAGAACAATAAAAGCACAACAGGGTGTGACGGTCTATCGTAAGGCCGTTACATTCATGTGACGGTCTTACGTTGGTGCGTCAGAGAATCTGCAGGCAGTAAACTAAGTAAAGCTTTATGAAAACATAACATGCCTGGAAATCAAAATACTACCATTGTCCTAGTCATGGTAACGAAGTATAGCCCAACTATATGCATGGGTTTAGTGAATAGACAGGATAATATCTTTTAATTTCCATTTAGGGCTAAGAGATGCATGAATGTATAGAACTATGAAATCATGAAATTCTTAGTCTATGATGCATGAAATCAAGCACAATCAGAGGGCTTTTATCCCCAACAAGTTACTTTTGCCAATCATGAGATAACCTACCTCTTTTAAGAGCTCCAAACTTCGAATTTAATGCTAGGTGCTACCCTTAGACCCTTATACTTCTTGTGATAAATCAGCAACTTCAATCTGCTCTATTTCCTCAGCCTCTTGACCTAAGGATGGGAAATTTTGAGGGTAAGGAGATGAGATTATTGGGTACAAAAAGTTCTAAAGGATTGAACTCTAATTACCTCGTTTAGATGTCATAATCTCTGGATCTTCAGGGGTCTTGCGTTCAGATTCCTGGGTTGCTAAGGTTGAATCAGCAACTTTGGAAGCTTTTATCTTCTTGGTTGCTTGGTCTCCTAGCACGAAATTTCGAGAACTATTAGTCTATAATATACTAAACAAAAGCTTCTAAAGAACTTACCCGAAATTATGACTCCTTACCTTGATTCTTCACGGGCCAAAAGTAAGGGTCGCTCAGTTCAGAACTAGGTCTTATTTATAGGGTTTTGGTTAGGATTTGAAGATTAGATCGATTCTAGAGTCCTTAATTTATCAGAACCTAATCCCTAAGAGTCCTTAGTAATGTTATAATATATCCCAAATCGATCTCTTGTAGATAGGATTTCAAAGTTCCAATCTTTTTACAATTTCCTCACCTTACGGAATCTGCAGGATGTAACGGTCATGTCTAGGTGCGTTACAGGGCTGTGGGGGTCGCCCGATAGACTGTTACGTGTAACGTATATAAAGTTTCAATTTGATAAAACTCTTTTATACATTTATCCATATAATTATCTTATATAATTAGTATTTATCCTTAAAATACGTGAATAAGCCAATTACCCTTCTAGAATATGGGCCAAACTTGATGGGCTTGGTCCATAAACCTTTTGGACAATTATTAGATAGGCTAGGTTAACTAATTAGCCTTTTTGAGCCTTATATTGACTTATTAATCCAATAACCCCTTCATTAATTTATTTAAGCCTTTATAATTTCCAAAAATTAATTTTAAAATTCAAAAATTATTTATAAATTCTGGGGCACTACACCCTCCCCCACTTAGAAGAATTTGGTCCCCAAATTCAATATATGGATTTCGGAGAGTGTACTTACAGTTAAATAGTTCTGGAAATCTTTTCCGCATGGCTGCTTCGGTTTCCCATGTTGCTTCATATGGCCATGTTTCCTTCCATTGAATCTTGACCATAAGAATAACTTTATTTCTTAGTTGACACACTTCCCGTTCTAGAATCTTTATTGGCTTTTGCTCGTACGTCATATCCTTCTGAATTTCCAGATTGTCATAAGTAATAATATGGTCAGGATCATATACATACTTCTTCAGTATAGAGACGTGAAATACGTCATGAACTCCTGCTAATTGTGGAGGTAAAGCCAGTTTGTAAGCTACTTCACCAATCCGTTCGAGAATTTCAAATGAGCCAATGAATCTTGGAGTTAACTTCCCTTTAATCCCAAATCTTCGAATACCACGACTTAGAGAAATCTTTAAATATACATGATCTCCTACTTGAAATTCCAAGTCACGTCTTCGATTGTCAGCATAAGACTTTTGCCTATCTTGTGCCATTTTCATTCTTTCTTGAATGAGCTTGATCTTTTCTGTAGAGTCCCTGATGAGATCGGGGCCTAGGAATTATCTTTCCCCTATTTCACTCCAACATATTGGTGATCAATAACTTTTTTCATATAAAGCTTCAAAATGTGCCATTTGTATGCTGACCTGGTAACTATTGTTATATGCAAACTCTACTAGAGGCAAATGATCATGCCAACTACCTTCAAAGTCGATAGCACAAGCCATGAGCATATCTTCTACTACCTGATTTGTTCTTTCCGTTTGACCATCTGTTTATGGATGAAAAGTTGTACTGAAATTCAATCTAGTCTCTAGTGACTGTTGTAGACCCTTCCAGAACTATGATGTGAATCGAGGATCTCTATCAGATATAATAGTGACTGGGACACCATGTAGTTTGACAATCTCCTTTATGTATAATACTGCCAGGATATCCACGGACCATCGACTCTTTATTGGTATGAAGTGTGCGGATTTAGTCAATCGGTCTATGATTACCCATATTCCATCGTGTCCACCTCTTGTCTTAGGTAAACCCATAATAAAGTCCATCCCTATACTCTCCCATTTCCATTCAAGAATACTCAAGGGGTGTAATTTACCTGCGAGTCTAAAATGGTCTGCTTTTACTTGTTGGCAGGTGAGACAACGGGATACGAAATCAGCTATTTCTCTCTTCATGTTGGGCCACCAGAAATTTCTTTTGAGATCTTGATACACCTTTGTTCCTCCTGGATGAATTGTGTATTTGGAATTATGCGCTTGATCTAGGATCAGTTTCTTCGTAGCCTCATGATCTGGTACACATATTCGGCCCTTGAATAACAATCTTCCGTCATTTGAAATAGAAAAATCCGGTCTTTGTTCAATGTTGGCCTTAACTTCCAGTAATATTGGATCATCATTTTGTAGTTTGACCAGATCTTCTATCAATGTAGGTTGAGCTCGGATATTAGCTATAAAACAATCTTCTTCCTTTATGTCTATATCTAAGTTCAATTGAGCAAGTTGGGGAACAAGGTTAGTTACACTAATCATAAGACTTGATAGCATACCCATTGGTTTTCTGCTGAGTGCATCTGCTACAGTATTAGCCTTGCCATGATGATATTGAATAGTAAAATCAAAGTCTTTGAGATATTCTAACCACCTCCTCTGTCTCATGTTAAGCTCTTTTTGAGAGAATAAATATTTCAAGCTTTTGTGGTCCGAGTATACTGTGAACTTTTCTCCATAAAGGTAATGACGCCAAATTTTCAAGGTGAAAATAACTGCTACCAATTCTAAATCATGTACATGATAATTTTCTTCATGACGTGTTAGTTGTCTAGAAGAATAACATATTATTTTTCCACTCTGCATGAGAACGCATCCTAAGCCAATGCCAGACGCATCCGTATACACTTCGAATCCACCACCTTCCATTGGTAGTGATAAAATAGGAGCTGTTGTATGATTATTCTTAAGACTTTGAAAGCTCTTTTCACAGTCCTTTGACCAGACAAAAGGGTTTTCTTTTCTTGTGAGTCTAGTTAAAGGAACTGCAATTTTTGAGAAGTCCTTAATGAATCTCCTATAATAACCTGCTAAACCCAGAAAGCTTCTTACTTTCGATACAGTCGTTGGTCGACTCCAATTCTTGACAGCTTCTACCTTAGAAAGATCCACAGTAATACCTTCTTTTGAAATAATGTGGCCTAGGAATGAAACATCCTCGAGCCAGAATTCACATTTATTGAGTTTGGCATAAAGCTTGTGTTCTCTAAGTGTTTGTAAAGCTATTTTCAAATGTTGTTCATGTTCCTCTTTTGTCTTGGAATATATCAAGATATCATCAATGGAGACGACGATGAACTGGTCCAGATATGGCTGGAAGACATTGTTCATAAGTTGCATGAATGCTGCTGGGGCATTAGTTAACCTAAACGGCATCACTACAAATTCATAGTGGCCATAACGACTTCGAAAAGCTGATTTATAAATGTCCTCTTCTTTAATTCTAAGCTGATGATAACCTGATCTGAGGTCTATCTTAGAGAAATACTCTGCTCCCGAAAGTTGATCGAAGAGCTCATCAATACGTGGCAACGGATACTTGTTTTTAATTGTGAGTTGATTCAGTCACCGATAATCGATGCATAGCCTGAGAGAACCATCCTTTTTCTTGATAAATAGAACCGGCGCACCCCAAGGGGATGTGCTAGGTATGATGAAGCCCTTGTCTAGTAGTTCCTGCAACTGCTTCTTCAATTCCTTAAGCTCTGTGGGGGACATCCTGTAAGGGGCTATAAAAATAGGTGCCGCTCCTGGAATGAGTTCCATAGTGAAGTTCACTTCCCTTTCGGGCAGTAAACTGGGTAATTCAGATGGAAACACGTCTGGGAACTCATTTACAATAGGGATGTTTGCTATGTTAATCTCCTTGGATTCGGTAACAACGACAAAAGCAAGAAAAGCTCAACATCCTTGTGAGATAAGTTTGCAAGCGTGAAGAGAAGATATGATAGTAGGATGCTTCTTATACTTGATGCCAAGAAAAGAGAATCTTGGAAGACCAGGCTTTCGAAAGGATATAATCATGTTTCGGTAATTGATATAAGCACCATGATCTACAAGCCAATCTACCCCTAAAATAGCATCATAACCTTTCATGTCAAGGCATACTAAATTTACGGGGAGATTATGACCCTCTACTATCACTTCGCTATCAGGATAATAGTCGGTAAGCTTTGTTCCAGAACCTAAGGGTGTGGAAATAGTAAGATCTGAAGGTAAGGGAACTGATGCGATTGGTAATGTTTTAGCAAAAGTAGTGGAGATAAAGAATGAGAGGCACCAGTATCAAATAGCACGAATGCAGGATGAGAACAAATTTGAAGAGTACCTTTCATAAGCCCATCATCCCTGGGCGCTTACTCTTCTTCTAGAACGGCATTGAGGCGAGCTTGCCTCCTACGTCCATTACCAGATGACTGGTCCTTCATAAGGGGGCATTCCGACATGCGATGCTCCCTGCTTCCACAACGTAAACAAGTGCCAAGGCGCTTCCAACACTCCTCAGCCGAATGGCCGAATTTTTCATAAAATGTGCAAGCCGTGGCGACCTGCTCCTTCTCCTCCTTGACTTTCCTTTGCTTATGGGAACTTCCACCATTCCCATTCCTGGACCTCTTCTTACTATCACGGCTCTTATAAGGCTCCATGATGCTGAATTTCTCTTTCTTATAACGCCGATCAGAACGTCGACTGGATTCTTCTCCCTTTCCTTTCAATTTTTTGACCTTCTCTAAGGTCCTTTCACATAGGTACGCCCGATGAACCATCTCCGCATAAGTACATATGTTTTGGATCCTGAGCTGCTAGATGAAACCGGGACGTAACCCGTCCATAAACCGATTCACCTTTAATAAATCGGTACTGATTAGATGTGATGCATACGGTGCTAGCCTTGAGAATTATAGTTCATATTCGGCAACCGTCATCATTCCTTTCCGAAGGGTGGCAAACTCCATAGCCTTTCGTTCCTTTACGTGCTCCGAAAAGTATTTGGCACGAAATAGGGTGAGGAACCCATCCCATGTATGAGGTGCATTGGCTGGAGGTGCCGAAACTGACTTCCACGACGTGCGAGCATCTTTGTTAAGTTGAAAGGTTGCGAGACGCACCTTCTCCTGATCGGTGCATTGGATGACGTCAAATATTAGATTCATTTCGTCAATCCAGTTCTCTGCCTTGTCGGGATTGGAAGAGCCATAGAATCGTGGAGGATTTAAACCCCGAAAATTGCAATGTCAGTCACCAGCCCTTGCCCCTGCGCCGCCTTGCGCTATAATTTGCAATGCCTGAGTAAGGCCGGCAACTATTTGTTGCATGCCACCCAATCTACACGATGAGCCATAAGGTACCTGAGAGAAATATAACAACTTGTCATTTCTCATGAAATGAAAAATCAATCTTAAAGCTAATTAATTATCTTATCCCGGGCTCTACCCAATTCTCACATGGGTATGGAATTTCTTCCTTACTTCATAGGTAGGGGTCCTTAAACCTTGGACTTATCCTATGACATGATTCTTCTTCATAAGTCTTGGGACTTAGGCTCTGATACCAACTTAACTGTCACGCCCCGAGCCTTTATTACAGCGGAAGACTAACTCGGGGAGCGTGAACAGCCGGCATGGTAAGCCTCTTGCAAGCAAGAACGATCAGAGCGCAAGACAATCACACACATAAATGCAATTTCACAGTATATATATACATTCAAAGTTCAACTTTATTTCATTACTAACTCAAGTACAACCACTAATTTAATTTCCATTATGTACTATACTCAAGAAATAGGAAAATTACATAGACTCAATCAAAACAATTTAGACTTCCTAAGTCTTCACTCTCATCTTGATAGTACTTTCATTCGCTCTCAGACCCGCTACTTGTATAACCCGAATCTGAATTCGAATCACCTCCATTTCTTGAAAATATTAGAAATAGGTAATGAGCACACTTGCCCAGTAGGTATCTTCGCATCAACATGAAGGCACTATTAAAGTAATTAACAATTTAGCTCTAAAGAATAAGGTAGAATCATGCAAATGCAATCAATCACGCGTTTAAACCAAGTAACAAGACGATCATGTAAGATAGAATGAGAGCAAGTATGAACTAGCAAGAATGAAACAAGAACATGATATGGCCTTTCATGAACAAGAATGTAACGAGAATGTACTAGCAAGCCACATAATTATCACTCCAGTATCTTTTGCTTATGAGCAAGTACCTCGTGAATTTTTGTGGAATATCAAGAAAGTCAAGTATCAATCATGTTGTATTGTGTTGTGGATTTTCACTTATTTATAAAGAAAGTACGTCTAGCGCAATGCGACGCCAGTAGCATCATACCCCATGGTTTATAATAGTATGTTTCCGATAATCAGTCGAGGGGACTAGCATCGAGCCCTTGAACATAATCAATGTTCGATCGCATCTTCAAGTATAAATCAAGTTTTATCCACGCATGTAACAATAAAGTATGGCCAAGAACGTACAATTCCAACAAGCTTTTGATAACGATAATTGAATAAATGATTGCTTCAATAAGAATCATGAGAAATCAAGAATGACTTAAGCAAGGTTATGCTTATGGAAATAAATCGGCAGCATAACGATACATTCTTTATCTTTCATTCATTATATTAGGTTCCTTGATCAATATGATAAGTTCTAGATCATCAAGAGTCTATTTAGAACCTTGGAATATCAACCCTTGGTCAATCCTTGGGTTAAAATACTCAAGTAGTGTGACGGTCGTGTACTGGGCCGTTACATGATGTGACGCTCCATTATTGGGCCGTCACATTAGTCTGAATCCCAAACCAAGAAATCAGACTCAGTTGAATGTGACGGTCGTACATTGGGCCGTTAGATGCTCCTGACGGTCCAGTGTAGAGCCGTTACATTACCGATAACCAAAAATCGATAGTGTAATCTAATCAATGGGCTTTAATGGTACAACCAACTCGGCGTCCTAGTGGGAATTCCAGGCTCGCGGAGAATTACGGAGGCCTTGAAACAAGATTTCCTAGTCCATTGGAAGGAATATCCAATAGAGAGGTCCTCATGTCCAAGAATAGTGTTCCTATAGTACAAAGTGAACTAAATGGAAAACATATTGGAATATGCGCCATGTACTTAAAGAAATGACTCTATAGATGGAAAAGAATGTGTAACAATGTGAAACCATGAGAAAACTCCATCAATACAACATTTGGAAAATCATGATTTAGAATACAAAACTATAGAGTTTTAGCCGATGAAATTAACATAACTTAAAATAATCCTAAGACACATTAACCATACAATTTGATTATGAAACAGTAACTAAACTTAAAGTCATGATTACATGTCCAAACTTAGCTATCTAAGCTTATTTATAAGTAAACTCTAACTGGTTATCATTCTGCCTCAGGCTGACAGAACACAGTGCCTGACGGTCTAGGATAGGCACGTTACAGTATTGTGAAGGTTTATCGAGGGGCCGTTACAGTGGTGTAACACTCCTGCTAGGGTGCGTCGGAGACAATAGAATAATAAAAGCACAACAGGGTGTGACGGTCTATCGTAAGGCCGTTACATTCATGTGACGGTCTTACGTTGGTGTGTCAGAGAATCTGCTGGCAGTAAACTAAGTAAAGGTTTATGAAAACATAACATGCCTGGAAATCAAAATACTACCACTGTCCTAGTCATGGTAACGAAGTATAGACCAACTATATGCATGGGTTTAGTGAATAGACATGATAATATCTTTTAATTTTCATTTAGGGCTAAGAGATGCATGAATGTATAGAACTATGAATCATGAAATTCTTAGTCTATGATGCATGAAATCAAGCACAATTAGAGGGCTTTTATCTCTAACAAGTTATTTTTGCCAATCATGAGATAACCTACCTCTTTTAAGACCTTCAAGCTTTGAATTTAATGCTAGGTGCTACCCTTAGACCCTTGTACTTCTTGTGATAAATCAGCAACTTCAATCTGCTCTATTTCCTCAGCCTCTTGACCTAAGGATGTGAAATTTTGAGGGTAAGGAGATGAGACTATTGGGTACAAAAAGTTCTAAAGGATTGAACTCTAATTACCTCGTTTAGACGTCCTAATCTCTTGATCTTCAGGGGTCTTGCGTTCAGATTCCTGGGTTACTAAGGTTGAATCAGCAACTTTGGAAGTTTCTATCTTCCTGGTTGCTTGGTCTCCTAGCACAAAATTTGGAGAACTATTAGTCTATAATATACTAAACAAAAGCTTCTAAAGAACTTACCCGAAATTATGACTCCTTACCTTGATTCTTCACGGGCCAAAAGTAAGGGTCGCTCAGTTCAGAACTAGGTCCTATTTATAGGGTTTTGGTTAGGATTTGAAGATTAGATCATTCTGGAGTCCTTAATTTTTCAAAACATAATCCCTAAGAGTCCTTAGCAATGTTATAATCTATCCCAAATCGATCTCTTGTAGATATGATTTCAAAGTTCCAATCTTTTTGTAATTTCCTCACCTTACGGAATCTGCATGATGTAACGGTCGTGTCTAGGTGCGTTACAGGGCTGTGACGGTCGCCCGATAGACCGTTACATGTAACGTATATAGAGTTTCAATTTGATAAAACTCTTTTATTCGTTTATCCATATAATTATCTTATATAATTAGTATTTATCCTTAAAATACGTGAATAAGCCAAATACCCTTCTAGAATATGGGCCAAACTTGATGGGCTTGGTCCATAAACCTTTTGGACAATTATTAGATAGGCTAGGTTAACTAATTAGCCTTTTGAGCCTTATATTGGCTTATTAATCCAATAACCCCTTCATTAATTTATTTAAGCCTTTATAATTTCTAGAAAATTATTTTATAATTTAAAAATTATTTATAAATTCTGGGGCACTACATTTAAAGACCTGTGTCTTTTTAATTTCTTGAGTCTAGATAGGCTGTAGTCTTGTATTGAATCTTTTGTGAGTCAATAAAGTTGTAATAATGAATTTTGATATAAATAAAATTATGTTTTTTTATTTATGACCTTATTGTGTCTCTTGTGGTTGGATCTGAATTGTCATGATTGTTCACTGTCACGTTCCGAGTAGTTTCCGCTGCTATCGGTTCAGGACGTGATAGAAGTGGTATCAGAGCCTAGGTTTTCTAAAAATCCCTAAGTTATTGAGTCGAGGTTTATATGTTAAGTTATCTTTTGCCAATTACCTTATAGGTACCTAGTGAGATTGGGTAGTGCCGTGGGGCTAAGTTTTAAAATGCGTTTAATCCTAAAGGGCTAAAAAGTGTGTAAGTTATTGATCCTTAAAATTTTGTTTTATAGGCTTAAGATGGGTTAAAATATCTCACTATTTTAGTAAGAAATCATGTGAATTTAGATAACCAAATTATTTTAAGTGGGAGAGGGTGTAGCAACCTAGTTTCTTATAGGATTAATTAAACAAATGTAAATTGTAAAGTGGAAAATTAAATAATTATAATGGAAGTTAAATAAAAGAAATTATAAATGGTTATAAAATATAGTGGGCTAATAATTAAGGCTAAATGGGCTTAAAAGGTTGAATTAATTTGAAAAGTCAAAATTTCTAAAACCCTAGTTTCTTAATGCGCTAAATTGGTTTAAATCTAACCCTAATGGGCTAAAAACCTTAACTAAACCCTAATCCACTAAGTAAGGTCAAAATCTAATTGAAACCCTAACCCTAGTTCATGCTAGATAGGGTAGGGGTGGCCCTAGATATAGATAGAGTCAGAATTTTTGGAGTTTATTCCTATCTAAGGATCCTTCAACTAATTAGGATTCTTAGAGGCTTGAAACCCTATAAAACCGACCCCATACCTCCCTATTCGACGCTAGTTCAGCTTCTAGGCATGGGAGGATCGTGCTAGGAGGTGGAATCGAGGGTTCTTTGGGCATTCGTTGGTAGATGTCGTTCTTCTTCCTCTTCATCCTTAAGAGACTCAAGGTAGGTGTTCTCTTAGGCCAAACCCCTAATTAATGGATCAAACACGTTCTTTCACTTGTCTATTTTGTTTCAACATCGTTTTCCCCAAATTATATCCACTACATTGCATGTATTTCAAAGATTCTAGACTAGACATCACCATTTTAAGGTTTTTCAGTCGGAACGGGTTACTGTTTATAATCGCGGCCCCCACAGGAACCGCAATCTGAACGCGGTAGCCTGATAGACCACGACTATCCTTTATTATTATTATTTTTAAGTTAAACAATTGTTAACACGTTAGTCTAGAGGGATGCATTCATATAAACACGTAAGTCTCTCCGGACATGTTCATAAATAAATAAATTTTTAATAAATTTTGTACTCTCTGGATCACAACGCCCAATCTGACCACGTTCATTTGAACGCGCACCCCTTGTAGACCACGTTCAGAGAAATTTCTAATCTTGAAAAATGTGTTTTTCCTTATTTTTGTAATGAACCTTAACAGGGAATAAATTCTAAAATAATTATGTTAATAGTAAGTTAACTCTTAAATATATCTTAAATCTATAAATAGTTGATTTTAATTTGACCCTAACTCTTGTTCTGATTTTTTTCTCTCTCTTTAACCTTATGAATCTCTCACAGATTGATCTGGCCTTCTATTCTAAAATGAAAAGCCTAATTGGTTAATTGTAGTTATTTTTTCCATGCTAGCCTTGTTTCATTATTTTAATGGATTCATGATTGATATATCACGAGTGATTATTGTTATGTGTGAAGGTCATGTCATTTCGGTGGCATTGATCTACCGTTACTACTGTTATTTTCTGATGTGTTTTGCACACCCGAATTCTTAGTGAAGTTAGAACCCTTCATCGGATATTCCTTCCGTTGGACTGGAATTTCTTCATCAAGGCCTCCATAAGTCTCCATGAGCCTGGGGTTCCCACTAGGATGTCGAGCTAGTTGTACCACAAAACCCTGAAAATCACTGGAATCCACATTCTACTGTGTAGGATAGGATTCGTCTGGCCTTTAGAAGGATAGAATGGGGTTCTGCAAGAGTTCTGTTCAATCTGTACTGAAGGCGGCAGCCCCCAAGTCCACGTTCAGGTTCTGTTTCCTGAAGGCAGCAGACATAGGGACCGCATTCAGGCCTGCCATTTTTGAACCTTTTTGATCGATCGTAGACGCGTCGGGTTGATTGGAGCTCTTCATGTTAACGCGTCTGCCCGATACGACGTGTTCATTCTGAACCACATTGACCTTTTTCCTGATTGACCTTGATCGTGTCACCTTGACTAGACGCGTTCATGTCGTAGTCCTTGACCAGGCTGCGTTCAACCCCATTTTCTCGTAATTATCATTTCTGTGTTTGATGTGTGGAATTTCGAACCTTATCTCGAGTTCATGTCTTCTTGACTATTTCCTTGACATTTTCGTTCTTTTCTTGGGGTTATATTCTACATTGATGAGCCTCTATGCCTATTGACTTGCTACCTTATTAGAAATCCTTCGAAAACTCCTACTTCCAACTCTTGATTTCTTTGACTACATGAGCTTGTTATTGGAATTCTTTGGCCATTATCAACTTGAAAATTTTATATAAAATATTATTATTTAAGGCTTTGGGTCTAACATGACACTCAATGGTAGTCAATATTTATAAGGGCCCGAATTTGGTCCGAGGGGCGAGGCAAAGTCCAAAAATATACTGGTATTATGAATGATCGGGTGTGACATTGCACCAACTATACGCAAGATTTGTTCTGGACAATTTCACATATGTGAAATGATTTGAATATGGTATTTGACATGTTCTTGATATTGTGGCCCGGAATAGGTAAATATTATTGGAACTCTTATGCATGGCCAATCTATAATTGTTCAATATACTTGTTCACACATTATTTCAGTATCGATCTACCCTTTTCTTTAAACATCCTTGTATATTTGACTCTATTAATGCTCTACATTTTGGTATGTCCTGATCTCCTATCTTCATCTTAATTGATGTTCAGAATTATGATTCTTGTCGTGACGCGCATTGTCTAGCATTGTCTCTACATTGTTAAAAATTGTTAATCACTTATATTCTGCTTAGTGATGGAGATGTAATTCCTACTAAGCATTTTTGCTCACTCAATTTCTCTTAACATTTTTCGGGTAATAATGAAGATGATATTCCATCAGACGGGGAAGGGCATGAATGACAAGTGCTCCTAGAGTTTTAAAGACCTGTGTCTTTTTAATTTCTTGAGTCTAGATAGGTTGTAGTCTTGTATTGAATCTTTTCTTTTCTTCTGCATTAATTGTAAGTGAGTCAATAAAATTATAATAATGAATTTTGATATGAATAAAATTATATTTTTTATTATTTAGGCCTTATTGCATCTCTTGCTCTGAATTGTTATGACTGTTCGCTGCCACGTTCCGAGTAGTTTCCACTGTTATCGGTTTGAGGCGTGACAATGAACCTCTCTAAACGTCTGCAAGGCTGAGTCTAAACGGTTATCAAGCTAGGTCAAACGACTCCAAATCAAGATGAGTCTAATGCTCCTAAGTTGTATCTAACGGAACAAACACTAGAAGAGCTATATAAAGCGATGTATAGAACAAGAAGAGATAGATAACATACACACGAGCTTGAGCCAAGTGAGAAACCCAAATTCCAACACAAGTCTACATTGCCAAGTGTTGAGTGATCAAAGTCAAATTCATTCTCAACAAATCCTCTACTGCTAGCTCAAGAGAAGAGAAGAAGAAGCCATTCGCGCCACTCTTTCAACTGCATTCCTCTCTGCTCGTTCAGAAATAGCCTCTCACACTATTATGAGTTCCATTCTTCAATAGACTATTCTAAGTAGTTCAAGATAGCTACATTTTGATTTTAAATTTTCTATCTTGAATGTTTTACATTTCATTGTACACAACTCTACCTATCAAGAGGCTATATCTGTGTAAACCTACTTAATAGTGGCTCACTTCTCCTTGAGGAGAGAAGTCCCATGCTTGTAAGCAAGAGTGCCTACAGGAGGCTTAAAATTCTGAGTTTTACTGTGCCATGAAAGTAGCTGGGGCTGCAGTGAGCGAGCGCCCCAGGTGTGGCTGAACACCAGTAGAAATAGCTAGGTCTGGCTAGCCTGCAAGTTAGCTGGGGCACTTGTATAAGGGTGCCCATGGTGTGGCTGAACACCTGACCAAAAATAGCCAGTATACTATTCCCATGCTACTCGGCTTCTCGCCTTTTCTACAGGTAAATGTAATTTAAATGCTTCTATTATGATTTATGCAAATGTTCATGCAAATTTACTAACTTAACTTCTAAATGCAGTTCTGGAGCTACATGTACCTCCCGGGCATAGGACGGGGCACACTACTCCACACCGACTGCATCCCGATCGCGAGGCGATGGGTGGTTGCAAGGGACCCGGGGTCGATCATCAGATTGACTTGGGCGATCCAGGACGATTTAGATTCCTTCCCGCACACGGCGGTAAGCCCGAAACTCAAAAATGCTTTCTAAATGCTCTATATGATTGTATATGCTTCTACATGATGGACTCATATGCTGATGAATGGACTAACATGCCTTCAGGTGAGATGGACCCCATACGGAGGCGAGAGCTTCGAGGGACAGCCATGGGTGGAGGTAGCCCTTTCGTACCGGGGATGAGACATATGGTTGCACTGCATCCATATCATCGAGCCTCTCCACTACCGGCTGATTCTGAGGACTCGGGGACTACACCAGCCTGAGTTGACCTTTCCACGCCACAGCGACGACCGCCCGGGGAAGTCAGCAAAGGGAATTAGCGGTGACATAGATTGGTGCGCCCGGAAGGCGAAGTACGTCCACGACTGGAACAAGCGGGGCAGAGCAGTGAAAGAGCGGGATGAAAGCAACGAGGCGTACTTGAAAGCCTTTGCTCGACTGTACGGGGATCGGGTATACCGAGGTACCCAACGACCGGTATGCAATAAAACCCTATACTCTGAATGAAAATTTTATCCTATATGCACTGACTCATACGCTTTCTAAATGCAGCTAGACCCCGAGGGAAGGATAGCAGAGCTCGAGGGGCTACTCCACGCCACCGTCCAACAGCGGGACGAGTACCGGACCGCTTTGGAGCTTCTGGTAAGATTCCCAAAACCTTGGACTTAAAATGATTATGCCAATGACGTAAAATGCTGCTAACCATGATTTGATCAAATGCAGCGGGCCGAGGGAGCCCAAAGAGCCGGACTGGATGCCCCGTCGTCTTCCTCACAGCCTGCGGGAGGCAGAGCTGAGCGAGATGCCGAGTTTGCTCGAGTGGTTGCCCGGGCCGAGGAGGCGGAGGCCACCCTCGCGGAGCGGGTAAGATGCTAAATGCTTATGCTTATATGCTTATGCTTTATGCAAATTCTCATGTTTATGCGACTACCTATATGCAATGCAAACTATAGGCGAGAGAGCTAGCCGCAGTAGTGGCCGAGGTGAAGCTGGTCCGAAGGGAGGTAGAGCAGAACCGGGCTGAGGCAGAGGTCCTCCGAGCAAAGGTGGAGCGACTTCGGGCCGGGAGCGCAGACTTGGATCGCTACCGGACTGAGGCACGGGATACGCGGCGTCAGATCTTTGAGTTGAAGATCGAGCTACGGATGATGGAGCGGATGGTGAGAATGATAGGCCGGGGGTCGGAGCAGAATACCTCCCAGAGCGGGGCACAGAGGAGCGCTGCCCCGAGCGGATTGGTAGCCGACCTCCTCGTTAGCTCCTCCGGTCAGCGGAGGAATGAGAGGGCAGAGAGAGGACAGCAGGAGGAGAGCGCCTCCATAGCGCCACCTGCGAGGAGACCTGAGGGCGGAGATGATGATGGCGGCCCAGCGGATAAGCCGTCCGAGTGATGCATGTTTTTCTTTTTGTTTTTACTTGTACATGACTTATACGTAAATGGATGAATGAAAATTTTTCTTTTTGATCTTTTGTTTGTTTTTGTGAATGTGTGAATGGATGTGTATATGTGATGAATGCAGAAATGTGTGGATATGTGATTGGAAATGTAGAAAAAAAATGTATGTAGACATGTGTGATTGGAAATGTAGGAAATGTATGCGGACATGTGTGATTGGAAATGTGATATGTGAGATGGACAGGATGAACAGAAGTATGTAAGACCGCCATGTCTGAACAGGGGCAGAGAGGAATAGCATAATCACAGCAGTAGGCAATGTAACGGTCTAGATCCAGACCGTCAGGATCAAATAAATCATTAGATGGAGGCCGTTAGAGAGGACAGAGCTCAATTTTGCAGAACTGAGCAGCAGAAAGAGTAACGGCTCAGAGCTGGTGCATCAGAAGGATGTAACGGTCAAATGCTAGACCGTTAGACTTGACAAAACAAGACTGAATTATGAATGCACTCATGAGTGTACAGACCTCATCCAAGTGATGTATAGACTTGGAGTGCAGATGACCAAACGATGTGTAGACTTCGTTTTAGCCAAGGAATGCTCAGACCTGAAGGATGTATGGACTTCGGACGAGGAATGTGCAGACTTGGGGTTGTGCACACTTGGGCAATGTATGGACTTGGATCAAGAATGTACAGACTTGGAGAATGCATGGACTTTAGACAAGGAGTGTATAGACTTGGGGTTGTACACACTTGGATGAAGAATGTACAGATTTGGGGAATGTATGGACTTTAGATGAAGACTTGGGGAATGTATGGACTTTAGATGAAGACTGTACACAATGTATAGACTTAAGGCTATGTAGACTTTGGATGAAGACTGTACAGACTTGGGGAATGTATGGACTTAAGGCTGTGTAGACTTTGCATGAAGACTGTACAGACTTGGGGAATGTATGGACTTTAGATGAAAACTGTATAGACTTTGGGAAATGCATGGGACGTATAGACTTCACATGATGCAGACTTGGACGAAGAATGGGATGCATAGATTTAGCCAAAATGTGCAGACTTGGATGAAGAACGTATAGACTTAACAAATGTGCAGATTTCAAAAATGTATGGACTTGAGGCTGTGTAGACTTTGCATGATGTGTAGACTTTAAAATGCTGTATAGACTTCAACACGATGTGTAGACTTAACAAAATGATGTACAGGCTTCAAAGTGAAGCACAGGCTTCAACATGATGTGTAGACTTCAACACGAAGTATGAATGTGCAGACTTCAAGATGCTGTACAGACTTCAAAGTGATGTATAGACTTCAACATGCTGTATAGACTTAAAAATGTTGTATAGACTAGGATGACGAATGGGATGTATAGACTTAACAAAATGTGCAAAAAATGTGACGGTCCACGCACAGTGCGTCGGAGATAGATAACGGTCATGAGCAAGACCATTGAGCATGATTGACCAAGAAGAAACCAAAACTGATCAGCAGAGAATGTAACGGCTCAGAGAGAACGCGTCATAAGAATATAACGGTCTGATGCTAGACCGTTAAGCTTGACAAAACAAGGTTGGACTAAATTTAAACCCACAGGAAATGTGACGGCCCAGAGTTGGCGCGTCATAGTCAAGTAACGGTCCGACGACAAACCGTTATATCATGAATTGTACTCCGAGACGGATTGATCCGTAAGGGGCAAAACCCGAGATAAGAAGCCCTTGATCCGTTCTAGACTTCTCCCAAACTTAAGATAACACCTTCCAATCTGAATCTTATCACTTTAAAGCCAAAACCAAACCTTTAAAACTTGAAAACCTAGCCAAAATCGTATCTTTCTGAATTCTCTGCTAGAAGGCTGAAAAACCCCTCCTAAGGGCAGGAAACAAGATGAAGAGAAGCTTCGAGGCGATGGCTATGGAGGAGAGAGTCTACACTGGACCCAAAGCTGCAAGAAAAGAGTATGGAGAGCTGCAAAGGCTAACCTCAATTCCCCAGCATCTAAGCTCTAATGCTCAAAGAGTGGTAAGCTTCCATAACTTAACCAAGTTCAAAAATTTCTGCACTTCATCTTCTTCCTCATGATTTTCTTTTTCTTCTTAGCCCCTTCCCGGTCCAAGATGCTATTCTAATCTGAAGTGGGTGGCTCCCATGGTAAAGGCACTCCCTTTAGAGGTTACATCAATTCTTAAAGCGTGGCACCTTCAACCTCTCTTGGTCTTAGGCAAGAACTTCCAGAAATTGATATTAGATTGGCCTAGTATTTTAGCCCTCGTAGAATTGTGGCATCCACAAACACATACCTTCATCTTCCCTTCCTTTGAAGCAACAGTCCTATTAGAGAAGGTAGAAACCTACCTAGCCCTTCCTAAGACTAAGGCGGGGGATGAAGACCTAGTTTGCTACACGGTTGAGCCTATTGACCCGTCCTTGATCTTGAGTGATTTCATCCATAATCCAAAGGACGTGAGGACCATGATCAGCCCACACCACATACACTTGATACCCTTGGCACAGTGGATAGTGTCTCATTACAAAAATAAGTGGGAGAGACATGAAGCAATAGCCAAGGCGGTGGCGGTTTGCTTATGCGGAGTTTTCCTTTTCACCACGACCGACCACCTCTTAGATACCCAAAATCTCAGCATAATCAGTGGGTTGTGGCGGGGAATGTCCCTCTCTCAAGCGATCCTCTCATACCTCTATGAAGGACTAAGCTCGGCTTGCCTAGGAGGACCCTTATTCGGTTCCATGATACTCCTTGAGTGTTGGATGGGAGTGAGAATCAAATTCCAACCAAAGGAAGACATAACTTATGCTAGCCGGATCTTCGGGAGCCACCCTCTCTTCTTCATTGGAGGGGCATCTGAATTTTCTTCACAGGTTGAATGCAAGACGGCGGACAAGAAAACTCGGGATGAATGGCGCCTCTTCTTCAACACCTTTCCAATAGACAAGTTCATCATGCGACCAAGAATCCTTCAGAGCACTCTTCTTAGAATACCACGGCGTCAAGGCCTGGACCTCCAACTAGTGAGAAATACTACCATGGCGATCTACAACCCACACCGGTGCCATCTTCAGATCGGGCTACCTCGAACTGAAGTTCCTGTACTATCACACTACCCTCCCCTTCTACCTAGGAAGATGGGGATCGAGGAAGATGAGAGAGCAGTCCGGAACGCGCTGACCATGTGAGAGATCAGCAAGGTGCGTCTGTGGCAAGAAGAAGTGGAAGAGAACGACGAAGCACGCCGCGGTTATGTGAAAGAGTTGAGGAAGATCCGCCCTCTTGCGGATAAGAAACTGAATGTAGCTTGATTTTCTTTTTGAACGATGTAATTGACAATCAGAGTTGGAATTTTATCAATCTTGTGTTGCATTAAGTTCATTTGAATAAGATGGGATTGCCTTAGTTGAATGGACACGAGTTGTGACTTGTCTTGGCTAGAATGATCTAAAAAATAGAGCCTCCGGAGAATGTAACGGATCGGATCAGGGCCGTTAGAAGGATATAACGGTGAGGAGACAGGCCGTCATAATGTATGTTCTGAGAATCCTGTTCTCTGGAGGATATAACGGTCTAAAGATAGGCCGTCAGGAGGAAATGACGGTCTGCCTGGCACTCAAAGATAGATCTGCTGAAAGAATAGAGCCGACGTCCGAAGGAAAAGTAACGGTCAAGGGGGAACCGTTAGATGACCGTGGCGGTCTAATGAAGGCGCGTTACAATCCCTAAACCTGCATAGTTGTGAGATTTCAGCTTGGTCGTGATCCTGCCTTCTGCACACACTTAAACACGGAACAAGTTAGATCTGTTCTTAGACTCAACCCGTTGCCTTGAAGCAAGTTAGATAATGATCGTTCCTTGATATTTGGTCAAGGGGTGGAGCCTTATCAAATAGGCGGAAAAATAATGCGATGCATGCAATGCATGTGATGGTTTTTTAGGATTTTTGGAAAATATCTGAATTTTTGTGAGTTTTGGAAATATTTACTGTTTTTGGATTTTTGAAATATGTGATTTTTTTTGGATTTTGGACTTTTGTTGTTTTTTGATTTTGAAATATGTGTTGTTTTTTTATTTTGAAATATATGTTGTTTTTGGATTTTGAAATATATGTTGTTTTTGGATTTTGAAATATATGTCATTTTTTGGATTTTGAAAAACCAATGCTTTCCCCTAACAACGTGAGCCCTCCGTATTGCATTGAGAGTTCCCGAGGTTGGCGTGCGATGAGGTGACCATCCCTAGCCAGGGCCCAGATTTTCGTGACGGTGTTTCTACCAGGGCCATACCCAGGGTACTAGTTTCAATCCTGAAAAAGGAAAATAGAACACGGGGGTAAGCTTAGGCCAGATCTAGAAGCTTTTAGGACTTGGGTTCCTCTCCAGACAACCCATTAGAAATTTGGTCTGTTGCGCCGAGGCTTTGTGTCCGTCATCGAACCTTAGTCCACTCTAGGCATGCGTGCGACCGGGCTCATTCGTCCCGCGGGGAACTGTACTGCCACTCTTGTCATGCCTAGATTCTTTTCTTGCCTTTCTGGAGCTTTGAATCATATTCAATAGACCTTTGAGATGATGCTTTTGATTTTGTCCTTTGCTTTCTTTTTCTTCTTGTTTCTTTGCTTGTGGCATCAGGTCATAACGGACTGCCCCTATTTGAGACCTCCTCTTATCAGGGTGCTGGATTGGTTGTCGCCTCCTTATTCACCTCTTGCCCCTGGATTAGCCGAAGGAAGGAACGGACAGGGACTTCGACTTTCCCCCAAAGCATGGCTGAGGAGAAACGGTGTCTTTTAAAGCGGGAAACCTGACCAGGGATGTTGTTTAGTGTGTGGTTGCCTTACTCGGGACCCTTTTAGAGAAATGGAGGAACATCTTGCTGCCGGGGTGGCACGGATTAGACTCTTAAGAAAAGAACCGCTTAAGGTACAACACATTCCATGGGTGAGAGAGCTCCTCACCTTCCGTGTTTACTAAGCGATAAGCATTCCCTGGATAAGCCTCTTTTACGACAAACGGCACTTCCCAGTTAGGTTGCAATTTAGACCTAGGTCTTGCAGACCGAATGAATTTGCGTTTCAGAACCATATCACCTTTTTGAAATTTACGTTCAATTACCTTCTTTTAAAAATAACGTGAAACTCTCTTTTGATAAACGGATACGTGATCGGCCGCCTTCATCCTCTTCTCATCCAAGAGTTCTAACTGGACGAGCAACGCCTCTCGACGTTCATCGAGATTAAGTTCCTTATCGAGATGCACTCTAAGGGAAGGGATCAAGATCTCATATGGGAGCACCGCCTCCATCCCGTAGGTAAGAGCATAGGGAGTTTATCCCGTGGGAGTACGGACGGGGGTGCGGTAAGCCCACAGAGCTTCCACTAATCTTTCTGGCCAATCGGAAAACTTATGAGATTCGCATGTTTTCTTGATGATTTTAAGAAGGGTTTTATTAGTGGCCTCGGCTTGACCGTTGCCTTGAGGATAGTATGGAGATGAATGATGTAATGCAATATTAAACTTCTTACATAGGTCCTTGAGCTCTTGAGAGACGAACTGGGGTCCGTTGTCGGTGATGATACTGCTTGGTACTCCAAACCGCGAGATGATATTCTTCATGATAAAGCGGCACACCGTTGAAGCTTTGATCTCTGCGTACGCCTCGGCTTCGGCCCATTTGGTGAAGTACTCAGTGGCGGTAAGGATAAAGGATTTCTGCTTGATCTGAGAATTAGGATCACCGAGCGGGCCGACAACGTCGAAAGCCCACATAGAGAATGGCCAAGGAGCAGAGAGAGGATGGAGAGATGAAGCTGGAGCATGGATCTTATCAACATGGAGTTGGCACTTAAGACACCTCCGGACATAGAGGGAGTAATCTTCCTCTAGAGTGGGCCAGTAGTAGCCCTACCTAAGGATCTTCTTCGCTAGAGCCTGGCCATTGACATGACCTCCACACTCACTAGAATGGGCTGCTTCAGCCACTTTCCAAGCCTCATCATCATCTAAGCATCTCATGAGCATTCCATTAGTAGCGCGCCTGTATAGTTCTCCTGCAACAATGGTGTACCTTGAGGCGGCTCTTCTTATTGACTTGCGCTGCTCGGCATTTGCCCCTTCTGGGAATGACCCTTCTTTGCAAAACAACTCGATTTCGTGATACCAAGGCAATTCTTCTTCATTCAGAATCTCTTCTAGCTCTATTAAAGATACTTCCTTTAGATCTTCCTTCTCAGCCCTCGCCTCTACAGCCTTCCTAAGGTTGATGAACCAAGGATCCTGAAGGGAGGGTGCGTCCAGTCTCTAAACGACGATAGTCTCAGTGTTCCGACTGAGAGGGAAAGATAGAGAGGAAGCAAGAGATGCTAGAGCATCAGCTAGAATATTCTAAGAGCGAGGAGTATGGATATAGATCAACTTATGGAATTGCCTAGCAAAGAGCGTGATCAAATCTTGATATGGCTTGAGTTTGGGGTCACGAGTGCGGTAAGTGGACAGAACTTGCCGTAGGACGAGCTGAGAGTCTCCTATGATATTCAAATAGCGCGCACCTAGGAGATAGGCATGCTTCAATCCAGCTAAGAGAGCCTCATACTCAGCGATGTTGTTGGTAGCAGGAAATCGCAGTTAATAAGCAAAAGGAATAGTCACTCCCTCTGGAGTGAGCAGAATAGCGCCGATCTCTCGGCCTTGGGAATTGAGTGCTCCATCGAAGTGCAGAGACCAAAAGGGATGATGGGTGAGTACAGAGAGATGCTCATCAGGGAAATCGTCCTGAATGGAGTCAGTGTGAGGAATAGGAAGATGGGCAAGATGCTCAGTGATGGCGTATCCTTTGACTGCCTTCTGAACGACAAACGTGATATCAAATTGAGAGAGGAAGCTCTGCCAGCGAGCTAACCTACTAGAAAGGATAGGTTTTTCTAAGAGATAGCGAATCGGGTCCATTCTAGAGATCAACCTAACTGGGTGGGCAAGGAAGTAATGTTTAAGCTTCTGAGCTACCCACACTAAGGCAGCACAAGTCTTCTCTATAGCGATGTATCTGGACTCAGCTGGGTTAAATAACTGAGAGAGGTAATACGCAGCCCGCTCTTTCCCTTCATCATCTACTTGTGCTAAGACCGCCCCTAGGGAGTCCTCAATAACCGAGATGTATAGGATCAGGGGTTTCCCAGGGACAGGAGGTTGCAAAACCGGGGGATTGGATAGATATTCCTTTAAGTCCTCGTAGGCCTTCTGACAGTCTTGATTCCATTCAAACTTGACCCCCGCCTTAAGCAATTCATAAAACGGACGGCACCTTTGAGAATGTTGGGATATGAATCTTCTAATGAATTACAATCGACCAATCAGTCCTCGAAGTTCCGTAATGTTCTTAGGCGGAGGCATGTCCATGACGGCCTGTGCTTTGTTAGGATCAATCTGGATCCCCCGTTTGCTCACTATGAAACCTAACAGCTTCCCTGAAGAGACTCCAAATACGCACTTCTTTGGATTCATTTTGAGCTTGTACTCTCGTGCTCTTTGCAGCACCTTAGCCAGAATAGAGGGGTGTTCTTCTTTGGTTCTTGACTTCACCAGAATGTCATCCACGTAGCTTCCATATAGATATGCATCATATCGTGGAAGATGGCCATCATTACCCTTTGATAGGTGGCCCCCGCATTCTTCAAACCAAACGGCATAACCACATAACAGTACGTGCCCCAGGGCGTGGTGAAGGAGGTTTTGTCTTGATCTTCCAGAGCGAGACGGATCTGATTATAGCCTGAGTAACCGTCCATAAATGACAGAGATTCGTACCCGGCAGTGCTATCGACCAAGACATCAATATGAGGCAGCGGGAAATTATCTTTTGGACATGCTTTGTTGAGATCCCTGAAATCGATGTAGATACGCACCTTTCCATCCTTCTTGATAACAGGGACTATGTTTGCCACCCATTGAGGATATAGAACAACTCTAATGAATCTGGCCTTATACAATTTGTCGACCTCTTCCTTAATCCTTAAGGCCAGGTGGGGTGAAATCTCCTTGACCGTTGTTTCACCGGTGTTGCCCCTGGTTTAAGCATGAGTCGATGTTCCACTAAATAGGGGTCAAGACCTGGCATGTCCTCATAAGACAAGGCAAAGGAATCGCTATACTCCCTTAGAACCTTGATTAAATCTTCTTCTACTTGTGGAGGGAGATTAGCGGCAATAATGATGGGCCTTGGGTCTTCTTCAGTTCCCAAGTTGATTTCTTTCATAGGTTCATCCACTGTCGACGATGGCTCGTCGAATTTCTTAAGTCCTTGTGCATATAAATCGGTAGTGTCATCTGCGTCGCTGTCCTCATTGATCGGATCTTTTTCATCCAGGATTTCATAGACGCCGAGTCCATCATCGCTCCACACCCCTTCTATTTCTTCTTCATCTTCAATCATAATTGCCGTAGCAACAAATTCTGGACACTTCAAAAGGGCATGACAACGCTGAGCTAGATCTTGCAAGAACCTATCAGGGACAGATTTGGGAGGATGCGCAAGCGGGCGCGACTCAGAGGAGGAAGGGTTGGACGACCTAGAACAAGACCCTACTTCTCTAGACCTAACTGACTCTACTTCCCTAGACTCGATAGACCCTAATCCTAACCTAGGAGGAAGAAGATCTAGTGGAAGGGAAGGAGCAGGGGACTCGTGCCCCTGGGAGGAGGATGGAGACAAGGTAGCATAATCTTCCACTGAAATCTCTGTTTCGAATTTAACGTTTTTTTTTAGAGATCAGTGGAGACTACACAACAAGATGGAGGAGGCGGGAGATGCATGGGGAACAGTTCGGGGAAGATGCAATCAAAGAAAGGATCAGAAGACGAGAACCACATCTCGTGGACTTGGGCGTTGGGGGGAGGAGGAGTGAATAGAGCGGATAGATCAATGGGCGGGCAATGCCCGCAAGCACAGGGAACAAAGAGAATTTCAGGTGGATGAATGAAGGATGGATTTACCATGATGGGAGGAAGACGGGGTAAGAATTCCCTCTACTGTAGGAGAGATTGAAAGCGGGAGGGAGACCAAGAAAAGATAATCGGCGAGCTCTCCTCCTTCCGCAGATGCTGAGCCGACTGCTTCTTCGGCCTCCACTGAACAAGCCGAACCTCTTGCTGCTGCTGGCAGTCTTCTTCATGAAATAGCCCCTGAAGGGCTGGACCATAGTCAATCACATCATCAACTGGCCCCCTTAGCACTGGGGGTGGACTGGCAATCGGACAGACTATATCTTCCCTTGGCGGAGCTGGCCGTTGAGTTAATGTGCCAGGCTAGAGAGGCCCTCGAACAAAGTGTTGACGGTAGTCCCAGGTGAGTGGCCCAGAATTACCCATCATAGATAATGCAGTCTCTCGGTAGCCGAGACCTCTTCTGTTCATTTTCCTGCCCTTAGGAATGGGCTTAGTTCGTCCCTGTAATTGAGCACTGAGGCCTCTCCCCGGTTGGTAGCCTAGCTTCAGTATAATGTCCCAGCCCTTGGAATCTCGGATCTGGGGCTTCACCTTGATGTCAACTGCTGCGGTGACGAGCTTGCGAGGTGCGTAAGCCCAAGGAAAGTCAAGATCTAGCACTAACATAACGGGCCGACTGCTTGGCCACAATGTGGGAAGAACTTTCTCTGAAATAGCCTTCACTGATTGGACCGTGGATAAGCTTTTGACTTTGATGACCCTCCCTTGGAAAGGGAATTTAATGTATTGATGTGCAGTGGAGGGTACGGCGCTGAGGGTATCGATCCACGGACGACCCAAGATAGCCTTGAACATAGGGTCAATGTCCAACACATAGAATTCCACGGGCATAGTAAGGGGCCCAAGCTCAGCTTGAATGGTGACAATCTCATGACATGCCCGCCGAGAGTTGTCATAAGCAGCTATGGTAGTGGGAGTTGGGCGTAGAAGTTCTTCTGACAGATTACAAGCCCTTAGAGTGCTGAGCGGGCATACGTTGATAGATGTCCCTGTGTCAACTAACGCCGCATCAATGCTGACTTTGTTCAGAATGATAGTAATGCACAGCGGCATTTGCCGAGCTTCTGGTGGTGCTAGCTCGGTTTCAGAGAAAGTAATGGCTGGCCCCTTGGAGATTGTTGCTAGTGTGGTAGGTAAGCTATCAACTGCCATGTCTTCACTAACCATCACCTTTTGAAGAAAGTCTCTTAATGCATCTTGGTGAAGGGTAGATCTCTTAATTAGTTCCAGCATAGATATCTTGGCGGGCACCCTATCCAAATGATGTAATAGATCATATTGGGTCCCCGGTAGTGGCTCAGCCTCTTCTTGTTCAGCCGCCGGTTGGGAAGACTGGGGGTTGGAAGTGGAAGGATAGTTTCGGTGGAACATGCGCCCGCTCCATAGGGCGAAGTTATAAGCTGCCGCGGCCTCAGATGGGCTTAGGATAAGTGATTTAGTAGGCCTAGTGGGATGGATGAGCGGTGCGGAAGAGGGTGTGGTGGAAAGGATGATAAGTGAGGGGTTAGTGGCAGTGGGCGCGAGCGGCAGTGGGGATATAAAAGTGGACGGAGGTGTGATGAGTGGAGGGTTAGACGGAGGTATGGCGATAGTGGATGTAAGCGCGAGCGGGGAGGGGGTGATGGTAGCGGATGTGAGCAATGGTGAGTGCGACGGGGGTGCGGGTGATGGTGCGTGTGATAGAATAGGGGTAAATGGGAGGACGAGTGGAGGAGGAGTTTGGTGTGTAGGTATAAGGATAGGGGAAGCGGGAGGATTATGGTAGTTGTGGTGAATGGCCATGACCTGCGGCGTGGAGTTATCGTCGTCGAAGGACCACCCGGGGTTAAGAGCCGGGGGTTGGACGACATTGACCTGAGCTGGTGCCAGCGGCGGAGGCTGCGGAGCAGGAGGATGGTTTGGCATTGGGTTTTGATGAATCCCCAGGTCTTGCACCGGCTGCTGTTGCTGCTGCGGCTACTGCTGTGGCTGCGGTACCTATTGCTGCTGTACTTGCTACCTCGGCGGCTGCCTTCTCTTCTCTTTGATTTCTGTGATGGCCCTGTGCATTTCGGCCCAATCTATCCTCTGTCCTTCATGAAGATCATATACTAGGTCCCGAAATTGAAAACACCCTTCAATGGTATGTCCCAGTTGCCTGTGGAACATACAATACTTCGTCTGATCAACGGCCGGATTCCAGTTGGGCCGTTCCGGAGGGAGCTGTATGGCATTCACCGACATGAGGGCTGAAAAGATGTCTGTGAGTGTTTCTGGCAAGGGTGGGTACTGAGCTCTTTTAGGAGCCGGGCGCTTGTTGTTAGGGTTGTTGTTGTAGCCGTTGGGTGGAGGGACGTTGTGGTATTGCGGAGGTGGCGGTGGTTGTTGCGGTGCGGTGAAGGTGTTTTGTGGAATGGCGAAGGTGGGCGGAGGGTTTTGTGGAGTGACTTGGAAGCTTTAGGGAGCGGGATTCTGTGGAGTGCGGAGATTTTGAGGGAAGCGGAAGGGTGCGGCTTGAAAAGGGAAAGCAACGGCTTGAACTTGCTCGTTTGTTTGGACCCCCTCGGTGACCGGCCCTTGAGGTTTCTTGTGGTACTTGGGCTTTTGGTTTTCAAATAGTGAGTGTATGGGGGAATCCTTGAACTGAGTTTGAATGAAGCGCGCTCGGCTATAGAGTTGGTGCATGTTGGCTATGTCGTTCATGGCCAGAATATTTCAGAAGGTCGGAGTAGCATTGGAAATAAGTAACTTGACCTTCTCTTCCTCCGGAATGTGGCCGGGCACTCTAGCGGCCATTTGCCTCCACCTATCTGCATAAGTGGCAGACTCCTCATCCGGTTTCATCTTTTCGGCCACCAAATCTGTGAACGAATATTCCGGGCCGACCCTGTCTTGAAACCGCTGAATGAACTTATCTTTCACTACCTTAAAGCTCTCGGCTTCTTCCAATGGCAGAGAATAGAACCATTCCAGTGCAACACCGTCTAATGATCGGCGGAACAAGTACGCCATAAGGCGATCATCATATTGGAATTGGGCCGATTCATACAAGAAATCCCTCACGTGAATAAAGGGATTGCCGTTCCCGTCATATTTGTGATAATTGGGGAGCTCGGATTGCGGAGGGAACCGGATGTTCTGAAAGCTAGGAACCGGAACATCTGCCAAGGATTGTGGGCCAACCCGCTTCTGGAGGAAATCGAGTTGCTGTTGCATGGTGGCCCATTTATCAAGTAGTTCCTGCTCTCTGGATGGAGCAGGGGTAGTGATAGATGATGGCAGAAGTTGGGGAGCAGAAGGGTGGATTGTGGCAGAAGGTGGGAGCCCATAAGCAGGAGCAGAAGGATAAACGGCCGAAGTAGGGGGCCCATAAGAAGGATATTGGGCCTGAACTTGACCCAGATTGGAGTGGGCTTGGACAACCCCTGGCTGAGGGCGCGCGAAATCTGAAGGGCCCATAAGGACTTGTGGAACCATTGGGTTAGACATGTGATGATCCACCTGAACGAAAGAAGGGATAGGAGACTTCCCCTTGTCAAAAGATTGCTGGGCCGAGGTAGAAGATTGGCCCGTCTCCATGCCAGCAAAGGTGATGGTCTGGGGTTGGACCGGAGTAAGATCGATCGGAGTGGACTAAATGGGAGGATTGGATTGACCCTGCATTATCGTAGGAGGGGAGATATTGGATCCTTGCATGGCCTGATAGACAGCTTGAAGTTGGGCCGGATCCAATTGGGCCATCATTTGGAGAATGGAGCCCGCGGAAGGAGTAGAGAAAGAAGGGGAGGCTTGACTACATTCCATGGAGGTAGAGGACGGAAGAGGGGCTGTCCCCTCTCCAGAAGAGAATGAGGTAACCCTAGCAGAGTTTTCAAGAAGCCTTTGAGGAAGGGAATCCTCTTGGGAACGGGGAGGATTGAAAGAAGCCATGGCGGATTTGAAAAGTGGATTTGAGTAGAACTTGGAGAAGGAATTGACCCTAGAAGGTGCTTCTAACTGACGAAAATAACTCCACATGCAATGAACAACCTTAACAAGATGCAAACAACACAACACAAACACACAATGAGCAACCAAACTTAGACGATTTATAACAAAGATGTAAGTAACAAGAGATGAAAACACTCAGAGTCAAGCAAGTTGTTTAAGATGATGCTTCAAGATTCTTATGATTTCCCCTTTGGAACTTTAGTGGATTGATTAATGTGAGCTCTCAACAATAGGTCCCTGATAGGAGATGGGTGTAAAGCTTGGTTTGACTCTAAATGTTATCACTCCCTCACTTATGCAATCCTAGACACGGGATGGGAAAGGTACAATCGGCCCGGCGTCCGTGTGGGAATCCGCGGCTCACGGGGACTTATAGAGGTCCCTGGTGTGATTTCTTAGTCGGCCCCAAGGAATATGGAGACGAGAGGTCCGCACACCAAGGTAGGAAAATGCAATCTAATGTATGAAAGTATGAATGAACCTATGTGCACCGGAGTGCATGCAAAATCTAACCTAGAATCTAGCAAACAACTATGCACCCAATGATGTAAGTATGTAGAACAACCAGGGAGGAAGTCAGGTATCACCCAAGCAAGAAAATCACAGCAGAAACTGCGAAAAGTAATGCACCTCGGGATGCGTACCTATCTGGAGTATAACCGTCTAGAAGACCTGCGTCAGAAGATAGTAACGGTCGAAGGCCAGACCGTCATAAATAATATAACGCAGAGAACCGAGACCGTTAGAGGAGCCAGAGAGCCAAAAACAACCAGAAATAGAATGGAAATCCGTGAAAAGCCCACACACAGAATCAGGCGTATAACGGTCTAATGCCCCTGCGTCAGAGTGGAGTGACGCAGGGACAAAGGGCCGTCAGACTACCCAGAGAACCAGAAACAAGATGAAGTAAGAGAGAAATCTGAGGAGAATCAAACAAGGAAATGATGGCAGGTTTAAGCAGAGATCAAGACACGATTGGCACAAGCTGTCCCACCGTGATCGCCAAAAAATTATCTGTTGATTTGTTTTGCTTCTCTTCTTCTTTTTGTTTTGATGTGTAATAAATATGATAAGCAAAAATCAAATATCTCAATCAACCCAAGGACATGTGAACCATGAACCTAGGCAACCAGAACAAGCTCTAGCATGGGCATGCTATCTCAATCATCAAGCTAAACTAAGGGAGTAAAGAAAAACACACGCCGGGGCGTGGAGCGAGAGCAAATAAAAACACACCGCAAGGGTGGAGCAAATAAAGGAAATAAGAGATATAAGATGGAGAGAAAGCTAATGCCCAATACTAAGAAAGAACGTGATCGCCACCAAAGTAAACACAAGCCAGAGACTTGAAAATACCTTGGAAATAGGTGGATGAAGCACCCGCCCACGGGAGAGAGAAAACCAGTGAAATCTGCAGATCAACCGAATGTAACGGTTCAGACCCCGTGCGTCACAGGAATGTGACGGTCTCCAGATGAGCCGTTAGAGAATCCTGACGCGCCTGCACAAGACCGTCAGAAAACCTGCAGTAATAGCTTGTGGACTCTTTTAACTCCAACTCTTCCATCCGGCCAGAAGACTTGGGCCTCGCGTAGTGAACCTGTAAACTTGCCAAAGAACATGAAAACACAAGAAAACAAACCCAGATCAGCCCTTTAAACAAGCGTAGTATCAATTCTTAAGGAAATTAAGATCATGCAAAAGGAAAGGGAAGTACCGGGAGAGTTTTGGTTTTTTAACCCCTCTGGGTGTTTTAAAATGTGGGAAGGATGTTTAGATGATGGAAAACAGATGCAGAACGTGGAAACAAGGAGAGGGATAATGCTTATGATGAGAGGAAGAAGGAAGAACACAATATGATAATGATGAACTTTGAAACTCAATAGAATGAATACTCCCTTCACCGTGAAGCAGATGGACGTGAAAGACAAGTCTCCTTGGTTAGATGTGGCTCCAGAATGCGGCAGCACTTCGACGCGAACTCCAGATCTTCCTCCCTCGGGCCATGAAGTTAAGGGTGCTATTTATAGGCCCTCAAACTCTCCGGTCGAGCAGAGGATAATCCAGCAAGAAAAGAGGATAACTCTTAGCAAATCCTTGAAGATAATATCACCAAGAGTCCATAGAAACAAACAGAAGGTTCTGAGGATCAGATTTGGAAGAGAAATCACCAATTCAAATCCTTATCTCGACCACGGAGTAGCAGAGAAAAGACCTGAACTGCCATGACTCTCTGTTGGATGTAACGGCTACTCGACAGACCGCCATATGCAAATAACGCGCCAGGGGGATACCGTTACATTTAACCTTATCTCAAAAGCGATAAGATCAACGGGAAGAAGATCAAACAAGTTGGGACTATGCAAGATATGTAATGGCCATGGTTGGACGTGTTGGAAGAAAGTGACGGCTGCACAACAGACCGTTAGAATCAATGGGCAGGCCAACGGATAAGGATTGGAACAAAGGCCTCCAACTTCAGGACTCTTCAAGAAGTAACGGCCTAGGGTGAATGCGTTAGAAGAATGTAACGCCCATGCAGAGGACCGTTAGAAATAATGAGGATCAAAATTGATAAGAGGGCTTGCTAAGCTTCATCCAATGAAAAAGCCACCAGGAACCATACTCAACCAAGGAGAGAAGACCCATAAAATGATCTTCAAACTGACGAAGGAGACTCAATGAAGAGTGAACAACTTGGAGAATCACATGGATAGAACAAGGAGATGACCCAACTTATTGGTCATAAAACGGGTGTCAACAGATGCCCCTCCTTAACATCCTCTTTGTAGGGGAGCGAGCAGAGGTGAAGCGAAAGCGAAATGGAACATGGAGATGAAGCGGAAGTGAAGCGGAGTGGACCAAAAAGTGGGCGTTAAGGTAAACGACACCCGTTCTTTACCAACAAGCGATAGGAATTTTCTGGAAAACTTCGAACTGATCACAAGGAAAGAGCCAACCAAAGGATGCAAGTCTGGAGGAACTAACAACTAAGGAAAGGAAACACGGCTATGCGCCGGAGGTAACGGAAAGGAAAGAGAACTGACTAAACTCCAGACATGAATCTTCAGCCAACCAAATCAAGCGAATAGATCAAAGAAAACCTCTAAATTTAGAATGGAATAACTCTCCTTATTCGAGATCAAGAACACAGTTATTCACCATCATTGAGACACCTTGAACAGATGAAGCACATGAATGCTCAAAAGATGCGTATGATGCATGCTGGGCTAAAGAGAAAGAAATCATTAAAACGAATGCAAAGAAAGATAAAATAACAAGATACTCGAGAATTATATTGCTAGACTGAAGAAACCAGGGTCAGGACACCATCTGCAACCACGGCGTGCAAGACAGAACCATCGTCCCCAAATTTTTCCAACCTAACGGCTTATACAACGATTAAACATGTGAACTTAGATCATCATCATTTTTGTTTAAGGGGAACATCAGATCCCAGAACACATGAATGACCAGCCGGTTCTCGAGATAATATATCATAGATAACATATAGTAATGCATTAAGGGATTTGAGGGAACAAGGTACAATACCTGACTTACCTGCCTGACGAACGGCAAAGCATGTTGTTATTCATAACTTCATTCAGGACAAAGAGGTTAGCCAAATAATAGATATGAGCACGAAACAGTGCATAACTATTTGAACGTGGGAGAAGCATCAATAATGAACATCATGGCAGAAAATGCAGTCATTCAATCATCAAACAGACCATTTTATTCATCAAGAAACTTGCAAGCTGTAACGGTCTGCTGAGAGGGCGTTATATAAAATAACGGACCAGACCTAGGCCGTTAGAGACTAGGCGGTTCACATTCTTCAATGAAACAGTTCAAATCCATGTAACGGTCAAGAGAGTACGAGTCATAGGATGTAACGGTCGGACGAAAGACCGTCTCATTTCCTGAGCGTTCAAAAAAACAAACCGAACGGTCACGGCCTCGTTCATTCAACACTCAATCGCTCAAACGCCCAAAAAACCCCAATTGAGAGCTACCGGCGACCACCGTCCTACACCCAAGAAAGATGGCCGGCGACGAGGCCCCACAGCCACCGAAGAAGAGGGAGAGAGGGAAGAAGAAGGCGATACACCGCCTCCACCGCCGGATAGAGCGGGAAGTGGAACGACGGGCGGAGGAAGAAAAAACGAGGAAGATAGCTCCAAGGGTGGAAGAAGAGGCTCCAATGGCCGAGGAGGACCAAGGGGAAACTCTCCTGGACGAGGGAGAACCCAAGGAACAGGAGAAGAAGAGGAAGAGGGGCCAAGACCATGAGGTAGGCCTCCGCCCTAATTTTCAAAATTTTAATTTTTTTGTGTTTTTTGTATGAATGCATGTGGGAATGGGGGGTAGAAAATGGGTCCCAGAGCCCTTTAGGATCATTTGTAGGCCTTTTGGCCAAAGTGGGAGAGCCCCGGAATGCAAAGGAAAAACGCCCTTTAGCAGGGAATGTGACGGTCCTTCCAGTGAACGTCACAAGCCTAACGCGTCACTCTAGATGCGTTAGAGCCATGTGACACCCCATCCCAGGGCCGTTACATGCACCAGAGGCCAGAACTGTTTTCAGGTTTTCAATTATTCAGTTTTTTTGTTTTGTTTTTATTTTATAAATGTTATGCAATGATTTTATGATGCATTTGACTGACTTATGATTTAAATGAATGTAGGGAAAAAGATGGACGAGGATCTCTTGGCTTCAGATCCGGGCGGTGTACTAGGCACTGCCTGATTACCAGAGAGAGATTGGCCGGGATGGGATTCGCTGAGGTGCTGAGCATCGAGGTGACCAGAATGGACATGCCTCTGCTGTACGCCTTGCGCAAGAGGTGGGATCCGATCAGTAGAGCATTCATCTTCCCGTGGGGTCACATGATCCCGACGCTGGAAGACATGGCGAGGATCGCTGGATTGAGAGTGCACGGAGCTGCCGTGACAGGATGGACTTACAAGAACTACCGAGAGATGGCCCAGGAGCTGCTGGGGCTAGATTTGATTAGACCGGGGCAGACGTCATCCCAGCTCTCGAGATCAGTACTTCAGGAGAGCCTAGGACTGAGGGGAGCGGCGATAGCCGTGGGTGAGCTACCAGAGGAGCATCTGGGTAGAGTGATTGACCAGGTGCGCCCACGAGTGGCGGCAGAGGCGGGACCGGAGGGAGATCGCACCCTGAGGCGCTTCCTGATGCTACTGTTCGGGAAGCTCCTGCTCGCAACTCGGGCAGATGTGATCAGCTGCCGGCTGCTGTCGATGATCGAGGATTTGGGCAGAGTTGGAAAGTACGCCTGGGGAGCGGTAGTCTTGGCCTTCCTGTGGAATTCATCATACATACTTGCAGCTCATAGGAGATTGTCTTGTGAAAGAAAAACACTGAAATTGGGCTTCTCACTTGTATTGAATTGAGATTGATATGAAATTGAGTTTCTGATATTGTAGGTTGAGAGAGAGAGAGAGTCTTATGTGATGAAAAGCCTTGAAGTTAGTTTCTTCAATATGCATTGGCTTAATATTGACATGAATTGAGCTTTTTACAGTGCAGGTTTGATTATGACCATCAACCCTTGAAATCATGGTAAGAATTCAAATGCTTGAATGTATCACCATGTGCCTAGATTGAGTTTAATTCATGTTTGGCATTTCTGGGCTCAGATTAACTGTCTTAGGCAGTTTTGTTTGTTCCTCAGTTGGTGTCGAAATGCCCATCTTGAGGACCGATTGGTTTGAACTTTTACCCCATTACCCTTAGGGTCTCCCTTCTTATCCTAGAGGGGTTTTGAAAGGGTTTGGCATGGGGTTCTTGATCTTATCATATCTTTATCTGCTGCCCTATATGAAATGCGAATTTGGGGTCTCAATGGAACTCCTTTGGCTAATATCGATAGATTTCTTGCAGGAGAGAAAGAAAGGAGCATGTTGATGAAGATTACACAAGCAAAGTAAAGCAAAAAATTTGAAGATGTCAATAAAGGTAACACAAGGCAAAGGTGATAAAATAAAGTGTTTGGCTGAAGTTCTATGGTCTTGATACTAGTGCTATCTCTTGACAGACAGTGATGTTGAAATCTTGAATACTCTTTGGTTGCTTTTGACCATGCGGAAAATGAATGCTTTGCTGAATGGTATTGAAACATCTGAGCAGTATATATGAGAGTGTAGCCATTGAATGCCTTTTGCTAAACCCCCGATGTCAAATGAGAATACATTTGTTTCTGATCATCATTTCAATGATAACATGGTATATAAAATGGTGACATGTGGAAGGGCAGGTCAAGCCTGTCTTAAAGCTATCACCATGCATGAGAATATGCCTCCGCCCGGTACCATGAATCATCTATGCATATGGCATCCAACTTAAATGAATTTTCTGAAATCATGCATTAATTATGGGGGAGTTTTGCATGCTGAAAATTTTGAAAATGATGTTTTTCCATTCTCTCAGCATGATGATATTGTGTTTGTGGCTGAACATCTTGAGGACTGAAGTTGATCAATGTTCCATGATCTTTACCAATGTGCCACTCATCTTTCTGGATAAAAGTACAATTGTTTTCAAGAAAAGTTCACATGTGATGATCTTGATGCTTTGAATGAATTTTCTGAATTCTCTTTTCAGAATAAAATTGTGTCCTCACATTTTAACAATTGGTAGTGCGTGACATGCATTAGTTACATTAGATGCATATAGAGTGTCATGTGAAATCTGAAATCTGAAATCTTGCATCACATTGCATATTTGCATATCATTCTCTGCACATCATTCACATAGTGCTTTTGGAAGATGAAGCTCATCGTGTGTCTTGTTGCATAGTTGGCATTTTCAGCATACATATAGTGCATATTTTGAAATGCATCATTTTGCACATTTCATGTTGCATAAATGCCAAAATGAATACTTCCAACAATTGGTCTCATATCCCTGGAGCCAACATTTCAAGAACTGAGATTGCATACCTTTTCTTTTTGCATTGCATATGCATCTCTTCATCGTATACTTGCATGTTATTATATGCTATTCAACCCCTTCCTTGAAACTTCTAAGACCATATACTTCATTGATAAATAATGTTGCATCTGAGTCTTAACAAGTGTGCTTCATGTAAAACTCTAAGGGGGAGCATTTCATGCTTATTGCATTTACATAGGGGGAGCTACACTATTCTGTTCTAAGTTAAATTTTCTCCATACATGTTAAATCAAATTCATACACTTCATGCACTTTAATGTGAAATTGAGTGTTGTTCATAAGGATATAGGAATTTCATTTCAACACTCTAAAGTAATTCAACTTGCTGCATGGATGATAAGAGACAGTTGAGGAAAAAGTCGCCTGCCTCCACATACAAAAAAATGGTTGATATGAAAGGCAGAGCAATGCTAAGTCTCACTGAGTAAACTGGGCACATGTCACCTGAGACGTGATGTGGTTCATTTCTGAAAAGTGTTGACTAAAGTATCTCTGTTCAAATGAGGTGACAAGGTTCAGTATTCTGAGTAACCGGGGATTCTAGCATGAGCTCTATGTGTCTTCTCGCGTAAAAAGGAATTATTTGAACTTGATCCTTCTTAGAAAAATTTAGATTATCAGTGTGAAAATTACTGTTGATAATTTGATGAGGTAGAGCGAAGCCTCCAATACGCTGTTCTCTAGATTGAAATGTAGTCTGTGCCGTTACTATTGTGTTTAATTGAAAATCTGATTATCCATATAGCTAAACTTCATTCTCATGTTACTCACTTGCACATGGTAATTTGATTTGATATGTATTTTAAAATTTGGTTAACTGCTTTACCTGCTGTACGTCTTCTCCTATTTATCTGCACAATCCTCTAGGTGTAATCATGAGCATTCTGAACTTAATGACTCACTTGTACTTTTCTTACACCTATCCCCTCACTGTAAATCAATTGGTATCACTTCTTGTGAAGGAGTTTTGTTTCATGTATCTATAGATATCTGCTTGATTACATTGTATGCATTTCATGTCTCATCATTTTCGTACATCCTGTTTCATGCATTTCACAAGAAAATAAAAAATCAAAAACTTGAAAATCAAAGTCATTCATCTAATATGTCAATGTCAAAGGTGGAGCTTTGCATGTGATCTTATCTGCTTAAGTCATCAGGACTTGCATGAGTCACTACCTTACTATGGGTGTATGAGTGCTTGTTTGCTTGCTCATTCTTGTTCCTACCATCCACCATTTCCAATTGCTGCAACTTGTGAGCATTGTCATATCGTTTTGTCATCTTGCATTTTACATGACCATATTGTCCACATTTGCATTTCCAATTTCAACAATTGGCATCAAACTGTTTTGCAATTACTTCATGCATATTGTGCATATTGGTTCTCTTCATGATCCCAGTGTCCATAGGTTCTTGCCATTCTGGATTTCCCGTCCGGCTCCCCATTTCTGATTATGTCAAAGGTGGAGAGAGCATTATGCATAATATTTTGTCATCATCAAAATGGGGGAGATTGTTGTGTATGTGATTTTGATGATTACAAAATGAGTGAATGCTTGGCCTTATGCGTGAATGCTTATTCATATCTTCATGTGCTGGAACTCATTATCCTTTCACTATGAAGTTTGAAATGGTTGTGGCGATGAGTACAAACTATTTCTATTGGGATATCATCATGTGGATGCATTGTGATACTATAAGGCTCATACGTGCTTTGAGGCTAGCACAAACATTGCATATACATTGTCTCTACACTTGGTGAGATTGCTTTGTATTTAATGAGAAAGTCTCTGTGAAAAACACACTTGGATAAATGTCATTTTGAGCCTCATGTCATGCATGTGTACTTTGTTAATGATTAAGATGCAAATATCATTGCTTGCCCCCAAGGGAATGATGTGTGGTTTGATGAGCTTGGAGATTGATCAAATGGAATATGACTCAATATTGTTTTACGTGCCTTGATTCCAAAGTTGTTCATCATGCAATGGTAAGAATTTATATTGAAATCTATGGTGATACTCTTATAATCTTAAGTTGGAAAATTGGGTTCTCTAGTGCTTTCATACAGATCTTTCATGGGGATTCTTATATGCCTCATGCTAATGACTTCATAATCATATTTCATGTCATTTGGGTCTCGGTCTCAATACTAGCTTCATATGTTAATGAATGACCCATATATTTTGATCTTGATCTAACCTCTTGCTTTATCATGTTTTTCAGGATGAAAAATCATGGTTGATCTTCATGGGATTATGGTAATATTTAATCAATTGTTTTCCATTGATTTGATGGTATTTTTAGTGGTTTTTCAGGCCCAAACAAGAATGGGTCGACCCATGGGGTCGACCCTCTCAGGTTCTGATCAAAATAGAACCAAATATTTGGACCCTGCCTGAAAGGGTTGACCCCTGGGGTCGACCCCTGTAACCCAGAACCATAAAATCTGTTCTGTCTGGGTTCTGGAAACGCGAGGGCCGACCCCTGGGGTCGACCCCTATAAAATAGAACACAAAAATTGTTCTATTTGGCTTCTGTTTGCCCGAGGGTCGACCCCTTCAGTTTCGACCTCCATCCGCCATTGTTGACCACCGTTTTCTTGCTCCAAAAGTCTTTCAATCCGAGTCCAACTTCCACAAATCACTCCATGACTTGTGGATCTTGTCCAAGGGCTATCTCTTGATCATCCCATACACTTATATACTTCTCTTTGAGTCACAAACCCTAAGGAGAGAGGTGAGATCTGATTTTTGGGTGTGTTTGCTAACCCTAGTGAGTGCAGGTCGCAGGTAGCAGCTCCATGGCTTCTTCCACGTTGTTCTAAGGTTGTATGTGAAGGGAAGAAGGAGGTTTCAAGTCTCCATGCAACCATCTACTGGAATCTGCGTGGAAAATCAGGACACAAGCCTTGTTCGTCCAAGAATTGATCATCTTCCTTCAAGAACGTTCTTCATCCTGCAGAAAAGCTTAAGCCTATTCGATGAAACAAAAAGGGGGAGCTCTATCCACTGAAAAATCCATTTGCCTTTGTTTCTCCAGTTGCTCTTAGTTTTGTTCTAGATCTTGGCTATAAACAACATCTCCTTGAACTTGTTTATATGTTCTTTGTTCACTCTCTTGCATGTATATATATATATGAGCTGTGATTTTATGATACAACAATCCTAATGCTCATGTGTTCTTTCAGGTGAATAAGAAAATAGAAGAAGAAGAAGGAGTGCAGCCACAAGGTCGAGAGGAGAGAAGTTTATGAGGCTAATCACTTTTCTGATGAATGAATGTTTGATTGAAGCTAGCATTTGAAGGAAAAGAGGAGCGGCTAGAGGAGAGGAAGAAGATAATGTCTAAATCATGATCATCCATCAACGAGCCAAGGAGAATCAGATTTTGTTGAAGAAGGGGGAGCCTGACACTTACTGCATCTTTCTAGTTTTCATATATAGAGTTTGCTTGGAGGTCATATCATATATCTGTTTTCATAAACATTTGTGAGAATACTTTGTGTGGGTGTTCGGAGAAAGGTTCTCCGAGTGTGTGTGTTGTTGTGTGTGCATCGTTTTGTGCAGAGTATATCCACGTGTGTGGTTGGGCATAACTTGGGGTGTGTTCCCCGTGTGTGGTTGGGAGTTTACTCCCGTGTGGTTGTGTAGGCATTGTCCTACGAGTGTGTGGACGGAGTTGTGACTCCGTGTGTGTGGACGGAGTTGTGACTCCGTGTGAGAAATTTGTTCGGGGTGTGTTCCCCAGTGGTGTGTGTGTGTGTGTGTGTGTGTGTGTGCTGCTGTGGCAGCAGGTTGAGGCAAGGCCTCGTGTGTGTGGTTTGCTACGAAAGTAGCGTGTGTGTGTTGGGGTTCATCCCCGTGTTGCTACATTTTATAGCGTGTAGTGAAGCCTCACTGGTTTGGTGAGGGGTGGACGTAGGGAGCCCCTCGTGGTTCCGAACCACCTTAAAAATCCCCGTGTTGCCATTCACGAAACTTCAGATGACTTTGGTTTACACACACGGGTTTTCCGCTGACACGGCTCTCGGCGCTATGATAAGTGCCACTGGCTCGGTTTGGCTTGTGCTCAAAGCTTCCTGGAGGGTGGGATAACACCCGGGATAGTTCCGCCTAGGCTGGGCGATCATTCAGCCACTAACGGGCCCATCTTGGCGGGAAGCCGTACTTGTGCCAGGTGACCGGGATCTTCTATCGACAGAGTTTTTGGTCCTTCGTTCTGAAGAGCCAAGGGTACTCTTTCATCTCAGGAGAGTCTTTCATGAGGTGGGTAGCCACCGGGTAGACCGTCGTCCCTGGTCGGACAACGGGTGTAGTGTATGCGGCACGACAGAGTCGATGCCGATTCATTGGGCAGGCTTGGTCGCACTGCCGGTTGGTTGTGAGTTCATCTCGGTTCCCCATGTTCATACGGGGTGACTCGAGACTCTGGCAGCTTGAGAAGTCTTCAATATGTTGATATTTATCGGCTTCTGTGCTTCAGTGGGCAGTGTCATTCGTCTTCGAGGCTTGGTCGCCGCGAGTGATATTTTGAGTGCCAACAGGGGTCACTAAACGTGAACACTCTCCGTAGAGAGGAAACCGGAAGGCCACGCATGCACCCATTGCGAGTAATATGGAGTACCAGGTGGCACGGGGCCACCAGACTCTGGACAGGCAACTAGACCTACTAAATCCAACGGTCCTTGACTCATGAGACTCAGGTCAAGACCGTTGTATAGGATGGCTCCATACCGTCAATCGGCCCTACCCCTAGGGTCAAAACAACGATCAAAGATAATTCTTAAGACGGCTCATAGCCGCTGAGCTTAATCCCTTTCCAAGGGAAACCTAAGAAAACCCCCAGCCCCAGCCCCAGGCCGGGTCACAGAACTCGCGGTTCATAGGCCATACGCATGGCCCACACAGAAACCGCTTTCCGACGAAGCTAACGACGTGCGGGAATAACCCTCCGCACTCACACCGACCCACGGTGACTCGATCAAGCGTAACACGAAAGCCCGGAACACATGGGGTCACCCGGACCCTCAAAATCTACGGGCATGCTAATCGAGATAACACGGTACCTTCGAACACCCAAAAATATGGTCACGGTACCCTCGGGGTGTCCGGGACATTCACGGGGCCATAGGTCAACCAATGGGTCACAACCGGGTCGACCGGGGGCCAAAATAGTCCAAAGGGCTGCTGTTTGGTCGACCAATCCCCATGGGTTGGTTGACCAACAGGGGTCGGTCGACCAACCCAACCTGGGCGGTCGACTGGCCCTCATTAGGGGAACCTATGCCATGGTCGGTCGACTCAACCAGGCTGGTCGGTCGACCGAACTGGGGTAGACTCCCAGTCCCATGGCGAACGCCATCGGTCGACTGAACTTAACCGGTCGGTCGACTGAAAATGGCAGAGATCATCCCGAACCCCACGTAAGGGCCCAGTTCCCACGCCCACTCGATCCTAATCGAGGGGAAAACAACGGGGACCATCCCCCGGGTCCCAAACCACAAAAATGGAAGAAAATAAACGGCAAAAACGTCGATCGATCTGACAAAACTGTCACACGTCCTAAAAATATGATTTTAACCCCCGGCGTGAAATAAACCACTCTAGGCTCACCTTATCCTACCAAATACACAGGAAATGAACTATAGGGGCCAGGGATCCATCCCCCTACCTCCACTGAAGATTTCCCGCGCCGAGAACGCCATTTCCACGCAAAACGCCTCACGAACCGCCGTGGGGGTCAGGAACTCATGAATGAGTTCCACCGCGCCTCCACCTCGATCCACGCTCCATCCTAGCCGCTCCTCGCCCCACGAGCCTCGCCGCCTCGTCCCCGCCTTCCTCCGTCGGCCGCTGGAGAAGAGAGGGAGAGAAGAGAGAGCATGAGAAGATAGAGGGTGAGAAATGAGAGTGACGAGAGAGAGGGGATGAGGGTTTTATTTATAGAAAAATGATTTGGGATTTTTAAAATCTAAAAAATATAAAATTAGGAAAAAAATACTTCCAACGATCCTCGGAAAATGCACAACGCGCTTGCAACGTCCCGGAGCCCAAAAACACATCGGTTCACCCTACACAGGGTTCCGAAGGCTCGACAGTCGAAAACCCGAGTAAATCACAAAACACGTTCCGGGACTCACAAAGGCACTCTGAAACTCACGGATTCTGATTGAAAAAAATCTGGGGTGTTATATTTACGATCCATTCAAACCCATTTCTTGTGCTTAAGATACCTGTTTTACGTGCTCAATTTTCATTTTTGTTTCACCTTGAATTCGCGGCCAGGGCAGTAGACGCCAATTAATTTGCGTCTTCTCACGCATGTGTTAATTTCAGAATTAACGTCAGGCCTGTGGATGCTAATTAGTACGCATCTACTATGCTGACGTGAATTCCCCATTATTTTAATTAAATCACCCATGTTTAAAATTTAATATCTACTGAACCATTTTTAATAAAATTCATGTGTGCATATTTCTGGAATCCTTGTTATTTTCTGCTAATTTTCATGTCTTCAGTTTTTTTGAAATCTTGCTAAACAAAAAGCGCTATTGTTCATGTTCCTTAAAAAGAAATGAACAGTGCACTGTATCTGTAAACGTACTTGCCCGATGCGTATAAGCATGTAACTAAAAAGAATTAGGGTATGTGTGAACTGACGCGTACCAACTAAATAGCACCTCTCCAAAGAGAGGTGAATTTATGTAGTTAATTGTTAATACCAAATAATCTAGAAAACATGGAATTAGCATCTTTGTCATGGACGCGAATTAAGAAATTGGCGCATCTATGCTGTGACACCAATTTAATTTAAATTTATAGAAAGTTGGTTAATTTAAGAATTGGCGCCTCTTCAAGAAGACGCTAATTTTGGAATTAATGCCCTCTTGAACGGACACGAATTACTATCTCTCTATTTTTATCACAGTTTTGATCCAGTATCGTTGGATCTCTTGGCACTACTGTCTCAAGGCCGAGACTTAGTCCTTGTTTCTTGGTTCTACGTGATACCCTCTATCTCTTGGTGAGGTTTGGACCCTCCGTCGGATATTCCTTCCATCAGATTGGAACTTTTTTCATCAAAGCCTCCGTAAGACTCCGCTAGCCTTGGAATCCCTCAAGGAAGCCGAGCGGAATGTACCCTAAAAACCATGGAAACTATATTAGTCATGTCACTCTGAAGAAACACGACGCCCTAACCACCATAGAGCGCCATGCTGGGTGTTCTGTGTGAGTCTCGTCACTATCTAGAATTGGCGTCCAGACAGTTGACGCCAAATTGGAAATAACGTCCAGAACAGGTGACGTGATTTTCCTTCGTGCCTACTGTCCACAAGAATTCACGTCGAGACAGGTGACACGTATTCTTTAATTCGTGGCGACTGTATTGACGCCATTTTCCCAGATTTATGAGTGTCCCGGATTTTTATGAGTGATTTCTCTCCATGTAATCCTGATATTCTGACATTTTGTTATTCGGTTATTCTGTTATTTATGTTATTCTGATATTCTGTTAATTTCTGATATTCTAATATTATGATAGATCGATATTCTGCTTATTTTATTGCAATTGTGATATAGTTGGCAAAATTCTAAAGTTATGTTCATCTGGAGCATCTGTCCTTGGTTCACACTGATATGTTGTCATTGGTTCTGCACGGGAATTATTTCCTTTTTTTCTTGAGCTTGTATCTTGTAGCACCCCGATAAAACAATAGAGAAGTTGAACTTCTTAGATAAACAATCCTACATGAAGGCCTTATAAAAAGAACCAACCTTATGAGGGCTACTATATAAATATACAAAGCCCAACATCACTTAATGCTAACACATGGATAGTACGTAGTGGGATTTTCTTTTTCCAACACAAAGGGAATGGGCGCCCCTTACCAGGGCGCCATTCACCAATATAGAGCTCCTATACAAGGTGCCATTTCCCTTGGGCCACCATCCCACTATATATATATTAATATATATATATATACACCATAAAGACCAACACGTGAATGGGGCAGCTATTGTCTAAAGCAATAAGAATGGGCGCCCCTGTACAAGGGCGTCAATTCCATGTACAGTGACCACCCAATTAATAAGCGCCCCTATACCATGGTGCCATTTTCAATGCTTCTTGAAGGGGTTGAAACAATAACAACTTACGTTTGCTGGCAATGGACCCATAAGGGAACATTCACAGCAGGGTTTTCGGATCTGGTTTCCAATGGACCCTTACTACTTCTCTATAAACAATTCTCTCCAGCAAACGTAGATGACCCTTACCATCATCCTGCCACTAAAAAGAAGGTTATTCTACCACTTCTCTATCTCCACCTGCAGAAGAGAAATCTAATGTTTCTCTTCATGTGCAGGAGACGTATCCCCATCCTGCGTGCTACACGTCCTACTGCATAAGCTTACTTGGAGCTTTGCTGAGCATGGAGGGCTTGACGTGGCTTAGATTTTTATTCTTTCTCTACTGTTATACCTCGTAAAGAACTCCAAAAAGGTAGGTGTTCTCAAGATCTTGCCCAACCCGTAGCTAAAGTAGGGTAACATAACATGCTAGTATAATCCATCTGTCATGCCATGCAGCCTGTTCCTGTAGCATGTTACACGGGTTTTAAGTAGAACAACTATAGTCTGTTACACTAGTTTTTACATAGTCTGTTACGTAGTCTGTTATATTGATTTCATGGGATTCAAATATATCTCATTACACCATTTTTTACAGCCTTAAAATATCATGTTTTGCCCTAGTATATAACCTGCTTTACAATAGATACACATATGTTTTAAAAACCCAAAACGTCCAGCCCTCACGTAAAGGGCGCCCCTGACCAGGGCCCCATTTCTTGAAGGGGCGCCCCAAGCCAGGGCGCCATTTAAATGGAGACTGTTCACAGTGTCGTCATTTCATTTCCAGTAAATAATAATCAACGCATTCAGAAATTTATATCTATGAAACTAAACCATAAAATTCTTGCATGAGTATGATTCTGTGATCCTGATATTTTTCTCTATCTATACATGTTCTTACTTCATGATTCCGAGAAACTTTGGGAATGTGAATAATGCATGACCCAACTAAATAGGCGCCCCTGACCAGGGCGCCATTTACTTCAATTGATGACCCTCCAGAGGATCGTCATTTAAATGAAGACCCCCTGGGGAGGCGCCATTTCCTTTTCCAGCAATTTATTGACACCATGTTAGAAAAATTAAAATCTATTAAACTGAAACCCAACAAATCTACATGAACATAATTCTGAACTCCCAATAATTTTCTCTGCCTATCCATATCCTCGATTCCTGATTTCGTGAAACTTAGAGATTATGAATAGTGTTATGAGTCTAAAGATGTACTTGCCCGGTGTAAATAAAAGTCAAAAGAATTGGCGCCCTAGGCAGGGGCGCCAATTTGTTGAATAGTGACCCTCCAAAGAGTCATCCTTTAAATGGAGACTCTCTACAGGGGCGCCATTTATATATATATATAATTTGAAAGACTGCCTGACCCCCAGGCGCCAATTGGCTGAAAGAGTGCCTGACCCCCAGGCGCCAATTCCCTGAGAGACTGCCTGACCCCCAGGCGCCAGTTCCTGAAAGCCTGAAAGACTGGATAACCCCCAGGCGCCAATTCAGTGAGGTAGCCTATTAGCTGCCAATTCCGTTCTGATTTCTGAATTGTCTCGTGGTTCATACCGACATAACCCTAGTTCATCTCCTGCATGATATATGCCTTCCAACTCCATTCCATGACAATCTATCTTATGTTCTTACAATGGTCAACCCTTGAAATTCCATATTGGCTATAAATAAGAGTGGATGTCAAAAGAAATACATGAAAATTCTGTGCATATAGGGCCCAGTCTGGTCCTAGGAGGAGCGCCCGAAGGTACTTATGCCCATGGGAGTTTATTGACCACGGTGTTTAAGCATTGCACCGAAGTACTTGCTTGACTTGCTTGACTTGAGACATTCCACACGTACTCTCTCTACTTGCTTGACTTTACTTGCGTGACCCAGAATGGGTAATACTTGACTTACGTGGCCCAAAAATGGGCAAGGTACTTGCTTGATTGAAATAGCCAATTCCATTGACACGTACTTGATATGACTTGCTTGAACATGAATTTTACTTGCTTGAACACGATTCTTACTTGCTTGTACATGAGTTCTTGCTTGTCTGAAAAGTGGCATCAACATCTAATTATTTCTTGATATCCTGCTTGTCAAATACTCGAAATCATGATATACTCTCTCTATACAGTTCTTGATCTCTTACTTGTTCATCATGCATAGATATACCTGTATACCTGATTTTCTTACTTGTACATCTTGCATAGCTATACCGGCATTACATGTAACGTGTAAACCACTTAAAGATTACTCGAACTTGAGATGTAATTCCTACTGAGCGATTCGCTCATCCAGTTACTTCCTAACATTTTTTAGGTAATTCGGATAGCGACATTCACGTGAATGGGAATGAGACCGAGTGAAGAGTGCTAGAGTCACCGATCCTCTATTGTCATCTAGTCATGCCTTTTGATTTTCTTGAGTCCCCTTTTGTATTTCTAGTTATATCAGTCTAGTTGATTGAAGCTTGTTAAGGCTTGTAGCCTAGTAATTATATTTGAATAAGGAACGTCATGGATTAGAATTATCACCATTTGGTTAATTGGATAATTGTCATCTTGGACATTGGTATCATTTTGGAAATTAAAAACTTAGTCATTATTTAGTCTTTTGCACATTCTGTCTTTTGTCAAAAAATATGTATACTGCTCTGATTGAATGGTTCTATATAAGCTGGCCACGACCCGGGTATCTTCCGCGCTCTGGGCGTGACATATCTACCCTTGACTTTGGTATTCATTAATGATTGTCCCTACTGCTAGACTGGTTGTCATGATTTTGAGTTATATCATTTGTGCATTTCATATTAATGAACATGACTAATTGGTTAATCACTTATATCTTGCTCGGCGATAGAGATGTAATTCCTACTGAGCGTTTTGCTCACCCAGTTCCTCTTAACTTTTTTTCAGGTGTTAATGCCGAAGATAGCCAATCGGTTGGGGAAGGGCAAGAGTGGTGAGTGCTCTAGGGGATCGGAGTCGGTGTCTTTTCCTGTTCTTGAGTCCAGTCAAGTAATTTTGAGTCTTTTCTTTTCTTCTTATTTATGTAAGTTGAGTCAAAATGTAATGTCGACATTTGATACGAATAATATGTTGTCAATATTATCTGCCCCATTTTGTGTGTCTTGTGGTTGCTCTGATTATTCATGACTGTTCGTTGCCACGTTCCGAGTAGTTTCCGCTGCTATCGGTTCAAGGTGTGACACTCTATGCCTATTGACTTCCTATCTTATTGGAAATCCTTATAAAACTCCTACTTCCAACTCTTGATTTCCTTGACTACATGAGCTTATTATTGGAATTCTTCGGCCATTATCAACTTGGATATTGTCTGGAAAATATTATTATTTGGGGCTTTGGGTCCAACATGACACCCATTGCTAGTCAATATTTATAAGGGCCATTGGTATTATGAATGATCGAGTGTGGCATTGCACCAACTATACGTAAGATTTTTTCTATATAATTCCACATATTTAATATGATTTGAATATGATATTTGACAAGTTCTTGATATTGTGGCCTGGAATGGGTAAATGTTATTGGAACTCTTAGGCATGGCCAATCTGTAGTTATGTTCAATATACTTGTTCACACATTATTTCAGTATCGATCTACCCTTTTCTTTAAACATCCTTGTATATTTGATTCTATTAATGCTCTACATTTAGTTGTCCTGATCTCCTATATGTCTTAATTGTTGTTCGGAATTATGATACTTGTTGTGACGCACATCGTATAGCATTGTCTCTACATTGTTAAAAACTATTAATCACTTATATTCTACCTGGTGATAGAGGTGTAATTCCTACTAAGCATTTTTGCTCACTCAGTTTCTCTTAACATTTTTCAGGTAATAATGAAGATGATATTATATCAGATGGGGAAGGGCATGAATGACAAGTGCTCCTATAGTTTTAATGTCACGCCCCGAGCCTTTATTACAGTGGAAGACTAACTCGGAGAGCGCGAACAGCCGGCATGGTAAGCCTCTTGCAAGCAAGAATGATCAGAGCGCAAGACAATCATACACATAAATGCAATTGCACAGTATATATATACATTCAAAGTTTAACTTTATTTCATTACTAACTCAAGTACAACCACTAATTCAATTTCCATTATGTACTAGACTAAAGAAATAGGAAAATTACATAGACTCAATCTAAACAATTTAGAATTCCTAAGTCTTCACTCTCATCTTGATAATACTTTCATTCGCTCTCGGACCCGCTACTTGTATAACCCGAATCCGAATTCGAATCACCTCCATTTCCTGAAAAGATTGGAAATATATAATGAGCACACTTGCCCAGTAGGTATCTTCGCATCAACATGAAGGCACTATTAAAGTAATTAACAATTTAGCTCTAAAGAATAAGGTAGAATCATGCAAATGCGATCAATCACGCATTTAAACCAAGTAACAAGACGATCATGTAAGATAGAATGAGAGCAAGTATGAACTAGCAAGAATGAAATAAGAACATGATATGGCCTTTCATGAACAAGAATGTAACGAGAATGTACTAGCAAGCCACATAATCATCACTCCAGTATCTTTTACTTATGAGCAAGTACCTCGTGAATTTCTGTGGAATATCAAGAAAGTCAAGTATCAATCATGTTGTATTGTGTTATGAATTTTCACTTATTTATAAAGAAAGTACTCCCAGCGCAATGCGACGCCAGTAGCATCATACCCCGTGGTTTATAATAGTATGTTTCCGACAATCAGCCGAGGGGACTAGTATAGAGCCCTTGAACACAATCAGTGCTCGATCGCATCTTCAAGTATAAATCAAGTTTTATCCACGCATGTAACAATAAAGTATGGCCAAGAACGTACAATTCCAACAAGCTTTTGATAACGATAATTCAATAAATGATTGCTTCAATAAGAATCATGAGAAATCAAGAATGACTTAAGCAAGGTTATGCTTATGGAAATAAATCGGCAGCATAACGATACATTCTTTATCTTTCATTCATTATATTAGGTTCCTTGATCAATATGATAAGTTCTAGATCATCAAGAGTCTATTTAGAACCTTGGAATATCAATTCTTGGTCAATCCTTGGGTTAAAATACTCAAGTAGTGTGACGGTCGTGTACTGGGCCGTTACATGATGTAACGCTCCAGTATTGGGCCGTTACATTAGTCTGAATCCCAAACCAAGAAATCGACTCAATTGAATGTGACGGTCGTACATTGGGCCGTTAGATGCTCCTGACGGTCCAGTGTAGAGCCGTTACATAACCGATAACCAAAAACATCGATAGTGTAATCTAATCAATGGGCTTTAATGGTACAACCAACTCGGCGTCCTAGTGAGAATCTCAGGCTCGCGGAGAATTACGGAGGCCTTGAAACAAGATTTCCTAGTCCATTGGAAGGAATATCCAATAGAGATGTCCTCATGTCCAAGAATAGTGTTCCTATAGTGCAAAGTGAACTAAATGGAAAATATACCAGAATATGCGTCATGTACTTAAAGAAATGACTCTATATATGGAAAAGAATGTGTAACAATGTGAAACCATGAGAAAACTCCGTCAATACAACATTTGGAAAATCATGATTTAGAATACAAAACTATAGAGTTTTAGTCGATGAAATTAACATAATTTAAAATATTCCTAAGACACATTAACCATACAATTTGATTATGAAACTGTAACTAAACTTAAAGTCATGATTACATGTCCAAACTTAGCTATCTAAGCTTATTTATAAGTAAACTCTAACTGGTTATCATTCTGCCTCAGGCTGACAGAACACAGTGCCTGACGGTCTAGGATAGGCGCGTTACAGTATTGTGACGGTTTATCGAGGGACCGTTACAGTGGTGTAACGCTCCTGCTAGGGTGCGTCAGAGACAATAGAACAATAAAAGCACAACAGGGTGTGACGGTCTATCGTAAGGCCGTTACATTCATGTGACGGTCTTACGTTGGTGCGTCAGAGAATCTGCTGACAGTAAACTAAGTAAAGGTTTATGAAAACATAACATGCCTGGAAATCAAAATACTACCACTGTCCTAGTCATGGTAACGAAGTATAGGCCAACTATATGCATGGGTTTAGTGAATAGACAGCATAATATCTTTTAATTTCCATTTAGGGCTAAGAGATGCATGAATGTATAGAACTATGAAATCATGAAATTCTTAGTCTATGATGCATGAAATCAAGCACAATCAGAGGGATTTAATCCCTAACAAGTTATTTTTATCATGAGATAACATACCTCTTTTAAGACCTCCAAACTTCGAATTTAATGCTAGGTGCTACCCTTAGACCCTTGTACTTCTTATGATAAATCAGCAACTTCAATCTGCTCTATTTCCTCAGCCTCTTGACCTAAGGATGCGAAATTTTGAGCGTAAGGAGATGAGACTATTGGGTATAAAAAGTTCTAAAGGATTGAACTCTAATTACCTCGTTTAGATGTCCTAATCTCTGGATCTTCAGGGGTCTTGCGTTCAGATTCCTGGGTTGCTAAGGTTGAATCAGCAACTTTGGAAGCTTCTATCTTCTTGGTTGCTTAGTCTCCTAGCACAAAATTTGGAGAACTATTAGTCTATAATATACTAAACAAAAGCTTCTAAAGAACTTACCCGAAATTATGACTCCTTACCTTGATTCTTCATGGGCCAAAAGTAAGGGTCGCTCAGTTCAGAACTAGGTCCTATTTATAGGTTTTTGGTTAGGATTTGAAGATTAGATCGATTCTAGAGTCCTTAATTTGTCAGAACATAATCCCTAAGAGTCCTTAGTAATGTTATAATCTATCCCAAATCGATCTCTTGTAGATAGGATTTCAAAGTTCCAATCCTTTTACAATTTCCTCACCTTACGGAATCTGCAGGATGTAACGGTCATGTCTAGGTGTGTTACAGGGCTGTGGGGGTCGCCCGATAGACCGTTACATGTAACGTATATAGAGTTTCAATTTGATAAAAATCTTTTATTCGTTTATCCATATAATTATCTTATATAATTAGTATTTATCCTTAAAATACGTGAATAAGCCAATTACCCTTCTAGAATATGGGCCAAACTTGATGGGCTTGGTCCATAAACCTTTTGGACAATTATTAGATAGGCTAGGTTAACTAATTAGTCTTTTTGAGCCTTATATTGACTTATTAATCCAATAATCCCTTCATTAATTTATTTAAGCCTTTATAATTTCTAGAAAATTATTTTATAATTCAAAAATTATTTATAAATTCTTGGGCACTACACCCTCCCCCACTTAGAAGAATTTGGTCCCCAAATTCAATATATGGATTTCGGAGAGTGTACTTACAGTTAAATAATTCTGGAAATCTTTTCCGCATGGCTGCTTCGGTTTCCCATGTTGCTTCATATGGCCATGTTTCCTTCCATTGAATCTTGACCATAAGAATAACTTTATCCCGAAAGTTGATCGAAGAGCTCATCAATACGTGGCAACGGATACTTGTTTTTAATTATGAGTTGATTCAGTCGCCGGTAATCGATGCATAGCCTGAGAGAACCATCCTTTTTCTTGATAAATAGAACTGGCGCACCCCAAGGGGATGTGCTAGGTATGATGAAGCCCTTGTCTAGTAGTTCCTGCAACTGCTTCTTCAATTCCTTAAGCTCTGTGGGGGACATCCTGTAAGGGGCTATAAAAATAGGTGCCGCTCTTGGAATGAGTTCCATAGTGAAGTTCACTTCCCTTTCGGGCGGTAAACTGGGTAATTCAGATGGAAACACGTCTGGGAACTCATTTACAATAGGGATGCTTGCTATGTTAATCTCCTTGGATTCGGTAACAACGACAAAAGCAAGAAAAGCTCAACATCCTTGCGAGATAAGTTTGCAAGCATGAAGAGAAGATATGATAGTAGGATGCTTCTTGTACTTGATGCCAAGAAAAGAGAATCTTGGAAGACCAGGCTTTCGAAAGGATACAATCCCGTTTCGGTAATTGATATAAGCATCATGATCTACAAGCCAATCTACCCCTAAAATAGCATCATAACCTTTCATGTCAAGGCATACTAAATTTACGGGGAGATTATGACCCTCTACTATCACTTCGCTAGCAGGATAATAGTCGGTAAGATTTGCTCCAGAACCTAAGGGTGTGGAAATATTAAGATCTGAAGGTAAGGGAACTGATGCGATTGGTAATGTTTTAGCAAAAGTAGTGAAGATAAAAGAATGAGAGGCACCAGTATCAAATAGCACGAATGCAGGATGAGAACAAATTTGAAGAGTACCTTCCATAAGCCCATCATCCCTGGGCGCTTCCTCTTCTTCTAGAACGGCATTGAGGCGAGCTTGCCTCCTACGTCCATTACCAGATGACTGGTCCTTCATAAGGGGGCATTCCGGCATACGATGCTCCCTGCTTTCACAACGTAAACAAGTGCCAACGCGCTTCCAACACTCCTCAGCCGAATGGCCGAATTTTTCACAAAATGTGCAAGCCGTGGCGACCTGCTCCTTCTCCTCCTTGACTTTCCTTTGCTTATGGGAACTTCCACCATTCCCATTCCTGGACCTCTTCTTACTATCACGGCTCTTGTAAGGCTCCATGATGCTGAATTTCTCTTTCTTATAACGCCGATCAGAACGTCGACTGGATTCTTCTCCCTTTCCTTTCAATTTTTTGACCTTCTCTAAGGTCCTTTCACATAGGTACGCCTGATGAACCATCTCCGCACAAGTACAGATGTTTTGGATCCTGAGCTGCTGGATGAAATCGGGACGTAACCCGTCCATAAACCGATTCACCTTTAATAAATCGGTACTGATTAGATGTGATGCATACGGTGCTAGCCTTGAGAATTGTAGTTCATATTCGGCAACCGTCATCATTCCTTGCCGAAGGGTGGCGAACTCCATAGCCTTTCATTCCTTTACGTGCTCCGAAAAGTATTTGACACGAAATAGGGTGAGGAACCCATCCCATGTATGAGGTGCATTGGATGGAGGTGCCGGAACTGACTTCCACGAGGTGGGAGCATCTTTGTTAAGTTGAAAGGTTGCGAGACGCACCTTCTCCTGATCGGTGCATTGGATGACGTCAAATATTAGATTCATTTCGTCAATCCATTTCTCTGCCTCGTCGGGATTGGAAGAGCCATAGAATCGCGGAGGATTTAAACCCCAAAAATTGCAATGTAGGTCACCAGCCCTTGCCCCTGTGCCGCCTTGCGCTATAGTTTGCAATGCCTGAGTAAGGCCGGCAACTATTTGTTGCATGCCATCCCAATCTACACGATGAGCCATAAGGTACCTGAGAGAAATATAACAACTTGTCATTTCTCATGAAATGAAAAATCAATCTTAAAGCTAATTAATTATCTTATCCCGGGCTCTACCCAATTCTCACATGGGTATGAAATTTCTTCCTTAGTTCATAGGTAGGGGTCCTTAAACCTTGGACTTATCATATGACATGATTCTTCTTCCTGAGTCTTGAGACTTAGGCTCTGATACCAACTTAACTGTCACGCCCCGAGCCTTTATTACAGCGGAAGACTAACTCGAGGAGCGCGAACAGCCGCCATGGTAAGCCTCTTACAAGCAAGAACGCTCATAGCGCAAGACAATCACACACATAAATGCAATTGCACAGTATATATATACATTCAAAGTTCAACTTTATTTCATTACTAACTCAAGTACAACCACTAATTTAATTTCCATTATGTACTATACTCAAGAAATAGGAAAATTACATAGACTCAATCTAAACAATTTAGACTTCCTAAGTCTTCACTCTCATCTTGATAATACTTTCATTCGCTCTCGGACTCGCTACTTGTATAACCCGAATCCGAATTCGAATCACCTCCATTTCCTGAAAAGATTATAAATATGTAATGAGCACACTTGCCCAGTAGGTATCTTCGCATCAACATGAAGGCACTATTAAAGTAATTAACAATTTAGCTCTAAAGAATAAGGTAGAATCATGCAAATGCGATCAATCACGCGTTTAAACCAAGTAACAAGACGATCATGTAAGATAGAATGAGAGCAAGTATGAACTAGCAAGAATGAAACAAGAACATGATATGGCCTTTCATGAACAAGAATGTAACGAGAATGTACTAGCAAGCCACATAATCATCACTCCAGTATCTTTTGCTTATGAGCAAGTACCTCGTGAATTTTTGTGGAATATCAAGAAAGTCAAGTATCAATCATGTTGTATTGTGTTGTGGATTTTCACTTATTTATAAAGAAAGTACTCCTAGCGCAATGCGACGCCAGTAGCATCATACCCCATGGTTTATAATAGTATGTTTCCGACAATCAGTCGAGGGGACTAGCATAGAGCCCTTGAACACAATCAGTGCTCGATCGCATCTTCAAGTATAAATCAAGTTTTATCCACGCATGTAACAATAAAGTATGGCCAAGAACGTACAATTCCAACAAGCTTTTGATAACGATAATTCAATAAATGATTGCTTCAATAAGAATCATGAGAAATCAAGAATGACTTAAGCAAGGTTATGCTTATGGAAATAAATCGGCAGCATAACGATACATTCTTTATCTTTCATTCATTATATTAGGTTCCTTGATCAATATGATAAGTTCTAGATCATCAAGAGTCTATTTAGAACCTTGGAATATCAACCCTTGGTCAATCCTTGGGTTAAAATACTCAAGTAGTGTGACGGTCGTGTACTGGGCCGTTACATGATGTGACGCTCCATTATTGGGCCGTTACATTAGTCTGAATCCCAAACCAAGAAATCGGACTCAATTGAATGTGACGGTCGTACATTGGGCCGTTAGATGCTCCTGACGGTCCAGTGTAGAACCGTTACATTACCGATAACCAAAAACATCGATAGTGTAATCTAATCAATGGGCTTTAATGGCACAACCAACTAGGCGTCCTAGTGGAAATCCCAGGCTCGCGGAGAATTACGGAGGCCTTGAAACAAGATTTCCTAGTCCATTGGACGGAATATCCAATAGAGAGGTCCTCATGTCCAAGAATAGTGTTCCTATAGTGCAAAGTGAACTAAATGGAAAACATACTAGAATATGCACCATGTACTTAAAGAAATGACTCTATAGATGGAAAAGAATGTGTAACAATGTGAAACCATGAGAAAACTCCATCAATACAACATTTGGAAAATCATGATTTATAATACAAAACTATAGAGTTTTAGCCGATGAAATTAACATAACTTAAAATAATTCTAAGACACATTAACCATACAATTTGATTATGAAACAGTAACTGAACTTAAAGTCATGATTACATGTCCAAACTTAGCTATCTAAGCTTATTTATAAGTAAACTCTAACTGGTTATCATTCTGCCTCGGGCTGACAGAACACAGTGCCTGACGGTCTAGGATAGGTGCGTTACAGTATTGTGACGGTTTATCGAGGGGCCGTTACAGTGCTGTAACGCTCCTACTAGGGTGCGTCAGGGATAATAGAACAATAAAAGCACAACAGGGTGTGACGGTCTATCGTAAGGCCGTTACATTTATGTGATGGTCTTACGTTGGTGCGTCAGAGAATCTGCTGGCAGTAAACTAAGTAAAGGTTTATGAAAACATAACATGCCTGGAAATCAAAATACTACCACTGTCCTAGTCATGGTAACGAAGTATAGGCCAACTATATGCATGGGTTTAGTGAATAGACATGATAATATCTTTTAATTTCCATTTAGGGCTAAGAGATGCATGAATGTATAGAACTATGAAATCATGAAATTCTTAGTCTATGATGCATGAAATCAAGCACAATCAGAGGACTTTTATCTCTAACAAGTTATTTTTGCCAATCATGAGATAACATACCTCTTTTAAGACCTTCAAACTTCGAATTTAATGCTAGGTGCTACCCTTAGACCCTTGTACTTCTTGTGATAAATCAGCAACTTCAATCTGCTCTATTTCCTCAACCTCTTGACCTAAGGATGTGAAATTTTGAGGGTAAGGAGATGAGACTATTGGGTACAAAAATTTCTAAAGGATTGAACTCTAATTACCTCGTTTAGACATCCTAATCTCTTGATCTTCAGGGGTCTTGCGTTCAGATTCCTGGGTTACTAAGGTTGAATCAGCAACTTTGGAAGTTTCTATCTTCCTGGTTGCTTGGTCTCCTAGCACGAAATTTGGAGAACTATTAGTCTATAATATACTAAACAAAAGCTTCTAAAGAACTTACCCGAAATTATGACTCCTTACCTTGATTCTTCACGGGCCAAAAGCAAGGGTCGCTCAGTTCAGAACTAGGTCCTATTTATAGGGTTTTGGTTAGGATTTGAAGATTAGATCGATTCTAGAGTCCTTAATTTGTCAGAACATAATCCCTAAGAGTCCTTAGTAATGTTATAATCTATCCCAAATCGATCTCTTGTAGATATGATTTCAAAGTTCCAATCTTTTTACAATTTCCTCACCTTACGGAATCTGCATGATGTAACGGTCGTGTCTAGGTGCGTTACAGGGCTGTGACGGTATATAGAGTTTCAATTTGATAAAACTCTTTTATTCGTTTATCCATATAATTATCTTATATAATTAGTATGTATCCTTAAAATACGTGAATAAGCCAAATACCCTTCTAGAATATGGGCCAAACTTGATGGGCTTGGTCCATAAACCTTTTGGACAATTATTAGATAGGCTATGTTAACTAATTAGCCTTTTTGAGCCTTATATTGACTTATTAATCCAATAACCCTTTCATTAATTTATTTAAGCCTTTATAATTTCCAAAAAAATATTTTATAATTCAAAAATTATTTATAAATTCTGGGGCACTACATTTAAAGACCTGTGTCTTTTTAATTTCTTGAGTCTAGATAGGTTGTAGTCTTGTATTGAATCTTTTGTGAGTCAATAAAGTTGTAATAATGAATTTTGATATAAATAAAATTATATTTTTTTATTTATGACCTTATTGTGTCTCTTGTGGTTTGATCTGAATTGTCATGATTGTTCGCTGTCACGTTCCGAGTAGTTTCTGCTGCTATCGGTTCAGGACGTGACAGAAGTGGTATCAGAGCCTAGGTTTTCTAAAAATCCCTAGGTTATTGAGTCGAGGTTTATATGTTAAGTTATATTTTGTCAATTACCTTATAAGTACCTAGTGAGATTGGGTAGTGCCGTGGGGCTAAGTTTTAAAATGCGTTTAATCCTAAAGAGCTAAAAAGTGTGTAAGTTATTAATCCTTAAAATTTTGTTTTATAGGCTTAAGATGGCTTAAAATATCTCACTATTTTAGTAAGAAATCATGTGAGTTTAGAGAACCAAATTATTTTAAGTGGGAGAGGGTGTAGCAACCTAGTTTCTTATAGGATTAATTAAACAAATGTAAATTGTAAAGTGTAAAATTAAATAATTATAATGGAAGTTAAATAAAAGAAATTATAAATGGTTATAAAATATAGTGGGCTAATAATTAAGGCTAAATGGGCTTTAAAAGCTGAATTAATTTGAAAAGTCGAAATTTCTAAAACCCTAGTTTCTTAATGCGCTAAATTGGTTTAAATCTAACCCTAATGGGCTAAAAACCTTAACCAAACCCTAATCCACTAAGTAAGGTCAAAATCTAATTGAAACCATAACCCTAGTTCATGCTAGATGGGGTAGGGGTGGCCCTAGATATAGATAGAGTCAGAATTTTTGGAGTTTATTCCTATCTAAGGATCCTTAACCTAATTAGGATTCTTAGAGGCTTGAAACCCTATAAAACCGACCACATACCTCCCTATTCGACGCTAGTTCAACTTCTAGGCATGGGAGGATCGTACTAGGAGGTGGAATCGAGGGTTCTTTGGGCATTTGTTGGTAGATGTCGTTCTTCTTCCTCTTCGTCCTTAAGAGACTCAAGGTAGGTGTTCTCTTAGGCCAAACCCCTAATTAATGGATCAAACATGTTCTTTCACTTGTCTATTTTGTTTCAACATCATTTTCCCCAAATTATATCCACTACATTGCATGTATTTCAAAGATTCTAGACTAGACATCACCGTTTTAAGGTTTTTCAGTCGGAACGGGTTACTGTTTATAATCGCGGCCCCCACAGGCACCGCGATCTGAACGCGGTAGCCTGATAGACCACGACTATCCTTTATTATTATTATTTTTAAGTTAAACAATTGTTAACACGTTAGTTTAGAGGGATGCATTCATATAAACACGTAAGTCTCTCCGGACACGTTCATAAATAAATAATTTTTTAATAAATTTTGTACTCTCTGGATCACAACGCCCAATCTGACCACGTTCATTTGAACGTGCACCCCTTGTAGACCACGTTCAGAGAAATTTCTAATCTTGGAAAATGTGTTTTTCTTTATTTTTGTAATGAACCTTAACCGGGAATAAATTCTAAAATAATTTTGTTAATAGTAAGTTAACTCTTAAATATATCTTAAATCTATAAATAGTTGATTTTAATTTGACCCTAACTCTTGTTCTGATTATTTTTCTCTCTCTTTAACCTTATGAATCTCTCACAGATTGATCTGGCCTTCTATTCTAAAATGAAAAGCCTAATTGGTTAATTGTAGTTATTTTTTCCATGCTAGCCTTGTTTCATTATTTTAATGGATTCATGATTGATATATCACGAGTGATTATTGTTATGTGTGAAGGTCATGTCATTTCGGTGGCATTGATCTACCGTTACTACTGTTATTTTCTGATGTGTTTTGCACACCCGAATTCTTAGTGAAGTTAGAACCCTTCGTCGGATATTCCTTCCGTTGGACTGGAATTTCTTCATCAAGGCCTCCATAAGTCTCCATGAGCCTGGGGTTCCCACTAGGATGTCGAGCTAGTTGTACCACAAAACCCTGAAAATCACTGGAATCCACATTCTACTGTGTAGGATAGGATTCGTCTGCCCTTTGGAAGGATAGAATGGGGTTCTGCCAGAGTTCTGTTCAATCTGTACTGAAGGCGGCATCCCCCAAGTCCACGTTCAGGTTCTGTTTCCTGAAGGCAGCAGACATAGGGACCGCATTCAGGCCTGCCATCTTCGAACCTTTTTGACCGATCGTAGACGCGTCGGGTTGATTGGAGGTCTTCATGTTAACGCGTCTGCCCGATACGACGTGTTCATTGTGAACCACATTGACCTTTTTCCTGATTGACCTTGATCGTGTCACCTTGACTAGACGCATTCATGTCGTAGTCCTTGACCAGGCTGCGTTCAACCCCATTTTCTCGTAATTATCATTTCTGTGTTTGATGTGTGGAATTTCGAACCTTATCTCGAGTTCATGTCTTCTTGACTATTTCCTTGACATTTTCGTTCTTTTCTTGGGGTTATATTCTATATTGATGAGCCTCTATGCCTATTGACTTTCTACCTTATTGGAAATCCTTCGAAAACTCCTACTTCCAACTCTTGATTTCTTTGACTACATGAGCTTGTTATTGGAATTCTTTGGCCATTATCAACTTGGAAATTTTATATAAAATATTATTATTTAAGGCTTTGGGTCTAACATGACACTCAATGGTAGTCAATATTTATAAGGGCCCGGATTTGGTCCGAGGGGCGAGGCAAAGTCAAAAAATATACTGGTATTATGAATGATCGGGTGTGACATTGCACCAACTATACGCAATATTTGTTCTAGACAATTTCACATATGTGAAATGATTTGAATGTGGTATTTGACATGTTCTTGATATTGTGGCCCGGAATAGGTAAATATTATTGGAACTCTTATGCATGGCCAATCTATAATTGTTCAATATACTTGTTCACACATTATTTCAGTATCGATCTACCCTTTTCTTTAAACATCCTTGTATATTTGACTCTATTAATGCTCTACATTTGGTATGTCCTGATCTCCTATCTTCATCTTAATTGATGTTCAGAATTATGATTCTTGTCGTGACGCGCATTGTCTAGCATTGTCTCTACATTGTTAAAAATTGTTAATCACTTATATTCTGCTTAGTGATAGAGATGTAATTCCTACTAAGCATTTTTGCTCACTCAGTTTCTCTTAACATTTTTCGGGTAATAATGAAGATGATATTCCATCAGACGGGGAAGGGCATGAATGACAAGTGCTCCTAGAGTTTTAAAGACCTGTGTCTTTTTAATTTCTTGAGTCTAGATAGGTTGTAGTCTTGTATTGAATCTTTTCTTTTCTTCTGCATTAATTGTAAGTGAGTCAATAAAATTATAATAATGAATTTTGATATGAATAAAATTATATTTTTTATTATTTAGGCCTTATTGCATCTCTTGCTCTGAATTGTTATGACTGTTCGCTGTCACGTTCCGAGTAGTTTCCACTGTTATCGGTTTGAGGCGTGACAATGAACCTCTCTAAACATCTGCAAGGCTGAGTCTAAACGGTTATCAAGCTAGGTCAAACGACTCCAAATCAAGATGAGTCTAATGCTCCTAAGTTGTATCTAACGGAACAAACACCAGAAGAGCTATATAAAGCGATGTATAGAACAAGAAGAGATAGATAACATACACACGAGCTTGAGCCAAGTAAGAAACCCAAATTCCAACACAAGTCTACATTGCCAAGTGTTGAGCGATCAAAGTCAAATTCATTCTCAACAAATCCTCTACTGCCAGCTCAAGAGAAGAGAAGAAGAAGCCATTCGCGCCACTCTTTCAACTGCATTCCTCTCTGCTCGTTCAGAAATAGCCTCTCACACTATTATGAGTTCCATTCTTCAATAGACTATTCTAAGTAGTTCAAGATAGCTACATTTTGGTTTTAAATTTTCTATCTTGAATGTTTTACATTTCATTGTACACAACTCTACCTATCAAGAGGCTATATATGTGTAAACCTACTTAATAGTGGCTCACTTCTCCTTGAGGAGAGAAGTCCCATGCTTGCAAGCAAGAGTGCCTACAGGAGGCTTAAAATTCTGAGTTTTACTGTGCCATGAAAGCAGCTGGGGCTGCAGTGAGCGAGCACCCCGGGTGTGGCTGAACATCAGTAGAAATAGCTAGGTCTGGCTAGCCTGCAAGTTAGCTGGGGCACTTGTATAAGGGTGCCCATGGTGTGGCTGAACACCTGACCAAAAACAGCCAGTATACTATTCCTTGCAGGGAGATAGTAGAAACCCCAGTGGTTACTGGGTACTGGATGTAGAACTGAATTAAGATCAAGGCCGAACTAGTCTAAAATCCTTGTGTCAAACTATGTGATTGTTGTTTGTGATTGATTTCTATTCCACATATATTTAAGCACTATATTATCTCGTTCTAAAAAGTTGTTTTACTACGACTAAATTATAGTTACCCATTCATCCCCTCTAGGTTAAGCCATCTATTGGGCAATAGTCGCTGCCTCTTGCTACTTGTTTAGCATCTGGTGAGGTTTCCTTCTGCTTCTTCCTCCCTGTCAACCATGGCTCCGCGTAGGAAGGTCGTCCTCTCTAAATCTAAGTCTTCCAGTGATGGGGAGGGCAATTGTGGTGGTGCTTTAAGCACCCTAGGTGCTCAACCCGGTACCTTTCGTCCCTTCTTCAATGTCTCTATCACGCCATCTTTGGTCTTAGGGAAGCCTTTCAGATCCTAGCAGATACTGATGTTCTCTTCCCCACCATAGATGAGTAAATGTGCATGTATTACCCCGGGGGAATCAACGTCTCCATAGAAGCCTTCAAGGCTGGATTCCGCCTTCTTATCCCTCCCGTCTTTGAAAGTATCCTTCATTTTTATGGTCTGGAGCTGGGGCAACTATCGCCCAACACATGGTGCATCCTCTATGCCTTCATGTACAACTTCCACCAAGTGCGGGCTACGCCCACCGTTTGGCTTGTCAATCATTTCTTTAGCATCCAACGCTGCCTAGGCTCTGACATTGTAGCCTTTTACTTTTGGGCTCGGAACAAATGAACATTTTGCACTTCTCCCCCGTTGGGTCAAATGTCAAGCGTTGGTAAGAGCACTTCATCATCCTATTCAAGGTTGGCGGCACTGGGCAAGCCAACAACTGGGGCTTCACCTCCCTCATCCAGGTCCGCCTGACTGACACGTCGCCACCATCGACCATGAAGGAGGTGGTCTCCATTAAGGTGATGCTCCATAATCAAATCTTAGACATCGACCTGAAGCTGACCCCTTCCCTCCTTAGGTCTTTAGAGCTGAGCCCCCCATTGCCTCTTGGTAGGACCCTATGTTATCAGTGCAGCTTGCTTTAGACGGACATCTAACTGTTGTCGTTGTCACTTGTAGGTGTCTCTGAGCCTTCTCCAAGTGCTCAGGGGGTGGAGATGAAACTAGAGTTCAAGATGATTGTGCTGCGATCATCTGTACCCTGCCCTCGTGACCACGTGCCATCTCCTGCTACTGCCTAGGCGAAGGTTGCTGCTATCTACACCCTCTTGCCTACTGATACGTCATGGCGGGAAAACGCACGTCGTTAATACGCCCCGCTACCAAATTAAAATATCCGGCCCACAAATTAAAATATAATAGTTAAGTGATGAGACTGAGTCAAATCCACATGGAGAAGTAGATTTGAAAGTTAAAAACCTTGAGTTTTTTAAGATTTAAAAATCATGAAAATTGAATTGAAACCGTCTTAGGGAGATTTGGATGTAATTTAGAAGGGGTGGAATGAATAGCAGAACACATGAAAAATTATAATGAAAATATGGTGAGTTAGAAATAGAAATAACTTTCAAACCAGACAAAATTAGAAGAAGTGACAGAAGATAAAGTTGAAGATCAGAGGGTTAGGAATAACTTTTATGAAGAGTCTAGAGAGAGAAAATGAGAGAAAGGAGGTGAAAATTTAGAAAACACGAAACCTATGCGCGCGGGTGAACAGTAAAAATGCTAAAGATAGAACTGTGGGAAAATTAAAATAACTCAAACATGAAGAAGAATTAGAAGAAATGGTAGAAGAAGAAAAGTTATATCTACAAGAGAGTAACAACTTTCATGAAGAACTCAGAGATAAAATATGACTGTAAGGGCATGAAAATGGAGAAATTGTAGAAGGTATCAACTCGGATGAACAGTAACCGACCAGGACAGAACTTAGAGAAATATGCAATAACTTAAAAATGGAGAGGAATTAGAGAAAATAGTAGAAAGAGAAAATGTATAGAATTGAAATATGAACAACTTTTAAGAAGGTAATAAATTCAAATGAAGATCATAAAAGTGTAAATGGCTAAACAAGACTAAAATACTCAAAAACATACAGTAACAATGAATGAAATAGAAACCTGAAGGGCCTCATGTCCCCTCTCTCCTTTAAAAACACAAATAATTCATACAAAATTCTCACAAGAAGTAGAAAAAGAACTAAAAATGGATTACAAGCTTCTTCAAAAATACTAAAATATCACTTGAACAAAGCTCTCACAAGAATTAAAACATCATTCTAAACACTACTTCCCCTCAACACACCTCGTACCCTTCTTATATAGGCCTTAACTACCCCTGTTTCTCTCTGTTTTCTACTCTCTGCTGTGTTTGGTGTGAAGCCACTGGCCATGTGAAACTTTGTATTTTTGGCCTTGTCGATCGTGCCAACGTCTTGCCACGTGAAGACACGTTGACCCGCCACCATCTGTCGCTCAAACTGCACCCTTGTGCGCCACGCCCACTAGCCGAAGCCCTGGCCGACATCGCCTGCATGCTTTCTCAGCCGACGTGAAGAGCCCTTCGAGTGAGAACGGTCGCTAGCCTCTTGGAGGCCACCCAGCCGATGTGTGAATGTTGGTGGGCCCGCCGCTGCCTTAGCAGCTCTCAGCCGCGTGAAGGCCGCCTGGTCTTGGCCGAACCACCCGCCGACATTCACACCCTGCATGCATAGTCGCATGTGCCCTGCGAATGGGCTTCGCAGCTTGAGGAAGCCACGCGCCTGCATGCCTTTGGCTTTGTCGAAGGTGCTCATGCACCCACCGTGGCTTGGCCACTTTGAAGGCTGCATGGCAATTTCATTGTGAAGGCATTAAGCCTTGGCCCATCCTTGCCTTCGTGAGCCTGTGAAGATTCCAAAATTACAGAATATGTATATATATTATGTATATATTATATGCATGGATTATGTATATCGATATATACATAGATGGATATATTATATGGAGGTGATGCTATCTTATATATATATGGATATATTATGTATATATATACATTATGTATATAGATATTAGATATATATATATATATGTTATATGAATATATATATATATTATAGATATATATCATAATATTTATATTCATGAATATATATAATAGAGATATTATATCCATAATATCTATATAGATATATCGTGAGCTTTATTTTTATTATTTTTATTATTATTATTTCTTTTTCTTTTCATGCTACTAGACTTTGGCCCATTATTGTAAGATAACAAATTTATTGCTCATTTTGTAATTAATTTTATCAAACTAAACATTGTGATCGAAAATGGATATTAAGTGTGATAAGTGCATAATTATTAATATTAAAGTTCATAAAAAGTGTGTGTAGCATAAATTAATGTGTAAAAACACACACTCATCACACCTCCCAACTTACTCATTGATAGTCCCTTAGTAATACAAACAATTTGAAATTAAGGACCAACAAAAGTTTAAAATATTCATGCCTCATTTCCAGATCATCTTTCATAGAGTAAACTAAAGATTAAGAATGTGGAAGTATTAACACACACTAGCCTTCCGTAGGAAATTAAGGTACATGATCAAGAATTCTAATCAAAATTCAGTAGCAATTGTGCATGTGAAATGCTAAATTCAGAACGTAGACAATTGCGTCCCTCATTTATTATTTTAAGCAAGTGCCCTTCAACTCTGCACTTCTTAATCAGAGTATTAAGTATAATAACTTTTTGTCTACCTTATTACTTTGTCCCTTTTGGGATCTCTTTCTATTTTATTTTTTTCTATACATAAATGATGCCGCACTACCCTCCACTGTTTTACGCGAACATCAACACGTCTTAGGTGAAGTAGGCCCGGTTACACAGATCAAAGTTCCCTTTTTCTTTTGACGCGAATCTCAACACGTCTTAGGTGAAGTAGGCCCGGTTACTCAGAATCAGAGCATTTTGCATGGTGTTTTTCTCAAAAAAAAACTCAATAGATAACATGGCAGAAAGCTATAATAAAAAGGTCTCTTCTTCAATAAGTGCAGAATATTAGGTAACATACCCAAAATAGCAGAAGGCTTGTCCTGCTTGTTTCATTAGCGTGCAAAGTGACTTTATTTTGCTAAAGTACACGTGAACTTTAAAGAGATTCTTAGATCAGTTTTCCATGGCTAGATGAAATAAATTTTTCATTATCCTTATCTAGTCATTTCTATTCTAGAATTACTTTCAATGGAAGCATGAATCATAAAACTCAAATGGGATTTCGGTTGAAAAAAAAAATTTAGGCGAAATAACGTTGTATAAGATGATGACATAATTTTTGTCCCCCCAACTTAAATGGCATTGTCCTCAATGGCATGAACAATATGAAATAATGAACAATAGAAACATGAAAGTTTTGGGAAAGAACGGGACAACCTGAGGTGTACTTCGACGGCCTTGCTGGAATGAGAGGCGGTACTTGGCTTTGAAAATTAGAGCAACATAAGAAGCAATCAGCTCTCTCCCCCCAACTTATCCTTTATCAAACCTGTAAAATAAAAACACAAACACAGTAAAAACTTGGGTTGCCTCCCAAAAAGACATTTATAATCACACGAAACTATTAAAGGTTTGGGTTGCCTCCCAAAAATCGTTACATTTAACGTCTTCGGCCAGACACAGTGTAGCTCACTAACCAACGTGTGGCATTCAGAATGAGCCACCAAGTGATCTTATCCTCCGTTAGATTCTAGCCCTTATGCCATTGGAGGAAAAGATTATATGCGTGTGCATGTGAGCTAGAATCATGTCAAGGTGGGTCTAGGAATTTGGATGGACCCCCTCGGTCAGAGAATGCGAGAGGAATTATCATATCTTCAATCACAAAATATTCCTTTGTACACTGAAGGTCTTTATAAGTGTTAAACACATCAATGCGGACCTTAATAAGATTATCTCTCAGCTTTTCTCCCTCATCCTCACTCTTAAAATTTTCAAGCACAATGTTGAGGTGAGGAAGAGTAAGAGTGGGAGGAGTTCCGAAGGATTCCACGAAAGGGATAGTGTCGAGAAGATAAGGGGTAGTGAAAGAAACGTACTCCTCAACACACGGATGATTATGAAGCTCAAGTGGAATCGACCAATTGGCTAGTTGCAGGATATTCGGGATGATTGTGGGTTCACCAAGGTCAGGGATGGGTAAAAGATCAAGATCCTCCCCAAAATCAAGAGACACCCAATCAGAGTAAATTTCAAGTGGAGCACCCGGTTCCTCAATTACCAAAGAAGAATGGCTTATAGCTACACTCAATTCTCTCTTCACACTCACATTTTCTTCGTCATTCACTTGGAAGGAGGACTCATCAAATTCAGGAATGAAAAGTAATGGAATTTTATCATTGACTGGCAAATCCTCTTCCTCTTCTTCTCCCCCTGACTCAAGATCATCATAATCCTCTTCACAAATGAAATGGGTTTTAGGCTTCTCAGGTTGCTCTTCGCTTAAGCCCTCCTCATAAGATTCTTCCATTATCCCCTGAAGATCAAAAGTGATATGTGTGTTAGATTGGGGAATTATGGATTGATCATATGGAATTTGAGTGTTATCAAATCCAGGAAGTTGATCCTTAAGACTTGTAGTGGAGTTGCTAGGCAATGGATCGACTTCCATTTCTACGATGTTTTTAGCAACCCGGCTCACATGAGCCTCAAAGTTTTACAGTTGTTCCTGAAAGGCTTGTTGTTGAGTTTGGAATAGCCGTTGCAATTGATCAAACATCCCCTCCTTATTCAAATCTGTGTACGAGGAGATAGATAAGTGGGCTGAGAGTCAGACTGTGATGGATAGTGATTTGAAGGGCACTCAGTCTCAGAATGAGGTGGTGGAGAGTGTATGGGATGTTCCCCATGTTAGCGCTGCGAGAGTCATATAGAAGGGGGGGGGATGAATAGATCACTCCCAATTTGCAAAGCTTAGGCGAGAAAATAAATATACCGCTTATGCCCCTTCTAAACTAGCACACAAAGAATTGCAAATGCAGGTACCAATCAAGATCGAATAAGAAAATGATGATTAAGAGCTGAACACACAACTAGTCGAAGAGACAAGCAGATAGAGAGCGCTGATAAAGATCGCAAACCACAGAGAAGACAACCGGTTTTTAGGTGGTTCGACTGCAGTCCGTAATCTACATCCACCCCTCACTCCAACTAGAGTGAGGATTCCACTAGCCACTGCTAGAGCACAGCAGACTCAGTCTGCGAACAACTTGCTGCCAAACAGCTTGAAAACCCAAGGGAGACAAATCCCTCAACCAAGCTCTGCTACCCACAGAGCTTGTAACCTGTTCTAGCACCCAGCATGAATAGAACCAGAGAGTGCCTCTCCCTTCCTCCACACACCGGAGGGAACCTGCTAATGACAACCCGTCACTAGCAACACCAGAGATCAGCGATCTCTCTTCCTCTGCAACCCAGAGGGAAACCGGAGTTAGACTCCCTTCCTCCACACACCGGAGGGGAACAGATCAGAAATAGACGAAGAACACATAAAGAAAATCAGAAAAGAAACTAAAGACTGATCGAGAAAACATTCGATACTGAGAGTTAATACAAATGTAGCTTCCTGGGAAGCAATTTCAGAAACCCGATACTGCAAACTCTCTTTCTCTCTTCACTGCTATCTCTCTTTTTCTTTCTCTTTTTTTCTTTCTCTTTACTGGTGGATCGAGCTCTCTGCAATACTGCCTTTTCTTTCTTGGCTCTGATCACCTTCATCGGTGGACGAAGGTTTCTATTTATAGCGGCAGCAGGTGGATAGGGCACAAAACGCGTGTGCCTCCCACGCTCGATCCAGAACCTTCCAGCCACGTGACCTCATTGGATTGGTTCCTCTTGTCTTGGATCACGTGCACCCCCTTTATTAGGGAATAATCTTCCTCGTACCTGTAAGAAGATAAAAAACCATTAACACGCAGTATGGCCACTAAAACTAAAGCTGCATGAGGTATATGATAACAGCACGACGTGACCAGTACACGAGATAGGAAAAGAACGACACGAGATACACTGTAACAGAACAGACACAACGAGAGAACGACACGAAGTGAGGTTATAAAACAAGAAGGACACGAGGTCTAGGAAAGGCAACACGAAGACATAAGGGTGACACGAGGTGGTACATTCAACAGCACGAGGTGCTGCAGTGTTCAGTACGCGAAGAAACAACTAACGATATGAAGACGAGGACAACACGGACTGAAACCAACTCGAAGACGAAAAACAGAAACCAACACTAGGTGTGGTCACAAGGCAAAAAGTACACTGGGTCAGAAAAAAAAACAACACGAACTAACAAATGGCAACCAAAGACGACACGAAGTGAAACAACACTCGAAAACATAAGAAAAACAACTCGAGCACAAAATAGCTCGAATGAACGACTCGAAGACGAGGCGACACGGGCTGACCACGACACGAAGACAAATAACTATAAATGACACGAATACAGAGGACTCGAAGACATAAGGGTAACACGGGGTGGTACAGAAAACAGCACGAAGTCAGAAGAGTGACACGGCTATCGCGACACGTGATGAAGCAGTGACACGAAAACAAAACGACTCGAGGAGCAACAGTAGGTGACACAAAGTTAAACAAGCAGAGAGAAAAAATGACACGAGATGAAAACAACACGAAGACGAAACACAGGAATTGACACGGAGTGTGGTCAAGGCGACAAGGACACGAAGTCTAAAGAGTAAAACAACACGAAGACGAAAACTGAAACCTACACGAGGTGAAGTCACAAAGCGACAAAGACACGAGGTCTAGGAAACACGACACGAAGACATGAGATGGACACGTCTTCAACAACACGTGATGAAACTGTGGAAGCAGAAGAACAACACGAAGTATTACCTCATACAAGTTTTCCTGTCAAGCATGGAAATCAACACGAAGTGTTGTACGCTCAGACGACACGAAATCATTTTGTGTTGGTGAGGGAAAGCAACACGAAGTGTGGCTTAAGTGACACGAAAACAATTCCCAAAAATACCTGAAGTAGCTCGAGGATTTACGTTAACACAGAGAAACATTTTTGTTCACAAAAATTCATAGTGTTGAAACCATCAAGACATTAAAACTCAGGCAACACTAAAATTCATTTGGTCAAATTGTTCAATTGAACATGACATTCCCTTACTGTTTAATCCGTTCACTTACATGATGAAACATGAGATTATCTTGAGATAAAGAAATGACTTATAGTGTGAGACATCATCAAAATCATAGGGACACAACAATCTCCCCCTTTTTGATGATGGCAACACTATGAATCAGACAATATCAAGGTTTATCAAGATTTAACATGAAATCAATACCAGCTGCAACAACAGATTAAATTCAAGGCATGCTCATGCAAATGAATTAAACATACCCTACAACTCATTCTCATTTCCCCCACAACTCATAAACAGGAACTTCCCCAAGGCAACTAGCCACAACCAACTGAACCAACTGATTAATTCACTGTTATAGCAGAACCTCTCTCCCCCTTTGACATCAGCAAAAAGAAATGTAGAAGACATAACAATGCTGAAGACATGAAGAAGAAGTGCAGTAACGTTCTTAGTGTAGAAAGTCACGAGTAGGTCTTAAGAAAATAAGTGAGGTTCTAACATCAAGAGAAGATTCTTTAAGCTTTAGTACACAATGGAGAAATAGGATTATGAAAAGTATATCAGCATACATAGTGTATGATGTAGAGCAGGAGTTGACAAGTATGGCCAAATAGAGCTGATCATTCAACTATTCCACAAGACAGCAAGAGTCTAAATCAGAGAGGTGTTCTCAAGGTATTGAGGACAAGCAATCCATTAGTTGCATAACAACAATGAATGTTTGTTGGAGATGATTTCCAAGAAGATCAATGAGTAAGTTAGTAGTTCACTTCTTTTGACATTAGGGAGACACCTTGATCAGAGGCATGAATCCCCAGTTACTCAGAGTGAGTACCTCATTACTTCCCCTTTTTGTTTTTTTAAGGAACAGAGTTAGTAACTGTGGCTTTTGACATGAGGAGACACCTTGATTAGAGGCCAGAGTCTCCAGTTACTCACCAGCAAGCCACCATTGCTCTGTCATGACTTTTCATTTATTTTAAGTATCTGACACCTCATGACTTGGGAGAAATATTCATTTCATTGATGAAGCTCTCAGTTTCTCAGTGATCAAAAACAGAACATGTTTGTTCAGTTAAGCCCTTGAGTTAAAGAGATAGAATGATTGAAGACAATACCAAAAGAGAAGGACTTTTCTTGTATTGAGTCTTGAAGTCTAGATTTCAAGTTGATTGGGTCAGATATCAAGACATACGTGTTTTTGGCCTGAACCATAATCAATGACAATGTAGGAAGATATACTTTATGCAATTAGTCCAGATCTCTGAGTGAGTGCCAAAGGAAAGATTCTAATTGGATTTTAGAGACACTGACTTATTGACTTAAGAGATAAGTGACAGTCTACTGTCTGAGAGAACTACACTAGATTAGTCATGGAAAACCAGCAGAGATACACATCTGGACACTCCTTTTGAATTTGTCAAAGAACTTCTCTTCTCACATTACAACTCAGCTCCCCCTAAGACATAGCATACCTCAATAAAATATTTCAGCAAAATCTCAAGGCTTCCCTCAATTTAGAGCATTCCTGAAAGCTAACCAGTGAGCATTCCGAACTCCCCCTTAAACCAGCAAGCAAGAAGGCTAACCAACAGATAGACAAACCTCCCCCTCACAACAGGAACAGGCTTCATAATTAAGACACTTTGTATAAGCCTAACTCTCTTCTTAATGTAGTGAACTTTTCATTATCCAGAGGTTTTGTGAAAATATCAGCAATCTGATTATCTGTTCCTACATGAATCAGTTCAAAATTATTCTTAGACACCTCATCTCTTATAAAATGATGTCTTATCTCTATATGTTTTGTTCGAGAATGCAAAACAGGATTTTTAGCAAGATTGATGGCACTTGTATTATCACAGTAAATAGGTGTGCACCCCAGGTCTACTTGGTAGTCCTGGAGTTGGTGTTAATCCATATTACTTGTGTTCCACAACTCCCTGCAACCACATATTCAGCTTCTGCAGTGGAAAGGGCCACAGAATGTTGTTTCTTGGAGCCCCAAGATACTAAACACCCACCCAAGAATTCACAATGGCCACTTGTGCTTTTCCTGTCTAGTTTACAGCCTGCATAGTCAGCATCTGTGTATGCTACTAGATTCAATGTGCGAGAAGCAGGAAACCATAAACCAAGAGAGTGACTAGCTGACAAATATCTGAAGATTCTTTTAACTGCATCTAAGTGTAGTTCAGTGGGTCTAGACTGATATCTTGCACACATTCCTACACTGAATTCTATATCAGGTCTAGAGGCTGTTAAGTAAAGAAGTGATCCAATCATACCTCTATAAAGTTTGGCATTTACTTCTTTACCTGTCTCATCTGCATCCAATGATGTATTGGTGCCCATGGGTGTAGTAATGTGCTTTAAGTTTTCCATGCCAAACCTTTTGAACAATTCCATTGTGTATTTGGTTTGGTTGATGAAGCACCCATCTTCTAGCTGCTGTACCTGCAATCCAAGAAAATATTTTAGTTCACCAACCAAGCTCATCTCAAATTCAGCAGACATCATGGTAGAAAATTCATCACATAGTTCATGCCTAGTTGATCCAAATACAATGTCATCTACATATACCTGAACTATGATGAGATCTTTACTCATGCCCTTGGTGAATAAAGTCTGATCAACTTTACCTCTTTTGTAGCCCTTGCTGATCAGAAATTCAGATAATCTTTCATACCAAGCTCTTGGAGCCTGCTTTAGACCATACAAGGCTTTGTTTAACCTGAAAACTTGGTTAGGTTGAGGAGAAAATTGAAATCCAGGAGGTTGTTCAACAAAGACTTCTTCTTTAATAACTCCATTTAAAAAGACACTTTTAACATCCATTTGTTGGAGTTTAATGTTCTTTGAGCATGCAAAGGCAAGCAACAATCTTATGGCTTCCATCCTAGCAACTGGTGCATAAGATTCATCAAAGTCTACACCGAATTCCTGACAGTAGCCTTTAGCTACTAGTCTGGCCTTGTTCCTCGAGATGATTCCATCTTCATTCATCTTATTTTTGAACACCCACTTGGTTCCTATGACATTAATACCATCTGGTCTTGGGACAAGCTTCCAGACATTATTCCTTTCAAACTGACCTAATTCCTCACTCATAGCATTTACCCAACCTTGATCAGCTAAGGCCCCTTCTACTGTTTTGGGTTCAATTTGTGAGACTAAAGCAATTAGGTCGTCATTATTCACATTTCTAAAATGAGATCTAGTCCTTAGAGGTTCTTCAGGATTGCCTATGACATTATCTAACGGATGGTCTTTAAGGAATCTAATATTTGTTGAAGACTCACCTGTTTCTCTTTGACCTTCCTGATTTTGGGAATTTGTTTCTCCATTCTGCTGAGTCTTCTCTTCTTCTTGTTGGTTTTCCAGAAAATCTCCACCATGATTGGAGTCCCTGTCAAGATTTTCAACATTAGAAACATCTCTCTTTTCACTAAAAAGAATGTGTGGAGATTCTTCCACTTTCTGATCTGATACATTAAATACCCTATATGCCCTTGACACTTCTGAGTAACCCAAGAATATTCCCGGTGAACTCTTGGCTTCAAACTTGTCTAAATCTTTCTTATCATTGTTATGAATAAAACATTTTGCTCCAAAAATTCTGAAATGAAACAAGTTTGGTTTCTTACCTTTTAGAAGCTCATAGGGTGTTTTCTTGTGTATGGGTCTTACCATGGCCCTGTTGATTATGTAGGTTGCTGTATTGGCCGCTTCTGCCCAAAACCTTCTAGGTAACTTACTTTCAATCAACATGGTTCGGGCCATCTCCACCACTGTGCTATTTCTTCTCTCCACGATCCCATTCTGTTCAAGTGTCCTGGGAGAGGAAAACCTGTGAGTTAGTCCTTCTTTGTCACAAAGTTCAGTAAACATGGAATTTTCAAACTCACCTCCATGATCATATTGAATAGAACTAACCTTGAACTTTCCTTCTTGTTTGACCTTATTGAAAAATAGATTAAACTTTTGAAATGCATCACTCTTATTTGCTAAGAAAAATATCCATGAATATCTGGAGAAGTCATCTATGATGACATAGCCAAACCTGTTACCATTAAGACTCTGAGTTCTGGTTGGACCGAAGAGATCCATATGAAGAAGTTCCATTGGTCTAGAAGACAATGGCTCAGATCTTAATTTGAAAGAGTTTCTGGTCTGTTTGCCTAGAGCACAGGCATCACCTGATTTTGAAATGGAATTAAATTTAATTCTAGGCATGTCTTTAACTAAATCAAGTTTGACCAGTTTATTTAAAGTAGAAAAGCTAGCATGACCTAGACGTCTATGCCATTCAAAAGCATCAATTTCAGAGTTAGCAGATAAACAAATAGTAGATTCAGATTTCTCATTTAAGTCTACAATGTAGACATTATTAATCCGGTTGGCTACAAATTTAACCTTATCAGAATTTATTTCAAAGATTTTGCATGAAGTATCATCAAAAACAACCTTGTGACCCTTGTCACACAACTGACTGATGCTGATCAGATTATGTTGTAGCCCTTCCACAAGTAAGACTTTTTCAATGGAGTTTGTGGAAGACTTACCTACTATGCCAACTCCAATTATTTTACCTTTGTTCTTTCCTCCGAACTTGACCAGACCTCCTGGCTTCATCTCTATCTTGCTGAACTTGGATCGGTCTCCTGTCATATGCCTGGAGCAGCCACTGTCGAGGTACCACTTGTTGTCTTCAGCTGCCAGGCCGACCTACACAAGTATATCAAGCAGAGTGATTTGGAACCCAAGATGAGTTGGGTCCAAGTACATTGTTTAAATCTCTGATCAAGTGTTTGGGTACCCAGATTTGTTTCAACATGGTTTTCTCTGGCACCCTCCTTTCAGGTTTATTAAAGTTCAATCCAGCTGAACTGGAGAAATGAGTTCTATTCCTTTCATTGGTCTTCCTATTCCTAGGAAATTTCCTGTAGGCTTGTTGATTGGTATATCTTTGACCATGAAAGTTGTTCCTCCAGTAGGTCTTGTTTGGACCCATCTGATTGTTATAATTCCAGCTTTTATTCTGATTTGTTTTCTTGGTCCAGCTACCATTTGTGTTCTGGTGAATGGACTTAATGTTATTCTTCATAAAGTTCATTCCAATCTTGAATGGTTGTCCAGTACTGGTTGTTGTGTTCTCTTTAGGACTTTGAGTTTTCTTAGAGCTGTTTGAGCTGGATGGTGTGTCCAGCTTTTCTTTTCCCTTCTCTGGACAGAAGGTGATGGTCTTGAATTGCAAGGGTCTCTTGTTGGTTGGGTCATAGCCTAGACCTTCCTTATTGAAATTGACCCTAGTTCCTAGTATAGCATCTAGGCTAGTCTTTCCTTGGACAAACTTCTCTAAGACTTTCTATTTGTCTTCCAGCTCCTTTTGAAGAAACTTAGAATTCTTTAGGAGTTCAGCATTTACTTTCTTCACAGCTTCATATTTCTCTGAATTCATTCTGATTTCACTCATGCTTTCTTCAATTTTAGTTTTGAATTCATTGAGCTGTTTTTTACTTTCTTGGATTTCTCCCCTAAGCTTATCATTCTCTTTCCTTTGTGAGGTCATTTCTTCTAGTTGTTCTTTTAGCTTTGCATTTTCCTCACAGACCAGAGTTTGTTCTTCAACATTTGTGTTAAATTTTCTTTTCAGAACTATGTGCTCTTTGCTAAGTGAATTAAATTTATCTAGCAAGTCACCATAAGCATCCTCCCAGTCATCAATTGAGAAATTTTCAAAAACGTTTATTACCTCCTCTTCACTGTTTGTCATAAGACAAATTCCTTCTTCATATTCCTCCGAGGAAGTGTCTTCGGGATTTTCTTCTTCCTCGCTCCATGTGCAGACCATCGCCTGTGGCTTTTTCTTCTTCTGCACCTTTGTGAACTTCTTCTGAAGATAGGGACCTTTCTTCTGGAGTTCTGGGCATTCGCCTTTCATGTGTCCCTGTTTGTTACAGTTAAAACAAGTCAGTTTCTTAGGATTTCTATCCCTGTAATTGGTAAACTCAGCATTCTTGTTAAAAGAGTGTGGGTTCTTCTTCCTGAAGGTCTTCCCCTTTGTCCTCAGAAACTTTCTGAACTGACGAGTGAGCATAGCCTGCTCCCCCTGGTCGAGATCTGAAAGACCTTCAAGCTCGGACTCAGACTCGGGGCTACTGCTGCTGCTCCCACTTTTACTACCCTTGTTGCGGGAAGCTCTTAGAGCTACATTTTTACCCTTCCTCTCACTACCTTCTCCACCTCCTTGGAAGTTCATCTCATAGGTCATCAGGGATCCTATGAGTTCATTCACAGTTAAGACAGTCAAATCTTTTGACTCCTCAATCATAATGGCCTTAGTGTGCCATGCCAGGGATAAAGATCTAAGGATTTTCCTGACTATATCTGCCTCAGCAAGATCCTTCCCTAGCCCTTTAAGAGTGTTAGTGATCAAGGATAACCTGGCATACATTTCGGTCATATTCTCATCTGCATTCATCTTAAACATTTCATACTTGGAGGTGTAGAGATTTACCTTCGAGGCTTTCACTTGAACTGTACCTTCATAAATTAATTGCAGATCATCCCACATTCGCTTGGCAGTTCTGTATGCAGATATACGAGCATATTCCTCTGGATGAACAGCACACTGGATTATGTTCAGCACCGTCCAGTTGAGTGACGAGAGCTTCACATGATCATCTGTCCAAGCATCCTCGTTTGGTGGCAGCTCATATGGCCCCACCGTGATTACTCTCCACAATTTATGACTCTGAGCTCTGATGAACACTTCCATCCTGTTCTTCCAAAATAGATAGTTACTACCATCGAAATAAGGAGGGCGACTAATGGATTGACCTTCGACCATGAAGGTTCTAGGACCACCACCATTTTCTTGACCGTTCGTCCACATGGCGTAAATCTGCTCTGATACCAAATGTTAGCGCTGCGAGAGTGATATAGAAGGGGGGATCAATAGATCACTCCCAATTTGTAAAGCTTAGGCGAGAAAATAAATCTACCGCTTATGCCCCTTCTAAACTAGCACACAAAGAATTGCAAATGTAGGTACCAATCAAGATCGAATAAGAAAATGATGATTAAGAGCTGAACACACAACTAGTCGAAGAGACAAGCAGATAGAGAGCGCTGATAAAGATCGCAAACCACAGAGAAGACAACCGGTTTTTAGGTGGTTCGACTGCAGTCCGCAATCTACATCCACCCCTCACTCCAACTAGAGTGAGGATTTCACTAGCCACTGCTAGAGCACAGCAGACTCAGTCTGCGAACAACTTGCTGCCAAACAGCTTGAAAACCCAAGGGAGACAAATCCCTCAACCAAGCTCTGCTACCCACAGAGCTTGTAACCTGTTCTAGCACCCAGCATGAACAGAACCGGAGAGTGCCGCTCCCTTCCTCCACACACCGGAGGGAACCTGCTAATGACAACCCGTCACTAGCAACACCAGAGATCAGCGATCTCTCTTCCTCTGCAACCCAGAGGGAAACCGGAGTTAGACTCCCTTCCTCCACACACCGGAGGGGAACAGATCAGAAATAGACGAAGAACACATAAAGAAAATCAGAAAAGAAACTAAAGACTGATCGAGAAAACATTCGATACTGAGAGTTAATAAAAATGTAGCTTCCTGGGAAGCAATTTCAGAAACCCGATACTGCAAACTCTCTTTCTCTCTTCACTGCTATCTCTCTTTTTCTTTCTCTTTTTTTTTCTTTCTCTTTACTGGTGGATCGAGCTCTCTGCAATACTGCCTTTTCTTTCTTGGCTCTGATCACCTTCATCGGTGGACGAAGGTTTCTATTTATAGCGGCAGCAGGTGGATAGGGCACAAAACGCGTGTGCCTCCCACGCTCGATCCAGAACCTTCCAGCCACGTGACCTCATTGGATTGGTTCCTCTTGTCTTGGATCACGTGCACCCCCTTTATTAGGGAATAATATTCCTCGTACCTGTAAGAAGATAAAAAACCATTAACACGCAGTATGGCCACTAAAACTAAAGCTGCATGAGGTATATGATAACAGCACGACGTGACCAGTACACGAGATAGGAAAAGAACGACACGAGATACACTGTAACAGAACAGACACAACGAAGAGAACGACACGAAGTGAGGTTATAAAACAAGAAGGACACGAGGTCTAGGAAAGGCAACACGAAGACATAAGGGTGACACGAGGTGGTACATTCAACAGCACGAGGTGCTGCAGTGTTCAGTACGCGAAGAAACAACTAACGATATGAAGATGAGGACAACACGGACTGAAACCAACTCGAAGACGAAAAATAGAAACCAACACTAGGTGTGGTCACAAGGCAAAAAGTACACTGGGTCAGAAAAAAATAACACGAACTAACAAACGGCAACCAAAGACGACACGAAGTGAAACAACACTTGAAAACATAAGAAAAACAACTCGAGCACAAAATAGCTCGAATGAACGACTCGAAGACGAGGCGACACAGGCTGACCACGACACGAAGACAAATAACTATAAATGACACGAATACAGAGGACTCGAAGACATAAGGGTAACACGGGGTGGTACAGAAAATAGCACGAAGTCAGAAGAGTGACACGGCTATCGCGACACGTGATGAAGCAGTGACACGAAAACAAAACGACTCAAGGAGCAACAGTAGGTGACACGAAGTTAAACAAGCAGAGAGAAAAAATGACACGAGATGAAAACAACACGAAGACGAAACACAGGAATTGACACGGAGTGTGGTCAAGGTGACAAGGACACGAAGTCTAAAGAGTAAAACAACACGAAGACGAAAACTGAAACCTACACGAGGTGAAGTCACAAAGCGACAAAGACACGAGGTCTAGGAAACACGACACGAAGACATGAGATGGACACGTCTTCAACAACACGTGATGAAACTATGGAAGCAGAAGAACAACACGAAGTATTACCTCATACAAGTTTTCCTGTCAAGCATGGAAATCAACACGAAGTGTTGTACGCTCAGACGACACGAAATCATTTCGTGTTGGTGAGGGAAAGCAACACGAAGTGTGGCTTAAGTGACACGAAAATAATTCCCAAAAATACCTAAAGTGGCTCGAGGATTTACGTTAACACAGAGAAACATTTTTGTTCACAAAAATTCATAGTGTTGAAACCATCAAGACATGAAAACTCAGGCAACACTAAAATTCATTTGGTCAAATTGTTCAATTGAACAGGACATTCCCTTACTGTTTAATCCATTCACTTACATGATGAAACATGAGATTATCTTGAGATAAAGAAATGACTTATAGTGTGAGACATCATCAAAATCATAGGGACACAACACCCCATAATAGGGTTGATCGTAAAAATAATCATTTGGGTATGGATCCCAATTTGAAAAATCTTGTTCTTGAGGACTTTGACCTCGATCCTGATAAGACTCCCAAGAAGAATCATATTGATCTCTCCATTCAGAATTAAAGTTGTTTGGACATGGGTCACAATAAGGTGTGGAGAGCTCTTGAGATATTTGAGTTTGTCTTACTTGGTCCATCCAAGAGATTGGTGAATGATCTTCCCAGCTAGAGTTATAAGTATTTGGAGATGATTCGTAATCGGGCTGAGAAAACCGTTGATCATATTGGCTTTGCTCCGGGGTGAAAGGTAGATCATAGCCCCCTTGAAAGAACTGAGTGGTTTGAGCCTGGTCCTGGGTAAATGACGGAAACTGGGCCATCATAGGTGACGGGATCTCATTTTGGGCCGACCACGAGTATTGACTGTCATAAGAGGTCGGGTTGTTTTGGGTGAGAAATGAGAATTGGTTTGGACAACCACCTACATAATGGGCCGGGCTAACCCACATGTGATCATTGTTATGGCAACTAGGTGGTATGAAGTGGTCTTGATCTATGGTTAGAAATTGATCAAATTTAAGAGCCAATTGGTCAAACCTGTCTAATTGGTGTGCCCAATCCATAGATGAAAATTTATGCTCTCACCATTTTTGTATATTTTATTTTTTCTTCTTTTTTTATTTTTTTTATATAAACAAATTCGCAAACAAAGTCCAACTTAGATTCACCATCAAACTTGTCCACCGGTCAGGTAACAGGTGGGGAAGTGGGAGGCTCCCCTTGCTTTCACAAGGTCCTAATTAAGTAACCACTTTCCCGCTTATAGCGTTTGCCGTTGACCTCTAGCCTTATACACCAGTTTCAAAGATGATAGTGAGCTCAAGTTATGCCTTTTTTTGTATTTTTGTTTTTCTATTTTTTTTAGTGAACTGAGTTAATCCACCATATTTTTTATTTCTTTTATTTTTTATTTTTTTAAAATATTTCTAAGCATGAAAACTAATTACATATTGAAAGTAAAAATAAAGAAACTAAATCTATGGAAAGAGGGTAAGAATACTAAACTTAATCGCATTCCCTCGTTCTTTATTTGATAAATAAAAAATAACAAGAGTAGAAGATAAAGAATACTTACCTCGGGGAGACAACATTTTTTGACATTTTTAAATTTTTCTATTCTTTTTGTGCTTTTGTTGATCCTTTTATTTTTCTGCAAAAATAAGAGTGAACACCAATATATATACAAAAGAAAGCACAAAGTTATCAACTTCAAATTCAAACCTCCCCGGCAACGGCGTCAAAATTGATGGCGGAAAAACGCACGTCGTTAATACGCCCCGCTACCAAATTAAAATATCCGGCCCACAAATTAAAATATAATAGTTAAGTGATGAGACCGAGTCGAATCCACAGGGAGAAGTAGATTTAAAAGTTAAAAACTTTGAGTTTCTTAAGATTTAAAAATCATGAAAATTAAATTGAAACCGTCTTAGGGAGATTTGGATGTAATTTAGAAGGGGTGGAATGAATAGCAGAACACATGAAAAATTATAATGAAAATATGATGAGTTAGAAATAAAAATAACTTTCAAAACAGACAAAATTAGAAGAAGTGACAGAAGACAAAGTTGAAGATCAGAGGGTTAGGAATGACTTTTATGAAGAGTGTAGAGAGATAAAATGAGAGGAAGGAGGTGAAAATTTAGAAAACACGGAACCTATGCGCGCGGGTGAATAGTAAAAATGCTAAAGATAGAACTGTGGGAAAATTAAAATAACTCAAAAATGAAAAAGAATTAGAGGAAATGGTAGAATAAGAAAAGTTAGATCTACAAAATAGTAACAACTTTCATGAAGAATGCAGAGACAAAAGAGGATTGGAAGGGTATAAATATGGAGAAATGGCAGAAGGTATCAACTCGGATGAACAGTAACTGACCAGGACAGAACTTAGAGAAATATGCAATAACATAAAAATGAAGAGGAATTAGAGAAAATGGTAGAAAGAGAAAATGTATAGAATTGAAAGATGAACAACTTTTAAGAAGGAAATAAATTCAAATGAAGATCATAAAAGTATGTAAATGACTAAACAAGACTAAAATACTCAAAAATATACAGTAACAATGAATGAAATAGAAACCTGAAGGGCCTCCTGCCCCCTCTCTCCTTTAAAAACACAAATAATTCTTACAAAATTCTCACAAGAAGTAGCAAAAGAACTAAAAATGGATTACAAGCTTCTTTAAAAATACTAAAATATCACTTGAACAAAGCTCTCACAAGAATTAAAACAGCATTCTAAACACTACTTCCCCTCACACCTCGTACCCTTCTTATATAGGCCTTAACTACCCCTGTTTCTCTCTGTTTTCTACTCTCTGCTGTGTTTGGTGTGAAGTCACTGGCCATGTGAAACTTTGTATTTTTGGCCTTGTCGATCGTGCCGACGTCTTGCCACGTGAAGACGCGTTGACCCGCCACCATCTGCCGCTCAAACCGCACCCTTGTGCGTCACGCCCACCAACCGAAGCCCTGGCCGACGTCGTCTGCATGCTTTCTCAGCCGACGTGAAGAGCCCTTCGCGTGAGAACGACCGCTAGCCTCTTGGAGGCCACCCAGCCGATGTGTGAATGTTGGTGGGCCCGCCGCTGCCTTAGCAGCTCTCAGCCGCGTGAAGGCTGCCTGGTCTTGGCTGAACCACCCGCCGACGTTCACACCCTGCATGCATAGTCGCATGTGCCCTGCAAATGGGCTTCGCAACTTGAGGAAGCCACGCGCCTGCATGCCTTTGGCTTTGTCGAAGGTGCTCATGCACCCGCCGTGGCTTGGCCACTTTGAAGGTTGCATGGCAATTTCATCGTGAAGGCATTAAGCCTTGGCCCATCCTTGCCTTCGTGAGCCCGTGAAGATTCCAAAATTACATAATATGTATATATATTATGTATATATTACATGCATGGATTATGTATATCGATATATACATAGATGGATATATTATATGGAGGTGATGTTATCTTATATATATATGGATATATTATGTATATAGATACATTATGTATATAGATATTAGAAATATATATATATATATATATATGTGTGTGTGTGTGTGTGCATGTGTTATATGAATATATATAATATAGATATATATCATAATATCTATATTCATGAATATATATAATAGAGATATTATATCCATAATATCTATATAAATATATCATGAGCTTTATTTTTATTATTATTTTTTTATTTCTTTTTCTTTTCATGCTACTAGACTTTGGCCCATTATTGCAAGATAACAAATTTATTGCTCAATTTGTAATTAATTTTATCAAACTAAACATTGTGATCGAAAATGGATATTAAGTGTGATAAGTGCATAATTATTAATATTAAAGTTCATAAAAAGTGTGTGTAGCATAAATTAATGTGTAAAAATACACACTCATCACTACGCTCACCTCGGCACGTCTCGCATATCGCCCCATGTAGGTGGAGGCAGGAGAGAGGGCTTCTCATTGTCACACGTTGCCGTCGCCACCTCCGGTGCCCACTACCATCCCTAGCCTTAGAATAGAGACATCGAAGGTGACCCCGAAAGTTGGCTTGAGTCCTATGTGCACCTCCCATAGTTTGCCAAGTAAGTCTTTGTAGACACCTATTTTCGGCCCAAGAGTTGAGTCATTCTCTTATTCTCATTGATAACGCCCCAAATTGGTCATTATTGGATTGACTCTCTAGCCCGTTATGAGCCCATTCAACCCATTCTGAGCCTTAAAGTTCATCCCATGCCCTTGAAGTCAAATTCAGATTCTGGTCAACTCAACCTGAACGTGGCCTATCATACAACCGTGTTCTTTTCGGTCACGGTCGTCACATAGACCGCGTTCATTTAAATTTCAAATTATTTTTTTGACCGAATTCCTGTGGACGCGGTGTATCGCGTGACCGCGTTCTTTCATATCGCGGTCACTGTATAGACCCCATTCTCAAAGGGAAACCCAATCCCACCGAAACCCGCTCTTTCGATCTCGATCTCCTTAAAGTCCAATTTGGGAAGGTTTTTAGCACTCGATTCAATCTTGGAAGTTCCTTAACCATGCTAGGATTTCTCCTATTCAATCTAGGGAAGGATTAACTCAAATTAAGCCACTGATTTTAGGGTTTTCTCTCCACTACGCATTAGGGTTTTTACCATATAAATTGAACCCCTCGGCCTAGGGTTTAAGGGGATTAACATAGGAGGAGGGGTGAAGCCATGATGCTCTCGAGACCCTTTGCTTCATCCACTAGGGAGTAGTCTAGGGCTATTCTTCCTATCATCTCTTTCAATTGTTCTCCGTCGTTCTTCATTGTTCTTCCACTATTCCTCCCATACCTCATAGCACATCATTGCATGGCTTTCAAAATCACGTTTTTATCAATCACAACATGAAAATTCCCAAACACGATTGGGGTAGCTAGATAACCATATCTGGCATGGTTGTCGATGACAAGAGGGCCGAAGGTAACCACCGCCATCGAGGGTGCTCAAGGAAGTTGAGCTTTGACTTGAGATTTGTTGTTTCCCCTTCTCCTCCCTTTCCTGCACGGATGAAGAACGGGGTGTTAGAGCATTTGTAAGGGCATTCAAAACTTTAGCAGTAAGATGAAAGGCAGAGAAAGTTCCATCGAGCGTGCCAATCTATTTACATGCGAAATTTTCTCATCGTCTGATTCGTCAGACGGGTACGCATGTTTGTTCTTTCTCTTTGCATATTTATTAATTCCACACTTTTATTTATCAAACAATTAGGGCTCGCGTATTGGACTTTTCCCACCGACCGGAGTTGATGTTAATTTGTATCGGATAAGTCCGAACACCTTTGATTAATTGCTAAATGTCCTACTTACCCTTACGACCCATGCCTTTAAGAAAAGGGGGATTTCTATAATTTCCCTCGAGTAAGGGTTTACTTACAATTTTCCCTTCTTACAAGTGTTTAACCATAATTTTCTCTTTAGCAAAGGGTTTATTTGTAGTTTCTTGTGCCACTAGGGATCACATATGGTCCTTGTGATTTTTCTCAACTTTTTCACATTTTACGAGATTTTATTATTGGTATATACGTAATTAAAAAAAGTTTTGGGGTAGAGATGTAATTTTTGGGACTTAACTTTGACAAGGGAATTTTTCATAGGTACGAGATGTCTCTCGTTAACAAAAACACCTCTCTTGAATTTTCACATTTTTTCTAAATTTTCATTGAAGTAGACGTACTTTTACGCAAGTTCGAGAAAAACATGAGGTAGAAACGTAATCCCAAGACCACGTGGGGGCCATTACATAATTTTGTAGAAAATAAGTTTGATGTATTCCCATCATTCTTTAACTTTCATGATTTTAGTACAATGTCCTTCAATAACATGAAGATACAATGCCTTTTGTATGCTCAAGGGGTATTTTAGTCAACATATACCCTAAAAGAAATTTATGTAAATTGATAAGTTTAAACCCAACAAGGCTAGAGAAGAGAAGGGGGCGCACCCTTCCTCTTGGTCTTCTTCCTCCTTCTTTTCTACTCTTGGTCTTCTTCCTCCTTTGCTTTGCTTGCTCTTGCTTCTTCTTCCTTCGTTTCTTCCTTCTTGGCCGCTCACACCCTTTTATAGGCGTTGCAAGGTGGAGTAGAGGTGGTGAAGCTCCGGTGGATGCATCTCTCTCCAGTGGAAGCCCAAGAGGTAAGAGATGTAACCCCCTCCCCCCCCCCCTCTTCTCTATTTTTTTCTTTCTTTTTCTTTTTTTTTGTTTTTTGGGCGGTGGCCCATAAGAACAAGCGGGATGGGGTCCCTCTCGTCCTAGCCTAATCGGAGGACCCCCCCTCCAGTTTGTAGAGACCGGAGGGGGAGCCTCCGGTTAGGTTTTACTGGAGCCCCCCCCCCCCCTCCGGTTGACTGCGTACCAAAGGGGGCTCCCTCCAGCCTCTCGTAGATCGGAGCCCCCCCTCCGGTCAACAGGGAACCGGAGGGGGGTCCCCCTTCGACCAACAAGGAACCAGAGGGGTCCCCCTGCGGTCGAGTGCCACCGGAGGGGTGTTGGGCATGTGTGGAACATGCTTGATTCTATTGTTTTGATGATGTCAGACTATGACTCGTTGATGAGTCTTATTCGTATTTAATTATGTCAATGTTCATGTTGTACAGATCAAAGAGTTAGCACTGGCATGTGAATAGCCTCATGTAGATGAGCAATACACGATACAATGCAGCAATGTAACAGGAAATGGCCATGCAAGGAAGAAGTTCTGTTCATGCTCAATCATAGGAGGAAAGGGGCTTAACTCTACTGAAATAAAGTTGAAAGTGATTAGGGAAAACATCAAAGGACGTGGAGCTATGGTTCTGATCAAATGAAGCTGAAAACTCAAATTATACAAAGGCTGTGTCGACCTATCCTTAGGATGCGTCGACCTCACTGTTCAAGAAAGGCGAAGCACTTCAGACTGCGTCGACGCAATCAACATATGAAGGTTCTGTTTGACAGAAGGCGACTGCTCCTAGAAGCTAAGATTGATGACTGCACAGAAATCGAGGTAACTGGCTGCACAGAAATCAAGGCAGCTGATGCAAAAAAGAAAGGTATTTAAAAGAGAAAGCCAAGTTGATTTTAGTCAATGGTTGACCCAGACAAGTTTGACCAAGTCAAAGTCAACACAAGTCAAGTCAATAGTCAACATAGGACAACCATTTCACAAGAAGAAGTCAACATGGTCAACCCAGTCACAAGGCTAACAAATAGCTATTACTGATGTCACGGTGTCAAATGTGTCACAAAGGTGAAAAACAGCAAAGGCGACAGCTCAAGGGTCACAAAGGTGACAAATATATGATAACTGTAACAAATGGTGCATAAGGGTGACAAATGGGTATATAAGGGTCACAAATAGGTGATACCCATGACAACTGGCCCGTAAGGCAGTTTTCACAAAGGTGGTGTCGACCTCACGAAGCTATAGTGTCGACCTCACCAGCTCTAGAAGCCATCCGTCTAATGAAATCTCCAAAGTGGTGTCGACCTCAGGATCTCAGGAGGTCGACCTCATGGTGCTTCCAGAAGCCGTTGAAGACAGGATTTTACAAAGCAGTGTGGACCTCACTATCTCAGTAGGTCGACCTCATGGTGCTTCCAGAAGCCGTTGAAGATAAGATTTTACAACGCAATGTAGACCTCACTATCTCAGCAGGTCGACCTTATGGTCCTCCCAGAAGCCGTTATAAAAGGATTCTTCAAAGCCGCGTCGACCTCACCTTCAAAGCAGGTCGACCTCACTGAAGGAAAACTCAAAGTACTTTGTCAAATCTGTGTTTTTCGAAAATCGTACTGAGAGCATTAATAGCAGACGTAAACCTCCTAAATCACCTCTTTTGAAGTCTGGAAGAGGATCCCAGGTCAGAGCTTCTGCCATTACATAATGAGGGGTCAGAACATCTTTTTGGAAAAGATTTGGTCAGCCACCAAACCTGGAAATGACCTTTCTCTACTGTCATATCTCCTAGAGCCTGCCAGCAAAAGCTTGTATATGAAGGGAAAATATCCATGGCAAAAGGACGTCCTCTCTACAATGGGAATTAAGGATCTGCTGGCTTCCCTTGGTCAAACCTCCTATTGTTTATTACCAGCCATTCAAATTGCAAAAGACTTGGGAGGGAAAGTCCCTGGCCTTTAAGGCCTATAAATTGGACGCCCCTCCTTCACTTGCTCTAGCTGCTCCAACCCTTGAAGAAGAAGTTGACGGCCAGAAGAAGAAGAGAGCCCAAGAGAAGAGTGTGCCTGAGAAATATCTGTGAGAAAGAAAAGAGAAGAGTGGAGCCCAGTGCTAGGTCCAAACAAGCCTAGTGTTGTGAGAAGGAAAGAAGAATGAGCACAATTAGAGCAGCCTTAAGGAGATTCTAAGAAGAAGAAGACAAAAGGAGAAGCAGCCCTCTTCGCAGTCAGTCCTGAGCCTGAGGAGCTTCCAATCTGAGAGTGGCCCTCATCACAGCTTCCAAATCTATATCTAAAGATGCAGCTGGAAACATCTTCATTTCAGTTTGTTTGTTTTATTTCATCTTCTTGAAACTCCATCTGCATTCTCGTGTGTGTGTCTGGTGCTCTTGTGAGACATTTGCAGTCTGTTCTTTTCTTTGTGTGTGTGTGGGGGGGGGGGGGGGGGGGGATTTATCCCCGCGCGCGCGCGCGTGTGTGGGGGGGGGGATTCATCCCCGTGTGTATGTGTGTGTGTGTGTGTGTGTGTGTGTGTTTGGGGCGTCGTCCCCGTGTGCGTTGAGGACCTCATCCTCGTGTGGTAAAGCATCACCGGTTTGGTGAGGGGTGGACGTAGGTTGCGGGTTTGCAACCGAACCACCTTAAAAATCCATGTGCAGTGGGTTGTGATTTGTGTGATTGTTCCATGTCCTCTATCCTCATTCACAAGCTATTATGTTAGCTACCACGCAGGATATCTTAAGTGCTTTCAATGTACACACACTAGCTTAATGGTCACACACTCACTGAGTCTTTGAACTACTCTTGACAAATCCGCTGTGCATTAAGGTTAAGTGTTTTATTTACTTTATAGTGGTAGCTTGTGTTTTAATTAGCAAAGTTTTTATTTGGGCAAAATTTGTACCGGACCTATTCAACCCCCCCTTCTAGATCCAGTTGCACCCAAGGGACCCAACAATTGATATCAGAGCAAGGCTCTGTTATACTCAGATCCAACGATCTGCAGAGAAAAGATCCCGCTGCAAGTGTCATTGTCTTATTTTTCTGAACCATGTTTCTGGACTATTTGCTCGTGTTTGATGGCTCCAACTTCTCTACCTGGATAGGTAGAATGTGCAAGTTTGTGATTATTGTTGATCCAAACATATGGATTTTAATCTTTCATGGGCCACATAAATTGCCCAAAGATAAATCTAAATGGACTGAGGATCATAAATTGAAAAACAGAGATAATGTCAAGGCTCTAAAGATAATGAAAGTTGTGGTGGATGTCATTCCTTCCTTATCTTCATGCAGGTCTGCCAAAGAAATCTTGGATGGTTTAATTACCATCTATCAAAAAGAGAGTCAAAGATGCATGATGGCCAAAGAGACTGATCAAACAAGTCATGAAAAAAGTGAAGAGGTAAATTTTGAATCCTAATCTATTGAAATTCCTTATGATGGCTTGGTAGAGATGTATCATGAACTGTTTGAAAAATACAAGAAAATGAAAACTGAATATAAGAAATTCAAAAGGGAAGTTGAACACACATGTTCTAATAAATCTTCATTCAATGACTGCACTTTTTTGAAAGAACTGAATGAGGATCTTCACTTTGATCTTGAATGGCAGAAAACCTTGACTGCTTCATTAAGAGAAGAAAATGAAAACCTGCTGGATAAGAAAAGAGAACTTGAACAAGTGGAGGAGGAACTGGAAGAGAAATTAAGTTCAACACCCAATGTTGAAAAATATGTTAAGGAAATTAAAATTTTAAAAGAACAAAATAAGAAGCTCAATGTATTAAACGGTGCCATATCTAAGAGACTCATGATTCTTGAAAAAGGGAAATGTACTGTGGATGAAAATGAATCTGAAAATGTGACGAAATTAAAACAGGAAATTGAAAGCCTCACACGTATGAATGACATGTTGCATCAGCAAATTATTTCATGTGAAGAAGACGCAACTAGCTATGAACTCCACATCTCAACACTTCAATCTGAAATTCAAGAGTTGAATATTTCATTGGCAAAGTTTGTTCAAGGCAAAGAAAATATGGACAGACTCTTGGGGACAAAAGTGAATTTTCAGAAAGAAGGATTGGGTTACAATCCTATGAATAAAAAGGCATTTGAGAACAAATTACACACATCCTTTGTTTTCAGCTCCGGTGTTGCCTCCTCCTCTAAAGCATCTCCAAAAACATGTGTAGCCCAGAAAAATCAAACTCAAGATCAAGATAAATTTCAGAAATAGAAAATCAGCAAACTGAATACTAAGAGTTCTTATGTGAAACCTCATGCTTCAAAACGAAACACCGTTAATTGCTTCTACTGTGGTAAGCATGGATATTTGATGCATGATGGCTTTGTAATGAAAAATGATATGATGGCTTTGTAATGAAAAATGATGAACAGAATATTGGTAGGAAGCATGCTAGAAATCTCCATGCTAGGAAATCTCCTACTGTTCAGAAAAAGAGTATCAAATGTTTTCACTGCGGTATATCTGGACACACTGCTGCACAATGTTGGTTTGCTAAAGGACAATGAAAATCTCATTATCATGCTGAACATGTCAATTTTCCTGCAAACCAACATGTTTTTAATAAAAATAAATTTACTTCAAAAGGCCAGCACATTGTGTGTTTTAACTATGGGAAGTCGGGCCATAAGGCTATTGAATGTTGGTCGATTGTTGATAAAAGGAATTCTTTTTCATGTTATAACTATGAACAACATGGCCACACTGTCCGAGACTGTTGGCAAAGAAAAGGAAGAAATGGTTTTCATACCAAGAATGCTAACACTCATGCTCACCCACCAAAAGTCAATCCCTATGCTCACAGGAAAAATGTGAGACATCATGTGTGATGCTTCTACTGTGGTAAGGTTGGGCATGAAATGAATGATTGCTTCTGGATGAGGAAGGATGACCTGGTGTCTCGGAGATGGAGAGCACCAGTTAGAAGTGCCTCTGACCCTCTAGGACCCAAGGAAGCTTGGGTACCAAAAAACTCCAAATGAGAACTTTTGTTGTAGGGGTGCCTTGGAGCTTAGCATGGACCAGTCTGATAATAAAAGTTCAAGGCACAAGTTTGTGTTGTGCCCCTGTGGTCATTTAAGTCATCTTGTGGTCACTTGGGTCATTCGACATCATCCTGTGGTCATTTGCATTATTTGATATTCTTGGTTTTGATAATGGCTAAACACTATAAGTCATCGATGTTTTACCACCCTTATATGACTAAACTACTTGATGTTCTTTCATAACAGATATGCCCAGGAATGGCGTGGAGATGGCAAAAGTGAAAGCTTAATAATTGCGCCCTCGCACGCGGATCGACCTGCGCGGTCAGGTCGCAGCGCCCCTTGCGGGGGTTTCTGGGGGCGGAGCCCCCGGAATAAAATTTTGATTATAGGAGCAATATAATCAAGACTATCAAGGTTGATGCCACAGATGAGAACGGCCTGCTAAAGGACTCAAGTGACGGAGCTAAAGAGGTTAACGGACCGACCCGGGAATAACCCGGGGTCTGCCCAACTGGCGGTCGACCGCCCCAGCCAGCAGACCACTGTTTACACGACTCTCAGTGGCGGTCAACCACCAGCCCAGTAGCGATCGACCGGAAATTCCAGGGACCATCCGTCTACAGCATTTCTCAGTAGCGGTCAACCGAAAATTCCAGGGACCATCCGTCTACAGCGTTTCTCAGTAGCGGTCGACCGCCAGCTTCTGCAGGTCGACTGCCAGCCCCGAGCCATCAATTGTTGACTTTGTTTTCCACTTCAAGAAGGGCCACTCTCCATGGATTTCTTTAATCCTAAAGTAACCTAATCATCCACAAAATGTGGATCTGGTCTGGGGGATGTCCAAGGACCATTCAAAGGTTATAAAACACATGCAAGAGGTTAGAAACCCTAGTTGATCATTTGGGAGATCAAAGGAGGTTGTAATGGCGTGTTCAAGGGAGAGGAGTTCGAGTACTGTAGCTGTGAACAGTACTCCGGGAAGAAGTTCTTCATCAAATCCTCAAGTGATTCAAGCTACTTCAAGAGGAGATCAACCCCAAGCCAAGTGAAGATAAAACTGCAACCATCATCCTCTTCATCATCTCAAGGTGATCCAAAGAATCCCATTCTCAAGGGAGATCAAATCTGCATCCTTCATCTTCTTCATCAACTCAAGGTGATCCAAGCAAGATCTTTTCACAAGGAAGAAGATACCATTGAAACATCATATTCAAGCTCTAGCAATCTCAGACAAGATCTTTTCTCTTTGAGCATATTCTATATCTTGTTTGAGTGTTTTCATATTTGTTCTCTTTCCATTTCATTCAAACATTTGAAACTGAAGATCGTCCCTACCGGTGGTTAGTAGGAAGGCAATCAGAAGTTGTCCGATCTGCGGTGTTGACGTCCCTACCTGTGGTTAAAAGGAAGGTAATCGGAGGTCTTTCCGATTTGCGATTCAGTGCGTGGCACTAGTGGAGCCTCACCGGATTTGGTGAGGGGTGGACGTAGGACTAGGGATTCAGTCCGAACCACCTTAAAATCCTTTATGTTGTGGTTTGTTTATGTGATTGCTTGGTTCTAGATGCATGCTTAGGTTCAAATCGATATATTAGTTGCTCATCTTGCCAAGTGAATCATAGTGTTCTTCGATAAGCTAGTTATATTCCGATGTGATTTATTTTATCTAGCTATATAGAGGGTTGCATTGCGAAAAGAGGGGCAGATCTATTCACCCCTCCCCTCTAGATCAGATGTCCACTACTCAATAGTTTGTAGATAAAAGCTTCAACTTATGATCAATCTGCATGATAGGTTCTCTTCTAGAATTGCATTCATGATCATTGTTGCCATTCCTAGTTTCTACAGCCATATGAATTTACACTCTATCATTTTAAAACATCAGCCTTGATGATGTCAGATATGGCTGCATATTATCCATTTCATCATTCATGAGCATAGTTAATTTCCTGCTTGCATATCTCATTATCTGTTGTCATGGGATTGAGGGGGAGTCTTATAGCTTGTTCTCTACTTTGAGAATGTATTGTGAATGTCTTGAATCTGCACATGCAATGGACATTGAGCATCACTTTTTGATATCATATACTAACACATGTGACATGCTAAAACCAAATTGAAAAATTTGTCCTGCATAAGTAGAACTTGCTGCACCATCATGTCATGACCCCTTGATCTATAAAATGGTGATTTGTGGAAGGTTGGATCAAGTCCAATGGGAAACTATCACTATGTATGAGAGGATCCTTGGATCAAGTTCTCCGCCTAGTGCCATGGGTCAAATGTTCATATAAATCCAATGTTGCATACTCACCTATCAAGATTTCACTAGGACACTTAAAACCAGGAATGCATATCTTGAGAAGGAGTCAACACAAAAAGATTGATCTACATTTTTATAGAATTGCATTCTTTGTTTAAACTAGTTGTTGCATCATGTTGATAAAATGCATATCATTCTCTGCATGTACCCTTGATTGCATGACAGTCTGCCTGCATTTGCCTTCTGCCTGACAAGTTAGGTCGACCTATCTTTAGCCCTGTGTCAACCTAGCCTCAGACCCTCATCTTTGCAATTATCCACCTTACAATCTTTTTGTAAGGCATATCCTGAGGGGGAGTTTCACTGCCAAAATTCCATGCTCAATCAACCTTGTGTATGTTTGCACACTGTCTCCCATTCTCTTGAATTAACTCCTCGAAAAACTCAGATTTCGAGGGGGAGCACACATGTCCAATGCTGACTCAGTCCATACACTCAGGGGGAGCTTTCTCTCAACATTCTCCACTAAGAGCTCATTGTCTGTTCTTTCAGACCAATCCCAAATAAGCTAATGGTTTAAAGTATATAAACTCTAAATCTGGGTTTAAGGGTCTTGGAAATAAATATTTCAGTGTATGGAATAGAATTAAAACATATTGGAATGACTTGTACCCTTACCTCTTCCTGAGATCTGAACATTGGAAGTATTAAGGCCTCTTTTGGTTAAGAATTTCTGAAACTGAGTATTGTCTTTAAATGTTCAAATGAACTGATAAACTATAAGGGAAAAGGCCTAAAGAGTGGAAATGAAGTTGCAGAGCAATGACTTGGATTGGCTGAGAAAATATAGACCCTTCACCCAAGAAGTGACGGGTACTACGTCATGAAGCATAAGTCTAGTTAACTCTGTTTAAAGATTTCAGAAAAATAAAACGTAAGGCAGAGCAATGGCTAAAGCTCATTGAGAAACCATGTCCCTTCACCCAAGAAGTGACGTGGACTGTGTCATGATATGACAAACCACCTCTATTCAAATTGAGACACGATAGTTAGAGAAATTCTGAGTAACCGGGGACTCTGGCATCTAATCAATGTGTCTCCTCGTGCCAAAGGAATAAACTAAACTTGAATGTCCTTGAAACATCAAGGAAAATGCAAAATCTGTGAAATACAAAATGTGTTTATCAATTGGTATCTTGTTTATGCTTCACAGTGGTGTTTAATACTAGTTGTTGACACCCGTTTTTTGCCTATGAGTTGAGTCATTCTTCTTACCATCATTTTTGATGCCTCGAGTTGTCCACTATTCATTGAGCCATTCTTAGGCATATCTTTGGGCTTATTTTATGGGTATCTTCTTCCCTGGCTAGGTTTACTCTTGAATTCATGCTTATTGGGCCTTGGTATCTCTTGGTCTTCGGGGTAAATGGGTTTATTTATCCCAATTTGTTAATTTCCACCGCCTAGCACATACACGGTCTAGAGACAAATGGTGTATCTCTTGGACGGTTGTTTTGGAGACCGCGTGAAACTTACGGTGATTTATCTATGGATTAGTTGGATTTTTCTGAATTTTCACCGACAACCGTATACACGGTCTGTTGTTGGGTCGTTTGCTCAATTTGAACGGTCTATAATTGGACCGTTTATATCCCAGAGTCCTAAATCGGTTGAGTTTTCAGATAATTATCTATTTATCCTAATTTTGTTGATTTATCACCGACACATGATACACGGTCTAGAAATGGGCCGTGTATGTCATTGGATGGTGTATAGTAGACCGTGTATATTCTGAGGGTTCTGCGCCGGGTCAGTCGGTCTGTTCTAGAGGATAAATGGATAATTTATTTTTTTTATTTATTTATCATCGACACCTGTAAGCGGTCTAGCATTGGACCGTGTGAAGAGGTAAGTGGCTCATCGATCGACCGCGTATGCGACCGAGAATCTTGGCCTTAACAGGTTTTCTCTCCCATCCATGGTTGAATGGACTGTTTAATCCTTGATTTTCTCTGTGGATTCTCAACCAAATTGAGTTCTGTTTGATCCTGGTGAAAGTTGGTGATATTATCTTTGATTTATCCTTCACAATCTTGGCCTAATTATCACTAAAAATCCCTCAATTTCGAGTGGACATTCAGGGCTCTATAAATAGAACCCTTAGTCCAAGCTTGAAAAGGGGGAGATCCAGCGTTCGCGACGAAGTGCTGCCGAGTTTTCGAGCGAACTGTAGCTAGGGAGGGAGACTCTCTACGTCCATTTGAACCTCCGATTCAGGGAGTAGTGATTTCTTTAGTGTTTTGGTCTAAGTGTCTAGTCATTCTTTCACTCATTGCATGATCATTTGCCTTCTCTTTTCATCCACGTTTTTCACCATCATTCTCATTTTTCACACCTTCCTATTGCTTTTCACGCCCTATAGGGGTTAAAAACCCAACCCCCAGGTATTCCCCATTCCAATTACATGTGTATTCTTTAATTCTTTTATAGATACTACACATTCATGGACTAATTTGGGGTTGTGTTTCTTTGTTCTTTATGTCGTTTTGCAGGTCAGCAGAAGCTTTAGCACGAGGCCCATCCCCTCTGGCCGGCCGGAAGGGGTGGAGGATCCGGTTCCACAACTTGAAGTCTGGCAATTCTACACGGTTCATCTCCGTCTGTTGGAGAGGGCAAATGGTTTCATACTGACCGTTTATCTCCTTCCTGTGGCTCACCACGGGCCGTTTAGGCGCTAGTCGGTCTTCCTCCCGCGTTCTCTCTCCAGCGCTGTAAGCGGCCTGTCGGGAGACCGTGTACGCTCCTGAGCGGTCCCCACTGGACCGTGAACCTTATACCAGCGCTGCATCTTGGCGAGTGCCTCATCTTCTCCCCTTTCCAAAGTACATAGTGCTTCCCTTTTACACTTCGTGCCTTGGTGGCGATCATGATCCACTCATCCCTTTCCCCCAGTTAGCATTTTATTTGCATATCTTGATTTAGAAAGGAGGGAAAAGAAAGAAAGAAAGGGAAAGAAAGAAAGAAAAAACTTGTCTACACCCATTTTTTGGCGATCACGGTGGGACCCCTATTGCTCATCGTGCTTCTATTTTGCTGATCTGCTCTTTTGTGTGCTTACATAAGTTGATTAGTCCATTTGGGTTTGCCGTTTCCATTGTTGCTGTTCTCTGTCCCCGAGGTTGTGCGCGGTCTTCTAAGAGGTCGTTTACATATTCACGCGGTCGGTCGATAGACCGTCCACGGTTGCCTCAGGTACGTTTCAGCTACTTCGATTTCTGTGATTTGCTATGCTTACATGGTCTTTCCAGGGCCGTCGCACAGGTTTCGCGGTCTGTTGTTAGACCGCCCAGTTTGCTCAGGTACGCTCCAGTTCCCCGTTGTTCCTGCTCATTTCCGTTTGGTGTTTTTTGTTTTTGCTACTCCATGTCCGTTAGCGGTCTTGTCCAGGGCCGTCTATGCTCCCTGCGCGGTCTCCCATCAGACCGTTTATTCTGCTACAGTGCACACGATGTTGATATTTTGTGCATTATTTCATATCATTTCATGATTGTTTTGGTGCTTTCCATCTCCCCTGGTTGTTATTCATTTTTGCATGGTTATTGCCACATATTGTCATATTGTTTGGTCATTGATTGTTAGCTTTAGGCTAGACTTTGCATGCACTTCGGTGCATGCACTCTAATGCCCCTCCTCTTCCGACCATTGTTGTTGAGGGTAGTCAACCCTCTCATTCCGATTCCTCTTCTCATAATTCGGCCAACCATGTTCTTCACATGATGGCCCAGTTGGATCCCACCCAGCTCCACCTTCTTCGCCAAGCCTTGCAGGAGCCGGATCCCCCATCTGCAGTTCCTCCTCAGGGCGGGCTTGCCGCCACCACTTCATCTCCAGTTGTTGGGTTAGGTGCTGCTTCTGCTGTGCCCATTGATCTCACTCATGTCCATCCCCGGACCCTCCGATTTCCTAGTATGGAAGTGGGCCAAGCTTCTAGCTCGGCCCATCAGATTTCTGATAAGGGGAAGACCCAGATCCCCTCGTCTTCTTATCCAGATCCTTATATCACCACTTCTCCAGCGCCACAGGCTCTTGTGGCCTCGGCTGACTTTGTTCGTCTTCAATCAGGGGGTGCCCAGCTAGCTCATGCGGATATGGGCCCTTCCTTGGCCCACTATCCTTCTTACGGGCTTCCCCCTCCATCGGTCTATCCTTCGGCCCCATACGCCAGGTCTGCTCTCCCAGTTTTGCCTCCTCCATCCCGAGAACGGGAACCTCTTGATAAGTGGGCTGCCATGCAGCAACAGATTGACCTCCTTCATAAACGAGTCAGCCCACAATCTCTTGCTGACATCCCCGTCCCCAATTTCCGTGATATCCATTTTCCTCCCCAGTTGGAGCTCCCCACGTACCGTAAGTACGATGGGAATGGCACCCCTTTATTCACATCAGGGAGTTCTTATATGAGTCGGTGTAATTTCAACATGATGATCGCCTCATGGCGTATCTTTTCGCCGCTCACTGGATGGGGTAGCATTAGAGTGGGTTTACACTCTACCACTGGAGGAGGCGGAGAGTTTTAAAGTTGTGAAAGAAAAGTTTATTCAGAGGTTCCAAGACTGGGTGGGCCCGAAATATTCTTTTACTGATTTAGTGGCCGAGAAGATGAATGTCGATGAAGATTTCGCTACTTATGCTGACAGATGGAGGCAGATGGCCTCCCGTGTGCCCGGGCAGATTCCGGAAGAAGAGAAAGTGAAGCTGTTAATCTCCAATGCCACACCTACGTTCCGAAATATATTAGCAATGAATGATATCTCCAACATGCACTAGTTGTACAGTAGGGCCCGGTTTATCCAGATCCAGTTTAAGAACTCCCCCATTCATTCCTTGTTTGAGGCCCAGATGCCCAAAACCACCCGAAAACCCCAGGGCCCAGTCACCGAAGGAGTCCATACAAACGAGCAGGTGCAGGCTGTCCACTTTCCCAACCAACCCGCTTCACCACGCAACAACCTCCCCGCAACCCCCAGTTCACCACTCCATCAGGTACCCAACCCTCATTTCCTGCTCCTCGTCCACAACAACCACCACCACAACAGCCACAAGAGCCACCACAGTACCATAATGTTCCGCCACCAAATGACTACGCACCTGCTCGATCGGGTCCCAAGAGATTCCACTACCCTCCACTTCCTGAAACTCTCCCAGCCATTTTCTCGGCTCTGATGTACACTGGTGATCTTCAGCTCCCTCTGGAACGCCCGAATTGGAATCCGGCCGCCGACCAGTCTAGATATTGCATATATCATCGGCAGCCCGGGCACACTATAGAAAGGTGCTATCAGTTCCGTGACCTTGTTTATGATTTGCATGAGGGACAGAGAATTGATTGGGCATAGATGCATAAGTTGATTGAAGACATGAAAGAAAGAAGAAGACAGGCGCCGAGGCCGCAGCAGCCGGCGGCACAGTAGCAGCAACCTCAGCAACCTCAACAATAGCAGCAGAAGCAGCCTGCACCAGAGTTAGGGATTCATCAGGATCCTATGCCGAACCACCCACCCGCTCCTCAACAGCAGCCGCCGGCACTGGCTCAGGTAAATATTGTTCACCGCCCAGCTCCCAACGTTGGGTGGTCTTATGATGATGAGACTCTTGCTCATCTTTTGGCCCTCCACCATACATACACTAACTCCCCTTCACCTTCTGTCCCTTCCCTCATCTCGCCCACCATTCTGACCTCCGCTACGCCCACCATTCCCTCCAGATACCCCATTTCACCTACCACCTTGCCCACCATTTCACCAATCCTTGCACCTTCACCCGTCATGCCTTCCGTTGTTGCCCCCTCACCTAACCCTTCACCTATCATCCTTCCGCCAGGGCCCGTCAGACCCGCCTCCACCATCACCTTTCCCACCGTTGTTCCTTCCACTTACCCCGCTGGGCCAGTCGAGAGTCCATCCGATGCCGTGTCGGCATAGAACCTAGCCCTCCGGAGCGAACATTTATTTTAGAGAAGCTATCCCTCTACTGGCACACCTGCACCCAACCCTCTAGTTTCCTTACCCACAGTTGAGCAAGAAGAAGTCGACCCCCTACCAGGCACAAGATATGATCTACTGCAGCACTTGGACCAGACGCCGACCAAGATTTCAATATTGGAATTGATTAAGAGATCCACACTGCACCAGGATGCTCTGAAAACTTTCCTTCAAAAAGTTATGGTCAGTGAAGATATGGCAGTAGAAAGTTTACCGACGGCGTTGGCTACAATTACCAAAGGGCCGTCCATTTCTTTTTCAGAGTCAGAATTAGCTCCCACTGAGGCACGCCAGATGCCACTATATATTTCAATCACATTGAATAAAGTGGCGGTCGATGCAGCCCTAGTGGACACGAGAGCGTTGATAAATGTTTGTCCCTTGAGCACTCTACGTGCATGCAATATTTTTGAAGATATGTTAAGGCCAACCCCGATGACTATTGCTGCTTATGACAACTCCAGGAGAGCATGCCATAGGGTCATGATTGTTCAGGCCGAGCTTGGGCCTCTCACAATGGCTGTGGAATTTTATGTGTTGGATATAGATCCCATGTTTAAAGCCATCCTGGGTCGACCATGGATCGACAGTCTTCATGTTGTGCCTTCGATCGCTCACCAATGCCTCAAATTTCCATTTCAAGGGTGAGTGGTCAAGGTTAAGAGCATTTCCATAGTGCAAATCGTTGAAGCTATTTCTGATAAGATTTTGCCAACTCTCTGGCCGAGCAATAAGTCGGTCCTTTCTGTAATAGACTTGGATTTTTCCTGGGCATATGCGTCACGCAAGCGTGCCACTATACCTATTAATGTCAAAGCCAAGTCCAAGATACGAGATTCCAAGGGCTGGAACATGATTTTAAAATTAGGTTACCAGCTAGGCATGGGTCTCGGAGCCCAGCTACAGGGGCGGACTACGCCCATCCCAAGGGGCAGAAAGATGAGCAGAAGAGGCCTCGGCTATCGAGAATCGGCATTGTCAATTCTGGGAGATTCTGGGCCGCTGATGTGGGACTACCGTCAGCATTTTGTGAAAGGCACGTTGCAGCTAGGTACCCTGAAGACGCCGCCATGCTCTGATGTGCAAAGTGATGCCGCTTGTATAGTTGTTGACCCGCTGCCGCCGCTGAAGGGGCTGGTGGGTAATATGGGAGATTTTTGTAACAGTTTTGAAAAGATGTTTTATGAAGAAGAAGTTCATCCGAAGAAATTGGAGATGCAGCTTGTGAAGTGCTCTGCGACAGAGCCAGTCCACCAGAGGCCGCGGGAAGAGGGGAGCTCCCTCATTGCTTTTTCTTGGTCTCCTTCCTGCCTTGCCTCCCTTTTCCAAGAACTTGAGTCCATTCTCTGTTCACCTCCTATCATGGTCGATCAGTTTTTCACGGAAAGGTCCTTCGAATTTTTTTTGTGCCATGTGCATGTGAGCGCTGCCCACCGATTGATTTTTCAACTATGTTTACTCCCTCCTCTGATCTCTCTCAAATGTGGTTTTCATCATCTGATCCATTCTTTGATGTTATTTTCCCATCTCTCTTCCCCCTTCAACTTTCTCCTCCTTCCTCCTCTAACCCCTCTTGTTGCGTGATTTCCTCCGATCTCCAAAAAAAAATGTCAACTTTAAAATGGAGATTTCAATGGAGGATTATGCTATATTTTATCTGCATTCTTCCCAGGGGCACGAGACCCTCGTTTCCCTTCCTGTAGATTTTCTATCCCATAGGTTAGATATAGGACTTGTTGAGCTTAGAGAAGTAGAGTAGGTTGGGTCTAGTGACTTGTTCTAATGTCTCTAACCCTTCCACGCTGGCCGCACGTCCAGTGACGAGTCACTCTAAAGCCGTTCCTCATAGGTTCCTTCAAGACCTTGCTCAACGTTGTCACTCCCTCCTTAAGTGCCCTGAGTTTGTAGAGATAGCCATCGTCTTGGAGGATGATGAGGAGCTAGACGGGGTGTGGAGCGACAATGGATTAGGTGTTTATGAAATCATAGATGAGAAGGACCCTATCGATGATGAGGATAGCGACGTGGATGACATTGTCGATTTCTACGCGTAGGGTTTGAAGAAATTTCATGAACCGTCGTCGACAGTGGATGAACCCACGAAAGAAATTAATCTTGGAGCTGAAGAGGACCCCATGCTTATAATTATCTCTGCTAATCTCCCTCCTCAGGTTGAAGAGGAGCTAGTCAAGGTTTTAAGGGAGTATAGCGATTCATTTGCCTGGTCCTACGAGGACATACCGGGCCTTGACCCCACTATTGTAGAACATATATTGGTACTTAAACCAGGGGCAACGCTCGTTAAACAAAAATAAAGAAGATTCCACCCCCAAATGGCCTTAAGGATAAAAGAAGAAGTGGATAAGTTACACAAGGCCAAGTTCATTAGAGTCGTTTTATATCCTCAATGGGTGGCGAACATTGTCCCTGTGATGAAAAAAGATAGAAAATTTTGAATATGTATCGACTTCAGGGACTTGAATAAGGAATGTCCGAAAGATGATTTCCCGCTTCCTCACATCGACGTGTTGGTGGACAACACGGCTAGGTACGAAGCCCTCTCATTTATGGACGGATATTCAGGATATAACCAAATCCGTCTCGCTCCCGAAGATCAAGAAAAGACCTCATTCACCATGCCCTGGGGCACCTACTGTTACGTGTTCATGCCGTTTGGATTGAAGAATGCGGGTGCCACATACCAACGGGCAATGATGGCCATCTTCCACGATATGATGCACGTTTATATGGAGGCATATATAGATGATATTTTGGTGAAATCAAGGTCGAAAGAAGAACACCCCGCTGTCCTGGCCAAGGTGTTGCAAAGGGCTCAGGAGTATAAGTTGAGATGAATCCGAAGAAATGTGTGTTTGGGGTAGCATCAGGGAAGTTGCTGGGCTTTATAGTTAGTAAGCGGGGGATTCAAATTGATCCAAACAAAGCAAATGCCATTATGGAGATGCCACCGACTAAGAACATCACTGAGCTTAGAGGATTGATTGGGCGTTTGCAGTTCATTCGGAGGTTTATATCTCAACATTCGCAAAGGTGCCGCCCATTCTACGAACTGTTGAAGGCGGGGGCTAAGTTTGAATGGAACGAACAATGTCAGAAGGCCTATGAGGATCTTAAGATTTATTTGTCTAATCCCCCTGTTTTACAACCACTTGTCCCTGGAAAATCTCTGATTTTATACATTTCGGTTATTGATGACTCCCTAGGAGCTGTCCTGGCGCAAGTGGACGACGAAGGGAAGGAAAGGGCAGCCTACTACCTCTCTAGGTTGTTCAATCCTGCTAAATCTAAGTATACCACTATGGAGAAGACCTGCGCAGCCTTAGTATGGGTAGCTCAGAAGCTCAAACATTATTTTCTTGCCCATGAGGTTAAGTTGATCTCTAGAATGGACCCAATTCGATATCTCCTAAAGAAACCCGTCCTTTCTAGTAGGTTAGCTCGCTGGCAGAGCTTCCTCTCTCAATTCGATATTACCTTCGTCGTTCAGAAGGCTATCAAGGGATATGTTATTGCTGAACATCTTGCTCATTCACCTATCCCTTGTACATATTCTATCCAGGACGAATTCCCTGATGAAAACCTGGATGTGCTTACTCGTCACCCTTTTTGGTCTCTGCACTTTGATGGTGCACTCAATTCTCAGGGCCGAGGGATCGGCGCCGTCCTCCTCACTCTGGAGGGAGTGACCATCCTCATTGCATATCAACTCACTTTTTCTGCTACCAATAACATAGCCGAGTACGAGAGTCTCCTTGCTGGATTAAAGCACGCTTACATCATGGGCGCGCGATACTTAAATTTCATAGGAGATTCTCAATTGGTGTTGCGTCAAGTTCTTTCCACTTATCGCACCCGTGACCCCAAGCTCAAACCTTATCAATATTTGGTCACACTCTTAATTGGCTAAGCAATTTCGCAAGTTGATTTACACTCACACCCCTCGGTCTCAGAATATTCTCGTCGATGCACTAGCGTCGCTTGCTTCTTCTCTCTCTTTCCCCCTCAGTCGCTCCACTGAGACCATTGTGGTCCAGCGGTTAGACGCTCCTTCCCTTCAGGATCTGTGATTTGATAACCTTACGAAGTCTATAGAGAAGAAAGCTGAGAAGGATGATTTGAAGGAAGTATCGTTAACTGAGCTCAAGGAAATTCTAGAAGAGGAGGAATTGCCTTGGTACCATGAAATCGAGCAATATTGCAGGGACATGTCATTTCTAGAATCAGCCAACGCTGCGCTGCGCAAGGCCATAAGAAGAGTCACCTCTAGATACACTATTATTGTAGGAGAATTGTATAGGCGCGCTCTTAACAGAGTTCTCATGAGATGTTTAGATGATGATGAGGCCTGGAAAGTTGTGGAAGCAACTCACTCGAGTGAGTGTGGAGGGCATGTCAATGGTCAGGCTTTGGCGAAGAAGATTCTTAGGCAGGGCTACTACTGGCCAACCCTAGAAGAAGATTGTTCCACCTATGTCCGTAGATGTCTTCGGTGCCAACTCCATGCCGATAAGATTCATGCTCCTGCTTCATCTCTCCATCCTCTTTCTACTCCTTGGCCATTCTCCATGTGGGCTTTTGATATTATAGGCCCACTAGGTGATCCAAACTCCCAAACCAAACAGAAATCCTTCATCTTGACTGCTACGGAGTATTTCACCAAGTGGGCGGAAGCTGAAGCATATGCAGAAATCAAAGCTACCACAGTTTGTCGCTTCATCCTCAAAAACATCATTTCGCGGTTTGGGGTGCCAAGCGACATCGTCACCGACAACAGACCACAGTTCGTGTCACAAGAACTCCAGGACCTCTGTAAGAAATTCAACATTTCATTACATCATTCATCACCATACTACCCCCAAGGCAACGGCCAAGCCGAGGCCACCAACAAGACTCTTCTTAAAATCATTAAGAAAACATGTGAGTCGCATAAATTTGTTGATTGGGCCGATAAATTAGTAGAAGCTCTATGGGCTTATCGCACCTCTGTCCGTACTCCCACGGGGCAAACTCCCTTTGCTCTCACCTATGGGATGGAGGCGGTACTCCCGTATGAGTTTTTGATCCCTTCCCTAAGAGTACAGCTCGACAAAGAACTCAATCTCGATGAACGTTGAGAGGCGTTGCTAGTCTAGCTGGAACTCTTGGACGAGAAGAGGCTTAATGCGGCCAATCACGTCTCTATTTATCAAAAACGTGCCTCGCGTCATTTTCAAAAGAAGGTTATTGAAAGAAAATTTCAAGTGGGTAATATGGTTTTGAAACGCAAATTTATTAGATCAACAGGTCCTAGGTCTAAGCTGTAACCCAATTGGGAGGGTCCGTTCGTAGTCAAGGAAATTTATCCTGGGAACGCGCACCGTCTTATCAACGCAGAGGCCGAAGAATTGTCTAATCCGTGGAACGGGTTGTATCTTAAACGTTTTTATCCTTAGAGTCAAGCTAGCAACGACCCAGTGGTGGGGTGTTCCTCTCCTTGATCATGAGGGAAGATCCCCAGCACGACACTCACACACTACACGACCTCCAAGGTTGGGTTTTCCTCTTTTACGCAGCACCGTTTCTCCTTTGGCCATGCCTAGGGGAAAGTGAAAATCCTTATTTTTCTCCTCTTCGGCTGAAAATAGGGGTAAGAGATGAATAAGGGGGCGAGAACTGATCTAAACACCCCGATGAAAGAGAGGTCTCAAATAGGGGCAGTCTGTTATGACATAATTCCGCATTAACAAGAAAAAGAAAGAAATGAAAAGAAAAGGGGCAAAATCGAGGCAAAAGCTAAAAGCTCATTCAAAAGCTCGAAGCTCAAAAGTCTAAATGCTCCCAAAGAATGAAACTAGGTATGGCAAGAGTGGCAGTACAGTTTCTCCGCGGGACATTATGAGCCCAGTCGTATGCGTGCCTAGAGCGGATGAAGGTTCGATGACGGACACAAAGCCCCGGCGCAACAAACCAAATCTCTTGAAGATGGATTGTTATGAGAAAGAGTCGAGCCCTAAAAACCTCTATACCTATTACCGGCTTCCCTATCAGATTCTCTTTTTAATTTCCCAAGGACTAGATCGTACCCCGAGTATGGCCTCAGTAGAGGCATCGCTAAGTGAAATTGGACCTTGGCCACGAATGGTCACCCCTGATGCACGTTGTGCTTGGGAAACCCCTAATGAGATATGTGGGTCTCCCGTCGCCGGGTTTGAACTGGTTTAAAAATCTAAAAATTTAAATATTTTAAAATTAAAAATAAAATATTTCAAAATCTAAAAAAATTAAATATTTCAAAATCCAAAAAAGAAATCAAATATTTCGAAATCCAAACAAAAAAATCAGATATTTCAAAATCCCAAAAAAATTAAATATCTTCAAAACTATAAAAATATTTTCAAAATCATCACTTGCATTTCATGGCATGCATTGCGTCCTTTTTCTTTCGTTATTTTGCATATTTGATCAGGCCTACCCCCTTGACCAGAAATCAAGGATTGGTTATTCCCTAACTTGCTCCAGACAAGTGGTTAAGCCTAAAACAGATCTAACATGTTTTGTCTGAGTGTGTGTGCAGGGGCAGGTTCTACAAATGATGTTGGCAGCTATAGGTACACTGTCTCCATACGGCCGTCTAAATCCTTCAAACGGCCATCAAACGACCCTTCCAGGCTTCTAGACGGCCTCCATAAGGCCGCCTTAATTTTGTTTCACGAGCCCGCCGGCTCTTCCTTGCGCCCACAGGGTAGCGGTCTTATAAGGGCCGCTTATTCTTCACACTGTCTCTCACCAACCGCTCTAGAATCCCAGACGGTCTTTCTATAGACCGCCTACTTTTTATTCTAAACCACTTACATCTATCAAATGGGCGGTCTATCTGAAGCCGTTTGAATTTAATATGCGGCCATATGATGACCGTTTTAGTTGTTTAACGGCCTTATACGGACCGCTTCATTTTCAGAAAGTTACCTCAATCCACACAAATGCACGAGAAACAAAGGCCAATTTCATTCAATCAAAAGCATCCCATTCTTTATTCAAAAATAAATCAATATCAAATCCATGGGTCTTTTTACATCATAAATGCTCAAAATCACTCAATCCTCAGTCGGGCATCCCAGCAAGGCCTAATCTCTCTGAGCTCTCCAGCATAAGTCTGGTACACCTCCTGAAGCTCTGTCACCTCTGCAGGTAGGACGCGTGTCCTGCTGATCTCTCACATGATCAGCGCGCTCCTGACCGCCTGCTCATCCTCCTCCGTCCCAAGCCTCCTCGCCTGTAGTGCGGGAAGGTGGGGTAGTGCTGGAACTGTCGTCCTGGTGAGCCCGACCTGTAGAAAACATCTGTGTGGGTTGTACATCGCCAAGCTGATGTCTCCCACAAGCCGTAAGTCGAGCCCAAGCCTCCTAGGAAGCCTGAGGGTGGTGCCGTGGAGGAAGAACAGACGCATCATGAACCGGTCCAGGGGCAGAGTGTTGATGTAGAGGCGGCATTCATCCCTAGACTTCTTATCTGCAGTCTGACACTCCACCTGCTGAGAGAACCTGAAAGAACAACCAATGAAGAACAGTGGATGGCTCCCAAAGATCCGGCTAACCAAAGTAATATCTTCCCTAGACATGAATTTCAACCTCACACCCATCCAGCACTCCAGGAGAATCATATAGCCAAAATGTGGGCCCCCTAAGGCTGTTGAGCTAAGGCCCTCATAAAGATAAGCAAGAACGGCCTGAGAGATGGAAAGACCCTGCCATAGGCCACTAATGGTGCTAAGGATGGGGATATCTAGGACATGGTCGGCAGAGGGGAAGAGTATGGTCCCGCACAAGCAAATGGAAGCAGCCTTGGCTATGGCTTCGTCCCACCCACACTTGTTCTTACAATGAGCTATGACCCACTTGCTCAAGGGTAGCAAATGGATATGGTGTAGACCAATCATAGTGTGGATGTCCTTAGTGTTAGGTAGGAACTCCCCTAGGATGAGGGCAAGATTTACAGGGGCAACCATATGGCAAACCAAGTCTTCCTCACCCACTTTGGATCTAGGAAGGGATAGGTAGGTCTCTACCTCCTCTAGCAAGATGGTGGCCTCAAAGGAAGGAAAGACGAAAGTATGTGTATGTGGATGCCACACTTCTATCAAGGCTGTGATACTATGCCAATCTAAGGAGAGCTTGGGGTAATTTTTGGCTAGGATTAAGAGAGGATGCAAGTGCCAGGCCTTTAGGATGGATATCACGGTTATAGGGAGCTTACGAATCATGGGAGCCATCCACTTTAAGGTGGAATAACGTCTCGGGCCAGGGAGAAGCTGAGATAAAGAAAGGAAAAAGAGAAGAAAAGAGGAAGAATATAAGCGTTTGTTTTTTGAAGGAATTGAATGAAATAAAAAGAAATTACATTGACTTACCTCTCTCAAAGGGATGGAGCTTAGATGCCCGGGGATGGTGGTCAGCCGTTGTAGCACCACATGCTCCTTCCTAGCTGGCTTTGGCCCACCATAAGTAGCCCCCTCCATAGAACTTCCTTCAAGGGCCCTCTTCATGATATTTTGGGAAGTTTTTGCAAGGTCTTTTAAGGCCTAGGAGAGGGTTTTGTGTAAAGAATGAATTTGGAATGCCCTCCGACTTATAGAGCATAATTTGTGGCCTAATACCCCTAGGATTGAGATAGGATAACTCTAGAATGGGTTAGGATAGGCCTTGGCCTCGATTGGGACTCTTTCCCCTCAGGTTGGGACTCTCCAAGAGAGTCCCGTTCGAAGCTATCAGAGTTTCTACATAAGTGATCTATCGAGCGACCGCGGATGTGTGGAAGTGGTCTACCATGGACCGTTTACCCACCTTCTACACACTTCGCCTCCCGGCGCCCTAGACGGTCCGTGAAAGGCTGTCTGTCAATGCCAACGGTCAATCATGGACCGTCTTTCACACTCCACGGTCCAATGGGGACCGTCTATGACTTTCTTTGGAGCTTTGGCCGAACAAGCACCCGCGGTCCACTATGGGACCGTTTGACTCCTGGAGCTGTCATCTTGATGACCGTTTATCTACCTGAAGCCTCAGTTTTTGTCCTTCTTGCACCAAGTCCACTCTGAGTATGTCGTGCCTCTCTCTTACTCTCTCTCTCTCGTGTCAAGTTAGGATGTGTTGTTAGTCAGTTAGCATCAAGCACACATATTCATTCATAACATTCATTTTCAAAACCAAAACTCATCATATCAAAAGCATATCATCCATATGAACATAAGTCACATCTAAGTACATCAGGCCGGTCCCTCTCCCTGGCCACCACTCTCACCCGAGCCCTCGTGCCTCTTCGATGGCGGGGGCATCGCTGAGCTCGCCTCCTCTCGGGTCCGTCGGCGTCGCTCCTCCTCCTCGTTCCTCCGGTGGTCGGAGGAGCCCGTAAAATAACTCCTGTAGGAGCCGTGCGTACCATGAGTGACGCTCGGAGCTCCGCTACGCTCTGGCCTCCGGGTCATCTTCTCGAACGCTCGTACCTCACCTCTCAGCTCGGCTGCCTCTAACCGAGCCCGCTCTGCCTCTGCACAAGCGCGCTCCGCCTCAGCTCGATAAAGGTATGCCTCCGCCGCCCGGGCTCAAAGAAGCTCCATCTCTACCGTCCCGGCGCGGGATCGCTCCATCTCTGTACAAAGGCGTGCGGCCTCTACTACCTCTGCGCGAAGTGCCACGGCCTCGGCATGAGAACGCTCAGCCTTCTCTCTATGCCGGGTGGCCTCACCCAGTGCTGGTGCCAATTCTCGCTCCTGCATGTACGTTTATCTCATAAATTACTTGGCAACGTTTCAATCAGGAGGTTCAGTGCAAGTGGTTACTTACCCTCTCAGCAAGGGCCGCCTCGGCCTCCTCGGCCCGTGTCACCATCCTCGCAAACTCCGCATCCCGCTTGGCACGGTCCGCGGAAGGCTGGGAGAAAGAAGAAGGGGCGTCAACTCCCTGATGCTGGGTCCCCTCGGATCGCTAAATTTAGAACTCTAGGTTAGTCATAAGCATTTGCACAATTAAGTCTAAGGTTCAGTGTCACTCACCAGGAGGTCCAGCGACTGTCGGAGCTCGCCCCGCTGCTAGACGGTGGAGTGCAGGAGGCCCTGAAGCTCAGCGATCCGCCCCTGGGGGTCAAGATGCATGTAGAAGTCTAGTGTCAGTGCATCATAATCATAAAAGCATAATAGAAAGCATGGGGATAGAGTCGTACCGGTCGTCGAGTGCCACGGAAGACATGGTCTCTGTAGCACCTGGCGTACGCTGTCAAGTAGGCCTCATCGCTCTCGGCACGGGCCCGTACCACTCACCCAAGCCCCGTCCAGTCGCGGATCTGCTCCGCTGCCTTGGTAGTCCAGTCCGTCTTCGTCGCCAGGCCTCAGGTGTGGCGTCCCACTCGGTCCTCCGACTTCTCGGGCGTCGGGAACTCCACCTCCCCCTGATGGACCCCGAGGGTCCTCATCACGAGCCGGTAGTAGAGCTGCTCCACCACATTCATGCAGTGGAGCCAGATGTCACGCCCGGCGTAGGCCAGGGCAGCCACCACCCAGGGCTGGCCCTCGTGCCCCTCTCCCTGGTAGGGCGTCCAGCGGACCTGTCAAAAAGGAAAATTGCATCAGCATAATAAGCATATAGTTGCATTCACAAAGTTTAAGTTCAAGATCTTACCGAAGCATAGGGCAGGGCGTCGAGGTAGTCCTGAATCGCCCGAACCTGGCGACACAGAGAGCCGACCTCCCGTGGCGCTATCCACCGCCTCACGATGGGCAACTGGTCCGGGTGAATCTCCTCTCCTATCCCCAGCCCGGGGAGATGCACATAGGCCCACACCTACATTGCATTGCATTAAATGTTAGCACATAAGCATTTAGAGAATTCATATAGCAAATGCATAATCATTTTAGGAATCGAGTCGTACCTGGAGTAGTGGTGAGAACCCGCCGAGCATCGTCCGTCGACTCGTCGAGCTAAGGGTGTTGAAGAGGAAGGCGAGGACCGCCGCTCCCCAGGCATAGTCCCCGACTCGGTCGACGTCCTCAAGTAAGGGCAGTAGACAGCAGCTGACGACGTCTGCTCGCGTGGCGAAGAGGAGCCTCCCGAAGAAGAGCATCAAGAAGCGCCTCAACACCCTGTCTGCCTCCGGTCCCGCTGCGGACGCTACCCATGGTCGTGCCCGATCCGTCAATCTCTGGAGATGCTGCTCGGGCAGCTCCCTGGTCGCGATCCCCGCTCCCCTCAAGCCGAGGTTGTCCTGCAGCTTTGCCCGCTGTAGTGTAGTCGATTGTCACTCTGGTCGCAGTAGCTCCAGGCCCAGCAACCTCTGGGCCAGTTCCCGGTAGTCCACCAAGGTCCTCCCGCTCACCGGCGCTCCATGCACGCGCATGTCGGTGATGCGCACGACGTCCTCCAGCATTGGGACCATGTGGCCCCAAGGAAATAGGAACGTCCGACTCACCGGATCCCACCGGTCGTGCAGGGCGTAGAGCAGCGCAGTGTCGAGTCTGGTCATCTCTACGCTCAGGAACTTGCCAAAGCCCATCGCCGCCAGGTGCTCCCGCTAGAAGTCCGGCAGTGCAAGGTACACTGCTCGGACCTGGAGCCACGAGATTCGAGTCCTACGCTTTCCCTGCATATATTTAAACAAATTACATTAGTCATACATTTCATGATAAACCATGCATCAAAATAAATGAATAAAAATAAAAATGCACTTTTTTAAAGGTCACGGTCTTTATTGGGCCGTTTGTATCACCAAGACGGTGGGTTTCTAGCCGTTTTCATTTCTAAGAATGGCCCCTTCACTAAACCAAGTCACACGGTCTCCCATTAACCGTTCACTTATCTGGATGGACCACTTAGGACCGTCCATTTCTTCTGGTGCATGTCCATGTCATGGCAGTCCCATGACCGCTTATGCTCCCGACGGTCCCATTCTGGCCGTGTGATATCCCCTCAAACCCCTGTAGATCTGTGATTTACACGGGCGTTCCTTTGACCATGCCCATACGGACGGTCGGATGGAGACCGTTCTGGTCTTATCGTTTCCTATTTGGAACGGCTAGACATGGACCGTCCTAGATGTCCACGGTCATCCCCAGACCGTGTTCTCTCCCCCAACACCTCGTCTATTCAGCTCCCCTTGAACGGAGACCCCTGGTCCGTTCTAACCACAAACGGTTCTATGTGAACCGTGCTATATCAAAAGCGGTTCCTGTTGAATCGTGTACTGGCCGCCATGCCTGACGACGTTCGAACCTTCCCCACCAGCGGAGATGGACCGAGGGGGCCTCCCAACCAGTCCTACAAGGGTCGTGTGCCCCTCTTCTATCCCCTAGGGTTGCATGCATGCTAAAAAAATGGAATGGAGAGAGGGCTCTGGGGGCCTAGCTCGGAGGTCTTCACCGGCTTGTCCACCATCGGCGTCGCCGCCTCCGGCGGCCCTTGTCCTTCCTCAGCACCTCCGACGGCCACTACTGTCGTCTCTCCCTCAGCCGCTGGCGGTGGGGGTCCCTCCATGGCCGTCTCTGGCGGCGGTGCCGGTTCTTCCACGAGGGTCTTCGGTGGTGGCGGTGTGGAAGTCTCCTCAGCCATGCGTCGAGCCAAGCGATGCAAGGCTTGTTTCTTGAATCGCATGAGAGGACTAGAGAGAGTGGGGGAGAGTGAGAGAGGGTGTGGGCTAGAAGATGAAGAGAATGTGAGATGTGGGGGTGGCCTCCGTCGGTTACGGTGAGAGAGGAGAGTGGGAGAGAGGGGTTGAGGAAGAAGGTGATGAAAGCGTCAGTTTATTTTTTTGAAACCGACAGTTGGTACACGGTCTATCGATAGACCGTTTGTCTCGTAGACGGTCTCAAACCAGATTGTTCATTAGTAACGTCTCAGCTCCCAGGTAAACGGTCATCCTTTGACCGCGCATTTTACTGAGCGGTCTGTCACTAGGCCGTTCTGAGGCCACGATCAGATTCAAACTAGCATTACCCTCACGGCTCTATTTGGACCATTTATATTGTTTGGCGGTCTGGGGTTAGACCGTGTATGTGCTTAAATGATAAATGATGCCTTTATTGCTGCATTATATGCCTCGTTATAATCTTTTGGCTCAATCAACTTATTTCATGCTATATCATTACAAAATCTTGTTCATGACTCTTTTGCAGCGTAGCTCCATTTTCACTGCCGACAGGTAAGTCAGGTAAGTATCCCGATCCTTGTATCCCTTAATATATTACTATATGATATCTATACTATATTATCTCGAGAACCAGCTGGTTGTTCATGTGTTTCAAGATCTGACGTTCCCCTATAACAAAAATGATGATGATCTAGGTGCACGTGTTTAATCATCGGATAGGCCGTTAGGTTGGGGAAATTGGGGGACGACGGTTCTATCTTGCACGCCGTGGCTACAGATAATGTCCTGACCCTGATTATCCCAGTCTAGCAATATTATTCTCGGATATTTTCTATTTTATGGCTTTCCTTGCATTCGTTTTTATGATTTCTTTTATTTTAGCCCAGCATACATCATACATCTCTTTTGAGCATTCATGACCTGTGATATGTCTGAAAGTGTCTCATTAAGTAATGGGTGATTGTGTGTTCGTGGTTTTGGGTAAGAGAAACTATTCCACTCAGAGTTGGAAGGTTTTCTCTGATCTGTTCACCTGGCTTGATTGACTAAGGGTCCTCGTCTAGAGGTTTTAGTCTGCTTCATTACTTTTACTGCTTGTTTCGATTCCCTCGTTGGTTGTGGATTGTGTCCCCCATGAGGTTGATCGTGTGTTCTTTACGTTTAGTTAGTTTCTCCAGACTGGTGTCGTTTTGGTCTAATCATCCCTTGTGTTTGGTTCAGAGTTTTCCGGAAGATTTCTATCACTCGTTGGCGAAAAAATAAGTGTCTTTTACCTTAACGCCCGCTTTTCAGTCCACTCCGCTTCGTTTCCGCTTCATCTCCATGTTCCATTTCGCTTTCACTTCAGCTCCGCTCGCTCCCCTGCAAAGAGGACGTTAAGGAAGGACATCTGTTGACACCCGTTTTTTGCTTATGAGTTGAGTCATTCTTCTTACCATCATTTTTGATGTCTCGAGTTGTCCATTATTCATTGGGCCATTCTTGGACATGTCTTTTGGCTTATTTTATGGGTATCTTCCTCCCTGACTAGGTTTACTCTTGAATTCATGCTTATTGGGCCTTGATATCTCTTGGTCTTCGGGGTAAATGGGTTTATTTATCCCAAATTGTTAATTTCCACCACCCAGCACGTACATGGTCTAGAGATAAACCGTGTATCTCTTGGACGGTTGTTTTGGAGACCGCGTGAAACTTACGGTGATTTATCTCTGGATTAGTTGGATTTTTCTGAATTTCCACCGACAACCATATACACGGTCTGTCGTTTGGCCGTTTGCTCAATTTGAACGGTCTATAATTGGACTGTTTATATCCCAGAGTCCTAAATCGGTTGAGTTTTCAAATAATTATCTATTTATCCTAATTTTGTTGATTTATCACCGACACATGATACACGGTCTAGAAATGGGCCGTGTATGTCATTGGATGGTGTATAGTAGACCGTGTATATTCTGAGGGTTCTGCGCCGGGTCAGTCGGTCTGTTCTGGAGGATAAATGGATAATTTATTTTTTTTATTTATTTATCATCGACACGTGTAAGCGGTCTAGCATTGGACCGTGTGAAGAGGTAAGTGGCTCATCGATCGACCGCGTATGCGACCGAGAATCTTGGCCTTAACAGGTTTTCTCTCCCATCCATGGTTGAATGGACTGTTTAATCCTCAATTTTCTCCGTGGATTCTCAACCAAATTGAGTTTCGTTCGATCCTGGTGAAAGTTGGTGATATTATCTTTGATTTATCCTTCACAATCTTGGCCTAATTATCACTAAAAATCCCTCAATTTTGAGTGGACATTCAGGGCTCTATAAATAGAACCCTTAGTCCAAGCTTGAAAAGGGGGAGATCCAGCGTTCGCGACGAAGTGCTGCCGAGTTTTCGAGCGAACTGTAGCTAGGGAGGGAGACTCTCTACGTCCATTTGAGCCTCCGATTCAGGGAGTAGTGATTTCTTTAGTGTTTTGGTCTAAGTGTCTAGTCATTTTTTCACTCATTGCATGATCATTTGCCTTCTCTTTTCATCCACGTTTTCACCATCATTCTCATTTTTCACACCTTCCTATTGCTTTTCACGACCTATGGGGGTTAAAAACCCAACCCCCAGGTATTCCCCATTCCAATTACATGTGTGTTCTTTCATTCTTTTATAGATACTACACATTCATGGGCTAATTTGGGGTTGTGTTTCTTTGTTGTTTGTGTCGTTTTGCAGGTCAGCAGAAGCTTTAGCACGAGGCCTATCCCCTCTGGCCGGCCGGAAGGGGTGGAGGATCCGGTTCCACAACTTGAAGTCTGGCAGTTCTACACGGTTCATCTCTGTCTGTTGGAGAGGGCAAACGGTTTCATACTGACCATTTATCTCCTTCCTGTGGCTCACTACATGCCGTTTAGGCACCAGTCAGTCTTCGTCCCGCGTTCTCTCTCCAGCGCTATAAGTGGTCTGTCGGGAGGCCGTGTACGCTCCTGAGCGGTCCCCACTGGACCGTGAACCTTATACTAGCGCTGCATCTTGGCGAGTGCCTAATCTTCTCCCCTTTCCAAGGTACGTAGTGCTTCCCTTTTACACTTCGTGCCTTGGTGGCGATCACGATCCACTCATCCCTTTCCCCCAGTTAGCATTTTATTTGCATATCTTGATTTAGAAAGGAGGGAACAGAAAGAAAGAAAGGGAAAGAAAGAAAGAAAAAACTTGTCTACACTATTATGAAGGCTAAAACTAGAATGTATCTCTGAAGGCTGACCCTAAAAGGAATTCTGCACCTTTGCAATGTTTATCTTCAATACTTGTTTAAACTTTTTTTCTAGGACTGCCTCATAAAATCTACGCATAAGATGGAAAGGAATGAGGGCAAGATATGTAATCTTGAAGAGTTTGTTTTAGCTCTATTAAATATACTAGCACATGTTTTCAGGGTTATTACACTCAGATTTTGGGCTTATAACCTTTTGAACCATTAATGCGAATATTGGTCTTGACGATTATTGTTGCTCTAGAAGGAGAATGTTAATCCTTCTGACTTTGAAAACCCTACAATATGTACTCTGTCATCACTTCTGTTTTAGTCCGCTGGCCCTTCTAATTTTTTCACTGCATCACTACCTTTTCTTTCATCTTGCATATTTCTATATCATTTTCTAGCACTTCCTTGCATTGCATAGGAAACTCAAAAACAAATCATCTGAAAAACAGTAATTCATAAAAATCGAAAGGGACACAACAATTGCTACTGGCTGTATTATCTTCAATTATTCCCTGCGAATTGATTTCCACTGCTTTACATCTACCTCTGAATGTCTACCCTGACTGATTACTTTGCCTTGCTGACAAATCTTATCTCTGCTCATCTCCTACCTCTTTATTTGGTATCAAACCATGTCCTCCTTGCTGATGGCAAAGGGGGAGAAGTTTTGATGAGTCATTATTGCCTGATTCATGATTGTATTCCTTTTTGAAATGACTCATAATAAACTCTTAATGGCTCATAGTTGCCATCATCAAAAGGGGGGAGAATATTGGACATGTGTGGAACATGCTTGATTCTATTGTTTTGATGATGTTTGACTATGACTCATTGATGAGTCTTATTCGTATTTGATGATGTCAATGTTCATGTTATACATATCAAAGAGTCATCACTGGCATGTGAATGGCCTCATGTAGATAAGTAATACATGATACAATGCAGCAATGTAACAATAAATGGCCATGTAAGCAAGAAGTTTTGTTCATGCTCAATCATAGGAGCAAAAAAAAAAGTTGAAAGTGATTGGGAAAAACATCAAAGGACGTGGAGCTATGGTTATGATGAAATGAAACTGAAAACTCAAGTTATACAAAGGCTGCGTTGATCTATCCTTAGGATGCGTCGACCTCACTGTTCAAGAAAGGCGAAGCACTTCAGATTGTGTCGACTCAATCAACATATGAAGGTTCTATTTGACAGAAGGCATCTGCTCCTAGAAACTAAGATTGATGGTTGCATAGAAATCCAGGCAACTAACTGCACATAAATCAAGGCAAATGATGCAAAAAGAAAGGTATTTAAAAGAGAAAGCCAAGTTGATTTTAGTCAACGATTGACCTAGACAAGTTTGACCAAGTCAAAGTCAACACAATTCAAGTCAGCAGTCAACACAGGACAACCATTTCACAAGAAAAAGTCAACATGGTCAACCCAGTCACAAGGCTAACAAATAGCTATTACTGATGTCACAGTGTCAAATGTGTCACAAAGGTGAAAAAGAGCAAAGGCGACGGCTCAAGGGTCACAAATAGATGATAATTGTGACAAATGGTGTATAAGGGTGACAAATAGGTATATAAGGGTGACAAATAGGTGATACCCATGACAACTGGCCCATAAGGCAGTTTTCACAAAGGTGGTGTCGACCTCACGAAGCTATAGTGTCGGCCTCACCAGCTCTATAAGTCATCCGTCTGATGAAATCTCTAAAGTGGCGTCGACCTTAGGATCTTAGGAGGTCGACCTCATGGTGCTTCTAGAAGCCGTTTAAGACATGATTTTACAAAGCAATGTCGACCTCACTATCTCAGAAGGTTGACCTCATGGTGCTTCCAGAAGCCGTTGAAGACATGATTTTACAAAGCAGTGTCGACCTTATGGTCCTCCCAAAAGTCGTTATAAAAGGGATTCTTCAAAGCCGCGTCCACCTCACCTTCAAAGCAGGTCGACCTCACTGAAGGAAAACTCAAAGTACTCTGTCAAATCTGTGCTTTTCAAAAACCGTACTGAGAGCATTAGTAGCAGACGCAAACCTCCTAAATCACCTCTTTTGAAGTCTGGAAGAGGATCCCAGGTCAGAGCTTCTGCCATTACATAATGAGGGGTCAGAACATCTTCTTGGAAAAGATTTGGTCAGCCACCAAACCTGGAAATGACCTTTATCTACTGTCCTGTCTCATGGAGCCTGCCAGCAAAAGCTTGTATTTGAAGGGAAAATATCCCTAGCAAAAGGACGTCCTCTCTGTAATGGGAATTAAGGATCTGCAGGCTTCCCTTGGTCAAACCTCCTATTGTTTATTACCAGCTATTCAAATTGCAAAAGACTTGGAGGGAAAGTCTCTGGCCTTTGAGGCTTATAAATTGGACGCCCCTCGTTCACTTGTTATGGCTGCTGCAACCCTTGAAGAAGAAGCTACCGGCCAGAAAAAGAAGAGAGCCCAAGAGAAGAGTGTGCCTGAGAAATATCGGTGAGAAAGAAAAGAGAAGAGTGGAGCCCAGTGCTAGGTCCAAACAAGCCTAGTATTGTGAGAAGGAAAGAAGAGTGAGCACCATTAGATCAGCCTTAAAGAGATTCTAAGAAGAAGAAGAATACATGAGAAGCAGCCCTCCTCGCAGTCAGTCCTGAGCTTGAGGAGCTTCCAATCTGAGAGTAATCACAGCTTCCATGTCTGTATATGAAACTACAGTCGGAAATATCTTCGTTTCAGTTTGTTTGTTTTATTTCGTCTTCTTGAAACTCCATCTGCATTCTCGTGTGTCTGTCCGGTGCTCTTGTGAGAGATCAGAGGTGTGTTTGCTACATTTGCAGTCTATTCTTTTCTTTGTGTGTGTGGGGGGGGGGATTTATCCCCGCATGTGTGTGTGTGGGGGGGGGGGATTCGTCCCTGTGTGTGTGTGTGTCTTTGGGGCGTCGTCCCCGTGTGCGTTGAGGACCTCGTCCTCGTGTGGTAAAGTCTCTCCGGTTTGGTAAGAGATTGATGTAGGTTGCGGGTTTGCAACCGAACCACCTTAAAAATTCATGTGCAGTGGGTTGTGATTTGTGTGATTGTTCCATGTCCTCTATCCTCATTCACAAGTTATTATGTTAGCTACCACGCAGGATATCTTAAGTGCTTTCAATGTACACACACTAGCTTATGGTCACACACTCACTGAGTCTTTGAACTACTCTTGATAAATCCGCTGTGCATTAAGGTTAAGTGTTTTATTTGCTTTATAGTGGTAGCTCGTGTTTTAATTAGCAAAGTTTTTATATGGGCAAAGTTTGTACCGGACCTATTCAACCCTCCCTTCTAGATCCGGTTGCACCCACGGGACCCAACAAAGGGGTCCCCCTCCGGTCGTCCTTCGTTTTAAGAGAGAGAGCAAGGGGTGTGGGGGGGGGGGGGTTGGCCCTTCTTGGCTTCAAATGATTATAAAACGCCTTCCTCACTGTTGAAAAGTATTTTTTATTGCTGGTACGGATTGGACTGCAACACATGGAGCCCTTTTTTGGTTGCTCTGGCCTTGCTTTGTCGGGAGAATAATCTTGTTGACTGCTATACAGATCGGAGAGATCCGAATAATTATTTATAGTTGACCTTTCACGTAGGTGAGCGAGATTGCTACCCTACGAGATATTTTGATGAACTTCTTCGTGCATAAAGCACATGTCATGCTGCATGAAAATAACGTCTCCGTTATTTCAAGGCGACTCGGGAGCCATTAAAATCTGTTGTTCCCTTTTTTCTAAAAAGGTTTGAAAATACCCAAAACTAAGGATGAACTATTTTGGGGTCCAACACTTCCCTATATCATGAGCAATGATCTTTCATAATTGCCCGATCCCTAGAGAAAACCATCATTTTATGTCCCAACTGTTGGTGTCAGAGGGATGAGGATTCCGGAGGAAAGAGGGAGCAGGTCACTGGCGAACAAAGGCAGGGTCCCGATGGCGAGTCAGACGGTGGTTGAGGTGGAGAAGGCAGAGGAAGGGGTTCTACTATGGTGGAAGGATCAAGCGGAAGTGCAAGGATGAAGGCGAGGGGGGCCAACCAACGGAGCACTTGCGGCGCAAGGAGGAGAACAACAACAATAGCAAAGTCCTCTTTCTGTAGCGGCGTCGGTAGCTCGCCGAAAGAGGAGAGGGAGAACACGACGGCTTACGTCGGCAGTATGTTGAAAGAGGGGAGGGAGGAAGAGGCCATACCTTGGGGGAGAGGTTCTTCTCAATATACAGAGAGTATGGAGTCGAGGTCGAGCTTCGAGAGCGTCGAGGTCATGGGCTTCCCAGAAACATCATTCCTAAAAAAATGGTAGAGAAATTTTTTTTTAGCAAGAGATTTTAATGAAAAGTGATTCTTTCTCAAAAATTAGAGAAGCAGTCACCAAATGAGTTTAGGTGGTCTCTTATTCTTATTTTTTAATTTGAGTTAAAATAGAAAGAAAAAAAAACCAAACACCCTAGCTTATGACGAGGCCATTGAAAATGATATCAAAATGGGAAGGGTAATTCTACAAATATACATATAAGAAGAATATGTTTGTAATTATCTTTCTTTTGAACTTTACAGTTAACACCGATCCTGTCCGTAGGCACGCCAGAACCCTAAACCTTAGCTGGGAAATCCTAACGCCTCGGCGGCGGCAGAAGAAGAAGGTTTTGAAGAAGCAGTAGTAGTAGAAGAAGAAATCAATCGAACAAAGGGTCGGCAGCCGGCCTTGAAGGAGGAGGAAGATGCCGAGACCCGAGCTGCAGGCGCCGCCGGAGATATTCTACAATGATACGGAGGCCCGCAAGTACACCACTTCGTCTCGCATCATTGGAGTTCAGGTTGTTCCTTTTGTTTTATTTGATTTTGTCATGTGTGGAACGAAGATGTTGGAAACGATGGGCACGATTAGCTTGTCGTTGTTCTTACCTGTGCATGTGTTTTTCTCCTCCATATTGTGATGGGCGTGACGGGATCTGCAGAACAAGATTTCCGAAAGGGCACTGGAGCTGTTGGCGCTGCCGGATGATGGGGTCCCGCGGCTTCTGCTTGATATAGGTGGTTTCTTCGTATTTCCTCTTTCCCGCCTTATCTTCTAGTTCTGCTTATCTGTTTCATGTTTTTTGAGTGGAGCACTATTTGTTTGTCATAACTCATAAAACAACGTCAAACACTCAAATCCGTCAAATACTGAAGTCCTCATTTCCTTTGTTTGGATTGATTCAAATCATTGAAATCTAAAATTAGGATCAACCATTTTACAAAGGGAATCCCTTTTTTTCATCAAAAATGGCCGTAAACCCAACTCAGGGATTTTTTCTCCACTATTCACAAAGTCAGTGATTTAACATGTAAGGGTTTCATTGTTTTATCTGAGACCAAATGAACCCTATATGGGCAAGCTTAAGTTTTCGTTCTTATACACTAGAGAATTTCTTGTCCTTCACCTACAAATGTTACTCTGAAGCCCCGCATATGGGGAAAGGGCATGGCTGGTTTCTTCTGTACCCTCCTTCTGACTATCTTATGAAACTTCTCGGTTCTCATGAACAGGTTATTGTAAATAACTCATATTGGCATTTCCTGTAATGTTCTACTTTTGATGTTGAACTCTGTTGATTTTGCTTCATATGTTCAAGTTATGTGATGGATGAGTTTTAGTTATGCTTTCCATAATATGAATGTGTTTTTCCCTGTAAAATTTCATTTTTACCCAAAATATGTAAATATTCCAGTGTCACATCTGTCAGCTGTAGTTTGTATTTTTTTTTCGTTGGAACCAAGGAATGCTGTACTAGACCTTGACATTTTCTTGGCCTTAGGAGTTTGAAGAAAAGGGGTCAGAGAGATTTAGAATAGCATGGCACAAATTGTGACCTTAGATTTCTTAAAAGAACTTTAAAAATTGTATGCATTTATCCATTCAATATGATTAAGTTGACAGAATAATTAAAGGACATGTAAGACTTGCTTTCCTGGGTCTTAGTGCCATCTAAATATGTTGGAGTCTTGGAGAGCAGAGATTCATAGAGATCTTGAAGAGACCTCGGAGAGATCAAGAAGTAATATCTCTCTCTCTCTCTCACTTATTGCCCTCCTCCTCCCCCCTCTTATTCTTGATCTCTGTAGAGATTTCGTCTCAGGAACCTTTAAGAGACTAAGATATTTGAGTAAGAGACTAAGATATTTGAGAGATCTACGAGAGATCTTGAGATATGACAAGCCACACTAGAGCTTGGGTTCCCTAGGCTATTTCTACATCTTTTCTTGTTCATTACTTTTGGTGTCCATAAGCTTGGTGTCATCTTATGGTCAGATATTGGAAACAATAATGCAACTGCAACTGATATAGTATAAGATAAGAATATGTCACTCTTATTTTGGACTTTCTTTGTGTCTGTAAGAACGCATCATGAATTTTAAATCTGATTTTATCAATTTTTATCCTAGAGAATGTTGATTAATGTAGCTGGGAAAAGCATGTCTGAAACTGAACATGATGTCTTGTCTGATGAAGCTATATTCTGAATTGGTTGTCTCATGACTTGTCTGTCTAATTCTGAATTGTAGACATGTGAAATACAGTATAAAGGTCTGATTGCATTGTGCTTTGGTTTGCATCATACAACAATGGTTTATAGCCGTGCTATCCACTTTCAGAAAAAACCATGGCATATAGCCAACATACTAATTAGGTATATAATTACATCATAATGCTTTACATTTATGGTGTTACTGCTTTTATATACATAAGCTGTTATCTCTTGTGGAATATGCTCTTATTTTTTTTTCTCTTATAGGTTGTGGTTCAGGACTTAGTGGGGAAACCATTTCTGAGAATGGACACCATTGGATTGGCCTTGATATTTCACAAGCCATGCTTGGTGAGTCATCCATGTGATAGAGCTTATCTCTTGTTTGCTACTGCTACATCAATATCCTCTTTTAATCTTCTAATTATTTCAGATCTGGCATCAGAACGTGAAGTGGATGGTGATCTTATTCTTGCAGACATTGGTCAGGTAGGACTTACAATGACAGTGAATTGATTCCATAGAGGGTGTTAGTGTATATATGCATGCCTTTCCAGTACAAGACCCATCCATTGTAGAATCAATTTTTGCTCGCACGCATATTCTGCAAAATTTACTGATATTGTGTCTTTTCACTGTTTTAAATAATTCAGTTCTTGAATAAGAATGATAAAGCGGAGGAAATTCGTATCTGGTCTTTCCTTTTTTGGCCATTGTCTATTCATGAGGCAATTTATTTGCAGTAGAGATGTTATGGTGGCATTTTTGCCAGCTTAATAATAATAATAAAAGCAATACTATACAGTTAGGAAGAAGGTGAACTTTCTGTTGTCTTATTTTCTCTATTTCACAGAGATGGAAAATGATTGTGTGATAATTAATCACTTAAACAAGCCCTTGCTTGGAATTTGAATATGACAATGTTTCCTTTTAGGTGGAATCTGTTGGAATAGGATTACTGTGTAAAATTCTATTGGTTTGACTGCATATAAAACTTGCAATTCATTTGTCTACCTAGTTATGGCCTTAATGCTCTATAAAATGTTACATATATTTGTTATAATTTATTGTTCTTGCTTTGGAATTATCTTTAGTGTTGACTGTGCTTTGTTATTTAATTTGTTAATGTATGAGAAGGGGTGGAAACAGGCTCATTTTGGGATGATGTTTTCAAATGGCATTTTTACCTCATTTTGTGTTTGACATTGAACTTAAGATTTTTGGAATTTTTTTCTTTTTGAATTAGAAGTAGATGTATCTCAAACATGGCTATGGATCTGCTCTGACATCTTTTTGACTTTTATGATTTATTTCTAGGGTTTAGGCTTCCGACCTGGTGTTATAGATGGTGCCATCAGTATATCAGCTGTCCAGGTTTGTTAGTCTACATGACCTTTCCTCCATTATACTTTACATAAGTCATCATATCCTACCACTTGTTTTTCAACCATGTTAAGCATTTATTTTCAGATCTTGACATTTGTCATGCAGCTTGCGACTACTTTATTTGACCACTTTTTGAATTATTAAATTGTAGAGCACCATGTTCTTTATATATAATTTGATGTAAGCTATATCTTCTTACAAACATGAGTACATGACTTCTTTGAGTAGTTCCTTTGTTTCGTTCTTCCATTTTCTATATTTTTTCACCCATTCTCATGAATCATGATGCATCTTACAGATCATTCTTTTTTCCTTTTCACCATAAATAGTTTTATGCTGTCTTCATTGACAGATTTAACATGCTGGGTACTAATTTGTTCTTTGATCTAGGGGTTCATGTTCTTTATGCAGTATATATTTGTCTGACTTTGTGGTTTTTTTGAAAGTGGATAGTACCACCGTTTATAAAAAATGAAAATAAGAATGTACAAGTATGAGGGGAGTGCTCCCACACAACTCCCAAATACAAAAGAACGGCAAACAACACTCTATCTCGGGAACAAAACAAAAGGGAATAGCAAACCATCTAGCCACTATAAGCTGCCCCCCTACCTAGCACCAAGGTTCGCAGTACCGGTACTGGTCAGGGTTGGTACCATAGTTGTCAAGGCGACAAGGCGACCAAGGCGAGCTTGGGGTCCTCGAGTGCCTAAGCGCTTAGGCGCCTGCCTAAGCGGCGCTTAGGCGTCAAGTTCATAAAAATATCATAATTAATATACACGTAATTTATATATATAAATTAATCATGATTATTACAAATATGGGAAACAACACTAGTATGAATATAGAAATAAAAATTAATAGAAATGACATTGCAATAAAATATCAAAATTTATTTTGAGATAAAATTAACAATTAAGACATACAAAATTCTAATTAAAATTTAAAATACTTTATTACAAATTAACCGCATTATTAATTGAAAGGGGAGAAGGCAGGATAGGGAGAGAGAGAATGAGAGAGATAGTTGCGAACTGTGTGTGTGAGAGAGAGAGGAGGAGGAGGAAGGGTGGAGGAAAGAGAGAGAAGGGGCCAAGGGGGCAAGGGAAGAGAAGAGATAGACAGACAGAGAGAGGGGGCAGGAGAGAGAGAGGGTGGGCCTCACTGTGAGTGTGAGAGAGAAATAGAGAGAGAGTGTTAGAGTGTGAAGCCCGAACTCGCCATCATGCGCCCTCGCACGCGGATCGACCTGCGCGGTCAGGTCGCGGGGTTCGACCTGCCCGGTCAGGTCAAGGGGGCAGGGCCCCTTGCGGGGGTTTCCGGGGGCGGAGCCCCCGGAAGAACATTTCTCTTTATAACAGGGGAGAAGAGGGAGACGAAGGTAGCAGGGGGCCGCCTAGGCGCCGCTTTGGGCGCCTCGGCCGCCCAAGCGGCGCCTAGGCGGCGCCTTTTTCAGGCTGAACAAGGCGTAGGGGCGCCTTGTCACCAAAAAAATGCCTGCCCGCCTAGGCGCCGCTTAAGCGGCGCCTAGGCGGGCGCCTTGACAACTATGGTTGGTACCGATACCGATACCGATATTTATTGGCCGATACCGGTACGGTACTGCCTGACAGTTGGCCCCCCTATATTAATGTATATATATACATGGGTTTAAAAATTAGAAAAAATGTAAAAAATTATAAAAAATAGGAAAAGTTAATAGCATGTAAAATCCAACATGATCGAACACAATCTAACACATATATTGAGAAATTGAGGTATTGATGTAGTGAAATTTGATACTTTGTAATTGAGAAATTGACTCAATCCTATGAAGTTATGGGAGGGGGTCGGCTTGGGAATGGAGGAAGGGGGGAAGGCTTGGGCTCTCAACTGACGGGACTGCAAAGTGCAGCCTGTGAGTTGAGGGAGGCCCTTAATCAGGCCGTCCCGATGGAACAAACCGGACCAGATTGGCCCTGGTTCATTTTTTTTAAATTTTTTTAATAGGTACTGGTATTGGTACCTACCGGTGTCGGACCGGTCGGATCCGGTATCGGGATGTATCGGTACCAGGCGGTACTGCAGACCATGCCTAGCACAACAAGAAACTCTATATGCCAACCAGCATGCTACGCTGTCTACACTGCTCTGACATGGAGCGCACCCCCCCTCCCCCCCAAAAAAAAAAGAAAGAAAGAAGAATGAAACACTCAAAATACTGAAAAGCGGAGGTGTGGCGTGTCGGAATAACTGGTGCTGATCTGCCTGCTTGTCCCAGATCAAAAGAGCAACCCTCTACTCATGTCTTCCCTCCTCATCTTTCTCCGTTCTCCCTCTTCTACTATTTTTTTACCCTCCTTGGCCTTCCGTGCTATATCGGCTTGCCACCTTCGTTGGATTCTATAGATGACAGATCTCAAGCCTTTATCCACACCCTCACAAGACACGCCAATCAGACTAGCAACCTCTCTAGCCCGAATCTCCATATAACTCTCTATGTTAGCTAAGAATTTTTTTACCTCCTCCTTCCCGAGGTTCTCCTCTCCCTCCCTATCAACTCTCATCCCCCCTATTGGCTTCCTCGATTGGATCCACCTCCACTCAAAGAAGCATATCCTCCGACTCCCTAGGCTGGTGAGGCAGCACTAGGACTGGCTGCTAAGTCCTTCCAGAAGCGAAACGGCCGCCTCTGCCTCTGCCACGAGGTCTCCCTCTGGAAGTCGAGGTTCCTTCCATTTGTTTGACTTTGTGTTGCATCAAAAAAATTCGTAAATATGTTTTCTGTGGAACGTGAAACCCAAAAGGCATCCATTCACAGTATTATCCAGCCAGCAGAGATGTCTTTGAGAAGGCCTTCGGGCTGGTTCTCAACGATCTTTTCACTTTCAGAATCATTTCTGTGATTAAATTACCTTCTGTGATTAAATTTTGTATTTTCTGGATAAAAAAGAAAGAGAACAAATACTTCTGGACAACAAAATAAAAATGTCAGACCAACAGTGTAAAGGGAGGCATCTCAAGAGAATTTTACAGCAGCAGCAAACAGCTGGCCTCCAAAGGGTTCTCCTTGGGATGTGCACCTGGTAAAACCAGAAGAGAAGGGCACATGAGAGATAGGAGGGGAGATTGAAAAAAGAAATGAAGAGAGAGGGCACAGGACAGAGGAGGAGAGAAAGAGGAATAAAAAAAGGAGTGAGAGAGAGACCACTGAAAAAGAAGACAAAGGGAGGGCATAGGATATACAGGAGAGAAAAAAGAAATAAAGAAAGACAGAGAGTACATGCAGGAGAAAGTGGGAAATAAGAAAAGGTGGGGTACAAATCGTAAGAAGTCCATGCACGTAATGAAAGAAGAGAGAGAAGAGAAAGGGTAATGAGGAAGAGATAGAAGATGAGAAAGAGTAAGAAAAGGAGAAGGAAATGATGTTAAGGGTCCCTTTGGTTGCTTGAAGGTAAGGTGAGGTCGGAAACAAGTGGGTTACACCGACTTACATGTAACTCACTTTATCTCACTTCCGGTGGTTTGGTTTGTTGAAGGTGTTAAAAAGTTGGAACTCACCTACTTAAAAGAGCCCCCAAAGAGCCGAAGTTACTTCTTAAAAGAAAGTTCAGTAGACTCTTCTTTGTAACTGACCTCCTGATCTAAAGCACTCTTTTGAGATTCTTCATTCTACTTTTTTGGGCTTCACTTTCTCTTGCATGGAAAGAAATTTAATGATAGTAATGATGTCTTATGATATAAAATCATAAGGATGCCAATGTTTACATTCTGATCTGAAGGAAAGAGATCTGATGATAATATTATGTCTTCAAAATATTCACATGGATATTCATGTTTTTGAGGACGTCCATGTTTAAGTTCAGATCTTAATCATATTAATCACAGTGATTGATGTTATGATGAGTGCATGGCGGCAACAGTCAGTGATATGATAATAGTGATCATATGGCATTGGCAATAATAATGATATGATGACAACATTCACCGGTGGATAATGATCAGGGGATGAGGCTGGCCATGGTGGCGATGTTAATATTTACCATAATGCTCATGGTTCATTGGATCTATAACAGGTCTAGACTGGATCCATTAAGGATAAGGCCTTAGGTCACGTTTGGTATCGGGATAGGGCGGGGATATCCCCATTTTGTCCCCATTCCCCGTTTGATATGGTCAAAAAACGTGGGGATATCCTAGGATAAGAAGAATGGGGTTAACCCTGAAAATGGGGTTAGAACCGGGGATAACTCATTCAAACCTTTTGTTGGAATGACTTATCCCCATTATCCTAATCACATTTCACCGTGCCTCTCTTCTCTCTTGATTTATTTATCAATTTTAATTATTATTAACTCATTAATATTAATTATTATTATAAATTAAAAAATAAAACAATAATCTCATTAGTGCTAATTATGATTAAGAAGAAAAGTATGCTGAATAGTAGTCTCAGTAGTACTAAATATTATTAACAAGAAAAAAATTATTAAACAATATCCTTATTAGTGCTAATCTTCATTATGAATAAAAAATATTAAATATTAACCTCCTTAGTGTTAATCATGATTTAAAAATGTTAAATAGTAGTCTCATTAGTGTTAAATATTATTAACAAGAAAATATTATTAAATAATACCCTCATTAGTGCTAATCATCATTATGAATAAAAATATTAAATATTAACTTCATTAGTACTAGTCATGATTAAGAAGAAAAAATATTAAACAAAAGAAAAATTATTAGTGCTAAATATTATTAAAAGATTTATTAAACAATAATCTCATTAGTGCTAACGCCTAACCATCAAAATACTACATAATAACTTCATTAGTGCTAAATATTATTAACAATAAAAAATAAATAATACTCTCATTAGTGTTAATCATCATTATAAATAAAATATATTAAATATTAACTTTAGTGATGCCATTATGATTAAGAATAAAATTTATTAAATAGTAGCATCATTAGTGCTAAATATTATTCATAGGAAAAACATTATTCAACAACACCCTCATTAGTGCTAATTATCATTATGAATAAAAGATATTCAACATTAATTTATTAGTACTAATTATAATAAAAAGAAAAATTATTAAATACATGACATATCATTAGTGCTAACTGTTATTTTAAAAAATATTAAACAATAGTCTCATTAGTGTTAATCATCATTATAAATAAAAATATTACATAACAGTCTTATTAGTGCTAAATATTATTAACAAGAAAAATTATTAAACAATCTCGTCATTAGTGTTAATCATCATTATGAATAAAAATATTAAAGATTAACTAGGTTAAGAAGGGCAAAATGGTCCTTTTTCAATATTTGTTCTCATTTGTATCCCTATTTTATACCAAACATACACGAGAATAAGGATAGAGATAAATTAATCCAAAATCAGTTATGCTTATTCTCCTCAAAACTTATCCCGATACCAAACGTACCCTAATGGGCTGTCCTAAAATAACCACTCCACCGTTAAATAATTCGGATTAGACCCTGAGTCATGACGAATTGCCAATCTAACCTTAAGACTTACAATTTAATTTCAAACTTTAAATTTTGCAACCTAAATTTTAAACCCTTTAAAACTCAGAAGTAAATCCTGAACTAATTAAACCTTCTAACTTGAAAAACCTTTAAAATCTATAATATAAATGAACCCTTAGATCATAAAAATTCACAACTCATCCAAAACTTGTAAAATTGCTGAAGGGCTCTCCAATTCAAGAAAGTTGCAGAAAAGTAAGTCAAAGGACAATTCTCAAAAGATCACCCTAAAGATAAGAAAAATCATATTCCCTTTACAAATCATCTAAACATATTTGGAAGGGTGAATTGTTTTAGAAACACCTGACAAAGTCCAAAATGACTAAAATACCCGAGGTTATAAAAAAATCACAAGTATGCTTAAAAATCACCAGAAAAATGTTGCCACAAGAACTTTCTCAAAATCCCTCATCCCCAAATGAGCAACATGCCCCTGGAAACTTTAAAATCATAGAAATTCTTAGAAGTTACGAAAAGTCATAAAAGTGCCTAAAAATCACTAGAAAACTACCTGAACTCTTCATCCAAAGAGATGCTAGTACCCCTGAACCTTGACTTGGACAAATTTACCAAAACACCTCTGGTCAGGAAGCATCAAAGATACTCCAAGGCACACAAAACTCTCTAGGGCATTGGTCAATGCTTAGGACAAGTGGGATTTGAGTGTGTTTCTTCAAAGGTATCATCAAACAACTGTCAATCAGGGTATTTGATTGTTAGGCTGATGTACTGAAGCTCATCTGCAGTCTGTGGGGAGTGGTCCAATTTATGGATCCACAAGTCTGGTCCATACTTCTAATTTTTAACTGGATTCCTCCCAAAATCCTAAATCACTCATTATTTTTTATAAAGAGTTTAAAATAAAAAAAACTCTTCCACACTTTGGCAGGTGACTTACAGAGCCTTAACCAATTAAGTAAAACTTTGTTTCTTGAAGCTATATAATTCTGACTTAGCATTGGCATCACATTGTTGTTTCGGTGACTTTTGACTGTTATATACCTTTTAGCCCCTAGAAAATTATAGCTGACAAAGTATAATGTGTTATCCAAAGCCCTGTGATATTATCAAAATACGTACTATTTATGTGATACAAAATCCATAAGGTGGTGTCATGTTGATCATCATCACCTGTTGTCCTTGAAGAGCTGTTATTTGCCCTCATCTAATGGAGAACATTAGTGGGGCTGGTATACTAAGAGATGAATCAGTTTCCACCTTCATTAAGAGGATTGGTGGCTGTAGTGGATGGATGCCACCACGCACCACCACGGTGCCTCTCAAATTTGTGTGACTGTGTTGAACGGAGAGAAAAGGTAAGCAGTGAATGTGAAAGTTGAAGTAATTACTCTTTGCTCACTATGTTTTTATATTGCACTCTATGTAGTCAAAGGCGAGAGACGACTGAGGTGACCAAGGGGTTGCCTCATGTCTCAAACACCTAGGCCATTGTTTGAGGTGATATTTTATTAAAATAATATATATAATTCATAAATATAAATATATATCTAAATATCACAAAAAATGCATACATAAAATCAATGAACTTCCTAAATTCATTCAATCCTAATAGGGTGTTTGGGAACATTTTTTTTTTTGAAAAAGCTATTTCTACCCAAAAAATCACGATATGCCAATTTTTAACCCAAATTTTGAAATTGATAAAAAAATAATTATCTATTTGGTCAAAGTGTCATAATTTTTAAATTTTATGTAAACTTGTTTGGCGACAATGACCGAGTTGGAAATCGACATATCAACGTTGCTGGCTATCGCCCCCACCTCCGCCACAGCCGTTGGCAAGTGCAGGGGAGGCGATGGAGTGCGACGTAGAAGTAGGTGAGTCGGTGACGAGCAACGCCGACACGCACGCCAGAAGCCATGACATTGCTATCCGATTCTATATGATATACCGTTCTAGTCAGCACATGTATGGCGGAGAGGAATCCATGCATGGAGGGTGAGAGAGAGGAGAAGACCCAGGGCCTCACCATGAAATAGCCGATGATGAAGGTGTAGAGCATGATGGCGGCCAGGTAGCTCCTGTTGACGGCAAGCACCCACACTCTCTTGACCACTGTCGAGAGGGCGCCCCCCGCGATGCCGACGAGGAAGCAGAACCAGCTGGTGAGGTCGGCGTCCATTACCTGCGCCATGCCCAGCCGCACGAAGGACTTCCACATGTTTTCGGACGCTGCCACGGACCCCTTGGTGGCGTACATCCCCATCTGTACGAACCCCACCGTGTCTTGTGGGCCATGAGCCAGTTGGTGACGCCCATGTAGCTGTGGGTGCATGAGAAGAGGAACCCGTCGGTGTCGTCGGCGACCAGTTTCATGGAGCGGGCCGTGTACCGGAGGGCACTGTTGGCAGTATCGGTTTCGGCCGGTACCGATCTGAAACCGGACCCTACCACTGTAGCAGGTCCGAAACCTATTAAATAATAGTTTTTTAATGGTTTCGGACGAAACCATTAAAGGTTTCGGCCGAAACTGATCTGTTTCGGTCCGAAACCATCCAGTTTCGGCCGAAACCAGAGAGAATTACTTTTTTTTTTAATTTTTTGAATGGTTTCAACCGGTTTCGGCCGAAACCGAAACCGGTACGAAACCGGTACCGAAACCGATACTGCCATCCTTGCCGGAGGGTGCCGACGATGGGGGCGAAGGTGATCTTCTTCTATGTTTGCCTCTTCTTCCCCTGCAACCCCACCACCGTGCGACTTTTGATCCCACACTGCCGTCGCCGCCGGCCTCCCCTGCGCCAGCCGATGACCCCCCTGGAGCCGCCGGCCAGCAGCAGTAGCAGTAGTAGTGGCCGCGGATGCCCTCCCCTCCTCCATGTGATCTGCCTCCCTCCTCTTCTCCTCCCGCCGCCGCTTCTCCTCCTTCTTCCCCACATCCTCCTGCCGCTGTTGCCCTACAACCTTAGTCTAGCATCATGCCACCGGAGTCGCCGTCAGCCGCCACCCTGCAGGAATGCTGATATCTTCTTTCGTCTTCCACCTTTGCAGCATCGTGAAGGCCGCCCCCGCCGTCCTTCGCTGCTAGAAGCACGAGCGGCGCTACTAGCTTGCTCTGGTCCTTCACCCGTACCGTCTCCGACGTCGTCGCTGTCGACGTCGCCAATGCCTAGGCCCCACTGGCGGTCGCTACTCCTCTCCCTGTTGATCTCTCGACTGTAATCCCTCCTCTGCTCTCTCTCTCTCTCTCTCTCTCTCTCTCTCTCTCTCTCTTCATATCTCTTTTGTGAGTTTCTACACAATATCGGCTACAGCAACAGCCGACGCCCTCGTTGGTTGGGACCCCACCGCGCCTCATGCCCCCTTGCTACTGGCACGACGTCTCCTACTCGACTCCCGATGACGCCGCCAGTGGCGGCTGCGTGGTCGAGCTCTGGGAGGGGAGAGGAGGGAGGAACGAGAGGGGGATAGGTGGCATCAAGCCGGAGTAGCGGATGGAGGAGGGAGAAGAGAAGGGATAGGGGAGGGCTCTGTTCGCGAGCACGAGGACACGACGTCGCGCCTCTCTTAAAAAAATATGGAAAGACTTGTTTTTATTTTGGGGAAAGTTATAACGGGATGGAATTTTATCCTAAAAAATTGGAGAGGTCTTACCAAATGTGTCTAAGTGGGTTGTCTATTCCTAATTTTTATTTTGAGAGAAAAAAGAGGTGAAAAACTGCAACCAAACACCCTATAAAATCAAACAAATTTAAACAAATAAAAGAAAACCAAATGGGCATGGGCGTGTGGAGGTGGGCTGGGCCCATGAGACCGGATTGAGGCGGAGGCGGAGGCGGAGGCAACTTGTGGCCACCTCCATCGCTTCCGTCGCCTAGGTGATCTCCTCCATTGCCTTTGATAACACAGATTGCACTTACACATTAAACTGCAATATCTATGTGTTAAAAGTTATTCTGCATAATCCAGTGCTGTATGTAGAAAAGAGTCTTTCCTTTTTCTCAAAGGATATAAAGGCTGTAACTTTATATTGTGGATGTAGTCATATCATTTTGCTATAACTATAATGTTATATGTTCATTTTCATGTTTAGTTAGTTACTATAGGGAGACATGTACATATAATTATATCTATTATATGCTATATATGCTGGGGTAGAGGAGAGAGACAGATAAAGGGAACCTCTTTGCCACCAGGTAACAAATCACTGACTGGACCAACACAAGGTGGAGCTCAATCGTTTCCCGCTACTGGATGTAATTCATGCCTGCAGATGAATTTCAACCAGACAGGTGAATTGTGCCCAACAACGGTGGCCTGTCAGATTGGATCCGGCAAGGGGTCCCAGCAGAGTGTGGCTTCCATTGGCAATGGGTGAGAGGAAGCCACACTGGGCAGGATTTCCCCCCACCCAGCAGATGACATTTGGCTGTCACAAGTACCATCAGTTTGAATTTCTTAGCCAACCCATGTCATCTGGATCTGTCTATCCCTAAACCCCTTTCTGAATATTTATTTCTGTGCCAAAAGCACCAGAACATGGAGCACCCACTTGTTAGCGGATGTCTTTTGTTTGCTGGATTTTTCATGTCGGTGATCCAATGTTTAAAAAGGCAGCAACAGGAAATAAAGGTGCCACTAGATGTGATGCAGGCAGAGGGCATAAAAACTGCCAGCTGTCCTAGTATTTTGAGATTGGCTTTCCCACCATCTGCCTGTGGGTCCGCCAGGGTGTGTACTGTGTGTGCGCTCTCCATCCTTCCAATAAAGTTAGGGCTGCGGCCAGGCTGCACACTGTGGCCTGGCTGCCGTCTCCAACAAACTATTGTAAGAGGAGTTAAAATTTAAGTTGTTCATCATCAGAGCCTTATCCCAATTACTTGGGGTCGGCCACATGAATCCTGTTCTGCCAAAGATTTCTATCAAGTGCTATATTCATATTTAAACCCAAGAAGCTAATGTCCTTCCTAATAACATCGCATCATCTCATTTTAGGCCTTCCCCGAGCTCTTTTACTAGCATCTACTAAGATTCGGTCACATCTTTTAACCGGCGCTGAGTTAGGGCGACGAAGCACATGACCAAACCACCTGAGTCTATTTTCTCTCATTTTATTATCAATTGGGGCTATCCTTAAGTCCTTACGGATGCGCTCATTCCTAATCTTGTCTTTCTCAGTCTTGTCACACATCCATCTCAACATCCTCATCTCTGCTACACACATTTTGTGAATGTGTTCCTTTTGTACTGCCTAACACTCGGTACCATATAACAAATCAGGTCTCACAGCCGTTCTATAAAACCTCCCTTTGAGTTTCACAGGCATACGACGATCACAGAGGACTCCTGATGCGCTTCTCCATCTTAACCAGCCTACCTTAATCCTATGTGTAACGTCGTCATAAATCTCCTAATTCTCTTGTATGATAGACCCTAAGTATCGAAAGCTACTACTCTTTGGAATATTATGCCTATCAATTAGAACCATGTCTTCATGTACCACTCTCTTATTATTAAAATTACAATGCATAAACTCTGGCTTACTCCTACTAATTTTAAAACCTTTAGACTCCAAGGCAAGTCTCCAATGCTCTAACTTAGTATTTAAAACACCAATACTCTCATCAATTAAGACAATATCATCTGCAAATAACATACACCAAGGGATATCCTCATGCAATTGTTTTGTTATTTCATCCATAACTAAGGCAAAGAGATACAGACTTAGTGTAGAATCTTGATGTAAGCCTATAGAAACTGGAAATTCACCAGTCTCTCCAGCAATAGTTCGACCACTAGTAATAGCACCGTCGTACATATCCTTAATTAAATCAACATATCCTTGAGAGATTTCTTTCTTTCTTAATGTCCACTAAATCAATTCTCTCGGTACTCGATCATACGCCTTCTCTAAATCAAGAAAAATCATATACAAATATTTTCTCATCTCTCTATACTTCTCCATTAGCTGCCGTAGTAAGAAAATAGCTTCTGTAGTAGATCTATTCGGCATAAAACCAAATTGATTTTCCGATACAATAGTCATATATCGGAGGCATTTTTCGATTACTCTTTCCCAAAGTTTCATAGTATGACTCATAAGCTTAATTCCACGATAATTATTGCAGCTTTGAATATCTCCTTTGTTTTTATAGAAAGGAACTATAACACTTTTCCTCCAAACTTCTGGCATTCTCATTTCCTTTAAAATTTTATTAAAAAGTTTAGTTCGTCACTGAATACCAATGTCTCCTAGGCCTTTCCATACTTCAATAGGTATGCCATCTGGTCCTAAGGCCTTGCCCACTTTCATTTTCCTTAAAGCGTCCTCCACTTCTGACATCTTAATACGCTTGAAATATTGATATTTATCAAATATTGTGGACTCTTGGGTACCTTCTAAAGAAGAATCCTTGACGCAATCTCCATTAAGTAACTTTTGAAAATAACTATGCCACCTCTCTTTAATCTTAAGATCCTTAGTTAAAATCCTTTGATCTACACCTTTAATGCAATGAACATGATCTAAATCTCTAGTTTCCTTTCTCTTAATTTAGCAAGTTTAAATATGTCATTTTCATCCTCTCGGGTTCCTAATTTATTATATAAATCTTCAAATGCCTTTGATTTAGCTTCGCTAACTATTTTCTTAGCCCTCTTTTTAGCAATTTTATAAGCTTCTAGGGTTTGATTATTTTTGTTAGTTTGCCAAACTTTAAAGCACTCTTTTTTTACTTTAATAGTATTTTGGATTTCCTCACTCCACCACCAAGTCTCTTTTTCTAAATTCTTTTTAGCTTTAGATTCGCCTAAGAGTTGTTTTGCTACACTCGTTATATAATTTGTAACATTATTTCACATTATATTAGTTTCTTGTTCTAAATTTCAAATATTTTCCTTTAATAGATGATTTTTAAATGTTTCTAAACTTTTACTTTTTAAATTCCACCATTTAATCTTAGAACAATTGTTTATAATGATCCTTCTTATAGTCTGCAAGATAAATTTTAGTTCTTACAAATTGCATATATATATATATATATATATATATATATATATATATGTATATATATTAATTGGACTTGGTGCTTAAAGCCCCTCTACCACTTGGGCTGTCACCGACTACCCCCGACCCCGAAGTGGCCGGTGATGGCTCCGAGAGCAGCGGGGCTTGGGAGGTCCAGGCCTCCTGGATCATGTCCTTGTTGTCGGGGGAGGCTCCTGCACCAGTAACGAAGAGGGACAACTAGGTGATCAACTGCCGATAGTGGAGTATGCCCGGCAGTCTCCAGCGTGGATAGGACTTCCTCTTTCGACAGGCGAGTCATTGGAGAAGTTCTGGGACTCGAGGCACTGTTGGAGGGCCCCTGTCCCCGGGGGGGGGCGGCCTGTGGCCTGGTTGACGCCTGGCTGGTTTGAGACAAGTCATCAGGATTTAGAGGCGAATGCCAGTGGGCTCGGCGGCCGGCAGGAATCATATCTGGCATTGCCTCCCTCGCTCACTGGACCAGAGGAAGAGCTTCTCCCACTTGCTCAGTTTCCCACTGTTCTGCGGCTTCTGCCAGAGGGTGGTTCAATGACGGAGGTAGGATTCGGCGAGAATTCCCACCAGGAGGGGATGAATATTAATGGGGAGGGGGAAGGGAGTTTTAGCAAATAAGAGGTGAAGGAAATCATAGTCAGGGTGGAGAGTTTCATGGAGAATCAGGCTAGAGAGGTGGCAAGCCTGATCAGAATATCCACTAAGGGTGTTGATAAGGATGTGAGGTCTGTCTTTTGCAAAGTTCAAAGAAGATGGCAAATGGATATGGCAAGGAATGTTAAGAAAGGGAAAACCAATCGAAGAGGGGAAGTGGGGAGGGAAGAGAAAGGGAAGGAGTCAGTGAAGGGCTAGGGAGGTGAAAAGGCCTTGTTTGGAGGAGGGTGGTGAGGGAGTTTGTGTGGAGTTGCTAAAATGATGGAGAGAGTGTTAAGAGAGAAACAAGGAGTAGGAGGATGTATAGGGGAGTGATGGAAAAGTGTTTTGAGGAAAATAAGGGTATGAGATTGCTTAGGGGAGCGAAGTCTCCAGTTGTGGGATCCCTGGGTGATATCGGGGTTTTTTGGGAATTGCTTTGATGTGGAGGAGGTGGTCCGTTTTGTATCAGGCACTTTTCACAACATATGTGACAGTTTTGCTTCTTGTGTGTTTGGGCCTAAGGTAGGGTGGAGATGATAGCTCCGTGTTTAATATGTGAAAAATTATTTTTATAATATCCATTTGTTGGATAATTATGCATACATTTTAGCTAATTGATTAGCATGTATATCGTTAATTCCGCGAGTTAAGTTTATCAGACGATTTAGGGTTCGTGCACTGGACCTTTTCCCACGGACCGTAGTCGGTGTTAATTTACATCGGTTCAAGTCCGAACACCTTTGATTAACCGCCAAAGATCTCTTTTAACCTTTACAATCTCCGTTGTGACATCGGGGATTTGATCCGAAAAGGGACTCCCATGAATTTTCCCCTAGGTTGGAGTTTATTTGCAATTTTCCCTATACTAGGGTTTATTCGTGGTTTCCCATAATCTGGGAGTTTATATTGAAAGAGATAAGCCTCTTATACGATTCCCGGATTTTTGCATAATTCCCTTGGGCATTTATGGAATTTCATAAACTTTTGGGGTAGAATTGTAATTTTTTGAATTTTGTGAATACAATCATGGTCTTTCCATCAACTTGAGAATATTTGGTTGAACTTGAACATTTCTTGAAGAATTCTTGAATTTCCAAGATTTTCACATAATCTCCCGGATATTTTTACAATTTCACAAAGTATGATGGTAGAATTGCGATTTTTACAAATTACATGGTTTTTCTCATGATTTGATAACAAATTCTCAGAACTTTGGACATTTTTGGGATCAACATGGTTCCTCCATGATTTTCATAAAGCTTGATTGAAAAATATAAGATAATTTCTTCAAAGAGTGTGTTTATATGATATACCCTTTTAATTGAGGGTTTTACACAATGTGGAGGATGTTCAGGTCTTCAAAGCTCCAAGAGAAGGCCGCCCTCAAGCTCCCTGCGTAGGTTCTTCAAGCTGCTCCAAGTTCCCGCCCTTGTGTTGTCCTCCTCTCTCTCCAAGTCTACAAAGCCTCCCATTTATAGGTTTTTGGAGGTGGGAACACGGGGGAGGTTCCTCCTGATTTTCAAGTGTTAATTGCATTGGAGAAAGGCTCTCTCTGGGTTTGTGAGTGGAGAAGAGCACCCCTCCTGATATGCTCTTTCCTTCCCCCTCTTTTTCTTTTGTTTTAGGGAGAGAGAGAACATGGAGAGAGTGGGTGGGGCCTCCCTCTTGGTATTCTTTTTTTTTGCTTTTGTTCTTCCTTTTTTTGTTTAAACAGGGTGCAGTAGGGAGAGAAGGAATTGGAGGGGCCTCCTCCTGGTCCGTGCCACCGGAGGGAGTTCCCTTTAGGTCTGTGCGAATCGGAGGTGGTTCCTCCGTGTTCGCGTGACCCGGAGAGAGCTCCCTCGGGTTTGCAACACACGAAGGATGCTCCTCTGGGTTCTCTTCTTGCGCAAAGAGAGAGGGAAGTGGGTGAAGGGCAGTCCCTCCTGGTTTCCAAATCTAGTCAAGGCTATAAAACCCCCTTGACTATCTCTTTTTGGGATTTTTTTGTGGTTTCCTGCTCCTCTGTCCAAGACGGCGGCACACAGAGGTTCTTTTGATTTGTTTTGACCTTGCTTGACGCTGTCTTACTGCCCTTGGATTCCAGGGTGTAGGGATAACACCGCGGCGCATTGGGAATACCCCACAGATTCCTCTAGATCGTCACTTCTCAATTGTTTTGCTGTGTGGGTACGTGGCTTAGTGTCACCCACCAAGTGTTTGATAAAATCTATGTAGTCAGAGGCGTGAGGCGAGCAAGGCGACCAGGGGGTCGCCTCACGCCTCAAATGCCTAGGCGATGGCCAAGGCATTTGAGGCAAGATTTTATTAAATAATTATATATAATTTAAAAATTAAAGTATAAGTCTAAATATCACAAAAATATCAAAAAATTGCATATAAAAATTAATAAATTTTCTAAATACATTAATTCCTAAACATGAATAACACTCATATTGTCATACATTTAAAATTTACAAATACACTAAACAAGAATAGCAAGTGCAATATTATAACAAAGCAAAACCAATTAAACAACTAAACAAGTTAATTACATAATCTCATAACACAAAGTTTTCAAATTTCTCTCAACTCTCAAGCCTCCTCATCACTCATAAAAGAGGAGTCGTCCCTATCACTTGGAAGCTCATTCTTCGATTGTGTCTCCTCGGAGTCGACATCTCTCACATTTATGGAGTGAGATGTGGCAATGCTTTTCCCCTTTCCTAGGTGACGTTTTTTGGTTGCTGCCCTTGTGGTTAGTCCTTCCTCTTCATTAACACCGGCAGCGATTTCAACATCTTGTCATGTGAGGTCCTCCCCTTCATCTACAAAATTTCATTTTATGGAGGATTAGCTATCCACTCATTGCAATCATCAATGTCATCCAAAGAAATATGATCATAGTCACTTTGCTGAAGACGCAAATGACGAGCATGGAGATATTGATTATATTGCATAAAAACGAGATCGCTCAGCTTCTTTTGCTCCCACCTATTCCTTTTCTTTATGTGCACCTGCAAGTATATTATTTGCAATCAATTAAACAAAAAAGAACACTAACGGGGCATCTTTTATGTACTCAAATATGGAATTATTCATCTAACTTGCTCAAATGTACTCTAATTGCGTTCACGACTAGATGCACTACATGTCAAATTTTAGATCCGAATGGTTATTTTTTTGAAGGTGTGGTGTGGCTGTGTTAAAGTTCAATCACCAAGTAGCTACACCACAAAGAAATCATAATTCACAATAATTCTTACTCCAGGATTGCAATGAAAATTAGACAAGAAAAGCATCCATACTCGTAACCATAGAAGTGCGTTGTCTAATGGCCATTTTTCTCCCAAATAACCCTCGGGCATACTGATAAGTTGTAAGCTCCTTGAAAATTGTATATTGGACTGAGGCTTCTGGAGCTAGCTTTTCAATGCAATCATGTAGCCCTTGTTTAACTTCTTGATCATACTCAAATTTTGAATTAGAGAAATAAAGAGCCGGATTAAGATAAAGGCCAGTTGCATGTAAAGGACGGTGCATTTGAAAGTCTCATCATTTATAACTGATTTCCCAAATTGGGCCATATTTGTCAAGCTTTTCATTTAATGCACTCTTAATACTCTTTTTTGTACGATCCATAGCCTCATAAATGTAGCCCATCGTTGGCTTTTCTCCATTAACCAATCGTAGAATCATAACAAGGGGCTTGAATATTTGCAATGAATATGCCACACCATTCCAAAAAGAAGTCTTCAAGATTATGCCCTCTACCTTCTTCCCTTCACTTTTTTTTGCCCACCGATTGTTACTAGCAAGCCAATCAGCAGATGTAAACATTCGTCTCAAGCTATCTTTGCAATTAAGCGAACTCCGCAAATTTTGGTAGTTGGTGGCAAAGCGAGTGATAGCTGCACGTGCAATATTCTTGTCATTTGTGTACTTTCTCATCATATCAAGAATCCTCGTGTGCCCATAAATAAATGTAGTCACCATTTTGGCCCTACGAATGGTTTCTTTCATTGGAGACAGTTTGGAAATATCCTCCAACATCGAGTTTAAGCAATATGCATCACATGGTGTCTAGAATGAATTTGGATGGGCTGACATCAACATTTTCCTGACTGCCACATAACTGGACTCATTGTCTGTCATAATTTGGATGACATGCTTAACGCCAACTTCGTTAATAACCTTGTCCAATAAATCTGCCAATAATTTGGCATCTTTCACGTGTGCAGAAGCATCAATTGATTTCAAGAAAACAATCCCACCTAGAGACAGAGTAAGACATAATGATAGTGAGAGACAGAGAAAGAAAAATAGAAAATAGATTGAAAGCATCTGTTGATTTCAGGGAAAAAAAATCTCACTTGGAGAGTTCACAAGAAAGTTGATCAGTGTTTGCTCCTTCACATCTGTCCATGCATCGGACATGATGTTACAACCATATCTCACCCAATTTTTATTTTGGGCATCCACCAACTCTTGAGTTGTTTTTATCTCTTTATGTAAAATAGTCGCACGAATCTCGTGATAGCTAGGCCCTTTAAATCCTGAACCGTATTGTCCTACGGCTTTCAACATTGTTTGAAAGTTAGGTAGATGCACAGTATTGAATGTGATGCCAACTTGATAAATCCATCTACCTACATATCGGAGGACCCCTGTCACGATCCTCCTTTTCCCATTTTTTATCTCTTACTATCCTAGTTTGTTCCGGATCAGGAGTGCAGAACTTGTCCATAGGACCCTTCATCCGTGGTGGCTTTGCAATAATGTCATCAAGTATATTAACTTGAGAGACCTCCACAGATTGAGATGAATCCTTCAACAGATCATCTCTACCTTCCACCTCCCTCACCATTTGTAGCTTCTCAGTTCTAGTTTTCTTGGCATTTTGCATATATTTTCGGATTTCTATCCTCACATTCACGGGAGCTTTCTGGCAAGCTATCACATTTGTACCTAGGTCGGCTAAATGTTGCTTTAGTTGGTAAATCCCTCCTTTACTCACCTTTTTACAAAAATTACATGTTATCTCATCTCTATTTTGTGGATTGGCAGATGTTCCATATTTTCACCCAATGTCTTTTGGTCTGCCCGTTTTTACATTGGGCCCTTAAGTGCTTGCATTTGACGATGCACCACCAGAAATAGACACAGAAGTAGGTGGTGTAGGTGTAGACATCTTTAAAAAATAAACATCAAATTTTAATAACATTACAAAAATAAATCAAACAACAAATGTAAAAGAACATTTTTACTGACTGTTTATTGCCAAGAATTCTCCAAACTCCAAAGTCAAAATAGAACAGAGACCGTTGCCGTCGCCGACGCCAATTGCCCTGCACGGTTGATCGTCACTGTGAGAGATAGAGAGAGAGAGAGGGTGAGATAGAGAGAGAGAGGGGATTGGTCCCTCCCTCTAATTGTGCGCGTGTGTGTGTCTAGGGTGGGCACGGTTTGGTTTGGTTTGGTTTGAAGAGAATTTTTTTCAAACCAAACCGAACCGAATTAAGGCTTCAACCCGAACCAAACCAAACCAAACTAGTTTGAAACCAAACCAAACTAAACCGAATTAATTCGGTTTGGTTCGGTTTGGTTCGGTTTGAACCATATTCATCTCCCATTTTATAAATTAGATTGGATTCAAACAACATTAGAGAAAGGTAGGGTAAAAGAATTTCTACCAAATAAAGTAAATATAAAAAAAATAACATATAAAGTTGTAACTTGTAAGAACAAGCTCCATAATATTTTCACATAAGAAATTAAGAAGTTCGGTTACAGTAAAATAGAAGGTGATTTGAAACTTATTTCATAAAGTTGGAAATCCCATTAGAATGGTGAGAATTGGACTTTTTAAATTCGGATTTATAGTTACGTATACATTTATATTAATTTGATAAAAATATTCTTAAATTCGGGTTATTCAGTTCGGTTTGGTTTTGTTCGGTTTCTTGAACTTCAAAACCAAACCAAACCAAATTTTTTAATACGGTTCGGTTTGAACCCAAACCAAAATTTTTTAAATTTCAACCCGAACCAAACCGAACCAAATCGTTCGGTTCGGTTTGGTTTTCGGGTTGAACCCGAATAATGCTCACCCCTATGTGTGTCTGTGTGACAGAGAAAGGGGTAGGGAGACAGAGAGTGAGAGAGTGAGAGAACAGAGTGAGAGAGAGGGGCTCAGCAGCCTCTCCCTCTGACTATGCATGTGTGTATGTGTAACAGAGAGAGGGAGATAGAGAGAGAGAGGGTGAGGCAGTGTGTGCGTGTCTCTGCGTGTGACAGAGAGTGTGAGGGAGAGAGTGGGAGAACAGAGAAAGTGAGAGTGAGGGCGAGGGTGATAGAGGGGGGGGTATGCCCCTCCCTTTCACTGTGAGGGAGATAGAGAGGAGGAGAGAGAGTGAAAGAGTAGGAGAGGGGCCGAGCCTCTCTTTGTGTGTGCTTGTGTGAGAGAGAAAAGAGTAGGAGAGGGAGACAAAGTGAGGGAGATGGAGATAGAGAGGGGCTCGAATCCTCCCTCTCACTGTGAGGGAGATAGAGAGGGGGAGAGAGAGTGGCAAGGGGGGAGAGAGAGTGACAGAGGGGGAGAGCCCCTCTGTGTATGCTTGCGTGAGAGAGAAAGAGGAAGTGGAAGACGGCGAGAGAGGGAGATGGAGACGGCGAGAGGGAGATGAGTACCGGACGCCACCACTCGCTCGTCGGACGTCGCTGTCGCCGCTTGCCGGACGCTGCTATTGTCGTTCGATCGCCGGAAGCTGCTATTGTCGTTGGAGATGAGGGCTGTTGATAGCAGAAGGAGGGAGAAGTGACCGTGGGGTGGGAGGCGAACGAAACCCTCATGGGTTAAAAGGAGGATCTGCTTCGTCGAGGTTAACGGGTATCCCTATCCGATACGTGGATATGGTTCGCGGGCGAGGTGGGCGAGGTGCACTGCTGCGAGCGAGGCGTTCGCCTCAACGAACCACGACGACGCGAGGTGAGGTGCCATCGCCTCGCCTCAGTGCCTAGGCGAGCGCCTAGGCGCGATTTCGATTACACAGGATAAAATTGCCATGTATTAAAACACGTAAATTTTATCTGAGAATTTCTTTTGATAGAATTTTGAGGGCATTTAAATTAACCCACATGTAATGGTCACGAGTTTATACCGTTTTACGTCATCCTATAATGGGTTTAATTTGAATGTTTCATTTGTTCTAAAAATACTAAAAAGAAATCATAAAAATTGCGAGGTTCAACAAATGCCCCCCATGCGACGCCTGCCGGAGCAAAAGGTGATAGCGGGTGACCCATGCACCTTGTTAACCCTCGCGGCTCTCATGGCTTCATGTTGTGTCGAGATTTGCAACTTTGATGACATATTTATTTACTTTCATATATGTCTAGACTGATTATTTTCATTTCCCTTTTGTCGGTATTCATTGTCTCGTTTCTGAGAGAGTCGCGCCCGGGGATGTACAGGCAGGGACATAATTTGGCCCCCACTCCATCAAAGAATTTGATGCTGCCCTTGGGCCTTCCCCAAGTGACTAAGCATAACATCTTTTCTCTTGATCATGGTTTAGAAACTGTCGCTGAAGGACCTCTTCTTGAGGATATCTCAGAGGGTGGAGATGTTGACTCCACATTGATAGTCAGATGTAAAGGCTTGTATCAGTATCCACAGATTGGGGAGTATCCCAGACACTTCCCACTGGATAAATATTTATTTTCATTCATTCAGAGCTACATCCCCGAGTATATGGATGAGGATGGCCCCTGTTTATCAACTGAGTGTCGACGCCTTGAGAGGGCTATTCTGTGGCGTCGGGATAGCATGCTTGGGACTTGCACTATTTCATACCCCAGCTTCTCTATAGGCTTTACTCGCCAGGTTCAGTTCCCAGCGGCAGACCAATTGGGTTTCTTCAGCTCCGATGTCAGTTGAAACACCAAGACATGTAGTATGACACTAACGATTTGGGAGCTATTCGGCCAACACAGGTCCGACCTGACCATTGTTTCTGGCCTGTTCTTAACATCTAATGGCTCTTAGCATGCGAGTGAAGGATACGATAAACTATGCTTCCTTGACATCTTATGAGTGGCTCAGCACCAAGTTGGTATGGGAAATGGTCAGTGCTCTCTTTCCATCATTTTCATTTGGGAGCCACAGAGTGGTTGATTGACATATTACACCATTATAGTGAGATTTTGAACCACCTTGGGATCCATCACGCAGTCACAGTTGCACTCTATGATTATCCTTGCCATACGGGGTTGCTTCACGCTTTGGCAGAGAGGTTTATTAGTCGATGGAATACTTTTGCTACTGCTGAGGGTGAGACGTCTATTGATTTGTGGAGCTTTTACGGGATCTCTGGCTTGCCTATTTCCGAGCATTCTTTTGAGGAGGTTACGCTCGAACCAGTTGGGTAGCCCAGTTGGTTCTTCACCTCGTGGGGAACCATGATGTCCCTAGTTCAAACTTTGACTCTCTCATTACTTGGGGAAGTGCAAGGCCCTGGTTTTTCGAGTCTCAGTGGGTGACCCGGCAAAAAAAAAAAAGAAACTTGCATATAAATCAGAGCACTGGTACAGAGCAATATGGATTGCCACTCAGCTTCAGATACTTGATGAAAGTCTGGAGAGATTTGGCCCGGGCCGGGAAGGAAGAAACCCCTTCAGCTTCTTCGAACATTGTCAGAGTTAGTGTGAACACCTAGGTCCGTTATTTTTATAATGGTTTGTTATGCTTTTATGAAAATTTTGCTGAGGATACCATACCTCTTAACCATTATTATCAGTTGACTTTGGAATTACATAAGCACAAGTGCTATTTGTCTGCACCATGTTGCTCCCTTTGGGAGGTCTTCTTTCCGACATATGGTCGGGATGCTTTAATAGCATGGTCCTCACCCTCAGAGGTCCTCTGCCTCTTTGAAGGGGTAGGGGCCTTTCTCTTCCTAGAAGCTCTTAAGGTGGCATTGACAGTCACAAAACTCACTGCAAAGAAAGGAGAGCAAGAAAAGGAAATAGCAAATATTTATAACAAAAATGAAGTTTAACAAGCAAAAGATACCATCCTTAAAGGGAAGCTAGTTGGTGGTCACGTATCGTCCGGAGCAGGAGAAAAGGGAGGTTGCAATACCACATGTTCAAATTTTAGCCCTATAACTTTTCCTGCCTTTTCCACGGCGTCCCAGATGTCCTGCAAGGTGGTCCCAATCTCAATTTATGAGATATACTCCGAGGGACAGACACATCCAATAGCATTCATTATGTGTTTCTCTCACTGACCACAAAGTTCATTGGTGAAATTCTCTAGATGAAGTTGCATAGTTTGGGGAGCATTGCAAGGGTAACCATAATCAAACAAAAAATACTCCTACCATGAGTAAATTTTCGAGGCCATCATAGCTTTGTCTTTCTTTGAAGAAACATCAACTTGGCACCTTAAAGGCTTCATTACTCCCAGATATTGAGCTCGGCCCACTGAAAGAGGCCCATTCTTAGCCTTCCAAGAGGCGTGGAAATTTCGAACTGCACTAGCCAGATGGGAAAAATGAATGCACAGAAAAGAACTATCAACTGCAATGGGAGGCAAATATCTTCTTTTTAAACCAGCTTCTTTGGCTTGCTTCAATTTTTGTGGAGGCTGCTGTTGTACACGATTTTATCCCAAAAGACAACCCAGATTTAAAGGTGAGGAACCGCTTCCGAACACCTTGCGGGTGCTATTTATTTAGCATCTTCACAACACCTCAGGCCCGATCGGGGACTCAAATCAGCTTGTCGTGACTCATGGCGACTCCGACAACAAGTGGAGACCATTCTCGATCATCCAGAATGCGGCTTCGCCCGCTTACAACTTAGCCACCCGGGCCAACCCAGGGGCACCCCAACAACATGCTGCGCCATGCGGCACCCAGCAATGAGGCTTGGGACCAGCACCATATGCCTCTTCCCAGCCACTCAATACTGATGATCCTCTAACTCGAGGCGAACTCAAGCTCCAGAGATCGTCAGCCATCTCATACGGCTCCTAACAAGGGGTAAGGGAATTATTCTGAACACCTTAAAGGCGGCCTATTTCCAGCCATTCTACATCAACCCGGAGTCAACCAGAAGCTTTGGGCCACTTGTCGCGTCATGCGGGAACTCTACAAAAAGCGGGGACCAACCCCGACCCTTCGACAAGCGGCGTTTGCTTATTTACAATTTAGCCCCTCGAGCTAACCCGGGGGCTCGCAACAACATGCCGCAGCACGAGGTACTAGCGACGAGGCCGAGGATTCCCCTCAAAATGCCTCTGTCCAGCCAGCCAACACTAGTGGACTCATTCGCCCACTCAAACTTGGGCCCCCGGGGGTCATTACCCAGCCCATACGACCTGCGGAGTATAGTCGAGAATTATCTCGAACACCTTGTGGGCGCTCGCATTTCCGGCCACTTTACCGCCAGTCGGGGCCGACCCACGACTCGAGAATACTCGCCGTGTCATGCGGCGACACTACAAAGGAGGGGGACTGTCCCCGACTCCCAGACACGCGGCGATGGGCCGCTTTCTTTATAGCCGTCGGGCCAACCCAAGGCTATGTACCAGCTCGCCGTGTAGCACGACATATTCTTATCAAGGCTGGGCTCTCATGCCCACAACGCTTTCCTCCTGTCGTCTAAGCTATGCCAGGTAGGAATTTCAAGTCCTAGTAGGCCATCCGGGCCTCTACCCAGCCGATACAGTACGTCAACAAGGCCGGGGAATTACCTCGAACACCTTGAAGGCAACCTCGCATCAACCTCGTCTTGAGGCTCGGGTCAACACACAAGTCACGGATCGAGCCAGCCAGCCCTTTCCTAGTCATCAAAAGAAAGAAAAAGGCAAAGGGAGACCACCCCGAGGCTGGCCCCTGACCCTCACGGCCAGGGCGGACCCCACGCCAGGGACGCCCTGGGCCCCGGGGCGTGCCCCTCCCAGTCCCTACCAGTCACTACTCCAGCCCAATCCTGGTTCGTGGAAAGTCAACTCACCACCTAGAGCGTGCGAGAAGCGTTTGAGGAGCGCCCCAGATGAAGCATGCAGTTCAAGGAATGAGTTCGAGCAATCCAAGCACCCAGTCTTCCAGGGGTTCAAATCCGTCCAAAAACCTAGTCCAAACACGCTAAAACCTAGCCAAAATCCAGCCACGTGGGATCTAGAGAAGGGGGGCCCAATTTAAATATGTTCCCTCTCTCTTCAAACCTGTGCCAAGCCCCCCTAAAGGGGGGCTTTATGGGGGACAGGGTACGCTGGTCGCCTTACCCGCGTAAACCCCCTTGGGGGGTTAGGTGGGCCAAACCCCACCGAGTAAAAAAAAGAGAGAGAGAGAAAAAAGAAAAAACTTCTCTCTCCTTGCATTCCCCCCTAAACCCCCCTTTAGGCAGGCTAAAACATCATGGGCCCACTTCCTCTCTCTCCTTAATGTGTCCCCCTAAACACCCCCTTTATGGAGGCCAAAACACCATGGGCCTACCTCCTCTCTCTCCTCAATGCGCCCCCTAAACGCCCTTCTTTACGGGGGCCAAAATCACCAGCCCACCCAAGAGAGCTCTCTCTCTCTCTCTCCTCAGTTCGCCCCCTAAACCCCCCCTTTATGGGGCAGATACCCCCCAGCCCAACGCTATCTCTCTCCTCAGGTTGCCCCCTTAACCCCCCTTTACGGGGGCCAAAACCCATCAGTCATTAGACACAACGCCCGCTCTCTCTTCAATTGGGCCCCCTAAACCTGCCCTTGACGCAAGCTTACCCCTTTAGGGGGGAGCTTCACACCCAGCCATCCCCTTGGTTTATAAATTTTTCTAGGAGACTAAGGGTCGAAGAAAACAAGGAGGAAAAGGCAACATTAACGGAGCACAACAACAACAACAACCCATTCGGCACTTGGAGCACTGCAAGGAACGTAACCTTATGTTTGTTTGTGTTTGGCTAAGTACATGTTGAGGGTATGTCACATCAACACCTCTCATATGGCGTTTAGTCAATACACACGAACATTCTCCTCTGCGTATGTGGCGCCATGGTAATGGCGGGAACATCCGTTCATCGGGTTCGCTTACGTATGGCCCGTCATAGTAATGGCATCGATACCCTCATGTCGGGACCTCCAGTATTTCGGGGCCGGTCTCTGACTGCTCGCTCTGAGTCGGTGACCGACTGTCCTGCCCGCTGTCCTGAGTTAGCTCGACCTTAGCTCGGAAGTATCATTCCCGAGGCCCGGTCCTAACTCTTGGACACAGACACATGGCTCATGTGCCCTCTAGTATGTGTCAGTGTCCCAATATCTAGTCCGGCCACCACCGCTTCGTAGCACCTGTAGTCCCTCAGAGGACCCTCTGTAAAACAGCGGAAAATCCGCATTATTTTGCAATGACCCGGGAACGGATCTTCAAGACAGAATTGTCTCGCGGCTTGCTTCAATGTATTAAGGCCTTTTAGCGTCTCTCTGTAATGCATGTCATGGCTCATTATAGTGAAGTGTATTCGAAAACCCGATTCTTCACCTCTCTTGATACACTTTTAATGTCTCTGCTTCCCAGCCCCCGGTGTCATCCATCTCTCAGGCCAGTACCTGCCTTGCTCCTTGCTGAGCCAGTGTCCGCAGCCCCACTCCGGTCGATGTCTCACCCAGTCAACTCAGAACCCAGTGCCTCCAACCCGGTCTGTTGAACCTGGCGGTCGAAGTTTAGCTGCAGTGCGAACCATGTCCCCCTTTTTATGCTACGGCTTCTAGGGCACCCAGTCTTCCTTCAGTAGAAGAAACAAAGATGTTCGGATTTAATTCGATGTAAAACAAACATCGATCACTTGCGGTCGATGGGGAAGACGTTCTGTACATGAGTCCCCACAATCGCTTCCACTCGTATTAGTGGAACCTCTTCCTCTCCACGTGTCGTCTGACATCCCGTGCCCACATGTCGTGCCCTGGTGGCACTTCCCCGGTCACAATTTGGTTCCGTAGGTGCTCGTCGAGAAATCGACTGGCACGCCCGCATTTCATCCGGCTACCCCTGACCCAGTCATATTTCTTTCTTTGTATTTTTCCATCACTACTCCAGAATCCCCACGTGCCAAGTCGACCTATCTCGGTCTTCCAAAAGGCGAGTGTGTCACGTCGCGGAGAAGAATCTAGAGATCCCCTACGTGCGGCAAAAAACTGCCTAAATACATTGCTGTGGTTGAACCACCAGCGAGCATAGTACATATCGATATGACCAACATTGGTTCGATCCGGCAAGGAACAACCTGGCTCTGGCTCTCCTCTAAAAAAGTAGTCCCACCAGCTAGCAGCAACCAGATGGGTATCAAGGCTGCGATACAAGCGAGCCTCCAAGGGAAAATCAGCATTCGGCAGAACGAGCTGATCATATCCGAAAATCCGCGCAAATTTGAAGGGATAACAAGGCTCTAAAAATGTGGATCTCCTCCGGTGGAAAACAAGCACACTAGGCCTGATATAACAGAGCCAATCCTCATAGAATGACCGACTAGGATTGGCCTGGTGAGGGAGACGATAAGTCACCCCAGTCGGGCTACCCACACTGTATGGCCTAAAATCGTACGAACTGTGGGCGAAGTGTAGGCCTACTCGTCCGTCTGCGGGTAGAATAGAAAGTGCCTTTCGGGCACCCATCAGTTGGTCTGAAGAATTCTGACTTGGGCGATTCCTGAAGAGAAAAATCAATGGAGCTGTAGGGTTCCCCAAATCGACACACTGGCATAGTCCAAGAAAAAGCAAACCGGCCTAGGAACCCAAATAATGGGTGGCCATCAGTACACCTCTGTCTTAGGGAGAGCTATGAGCAGTCAAGTTCCCCAAACTGTGATATATATTTGCTAGGGCAGATGACGCAATAGCAAGTCTATGTCTATCAGCAAGAAGTCATGCTAGATATATCAACTCAGGTTGCACGAGCTCCTTCTCCCCATGGGACATCACAAGAGTGGCAAGCTAGTAAACATGGTAAGCAACTAGATAAGTCGAATATGGCAACTCACGGGGATTCCACCCCTTATTCTCTGGTGCAGATAAATAGAGTTTGCACCTCTGTAACTTCAAAGTCAACTGATAATAGTGGTCAAGAGGTCTATTATCTATCCTCAACAAAATTTTCATAAAAGCAGAACATGCCGTTATAAAAATAGCGGATCCAGACATTCATATTAACTCTGACAGTGCTCGAAGAAGCTGAAGGGATATTTTCCTTCTCGGCCCGGACTAAATCTCTCTAGACTTTCATCAAGTATTTGAAGCTGAGTGGTAGTCCGTATTGCCTTGTACTAGTGCTTTGATTTCTATGCAAGTCATCGAGCGTCACCTCTTCATTAGGATGCCCGGAAATAGGCAAGCTGTAGATCCTGTGAAAGCAACACAAATCCATACCCATCTCACCCTCAGCAGTAGCAAAAGTATTCCACCGGCTATTAAACCTTTCTGTCAAAGCTTGGAGCAACTCCATATGGCAAGGGTAATCATAGAGTGCAACTGTGACTACGTGACGGATTCTGAGGTGGTTCAAAATCTTACTGTAATAGTGTAATATGCCAATCTGCCACTCTGTGACTCCCAAATGAAACTGATGGGAGGAGAGCACCGACCATTTCCCATACCAACTCGGTGCTGAGCCACTCACAATTCTGTCAAGGAAGCACAATTTATCGTATCCTTCACTTGCATGCTATGTGTCGGAAGGTGTCAAGAACAGACCGGAAACACTGGTTAGGCCGGGCCTATGTTGGCCGAATAGCTCCCAAATCGCTGGTGTCATACTGGGTGTCTTGGTGTGGCAACCGACATCGGAGCTGAAGAAACCCAATTGGTCTGTCACTGGGAACCGAACCTGGCGAGTAAAGCCTATAGGAAAGCTGAGGTATGAAGTGATGCAAGTCCTAAGCATGCTATCTTAGTGCCCCAGAATAGCCCTCTCAAGGTGTCGACGCTCGGTTGGCAAACAAGAGTCATCCTCATCCATATGCTCGGGGATGTAGCTCTGAATGAATGAAAATAAATATTTATCCAACGGGAAGTGTCTGGAATAATCCCCAATCTGCTGGTACTGATATAGGTCTTTCTGACTATCAATGTGGAGTCAACATCTCTACCCTCTGAGACATCCTCAAGAAGAGGTCCTTTAGCGACAGTCTCTAAACCTTGATCGAGAGAAAAGATGTTGTGCTTAGTCACTAGGGGAAGGCCCTGGGGCGGCATTAAATTCTTTGATGTAGTGGGGGCTGAATCTGTGTCCCAGCCTGCACATCCCTAGGCGCGACTCTCTCAAAGACGAGATATAATGAATACCTATAAAAGGGAAATGAAAACAATCAATTTAGACATATATGAAAGTAAATAAATAAGTCATCAAGGCCGCAAATCTTGACACGACATCAAGCCATGAGAGCCGCGGGGGTTAACAAGGTGCACGTGTCACCTGCTGTCACCTTTGACTCCGACCAGCGCCCCGTGGGTGCATTTGTTGAATCCAACGATTTTTATGATTTTTTGTGAGTATTTTCAGAACAAAGGAAATGTTCAAATTAAACCCACTATGGGATGGCGTAAAACAGTATAAAATCGTGGCCGTTACATGTGGGTTAACTTAAATGCCCTAGGAATTTAGTCGAATGAAATTCTCACACAAATTTTATGTGTTTTAATACACGACAATTTTATCGAACACTTGGTGGGTGGTGCTAAGCCACGTACCCACGTAGCGAAACAATTGAGAAGTAATGATCCAAGTGTGTCCGTGGGGTATTCCCGATGCGCCACGACGTTATCCTTGCACCCCGAGATCCAAGGGCAGCATGACAGCGCCAAGCAAGGTCAAAACAAATCAAAGGAACCTCCGCACATCACCGTCTTGGACAGAGGAGTAGGAAACCATAAAAAAAATCTCAGAAAGAGACAGTCAAGGCGGTTTTATAGCCTTGACTAGACTTGGAAACCAGGAGGGACCGCCCTTTACCCTGTTCCCTCTCTGTCTTTGCTCAAGAAGAGGACCCGGAGGAGCATCCAACGGGTGTTGCAGACCCGGAGGAGCGGTCCATCGGGTGTTGCAGACCTGGGGGAGTTCCCTCTAGGTGTTGCAGACCCGGAGGAGCTTTCTCTAGGTCATGCGAACCCGGAGGAAGCCCCTCCGGGTCATGCGAACCTGGAGAAGATGCGAACCCGGAGGGACCTCCTCCTGTTCGCACAGATCTGGATGGGGCTCCCTCCGGTCACACAGACCAAGAGGAGGCCTTTCCGGGTCCTCTCCCTCCTGCACCTTGTTTAAACAAAAGAAAGGAAGAATAAAGGCAAAAAAAAAGAAAGAAGACCAGGAGGGAGGCCTAGACCCGAAGGAGCCTTCTCCGTCCACTCTCTCCCTAAAACAAAAGAAAAAGGGGGGAGGGGATAGCATACCGGGAGGGGCGTTCTTCTGCACTCACAAGTTCGGAGAGAGCTTTTCTCCAATGCAATGAATACATGAAAACCAGGAGGAACCTCCCCTGTGTTCCCACCTCCAAAAATATATAGATAGGAGGCCTTGGAGACTTGGGTAGAAAGGGAGGACAACACAAGGGCTGGAGCTTGGAGCAGCTTAGGGGATAACTTGCGCAGGAAGCTTGAGGGCGGTCTTCTCTTGAAGACTTAGAAGATCCTCCCCATTGTGTAAAACCCTCAATTAAAACGGTATATTACATAAATACCCTCCCTTGATGAAATTATCTTGTATTTTTCAATCAAACTTATGAAAATCATGGAAGAACTATGTTGATCCTAAAAATGTTCTAAGTTATGGGAATTTGTTGTCAACTCATGGGAAAAATCCTATAGTTTGCAAAAATTGTAATTCTATTCTCATATTTTGTGAAATTGTAAAAATGCCTTGGAGATTATACAAAGATCTCAAAAATTTGAGAAATCTTCAAGAATGTTCATGTTCATCTGAATGTTCTCAAAGTTGATGGAAATACCATGCTTCCATTCACAAAATCCAAAAATTGTAATTTTATCACGAAAGTTTTTGAAATTTCATAAATGCCTCAGTGAATTATACAAAAATTCGAGAATCGCATGGGAGGCTTATCCACTGTTGGCAGTTTCGGCCGAAACCGATACGTTTCGGCCGAAACGTATCGGTTTCGGCCATAACCGATACGAAAAGGCCCTTAATCACTGTAGCAATCCGAAACTAAAGGGAGATATCGGTTTCGGGCGAAACCGGTCGGTTTTGGCCCGAAACCATTTGGTTTCGGTCGAAACACGTGAACTTATACCTTTATGCTTTGTTGTCATGCCTCCGAAACCCCACTACCCACAGGTTTCGGCCGAAACCCTCCCCCCTGCTGTCTGCTGCTGTGCTGCTGTCGCTGCTGCCGCTGCTGTGCTGCTGTCGCTGCCGAGTTGCTGCTGCCTGCTGCTGCCGAGCTGCTGCTGCTGTCTGCACTGCGGGGGGGGGCTGCGGCTGCAGGGGGGCTGCGGCTGCTGCCTGCTGCAGCAGCTGTCCGACCAAGGGTGAAAGGCCGCGTTTGCTGCGACTGCTACGCCTGCTGGAGGTGGACAGGCCCGACAGGGAGAGGCCGAGAGGGAGCCTTCTTGCTGCGCACACCGGGGGCCAACACAACTTCAAGGGTTTTATTGTTTTGTTTGAGGTTAATTTCATTGGGTTTTGTTTGATTATTTTGTTGTGTTCTTTTGGTTAGGTTAAAAATTTGGGGTAAGCAAGCCTTGCTTATTAAGTTTCTTCCAAGGGTGATTAAGGGCTTAAGGGTTAATTGCTAATTAAACCCTAATCAGTTTATAAAAATTGGGGCTTTTGTCTATTTTGATTTGCTTAGGCTCAATTGAAGTTAAATTAAGGTTCATTGAGGATTTTGGGGTGGGATCATGCGGGTAATTAATTTTTCCCAAGGGTGATTAAGGGTTAATTGCTAATTAAGCCCTAATTAGGTCATAGAAATTGGGGCTTTTGTCTAAATTGGTTTGCTTAGGCTCAATTGAAGTTAAATTAAGGTTCATTGAGGATTTTGGGGTGGGATCATGCGGGTAATTAGTTTTTCCCAAGGGTGATTAAGAGTTAATTACTTATTAAGCCCTAATTAGGTCATAGAAATTGGGGCTTTTGTCTAATTCGAGTTTCTTAGCCACAATTGAAGGTTAATTAAGTTTCATTGATGAATGTGGGGTGGGCTCATGCTGGGATTATATTTTTATGAAGGGTAATTAGGGCTTAATTAGTAATTAAGACTTAATTAGTTCATAAAAATTGGGCCTTTTGTCTAATTCGAGTTTCTTAGCCACAATTGAAGGTTAATTAAGTTTCATTGACGAATGTGGGTAGGATCATGTTGGGATTATATTTTTATGAAGGGTGATTAAGGGCTATTTGGTAATTAAGCCCTAATTCATTCATAAAAGTGGGTCTTTTATTTTGTACTTACAAGTTTTTGTCTTTGACTGTGTAACTTCTTAATGCAGCATCATGCCTAGACGTCAGCAAACACAGGAGCAGCAAGGGCAGGAGGATCCGGGGTGGGCCCACATGTCCTTAGTTGATGCTAAGAGAAGGAAGGTTAAATGTAATTATTGTGGTAGGGAGATGTATGGCGGAATTACCAGAGGCAAGCAACATTTGGCAGGGGTACGAGGAGAGGTGAGACAATGTGACAACTGTCCACGAGAGGTGCGAGAGGAGATGCGCCAGTGCCTTTTGGGGAAAAAGGAGAGGGTGCAACAAAGGGCTGAGGATGAGGAGGAAATTGCTGAGGAGATTTCTGGCAGAAGGGTTAGGAGGGATGATGATGAGGAAGACACTGAAGATTCTGATCCGGAGCTGACTGAAGCAAGGAGCGTGAAGAAGCCGCTCGAAGGAAAGGAAAGGCACCCATGGGTTCAGGAGGGACCTACTCCAGTACAGGCTGTACAGCTGCACGACGTCCTGATGTTGCTGCCCCGCCCCCGCAGACGCAGAGAGCAGGCCCCATGGACAGTTATCTCCACAGAAGGCCCCAGGCTACACAACCTAAGATCAAAAGTGCATTAAGAGGGGTCAAAAAATCTGCAGAAGTTGCAGGGCATGCATTTAAAAGCATATGTAAATGGTTTTTTCATGCAGGTGTCCCTGCACATGCTGCTGAAAGTGAATATTTTCAACCTATGTTGGATGCCATAGCAGATGCTGGCCCTGGCTTGAAGGCGCCGTCACGTCGGGACATATACGGGCGTGGGCTTGAGGCAGAGGTTCAGGAGCTCCATGAGTGGGTTCAAAGCTTCAAGCAAATATGGATGAAGAGAGGATGCACTATTATGTGTGATGGTTGGACTGGTACCACGAAAAAGTCCATGATTAACTTTTTGGTGTATTGCATCGAAGGTACAGTATTTGTAAAATCTGTAGATGCATCAAATTTTGAAAAAACTGCCAATTATTTGTTTCATTTGATGGACAACATGGTAGACGAAATTGGTGAAGAAAATGTTGTACAAGTTGTGACTGATAATGAAGCCAGTTATAAGGCTGCAGGGAGGAAATTGATGCATAAGCGCAGGCATTTATATTGGCTCCCATGCGCAGCACATTGTCTTGATCTCATACTTGAAGACATAGGGAAGGACAAACATGTGAAGAAGACGGTTGAAAGGGCACAAAAGATTACCCAGTATATTTATGGCCATCCTAGGATATTGAACATGTTCAGGGAGCATGCAAGTGGGGGGCGGGATATCATCCGTGCAGGGCCAACTAGATTTGCTTCAAATTTCATTTCTTTGGAGTCTCTGCATAGGTATACTGTTGAACTCAATTATTACTTCTTTATCCTTATAGTTATGATCCGTATTTGATTCAAATTTTATTTCTTTGCACAGGTATAAGAATGAGTTGAAAGCTTTCATGTACCACAATGCCTTGCGGGAATACATCGACAAGGGCAATGTTGATGCTCAGATGGATTATTTGGATGTCTGTCAAATCGTGGACGACAACAAATTCTGGGGCAGAGTAACACGATACATGAAAGTAGTCACCCCCCTCGTGAAGGTCCTAAGATTGGTGGATGGCGATGACAAGAATGATATGGGATATCTGTATGAGGCCATGGACCGTGCGAAATTGGAGTTGCAGGAGTCCCTTCCCAAAGAACATACAAAGTGGTGGAAGATTATTGACCATAGATGGGACACCACATTACACCACGACTTGCATGTAGCTGGTGAGTGATTATTTGTATTCATATATTATTGACCATACATTAACTATATACAAATGCATGTTATTTTCTGAACCCTCGATTAATGTACAATGCCAATGCACATGTTGATGCCGATGTGCTTCAAGGCACTTTAAAAGTCAGTGGTCGTTTATCGAGGACACAAGATAAGAGGCTTCAGGCGGAAGTAGAGGTTGGCCTGTTTGATTTCATGAATAAGAGGTATAGAATTTACTTACGTAGTAATGCTAATCTATTATGTAATTTTTGTAGATGAACTCCTATAGAATGAGAAGTGGGACGTATTCTGACTCCCAATTGCAATACGCAGTGGGAAGAGTGAGCCTAGGTATACTTCATCTTTGTGCTTTCTTTGCAATTACATCTTCCTTAATTAATTTTTATTTACATCTTATATTTATTTGTTTATGGTTGGTTGGTGTAACAGCTGACTGGTGGATCATGGTGAACAATAGAGAATTGGGCAGTTTTGCATTGGCTTGGATTGCAATCAGGGTGTTGAGTCAAACCACATCAGCAAGCCAATGTGAAAGAAATTGGAGCACGTTCAGCCTTATACACTCAAAGGTTCGCAATCGGCTAAAGGCTGATCGGTTAGAGAAATTAGTGTACTGCCACTACAATATGAGGTTGAGAATAAAGAATATGAGGTTGAGACAACAGCTGCGAGACAAACGCGTCGTCGAGGATGCCGCCGCAGAGATTGATGTGGATGCCTTATTTGATGATGATAATCCCTTGCAGTCTTGGGTGGAGACACGAGAGCAGGTTGATGAGCCCGTTTTTGATGTTGATGATAGAAGATGGGCAGAGGGCATACTTGATGAAGATGAGGCAAGAGATCCCGAATTAAGAAGCAAATCAAAGAGGGCCAGAGATACTCATGCGCACCAGTCTAGGGTGGTTGATGACACTGAGGAGCAGTTCGAGTTTGAGCCAACTAGACACTCAGATACAGATAGCAGGCCAGTCACTCCTAGAATGTCCTTAAGAAGAAGTACATCAGTGCATGGGCAAACTGAGAGGACAAATGCTGCTGCTCGAGAGGACCCGGCAATTGAGCAGTTGAAGCAGATTTATGTGAGGCACACGTCAAGGGATAAAGGACTCATGTCAAAGATCACTGAAAAATTGACACCACAAGAGAAAAAAGCATCCCCGAAGGCTAAAAGGCGACTGGTTTCTTATGGTTCTGATGATGATGATGATCATCCCGGAGGTGCTGCAGGTGGTACTAGTGCTGCAGGTGCTGCAGGTGGTACAGGTGCTGCAGGTGGTACTACTGGATACAGTCAAGGTCAGCAAGGATATAGTTCACCAGGTTACGAAGGTGGCCAACAGCAAGCAGCTATTTATGGGTCGTGGAATTATGAACCATCATTTCAGTTCCATCCATATCCGACCAGTTCCTCTTCTCTTCCTCAAGATTCCTATGTTGATACTGGATTCGAATCAAGCCAACCAAACACTCCAAGAGGGATCCAAAGAGGGATGCAGGACTTGGCTACCTCATTGTTTGGTTATAGTGAATATAGACCATACATGCAACCTGGTTATGGGTATCGACATCAAGGGCCAGACGATGAGGGAGAAGGTTCTTCTAGTAATCATTATCCATATTAGGTAAGAATCAATGAATTTTTGTAACATTCATTTTGTCTAATTTGGTTTATTGTACTGCTTGTATTAATGTACAATGGAATATTAGTTTAACTTTCACATGTTCAATGTTTGAAGTTCGATGCGTAGTTGTCTACTTAAAGGTTATTGCACTAACTTATACAATCAATCGTATAGGAGAAAAATGACAAGACAACAGTCAATCCTATACTACAAGGTTGGGACCCACTTCTAGTAATGCTTTTTTAAGAACTAGGTAATTTATTCATGCTCAACAGAAAATCGTATAGGAGAAAAATGACAAGACAACTGTCGATCCTGAAAAATATATTAATCAAGCTAGCTAGCATAATTCCCCTGCCAATATGGTCCTGCTTCAGACCAGCCAACCCAATGTACAGACTTTGAGCTACAGCAAATGGACAATGTACAGACTTTGTATGCATGGAACACACGGGCTGTAAAGAATGTATTGGTCCAAGAGTGTATAGACTTGCTATGAAGATGCATGGAGAATGTATAGACTTTGATGAATGTATAGACTTGATGGATGTATAGACTTGTTATGAAGATGCATGGAGAATGTATAGACTTTGAAGAATGTATAGACTTGCTGGATGTATAGACTTGCTGGATGTATAGACTTGCTGATGTATAGACATGCTATGAAGATGCATGGAGAATGTATAGACTTTGAAGAATGTATTGGTCCAAGAGTGTATAGACTTGCTATGAAGATGCGTGGAGAATGTATAGATTTTGAAGAATGTATAGACTTGATGGATGTATAGATTTGCTATGAAGATGCATGGAGAATGTATAGACTTTGAAGAATGTATAGACTTTGATGAATGTATAGACTTGATGGATGTATAGACTTGCTATGAAGATGCATGGAGAATGTATAGACTTGATGGATGTATAGACTTGCTGGATGTATAGACTTGCTGGATGTATGTATAGACTTGCTGGTGGATGTATAGACTTGCTCAGTTATCAGCTAATGGATGTATAGACTTGCTAGCATGCGCCGACTTACAGAAGACATTATTTCATCATCAATGCACAAGAATGCACAAGGGGCACACACAACAACAACAATTCACACTATCATCATCATTCTTATGTGGTGACTCATTGAGTTGCTATTATCAAAACATCAACACACTATCATCAAAAAATGTACAATGGAATATTAGTTTAACTTTCACATGTTCAATGTTTGAAGTTCAATACGTAATTGTCTACTTCAAGGTTATTGCACTAACTTATACACTCAAATACATGTGTATTGTTTTTCATGATTTTAAGTGATTATTTAAATTTTTTATGATTTTTTTCAGATTTTTTAGAATTAATATGTTTTTTTTAAAACCTTTTAATTGGGTTTCGACCGAAACCGAAATCGATACCGAGTCGTATCGGTTTCGGACCCGACCGAAATCGAGTCCGAAACCGAGTTTGCCATCCCTGGGCTTATCTCCTTCAATACAAACTTATGGTTCATGAGAAAGCACAAATAAACCCTAATTTAGGGAAAATTGCAAATAAATCTTGGCCTAGAGGAAAATTACAAATATACCTCTACCTCAGAGCATGGAAATTTCTTTTCGGATCAAATCCCTTTTCTTTTCGGATCAAATCCCTGATGTCACAATGGAGATTGTAAGGGAATCAAAGGTGTTCGGACTTGTACCGATATAAATTAACACTGATTACAGTCGTTGGAGAAATATCTAGTATACGAACCCTAAATCATCTGATATTTATAACTCGCGGAATTAACGATATGCATGCTAATCAATTAGTCAGGATATATACATAATTATCTAACAATTGGTTATATCAAAATTAATTATTTCTGTGTTAAACAGACTAGCACGTCTAGTGGGACCTTTTCTTCTTTTCATCTTTCTGCCAAAGATTTTTATACCTTTACGAAGGTTGTGATCTTTTTTTTTTCCCTCTTTTTTCATGAGGGAGTAGGGAGAAGGAATAATTTCAACTCCAACTCCAACAGCGAAACAATAACAATAACTTTTCTATGGCGACAGTCACCTACGGCTCGATGGTCATCACCAACCACACCAGATATGGATATTTGGCGACACCAATCGTCTTTGGAGACTTCTCGACGGTCATCGGGTCTCCTTTCTTCTTGGGGGTAGTCCCTGTCGCGGAGGAGACACCCACCGCACCCGTGGTTGCCGGGGGCATCAAGTCCCACCCAACACAAGGTCGAGTCTTCTCGGTCAGTACTGTCTCTCTCGACTTTGCTCCTGTCAAACGGGGGTAGCGCAGAAGTCGTAAAGGTAGAAAGCGTACGACAGCAATCTTCAATTCCAACAAGACTATTCTTGTCGTAACTTGCATATCCGACTCAATGAAGGCGAGCCAATTATGCCACGAGACAATCATGTCCGGACAATTCCAACCTGTTTTGCACTCCTTCACCGAGTGCGATAGGATAAAGCGGACTTCGACAAGAAGTCTAGGTCCAAGAATGGGGGCAGCTCAATGGAATAACACCCTGCAAGATGAAACAGATCTAGGTCACCAAAGAGGAGGCCCGCACAATCAAAAGAGTCAGGGCAGACAAAACTACACAGACTCTAGACCAACATCAAGTTGAAGCTCCGGCATCCTGTGATGTCAAACCTCCATGTCTTCGGGGGCAAAAGAGGAGAGGGGTTTATAGAAAACCCAATTTTACGTTACAAACCTAGGAACCAATTCGAGCATGGGAAATGAGTCGTATTGAGGTCCGACAACATGTGTCTCGATCTTTGACAGACTGGGGACACTTGCCCACTTCGGAGTCCAACTATCAAAGAAGTAGAGGGTGGTTCAAATATCAGAGGTTAGAGATAATATAAAGGTGTTCACCTATTATGTCTTCGGTAAAGTACCAATGGAGGCCGCTGAGGATCTCGCTAATCCAGTCGATTCGGTTGATTTAAATGACACAAACCTGGTGCTGGACGCAGTATATCTTAACATTAGGAATGCTACTAGAAGAAATCTCTAGGTCCAATTCAGCGGCCACTTGGGGACCTCTAAGGTCAAAACTATGGTCAATGCCAAAATCAAGGTCAGACTCAAGGGCAGGTTTAGGTGCAGAACCAAGGAGAAAATATGTGCCAGTTTGTTTCACGTGGAAAAATAACGAAAAAATTTGTGTTCATTTATTGTACAAAGATGCACATTTGTTAGCTATTTGATTATCACGTGCATGATTATTTTCACGTTTTATGTTTAACAGATGATTTAAGGTTGGTGTGACAGACCTTTTCTCACCAATCGTAGTCGATGTTTATTTACATCGGCTTAAAATCCTAATACTTTTGATTAATTATCAAAGAATGCCTTTTGCCTCTATGATGTTGGGGATTTTATCTAATGGGCATAATCTTAATGATTGCCTATTAACGATATATACTTTTGTCGAGAAATTAGAATACTTTATTCTTTGAACTTGTATAATTTGAATTACAATCGGTCTCTTAAGATCTTTACATTTGATCCCGATTATATAATTAGGTCTTCGAGTGTGCATCCGGTTGTAATCCGACCATTGAATTTGCTTCAGTCTTCAGTTGAACCTTTGAATTGAATAGGGTCGATCCGATCGTTGAATTTGAATAGGGTCAAGATCCGGCCGTTGAATTTGAATAGGGTCAAGATCCGGCCGTTGAATTTGTTCCAGATCGATATCTGACCGTTTATTTCAAATTTCATCACTATCTATCCGTTGGATTGCCAACATGATCATTATCAGACCGTCGAGCTTGCTTCATAGTCATAATTACTCTTTTGATCATGATTGGTCTCTTAAGTTGACTTGACGTCCATGAAGTACATTTCCACACAAGGTGAGGGTTTTATTTGTAATTTTCTCTCGATCAGGGTATATTTGCAATTTTCCCAAACATTAAGGTATTCTTGCAACTTCAGAAGAATTTTGGACATTTTTACCCCTTCTGTTTCTTTCTAGATATTTTTGCAATTTTGGACCCTTGCTGGGTATATTTGCAGTTTCTTGATAACTTGGAGCACATCTATCGTTTCTTGACTTTTCAGGACTTTTTTGTAATTTTTGACTTTCCTGACATTTCGATCATTTCTTGACTTTCGGGTGCATTTCTGTCATTCTTGACAGTCTAGGACATATTTGTAATTTTTAAACTTTTTTTGATCACGGGGCACGTGCACGAGTCTTCATGCTTGAATTTCTCTGGCCGCCTCTTGATGCTTGGTCTATGCTCATTTTCTTCCTAAATGTTCATCGGAACTTAGGGACAATATACACATGGACGTATATGCGACATACCCCTTTCATGTATGTTGTTTTGAGAGGTGCAAGCCCAAGCACGGGAACACGACCACATCCACACTCTGGCTATCCTTCCTTGGATGCTTGATGCCTTCTTCCTCCATGCTTGGTCCTTGGTGGATGCTTTTTTTTTGTAATTTTCCTACAAGCGAGGGTGTCTCTATAATTATTCTACAAGCGGGGATATTTTCATAATTTATGGACCTTCCAAAGTCTTTTCTACAGTTTCCCACCAGCAAGGGGTATTTTTGCAATTTTCTGGTAGGTCAAAACATTTTTGCAATTTTTTGGTAGGTCAAGACATGTCTGCAATTTCTGATCTTTTTAGGGTTTTTCTTGCACTTTTCCCACCAATAGGGGGGGGGGGCTTTTTTGTGTTTTTCTCAATAGCAAGGGCCTTTGTAGCTTTCTGGACGTCAGGGACCTTTTTTGTATTTTTTTGGGCAACATGGTAATCTTGTAATTTCCTTCTTAATGGGGGTTTATTCACAATTTTTCCTTAAACATGGTTTATTTGTAATTTTCCTTAAATAAGGGTTTATGTGAACACTGATAAGCTTTCCATACAATTTCTGAAATTCTAATATTTTTCTGTAATTTCTTTGGACATTTACACAATTTTGTGACGTTTTAGGGTAGAATCGTAATTTTTAAAACCTTTTGAACACAAGAAGGGTTTTTCATCAATCATGAGAACCATGGTTTTCCAAACTGGTCCGGTACAGCTGTACAGGATGAACCGCCCGTAACAGACCATGCTAGCTGGCGGGCGGGACGGGCGGGCTGTGCAACGTGGCCGGGTCGCATGGGACCGTGCATCCTGCTGCGTACCAGATCGATTCGAAGTGGGACCGGCCTGATACGTGCGAGCCGCCCGGCTTGTGCCAGTTCGGCGTTAAAAGACGGCGGTGGGCATGGGGGTGGAGACATCAAACGCAGCGGCGGTGGGTGGCGTCCAGCGGCGGTGCAGGCTAGCGAGGGGCGGTGCAAGCGGCGGGGACCGGTGATCGGAGGCCTCCGGCGATGTATTTAATTTTTTTTTGTTTGTAGAGAGGAGGGGGGGTGGCCAGTGGGTGGGCGAAGGGGCCGGTGGATGGCTGTAGGTGGCGGTGGGAGGGCGGAGGAGGTGGGCTTGGGCGGTGAGAGTCCGTGGGAGGGAGGAGGGGGGCGGTGGGGGGGTGGAGGTGGGAGGGGGTTCAGCCACCGCTTGCCAAGAGGTGGGAGGCGTGGGTGGGAGGGGGGTCCGGCCACTCTGGCCGGTGGGAGGCCGGGGGAGGCGGCGGTGGGGGGTGGTGGGAGGGGGGAGGGTGGAGGTGGGAGGGGAGTTCGACCATTGCCTCCCACCGCCCATCGCTGCCTCCTCTGGCCTCCCACTGGGCTAGTGGGAGGCCGGAGGAGGTGGAGGTGGAGGTGGGCGGGGGGGGGGGGGAGGGTGGAGGTGGGAGGGGGGGTCCGACAGGGCGGTGGGAGGCGGTGGGGGGGGGGGGGGGGAGGGTGGAGGTGGGAGGGGGGTCCGACAGGGCGGTGGGAGGAGGCGACGGTGGGTGATGGGCGATTGTGGGAGGGTGGAGGGGGTCCGGGAGGCCGTGGGAGGGGGCGGAGGGAGGCCAGAGGGAGGGTAGAGGAGGGCGGTAGGGGCGGTGGGAGGGGGGTCCGTTTATTTTAAATGTTCTAGAATTAATTTCCATGTTTTAGATATAATTTATATTTGTAAATTTTATTCGACTGTCCTATTTTAGAATTAATACTTCACTCTTCACACTATATTTCATTATTTTTTTACGCATATAAATTTGTAATTCCTAAATTTAGGCGTTACATTTAATCACTTGATGACTTCCAAGGAACGTCTAAATGACGTTGGATGGTTACATGGAGTTAATTTGGATGGCAACCGTAGTTGCTGACCTTGCAAATACTGCAAAACAGAACACATGGGAGGAGGCATGTCTCGGTTGAAGAAGCACTTTGCATGAGGAGCAGGTGCGGGATACTCTGAGGTTGCTGACTGTACCCATGTGCCTAGAGGTGTGGAACTTGCAATGGCCAGGCACCTGCGGGAGAAGAGAGTTGAGATGCAACAAAAGGAAAAAAAGAAAAGAGATGAAGCGGCGCTCAGTGGAAGAGCAGGCGGCAGCGACGAGGATGAATACGCGTGGACAGCCAGTGACGAAGAACAACAAACGCGTACTCACCAGCTTAATGTGTATGTCACGGTGAATGATCCATTTGAAGCGCAGTTCCGTGAGGCAGCACATTTGAGTAGAGATGAGACAGCACATCCAGAGAGACTAGACTCCGAAGTCACGAGGCCGTAAGGACTGGAGCATCAGCCTGTGGTGGTTCATCTGCTACTCGACAACCACGGGGCATTAGGAGTTTTTTCACTGGTGACTCAGGTTCACAAAGAAAAAGGACACAATCGATCAACATTGAAGATGTGGAGTCCGATGCACTATCTTGAGAGCATGGCAAGCAAACGATGATGGATGATGCATATGGCCAGAAGGGGCCGAAATGAAAACTCGGACATGCCGTTGCAAAATAGTGGCACCATACAGGATTGCCTTTCAATGCGACTAACAACCCTTACTACAAGCCAATGTTCCAAGAAGCACAAGTTCTTTGGTTACACGTGTAACCACTTATATCGAGAGGGTTGACCTGCATATATCTTGGTGAACAAGTTGCTGAGATCAAGAGTTATGTGGACTCTTTCAAACAGAAATGGTCGAAGTACGGAGCCACACTAATGTGTGATGAATGGTCAGGTACCACTAAAAGTAACTTGATCAACTTCGTTGTTTATTGTGATAGACATGTATTCTTTCACAGGTCGGTGAATGCGTCAGGTCATGCCCACAGTTACTAATATATTTTATCATTGGGGAGGAGTACATTAGTCAAGTGGTGACAAATAATGGCTTGAACTATAAGGCTAGGGAGGAGTTGATGAGGATCGGACGACACCTTTTTTGGACCCCCTGTGCAGCACACTGTGTAGACTTGATGCTGAAAGAGATTGGTCAGCACACTGTGTAGACATTTTTTGGACCCCCCATAGTCGTGGAAGTTCTCATGATGGTCAACGGAGTCGTCATGGGAACACTAGTGTTGGTGGCTAAGAGTATGGCAGTGGTCAAGGCAGAGGTCACGGGGGCCACGAACGTGGTCGTCACGAAGGCATGATATGGACAGAGGAGTAGCACTTCACACATATCACGCAAGATGAGGACCACGGTGCTCCACCGCCAGGGGCGAGACGGGCAGCTGAATATTGGGATCCCTACTATGAAAGTTCTGTTGCAGACAGTATCAGCTATCAAGGCATGTTGTCTGATTTTGAGAGGATGAGCACACATGACTCTCAGGGATCCGGAAGTGAGTATGGACGGTCATGGAAGCAGCAACCTAGATATCATGACGATTATGAGAGCAGTAGTTCATTCTTCCCATCGCACCTATTTCCTCATGGCCATGCTTCAATGTCGCAATATACTGAAGGATACGATCAGCTCTCAACTACGCCATCGCCGGTCGTGTACTCACAGGGTTCCCAAGAATATGAAGACTACTTGTCCTATCTGCGGAGCACGTATAATGTCAGAGTGTTTGGAGATGAGATGTGGCCGAGTTTGGACCCATATGATTAGGAGTATGTATCATTTATTTATATTTGTACGTAACTATAAATTAATCGTTTATTTCTTCATGTCTTGAGTTTTGCATTTGTTCTTCAAGTTACTGATGCAAAACTGTTCAACATTTGCAGGTCATCATGGACGGACGACGCCACCTTGCGTGTGAACACAGGTACAGGGTTGAGGGTGATCGACATGTGCACTGTAGATACTGCGGACATCGCGTCACCGGCATACACAGATTTGTAGAGCACCTCGCGACAGTGGGATAGGATTGCAGTGCATGCTCCTTAGTTCCGGAGGATGTCCGAGATTACTTTCGGACATAGTTACGGGAAGGACGTATTTTTTGTAGCAGAGCCGGGGCATCGTCTTCCACGTCTAGGGTATCCCCACCACCAGCACTGGACAGATCAGGATCTTCCTCCACACCCAAAGTTTGAGCACTACTAGCACCAATCCTACCAGTAGCATGGTTGGCAGTATCGGCCGAAACGTATCGGTTTTGGCCCCCTAATACTGTAGCATGTCTGAAACCTATTAAATAATAGTTTTTTAATGGTTTCGGACGAAACCATTAAAGGTTTCGGCCGAAACTGACCTGTAATTTTTTGAATGATTTCAACCGGTTTTGGCCGAAACCGATACCGAAATCGGTACTATCGGTTTCGGTACTGGCCGAAACCGGTACCGAAACCGATACTGTCATCCTTGACCAGTAGTAGATGATAGACATGCATGTATAGATGTAGTTAGAGCTTTTTTTAGAGGATTTGATGTACCCTTCACCGCTGAACATGGCCCATTATTTGTGCAGATGGTTACATATTTTCAGACTCACCCACATGCACGTCCACCCACTAGGATAGAGTTAGATTGTATAGGTCATGAGTCATGCATCTGATTCTGATTGGGATTTGAGATTCACAGATGAGTGAGTTTCGACATTTTGTACTTTATGATTGGAGTTGAATGATATCATGAGTAAAGTTAATTATGTATATGTTCACTTTAACATGTTAACTTATCTTTTTTTATCTCTTCAAATAAGATGTTTAATTGAGAGGTGTAATAGGTTATTTCAATAGATAAGGTATTAATAATTGCATATATGTAATTATTTATTGCTATATAATAAATTTACTAATGCGTAGTCACTCACCGTTTGTATCTTAATAATAGTTGAAAGAGTCTATGAAATTAATCGTATGTAACTTTTTTTTTTAACCCAAGTCATCAAGCAGGAAGAAGGGAGAGTGCACCCCCATTCCAGAGGAAGGGAATGTTCTCACTCCACCAAATCACCACTTGATGCTTTATTTTATTGATTTTCCAAACTTGAACAAAGTCATAAGAGGCCAAGCCTCTAAAAATACAAGGAGAATTCAAATGTAAAAAAACTGATTAGTTCTCTAGAGACTGGCGCACGGTGTCTGGCCTTGTGAAGTATGTACAGCCTTTTCTGTGAAGTCTATACATTTGAAGAGTCCAGACATTGCACTCCCGTCATTGCTGAAGTCTGTACATTCAGTGACTGGGCTTTAGGAAGTCTGTACACTGCGATCCCTTTACTACTGAAGTCTATACAGTCTAAGTATGAGCTTGTAAGTCTGTACATTGGGACGTCTGTACACTGCACGCCCTTACGCTGCAGCTTCATTAAGTCTGTATATTTTTGTGAAGTCTGAACATTTGAGGAGTCTATACACTGCTCTCTTTCGGCTGAGAAGTTTGAACATTGTGAGTCTGTACATTCGATGTCTGTAGCTTGTGAATCTATACATTGTGAGGTTTGTGAAGTCTGTACAGCTTTGTGAGTCTGTACATTGTGAAGTCTGTACAGCCCTTGCATTACAGCTTCATGGAGTCTGCTTAGTGAGTCTGTACATTGTGAGATTTGAAGTCTGTACAGCCCTTACGTGCTTCGTGAAGTCTGTACATTGCATGCCCTTTCACTTTTGAAGTCTGTACATTGCATGCCCTTGCGCTGCAGCTTCGTAAAATCTATACATTATGTAGTCTGTACAATGCATGCCCTTTCGCTGCAATATTGTGAAGCTTGTACATTCGAAAAGTCTATACATTGCTCCCCTTTGACAAATCGTATGTAACTTAGTATGCATCTATGATCACAAAAAAAGAACTCGACATTCTATTATTTTTCGATGCATATATTATTTTACAACTTAAAATGAACTATTAGTAAAATTTTATTTTTAAAAACTTACAATTTTTTTTTAATTTTTTAAAAAATTTAAAAAATTATCCCCTTCAGCCCGTACAGGTAGGCTGCCCGTATCGGCCATATCGTCCCGTACCGTGCCGTGGCTGGTACGGCCTGGTCGACAAACCTTGATCAGAACATTTTTGTAAACTTGAATCATTCTTCAACAATTTTGAATTTCTGGGATTTTTGCATAATCTCATGGGTATTTCTGCCATTTTACAAACTTTGGGGGTAAAACTGTAATTTTTGAAACTAGTGGGGGTTTTTCTCATGATTTGACATCAAACTCCCAGGTCTTTGAATATTTCTAGGTTTTATATGATTTTTCTAGGATTCATGACAAATTCTATGGAGTACAAGGGTTTTCCCTCATGACGAGGGTATTTTTGTCAACGTACCCTTGCTTCTTGCAAATTATCAAGTTTCAACAGATCTTCGAGTCTTGGACCTGGGCCCTCCCAACTCGATGTCTTCAAAGGGCTTCAATGGGCTTCAAATCTCGAAGCTTGCTTCTTGTGTTGTCTTTCTCCAAGGTGTATGAAGTTATGATCCTTGCTCTCTGAAACGTTGTCACGTGTAGTGTTTTGTGACGATGTTATGCTCGCTTCTTCAGAGTCCAATGTTACTCTGGACTCATGTTGCTTATCATATGAATGGAACACATCAATTATCAAACTGTGAGGTATGTTATCATCTGCAGAAGATTGGCTTAGTTTAAAAGCCTCTTCCAAACACTCTTTAACAACATCGAGACCTTCAACATCAACATTTGCAACAGGTTCAACTGCGCTGAGGAAATTGAGGAAGGTGAGCACGATGTGGCATGAGATCGGGGAGTCCATCTGCAGTCGCTCCCTCCCCATGTTTGCCATTTCTCTTGCCTTCTCCGAGAGAGAGATAGAGGAAGAGAGGAGAAAAGATGGAGGAGAACGTACGGAATGGTTGGTCCGTGGATGGCCTTTGTATGGGAGAAGCGCCACTGAGTTGGCCTTCATTCTTGGACCTAGACTTCTTGTTGAAGCCCGCTTTATCCTCCCGCACTCGATGAAGGAGTGCGAAATGGTGGGAAGTTGGAATTGTCCGGACATGATTGTCCGGTGGCATAATCGACTTGCCTCCATTGAGCCGGATGCATAGTTATCGACAAGGAGAATCTTGTTGAAATTGGAGATTATTGCCACAGGCTTTCTGCCTTTACGACTTCGGCACTGTCCCTGTTTGACAGGAGTAGAGTTGAGAGAGACGATATTGACCGAGAAGACTCGGCCTTGTGTTGGGCGGGCCTTGATGCCCCCCGGCAACCACGTGTGCGGTGGGTGTCTTCTACATGACAGGGACTCTCCCCAAGAAGAAAGGAGACCCGACGACCGCTGAGAAGTCTTCAAAGACGACTGGTATCGCCAAATATCCATATCTGGCGTGGTTGGCGATGACAATTGGGCCATAGATGACTGTCGCCATAGAAGAGCTATTGTTATTGTTTTGCTGTTGAAGTTAAGAGTTGAAAGTATTTCCCCTCCCCGCTCCCTCCTGAAAAAGGATAAAAAGGCGATCACAACCTTCGTAAAGGTATACAAATCTTTGGCATAAAGATGAAAGGTAGGACAGGTCCCACCGGACGTGCTAGTCTGTTTAATACACGAAAAATTAATTTGATCGAACCATTTGTTGGATAAATATGCATATATTCTAGCTAATTGATTAACATACATATCGTTAATTTCGTGAGTTAGGTTTATCAAACGATTTAGGGTTCGTATACTGGCCCTTTCTCCACTGACCATAGTCGGTGTTAATTTACATCGATACAAGTCCGAACACTTTTGATTAACCGCCAAAGATCTCTTTTAACCCTTACAATTTCTGTTGTGACATCGAGGATTTGATCCGAAAATGGACTTTCATGCTCTGAGATAGAGGTATATTTGTAATTTTTACCTAGTTCGGGGTTTATGTATAATTTTTCCTAAACTAGGGTTTATTCGTGGTTTCCCATGAACAGGAGGTTTATATTGAAGGAGATAAGCCTGCCATGCGATTCCCCAACTTTTGTATAATTCACTTGGTTATGCAATTTCATAAACGTTCAGGATAAAATTGTAATTTTGAATGCATGCATGATCTTTCCATCAACTTTGAGAAGATTTGGATGAACTTCAACATTTCTTGAAGGATTCCTAAATTTGTGAGATTTTTGCATAATCTCAGGGGTATTTTTACAATTTCACAAAGTATGAGAGTAGAATTATGATTTTTGCAAACTACAGGGTTTTTCCAATGATTTGACAACAAATTCTCAGAATTTCGGACATTTCTGAGATCAACATGGTTCTTACATGGTTTTCATAAGCTTGATTGAAAAATACAAGATAATTTCCTCAAAAGAGGGTATTTATGTAATATACCCTTTTAATTGAGGGTTTTACACAATGTGGAGGATCTTCAAGTCTTCAAAGCTCCAAGAGAAGGCCGCTCGCAAGCTTCTTGCGTAGGTTCTCCAAGCCGCTCCAAGCTCCAGCCCTTGTGTTCTCTCTCTAAGATGTGGTTCTTTTGATTTGTTTTGACCTTGCTTGACGTCGTCTTGCTGCCCTTGGATCCCGAGGTGCAGGGATAATGTCGCGGCACATCGGAAATACCTCGTGGACGCCCCTGGATTATCACTTCTCAATTGTTTCGCTGTGTGGGTACCTGGCTTAGTGTCGTCCACCAAGTGTTTGATAAAATTACCGTGTATTAAAACACGTAAAATTTGTGTGAGAATTTCGTCTGATGGAATTCCGAGGGCATTTAAATTAACCCACATATAACGACCACAATTTTATACCATTTTATGCCATCCCATAGTGGGTTTAATTTGAATATTTATTTTGTTCTGAAAATACTCAAAAAATATCATAAAAATTGCGGTGTTCAACAAATGCCTCCCATGGGGCGACTGTCGGAGCCAAAGGTGACGGCGGATGACCCGTGCACCTTGTTAACCCCTGCGGCTCTCATGGCTTGATGCCGTGTCGAGATTTTCAGCCTTGATTACTTATTTATTTACTTTCATATATGTCTGGACTGATTGTTTTTATTTCCTATTTGTCGATATTCATTATGTCTCGTCTCCGAGAGAGTCACACCTTAAGATGTGCAGGCATGGACAGAGATTCGCCCCCCACTCTATCAAAGAATTTGATGCCACCCCTGGGCCTTCCCTTAGTGACTAAGCACAACATTATTTCTCTCGATCGGGGTTTAGAGACTGCTACTGAAGGACCTCTTCTTGAGGATGTCTCAGAGGGTGGAGATGTTGACTCCACATTGATAGTCAGATATAAAGGCCTGTATCAGTACCAGCGATTGGGGATTATCCCAGACACTTTTCGTTGGATAAATATTTATTTTATTTCATTTAGAGCTACATCTTCAAGCATATGGATGAGGATGACCCTTGCTTGCCAACTGAGCGTCGACACCTTGAGAGGGCTATTCTGGGGCGTTGGGATAGCTTATTTGGGACTTGCAACACTTCATACCCCAGTTTCCCTATAGGCTTTACTCGCCAGGTTCAGTTCCCAGCAGCAGACCAATTGGGTTTCTTCAACTCCGATGTCGGTTTCCACACTAAGACACGTAGTATGGCACCAATGATTTGGGAGCTATTCGGCCAGCATAGGCCCGACCTGACCAGTGTTTCTGGTCTGTTCTTGACACCTTCCGGCTCATAGCATGCGAGTGAATGATATGATAAACTGTGCTTCCTTGACAGAATTGTGAGTGGCTCAACACCGAGTTGGTATGGGAAATGGTCGGTGCTCTCCTCTCATCAGTTTCATTTGGGAGCCACAGAGTGGCAAATTGACATATTACACCAATATCAGATTTTGAACCACCTAGGAATCCGTCACGTAGTCACGGTTGCACTCTATGATTACTCGCCATATGGGGTTGCTCCAAGCTTTGGCAGAGTGGTTTAATAGCCGGTGGAATACTTTGCTATCGCTAAGGGTGAGACGGCTATTGATTTGTGTAGCTTTCACAGGATCTCTAGCTTGCCTATTTTTGGATGTCCTTATGAGGAGGTGATAATCGATGACTTGCATAGAAATCAGAGCATTGGTATAGGGTAGTATGAATTACCACTCAGCTTCAGATACTTGATGAAAGTCTGGCGAGATTTGGCCTGGGCCGGGAAGGAAGATATCCCTTCAACTTCTTTGAGCACTGTCAGAGTTAGTGTGAATGCCGGGCCTGCTAATTTTATAACGCCTTGCCCAATCAGCCACTGAATTGGACTTCAATCTTGAGTACCATTGGAATGCGGTACCCGTGAGAGAGGATGCAAAATAGCGCAGGAGGTAGGGACTCCTCGAGCATCAGGTTACCCACGGCTGTTGTATTGTAGGCCAAGTGTTCATGCGGAGACCCTTGTCTTTGAACTTTTGTAGTTTGGGTGCCATGGGGCAATCTGGTGGTAGCCTTTTGAATTGGTGATGTATCATTATGACACACTGTACAAATCGACAATGGCGACACCTTCACCTTGTTGGGCAAATTTGTCTTCAACAAAATTTTCACTCAAGCGCCGTTGGGCGATGATGTCTTCAGCTGTTGGAATTCGGGAAGATTGGCCATTGCGCAGGGCGTCAGGTAACTCAAACCATGCTGGGCGAACACTAGTGCTAAACGCATTTTTTTCATAGGGGAATACACGTGGACATTTCTGGGATTAGCATGATTCTTGCATGACTTTCATAAGTTTGATTGAAAAATACAAGATAATTTCCTCAAAGGAGGGTATTTATATAATATACCATTTTAATTGAGGGTTTTACATAATGTGGAGGATCTTCAAGGCTCCAAGAGAAGGCCGTCCTCAAACTTTGTACGCAGGTTCTCCTCCAAGCTCCAGCCCTTGTGTTGTCCTCCTCTCTCTCCAAGTCTCCAAGGCCTTCTATTTATAGGATTTTGGAGGTAAGAACACGGGGGAGGTTCCTCCTGATTTTCAAGCATTCATTGCATTGGAGAAAGGCTCTCTTTGGGTTTGTGAGTGGGGAAGAGCGCCCCTCCTAGTATGCTCTCCCCTTCTCCCCTTTTAATTTTGTTTTAGGGAGAGAGAACGGGGAGAGAGTGGGCGGAGGAGGCTCCTTCGGGTCTGCAGACCCGGAGGGGCTTCCCTCTTGGTCTTATTTCTTTTTTTGCTTTTGTTCTTCCTTTTTTTTGTTTAAACAGGGTGCAGGAGGGAGAGAAGGACCCGGAGGGGCCTCCTCCTGGTCTGTGCGATTGGAGGGAGCCCCCTCCGGGTCTGTGCGAACTGGAGGAGGTCCCTCCTGGTTCGCGTGACCCGGAGGGGCTTCCTCCGGGTTTGCATGACCCAATGGGAGCTACTCTGGGTCTGCAACACCCAGAGGATGCTCCTCCGGGTCCTCTTCTTGCGCAAAGAGAGAGAAGGAACAGGGTAAAGGGTGGTCCCTTTTGGTTTCCAAGTCTAGTCAAGGCTATAAAACCCCCTTGACTGTCTCTTTCTGGGATTTTTTTATGGTTTCCTGCTCCTCTCTCCAAGATGGCAGCACGCAAGGGTTATTCTGATTTGTTTTGACCTTGCTTGAGGCCGTGCTACTGCCCTTGGATCCCGGGGTGCAGGGATAACGTCTTGGCGCATTGGGAATACCCCACGGACGCCCCGGGATCATCACTTCTCAATTGTTTTGCTGCATGGGTACGTGGCTTAGTGCTGCCCACCAAATGTTTGATAAAATTGCCGTGTATTAAAACACGTAAAATTCATGTGAGAATTTCGTTTGGCAAAATTTGAGGGCACTTAAATTAACCCATATGTGACGGCCATGGTTTTATATTATTTTATGCCATCCCATAGTGGGTTTAATTTGAATATTTTCTTTGTTCTGAAAATACTCAGAAAAATATCATAAAAATCGCGGGGTTCAACACTCTGTTAAGTAGACTTGCTGCTCTATTTTGTGTAGGGGTGGAAGTTCTATTTTGGTAGAAGGGACTAGTGTAACTCTTTTACTTTGCTCCAGGGGCAGAGAACATCCTGTTGCCTCATGTATAAGGGTGAGTTTGGGAGCACCCCCTTTTACTTGTACATTCTTTTCTTTTTATATAATACGTGGTACTATCCACTTTCAAAAAAAATTGGACTTGATGCTTTCTTTCTTTTGTATCTGGCATTTATTTCTTTGTTTGTTAAATGTTTAGATTGCACTTCAACTTGTAAGTTACTGAAGCTTATCCAGTTAACTGTTTTCTTTATAATAATCTTGGCTTTGTCCAAGGACCTTTTTGTTGCATTTCATAAGTCTTTGTTTTTCAGTATATATTTAAACATCTCGACTACTCTCCATCATGCAGTGGCTGTGTTATGCTGACAAGTCCTCTCACGAACCAAGATTGAGATTGAAGTAAGTCGATGCGGTGAATTTTTTTATCTTGATGAAATCTGATTTTCCTTTTCTAAGTTGGCACTATCTCTGTTGTTTAATTGAGATAACGAACTGACAAACATTTATTCTTCAACACAATATGGCAGAGCTTTCTTTGGAACACTCTATAGATGTTTAGCAAGGGGAGCAAGAGCAGTACTGCAACTTTATGCCGAAAACATGGACCAGACTGAGATGATAATGTCTTATGCAATGCGTTCTGGGTTTGCTGGTGGAATGGTCATTGACTATCCACACAGGTATGTCAAGTTTGCCCTGAGGAATTTTAGGATTTTCACTTTTTTGGGTGTAGGTTAAAATGCTCATTTATTTGGAATAGTAAGTCTGTATTTAATCACTTTGCAAAAGCAGTAAAGCAAGTAGTAGCTTATATGTTTATCCATCTCCCTCAAAAGGAATAGCACATATGCAGTTTCTCTCTCTCTGATAAACCACCAGATTCATAAAGGAATCTCATCCTCTAGGTGGTTCTATAGTTTAACTTTTGTTGAATGTTTTGGTTTTACTAACAGGTGATTGGTCTTGGCCTGTTATTCCCTTGGTTCTTCTATAGCGTGCTGGTCTCAGAACTTGGATCAGTCCATGTTGGTCAGGTTGAATGTGCTCTAGTTTTCTTCTGAATGACTCAGAGGATGTTCTATTTCTTTTATGTTAATTTAAAGCTAATCAAACAGGATCAAGGGGCTCTCCAAAATTGGCCACGGGATGCCAATTCCTAGAACCATGCTATATTATGCACCATATTGGTGTAGGTGTTTCCTTAAGGCCATCAACATGTTCTCACACCCGAACTCAGTACATACAGTTTGCCTAATTCTTCATGGCAATGGTGAATGATGACTAATATCCAACCAATGTTTGCATAAGCCTTCAGACATTGAAAGAGATTTACTGCAATTGTACATGTTTTTATTCTACTCAGAAGTGAGGCAACCAACAAACCAAGGTGTCACCTTAGCCTCAACCACCTATGCAATGGCCTAGACATCTGAAGTGGCATTTTACAAAAAATATTTTTTCGGGTTTATTAAATATATGTATAGATTTACTGCAATTGTAGATGTTTTTGATCCTACTCAGAAATGAGGCAACCAACAAACCAAGGGGTCGCCTTAGCCTCAACCACCTATGCAATGGCCTAGACATCTGAAGTGGCATGTTACAAAATATATATATAGTTAGGTGTTATTAAATATATGTATAAATAAGTAAAACAGTGTTATTAAATTGGAGGGAGGGAGGGAGCGAGAGAATGGAGCTGAGGGTTCTAATAAAAAAAGAGATGAGATGTAGAGAGGCAAGAGCAGGCTAACAGACAAGGGAGGGGGGAGCAGAGCATTTAGGGCCTGGTCTTTATTGGAAATGAGATCCTCTTTGAGGTTTGAGCTTGCTGAGAGAGAACAAAGGTCATCAGAGATGCACTTGGGGCCAGAAGAGAGGGCAGACAAGGTTGGGTGGTGGAAGGGTGAATAAGGTTCATTGGGGGGTGGGGGTCATGGGTGGCAGTTTCGGCCGAAACGTACCAGTTTCGGCTCTGGACGATCCGAAACCAACTGGCTAAAATTGGGCGAAACCAGACACCAAATCCCCTGCAAAAAAATAGTATTTTATTTAGTTTCGGGCCGAAACCGATATTATTTCGGTTTCGGACCCGGCCGAAACCGAAATCAAAACAGAAACTGCCATCCTTGACGGGGGATGGAATCTTAAATCATTGTTGTAGCTCGTGAATCCGTAGCACTGGTGGGCAGGCAAAATGGGCCAGGTAGGGCATGTGGATTGAGGCATTTGCTTGATCAGCCTAGGTGAATTGGATGATTGCCTAGGCAAAATGGTATGGCTGCAAACAAGCTAAGCCAAGGCAAGCATTCTTCTGCTTGAACTTGTCTCATGCACCTAAACCTCAACTTGAACTTAGCTTGAACTTGATTGAATAGCTAAAATGGCCTGTTGAACTTGGCTCATTTAAATGCTTGATGAGTTCAAGTCAGCTCATTTATAAATTGGGCTTTGAAAAAACCACCCTGCTCATAAGATATTTGTACTTTAGTTTATTTTTTATTATTTTAATTAAAATAAGGGACCATTGAGAAGAGCATGAGGCAAGACTTTGACCGCCCCATGGAAGCAATGTAGAAAGGCTCTTATATAAAGCCTTGTGTCCTCCTTTTCCCTAGGAAATACAATGTCCGATTATTGTGGGAAAAGGCACCAAGCAGGCCAATACCTAGGCTGAAGTGCGAAGCTCAAAACTCAAAGGTCCTCTATTTTGCAGTCCATGAAAATAGTTGTATTATTTATTAAACTTTAAAAGTTTAAAACTATACTTATATATTTAACATAGTTGTGAAGGTGACAAGCCGACCCAAGGCGTTCATAGGGAGCCTAAGCGCTTAGGCGATAAGGCATCCGTTTAGGCGTTGCCTAGGCAACATTTTGGCACCTATTTAAAAACCCAATATATATATATATGTCCCCAATATACAAGTTATGAATAATAATGGGATGAGGCTCTAATGATTATGAATAAGATACATGAAAAAATTATAGATTTTCACATTAAAAAGTGAGAGAGATAGGGGGAGGAGGGAGGGGGCAGAGAGAGAGGTATACACATAGAGAGAGGGGTATTGGAGGAGTGTGTGGAGCCCAATCTACCTATGACCCCGCCTTGCATCACGGACCCCCTGGCCCAAATGATATTTTGGGGGGTATTATGGGCTATGCCCAGGCCAGGCAGCCCAAGGTATCCAAGCAGGGCACATTGGGTGCCTAGGCAGGTGCTTGGTTGCCTAGGCAGGCACCTTGCTCGCCTTTGGGGGGGGGGAGGGCAGAGAGGCGGGGTGGCGCCTTGGCACAATAAGCATGGTCGCGTAGGCAACCACCTTGACAACTATGATATTTAAATTGTTAAAAAAAATTAATGAGTTTGTTCACGAATGTAAACAAGCTGAGTAGACTGTAGACATGTGCTCAAACTCAGCTTGTTTATGAACCAAGCTTAAAAGTTGTTCAAACTAAGCTTTTGCTTGATAAACAAACTGAGTTTGAGCATCATTCCGGCCGCACTTGAGTTATTCATTGAGCATATTCATTTGCACTCCTACAAAATGGTCTGCAGTGAGGTTGATGTTTAAAAATGCCCAAGGGTAGGGAGTTGGCCTATCCCCATACTGCCTAGGCTACGAGGTGGGTACCTCAATTCCGAGCGGTTATAATCTTCTCTTTTTGTCATGGTGGTTGCATGTTTGATGGATACTGGGTGTGAGGAGTAGGAGCAGGAGGGAGAATGCTTATTATAGATTCCACTAAGCCTCTAAACCCTCCAATTGCAGTCACCTGCTGGAGTAGGGAAGACGAAGATGAAGAGTTGGTGGCCATAGAGGTGTCAAAAAGAAGCTTCTATTGTGGGTCTCATGGGCATGATTGAGAGAGATTTACAAAAGGGTACTTTCCAAAGCCACATCGCATTGCTAAGGGTATAATGCTCTCAAGAAAGAAACACGTCAACCGAAACTTACACGGAATATGAAGAGGCAGTTTCTGCCTCGGTGGTAAACAGGTGTGAGTTATCTAGGCAGCTTCCTTAGTCACTGGCTTTAAAATGATTTAGTGTGACTTGTTGTTGCCTTCCCTCAGGCAGCTTTGAGAACATAGTTTTACGCATCGACATCTGCTAATTGATTTGACTACTTGAAGCACTTCAGTTTTTTTTTTTTTTTGGGGGGGGGGGGTGATGCTGACCAGATCCCGGATACATACCTTTCTTCTATAAAATGCCACTTCGGATAGGTTCTTTACTTCAGTCCAGCATTAGGAAGAAAGAAGCCGTAGGCCTGTGCTGCACTGCTGATACCAGACCTAGTTCATTTTCCAGAAGGATTTATAGTTGTGCATATCTGGTCCACCAAGTGAAATTGGTGACTTCTTGCTTGCTATCAGCATGTGCTATTTCTGTTTAATGTACTTCTATTTAGGTCCAAGTCTTAATACTTTGTTTGTATTTGCAACAGTTCAAAAGCTAGAAAGGCCTATATTGTTCTCACATGTGGTCCACCGTCCCTCGCTACAGATCTTCCAAAGGGTAAAGGTGAAGATGGTGAAAGTTGTTCTGAGAGTGATGAAAGTGATGCTGAAGAAAGGCAAACAGTAAGTCGTCCATGACCAGTTACGTGGAAGTCCATACTGTCCACCTACCTGATATATTATATCCTTTGAGGTTCCTGTCTGCGTATGTTATCTAAAGGTTTTTATGTTGGTTGGATGAAAAGATTTTTCTGGTGTCCTTCGACATACTTAGTTCTGTGAAATTGGATTCCTGATTATATTAATTGATGCATAACGACTTAAAATTTCTTAAAAACTCTTCCAAATTTCTGCACTATGTCAAATCAAAATATCACCATGATGCTTAGTATGCCCATCCCAGCAGAATTAGATTCTTTCCTTTGGCATCTGATCCTTAGGCACTGGCAGTTTCTGTGAATCCTTGTCCAGATTATGGTCAGAATTGCTTTACGTCGCTCTTCCATCTTCTCAAGAATAGCATTAATCTCTCACTTTCCCTTGAGAAAATAAATCCGAGTCAAAAAAGAAACATTTTGTGTTTGATCAGAGGTCAGAAAATTTTTTCTGGAGGAAATTTCTTATGGGGGATTCTGTGTGGCTTTTCTTTTGCTTTGCATATTATTCTGATATCTCTTGTATTTTTTAGAGAAAGAAATTGTGGCACGAATCTTGATTGGTAATCCCATCAATTGAAGACATTTTTTAGAGCTTCCAAGCCCAAAATATGCAAATCTTAAGAACCTAATGGTGAAGATAGTGTGAGATGTCCTTTCTAAAGGGCTCTGTATGAGAGCATAGAAGAGGCTATCCTAGGGTGATGAATGATGATTGGGATGGTACTCGTATGCCTGGCTCACATTTTTTTTTCCCATGAGAGATGCTATGCTTTCTTATCTGTGCTGGATGTCCCTTTAGATTTCCTTTTTCCTGGCTCATTTTATTCCTTGGTTGCCAACCAGAAAATTTGTGTTTCATTGTCCCATCAGTCCTCCAGTTCTCTGAAGATACGCAATTTGTGTGACAAAGTATTTTGACTGTAGTTTTTGGCTTTCATTCTACATATGCATTTTATAGATTATAGATTGGTAACCCATGTGGTCGTTTGGAAATATACTCGATCTTTTGCAGGTTTGTGTTTCGGATAGAAACCGACCCAGGAAAAGATTGAAAACAACAAAGAAAGGGAAGGGAAAAGAATGGGTGTTCAAGAATAAGGAGAAAAGGCGGAGACAAGGAAAAGATGTACATCATGATTCAAAATACACTGCTCGCAAGAGAAAAGCATATTTCTGAGCTCAGCGGTGGGCCAAAGGTGTAATCTAGCCCCCCCAAGTTGGACATGGTTCTAACAATACCAGTCCCGACTGCATGTCGAAGTGTGAACAAGCACAGATATTGGATGATGAGGGTTTTAGCTATAAGCCTTGTGGCCAGAAATGACATGAAGAGGTGATGGTCCTTATCCTCTTTGGTTGAAGCCATAACATTGTTATTGCCTGCAGTTCCGCGTTGTTACGGTTTGGTTGGAATGAAATGACCTTCTAATTACCTGGAAGCATCCGTTCGGATGTGTCGTCGATTATTTTGTTTTTATGAAATGATCCATCGCTTTGAGTATCATATATAAAACCACACGTTCTGCGTTGCAAATGGTAATTGTCCATGCTATGAGCCTTTGTTCTCGTGCAGCATCGCCACATCTCTCTTGATTGCATTGTTCTTCATGGCATGTGATTGAACTCACTGTATCTTTAGTCTGTGCGCAGTATTTGAAGTAGCTGGCATTCGTTTTCTAACTACTCCCCAAGGGATTTAACAGTTCCATAATCCCATGCCTTCAATCCGGGGTTGGTTCGATATGGTGTGAAAGATTAAAAAAAACTGTTTTTAATTGCTTTAGGTCCTCTTTTTTCTTGTGTTCGAGTCGCCATAAATTATTTGACTTTAAAATCCTGTTGGCTTATTTTAGCACTTTCGTACCCACTTTCAGTTCAGTCCAAAGCTACAGAAAACCAAGAATGGTTTCCGAAATTGGTGATCTAATCCGGGATGACGGTGGTTTGTTTTCACCTGTTCCAGAAACGATGTTTTTAAAATTTATGTTCCATGGAGAACTGCTCTCTCGTGTGGGTAGTCCACCCTGATAACTCCACGTCCGTATTTGAGAAGTTGTGGCCTCGGTTCTCCAAAATTTAGTTGTCTGTTGGCCACTCAAGCTTTGAACCAGCTCCATAGGTTGTCCTCTGAGCATTTGGCGCTGAGAGAACACAGTTTCTTGCCCGGAGTCCGTGCTTTGGCAATGGCGTGTTTGAGAAAATTTAGTTTGGAAGTTATTTTTTTTTATTTTAAAGGAAGTATAAATTAGGATCTGTCTATAATTGCTCTTTGAGTGATTATTGTCGTGGAATAGTCCCGTATTGAAAATTTATGGGAGTCGTTCATCTGTGCACGCGGGAGACTTTGTCAACTCAACGTTTAAAATTTTGGGTTAGAGTTCGGGTCTTTAACACGATATCAGATATTTGTTTATCCGATAGATTCGTAGGTAGACATTTGGTCCTATCCGTGACGCGTCTAAAATCGGTTGGTTCAAGGGAGGGGATGTGTTTTGGTTCAGTCCTGTATCAAAAATTTATGAGAGTCGTTTCTTCTGTAAATACGAGGAGTCCTTCAACTTAAACTATTAGATTTTGGATTATAGGGTGTCTGAGAATAATTTTTTTTCTCTTAAAAATTGTGATATATTAATTTTTAACCTAATTTTTAAAGTTGACGAAAATAAGTCGATGACTGTTCGGTAAAAACATCATAATTTTTAAATTTTAAGTAAATTTATTTGTTAGACAAAAATGTGCGATCAATATTTTGACGGAGGTATTTGCTCTTCCCCCATTATCTCTCTCCTCTTCTCCCATGTCAATAATTGGACCACCCTCACCAGTCCCCCCTCACCACAAACTGGCTCCCGAGCTGGCCGGTTCCTCCTCCCCACCATCCATCCCCGTTGCAGCAGCACCCGTACAAACCCATCGCCGGTCTGATCTCCAAGGCCGCCTTCCTCCTCCTCCTCATCGCCATCCTCCCCCTCTTCCCTCCCTACGCGTCTGAGTTCGTGAACCAGACCCTCCTCACCAGGAGTTGGGAGCTGCTCCACCTCCTCCTGGTGGGCATCGCCGTCTCATATGGCCTCTTCGGCCACCACAATGTTGACTCGGCGGTGGAGAAGGAGGCCCTGTACAGCACTGTCGATACCACCCTACAGTCTTACCTTACGCAACTCCTGCAGGTGTCACTGGTCTTCGACGACGAGGAGCCCGAGACCCCAGCTGGGCATGATGAGATCAACAGGCTCCAGATGTAGACTTCCCAGTAGCACAGGGGGGAGCCCACGGTGGTGATTGCGCCAGAGAGCCCCGGCTATGGCGGCAGCGTCGGCAGGCGTCTGCTCCTGTCCGTCAGGAGCCTGAGGTCGCCCGTCCCACACACCGACTCGCCGGGGAAGAAGGACGCAGATGAGGGGCCTTGGATCGCCGCCGCTGGATCATGCTCGTTTCTGAGGGGCAGGACTGAAGACAGGAAGGTCCGAGAGGTGAGCTCCTTGGACCTTCCTACCCAGAGGGAAGAACTCGCCGGCGATAGGGCCATCGTCCTCCCTTCCGCCATTCCGTGGCGATCGAGTTCGGGGAGGATGGAGCTAAGGGACGAAACCTCAAGTGCCTCTGCTCCTTCTTCACCTTTCCTTCCAATTCCAAGCCCAGAGACTGATGCAGTCACCTTCAGATCGCTATCCTTCCGCTCTCCCCCGTCGCAGCCCTCGCCCTCTCTTTCGCCGGAACCGAGGGTCAAGGCCGACGAGGACCCATGGAAGGAGAGACCGAGAGAGAGAGGGGTCTTTGACTCTCTTAAAAAATTATGAAAAGACTTATTTTTATTTTAGGAAAAATTAAGACGTTATAAAATTTTATCTTACAGAATTGGAGAGATTTATTAAACGTGATTAAGTAGGTTATTTATTCTTAATTTTTATTTTGAGAGAAAAAAATGTGAAAAACTACGGCACCCTATTAGAGTTCAGACTTATAGTTATAGAATAATTTTAAAGTCTATAGTTATGAGCTGGATTACGTACCTTGTCTTTGTCACGATATATGTGGCTTACGCGTGAGGAGACATATTAACATAGTTTCCTATTTAAAAATACGATAGTTTGGACCTCTAACATGATATCAAAATTCATAATTTTGATCTGAACTGTGTGTCTCCGTGTTTGTCGTAGTCTACGTGATGGAGTCTAATCATTCTACACGTGAGGGGATATGTTAAAATACTCCCGCAACGAAAACGGGCTAAAATAAGACGTAGTTATAATAGTAGAACCTTGTTCAACCCCTTGACAATCTAATAAACAGTAATAATTATGAAGTCCAATCTTTCCAAAAGGGTTATCTTTGCATCGATGCTGGTAAGTTACAATTTGAATTTTTGGTTGAAAGTCGAAAATACACCCAAAACTACATAAAAAAATTTCAAGGCCTATCATCCTCCCCACAAAATAAGTGGGCCAAAATTGGTAGGAATCCGAAAGTGCTTACAATTGGGAGCACCACGCCTGATGCCCGTGGGCTCCCGTCCTTGCGGAGTGTGTGTGATCCACAAAAGTTATTAATTTATTAATTAGTTTACCTGGACAACTCTTGTTATTATTATTTTTGTTTAAAAAAAAATAAATCTTCACATACTTCTAGTTGAGAAGCTAATTTAAGTTTATACGTGATAGGTATTGCATATTAACTAAGAATTGCGCCCTATCTCTTCTTATAACTTAAGCAAGTCATGTTTTTTTTAATATTGAGTGTTTATTTATAATTTTATGAGTCATCAAATGTATTATTATTATTATTATTATTATTATTAATTTTTTTACCCTCGATAGCTCTCAGCACCAGAGAGTTCACAGGAAATCCATAAAACTCAGCGCCCACCAAGGTTCGAAGGTGATCTCCTTCCCACCACTCAAACCATGTCAACTCGGTCATACCCCCCCGTCTATAAATTCAAACTACTAACGCTATCAACATCTCGACAATGTCTTGGATAAATCGCTAGAGTACTCGATTCAAACTACTTTGTATGTTCTTTAGATTAGATTATCAACTTTATAATAAATTAGTAATTAATTATCTTATAATTCTAAGTTGTGTACCACAATTTGATCTCGTCCATGTCTGTTTAAATCTGTATAAGAATGAGGCGGATGTAGATTGTATGTTAATACGCTCCAATTCGTATTACTATGAGTCAGACAAATTATATGTTTCACGTGATTTGACCTCGTTCTGGTACTGGTTTGAGTTAAATTTTAAATCTCCAGTAGGCCACAAGTGCCATGTGAATCAAAATATCTTCCATCCCTATCCGATCCATTTGCAGCCTGATAAGTGTCCATTCTTTTATGATAACACACACCATTCTAAGTGCATATAATTAGATAATTATGTAGATTTTATAGTTAACCTCGACTTCACACATAAATTGAGCCTCTCATACAAATTAACTTAATTTGGTGTTGTCATTCAATAAAGAGGAGTTGAGGAGCATATGCATTAACTTCGCATTACATAATTATGAGCATTCTTAATTTATATACACAGTGTAATAATTTTTTATGGACTAAACTGAAGTTATGTGTGTGCAGGATACTCAGGACAATTAGAGGATAAGCCAAGGGTAAAACAGTCACAAGACCAGAGGAAGGAAGTCCTAGGGTGCCCCCATCTCCTCTTGACCAAGTCAAAAGTAGTCGCCATCTATATTTTGTTGGAGGAAAAGATAAAGTAATGATTTAATTTGGAGATAATGGAGGAGAAAATTAAGAGAGAGAATAGAGAGAATCTCCACCAAAATAGGAAATGGAAAGAGGGGTGCCCCAAACCCTAAAAGAGAGGGGCGACCAACCTCTCTCTCCTCTCCTTCACCCCATTCTCTCTATATCTTCACCATCCAACTTCATCTAACACAATCTCAACCCTCCATTGAACCCATCTCTCCTATAAAAAGTCTATTAAATGGAGAAAAAAGTGAGTTCTTTTCCTAGATTAGAATTTTGTCTCGCCCTCTCTCCCTTGTGCACCCTCACCTCACCTCTCTCTTCTCTTCTTCATTCTCCCTTGTGCGCCCTCACCTCTTCTTCACTCTCCCAAGTGTGCCCTCACCTCTTCCTCTCTCTTCTCCCTTCTAGCTAGGTCGTCCCCTCTCTTACTCCCACTTCTTCCACCTCCTACCATCACTATTCCCATCCCTTAGATCTCTTTAACTAACCTTCACTTCTCCACATATCTCCCTCTCATTCTCATCCTGGATCTCTCTTTTCCATTTCTACAATCTCCCTCTCACGGCGGCGTGTACATTAAGGTGGACGGTCGTCAAAGACTCAGCGGCGTGGACGCCGACGTTTTCTTTTTCTTGGCTACACTTTCTTCTCAACTCTTTAGTTATAGTTTTTGTTCGATTTTATTTGAAATGTAATTTTCATTTTTCATGGCACTGTAAATATTTATTTTTGAAGTAATAAAATTAGTTGAACAATTTCTTTCCCTCTTGTTCTTCTTCCTCTCTTTCTATATACTTCTTTTCCTCAACCCTCCGCACTTCTTTAGTTAGATTTACTTGGTGTAATTTTAATTTCAACATTAAAATTCATTCAACAACTTCTCTTTTTAAGGGATATAAGGTTTTCAACTTTAAATATTCTAACTTCCTCACGAGATCGACTCGTATTTATCACTACGTTTAAAATCTTAATTTTATTGTGTGTGAGTGCGAAATTTTAAAATTGTGTGTATGGTATTTTCAACGACGAGTATCGTCTTGTATCACAACCCTAGATGGAAGGCAAGTTAGAAGAACAAAAACACTGCCATGTGAACCAGGATTTTGGAATTCAATTATTGACAATACACAGACACATTTTACTAAAGACTTAGGGACAATCCCAGTTGATAGTAAAACGAGAGAAAATAGACTTAGGTGATTTGAACACATGTTTCGTCGTCCTAACTCAGCGTCGATTACAAGATGTGATCAAATCTTAGTGGATGCTAATAAAAGAGCTCGGGAAAGATCTAGAATATGTTATTAAAAAGTACATTAGTTTCTTGGATTTAAATATGAATATAGCACTTAATAGAAATCTTTGGCAGAACAAAATTCATATAACCGACCTTAAATAATTGAGATAAGATATGATGACGACGACGAGGAGGAGGAGGAGGATGATGAAGAAGAAGAAGAAGAAGAAGAAATGGTGTGATGTTATTAAAAAGTATATTTCTTGAGTTTAAATATGAATATAACACTTGATAAAAATCTTTGACAGAATAAAATTCATATAACCGACCTTAAATAATTGAGATAAGATGATGATGATGATGATGATGAATGACCATGATGATCACATATATATGGCCATCTTTGGTTGAAGTATTAAATTTGACATTAATATGTTTAGAATATTAAATATCAATGTTGATATTGATATGGAAAAAGCATCAAAGATGGCAATTGAAGGGGAATAGTAAAAGTAAAAAGTGGAGGAAGGGGAGAAAGACTGTTGTTGGACTCTCCAATCAGGATTGTATCATTTTTAACCTATATGTCCGAACCTATATTAAATTTGGTATAGCATTATACTCTTTTTAACATGATAGTATTGAAATTGGTGAGACTACAACCAAAACACCTCTTATCAACATTAATATCAAATTGATATTGATAAAGATATTTGAGATAGGAACCATACACCCACCCCTTATGGAAGAACACTGTAAAACAGTACTTTGTGGTGCTGTATTGGGCAGGACGACCCCCAACTCAGGTAAGCTCTCTACGGGCATCATACTCAAAAGGAGCAAAAGATCGAGCATCTTCAAGGCACAACAAGATGTGAAACCCAACATGTATGCAGCAAATTCTCCACCATAATATCTCTCGCCATTAGCGGAGTGGACATCCTCCCCTTGCTAAGGGGGAGGTCCTAGGTTCAATACCCGATTCCCCCTCCCCGTTAAAAAGAAAACTTACCTAACGAAGAAAAAAAAGTTTTCCACCACAATGTCACCTCCCCTGTTACCATCTCCAGCTTCGCATTTGGGACCATCGACAACACAGCATTGTGGTTATTGGAATGTCATAAAACTATTTAAAGTAACCTCACTCTCTTAATTACACAATGGGCGATGATGATTCAAGACTGACTTATATACGAGAGAGAATGGGGGAAGGAGGGAGAGATTAGAGGATGAGACAATCGGATCGATATCGACTTTTTTCTAAAACACACCACAGTGTAACCTGATATTTATAAAGAAAATGAAGAGGAGGGGGGGGGGGTGTCGCACTAAACCCGATATTATGGATATAGTATAAATCTTATGGTTTCTAATTACATGTAGATCAATCAAGCGTGTCACCTGACAAGGCTTCTACAGCATGCAACAATCACCTTAACACCCCCACATCACACGCAACAACAAATTAAATGATGGCCACTATGTACTTTCAGTTCCTACTGCCGTGGCTACCCAAATCTGCAGCAACTTTGGCAGCTTTAGTGAGAGCACCAGACACCCAGAGAGCTCCAGCAGAGAAGTAATCGCTGTTGACAATGGAATTTGCAACTGCAGCAGCTGTTCGCCCGGTCGCAGAGGCCACCGTCTTGGTGGTTTCAGACAGGTGGTATTGCTCATCCACAGATCGAACGGTGTCAACGCCAGCATTAATCTTATCTGTGAGTCCAATCCTCTTGCTCAGCTCTGCGACCTTCGCCACAGCGGTGGCCGATACTTGATGGGATTCATCAAAGGCCTTAGCCTTGCTCAATGCATCTTTACTGAGTATGTATCCTTTTGACAGCATGGTCTTGACAACATCCTGTGCCATTGTCACGGCCTCTCTTGGAGTCATTGAGAAATGGTTCCCCTGTGAAGCCTGCTCTGGATTTGCATCTGTCAGCTAGTATTAAGAAAGTGTGGCTCTGAAACCAATATGACTCTGAAACCAGGGATGCATGAACTACAGATTGTTTGATGGAACTACAGACTCCTGCAAATTATTGTTTCTGCCATTTAACCGCAGACACGCTTATTCAGAGCCCAGCCAAGTGCCATGGCCGGCCCGAAGCTTGGTGAAGATTCTTCTAACCATGGGGACATTCTAGCCCTTATGAGCTTCCTTTAAGCTGACTATGATCATGTCATACATTCCTTAACGTTTATTGTTCAGACTAAGATTACTCTATTATTAGAAGAATCAGAATTTTGTTTAGCCTTGTAGGAATTGGGAACATACCATATTGTGCGCAGTGTCGTCTTCAAGCCTCCATGAAGTACTAGCCCAGAAATCATAGGGGTCCTCATAATGGCCCCACTTAACTATGCAAACTCGTTGATCAACAATTGTGGCTCCCTGACGCAACCAACATATAAAAAATACGATCGTTAAAGCCTATAAACTTAACAGTAACATATTCCATTTAAGTACATCTTATAATAAATTCAAGTTCCAAACTCTTCTTTGGTAAAGGAGGTTTGATGAATCTGGAAAAGAAATTATTTGGAAACAGTTAAGTTAAAATGCTTTGGGCTTGCTTTGGAGCTAGCTGCAGTTAGTGTAGTCTAATAAAGGTAGATGTTTAACATGAATGATTGCAGTGTATTCATCCATAGCATAAATTACTGTGCTAATGGATTTGACCTGGCAAGATTAAAGTCCAAACACTTCAATAATGTACTCCGAAGAACCTCAATGACAACGTCATACAAACATGGTCACATTAAAAGAGAACAAGACAAACGGTGGCAAGAATGGAGGTGATTGGTAATGGACACATGGAATGAACAAAGAACCTTCTGGTTGGTCGTGAAAATGGCATTGGTACTTGCTCGGTGACATTTAAGATGTCCCAGACATTATCGTGGAAAAGCCAATGACAGCAATTTGTAAAACATCTATATCAAACATCCACCAAAGAGAAGGGAGTCTGGAAGAGCACTCTGAGTGAATTGATTGGTAAGGACCCTGTCTCATGGTAGGGAGATCCTAGGTTCAACTGCCGAGAGGGGGGGGGATTACTTGACTCATTTTATCCTCGAGAGATGTGGACCCGAGTTTTCTAGCCTTGAGAAAAAAGAATCCGCGTGAGTTGGGTGTCTGCTGGGCTCAAACCTAGGTCTCTCATGCTCTGCGTATGCCAGAGTAACACTGTGCGAGGTTCCCTGTGATACAAAAACAAAAAAACAAAAGAAAAAGGAGTCTGGAACTAGTGTGGACAAGTGGAAAATACACTACGTAAGTCTTGATCTGTCATACCAAAATGCGGTGATATAAGCTGCTAGAATCCTCTATAGGAAATAGTCTGTGAGATGATTCCCCCATGGAGCTGTATATTGCCAGTAAGTATCTAGTGCATCATGATAAACTCAATTCTACCTTTTATTTGTGGAAAAGCATGACCAGCAGATGCTAATATACACATCAAGCAGAAAAACCAATCTTCACCGAGTTTTGTCTACAGGCATAAATGAGACTTACGCTAAGCAAACAGGCAGTTTCCAAGGCATGGGCTTCTTTGAAAGTTACATATGCCGTAGAAGCATAGTCTCCAGTTCTGTTTAAGATGACCAAATAAAAGAAAAGATGAGTGAAAGATCTTAAATATGATTAACATCTAGAATAAACAAGAACAAATGATCATTTTCTTGTTTTGACAAATCTAAACTTCCTTAATGTACCATCAATAAAAATTTCAGGCATATTACCTAATTATTTCAATGTGTTCGATTTGGCCAGAGAAGGAGAAGAAATTATAAACATCTTTCTCAGTCGCACTAGGTGAGAGATTGGTTACTTCCACTGTGTGTGCACTATTCATGATTCTTCAAATATGGGTATATGGATGGTATGACCACCTTCTTTCAACTGGAATGTACATGAAGTAGAAACAATAAGACAGCATCAGCTTAAGCAATGTATCAGAATTAGAAATGCAGTCTTGAGAGGACAATAAGCAAGTACTTGGAACATGTGATGAATCAATAGCAAGTGTCAAAAAATTGGAAAATATGCAACTCCTGGGAGCATATGATGAATAAATAACAAGCATTTAAAATATGGAAAAGATGAGATGCAACCAGCTGGCAACTTTGCATTACTTAAATAACCATACGAGTAGAAGTATCTGTTAAAATACATGCCAGTGGTGATTAATAAAAGGACTCTGAAGAAAATAGACCAACCAAATTCGATTGGTTCACTAGTCTGATAATATGACAGTCTTTAGGACCAACTTGCCCTGAGCTTTGTCTACCACAGGTTGAGCAGTTTTCCACTTGGTAGGATCCTTAAAAGGGCAAAAGAGACTATATCATGAATGTATCAGAAGAACACGCTCTCCCTTTGGATTTAGTCAGTAGAAAACTCATTTCTATTGTACTTTTCATTCATCTTATTCCTTCTCCACTTCACCTTAGTTTTATTCAGTGCGCTCTCAGACAAACTACTTCTCTTTTGCAGTTCTCCTAATGTTTCTTGCATTCATTTCATGGACTAGACACATGTTTCATCTTACTTCCCATTTAGGAATGTCTTATGTATACCAGTTCCCATGACGATTAACCATGGGAACAGATGCCTATTTAGGCCAGAGGCTGACCTGTCACAGGGGGCAGGTGACTTAGTGTACATCAAGCAGCCGATCTATTCATGAAGGTCTACCCTGCTTTAGAAGTCCTGATGCTCAGAGATGATCTCAACTAAGGGCGAAAAAATGGAGCTTAGGTTTAAGTAACCCTATTAAGAAGAATATTAATAAAAGAGGCACTGGAACATGATCCACATAGTTTCCCACTACACATGCCACCACATAGCCACCCATATATGACTTGAATTTGTGAGCGAAAATGCCCTCAATAAGTAAATCCTATGTCAGAAAAATTCCAGAAATGTGTACCTGGGAGGTAAATACAACCTTACAATCTACAGTTACAGATTGCAGAACAGTTTGGTCATGCCGCTCAATTAAAAAGATTCTGCCTTTATTGACCGGGAAACTGATGCATGGAAAGACAAACTGGGAGATCATCACAAATACATTAATTAAAAGACAGATCAAAGCAAAGAACAAGGCATCCCACCAACAGGCGACAGAAGTCCAACCTATGCCCCCAAAAGATATCAGCAAGAAAGAAAAAAAAAACCGGTTTGCAGTTGAATTTGAGCACCGGGTCCGACTTCCCAGGAAGCCAGTTCAAAAATATCGATCAATCGTTGAACAAGAAAGAAAGAAAAAAAGGAACCAAAGTGAAAGAAGAGCATAATTCATACCCAAGAACAACAAGTTTGACTGCTTGAGAGCCAGAGAGAGACCACTATGCTGCAACTTTAACCGAAATCAAAGAGGAAAGGAAGGGACTAGAGAAAGGAAGGGAGCCTCTCTACAACTCTAGTCACCACCCCACCCCTCTTTGCAGCTTCCTTGGGTTCATGGAGCCACCACAGGAGTCATCAGATGAGTGACGCCTGAGGTACTTATTTTAAAGGCCGAACCACTGTCTCACTCAAACTTACATTTAATTAAAAAGCAACCCTGTTTCCAAAGTAGAGAGAGAGAGAGAGAGACTGATGTCAACTAATAAGATTCTATCTCTAATTATTAAGATTTGATTCTAAACAATTTTATTAAGTGTTATATTTATATTTAATAAATTAATTTAAATTTTAAAATAATTTTTAATATTTATATTTAAGATGTGACAAATTTTATTAAATATTTGACTGCCTACCTAATGCACACCCTTCTTACTTCCCATTCGGGCTCGAGATCGATCATGAGGAAGTATATAAAGGATTTAGTATATAAAGAATTTAGTTTTTAATTTTATGTCCCGACGTATATGCGTAGAATCTTCAATTTTAGCAGAGGTATGTTTGCAAAAATAATTAAAGAAAATAAAATCATCTTTTCTTACATATCTATCTATCTCTCTCTCTCTCTCTCTCTTTATATATACATATATATATATATATATATATATATACATATATATATATATTAATAAGAGAACTTAAACGGGAGAGGCAAAGAGTCACGTATGCATAACATATGGGAATATGCCAATTAAAGAGTATAACCATCCTTATGATGCACTAAAAAAATTAAAATTGGTGTTTATCCACAATTGGGTGTTTATCCACAATTGGTGTCCAGTGGAGCGGGCAGGAGGGAGGCTTATTTGAGAGCCCCGTTCGATGGATGGATGGATGGATGGCCATTCCCTGCACGGCCCATGGCGATTTTGTCATTTTCCCGTGCAAAAAAAAAGGGGCCGATGACAACACAGCTTCCAATGTCAACTTCTTGTCGGTGACATGGACGTCCATTCCAAAATATCAAATGGAAAGAGACAAAAATTGAACCGAACGGCAACCTTTTCCCATTCGAGACCATCATTGCATTACATCTCACAAAATTACGTGTTAAGTCCGAACCCGCGTGCCTAAAATTACTACCTTACGAAAATCAAAAGATTTTTTAGCGTGTGTATATATATATATATCTATACATATATAAGATTATTATTTTACTAACTCTGGTATCGATCATAAGGTATAAAGAAGTTTTCACGATTCTAAATTATAATATATATATATATATATATATATATATATATATATATATATATATATATATATATATATATATATAGACAGAGAGAGAGATCCCATATGGGAGATAGCAAAAATAGACTTGGGCTCTTAATACCAAGGCCCCGTGACTTCTCCAACGAGAGTCCTTTTATGGACAAAAGGACAACTCACAAAGTCTTTTTTTTTCTTTAAGCCAAAAGGACAACCCACAAAGTCATCCCCAGACATAGCGTAAGATAATATCTCAAAAAAACATCCAAATTTACATGTCTATAGAATGACGTCATCTGTGAGAATCCCCGACCCATTAAACATAAGCTCACCTTTACTGGGAGGGGGGAGGAGGGGCTAATTTACCTGCTTAAAAAGGGGATCACAAAGATCCCATATCGAAGACATCAAAAATGAGCTTGTGGTCTTAAGAGTAAGGCCTCATGCCTTCTCCAATGAGGGCTCTTTCCCCAAAGGAGATGTCACGGCTCAAGATCCGAGTACCGGCAAGAGCTCGGCTAAACTCGAATCCCGACCCGTTACCTACGAGTCACGGGGCTCGGAAGAGTGATTTGGTGTCATGGGAGTATATAAGAATCTAAAGTAATTATAGAAAATTAAAGTATAATATTTAATTAATTACATAAATTAAACAAATATACATTTAACAATTCCACAATTATGTAGTCTAGAATTCTAAGTCCTAATTAAGTACAGTCCAACAGGAAAGAAAAGTACAACAACACGGGACATACCCCGTCTCTGGCAAACTGACAGCTAAGGATGGATATGGAGCCCATTGAGCCTTGGAAGCACTACGAGTAAGAGGTGCCTTACAAGAAAATTAAAGGACTGCATTATCAGTGCGGCACTGGAGAAGACAACCTTTAAGCTGCGCTCAACAGATCAGCAGAAACAGCTCATCTCTGGCTTCGATTTTATCCACAGATCGTCCCCGAGAGTTATCAAGATGGTCAGATGGATTCCACCTATCCACGGGTTGCTGCTCAATGTCGACGGCGCAAGTAAGGGGAACCCAGGTCATTGTGGTGGCGGTGGATGCATAAGGGACAGTAGAGGCCAACTTCTCTTGGCGTTCTCGCATTATTACGGCGTTGGCACTAGCATCGTCGCTGAGACCCGCGCCATGTGTGATGGCATCCGCCTCGCGCTCCAACACAATCTGCTCATCTCTGAGATTCATTCAGACTCCACAAGCTTGGTGTCCTCTCTGTCGGTCGGCAAAGCTTCTTCATGGATCTATCTTAGGTGGTGGCGAGAGATTCGCCAAATTATCCAGGATCTTGGCATTCATGTCTCTCATGTCTATAGGGAGGGGAATCAAGTGGCTGATGCCTTGGCCTCCTACGCGTGTGGCGCCAGACGCAATGTGACTTATTTCTCACCATCCCAGACCCCGAAAACTTGCTTTGGTCCTTTGGTGCTAGATCGGCTAGGTTTAGTCTCTTTTAGACACTTGTAATTGGCTTGTCAGTTGCCTCTTGCAGCGAGTCCTTGGTTTTTTTCTCGGGGGTATGCCCCCATGATTTTGTACTTCAATTTTAAATTTATAAAAATTTGGCTGCAGTGACTGCCTGGGCTGGTGTCCTGTTGCTCTTTGCTTAAAAAAACAAAGATAATCGACAGCAGGAATAATAACTAAATGGCAGGAAAGTAAAAAATAAGCAATTAAATAAATCGGTGTGACTAACACTAAACTTTTCGTATAACTCACTACCCAAGGGAAGCACAGCCATCAGGGTAAAACAGTATCTCAGCTACTCATAATGAAAATCCCTCGACCATCGAAACATGAAGTCACAAATATAACCAACGAGAGTCTCTACGCCTCACATGATAGGAGTAGAGTGCACTAGAAGCAAGGTCAGATGTGTCCCCTGACGTCTTAGTCCGCGTCTCATGTGTCACCCACTTGTCTCAACATGGTAAATGTGACACCGTAAACAAGTAACCACATGTTGGTGCTTAAAAAAATTGGCTCACTGATAAAGAGTGCGTCGACACAGTGCGACCTAGCGTCGGCGCGCCCCAGTTTTAGGTCGACTCCCCAGCCGCATAAAAAAAATCTATGAGAAAGAAAAGAAAGAGAAAAGGCCAAAATGAAATGAAGCCAAAAAAAGAAAGGAAAAGAGAGAAAAAAAATGGAACGAAGCCAAAGACGAGAGGGGGCAGCGGAAGAAGAAGAAAATAAAAAAGAAGAGGAACAAAAAATAGGGGTTTCTCCTGAAAAACGAGAAAAGCGATACCCAACCCGTCGCATGAGCATTTAATGCTCGGACACCCCTCGCGTGCGAATGGCCGGTGTAGCAGCCAACGCAGCAGCGGTGGCGCCGTCGATGGCAAGTCAGCTCTAACAGCAGCGGGCCATTCTTGCCTACTCCCGCAAGTGAGCATGCTCGCTCCCCATTCCCACAAGAAGAGGACGGCAGCAGAGAGCAGACATGGTCTCCTCTCCGAAGAGACGATCCCGCGCCCCGCATACAAAAGGTGATCCGGCGAAGACGAGAAAAAAGGTAGAGAGGAAAAAAAGAAGAGAAGACGCGAATAAGAAAAAGCAAGGGGAAGAGCAGGAGGGAAGGAGAGGAAGGAGACTCATCCTGCGGGTGGGTTTTTTGTATTTCTCTCTGTCTTTCGTTGTTTTCTTCTTGATGCCCAATAGGGCTACAACGATGTAATTTTTTTTTATCAATGAAGTATGGGGCCCTTTGGACCCGATTTATGAATATCTTTGCATCTCTCTAGATCCGCATTCCCTCTTCGGCTCTGTTTGCTCCTCGCCCCCCTTGAGTATGCGTCTCTCTCCGCTGATGTCATACCACCGGCATGATGGTCCAATCCTTTTTTGCTATTGCAACTAGCGTCCCGGAGTTTACTCAAGCCAATGAGTATGATTCCGGGGGTGCAAAGCCGCCTAAAATCCTTCTTATTTATTTTTTCCCTTTCGCGACGGGTCACAGTTTATTCTGGGCATACAACAGAACTTCCGTTGTGTCCTCCCATGAAATTACATTTTTCACAACACCCCTGGTCTGGCAGCTATCAAGCCCGAACCCCCTTTCTCTGTGCTCTATCAGAGTGAAGGAGGGGAACGGTTGAGACCCTGAAGCCACCAGATTATGAGTGCTCTCATCGGGTTCAGATTTCTGAACGATATGTTTTTGAGCTAACACGCTCGTTCCCCTGGAACTCCCAAGGACGCAGCTGTGGATGTTGCCACTTCCGTGCGCATCCTTATTACTACAAGACCATCTCGGACTCTCCGTGGACGAGCACCCAATCTACACCCTCCAAACACTCTGGGTCTAGGGGAGGTGCTGCCGGATTTTTGCCAGAGCATTCGGACTGATCACAAGCTCCCCCCCCCCCCCCCCCCCCCCCCAAAAAAAAAAAAAAAAAAAAGAACCGAATGAATGATGATGGTAGAGGCGCAGCTGAACGATAACACAAGATGATGATGTAATGTTAATGGCCAACAAACTGTTAAAAGAATAAGATGAAAGAAAGGAAAACAAAGTCCTTAGATCAGAAATTGCTAAGTGAACAAGCTGCATTCATGTGTACAGATACATATATATCCATATATGGGTGATTAGTGCATGAAGTTCCTGCTGGATTTGCACAGGGGTCGATCCAGGGAGTTGACTCCCTTAGGTCGGACTGTTGTCCAAGACAGCCTCCTCCTTGGTGATAAAAAAATCAAAATCGAACATCTCCTATGCAGAAAAAAAAGAGAAAGAGGAGGAAAGGTTGCATCAGTGCTTAGGGCCATTTGAGTAGCCCCTGTGCAGAAACCTGCATAGGGGTCAACCCGGGGAGTCGACTCCCTTGGGCCTGGCCTGCACCCTTCTACATGCATTGATTTACATATGTGCATAGTGAATAGAGATAAGGTGTCACGCCCCGAGATATAAGTACAACGGAAGATATTCGGGAATGTGAACAGTCGGCTAGTACGCCGCAAGCGAGCAATATATTCAGAGCGCTAACACATCCACATATAAGTATGAATGCACAATAATTGAACAAAACATTTAATTTTATTGAATAATAATCAAAAGTACATAATGTTGACTCTTGACTCTTTGACTAACTAGACTCAATAAAGTGAAAATTACATAATGACTCTTGACAATCACTAATGACAATCTAAGGCTTCGCTCCTTCCTTATTCGATCTCGGATCCATCACTTGAATAATCCAAATCCGACTTGCTAGAATGTCCTGAAAAGATTGGAAAAGAAGTAGGTAATGAGCACACTTGCCCAGTAAGTATTTTCGTATCAACATGAAGGTAATGTTTAAGTAATTAACATTTTAGCTCTAGAAAATAAGATAAAAAGAATGCGGTAAATCATACGAATAAAACCAAAGTAACATTGATAACAAGATATAGATCATAGAGATTCGAAGGTTTATGTAAAATGAGAGCAAGATCGAGAACGAGTATAACATGAACGTAACTTGGCCTTTAATGAACGAGAATGTACTTTTCATAACCATAAAGGTTATGCACTAGAAAGTCATGTAACAAGAATGTACTAGCAAGTATGTAAATTTCACAAGATTGCCTTGTGGTTTTCACCCGTTTATAAAAAAGTACTCTCAGCGTAATGCGACGCCAGTAGGCATCATACACCATGGTTTATAGTACATTTTTGACTATCTGCCGAGGGGGCTAGCGTCGAGCCCTTGGACACTGTCCGTGCCCGCTCTTACATCTTCAAGTTATAAATCAAGCTACTTCCATGAGAAATATCAATAAAGTAGGCCGATAATGTACAAGTTTAAACTATAGTTTCATGATAGCAAATATCAAGGTAAGAACGTACAAAAATTGAAATCATGAGGTCAAGGATGATTTAATGACAAGGTCATGCTACGGAAGAAATCTGACAGCATAACGGCGTATTCTTTAACTTTCATAATTCATTAATAACTTATTGAATAAGGTGTTAGGTTCTAGATTATCAATAGAGCATCTAGGAGTATAGGAAAATCAACCCTTGGGTCAAATCCTGGGTTAATCAATACTTAGACATAAAACGGTCATATCGGGGCCGTTTCCTTAAGAGGCGGTCATGCCATGACCGTTTCTATGAAGAGGCGGTCATGCTAGGACCGCTTCTATGATAGAGTCGACACCAGAGAGAGAAGGGTCGACGCAGGAGGTGAAATCTGGACAGACGTGGTCATTCCAGAACCGCTCCTAGATAGTAGCGGTCGCCTGAGAACCGCTATTATCCTGGCTACAGAAAACATCGATAAGTTTGAGTGCTCTTTAGATCAATGGGCTTTGAGGGTACAACCAGCTCGACGTCCTAGTGAGAATCCCAAACTCACAGAGACTTACGGAGGCCTTGAAACAAGATCACATAGTCCGGTAGAAGGAATATACAACGGAGAGGGTTACAAGTCCAAGATTGTGTGCCTATGAGTGCAAAGTGTAACTAATGACATCGTACCAGAATACGTTCCATGTACTTAAGAAAAGACTCAAAAGATGAGAGTGAGATTGTGATAAAACAGCGATTAAACATCTATAACACAAGTCCATAAATCATGTAGAAATAACTTTAATACAAACTATATGAGTTTTGGCATGAAAATAGCATAAGTTTAAAATAGGTATTTAAATCATGAAAGACATGAAATGATGGGGACATCACCCAGGGTTCCCTCTGGCTCGACACCTCTCTCCCTCCCGGAGACAGGGTAGGATGCGGCTTCACGACTTGATGGGTCCACGGCGACACTGGGGCTTACTACTTGGATCATATTGATATATTTTCCCCTTTTCTTGAGTCATTTTGATGTATTTGCCTTTATTTTGAGTCACGTCCCTAGGTCATCATGTTATTTACCTATGTTTTTATCTACATGTTAGGCTAGAGTGTCGTATGGGCCCAATTAGATGGGCCTGGCCCAGGGGCGTCCTCTTCCTTCCCCACCCCCTTGCTTATTTGCTTTTAGCACTTATCTCAGGGACTTCTATGTAATTGTTGGGATCCCTATAAATAGGACCCCAACTCCACTTGAGATGGTTAATGAAAGTTTGAAGAATTTGAGCATTAGTGCACCTCTCCCTCTCTCTCTAGCTTTCTATCTCTTTTTCTCTCTCTCACTTAAGGGGACGAACCCCTCTCTCTCTCTTCCCCCTTCTCTCTCTCTCCCTTGGGCGAACCTGCCCCTTCCCCTTCCCCCACCCCTTGCCACATCATCAGCCAACTCACCCTTCCACCCTTTCACCTCCCCAAGAGCAATAACTTCCATCAATACCTCCACTTCCCCAAGCAACCCTTCCCACTCCCCATACACCTTCCCCACCTCCAAGGCACCCTTCCCTCTTCCCCAAGCAACCATTCCACTCCCCCACACCCCCATTCATATCCCTAGGGGAATCAAACCCCACTCCCACCACAAGTTGCGCACCCCCCTTCCCCATCTACCCATTCCCCTTGCCTTGGCCGACCCCCTCCATCACCCCTCTCCTAGCTGCGGCCCTTTCACCCCTCCACCCTCTTGGACCTCCCCATTCCCTGCTCCACCCCTCTCACCATTCCTAAACATCCCTCCCCCATCAACCACCACCCCACCACTCCTACTATTTCTAACTACCACTTCCATTAGCCTAGTTCCACCACCATCTCTTTCACTTTGCCCAAGTCTGCAGGTGGCAGAGAAAGGGTCGAATTGCAGGAGCATCCACGGATTCATACGGCGTCTTCTGAAGGCATATCATACCATTCTGGAAAGGTCGTCCAGTTAGCTTTGCAGGCGAGGTGATCCTGTCCCATTCTAAGTTCGGGGCTGTCCGGGAGAACCATTCTCCCCCGACTACGCTGGGTTCCCTCTGCAAAGTGCCTGAACCCGGTTAGAAGCTGCACCACGACCAATGGCGGAAGATTCAGGCAAAGAGCCCTTCTACAAAGATCTTCCTCCTCCAGTCCTCTGTCAGAATCAAGAAGCAGAACTGCGTTCGGCATCCGGAGGCCAAAGTTACCATTTTTCTCCCTCGGCTGCGCGAGTCTGCCTCCCACAGTCCACAGCGACCTGCCTCCACTCTTCTGAACCCCCCGGTCTTCTCCGACATCAGATAGCTTCCCCGCCAGTCTTTCTGCAAAGAGGGCTCGTCCACGGTTCCAGAAGTTCTGACGGTTCATGATTTGGAGTCCAGAAGCGGCCGGAGCACTCTCTGCAACCTGCTGCATCAGATCAGTATCTGCCAGTCCCAGATCCTGTCGTCCTGTTCGAACCTCCGCCACGGCCAGCGACAACATCAGAAGAAATCAACATAATTCTGGGGCGTTCAGGTTCATTGTACGAAGAGATTCCCCCTAGCTTCGTCATCGGAGAAATTCCTGACCGGGATCTACGGCCGCTACACCAACTGACTGTCACCTTTCACAGCAAGCAAGGCTATTCGGCAGCGGCTCCTTCTCTCGGGTTTCTCAGCAAATCTCCCTTCCCCGCCTGACTGGCTTAACGCCCCTCCCTGTGTGGAGGTAGTGTTTGATTGTAGCAGCAAAATCCCCACCCCAAGTCCACCCTCCTGTGTGAGGCGTAGTGATTGTAACCATTTAAAACAGGTCAAGCTTCATCGGCGCAGTGTGCGGGGAAACCCACACTTCCCCGCTCGCCCTCGTCTCCGAACGGGGTTGGTTTCTTCAAACCAACCAGGTGAGCTATGACCTTTGCTCCATTCCTTTCTGGTGCTTGTTCATTTAATATCCGTAGAAGTCGCTCCGTTGAGCAAGAGAGAGAGCGCCCGACCCCACGTGCTCCACTTACGAGCGGTCACCGTGGGCAGTGAGAGAGTGGGACCTAGTGCCCCAATTGGCACCGGCCAGCCCCCTAAGTGTGGGCTACGTACCCTTGGGAGGGCAACCCTAGCCTTGCTGGCACTCTACCAGCAAGGGTCTTGATCCATCACCTCCCCTTAGCATCATTTGGTCCCCCCGAGCTCGTGTGTGTGCGGCGGCGAATTGGCCCCAATCTAGGACTTGATTGCTATGTGATTGTGATTGCGGAATAGGTCCTAGGTCTCCCGTTTACTTGCTGCATACCCCTTGGTTGTTTCACATCAGTTGGTATCAGAGCCAGGTTTTAGACTTGTCTCTACAAGCCTAGGTCCTAGGGTCTTTGCATTTTCATCATCCGTGTGCATGTCCACCCGTAGTGGTACCTTGTATCGAGCCGACCCCTCTACCTCGGTTCCCCCCATGAATCCCATTCCCCAAGGTGACCCAAACATCCCTAGGGAGGATCCCCAAGCTCCAATGGATCGACTTGAGGCTGCCATTCAAGCCCTCACGGAGCAAATGAATGGTTTTTCCACCCGCCTAGAGAGGCTCGAAGAAGCTAGAGCCCCACCTAGGAACCATGCCCAAAGGGCACACCCTCCACGAGTTGAACTTGATAGGGAGGACCTTGAGGATGACTTCCACCGTGAGTATGAGAGGCCCCGCCAACCTAGATATTTTGAAAGGCGACCACGAGAGGACCCAGATGACTATCTCTTGAGGATGATTAAGGTTGAGGCTCCTAACTTTGATGGGTCACATAACCCACATGTCTACCTAGAATGGGAGAGTGCTATGGACCAATACTTTGATTGGTACCCTATGACGGAAGATAAGAGAGTTAGGCTTGCGAAAATGCACCTTACCAAACTTGCCAAGACCTATTGGATGAGTGTAGAAACTAGGAAGAGGATTAGGAGGGAAGAACCAATCCATACCTGGAAAGACATGAAGACCCAACTTAGGTTCAAATACCTCCCCAACTCCTACACCCAAACTCTCTTAGATGAATGGCAATGCCTCACCCAAGAGGGAAAGACCGTGGTAGAATACATTGAGTTGTTTGACTCCTACCTTTTAAAGTGTGGAGTACATGCAGACTTGGCTGTCACTCTATCACGTTTTAGGAATGGTCTCCACCCACACATCAAGAGAGAACTAATTATGAGGGAGGTGGATTCTCTTGAGATGGCTTATCAAATAGCCAGTGATACGGAGAGATTTTCTAGGAATCCTAAATTTGCCTCTCCCCGCCCAACTGAGTCCAAAAATATGGGTCCCCGGCCCAACCTTCCTCCCCTATTGAAGACCCCTATCCCCAGTGGGGGAACTCCTTCTCGGCCTTATCAACAACCCGCCAACCCCACCCCTACAAGGGCTACTCCACCCAACCCTCCTCCCCGAAGAGAGGAAACCCCCAAAAGAACAACCCCAGGGAGTAGCACAGTGAAATGCTTTCAGTGTCATGGTTATGGCCACATCTCTTCCCAATGTCCATCCAAAGGACTGTCCAGTCTTATCATTGAAGGAGGGCCTACCCCACCCCAAGAAGAGCATGAGAGTACAGTAGAGGAGTATGAGGCTGCCCTAGGATGGGAAGAGGAGTATGAGGAACACCTCTATGAAACAAGCTTGGACCATGACCTTCCTCCCACCAACTCCCACCTAGGTGTAATTAGGTGCACCCTCACAAAACCACAAGAAGAAGACTGGCGAAGGACCTCCATTTTTCACACCTACCTCAAGATGGGGAGCCATGTTAGGAAAGTAATCCTGGACAATGGAAGTTGCGTCAACGCCGTGTCTCCTGACACTGTCAAGTTTCTTGGGCTTACTACCACACCCCACCCCAAACCATATCGGGTCTCTTGGATTAACAATCACTCCATCCCGGTCAACACTTGTTGCCTTGTACCCATCACCTTCTCATCCTATCAAGGCCAAGTTTGGTGCGACATTATCCCCATGGAGGTAGGGAAGACGAACACATGCACCTTTGAACATGAGGGGAAAACCATCAGCCTCCACCCATCACCACCACGGAAGGAAACCCCCTCCAAAGGGATTCTCCCTTCACCGCAACCTAAACCACCTCAAAATCCAGGGGTCCCAGCCCCACCAAACCAACCAGCACTCCAAGAACCTACCCATAAAGAGCCAGCAGGAAAAGCCATAAGCTTGCATATCATCACAAGGAAAGAGCTGGAAGAAGAGGTAGCTCAAGGGACACCCCTGTGTGCGGTAGTCTTATGCCTTGGAGAGCCAACCCCCTCCAACCCCCACCCCGTGGAAATACACCCACTCTTGGAGGAATTTAAGGATGTGTTCCCCGATGAGCTCCCTGATCAACTACCACCCATGAGGGATGTTCAACATGCAATAGATCTTGTCCCAGGAGCCACCCTCCCAAACCTTCCCCACTATCGCCTCAACCCCACAGAGCATGCTGAATTGAGGAGGCAGGTGGAGGAACTCATTAGGAAGGGCTTTCTCCGTCTTAGCAAAAGCCCGTGTGCTGTCCCGGCCCTTCTCACACCCAAGAAGGATGGGACATGGCGAATGTGTGTCGATAGCAGGGCCATCAACAAGATTACCGTCAAATACAGGTTCCCCATACGTAGGCTTGACGATGTGCTCGACATGCTAGCCGGAGCCACCATTTTTTCCAAAATAGACCTTAAAAGTGGCTACCACCAGGTCAGGATAAGACCGGGAGATGAATGGAAAACAACCTTTAAAACCAAGGATGGACTTTATGAGTGGCTAGTGATGTCTTTTGGGCTATCAAATGCCCCGAGCACATTTATGCGTCTTATGACAGAGGTCCTTAGACCCTACATTGGAGTCTTCCTAGTGGTCTACTTTGACGATATCCTTATCTACAGCCAGTCCAGGGAAGCCCACCTCAACCATCTTAGGCAAGTCTGCACTACCCTTAGGAAAGAGAGTCTCTTTGCCAACTTAGGGAAATGCCATTTCATGACTAAATCCATTACTTTCCTTGGATATGTGGTGTCCACTAAGGGAGTGTCCATGGACCCCGAAAAGGTCCAAGCTATCCTTGACTGGCCAGAGCCCCGCACTCTCCATGAGGTCCGGAGCTTCCATGGGTTGGCCACCTTCTATCGGAGATTTATCCGTGGGTTCAGCATGGTCACAGCCCCCATCACAGATTGCCTTAAAAAGGGGACCTTTGTATGGACCAAGTCTGCCTCTAGGGCCTTCCAAGAGCTCAAGGAAAGGATGACCCAAGCCTCGGTGTTATGCCTCCCCGACTTCTCCAAAGTCTTTGAGGTGACTTGTGATGCCTCCGGGGTAGGGATTGGCGGGATCCTCAGCCAAGAGGGACACCCAGTGGCCTACTTTAGTGAGAAATTATGTGATGCCAGGATGAAATACTCCACCTATGACAAAGAATTTTATGCCGTGGTTCAGTCCCTCCGGCATTGGAGACATTATCTCTTGCCCAAAGAGTTTGTCATCTTTTCTGACCACGAGGCCCTGAAATATCTCAACTCCCAACAGAAGCTAAATGCCCGACATGCCCGCTGGGTCGAATACATCCAGTCCTACAATTTTGTAATCAAGCATAAGGCTGGGAGTGAGAATCGTGCCGCAGATGCACTCAGCAGGAGGGTCTCTTTGTTGACCACCATTCAGATAGAAGTCATAGGGTTTGAAAGACTCAGGGAAGAGTACTCTGATTGCCCGGACTTTGGGCCTATCCATACCACCCTGTCCACCCACTCACCTAGGGAACACCAAGGTTTCATCTTAGAGGACGGGTTCATCTTCAAAGGCCATAGACTTTGCATACCTAGAACCTCTCTACGGGATTTCCTAGTTTGGGAGTTGCACGCAGGAGGCCTGGCTAGACATTTTGGGGTGCACAAGACCATTGCTATGGTTGAGGGTCAATTCTACTGGCCAAGTCTCAAAAAGGATGTAGCCAAAATTGTGGGACAGTGTCGCATTTGTGCCTCAGCCAAACAGACGAGACAGAACACTGGCCTATACACCCCACTTCCTGTCCCTGATCGTCCATGGCAGGATCTAAGCATGGACTTTGTCTTAGGCCTACCTAGAACTCAGAAGAAGCATGATTCAATCTTTGTCGTAGTGGATAGGTTTTCAAAGATGGCCCATTTCATCCCATGTTCTAAAACCTCCGATGCCTCCCATGTGGCCCACCTATTCTTCGATGAAGTAGTTCGCCTCCATGGCCTACCCAAGACCATCATTTTTGATAGGGATGTCAAATTCACCAGCTATTTCTGGAAAACCCTCTGGCACCTAATGGGGACCCTTCTCAAATTTTCCACGGCCTATCACCCTCAAACCGATGGCCAGACCGAAGTCGTTAATAGGAGTCTTAAGAATCTCCTTCGGTGTCTTGTTGAGGATCGCCCAGGGAATTGGGATCTCATTTTACCCCAGGCAGAGTTTGCATACAACAACTCAGTGAATAGGTCAATAGGGATGAGCCCATTTGAAGCTGTGCATGGGTACAAGCCTAGAAAGCCTACAGATCTCATTCCTTTGCCTCCACATGCTAGAGTGTCTATTAGTGCTGAGTCTTTTGCCCAACACATGAAAGAATTGCATGAGGAAATCCGCAAACACATTAACAAAAGCAATGAGGTGTATAAGAAATCGGCCGATTCCCACCGACGCCACCAGGAGTTTCGCGTGGGTGACTATGTGATGGTGAGAACCGAGAGACTATTCCCTGGGAATGTCTCCAAACTGAGGTCGCGTTGATCAGGCCCCTTCCAGGTTCTGAGGAGGATTGGCACAAATGCTTACGTGTTGGACCTCCCCGAGGAGTACGGAGTAAGTCCCACATTCAATGTGGCTGACTTGGTGCCATACAGGGGTCCCACGGTGACACCTAGTGAGGAAATTGAGCCTGTTCCACCTCTTGAGAGAGCCACCACCCATGAGAGAGCTCCACCAGTCCAGAGGGGCCAACGGGAGCAAATAGAGCGGATATTGGATGAACATGTCACTGTCACCCGGAGCAAAGCATACGAGCGATACTTGGTCAGGTGGAAGGGCCGGCCCCCTTCAGATGATTCATGGGTGAGCAGGGAGGATCTTCAGCAGCTAGACCCCGACCTCCTGGAGCATTATCGCAGTCGAGTGGACCCTTTCTCGGTAGAGTCGAGCTCTTCACAGCCCGGGGGAGTTGATGGGGACATCACCCAGGGTCCCCTCTGGCTCGACACCTCTCTCCCTCCCGGAGACAGGGTAGGATGTGGCTTCACGACTTGATGGGTCCACGGCGACACTGGGGCTTACTACTTGGATCATATTGATATATTTTCCCCTTTTCTTGAGTCATTTTGATGTATTTGCCTTTATTTTGAGCCACGTCCCTAGGTCATCATGTTATTTACCTATGTTTTTATCTACATGTTAGGCTAGAGTGTCGTATGGGCCCAATTAGATGGGCCTGGCCCAGGGGCGCCCTCTTCCTTCCCCACCCCCTTGCTTATTTGCTTTTAGCACTTATCTCAGGGACTTCTATGTAATTGTTGGGATCCCTATAAATAGGACCCCAACTCCACTTGAGATGGTTAATGAAAGTTTGAAGAATTTGAGCATTAGTGCACCTCTCCCTCTCTCTCTAGCTTTCTCTCTCTTTTTCTCTCTCTCACTTAAGGGGGCGAACCCCTCTCTCTCTCTTCCCCCCCCTCTCTCTCTCCCTTGGGCGAATGTAACGACCCGAGAATCCGATTACCGGGAAGGCCCGATAACCCGAGACTCGCACCGCCGCCCACGAGCCGGGAGGGCTCGGAAGGGCTAAAAGGAGTGTGGAGGCACAAAGAAATAGGAAATAAAGCAGGACAATACAACAATTAACAGAAATAAATAAACAACTACAACAGAGTCCAGTCCAACCGAAAGTACAGTCTAAAGCAGTAAAGCGTACCACATGCCAAGTGAACACTCGGCCCGGCAAGCTGGCAACTGAGAACCTCCGCTCCGCACCCTCGAACCTCGAGGAAGAACAGCTACACCTGAAAAGCAGGGAATGAGTCTCCAGAACAGAGACTCAGCAGGGATCCCGCGGAACCCCAACCGGAAACAACGGCGGTAGCGGAAAGGAGAGCTACAACTACAGCAGGAACAGCAAACCGACGGCCGGTCAAAAACTCGGCACTACAACTACTCCTACTGCTAGAAGGCAGACCTCGATCACGCAGTCGAGGCTACCGAACCACGCTAGTACCACCTACCGAACTAAGAACACACGGCAACCACGCCGTAGAGGCCTGTCCCCCGGACACAGCCGACCTGGACACGCTGTCCAAGGTGCAACCCCGACCGTCCGATCGCGGGTACCGCACAACAAGGCCCAACCTCGGTAAAGCCACTAGCGCTAGACTCACGACGCGAAGACCAACACACGCGCCACGGCAAAACAACCGAAGGACTCAACGGTCGACACAACCGAAAACCCGAAGGTCAAAGCCACAAAAACTGACAGTCTGTCACTCCGTACTCGACAGGAGTACCACCCACTAGAAGCACAGCCGGTAGCGTCCCCTGACGTCTTACACCGCACCGCAGGTGAACCGCCTAACGTGGTAGGTCCTACCCGAGGCGCGAACACCGTACAAGTAACCACAAACAAGTGACTAGCTGGGGTCACGCCCGTCGACGTGCGTCCACAGTCCCCAACCACGTGTGCACACACAGACCACGCGTCCGAGGTCTGACCCTCTGACTGGTTTTCCCCCGCAGCCGGACTCTGGCTAAGACGAGGAGCCCGACGGTGACCAGTCTAAACCGTCCTCAGGGTAATCCCGTACACCACTCCCTGGTGCGACCAGCACACGCGTACTGGTAGGCTACGACTAGTGGAGGGTCACTGAAGGAGTAGACTCTAAACGGAAAACAACGTCCGAATCCGACGACGTACGGGGACCACCCCACGTACCGGCCCCGTCTCACGGTGACCACAGTCGGAGAAGAAATGGGACTCACAGTCCACGGCCACGCACGCACCGTGCGCCAGAGTCGAGAAAACTCAAGTGGCGCTAAGCCACTGGACTCTGGACAGTCCTCTAGACACACTACAGCCAACGGTCCTTGAGTCACAAGACTCGGGGTCAAGACCGTTGCACGCAACAGCACAAGGCCGTCGATCTAGCCCAATCTCTAGGTCCAAAACCACGATATCAGGAATAACGAGACATCACACGAGTTGCCAAGACCATTCCCTTGGGAAGGGGACGCAAGGGACAAAGGCCACTCACACGGGCCACACGGAAAACACAGAAGCACGATTCCCAAGGCAGCACACAAGCCGTCACGACGATTTCCCATCTTGAAACAAGCGGGGAACCTCCAGCCCCAGGCCGGACAACTGGACTCGCAGTCCAAGGCCAAACACATGGCCCACATGGGAATCGCCTTCCAAAGGAACCCACGATATGCGGGGGGGGGGGGGGGGGGGAGACCCCACCGCACACACACCGACACACGATGACTCGATCGAGCGTAACACGAAAGCCCGGAATACATGGGGTCACCCGGACCCACTACACCGATGGGCACGCATATCGAGGTAGCACGGTCCCTCCCGACACCCCAAAAACATGGACACAGAACCCATGGGGTGTCCATGACACTCACAAGGCCGGAGGTCGACCACTGGGTCCCAACCGGGTCGACCGGAGACCAACACAATGCGAACGGACGCTAAAAGGTCACCCAGATCCTTAAGCGCACGGGTACGTAAAACGAGGTAAATGGAACCTCCAGACACCCCAAAACACGGTCACGGAACTCCACTGGGTGTCCAAGGCAGACACGGCCCAAGGGGAGCACGATCAGCCGCAGACCGCCCGCCCCGGGCAGCCCGGCTGGTCCCTCCAAGAACGCGCTACACGTGCATAGCGCGTTCAGCCAGAACGCGCTATACGTGCCTAGCGCGTTCAACACGAACGCGCTACATGACCATAGCGCGACCAGGCCAGATCGCGCTATGATCCTATAGCGCGACAACCAGAACGCGCTGGGGCCGTAAGGCGCGACCCAAACCGCCTTACTGTTCATCTTCTCCGATGAACGCGCCCTGTCGGGGCAGCGCGACCTTCAAGAACGTGCTACTGGAGTATAGCGCGTTCTCAGTCCGCGCCCAAAAACGGTAGAAACCGCGGGAAAAGCCATGCCACGCCCCGTTCACCCCCAGGTGAAGGGGAAACAAAAGGGGAAACCTTCCCCAAGCCCCTAGGCATGCACCTAAACCCCTGGATCACCCAAAAACACAATAGAACGGGAGATCCGGCTCACACCCCAAAATCATGCATTTTGCCCAAAACGCCCCGTTTATCCCGCTCGGCTCACCACGGCCTACGAAACTCGCGGGAAAGGAAGTACACGGGCTGAGGGTCCATCACCCTACCTCCACCGAAGAAACGACGCGCCGTGGACGCCAATCCATGAAGAAAACGCCGCGAAACCCTCGCCGGCTCGCGATCGCGCCACCGAGCTTCCACGCACCTCCTCCGCCTCGATCCTCACCTGTCCTCGCCCGCATCCTCGCCCGCGCCACCTCCACCTCGCCCCCACCTCGCTCCGTCGGCCGCCGGAGAAGAGAGGGGAGAAAGAGGGCGTGAGAGAAGAGAGAGGGAGGGAAGAGAGAAATGAGAGGGGGAGAGAGAAAAAGCTATTTATAGGAAAATCCGGAAAATCAAAAAAATCCAGAAAAATAGAAAATTACACCCTCGCGATCCTCGGAGTGCACCGATCGCAACGGTACCACTCGCGCCCTGGTGAACGGCCTGGTTCACCCGCAACGAGGTTCCGAAGGGAAAGCCGAAACCCACGTCGGGAATCGGAAAACACACGCGGAAAAAGTCGCGGAACGCCTCCGGGCCTCCGAAACGACTCCGGATCGCGCCGATCCGAACGCGAAAGATGTCCGAAACGAAATTTCAGACACAGCAGAGCTAGACACTCCGAGAGACCAGATCCAGGACCCACGAACGGGGATCCGAAAAATCCGGGGCATTACAGCCCTCTCCCCTTAAAGGAATTTCGTCCTCGAAATTCAGGACCAAGCACGAAGTCCCAGGGGAAGAACACTAAATCAACTGACACGCTGTCAAAGCCCCAACACAGAAAACCTCGATTCTCACGAAAAAAAAAAACCGATCCTGAGGGACACCGCCAGACTTACAATCACAAGCAACACCTCGCTCCTCGCGCCGAGCACACAGGCCAACAGAGTAGGCATATAGCAAAGGACACAGTCCGGCATCACCTCAGACAACGCGAGAATCCACCATGGCACCGCAGCCACAATCTCGCTCACCGAGGAAACACAACCCTCGACATGAGCAACAGCTACTGATCCACCCAATGGTCAGCAGACAAAACACACATCAGCTTCGCAACCAGCTGACAGGTCGCACACCCTCCTCAAGGGAGCAACCAAAACAGAGCCTCTACCAGCTCAAGCAGCCATCACAACGGACCGCAACCAGCACATCGGCTCAACACCAAGAAACACCCCACACATGGCAAGCCGAAAGCCGGTCATAACACTGTGCCAACTCTCGTCAGAAGACAACTCCGACAAAGTCCAGATCCCATCCGGAAAGGCACATCACAGAAACGACCACCAAAGGTCTCGCTGGCACACGGCTCTCGCCACGCTCGAGCCCCAACAACCAGCATCTTCTGTCTCTGAAAAGACCATCCACTGGTCACTAACTGCTCGCCAACTCGACCCTCTCGGGGAGCACGACGAAACCAAATGACAGAACATGGCGTCTTCAGTCATCACCTCACGGGACTCAGACTTATAGGGAACCACCCCATGCTAGTCACCAAACCAGGGATAACCTTGCGACACCAATGTCCTATCAGGGACCACCAAGCCGACGCCAACCTCACAGGAGGCCTCCGCCCTAAGGCGTCACTTTTCTATCTGGTCTCATCAAATCCTTCGATCAATCCAAGTGGACACCTGCCAATCCCGATTCCGCCCTTACCACAGAGCCACGGGACACCACCTGGACAGAGCTCACGGGTCCCTAAGCAACGAACAATCCACCGTCACAATCCGACAAGACCGTAGAACCAACGGGAACCCACAGCCTGGCAGAGACCACATCCTCAAAGCACGATCTCATCCGAGGACACGACTGGGAACACAAGTCGGACACCAAGCCACCGACTCCGACCATCACGTCCTCGACCACCGTCAGGCGACATTCTCAACAACCCCATTCAGGTCCAACACCGATGCCTGACACGGCTTCCAACACAGAAACAGGGTACTCATGCGGCGCACTAGCCAGCACTTTTCCCAACACTCCATTCTGCCAGTGCCAACAACCACAAAACCTCGAGCAACGGCACGGCAACAACACGTTTCACACAGAGGAACCAATCCTCCAATGCTCAACGCAAACTCAAGAATCCGCCCGTAGCAACCAACCCTACGATCCTGAACCAATGGGTTACAAGCCCACCACGCTTTCGCTGCGCACTCAGATCCGTGCGCACAGCCGAGAAAGCAAACACCGCCCAACCAACACTCGTTCTTCCGGAACAGTGCCAGCACCCTCACACGACAAGGGAATGGGCACGACTTCTCACAGGCAACCACCCTGCCAAGACAAGGAACACGTCTCGCACGGACTTCATGGCACACAAGGCCAACCAATCCGAACACACAATGCAAGACAACGATCCTTAGCCGAACTTAATCCCTCCAACCAAGGGAGAAACCAGCGCACTTTCGACCAACGGAAGAACTCCACGCTCGACCTGACCTCGAACCTCGCGCATGCTGGAAACAGCACCAAGGAAAACCATCGCTTCCATCAGGTCAGCGCCTCCGACACACTCGACGAGTGTCACGTCAGACCACAATCACAACATCTCTCGATGCACCACCGCTGCAATTCCTCGAACTGCAACGCGGCATGCCAAGAGCCGCATCACGAGCCATAACGACAACCGCCGACGCTCATCCTCGAGTCCCGAACTCACCGCGGAGCCTTCACATCTCAAACCAACTCCAGGCGAACACAACCCATCCACTGACAGAAGCACAGGAGCAAAGACTTAACGGGACATCTCTGCCAAATCCTGCCTCGAAATCAGCAGAACAATCGGGACCGACACGTCATTTCTGACGCAACAGAGCACGACAAGAACATCAGGCTCGACGAAACAGCAGCTCACCGAGAAGATCCTCCGCTCACCCGAGCACACTTCTCGATCAGAACACCTCAGGAGCTGGACAAACCTCAAGCTGGAGTGACCAAAAACCGACAGCAGCTCCCTCAGAGCACGCTCACGGCCACTAAACCAAGAACAGTCCGCACCAGCCACCTGACCACGCAGCAAATTCCTCGAACGCAGCACCGCGAACTCACGCCTGCCAGCAACCTCTGCCCAACGCAGGAAAACCAGGGCCACCACCGATGAGGGAGAAGGCTCTCGACCTCGATCCTTAGACCCCATGCTGGCACGAAAGTCGCGGACAGCAACCATCTTCACAGCGCCGCACAGCGCACTCAAGCTCTCAAGCGAGAAACAAGGCGGAAAACAAGCACGAAACCCTAAGCCAACTGCCGACTGTACTGAACCTTATGGACTCTGATCACTGCAACATTTCGAATTCCTATGTACGTCAACAACCACCGCTCTGATACCAGCTGTAACGACCCGAGAATCCGATTATCGGGAAGGCCCGATAACCCGAGACTCGCACCGCCGCCCACGAGTCGGGAGGGCTCGGAAGGGCTAAAAGGAGTGTGGAGGCACAAAGAAATAGGAAATAAAGCAGGACAATACAACAATTAACAGAAATAAATAAACAACTACAACAGAGTCCAGTCCAATCGAAAGTACAGTCTAAAGCAGTAAAGCGTACCACATGCCAAGTGAACACTAAGCCCGGTAAGCTGGCAACTGAGAACCTCCGCTCCGCACCCTCGAACCTCGAGGAAGAACAGCTACACCTGAAAAGCAGGGAATGAGTCTCCAGAATGAGTCTCCAAAACAGAGACTCAGCAGGGATCCCGCGGAACCCCAACCGGAAACAACGACGGTAGCGGAAAGGAGAGCTACGACTACAGCAGGAACAGCAGACAGGTGGCCGGTCAAAACTCGGCACTACAGCTACTCCTACTGCCAGAAGGCAGACCTCGACCACGCAGTCGAAGCTACCGAACCACGCTAGTACCACCTACCGAAGTAAAAACACACGGCAACCACACCGTAGAGGCCTGTCCCCCGGACAGCCAACCTGGACACGCTGTCCAAGGTTTAACCTCGACCATCCGATCGCGGGTACCGCACCACAAGACGGAACCTCGGTAAAGCCACTAGCGCTAGACTCACGACGCGAAGACCAACACACGCGTCACGGCAAAACAGCCGAAGGACTCAACGGTCGACACGACCGAAAACCCGAAGGTCAAAAGCCACGAAAACTGGTAGTCTGTCACTCCGTACTCGACAGGAGTACCGCCCACTAGAAGCACAGCCGGTAGCGTCCCCTGACGTCTTACACCGCACCGCAGGTGAACCGCCTGACGTGGTAGGTCCTACCCGAGGCGCGAACACCGTACAAGTAACCACAAACAAGTGACTAGCTGGGGTCACGCCCGTCGACGTGGGTCCAACCGCCCCAACCACGTGTGCACACACAGACCACGCGTCCTAGGTCTGGCCCTCTGACTGGTTTTCCCCCCCGCAGCCGGACTCTGGCTAAGACGAGGAGCCCGACGGTGACCAGTCTAAACCGTCCTCAGGGTAAGCCCGTACACCACTACCTGGTGCGACCAGCACACGCGTACTGGTAGGCTACGACTAGTGGAGGGTCACTGAAGGAGTAGACTCTCAACGGAAAACAACGTCCGAATCCGACGACGTACGGGGACCACCCCACGTACCGGCCCCGTCTCACGGTGACCACAGTCGGGGAAGAAACGGGACTCACAGTCCACGGCCACGCACGCACCGTGCGCCAGAGTCGAGAAAACTCAAGTGGCGCTAAGCCACTGGACTCTGGACAGTCCTCTAGACACACTACAGCCAACGGTCCTTGAGTCACAAGACTCGGGGTCAAGACCGTTGCACGCAACAGCACACGGCCGTCGATCTAGCCCAATCTCTAGGTCCAAAACCACGATATCAGGAATAACGAGACAACACACGAGTTGCCAAGACCATTCCCTTGGGAAGGGGACGCAAGGGACAAAGGCCACTCACACGGGCCACACGGAAAACACAGAAGCACGATTCCCAAGGCAACACACAAGCCGCCACGACGATTTCCCATCTTGAAACAAGCGGGGAACCTCCAGCCCCAGGCCGGACAACTGGACTCGCAGTCCAAGGCCAAACACATGGCCCACATGGGAATCGCCTTCCAAAGGAACCCACGATATGCGGGGGGGGGGGGAGTCCCCACCGCACACACACCGACACACGATGACTCGATCGAGCGTAACACGAAAGCCCGGAATACATGGGGTCACCCGGACCCACTACACCGACGGGCACGCATATCGAGATAGCACGGTCCCTCCCGACACCCCAAAAACATGGACACAGAACCCATGGGGTGTCCAGGACACTCACAAGGCCGGAGGTCGACCACTGGGTCCCAACCGGGTCGACCGGAGACCAACACAATGCAAACGGACGCTAAAAGGTCACCTGGACCCTTAAGCGCACGGGTACGCAAAACGAGGTAAACGGAACCTCCACACACCCCAAAACACGGTCACGGAACTCCACTGGGTGTCCAAGGCACACACGGCCCAAGGGGAGCACGATCAGCCGCAGACCGCCCGCCCCGGGCAGCCCGGCTGGTCCCTCCAAGAACGCGCTACACGTGCATAGCGCGTTCAGCCAGAACGCGCTATACGTGCCTAGCGCGTTCAACACGAACGCGCTACATGACCATAGCGCGACCAGGCCAGATCGCGCTATGATCCTATAGCGCGACAACCAGAACGCGCTGGGGCCGTAAGGCGCGACCCAAACCACCTTACTGTTCATCTTCTCCGATGAACGCGCCCTGTCGGGACAGCGCGACCTTCAAGAACGCGCTACTGGAGTATAGCGCGTTCTCAGTCCGCGCCCGAAAACGGTAGAAACCGCGGGAAAAGCCATGCCACGCCCCGTTCACCCCCAGGTGAAGGGGAAACAAAAGGGGAAACCTTCCCCAAGCTCCTAGGCATGCACCTAAACCCCTGGATCACCCAAAAACACAATAGAACGGGAGATCCGGCTCACACCCCAAAATCATGCATTTTGCCCAAAACGCCCCGTTTAGCCCGCTCGGCTCACCACAGCCTACGAAACTCGCGGGAAAGGAAGTACACGGGCTGAGGGTCCATCACCCTACCTCCACCGAAGAAACGACGCGCCGTGGACGCCGATCCACGAAGAAAACGCCGCGAAACCCTCGCCGGCTCGCGATCGCGCCACCGAGCTTCCACGCGCCTCCTCCGCCTCGATCCTCACCTGTCCTCGCCTGCATCCTCACCCGCGCCACCTCCACCTCGCCCCCACCTCGCTCCGTCGGCCGCCGGAGAAGAGAGGGGAGAAAGAGGGCGTGAGAGAAGAGAGAGGGAGGGACGAGAGAAATGAGAGGGGGAGAGAGAAAAAGCTATTTATAGGAAAATCCGGAAAATCAAAAAAATCCAGAAAAATAGAAAATTGCACCCTCGCGATCCTCGGAGCGCACCGATCGCAACGGTACTACTCGCGCCCTGGTGAACGGCCCGGTTCACCCGCAACGAGGTTCCGAAGGGAAAGCCGAAACCCACGTCGGGAATCGGAAAACACACGCGGAAAAAGCCGCGGAACGCCTCCGGGCCTCCGAAACGACTCCGGATCGCGCCGATCCGAACGCGAAAGATGTCCGAAACAAAATTTCAGACAGAACGGAGCTGGACACTCCGAGAGACCAGATCCGGGACCCACGAACGGGGATCCGAAAAATCTGGGGCATTACAGTTTGGGTCGCGCCTTACGGCCCCAGCGCGTTCTGGTTGTCGCGCTATAGGATCATAGCGCGATCTGGCCTGGTCGCGCTATGGTCATGTAGCGCGTTCGTGTTGAACGCGCTAGGCACGTATAGCGCATTCTGGCTGAACGCGCTATGCACGTGTAGCGCGTTCTTGGAGGGACTAGCCGGGCTGCCCGGGACGGGCGGTCTGCGGCTGATCGTGCTCCCCTTGGGCCGTGTGTGTCTTGGACACCCAGTGGAGTTCCGTGACCGTGTTTTGGGGTGTCCGGAGGTTCCGTTTACCTCGTTTTGCGTACCCATGCGCTTAAGGGTCCGGGTGACCTTTTAGCGTCCGTTCGCATTGTGTTGGTCTCCGGTCGACCCGGTTGGGACGCAGTGGCCGACCTCCGGCCTTGTGAGTGTCCTGGACACCCCATGGGTTCTTTGTCCATATTTTTGGGGTGTCGGGAGGGACCGTGCTACCTCGATATGCGTGCCCGTCGGTGTAGTGGGTCCGGGTGACCCCATGTATTCCGGGCTTTCGTGTTACGCTCGATCGAGTCATCGTGTGTCGGTGTGTGTGCGGTGGGGTCTCCCCCCCCCCCCCCCCCCCCCGCATATCGTGGGTTCCTTTGGAAGGTGATTCCCATGTGGGTCATGTGTTTGGCCTTGGACTGCGAGTCCAGTTGTCCGGCCTGGGGCTGGAGGTTCCCCGCTTGTTTCAAGATGGGAAATCGTCGTGGCGGCTTGTGTGTTGCCTTGGGAATCATGCTTTTGTGTTTTCCGTGTGGCCCGTGTGAGTGGTCTTTGTCCCTTGCGTCCCCTTCCCAAGGGAATGGTCTTGGCAACTCGTGTGTTGTCTCGTTATTCCTGATATCGTGGTTTTGGACCTAGAGATTGGGCTAGATCGACGGCCTTGTGCTGTTGCGTGCAACGGTCTTGACCCCGAGTCTTGTGACTCAAGGACCGTTGGCTGTAGTGTGTCTAGAGGACTGTCTAGAGTCCAGTGGCTTAGCGCCACTTGAGTTTTCTTGACTCTGGCGCATGGTGCGTGCGTGGCCGTGGACTGTGAGTCCCGTTTCTTCTCCGACTGTGGTCACCGTGAGACGGGGCCGGTACGTGGGGTGGTCCCCGTACGTCGTCGGATTCGGACGTTATTTTCCGTTGAGAGTCTACTCCTTCAGTGACCCTCCACTAGTCGTAGCCTACCAGTACGCGTGTGCTGGTCGCACCAGGGAGTGGTGTACGGGCTTACCCTGAGGACGGTTTAGACTGGTCACCGTCGGGCTCCTCGTCTTAGCCAGAGTCCGACTGCGGGGGAAAACCAGTCTGAGGGCCAGACCTAGGACGCGTGGTCTGTGTGTGCACACGTGGTTGGGGACTGTGGACGCACGTCGACGGGCGTGACCCCAGCTAGTCACTTGTTTGTGGTTACTTGTACGGTGTTCGCGCCTCGGGTAGGACCTACCACGTCAGGCGGTTCACCTGCGGTGCGGTGTAAGACGTCAGGGGACGCTACCGGCTGTGCTTCTAGTGGGTGGTACTCCTGTCGAGTACGGAGTGACAGACTGTCAGTTTTTGTGGCTTTGACCTTCGGGTTTTCGGTCGTGTCGACCGTTGAGTCCTTCGGCTGTTTTGCCGTGGCGCGTGTGTTGGTCTTCGCGTCGTGAGTCTAGCGCTAGTGGCTTTACCGAGGTTGGGCCTTGTTGTGCGGTACCCGCGATCGGACGGTCGGGGTTGCACCTTGGACAGCGTGTCCAGGTCGGCTGTGTCCGGGGGACAGGCCTCTACGGCGTGGTTGCCGTGTGTTCTTAGTTCGGTAGGTGGTACTAGCGTGGTTCGGTAGCCTAGACTGCGTGATCGAGGTCTGCCTTCTAGCAGTAGGAGTAGTTGTAGTGCCGAGTTTTTGACCGACCGTCGGTTTGCTGTTCCTGCTGTAGTTGTAGCTCTCCTTTCCACTACCGACGTTGTTTCCGGTTGGGGTTCCGCGGGATCCCTGCTGAGTCTTTGTTCTGGAGACTCATTCCCTGCTTTTCAGGTGTAGCTGTTCTTCCTCGAGGTTCGAGGGTGCGGAGCGGAGGTTCTCAGTTGCCAGCTTGCCGGGCCGAGTGTTCACTTGGCATGTGGTACGCTTTACTGCTTTAGACTGTACTTTCGGTTGGACTGGACTCTGTTGTAGTTGTTTATTTATTTCTGTTAATTGTTGTATTGTCCTGCTTTATTTCCTATTTCTTTGTGCCTCCACACTCCTTTTAGCCCTTCCGAGCCCTCCCGGCTCATGGGCGGCGGTGCGAGTCTCGGGTTATCGGGCCTTCCCGGTAATCGGATTCTCAGGTTGTTACACAAACCGCCTTACTGTTCATCTTCTCCGATGAACGCGCCCTGTCGGGGCAGCGCGACCTTCAAGAACGCGCTACTGGAGTATAGCGCGTTCTCAGTCCGCGCCCGAAAACAGTAGAAACCGCAGGAAAAGCCATGCCACGCCCCGTTCACCCCCAGGTGAAGGGGAAACAAAAGGGGAAACCTTCCCCAAGCCCCTAGGCATGCACCTAAACCCCTGGATCACCCAAAAACACAATAGAACGGGAGATCCAGCTCACACCCCAAAATCATGCATTTTGCCCAAAACGCCCCGTTTAGCCCGCTCGGCTCACCACGGCCTACGAAACTCGCGGGAAAGGAAGTACACGGGCTGAGGGTCCATCACCCTACCTCCACCGAAGAAACGACGCGCCGTGGACGCTGATCCACGAAGAAAACGCCGCGAAACCCTCGCCGGCTCGCGATCGCGCCACCGAGCTTCCACGCGCCTCCTCCGCCTCGATCCTCACCTGTCCTCGCCCGCATCCTCGCCCGCGCCACCTCCACCTCGCCCCCACCTCGCTCCGTCGGCCGCCGGAGAAGAGAGGGGAGAAAGAGGGCGTGAGAGAAGAGAGAGGGAGGGAAGAGAGAAATGAGAGGGGGAGAGAGAAAAAGCTATTTATAGGAAAATATGGAAAATCGAAAAAATACAGAAAAATAGAAAATTACACCCTCGCGATCCTCGGAGCGCACCGATCGCAACGGTACCACTCGCGCCCTGGTGAACGGCCCGGTTCACCCGCAACGAGGTTCCGAAGGGAAAGTCGAAACCCACGTCGGGAATCGGAAAACACACGCGGAAAAAGTCGCGGAACGCCTCCGGGCCTCCGAAACGACTCCGGATCGCGCCGATCCGAACGCGAAAGATGTCCGAAATGAAATTTCAGACACAACGGAGCTGGACACTCTGAGAGACCAGATCCGGGACCCATGAACGGGGATCCGAAAAATCCGGGGCATTACAGCCCTCCCCCCTTAAAGGAATTTCGTCCTCGAAATTCAGGACCAAGCATGAAGTCCCAGGGGAAGAACACTGAATCAACTGACACGCTGTCAAAGCCCCAACACAGAAAACCTCGATTCTCACGAAAAAAAAAAACCGATCCTGAGGGACACCGCCAGACTTACAATCACAAGCAACACCTCGCTCCTCGTGCCGAGCACACAGGCCAACAGAGCCGGCATATAGCAAAGGACACAGTCCGGCATCACCTCAGACAACGCGAGAATCCACCATGGCACCGCAGCCACAATCTCGCTCACCGAGGAAACACAACCCTCGACACGAGCAACAGCTACTGATCCACCCAATGGTCAGCAGACAAAACACACATCAGCTTCGCAACCAGCTGACAGGTCGCACACCCTCCTCAAGGGAGCAACCAAAACAGAGCCTCTACCAGCTCAAGCAGCCATCACAACGGACCGCAACCAGCACATCGGCTCAACACCAAGAAACACCCCACACATGGCAAGCCGAAAGCCGGTCATAACACTGTGCCAACTCTCGTCAGAAGACAACTCCGACAAAGTCCAGATCCCATCCGGAAAGGCACATCACAGAAACGACCACCAAAGGTCTCGCTGGCACACGGCTCTCGCCACGCTCGAGCCCCAACAACCAGCATCTTCTGTCTCTGAAAAGACCATCCACTGGTCACCAACTGCTCGCCAACTCGACCCTCTCGGGGAGCACGACGAAACCAAATGACAGAACATGGCGTCTTCAGTCATCACCTCACGGGACTCAGACTTATAGGGAACCACCCCATGCTAGTCACCAAACCAGGGATAACCTTGCGACACCAATGTCCTATCAGGGACCACCAAGCCGACGCCAACCTCACAGGAGGCCTCCGCCCTAAGGCGTCACTTTTCCATCTGGTCTCATCAAATCCTTCGATCAATCCAAGTGGACACCTGCCAATCCCGATTCCGCCCTTACCACAGAGCCACGGGACACCACCTGGACAGAGCTCACGGGTCCCTAAGCAACGAACATTCCACCGTCACAATCCGACAAGATCGTAGAACCAACGGGAACCCACAGCCTGGCAGAGACCACATCCTCAAAGCACGATCTCATCCGAGGACACGACTGGGAACACAAGTCGGACACCAAGCCACCGACTCCGACCATCACGTCCTCGACCACCGTCAGGCGACATTCTCAACAACCCCATTCAGGTCCAACACCGACGCCTGACACGGCTTCCAACACAGGAACAGGGTACTCATGCGGCGCACTAGCCAGCACTTTTCCCAACACTCCATCCTGCCCGTGCCAAGAACCACAAAACCTCGAGCAACGGCACGGCAACAACATGTTTCACACAGAGGAACCAATCCTCCAATGCTCAACGCAAACTCAGGAATCCGCCCGTAGCAACCAACCCTACGATCCTGAACCAATGGGTTACAAGCCCACCACGCTTCCGCTGCGCACTCAGATCCGTGCGCACAGCCGAGAAAGCAAACACCGCCCAACCAACACTCGTTCTTCCGGAACAGTGCCAGCACCCTCACACGACAAGGGAATGGGCACGACTTCTCACAGGCAGCCACCCTGCCAAGACAAGGAGCACGTCTCGCACGAACTTCATGGCACACAAGGCCAACCAATCCGAACACACAATGCAAGACAACGATCCTTAGCCGAACGCAATCCCTCCAACCAAAGGAGAAACCAGCGCACTTTCGACCAACGGAAGAACTCCACGCTCGACCTGACCTCGAACCTCGCGCATGCTGGAAACAGCACCAAGGAAAACCATCGCTTCCATCAGGTCAGCGCCTCCGACACACTCGACGAGTGTCACGTCAGACCATAATCACAACATCTCTCGATGCACCACCGCTGCAATTCCTCGAACTGCAACGCGGCATGCCAAGAGCCGCATCACGAGTCATAACGACAACCGCCGACGCTCATCCTCGAGTCCCGAACTCACCACGGAGCCTTCACATCTCAAACCAACTCCAGGGCGAACACAACCCATCCACTGACAGAAGCACAGGAGCAAAGACTTAACGGGACATCTTTACCAAATCCTGCCTCGAAATCAGTAGAACAATCGGGACCGACACGTCATTTCTGACGCAACAGAGCACGACAAGAACATCAGGCTCGACGAAACAGCAGCTCACCGAGAAGATCCTCCGCTCACCCGAGCACACTTCTCGATCAGAACACCTCAGGAGCTGGACAAACCTCAAGCTGGAGTGACCAAAAACCGACAGCAGCTCCCTCAGAGCACGCTCACGGCCACTAAACCAAGAACAGTCCGCACCAGCCACCTGACCACGCCGCAAATTCCTCGAACGCAGCACCGCGAACTCACGCCTGCCAGCAACCTCTGCCCAACGCAGGAAAACCAGGGCCACCACCGATGAGGGAGAAGGCTCTCGACCTCGATCCTTAGACCCCATGCTGGCACGAAAGTCGCGGACAGCAACCATCTTCACAGCGCCGCACAGCGCACTCAAGCTCTCAAGCGAGAAACAAGGCGGAAAATAAGCACGAAACCCTAAGCCAGCTGCCGACTGTACTGGACCTTATGGACTCTGATCACTGTAACATTTCGAATTCCTATGTACATCCACAACCACCGCTCTGATACCAGCTGTAACGACCCGAGAATCCGATTACTGGGAAGGCCCGATAACCCGAGACTCGCACCGCCGCCCACGAGCCGGGAGGGCTCGGAAGGGCTAAAAGGAGTGTGGAGGCACAAAGAAATAGGAAATAAAGTAGGACAATACAACAATTAACAGAAATAAATAAACAACTACAACAAAGTCCAGTCTAACCGAAAGTACAGTCTAAAGCAGTAAAGCGTACCACATGCCAAGTGAACACTCGGCCCGGCAAGCTGGCAACTGAGAACCTCCGCTCCGCACCCTCGAACCTCGAGGAAGAACAGCTACACCTGAAAAGCAGGGAATGAGTCTCCAGAACAGAGACTCAGCAGGGATCCCGCGGAACCCCAACCGGAAACAACGGCGGTAGCGGAAAGGAGAGCTACAACTACAGCAGGAACAGCAAACCGACGGCCGGTCAAAAACTCGGCACTACAACTACTCCAACTGCTAGAAGGTAGACCTCGATCACGCAGTCGAGGCTACCGAACCACGCTAGTACCACCTACCGAACTAAGAACACACGGCAACCACACCGTAGAGGCCTGTCCCCCGGACACAGCCGACCTGGACACGCTATCCAAGGTGCAACCCCGACCGTCCGATCCCAGGTACCGCACAACAAGGCCCAACCTCGGTAAAGCCACTAGCGCTAGACTCACGACGCGAAGACCAACACACGCGCCACAGTAAAACAGCCGAAGGACTCAACGGTGGACACGACCGAAAACCCGAAGCGGATCCCCGTTCGTGGGTCTCGGATCTGGTCTCTCGGAGTGTCCAGCTCCGTTGTGTCTGAAATTTCGTTTCGGACATCTTTCGCGTTCGGATCGGCGCGATCCGGAGTCGTTTCGGAGGCCCGGAGGCGTTCCGCGACTTTTTCCGCGTGTGTTTTCCGATTCCCGAAGTGGGTTTCGGCTTTCCCTTCGGAACCTCGTTGCGGGTGAACCGCGCCGTTCACCAGGGCGCGAGTGGTACCGTTGCGATCGGTGCGCTCCGAGGATCGCGAGGGTGTAATTTTATTTTTTTCTGGATTTTTCTGATTTTCCTGATTTTCCTATAAATAGCTTTTTCTCTCTCCCCCTCTCATTTCTCTCTTCCCTCCCTCTCTCTTCTCTCACGCCATCTTTCTCCCCTCTCTTCTCCGGCGGCCGACGGAGCGAGGTGGGGGCGAGGTGGAGGTGGCGCGGGCGAGGACAGGTGAGGATCGAGGCGGAGGAGGCGCGTGGAAGCTCGGTGGCGCGATCGCGAGCCGGCGAGGGTTTCGCGGCGTTTTCTTCGTGGATCGGCGTCCACGGCGCGTCGTTTCTTCGGTGGAGGTAGGGTGATGGACCCTCAGCCCGTGTACTTCCTTTCCCACGAGTTTCGTAGGCCGTGGTGAGCCGAGCGGGCTAAACGGGGCGTTTTGGGCAAAATGCATGATTTTGGGGTGTGAGCCGAATCTCCCGTTCTATTGTGTTTTTGGGTGATCCAGGGGTTTAGGTGCATGCCTAGGGGCTTGGGGAAGGTTTCCCCTTTTGTTTCCCCTTCACCTGGGGGTGAACGGGGCGTGGCATGGCTTTTCCTGCGGTTTCTACCATTTTCGGGCGCGGATTGAGAACGCGCTATACTCCAGTAGCGCGTTCTTGAAGATCGCGCTGCCCCGACAGGGCGCGTTCATCGGAGAAGATGAACAGTAAGGCGGTTTGGGTCACGCCTAACGGCCCCAGCGCGTTCTGGTTGTCGCGCTATAGGATCATAGCGTGATCTGGCCTGGTCGCGCTATGGTCATGTAGCGCGTTCGTGTTGAACGCGCTAGGCACGTATAGCACGTTCTGGCTGAACGCGCTATCCACGTGTAGCGCGTTCTTGGAGGGACCAGCCGGGCTGCCCGGGGCGGGCGGTCTGCGGCTGATCGTGCTCCCCTTGGGCCGTGTGTGCCTTGGACACCCAGTGGAGTTCCGTGACCGTGTTTTGGGGTGTCTGGAGGTTCCGTTTACCTCGTTTTACGTACCCATGCGCTTAAGGGTCCGGGTGACCTTTTAGCGTCCGTTCGCATTGTGTTGGTCTCCGGTCGACCCGGTTGGGACCCAGTGGTCGACCTCCGGCCTTGTGAGTGTCCTGGACACCCCATGGGTTCTGTGTCCATATTTTTAGGGTGTCGGGAGGGACCGTGCTACCTCGATATGCGTGATCGAGGTCTGCCTTCTAGCAGTAGGAGTAGTTGTAGTGCCGAGTTTTTGACCGGCCGTCTGTTTGCTGTTCCTGCTGTAGTTGTAGCTCTCCTTTCCGCTACCGCCGTTGTTTCCGGTTGGGGTTCCGCGGGATCCCTGCTGAGTCTCTGTTCTGGAGACTCATTCCCTGCTTTTCAGGTGTAGCTGTTCTTCCTCGAGGTTCGAGGGTGCGGAGCGGAGGTTCTCAGTTGCCAGCTTGCCGGGTCGAGTGTTCACTTGGCATGTGGTACGCTTTACTGCTTTAGACTGTACTTTCGGTTGGACTGGACTCTGTTGTAGTTGTTTATTTATTTCTGTTAATTGTTGTATTGTCCTGCTTTATTTCCTATTTCTTTGTGCCTCCACACTCCTTTTAGCCCTTCCGAGCCCTCCCGGCTCGTGGGCGGCGGTGCGAGTCTCGGGTTATCGGGCCTTCCCGGTAATCAGATTCTCGGGTCGTTACAGCGAACCTGCCCCTTCCCCTTCCCCCACCCCTTGCCACATCATCAGCCAACTCACCCTTCCACCCTTTCACCTCCCCAAGAGCAATAACTTCCATCAATACCTCCACTTCCCCAAGCAACCCTTCCCACTCCCCATACACCTTCCCCACCTCCAAGGCACCCTTCCCTCTTCCCCAAGCAACCATTCCACGCCCCCACACCCCCATTCATATCCCTAGGGGAATCAAACCCCACTCCCACCACAAGTTGCGCACCCCCCTTCCCCATCTACCCATTCCCCTTGCCTTGGCCGACCCCCTGCATCACCCCTCTCCTAGCTACGGCCCTTTCACCCCTCCACCCTCTTGGACCTCCCCATTCCCTGCTCCACCCCTCTCACCATTCCTAAACATCCCTCCCCCATCAACCACCACCCCACCACTCCTACTATTTCTAACTACCACTTCCATTAGCCTAGTTCCACAACCATCTCTTTCACTTTGCCCAAGTCTGCAGGTGGCAGAGAAAGGGTCGACTTGCTGGAGCATCCAAGGATTCATACGGTGTCGTCTGAAGACGTATCATACCATTCTGGAAAGGTCGTCCAGTTAGCTTTGCAGGAGAGTGATCCTGTCCCACTCTGAGTTCGGGGCTGTCCGGGAGAACCATTCTCCCCCGACTGCGCTGGGTTCCCTCTGCAGAGTGCCTGAACCCGGTTAGAAGCTGTACCACGACCAACGGCGGAAGATTCAGGCCAAGAGCCCTTCTACAAAGATCTTCCTCCTCCAGTCCTCTATCAGAATCAAGAAGCAGAACCACATTCGGCGTCCGGAGACCAAAGTTACCATTTTTCTCCCTCGGCTGCGCGAGTCTGCCTCCCACAGTCCACAGCGACCTGCCTCCATTCTTCTGAACCCCCCAGTCTTCTCCGACATCAGATGGCTTCCCCACCAGTCTTTCTGCAAAGAGGGCTCGTCCACGGTTCCAGAAGTTCTGGCGGTTTGTGATTTGGAGTCCAGAAGCGGCCGGAGCACTCTCTACAACTTGCTGCATCAGATCAGTATCTGCCAGTCCCAGATCCTGTCATCCTGTTCGAACCTCCGCCACGGCCAGCGACGACATCAGAAGAAATCAACATAATTCTGGGGCGTTCAGGTTCATTTTATGAAGAGATTCCCCCTAGTTTCGTCATCGGTGAAATTCCTGACCGGGATCTACGGCCGCTACACCAACTGACTGTCACCTTTCACAGCAAGCAAGGCTATTCGGCAGCGGCTCCTTCTCTCGGGTTTCTCAGCAAATCTCCCTTCCCCGCCTAGCTGGCTTAACGCCCCTCCCTGTGTGGAGGTAGTGTTTGATTGTAGCAGCAAAATCCCTACCCCAAGTCCACTCTCCTGTGTGAGGCGTAGTGATTGTAACCATTTAAAACAGGTCAAGCTTCATCGGCGCAGTGTGCGGGGAAACCCACACTTCCCCGCTCGCCCTCGTCTCCGAACGGGGTTGGTTTCTTCAAACCAACCAGGTGAGCTATGACCTTTGCTCCATTCCTTTCTGGTGCTTGTTCATTTAATATCCGTAGAAGTCGCTCCGTTGAGCAAGAGAGAGAGCGCCCGACCCCACGTGCTCCACTTACGAGCGGTCACCGTGGGCAGTGAGAGAGTGGGACCTAGTGCCCCAATTGGCACCGGCCAGCCCCCTAAGTGTGGGCTACGTACCCTTGGGAGGGCAACCCTAGCCTTGCTGGCACTCTACCAGCAAGGGTCTTGATCCATCACCTCCCCTTAGCATCATTTGGTCCCCCCGGGCTCGTGTGTGTGCGGCGGCGAATTGGCCCCAATCTAGGACTTGATTGCTATGTGATTGTGATTGCGGAATAGGTCCTAGGTCTCCCGTTTGCTTGCTGCATACCCCTTGATTGTTTCACGTCATGAAACCTAGCATGATTGGTGCTTAATATAACCCAGTTCATATATGTAAAGTCATAACTAGGAATAGAACCTCATTAACTAGGCTTATCCCAGGTTTAATAGGGCTAATCTGCCATCTATTTAGGGTTAACAAAGTGTAGGAAACTGAAACATAGTAGCGGTCTCCATAGGATTGTTTCTATCCATACGCGGTCTGTCGAGGACCGCTTCTGTACAGTAGCGGTTGCTGGTAGACCGTTTCTAGTCTTGTAAAAGAAAGAAGGTCATTAGGTCATGCAAGGCCTAACTTAAAGAAACAAAAGGCATGTAAACGTGCTAGACGGGAAGATAAATATGCTATAACGATATAAAGTCATGGAGATGCACAGGTTTTCATGAATTAAACCAAGATTAACATTTTTATCATTAAGGGTAGGAATCATGCATGTAGAAATAACCTAGATGCGCAGTAGTATTAAAACATGAAATACGACTAGTAGAAAGCATGAAACTACATGAAACCAGAGGACTTTTGTTCATAACACGTTAATTTAGCCTTTTCATGAGATAAGCTACCTTTATAATAGGCTTTAAACTTCAAATTTTGGACTGGAAGGATGCCCTAGTTTTTGCACGTCCTGTGCTAAACCAGCGACTTCTCGTCCGTCGTTCTCCTTAACCACTTGACCTAAATCCATGAAATTTGGAGGGTAGGTAGAAGACACAAAGGGGAACAAAAAGTTATAAAGACTTGACTTGAAAATACCTCGTTTAGGGTTTCTAATCTCCTTTTCATTTTTGGACGGACGCACTGCTTCCTGCGCAGACTGCATCGAAATAGTAACTTTTGGGGCTTCTAACTGTCTGGATACTTGATCTCCTACCACGAAATTCGGGGGGATATTAGTTAATACTAAAAGGAACATAATGATTTAAATAACTAACCTGAAATAATTTCTCCTTACCGTCGAACTACGCGCTCCAAAACAAGGGTTCGCGTAGGTCGAACCCGAGACATATTTATAGGGTTTGAGGATTTGATCGAGTTGGGAGTCATATTTGGGGTTAAGAACTTAAGATCGGTCTCCAAGAGTCCTAGATAGGTTTTCATACCAGATAGCATCGAACCATAGGGATTGGGATGAGAAAAATCCCATTTTTTCACGCTTCCACAACTTGCGATCACGGAACATAGTAGCGGTCGTCTCGGGACCGCTATTGTGAGGAGGCGGTCTCGCGATAGACTGCGTTTAGGCGGTTAAATCCAAAATTTTTGGATTTTCTTAATTATCTCCCATTTATCCCATTAAATGACCTACTTATCAAATTCTAATTCTGAAAATTGCCATAATTACGTCTCTTGTAATGGGCTTGGGCCAAAAGTCATAGAATTGGGTCTTTGGGCCTATTGAAATTCGGCTTAATCCTTTGGTTATTATAGGGCCTTTAAATTAATTTAATTAATCCTTAAAGTACTTTAGTAGCCCATTAAGTCTTTTTAAATGCTTAATAATCATCTTTAATCTCAGAAAATTCCTATAAAATCTTCGGGCGTTACACCCTTCCCCACTTAAAAAGAATTTGGTCCCCAAATTCAATGCAGTGCTGAAATTGAGTCGGGTCCCCAATGAATGTTGTAGACCCTTCTAGAATTGAGATGTGAATCGAGGGTCTCGATCGGAGATAATGGTCACAAGGACACCGTGTAACTTGACAATCTCCTTCATGTATAAGGCTGCTAGAATATCCACAGACCATCAATTTTTTATAGGTAGAAAGTGTGCCAATTTAGTCAATCGGTCTATGATCACCCATATACCATCATCTCCACCTCTTATATTAGGTAAACCCATGATGAAATACATCCCTATATTTTCCACTTCCATTCGGGAATTTCCAAGGGATGTAGTTTACCAGCGGACTTTTGATCTTCCGCCTTAACTTGCTGACAAGTGAGGCAGCGAGATACAAAGTCCGTTATTTCTCTCTTCATGTTGGGCCACCAAAAATTCCTTTTCAGGTCTTGGTACATCTTGGTAGCACTAGGGTGAATAGCATACCTTGATTTATGAGCTTCTTCCATGATCAATTTCTTAGTGTCGGCATGATCCGGTACACATATTCGATCTTTAAATCATTACCTTCCATCAGTTGAGATAGATAACTCCGATCTTTGATCAATATTAATCTTGATCTCCATTAATGTGGGGTCATTTTCCTATAATTTGGCTAGATCTTCGATCAGTGTAGGTTGTGATTGGATATTGGCAATAATACCCTTTTCTTTTTCTACATCCACATCTAGATTCAAATGAGTAAAATCCTCTATAAGATAAGTCAGACCTTTCCTGAGGCTTGCTAGAGTTGTCATTGGTCTTCTGCTAAGAGCGTCAGCTACGGCATTTGCTTTGCTTGGATGATACTGAATAGAGAAGTCGAAGTCCTTAAGGTACTCCTGCCATCTTCTTTGTCTCATGTTAAGTTCCTTTTGGGTAAAAATGTATTTCAGACTTTTGTGGTCCGAGAATATAATGAATTTCTCCCCATAAAGGTAATGTCGCTAGATTTTTAAAGCGAAGATAACAATAGCCAATTCCAGATCGTGGACGGGGTAGTTCTCTTCATGATGCTTCAATTGCCTCGAAGCATAACATATCACCTTGCCATGTTGCATAAGGATGCACCCGAGGCTAATGCCAGATGCATCCCTGTAGACTTCAAATCCACCACCTTCAACAGGTAGTGCCAAGATAGGGGCATTGGTTAAATGATCTTTAAGGGTTAGAAATCTCTCTTCATAATCCTTTGTCCATATGAAGGGATTTTCCTTTCTTGTAAGCTTAGTCAAGGGAACGGTGATTTTGGAGAAATCCTTAATGAATCTCATATAATAGCCAGTTAAACCGATAAAGCTTATAACTTCGGATACGGTCGTTGGTCGGCTCCAATTCTTGACAACTTCCACATTTGAAGGATCAACATCGATACCTTCTTTTGAAATAATATGGCCAAGGAAAGAGACCTCTTTTAGCCAGAACTCGCACTTGCTGAGCTTTGCGTAGAGTTGATGCTCTCTTAGAGTTTGCAAAGCTATTCTTAAATAGTCTTCATGTTCTTCCTTCATTTTAGAATAGATGAGAATATCATCAATGAATACGATCACAAATCAGTCGAGATAGGGCCTAAACACATTGTTCATAAGTTGCATAAATGCTGCCGGGGCATTTGTTAATCCAAACGGCATCACCACGAACTCATAATGCCTATGTCTACTTCGGAAAGCAGACTTGTAGATGTCTTCATCTTTGATCCTTAGCTGATGGTAGCCTGACTTGGGGTCGATCTTGGAGAAATATTCCACTCCAGAAATTTGATCAAATAATTCGTTGATACATGGCAACAGATATTTATTCTTGATGGTGAGTTGATTTAGTTGCCGGTAATCGATACATAGCCTGAGGGATCCATCTTTCTTTCTGACGAATAAGACCGGCGCACCCCTAGGGGATGTGCTGGGATGAATTAAGCCCTTGTCTAGCAACTCTTAAAGTTGCCTCTTCAGTTCCTTAAGTTCCGTAGGGGACATCCTGTAGGGAGCTATTGAAACATGTGCTGCTCTAGGAATGAGTTCAATGGAGAAGTTTACTTCCCTTTCGGGTGGTAAATCGGGTAAATCAGATGAAAATATATCAGGGAACTCTTTGACAATAGGAATTTCTTCTGTGAGGATTTCCTTGGACTCGGTGAAAATCACGGAAGTAAGAAAAGCTTCACATCCTTGCAAAATGAGTTTGCAAGCGTGAAGAGAAGAGATGATGGTAGGGTGCTTCCTATACTTGATGCCAAGGAAAGAGAATCGTGGGAGACCTGGTTTTCAAAAAGAAATTCTCCTATTGTGATAATTTATATAGGCGTCATGGTCAACAAGCCAATCTACACATAGGATGGCATCGTAGCCTTCCATGTCAAGGCATACGAGGTTTGCAGGAAGATTATGGCATTCTACAGTTTCCTCACTATCTGGATAGTGGGTTGTAAGTTTTGTTCCGTGACCTAAAGGTGTTGTGATTGATAGGTCCGATGGTAGAGGAACATGTGAAATTGGTAAAGTTTTTACAAAGGTAGTAGATATAAAAGAATGAGAGGCACCAGTATCAAATAACACAAATGCACGATGTGAATAAATTTAAACGCTACCTTCCATTAGCCCATCATCCTTGGGCGTTTCTTCATCCATCACAACATTAAGGTGAGCTTGGTGCCTACGTCTGCCATTAGAAGGTTGTTCCTTCATAAGAGGGCAATCAGGCAGACGGTGCTCCCGACTTCCACATCGTAAACAAGCGCCAAGGCCCTTCTAGCATTCCTCGGCTGAGTGGCCGAACTTTTCGCAGAATGAGCAAGCCGTTGTGACTTGCTTTTCCTCCTCCTTCACCTTCTTATTTTTGTCGTTCTTACTGCCATTCCCGTTACGGGACCTTTTCTTGTTATCACGGGTTGTGTAAGACCTCGTGATGCTAAATTTCTCTTCCTTTCATCCTCACTTGTCAAACCTATGGCTTGACTCCTCACTTCTGCCTTTGAATTTTTTGACCTTCTCCAAGGTCCTTTCACATAAATGCGCCCGTTGAACCATCTCTGCATATGTACGGATATTTTGGGGTCCAAGTTGAGTGATAAAGTTGGGCCTTAATCCATCCATGAATCGGTTAGCTTTTAAAAGATCTGTGCTAACCAAATGAAGAGCATATCGTGCCAGCCGGGAGAATTGAAGTTCATATTCTGCCACAAACATCATGCCCTCGTGAAGAGAGGCGAATTCATCGGCCTTTCTTTCTTTGACGTGCTCAGAGAAGTACTTTGCACGGAAGAGTGTAAGAAATTCCTCCCAGGTAAGTTGATCATTTTGAGGTTGTGCCTTCCGCCAAGTACGGGCGTCTTTGTTAAGTTGGAATGTGGCGAGATAGACCTTCTCTTGGTCGGTGCATTGCATGACATCGAATATTTTGATCATCTCGTCAATCCAATTCTTCGCTTCGTCTGGGTTGGAGGACCCAGAGAACCTCGGAGAGTTCATACTCTGAAAATTCCCATGCAAGTTACCCACGCTAGCCCTCGCGCCAGCTTGGGCCACCGTTTGTAGGGCCTGGGTAAGACCCGCAACTGTTTGCTGCATCGCTTCCCAATCAGCATGATTTGCGGCACGTTCAGCGGCCATTGTAAGAGTGAAGTGCCTGTAGAAATAAACAAGTAATTAATTCCTATGGAATCGATAGAAATTAACATAGAGATAATTTGTAATTAACTATCTCATCCCAGGCTCTACCCGATCTCTCATGGGTTCGAAAAGTTCTTTCCTAGTTCATAGGTGGGGTTCCTTAATTCTTGGACTTAGCCTATGACATGGCATTTTTCTAGGACTTACTTATGCCTAGGCTCTGATACCACTTTAATTGTCACGCCCCGAGATATAAGTACAACAGAAGATATTCGATAATGTGAATAGTCGGCTAGTACGCCGCAAGCGAGCAATATATTCAGAGCGCTAACACATCCACATATAAGTATGAATGCACAATAATTGAACAAAATATTTACTTTTATTAAATAATAATCAAAAGTACATAATGTTGACTCTTGACTCTTTGACTAACTAGACTCAATAAAGTGAAAATTACATAATGACTCTTGACAATCACTAATGACAATCTAAGGCTTCGCTCCTTCCTTATTCGCTCTCGGATCCATCACTTGAATAATCCGAATCCGACCCACTAGAATGTCATGAAAAGATTGGAAAAGAAGTAGGGAATGAGCACACTTGCCCAGTAAGTATCTTCGTATCAACATGACGGTAATGTTTAAGTAATTAACATTTTACCTCTAGAAAATAAGATAAAAAGAATGCGGTAAATCATACGAATAAAACCAAAGTAACATTGATAACAAGATATAGATCATAGAGATTCGAAGGTTTATGTAAAATGAGAGCAAGATCGAGAACGAGTATAACATGAACGTAACTTGGCCTTTAATGAACGAGAATGTACTTTTCATAACCATAAAGGTTATGCACTAGAAAATCATGTAACAAGAATGTACTAGCAAGTATGTAAATTTCACAAGATTGCATTGTGGTTTTCACCCGTTTATAAAAAAAGTACTCTCAGCGCAATGTGACGCCAGTAAGCATCATACACCATGGTTTATAGTACGTTTCTGACTATCTGCCGAGGGGGCTAGCGTCGAGCCCTTGGACACTGTCCGTGCCCGCTCTTGCATCTTCAAGTTATAAATCAAGCTACTTCTATGAGAAATATCAATAAAGTAGGCCGATAATGTACAAGTTCAAACTATAGTTTCATGATAGCAAATATCAAGGTAAGAACGTACAAAAATTGAAATCATGAGGTCAAGGATGATTTAATGACAAGGTCATGCTACGGAAGAAATCTGACAGCATAACGGCATATTCCTTAACTTTCATAATTCATTAATAACTTATTGAATAAGGTGTTAGGTTCTAGATTATCAATAGAGCATCTAGGAGCATAGGAAAATCAACTCTTGGGTCAAACCCCGGGTTAATCAATACTTAGACATAAAGCGGTCATATTGGGGCCATATATTTCTTTAAGAGGCGGTCATGCCTGGACCGCTTCTATGACATAGTCGACACCAGAGAGAGAAGGGTCAATGCAGGGGTGAAATCTGGACAGACGCGGTCGTTCCAGAACTGCTACTAGATAGTAACGGTCGCCTGAGAACTGCTATTATCCTGGCTGCAGAAAACATCGATAAGTTTGAGTGCTATCTAGATCAATGGACTTTAAGGGTACAACCAGCTCAGCGTCCTAGTGAGAATCCTAGGCTCGCGGAGACTTACAGAGGCCTTAAAACAAGATCATCTAGTCCGGTGGAAGGAATATCCAACAGAGAGGGTTACTGATGTGACACCACTACGGGGTATGCAGCAAGCAAAAGGAATCTTAGGACCTACTCCGCATTCACAATCACATAACAATTAAGTTGATAAATCGGGGCCAAAACGCCGTCGCACACACGTGAGCCCGGGGTGACTAAAGGATGCTAGGGGGAGGTGATGGATCAAGACCCTTGCTGGTAGAGTGCCAGCAGGGCTAGGGTTGCCCTCCCGAGGGTACGTAGCCCACGCTTATGGGGCTGGCCGGTGCCAATTGGGGCACTAGGTCCCACTCGCTTACTTTAACCACGGTGACCACACTATGATGGTGGAACCGGGATCGGGCACTCGCTCGCATGCACAACGGGGCTATATCTACGGATATTAAACAAACAAGCACTAAGAATAATGGAGCAAAGTTTAGAGCTCACCTGGTTGGTTTGAAGAAACCAACCCCGTTCGGAGACGTGGGCGAGCGGGGAAGTGTGGATCCCGCACACTGCGCCGATGTCGCTTGAGCTGCTTAGTACATGAACTACTCCTCACGCAGGAGGGTTGGATTAGGGGTGGGGAAAACAAACTTACATCAAACACTACCTCCACGCAGGGAGGGGCGCTAAGCCGGCCAGGCGGAAGGGGAAAACTTGCCAACGATGAGGGAGTGGAAGCCGTCGAAGGTTCTGCTCACTTGCTGTGAGAGGGAACAGGTCGCCACTGCCGCAGTCGTAGTTCATCCTCAGGAAATTTTCTGGTGACGAGACCAAGGGAGAATTCTTCGTAACAGGGACGGGAACACCTCTGAATTTTAGCGAATTCTTCTGGCGTCGTCGCTGGCCGCGGCGGAGGCTCGAACAGGACGAGGGATTCTGATGCTGACGGCTTCAGGTCTGATGCAGTAGGATGCAGAGGTTGCCACGGACGCTCCCGGATGCCGAATTATGAACCGTCAGAGTTTCCGGAATCGTGGAAGAAGCCTCTGCACAGCAAAACTGACGGCAACTCTTTCTGAGGTCGGGCTGGACTGGGGGACGCCGATGATCAGTCACTGGTCGCTGCAGACAGCAGGAGGCAGACCCGCGCGACTGAGGGAGAAAATTTGGAACTCTGGTTCCTGGATGCCGAACGAGGTCCTGTTTCTTGCTCCTGATCGGGGACAGGGGAAGGAAGAACTTTGATGAAGAGCTTTCTGTCCGGTTCCTTCGCTGTTGGTCGTGAGGCTTCTTCCAATCGGGCTCAGGCTCTCTGCAGAAGATGTCTGGCGCAGTCGTGGTAGAACAGCTCTCCAGGTTGGCCACGAACTCGGAACGGGATGATTCCACCTCGCTTGCGAAGGGGACTCGCAGAACTTTCCGTCGATGTAGGCCACGCCTCTGGATGTATCTTTATGACTCCGGGGTCACTTCTGCTAGTCGCAACCCTCTTCTGCCACCTGCAGACTGATCAGGATGAAGAGAAGGGATGGTGGTGGAACTAGGGATAAGGATGGGGTTTGGCAATAGTGGAGATGGTGGAGTAGAGGGTCGATGGGAGAGGGAGTGTAGGGGTGTGGAGAGGAGTGGAGCTGGGGAGATGGAGGTCCAAGGGGGTGGAGGGGAGAGGAGGCCGCGGCTAGGTGAGAGGGGAATGAGGGGGTCGGCCAAGGCAAATGGGGAGGTGAGTGGGTGGAGAGGGGTGCGCAAGTTTGAAGTGGGGGGGGGGAGGGTTTGATTGCTTGGGGATATGAATGGGTATGTGGGGAAGTGGAGGGGTTGCTTGGGGAAGAGGGATGGTTGCCTTGGAGGTGGGGAAGGTGTGTGGGGGATTGGAAGAGTCACTTGGGGGATGTGGAAGTGTTAATGGGAGTTATGGACCTAGGGGATGTGAAAGGGTGGGGGCTGATGTGGCTGCTGATGTGGCAAGTGGGGAAGGTGAAGGGGCAGGTGCGCCCAGGGGAGAGAGAGAGGAGGAGAGAGAAGGGGTCCGCCCCCTGAAGAGAGAGAGAGAGAGAGTGAGAAAGCTAGAGAGAGAGGGGGGGGAGATGCACTTATGCTCAAAATACTCAATAATTCATTAACCTTCTCAAGTGGGAGTTGGGGTCCTATATATAGGGATCCCAACTTTGTACAAAAGCCCCTGAGAAAAGAACAAAAGACAGATAACCAAGGTGCAAGAAGGGGTGCTTATGGGCCTAGCTCCTCTAGATGGGCCACAAAGCCAAACAAGCCCAATATGCTGATCCACTAATATGAGCACCTAGGACATGACTCAAAATACATCAAAAAGACTCAAGAAAAGGGAAAATACATCAAGATGTCCATAGTAATAAACTCTAATGTCGTCGAGGACCCATCAAGTCGTGCAGTCGCAGCCTACCCGTCTCCAGAAGGGAGAGGGGTGTCTAGCCAGAGGGAACGCTGGGTGATGTCCCCATCAACTCCCCCGGGCTGTGAAGAACTCGACTCTGTCGAGAAAGGGTCCTCTCGGCTGCGGTAATGCTCCAGGAGGTCGGGGTCCAGCTGCTGAAGATCCTCCCTGCTCACCCATGAATCATCTGAAGGGGGCCGGCCCTTCCACCTGACCAAGTATCGCTCGTACGCTTTGCTCCGGGTGACAGTGACCTGTTCATCCAATATCCGCTCTATTTGCTCCCGTTGGCCTCTCTGGATTGGTTGAACTCTCTCATGTGTGGTGGCTCTCTCAGAAGGTGGAACATGCTCAATTTCCTCACTGGGTGTCACCGTGGGTCCCCTATATGGCACCAAGTCAGCCACATTGAATGTGGGGCTTACTGCGTACTCCTCGGGGAGGTCCAACACGTAAGCGTTTATGCCAATCCTCTTTAAAACCTGGAAGGGGCCTGATCCACGCGACCTCAATTTGGAGACATTCCCAGGGGAAGGCCTCTCAGTTCTTACCATCACATAATGACCTACGTGAAACTCCTGGTGGCGACGGTGGGAATCGGCCGACTTTTTATACACCTCATTGCTTTTGTTAATGTGTTTGCGGATTTCTTCATGCAATTCTTTCATGTGTTGGGCAAACGACTCAGCACTAATAGACACTCTAGCATGTGGTGGCAAAGGAATGAGATCTGTAGGCTTTCTAGGTTTGTACCCATGCACAGCTTCAAATGGGCTCATCCCTATCGACCTATTCACTGAATTGTTGTATGCAAACTCTGCCTGGGGTAATATGAGATCCCAATTCCCGGGGCGATCCTCAACAAGACAACGGAGTAGATTCCCAAGGCTCCTATTAATGACTTCGGTCTGGCCGTCAGTTTGAGGGTGATAGGCTGTGGAAAATTTGAGAAGGGTCCCCATTAGGTGCCAGAGGGTCTTTCAGAAATAGCTGGTGAATTTGACATCCCTATCAGAAATGATGGTCTTGGGTAGACCATGGAGGCGAACTACCTCATCGAAGAATAGGCGGGCCACATGAGAGGCGTCAGAGGTTTTGGAGCAGGGGATGAAATGGGCCATCTTAGAAAACCTATCCACTACTACAAAGATTGAATCATGCCTTTTTTGAGTCCTAGGTAGGCCTAAGATGAAGTCCATGCTCAAGTCTTGCCAAGGACGGTCAGGGACAGGGAGTGGTGTGTAGAGGCCAGTGTTCTGTCTTGTTTGTTTGGCTGAGGCACATATCCGGCACTGTCCTACAATTTTGGCTACGTCCCTTTTGAGACTTGGCCAGTAGAACTGACCCTCAACCAAAGCAATGGTCTTATGCACCCCAAAATGCCCAGCAAGGCCTCCTGCATGTAACTCCCAGATCAGGAAGTCCCGTAGAGAGGTTCTAGGTATGCAAAGTCTATGACCTTTGAAAATGAACCCGTCCTCTAAGATGAATCCTTGATGTTCCCTAGGTGAGAGGGTGGACAGAGTGGTATGGATTGGACCAAAGTCCGGGCAATCAGAATACTCTTCCTTGAGTCTTTCAAATCCTATGACTTCCACCCTAATGGTAGCTAGCAAGGAAATTCTCCTACTGAGGGCATCGGCAGCACGGTTTTCACTTCCGGCCTTATGTTTGATTACAAATGTGTAGGCCTGGATGTATTCAACCCATCGGGCATGCCGAGCATTCAGTTTCTGCTGGGAATTGAGGTATTTCAGGACCTCATGGTCAGAGAATATGACAAATTCTTTCGGCAAGAGATAGTGTCTCCAGTGCCGGAGGGATTGAACCATGGCATAAAATTCCTTGTCGTAGGTGGAGTATCTCATCCTGGCATCACACAACTTCTCACTAAAATAGGCCACTGGATGTCCTTCCTAGCTAAGGATCCCGCCAATTCCTACCCCGGAGGCATCACAAGTCACCTCAAAGACTTTGGAGAAGTCAGGGAGGCATAGTACAGGGGCTTGGGTCATCCTCTCCTTGAGTTCTTGGAAGGCTCTAGTTGCGGACTTGGTCCACACAAAGGTCCCCTTTTTGAGGCAGTCGGTGATAGGGGCTGTGACTGTGCTAAACCCACGGATGAACCTTCGGTAAAAGGTGGCTAGCCCATGAAAGCTCCGGACTTCATGGAGAGTGCGGGGTTCCGGCCAATCGAGGATGGCTTGGACCTTTTCAGGGTCCATGGATACTCCTTCGGTGGAGACAACATACCCAAGGAAGGTAATGGACTTTGTCATGAATTGACATTTTCCAAAATTGGCAAAGAGGCTCTCCTTCCTAAGAGTGGTGCAGACTTGCCTAAGGTGACTGAGATGGGCTTCTTTGGACTGGCTGTAGATAAGGATGTCATCAAAGTAGACTACCAGGAAGACTCCAATGTAGGGCCTAAGGACCTCGGTCATAAGGCGCATAAAGGTGCTTGGGGCATTAGAGAGCCCAAAAGGCATCACCAGCCATTCATAGAGCCCATCCTTGGTTTTAAAGGCTGTTTTCCATTCATCTCCTAGCCTTATCCTAACCTGATGGTAGCCACTTTTGAGATCTATTTTGGAGAAAATGGTGGCCCCGGCTAGCATGTCAAGCATGTCGTCAAGCCTAGGTATGGGAAACCTATACTTGACCGTGATCTTGTTGATGGCCCTACTGTCGACACACATCCGTCATGTCCCATCTTTCTTAGGTGTGAGGAGGGCTGGGACAGCACAAGGACTCTTGCTAAGATGGAGGAAGCCTTTTCTTATGAGTTCCTCCACTTGCCTCCTTAGTTCAGCATGCTCAGTGGGGTTGAGGCGGTAGTGGGGAAGGTTTGGGAGGGTGGCCCCGGGGACAAGATCAATGGCATGTTGGACATCCCTCATGGGTGGCAGTTGGTCGGGGAGCTCCTCGGGGAATACGTCCTTAAATTCTTCCAGGAGAGGGTGGATTTCCACGGGGTGAGGATTGGAGGGGGTTGCCTCTCCAAGACATATGACAATAGCACAAAGGGGTGTCCTTCGGGTTATTTCTTCCTCGAGCTCTTTCCTAGTGATGAGGTGGAGGCCTTTGACTGGCCCGGTGGGATTTTCAGGGGTGGGGTTTTGGGTTTTTGGTTGGGTTGGTGTGGACGAGGCCCTGGGTTTTGGTGGTGTAGGAAGGATTCCCTTGGTGGGTGGTTCTTTTTGGGGAGGGGAGGGGTTGAGGCGGATACTCTTCCCCTCGTGGTCAAAGGTGCATGTGTTTGTTTTCCCATGGATGGTGGCATTGACATCATATATCCAAGGTCTACCCAATAGGATGCTTCCTACAGCCATCGGTATGATATCACACCATATTTGCCCTTGGTAGGATGAGAAGGTGATGGGGATAAGACAACATGTGTCGACGGGTAGGGAGTGGTTGTTTATCCAGGACACACGATAGGGTTTGGGGTGGGGTGTAGGGGTAAGCCCTAGGAGTTTGACGGTGTCCGGAGACACGGCGTTGATACAACTCCCGTTGTCTAGGATGACCTTCCTAACATGATCCCCGATCTTGACAAATGTGTGAAAAATGGAAGTCCTCCGCCAGTCATCCTCTTGTGGTTGGGTGAGGGTGCATCTTTTCACCCCTAGGTGACTGGAGTGTGGGTCCTCTTCTATCCCTTCCTCAAAGAATTGCTCATTGTATTCCTCTTCCCATCCTAAAGCAGCCTCGTATTCCTCAACAGTACTCTCATGTGTTTCCTGGGTAGTAGAAGGTTCACTCTCAATGACTAGGCTTGACATCCCCTTGGAGGGACATTGGGTGGCTATGTGGCCATAGCCATGGCATCGAAAACACTTGACCGTATTGCTCATTGGGGTCTTCCCTTTGGAGTTGTCTTCCCTTTGAGAAGGGGGGTTGAGTGGAGTGGTCTTTGTGGGGGTGGGAGTGGTTGGTTGGTGGTAGGGCCGAGTGGGGGTTCCCCCATTGGGAGGAGGAGGTGTTCTAAGCAGAGGAGGTAGGTTGGGACGGGGTCCCGGGCCCTTGGGGGGGCAAACCTAGGATTCCTAGCAAACCTCTCTACATCCCGGGCTATTTGATAGCCAATTTCCAAGCTATGCACTTCCCTCATAAAAAGCTCCCGTTTGATGTGGGGAAGGAGACCATTCCTAAACCGGGATAACGTGACGGCTGGATCTTCAACCACACCACACCTTAGGAGATATGAATCAAATTTTTCAATATACTCTTCCACGGTTTTTCCCTCTTGGGTAAGGCTTTGCCATTCATCAAGAAGAAGTTGGCTATAGGAGATGGGAAGATATTTGTTCCTAAGTTGATCTTTCATGTCTAGCCAAGTGTTGATGGGTTCCTCACGCCTGATCCTCCTTTGGTTTTCAACCTTTAGCCAATAGGTTTTGGCTAGTTTAAGGAGGTGCATCTTGGCCAACCTAACCTTTCCCTCCTCTGACATGGGGTACCATTCGAAGTATTGGTCCATGCCATGCTCCCATTCTTTATAGACACTAGGGTTATGAGACCCATCAAAATTAGGAGCTTCCACTTTGATCATTCTTAGTAGGAATTCATCATGATCCTCACGTGGTCGCCTATCATGGTATCGAGGTTGTGGGGCTCTCTCTTGCTCACGATTCCACTCATCATCTAAGTCTTCCCTCTCATGTTCAACCCGCGGAGGAGGAACTCTTTGGGCATGGTTCCTAGGTGGGGCCCTAGCTTCTTCTAGTCTTTCTAATCTGGTGGAAATTCCATTCATTTGCTCCGTGAGGACTTGAATGGCAGCCTCAATTCGATCCATGGGAGTTTGGGGAGCTTCCCTTGGGTTGTTTTGGTTGTCATGAGCATTGGGATCCATTGGTGGATTGGAATTAGAAGGATCAACCCGATATATGGTGCCCCTACGGGTGGACATGCACAATGATGACAAACGGGATAGAAATGCACTTGCCCTTGGACCTAGGCTTGTAGAGACAAGTCTAAAACTTGCTTTGATACCAATTTGATGTGACACCACTACGGGGTATGCAGCAAGCAAAAGGAATCTTAGGACCTACTCCGCATTCACAATCACATAACAATTAAGTTGATAAATCGGGGCCAAAACGCCGTCGCACACACGTGAGCCCGGGGTGACTAAAGGATGCTAGGGGGAGGTGATGGATCAAGACCCTTGCTGGTAGAGTGCCAGCAGGGCTAGGGTTGCCCTCCCGAGGGTACGTAGCCCACGCTTATGGGGCTGGCCGGTGCCAATTGGGGCACTAGGTCCCACTCGCTTACTTTAACCACGGTGACCACACTATGATGGTGGAACCGGGATCGGGCACTCGCTCGCATGCACAACGGGGCTATATCTACGGATATTAAACAAACAAGCACTAAGAATAATGGAGCAAAGTTTAGAGCTCACTTGGTTGGTTTGAAGAAACCAACCCCGTTCGGAGACGTGGGCGAGCGGGGAAGTGTGGATCCCGCACACTGCGCCGATGTCGCTTGAGCTGCTTAGTACATGAGCTACTCCTCACGCAGGAGGGTTGGATTAGGGGTGGGGAAAATAAACTTACATCAAACACTACCTCCACGCAGGGAGGGGCGCTAAGCCGGCCAGGCGGAAGGGGAAAACTTGCCAACGATGAGGGAGTGGAAGCCGTCGAAGGTTCTGCTCACTTGCTGTGAGAGGGAACAGGTCGCCACTGCCGCAGTCGTAGTTCATCCTCAGGAAATTTTCTGGCGACGAGACCAAGGGAGAATTCTTCGTAACAGGGACGGGAACACCTCTGAATTTTAGCGAATTCTTCTGGCGTCGTCGCTGGCCGCGGCGGAGGCTCGAACAGGACGAGGGATTCTGATGCTGACGGCTTCAGGTCTGATGCAGTAGGATGCAGAGGTTGCCACGGACGCTCCCGGATGCCGAATTATGAACCGTTGGATTTACCGGAATCGTGGAAGAAGCCTCTGCACAGAAAAACTGACGGAAACTCTTTCTGAGGTCGGGCTGGACTGGGGGACGCCGATGATCAGTCACTGGTCGCTGCAGACAGCAGGAGGCAGACCCGCGCGACTGAGGAAGAAAATTCGGAACTCTGGTTCCTGGATGCCGAACGAGGTCCCGTTTCTTGCTCCTGATCGGGGACAGGGGAAGGAAGAACTTTGATGAAGAGTTTTCTGTCGGGTTCCTTCTCTGTTGGTCGTGAGGCTGCTTCCAATAGGGCTCAGGCTCTCTGCAGAAGATGTCTGGCGCAGTCGTGGTAGAACAGCTCTCCAGGTTGGCCACGAACTCAGAACGGGATGATTCCACCTCACTTGCGAAGGAGACTCGCAGACCTTTCCGTCGATGTAGGCCACGCCTCTGGATGTATCTTTATGACTCCGGGGTCACTTCTGCTAGTCGCAACCCTCTTCTGCCACCTGCAGACTGATCAGGATGAAGAGAAGGGATGGTGGTGGAACTAGGGATAAGGATGGGGTTTGGCAATAGTGGAGATGGTGGAGTGGAGGGTCGATGGGAGAGGGAGTGTAGGGGTGTGGAGAGGAGTGGAGCTGGGGAGATGGAGGTCCAAGGGGGTGGAGGGGAGAGGAGGCCGCGGCTAGGTGAGAGGGGAATGAGGGGGTCGGCCAAGGCAAATGGGGAGGTGAGTGGGTGGAGAGGGGTGCGCAAGTTTGAAGTGGGGGGGGGGGAGGGTTTGATTGCTTGGGGATATGAATGGGTATGTGGGGAAGTGGAGGGGTTGCTTGGGGAAGAGGGATGGTTGCCTTGGAGGTGGGGAAGGTGTGTGGGGGATTGGAAGAGTCACTTGGGGGGATGTGGAAGTGTTAATGGGAGTTATGGACCTAGGGGATGTGAAAGGGTGGGGGCTGATGTGGCTGCTGATATGGCAAGTGGGGAAGGTGAAGGGGCAGGTGCGCCCAGGGGAGAGAGAGAGGAGGAGAGAGAAGGGGTCCGCCCCCTGAAGAGAGAGAGAGAGAGAGAGTGAGAAAGCTAGAGAGAGAGGGGGGGAGATGCACTTATGCTCAAAATACTCAATAATTCATTAACCTTCTCAAGTGGGAGTTGGGGTCCTATATATAGGGATCCCAACTTTGTACAAAAGCCCCTGAGAAAAGAACAAAAGACAGATAACCAAGGTGCAAGAAGCGGTGCTTATGGGCCTAGCTCCTCTAGATGGGCCACAAAGCCAAACAAGCCCAATATGCTGATCCACTAATATGAGCACCTAGGACATGACTCAAAATACATCAAAAAGACTCAAGAAAAGGGAAAATACATCAAGATGTCCATAGTAATAAACTCTAATGTCGTCGAGGACCCATCAAGTCGTACAGTCGCAGCCTACCCGTCTCCAGAAGGGAGAGGGGTGTCTAGCCAGAGGGAACGCTGGGTGATGTCCCCATCAGTTACAAGTCCAAGATTGTGTGCCTATGAGTGTAAAGTGTAATTAATGACATAGTATCGGAATACGTGTCATGTACTTAATAAAAGACTCAAAAGATGAGAATGAGATCGTGATAAAACAGCGATCAAACATCTATAACACAAGTCCATAAACTATGTAGAAATAACTTTAACACAAACTATGAGTTTTGGTATGAAAATAGCATAAGTTTAAAATAACTATTTAAAACATGAAAGACATGAAACCTAGCATGATTGGTGCTCAATATAACTTAGTTCATATATGTAAAGTCATAACTAGGAATAGAACCTCATTAACTAGGCTTATCCCAGGTTTAATAGGGCTAATATGCCATCTGTTTAGGGTTAACAAAGTGTAGGAAATTGAAACATAATAGCGTTCTCCATAGGACCGTTTCTATCAATATGCGGTCTGTCGAGGACTGCTTCTGTATAGTAGCGGTCGCTGGTAGACCATTTCTAGTCTTGTAAAAGAAAGAGGGTCATTTGGTCATGCAAGGCTTAACTTAAAGAAACAAAAGGCATGTAAACGTACTAGACAGGAAGATAAACATGCTATAATGACATAAAGTCATGGAGATGCACAGGTTTTCATGAATTAAACCAAGATTATCATCTTTATCATTAAGGGTAGGAATCATGCATGCAGAAATATCCTAGATGCGCAGTAGTATTAAAACATGAAATACGACTAGTAGAAAGCATGAAACTGCATGAAACTAGAGGACTTTTATTCCTAATACATTAATTTAGCCTTTTCATGAGATAACCTACCTTTGTAAGAGGCTTTAAACTTCAAATTTTTGGACTGGAAGGACGCCCTAGTTTCTACACGTCCTATGCTAAACCAACGACTTCCTGTCCCTCGTTCTCCTTAACCACTTGACCTAAATCCATAACATTTGGATGGTAGTTTGAAGACACGAAGGGGAACAAAAAGTTCTAAAGACTTGACTTGAAAATACGTCATTCATGATTTCTAATCTCCTCTTCTTCTCTGGACGGACGCACTACTTCCTGCGCAGACTACACCGAAACAGTAACTTCTGGGGCTTCTAACTTCCTGGATACTTGATCTCCTACTATGAAATTCAAGGGGATGTTAGTTAATACTAAAAGGAACATAATGTTATAAATAACCAACCTGAAATAATATCTCCTTACCGTCGAACTACGCACTCCAAAATAAGGGTTCGCGCAGGTCGAACATGAGACCTATTTATAGGGTTTGAGTTAGGGTTTGAGGATTTGATCAAGTTGGGAGTCCTATTTGGGGTTAAGATCGATCTCCAAGAGTCCTAGATAGGTTTTCATGCCAGATAGCATTGAACCATAGGATTGGGTTGGGAAAAATCCCATTTTTCCTTGCTTCCACAACTTGCGATTACGGAACATAGTAGCGGTCGTCTCGGGACCGCTATTGTGAGGAGGCAGTCTCGCGATAGACCGTGTTTAGGCGGTTAAATCCAAAATTTTTGGATTTTCTTAATTATCTCCCATTTATCCCATCAAATGGCCTACTTATCAAATTCTAATTCCGAAAATTGCCCTAATTACGTCTCTAGTAATGGGCTTGGGCCAAAAGTCATAGAATTGGGTCTTTGGGCCTATTGAAATTGGGCTTAATCCTTTAGTTATTATAGGGCATTTAAATTTATTTAATTAATCCTTAAAGTACTTTAGTAGCCCGTTAAGCCTTTTTAAATGATTAATAATCATCTTTAATCTCAGAAAATTCCTAGAAAATCCTCGGGCGTTACATAAGGCCTCATGCACGCATTGTCAGTGTAGATAAAGTCTCATGTAGGCACTGCTAATGCAGATCAACGCCCTACGCACTTAGCATGAATGCATGGTTAGAACCCTTGTATGCTATGCAAAAGGGATTGGCAAGAAAAAAGGAAGAAGAGTGAACCATTTTTTTCTGCATTTCTCAAAGGGTTGACCTCCTTGATAGGTAGAGCATGCATTGATGCATTCCATGTTGTATGCCACTTTCAAATGCATTGATGCATTCATTTCCTGAAATTAAGCATATCCTTCATCCGCACTTTGCTTGGACAGACTGGATTAGGCATGCACGGCTAGTGCAGATAACACCTCATGGATGCACAGCTAGTGCAGATGGAACTTTTGCTTGGATACATAAAAAGTGCATGAATTTAACTCAGATATGCTCTACACCATTTGTTTTAAAAAAAGGAGAACAACAGGAGTTCAGCGCAGGCATGGGGTGGAGTCGAGCTACCTGAACCTCTAGGTCGACCCACCACTGGGTTCGGTCGATCGATTTGTGATTTCGGTCAACCGACCTCTGGGTGCGTCGACGCATGAGGCAGGTTGGGTCGACGCACCCAACGCCCTTTAGCAGGTTTTGGTTTGCTGGCTACCCTTTGGCAGTAGGCCTTTATATATATATATATATATATATATGTGTGTGTGTGTGTGTGTGTGTGTGTGTGTGTGTGTGTACATATGCATGCCTTGCCCGTATGTCAAACAAAAAAGAGGATAAAATAAATCAAACGAACAAAAGAAGCAAAGAAAATAAAGAAAGAAATAAATGAATGAAATGTACACTAAAGATGGGAATTTAACACTCTCAATCTGTTATGATGAACCCATAACATGATAAAGAAAACAACTGAAACGAAGTGTAAGGCAACAATCAAACGAAATAATAAACCAGAGGGCAAAACAAAAAAGGGAAGAGAGGGGAGAGAGAATGCGTCGACGCACCTTGATGAGTGCATCGACATAGCTCACCCCCCCGGCGAGTCAACAGGCAGAGACAAAGAGAGGGGAGTGAGGCTGCGTCGACGCACCTTGATGAGTGCGTCGACATAGCTCACCCCCCGACGAGTCAATAGGCCAAGACGAAGAGGGGGGAGTGAGGCTGCGTCGATGCACCTTGATGAGTGCGTCAACACAACCTAGCCCCCCCTCTCTTGGTCTGCTATGAACAAAAAAATGATGAATGAAAGATAAAAAGAGAGAGAGAGAAAAAAATGCACGAAGTGATATGACAGAGGTGTCTCTATTTTCAGAGAGCGAGTCGACTTGCCTCCCCGGGCAAGTCGACTTCCCCCTTTTCTGGCTAAGCCCCTTTCTATTATGGCACAGGGGGCAAGTTAACTTGCCTCCCATGGCAAGTCGACTCCCCCCCGGCCAGCCTCTTTCTCCTCTGGCGCAGGGGGCAGGTCGACTTGCCTCCCTGGGCAAGTCGACTTCTCCCCCCCAGCCAACTTTTCTCTAAAAAAAACAAACAAACAAACAACCGCCATAAAAATGATAAATAGTGAACAATAACATAAAAATAATAATAGAATAATAACAATAATGATACGAAAAACGTAATAACAAAAAAATAAATATAAATGCCCTCCTTAAGAAACTATTGGCGTTTGATTTAGGGTTCCTCACCTCCCTAGACTCGGTGTGAAGGAGATATCAATGATGTCTCGACAAGTCGTGCTTGGACCTCGGGGACCACCCCTATCATGTGTTGAGTTATGATTTTGATGATTGTTGGCATTATGGTTTTGATGATAACTAAACTTAATGTGTGATTAAGTGATGATAACTAAACTTATGGTTGATTGCACATTCATGTTTAAATATGTTTGAGATGGCAAATGGCAATGGTACATGGTCTTGATTCATGCTTGATTGAATTATTTTTACGAGAGGCAAGAGGTTTCATAACCTCTTTAATGTGAATAAGCATGGTATTAACCTTAACTATCTTGCTTGCAGGATCAAACACATGGCAGTCACTTGGTGAACTAAACTTGTGGATAAGCACCCTGCTCCTCTACAATCCAAAACATGTGGTGTATGTCATTTACTATCAAGAACCATTGGTGAGACTCTTACCTTGTGTATCTCATGCTTAGCATCGATCTCACCTTGTGTATCTTATGTATACACCTCATTCATGCACATTCAACATGAAACCCTTCTGGCTATCGTGCGCCCTCGCCCGCGGATCGACCTGCGCGGTCAGGTCGTGGGGATCGACCTGCCCGGTCAGGTCGCGGGGGTCAAGGGGGCAGCGCCCCTTGCGGGGGTTTCCGGGGGCGGAGCCTCCGGAACAAATTTAGAAACGCTCTAATGGTCTAGACGTTTCAAATGCATAAACCAAGTGAATCCAACCCCTAAATGCATGGATTTTGTATGGACTTGAAGCTCTTGACTTTTGGACATGTTTCATTGGTCTAACACTTCATTTTTGCAGGTATAGGTCTTTCCGGTCGACCTACACGCCTTGGCCGGTCGACCTGAATTGCCAGAGCCTAAAAATTCCAGATTCTGCAGGTAGCGGTCGACCGCCCCTAGGCGTCCGGTCGACCGGTTTTGCCAGAGCCTAAAAGTTCGAGGATTTACAGGTTCCGGTCGACCGCCCCATGCCCTCCGGTCGACCGCCAGCCCCGATGTCCACTTTTGTTGACTTTTGTGTCAAGCTCGAGAAGAGGGGTTTCACCCCATTTCTTTAATCCTTTTGCCCCCAATTACACCAGGATTCGTGAAATTGGTCTAGGGGTTGTCCAAGGGCCTTTCAAGAGATATAAAACCAACCTAAAGGGTCATAAACCCTAAGCACATAATGTGAGATCTAATAGAGGCTATCAAGGGGGAAAGTGAGCTGTTGCAAGAGCAAGAAGAGCTGCGTGAACAGTACTCCGTCCAACAATTTCTTCATCCATCTGAAGCCATTCAATTTCAATCTGAAGCCAACAAAGCTCCAATCAAGAGGATAGGTAAGCAAGCAAGTAAAGGAACCAAGGGGATTCAAGTGGAGATCAAGGGGAGGCTGTCCAAGGAGGAAGAAGAGGGTACTGTAGCTCCGTGAATAGTACCTCGTGCAGCAACACCTTCATCCAACCTCAAGCCATTCAAGGTAGATCTGAAGCCAACATCATCCAAGGAAAAGAATCAAGCAAAGATTCAAGAGGAGAAGCCGAGCAAGCAAGAAAGCAGAAAAGTGAGCAAGCACGAATTGAAGCTTCGGTCAAGTGAAGATTGAAGATATGTTCTAGATCTGCAGCATGCATTCAAAGGGAACCCGAAACATGAGTTTTCTAAACTAAGCCTCATCGTATTTATGTTTTGGGTATTATATTTGTGTTCTTTTTATACTGTAGAATCTGTGTGTGTGTGGATCGTGTTGGATCCGTGGTTGTTTGTGTGTGTGTTGTAATTGATTCGTGTGTGTACGTGGATCTTCCTAGATCTGCGTTTGTGTGTGTGTGGGTCTATTTAGATCCGTTCGATCTTGTGCGTGTGGTAGTGATCCGAGTTTCGGATCGTGTTGGAGTTCATCTCCGTGTGTGTGTGTGTGTTGGAGCTTGTCTCCGTGTGTGGGTTGGGGCGTGTCCCCGTGTGTGTGTGCAGGTGTCATCCTGCGTATGTGGTTGGAGCGTCGTCTCTGTTTGGGGATTTATCCCCGAGTGAAGCCTCACCGGGTTTGGTGAGGGGTGGACGTAGGATTGCCGTCGTTGCATCCGAACCACCTTAAAAACCGTTGTGCATTGTGTGTTTTTGTGTGGTTTGATTATTTTCGTTGTATGGTCGTGTGGGATCGGTGATTTTGAGTGAATTGGTTAATCAGCTTTCTATTGCTAATTATCGTTTATCACATATTTTGTAAAAAGCTAAAAGTTTTCCCTAAAATTGGTAATCACCCAATTCACCCCCCTCTTGGGTGTCATTGATCGCGGGACTTCAATTGGTATCAGAGCCAAGGCTCTAATTTCATAGATCTAACGATCTAGAGTGATCCAGATCAATGACTACCATTATGTACACTTTGAATTCTCCACCGGTGTTTGATGGTTGTAATTTTGATTTGTGGTTAGGAAGGATGTACAGTCTAGTCAACTCATATGATCCTAAGCTATGGAATCTTATCTCACATGGTCCTTATGAGTTGCCTAAAGACAAATCTGTCTGGACCGTAGATTTCAAGCTCAAACATGATCAAAATTGTTTGGTTCTAAAATTACTTATTGCTGCAGTTGATTCTAATCATTTCCCTTTTGTCTCCCATTGCAGATCCGCGAAGGATATCTTGGTTGGCTTAACCAAAGTCCGGGAAGGGCATGAAGACCAATGTCTTGTGGCAGGCACGAGTGATCAAGGGAGTGATCAACAAGTTGAATCAAGCTCAAAGGTAAATTCTGATTCTGATAATGAAGATGAATTTAGCTATGAGGAGTTATTTATTGCATATGATGAGCTTGCTGATAAATATGAGAGGGTTAAGTCTGAAAATAAAAAATTGAAAAAGAATGTTGGACAAAATAAATGTGATACTCCATGTAAAGAATGCTCACACTTGAAAGAATTGATTGATGGTCATGTGTTTGACATTGAAATTCACAAAGATCAAATTTCTTCCTTGAGAAATGAAAATAAAGAGTTGAGAGAGAGAGTTAGTCTTATGAGCAATGGTCAAAATGAGTTTGCTCATGATAAAAATCTTGAAATGGAAAATGAGAAACTGAAGGAATTGAATAGAACCATTTCTGAAAGATTGCTTGCTCTTGAAAAAGGAAAATTTGTGAATATTGATGAATCTGAAAGAGTGCATGCTTTGTTGCAAGAAATTGAAAGTCATAAAACCATCAATGCTACTTTACATGAACAAGTCAACTCCTATGAAAATAAGATGGTTTCCTATGAATTGCACATTGCATCTCTTCAATCTAAAATTCTTGACTTGAATGTTTCATTGTCTAGATTTGTGAATGGTCAAGAAAATTTGGATAAATTATTGGGGTCGAAAGTGAATTTTCAAAGGGAAGGGCTGGGTTTTAATCCTGTGAACAAAAAGAAGTTTGAAAACAAAGTCTATACATCTTTTGTGCACAGTTCAAACATAGCCAGTACATCAAATGGGTCCCCAAATCAATCTTCTTCACAAATAATAAAAAGATCAAATGAAAATCTGAAAAAGAAAAATCATGTTGCACACACACATGCATCCACAAAGAAAATCAATTTGCATCAAAAATTTAAAAATGCTGCTAGCACCTCCATGCATGTTGAACATACCTCTTCTACACACACACAACCAATCAGAAAGAAACTCACATATTTTTATTGTGGAAAACATGGACATGCTATACATAATTATTTCATTATGAAGAATGATGATTTGAGAGCAGGTCGAAATCAAGCTGTTTTAAAAAATGCAAAGAAAGTCTTCACCACAAAACCTTCCATGCATTATAATCATTGTGGTAAATGGGGTCATACAACTTCACATTGCTGGTTATTGTTGAAGAGAAAGAACTCCCACTCAACACATCATGCTCACGCACATAAATCAGTAGAACCCATGAGAAGGAAGAATATGATGTCACGTGCCCTCTACCATCACTTTGGTCAACCTGGGAATGTTAAGCATGATTGTTTTCTAAAGAAAAATGATGATTTGAATGTTGTCAAAAGTTGGAAACCACATTCCCATGTTGCTGCTAACCCACAAGGACCCAAGATGGTTTGGGTACCTAAGAATGTCAAATAAGAAATCTGTTTTGTAGGTGTGCCATGGAGTGTAAAGTATGAAATCTATTTTCAACAAGAGGGTAATGCACATGAGCTAAGTGGCATAAGTCAGGTTGGAATAAAAATCAAAAATTGGATTTGAAGATCAGGTGATATCCCTCCTACTTTCTGTAATGACTCTGTCATGTTTTGACTTACTTTGAGTCATATAGTCATGTAATCTTGCATATGTCTGCACATGCATTTCATTCATAGTTGTTTGCATATTTGTGCGCATATCACTTGCCATATAACATCTTGTTGTAGGAGAGCTTGAAGATTCTTCAGATCATGACTTCACTACATATTTTATGTTTGCATACACCCTTTCACGTACTGTCTTGCATAAGTTGAACATTGTGAATTCATGTCATAATGCATAGCAATTCTCCTGCCTTCATCATCCTTGACTACATAGTATATCAAATGGTGAGAAGTGGAAGGGTAGGTTACGCCTATCTGAAAGCTATCACTACGCGTGAGGTGATCTTCGGATCTAAGTTCTCCGCCTGGTACTATGAGTCATTTACTCAAAAGACTGCATATGGCATTGGACTGTTACTGAACATCTTGCATTCATGCACACACTAAGGGGGAGCAACCACATTCATCATATGAGATCAATGTTTAGGTTCATGCATGAGTCATGCATTGCATCTAGAGCTGTCTAGGGGATGATTGGTTGTTAAAATAATTTGTCATGCCATTGTCAACAAATTTGAATCGAAATTGACAACTCAAGTCATCCTATCCTTAAATGCAGATGATACTCCCAAAATCCAAATGATGATGAGCTAGTCATGGTCAAGCTTGAGTCAATGAAAGGAATACCTTGCAAAGATGAAATAATGAGAACCCTCTCAAGTTGCTACAAGAAGATGTGATGTCTTGTGTAGAACAACCTCAAAGATCGACTCAAGTACAGACTAGTGAAAGTCTTGAACGAGCTGAAGCAAATACCCAAGACATGGTGGAAGACTTGGAAGATGATAGATGCTCAAGGCACGAGTATTGAAAATAATTTTCTGAGCTCTATTTTGGAAAAACATAAAAATATATATATATTTTTGTTGTTAGAATGTATTGCATCCCTCATGAATCACCATTGCATGATTACATTTCATGAAACTGAGAAATTCATCTGTTTGCTTATCATTGCATGACTACATGGTATATCAAATGGTGAGTTGAGGAAGGGCAAGTCATTCTTGTCTGAAATCTTTCACCATGTGTGAGAATGTGCCTCCGCCTAGTACCATGAGTATCTTGTCCATTTAAGTCAATAGGTTGCATGTTTTTCAAAAACTCAAAATGCCATTGTGTATATTGTGCACATAGAAAGGGGGAGCTTGTTTTTAAATGAATGATTTCGAATTGTGAGTCTAACTCTTCCTTGTGGACATGCATCTCATACGAATTGTCATATCTGAATTGATCATGACATTACTGTGTGAGTTTTGGGATTTCTATGGCTGAATGAATGTTCAGATAATGTCAAACATGAAATGTTCCTCATATCTATTGCTATATCTGGACTGCTCTACAATGAATAGCTAGCCTCGCTTAAGGCTACTGCTAAGCTTGCCTGCTCTTGAAGGCATGTGGTGATGATTGCTGAACTCAGGTATACAATTCTGAAAACTTGACACATTGATGCTCTGGTTTGATATGATGAATTTGTCGAATTTGTTCAATCAAAGTGAAGATCTTGAAAAATTTGTGTGATATGATTGGTCATTGAATACCTCTCAAACTTGAACTGCATGATTACATCTGAATTGAACTCACTTCTGATATATCAAATGGCGTTTGTGGAATAGTGGATTATGTCCACTTGGAAGTATTCCCTATGCGTGAGCTGGGTCTTCGGACTAAAATCTCCACCTCATACCAGATCTTGACTATTGTGACTGGCTTGTGAAAGGTTGATTTGTGAGTGAATCCTTGACTTGAGCTAATTATATTCAAGATATGTTTTTGATCAATGATCTAAACATTTGGCTTGTGGATGATTTCTCATTTGAAAATTGTGAAATGCTATTGAAAATCTGATTTTGAAAAATTCTGTAACTGGGTTGCACTGCTTAAACTTTTGATCATGTATGCACCCTTCTTCATAAAAGTCATGTCATGTAAGATGATTGTCTGATTCATGAATAAAATATGATTGCCATTCATCTCACTGGTTTAAAAAATAAGCACCTGCATTTTATTTTTGCACTGCATTCTTATATCCTCATAGGCTGCATTGCATTAGAACTCATGACATTGCATTTCTTTAGCTGCATTCAGTTCATTCAGTTGGTATTTATTCAATTGGTATCATATTGTCTATTCAATTGGTATCAAATTGACACCACATCGCTCGCATGCATGTCAGTGCCTTTGCATAAACTCCTAATGTGTGCTTGCTTGCTATTATATGTTATTCACCCCTATCCTTGAAACTTCTATGACCTTATGTCTTCTTGATAAATAATGCTGCATTTGAGTCATTATTGAAGTGTTTCATGTCGTACACTATGGGAGAGTTCTCATTTTATAAGTGCATCTATTTAGGGGGAGCTGTCTTGTTATGTGTTCATGATATTTTCGGTATACATGCTGAATCAAATTCGCACACTTCTTGCACAAAATGTGAAAATGAGTGTTGATGATAAGGATATATGAATTTCTTTTCAACACTCTCGAGATGTTAAACTTGCTGCATGTATGTTGAAGAGATATTTGAGGAAAAAGCTGCCTATCTATCCTTGTTAAAAAATCTGAAATAAAAATGAAAGATAGAGCAATGCTCGGTCTCACTGAGTAAACTGGGCACATGTCACCTGAGACGTGATGTGGTTCATATCTGAAAAGTGTTGACTAGTATCTCTGTTCAAAATGAGGTGAAATGGTTCAGTATTCTGAGTAACCGGGGATTCTGGCATGAGCTCCATGCGTCTACTCGCGTAAAAAGGAATTATTTGAACCTGATCACTCTTGAAAAATTCTGACTCTCATGTGATATTGGTTGAGTTACAAAAAAAAAAAAAATATGGTAGAGCGAAGCCTCCAATACGCTGTTCTCAAAAATTGAAGTGCAGTCTGTGAAATGTCTCATTGTGTTTATCTGAAAATCTGAATATCTATATTGCAACTATCATTTTTCATGTTCCTCACTTACACATCTGGAAATTTGATTTAATATGTATTCAGAAAATTGATTGACTGCATCAACAATTACATGAATCTCATATATGATTGCACGATCTCCCATGTGCTACACATGTGCATTCTGGTGAGCATGACTCTCTTGCAGCTTTCTTATACCCATTCCCTTCTTCAATTAGTAAGGGGGAGATTTGCTTGCATGTCTATATTTACGTATCTACCTGGTTGCATTGTGTGCTCATCATGTGTCATAAGCCGTATGCATATAGCATCATGCATTTCATAAGAAATTTAAAAATTTGAAAAATTATTGAAAATCTCACAAAAATTGGACTTCCATTTGTTTACATTTGCCATATGGGGTCATTGATTTCCATTGGTATCATGCTTGCATTCATTGTGTCATCACATGCTTGCATTGAGTTCTTATGCATTTTTAGAAAATATAAAAATCAAAAATTTAAAAATCAAAGAAAATCCTTTTGATATGCCCTCATGCTCTTGCTTGTTGTGAATATCTGACAAGGGTTCTAGCTTTTGAATGCCATCATGTTAAACACCTCATCTTGTAAACATCTTCCTCCATTGGTGCATTTCGTTAAGGCCAATCACCACCTTCAATTGATATCAATACATGCTTGACTGTATTTGCTTTGGATGGTATCATATTGATTTGTGAGAATAATCACTAATTGGTCTCTTCTAATTAGCATCATATTGCTTTGCTCGTCTATGATTTACCCTTGCTTCTTCTGATTTGATATGATGGGCTATTGCTGTTTCAAAGGGAGTTAATCTTTTTCTTCCTTATTTGGCTTCTTCCAGCTTTGTTGCTATTGTTGATCATGTCACAGGAGGAGAAAAATCTGCATTATCCTGCTTTTTGATTATGTCAAAGGGGGAGAAATATTGATGATTGTGTGTGACAAGGGGAGAAGAACATTTGCGCCATTCTATTGTATCATCATTAAGTTTGTCATCATCACTAAGTTTGTCATCATCAAAAAGGGGGAGATTGTTGAGTTATGATTTTGATGATCGTTGGCGTTATGGTTTTGATGATAACTAAACTTAATGTGTGATTGAGTGATGATAACTAAACTTATGGTTGATTGCACATTCATGTTTAAATATGTTTGAGATGGCAAATGGCAATGGTACATGGTCTTGATTCATGCTTGATTGAATTATTTTTACAAGAGGCAAGAGGTTATTGATGGCAAATGGCAATGGTACATGGTCTTGATTCATGCTTGATTGAATTATTTTTACGAGAGGCAAGAGGTTTCATAACCTCTTTAATGTGAATAAGCATGGTATTAACCTTAACTATCTTGCTTGCAGGATCAAACACATGGCAGTCACTTGGTGAACTAAACTTGTGGATAAGCACCCTGCTCCTCTACAATCCAAAACAGGTGGTATATGTCATTTACTATCAAGAACCATTGGTGAGACTCTTACCTTATGTATCTCATGCTTAGCATCGATCTCACCTTGTGTATCTTATGTATACACCTCATTCATACACATTCAACATGAAACCCTTCTGGCCATCGTGCGCCCTCGCCCGCGGATCGACCTGCGCAGTCAGGTCGTGGGGGTTAAGGGGGCAGCGCCCCTTACGGGGGTTTCCGGGGGCAGAGCCCCCGGAACAAATTTAGAAACGCTCTAATGGTCTAGACGTTTCAAACACATAAACCAAATGAATCCAACCCCTAAATGCATGGATTTGGTATGGACTTGAAGCTCTTGACTTTTGGACATGTTTCATTGGTCTAACACTTCATTTTTGTAGGTATAGGTCTTTCCGGTCGACCTACACGCCTTGGCCGGTCGACCTGAATTGCCAGAGCCTAAAAATTCCAGATTCTGCAGGTAGCGGTCGACCGCCCCTAGGCGTCCAGTCGACCGGTTTTGCCAGAGCCTAAAAGTTTAAGGATTTACAGGTTCCGGTCGACCGCCCCATGCCCTCCGGTCGACCGCCAGCCCCGATGCCCACTTTTGTTGACTTTTGTGTCAAGCTCGAGAAGAGGGGTTTCACCCCATTTCTTTAATCCTTTTGCCCCCAATTACACCAGGATTCGTGGATCTGGTCTAGGGGTTGTTCAAGGGCCTTTCAAGAGATATAAAACCAACCTAAAGGGTTATAAACCCTAAGCACCTAATGTGAGATCTAATAGAGGCTATCAAGGGGGAAAGTGAGCTGTTGCAAGAGCAAGAAGAGCTGCTTGAACAGTACTCCGTCCAACAATTTCTTCATCCATCTGAAGCCATTCAAGCTCAATTTGAAGCCAACAAAGCTCCAATCAAGAGGATAGGCAAGCAAGCAAGCAAAGGAACCAAGGGGATTTAAGTGGAGATCAAGGGGAGGCTGTCCAAGGAGGAAAAAGAGGGTACTGTAGCTCCGTGAATAGTACCTCGTGCAGCAACACCTTCATCCAACCTCAAGCCATTCAAGGTAGATCTGAAGCCAACATCATCCAAGGAAAAGAATCAAGCAAAGATTCAAGAGGAGAAGCCGAGCAAGCAAGAAAGCAGAAAAGCGAGCAAGCACGAATTGAAGCTTCGGTCAAGTGAAGATTGAAGATATGTTCTAGATCCGCAACATGCATTCAAAGGGAACCCAAAATAGGAGTTTTCTAAACTAAGCCTCATCGTATTTATGTTTTGGGTATTGTATTTGTGTTCTTTATAAACTGTAGAATATGTGTGTGTGTGGATCGTGTTGGATCCGTGGTTGTTTGTGTGTGTGTTGTAATTGATTCGTGTGTGTACGTGGATCTTCCTAGATCTGCGTTTGTGTGTGTGTGGGTCTATTTAGATCCGTTCGATCTTGTGCGTGTGGTAGTGATCCAGTTGTCGGATCGTGTTGGAGTTCATCTCCGTGTGTGTGTGTGTGTTGGAGCTTGTCTCCGTGTGTGGGTTGGGGCGTGTCCCCGTGTGTGTGTGCAGGTGTCGTCTTGCGTATGTGGTTGGAGCGTCGTCTCTATTTGGGGATTTATGCCCGAGTGAAGCCTCACCGAGTTTGGTGAAGGGTGGACGTAGGATTGCCGTCGTTGCATCCGAACCACCTTAAAAACCGTTGTGCATTGTGTGTTTTTGTGTGGTTTGATTGTTTTCGTTGTATGGTCATGTGGGATCTGTGATTTTGAGTGAATTGGTTAATCAGCTTTCTATTGCTAATTATCGTTTATCACATATTTTGTAAAAAGCTAAAAGTTTTCCCTAAAATTGGTAATCACCCAATTCACTCCCCTCTTGGGTGTCATTGATCGCGGGACTTCATCATGGCCATGGCCTGACTTTGCCTCCGGACTAATAACCCACTAAATATAACTCCTTTGCACTGGGATCTAACCCTGATTCTTCATTCTCCAATATCAAACTTGCCGTGCTTCGGCAGACATTTTCTCAGGGATTATTTACGTACCTGCCATGTTTCCAACCCGGACTTCTGTTCGGACATGAAATGGTCAATAAGATGACCAACATGATTTGAATGTTTTTACCCCCAACTATGGCGCGCTCTTATGCAATTCAAGATATCCTTCATTTATTACATTAATGTTAATCTCAGGCCGTAGGGCCCCTTCTCTTGGCGACTAATCAAAGCTTTTCTCCTCTCTGAGGAGATGTAATTAATGCCGTGGCCTTTATGGCACGACGGGTTCTAGTCCTAACACGATACCCACATTTTGTCTGACTAGTCAGACGGCGCACACCAACGGCTCCATACCACTTCGGTATTTGGAGTCCGGATAAATTGTCACTTTGTTACTGGCACGCCCACGCATTAATAAACATAAATGAAATGAAATAAGAATAAAAGATGATAAAACAATATAAAAAAAGATGAGCGATAGAAAGTGCATCCACACCACAAGACAAGGGATAGCTGGGGTCATACTCGTCAGCACAGTGTCCGCACCCCGAATCACGTGTGCACACACTGACTGACTGTGCTACGCTAGGCCCTCTACCTGATTTTCCCCCAGTCCGGACTCAGGCTACCACAGTAGGGGGTCCTATGGAAACTGTAGACACGTCAAAATTGACATCATTTTGAGCATATCTCATATTGCCTTGTAATGCCCAATTTGACCCTCAAATTAGCTTTATTTGAGTGGTTTTTCTCACTTTTCTTGGATTTCTCCATTTTTTCTCCATTTTTTCATTTTTCCCTATTTTCCGGTATTTTCTGGACTTTTTCCCTATTTTTCTGGATTTTATGGGCATTTTTCTCTATTTTTCTGAATTTTTTCAGAAATAACGACTTGAAGAGGGGCGTCATTTTATTTTAAGAAAATTAAAAGAAAATAAAAAGAAAATCGACGACTATAGTAAATGGCGTCCTTTCTTTCAAAATTCCATTTTTTTAGATTTTTCTGAAGCTTTTTCGGATTTTTTTGAGAATTAACGACCAAGAATGAGACGTTATTTTGAGTTTCAATAAAATAAAAATTAAAAAATTGGAAGTAACGACATATGGGGAGGGCGTCACTTTCATTTGATTATTTTAATAATATTTTTTAACCCTCTTCCAGAGGTGATTTGGTGGCCTTCCGGGTGTCAGAAAAATACGTAAAAATAGTCATTGGAATCAGCACAATATGATGCATCTCCACCTAAAAAATGAGAAAATAATATTGAGAAATGAAAAATAGCCCTGTTTTGAATATTTTTGAATTAACGACGCTAAACCGGACGTCAATTTAATTGACGCCCAAGCACATGGTCGTCCATTCTTTTTGGCTGTTTATCATCTGGATTAACGCCCCTGTCTCCGTCGTCTTTTTAATTAACACCTTCCACTCAGGCGTGTTTCACAATTTTCAAATAAAAGAAAGATCTATTTCTAAAATGATTCAGGAATTGATGCCTTTGTCCGAGGCGTGTTTTGAATTAACGCCCTTCTGCAGGTCGTCAATTTATGAATTGACGCCCCTTTCCAGGTCGTGTTTCAGCTTTCGTATTCTAATCGAACGCAGCCTTTCCCCAAAGAGTCCCTGCTTTGTTTGGTCACATTTCTCGATTGGGAACTCATTCCTTCCCATATTGGACTCTTGCCTATTCTTATCCTTCTATCTATGTGATTCGATCCTATTAATAGAGTCCTTCGGCTCTGTTATAGAGGTTCCCTCCCTCTTCTTTTTCTCGGACGTTCTCGTTCCCCTTTTTATTTTTCTGGTTTTCTGTTTTCTTCTTTTTCTTTCGCAGGGGCTGCTGTTGCTGCATTGGCTGAAGGAGGAGCTGTTGTGTTCACAGCGTCCCTCATCTTCTGAAGCTCTCTCCCCATCGCATATCAAAGCCCAAAGGAGCAATAGCAGATGCCTTCATCCCTTTCCTTTCTCCTCTGTTTTATTTTATTCTTCGTGTTCATATATGCATGCATGCATCATCCTTCCCTTTACTGTTAATCCCATATCACTCAACCACGTTGAGTATGAGAAACTCCCCACAGTGCACTCTTGCACATCTTTTATCTTTGCATATATATATCATACATTCATCATATATTCCCTACCCTTCTTGCACAGGGGTTTAAAGGCAACCACCCTTAAGGTGTGTTCCTTTACATGTTTACATGTTCATATCTTACTAAGAACTTGATGCTACACTCACCATGTTCTAATTCCATATTCTTTTTTTGGTGTTTGTTGATTTTGCAAGGGTAATCAAGAAAGAAGAACTCTCTTCATCGGCCGGTCGATTGGAAGAGAAGGAAGCACTCACATCACCCGCATTTAAGGTATTTATATCGCGATCCCTCCAGTGATTATTTGTTATATCTTTGAGGCCCTCGCGTCTCTGGCGATCACATCTCCTATTTTGCACCTCGTGCATGCTTTTTCTTCTCATGCCTTTTCTTCTCATGCTTTTTCTTCTTTGTTCTAAGTGGATTTTTAATTATATCTACAAATTGGCGATCACGGTGGGACTCCTTTTTTTTTTTTTCATTTGATTACCCTTTCCCTTGGGCACCCACGTGTGCCATCTCCCCTTTTGCACCCACGGTGCGCCTCCTTTCGTGCTACACGTAGTACCTTCCCCACTTATGATTGGCTAATTTGTTGGATTTTATTTGGAAATTCCACTTATCCAAAATTTTGATGAGCATGTTATACTCTGTTGCATGTTATTGATTGCCATGATTATACTGTGACTGTGATTATCCTCCTGATTGGTTTTTGCTGGCCGGTAGAGGGCTGTTTCTGGAGACAAAAAGAATTAACGCCCCTCATAGAGGCGTCTCTTGTCATAGAAGCGCCTCTCCACAAGGCGTTTCTTTAGTTGGCCGTGCGTGCCCCTGGATTTGACGCCCTCACCCAGAGGCGTTTCTTTCATTTGTAACGCCTCACATCAAGGCGCATTTTTACCCTGCCTGTGGGCCCCCACAGTGAGTCACGACCGTCACACGGTCGTCTCTTTTGTTGATAGCGACCTTCCTCAGGTCGTTTTCTTCCTGTGTTTTTACAGAGCCACACTGCTGTGCTTATCCGTGCTCCATTGATTATTATATCGATTGTTTGGTTTATCACTGTGATTTGCTCATATCTGCTGCATTCATCCACTTGCATTGGTTTGGGAGACCTCCTCTCCCCACATCTTTAGGAGCCACACACCCTCTTGGTGAAGGAACGACCCTCCATTGAGCGCTCCGTCTCTTTGGACCGGAAATTCCTAAACCAAGCCTCCGTAAGTCCCCGCACCCGTGGATTCCCTCACGGACGCCGGGCAGGTTGTACCCTTGAAGTCCCGGGTTGGTTGGCCTAAGCATGGTGAGAGAGTGTTCCTAGTTGGCACCGAAGTTAAACCTCATTTGAAACTAGGTTCACCCCTTGAGTGAGCATATCTATTTGCAAAAGTCATTGATTCACCAAAGTTTAAGTAAAGCAAAATCACTATTCCAACTTGTGTGCTTCTTTGCAAGTTATTTTTGCTTGAAACATTGATTGCATAATGGCTTACCATGATAAGAAAACTAACATGTTTAATTCAATTCATGAGGATGCACAACCGTGCACATCTTATAATCCTCAATTTCAACATCATTCTCTCCATATCTTCAGGGGACCACATTCTCATTCTTATGGTCATGCCCGGCCCATGGGCAATGTCCAATCTTATGGCCCCCCTATTCAATCACGAGCCACTACTCCTTCGGGACCGTCTCCTCCCGATGATGAGAAGGTCTCCCAAATCATTCATGCATTAGATCATCTTACCCCTCAACAAATCCAAGCCCTTAAGGCCGCTGTTGAGGGTGCATCTCATTCATCTCATCCTCCCTCCAATCCTACTCGGGTGGCCCATCACCAACCTCCCTCTTCAATTCACATTCCTACCCGGGTAGCCCATCACCCATCTCATCCTATTCACATTCCTCCTCGGGGGGTCCGACACCCGCCTCCTTCTATTCCTCCTCCATCACGGCCCCAAGGCCCATTTATTTCTTACAATCCGGCCCATCCGGGTTTTTCTACGGGTCGGCCCATTAATCCCCCTCCACGGCCTTCTTATGCGGCCCCTCCTTCAAGGCCCTGCCAACCCTTGGTTGCTCAAGCCATACCCCTCCAACAAACTCTTCTTGACAAGGTCACTTTAATGGAGGAACAATTAAAGAGGGTTACGAGCCCATGGCCCGCTCCTCCTACTCCAATCAATCCCCTTCATGCCGCCCTGAATGATATTACAAAAATGGAGAAAGATTGGAAAGATAGGATGGATGACTATGGTATCGGCAGTTCAAGCAAGCAAGAGCCGGCAGATTTCAACGCTCAAGTGGACACCATCCGCCCTCCACCCGTCCGCACACTTCATTCATATGGCCTTCCACCTCCACATACGCAACATCATTACATTCCTCCATCCACATACACGCCTCCACTACGGTGTCCACTTGAATTTGATGATGAAGAACCGGCAATTGGAGAATTCGAGGCAACATACGATGAAGCTTTGTAGGCACCCCTTCCGAGTTTCCTTCGCTTCCCACTTCCCCCACTATCATTTGATGAACCCCCTGTTCAGGACGAAACCACCGTCCCTAATCCAACCCCTATTTTCGAGACCTCTTGGTGTTACGATGATGGGTCGGTACTTCAATCACCCACGCCGGCGCATCTTGAGTCTCCTCCTCCTAACACCGCTCGCCCCGTTCGGCGTTTTCTCCGCACCAAACCTCCACCAATTACACCTCCACCAATTACACCTCCACCAGTTATGCCAGCCTCCACACCATCGGCCTCCACCGAGCCTAACGTCAAACTTTCCCCAATTCAACCCTCTATTACACCTTTAACACCAAACCCAACTACCCTTACTCCACCACTTAACCTATTACCCGTGGCTAATCCTGAGCAGGATCAACCATTTTTTGCACTCGAGCCAACCCAAACTGCTTCCGAGCAAAGGGAGAAGCTCGACGTGTTTGAACCTCCGCCTCCACTTATCCTTTCTCCAACGCCTTCCACTACACCCCCACCATCCACGAAGCCTCCCACCTCCGCTTCACCTCCCTTTACTACTCGAAAGGGGAGCGCTGCTACAAACACTTGTGCCGAGGATGATCAAGAGCCGCGAAAGAAGAATTTGGCCACTGCCGTGCAGTTCAAGATGCAAGAGTTCATTTGCCGGATGCCAATCCGGGTTATTGTGCCAAGCACGGCTGAAGAGGTCAAGCCGCCACTGCTCGCTAGAAAAGAATGCCAAGCGTTGATGCCACCCAAGGGCAGGGTAGGGCACCCCTTGTTCCAACTTTCAAATCCTGAATTCATTCTTCCATACAAGGGGCGAATGCCCATTTTTGTCAACATTCTTTATATGCCGCAATCAATGGGCATGGCAATGCTTCCTGTCCCAACTTTCCAACTCCCTCACATTATTACTCTCCACTCTTCAAGAGGGTTGTCATTTATTATTGAAGCTTCTTTCTTTGGGCCGATTGGCTATACACTTTCACTGCCGTGGAGGGGCAGTTATCTTGGTGCTAAGGGGCCTTCCACTCTTTTATCCACCTTCCATTCAACTCCACCCATATTCTCCTCTGTCACCGATTCTTCATGGGCCACTCCAGGGGTAAGGAGGAGGATCTCATCCTCTCGCCCTTCGCATTCTTCATGTTCTTTGCATCTCATTGCATTCACGCATTCACTGCATTCATCGCATCCATCCTATTGCATGCAATTGCACTTCTTCTTTCCCGGGTTTACAGACCCGTATCTTCCCCGCCTTCCGGCACCTCCGGATATCCCGCATTTCCCATCCTATTCATCTTCATTGCTCGGGCATTGTCCCCTTTCCAATCTCTTCTCAGGGCATCGCGCCCCTTTCCAACTCCTGCACCCGGACCCTCCGGATTTCTCCTTTATCCTGCTAGGGCATCGCGCCCTTTTTCATCTCATTCTCCTGGAATTTCCGGACTTCCTTCTTGGGCATCGCGCCCCTTTCCATCTCATTCCTCCGGAACCTCCGGATCTTTCTCTTCCCCCAGGGCATCGCGTTCCCCTTTCTGCTATTTCCCTGGCACCTCCAGGTGTTTTACCCCTCCTTTTAGAGCATGACGCCCTTCCTGATTTCATCCCTCCGGAACCTCCGGATTCTCCATCTTATTCTTTCTATCTTTTTCCAGGGCATGACGCCCCTTTCCATTTGCTTCCTCCGGAACCTCCGGACCCTCCATCTTTCTTCCGATTCATCTTTCTGCTCTTCGAGGGCATCACATCCTTCATTTTCTTCCTCCTCTTCCATCATCTTTTTCCATATTTCTTCCCAGGGCACCGCGTCCTTCGATATCTTATCCCTCCGGAGCCTCCAGATTCCTCCTATCACGATTCTCCTCCTCTGCCGCCAGACCCTCCAGATCCGCCTCTTTCCATCTATCGATTTCTTCTTCTGATTCCCCCTAATCCTGGGTCTGACCCAACTTCTTCCACATCCACTGCCTTGGGCATCTGCCCTTTCTCCCACTGCTTTCGAGACTTTAGTCCTCACTCCTCCTTCTAATTCTCCGCTTCTTCTGTAGACCTTTAATGTGATCAGGGTCTCCACGCCTTAACGAGGGAGTTCTAGCCCTCGCCTCTCTTCCTTTTCTCCTTATTCGTTTGAGTCTGGTCTTAGCACCACTCCTTATTGTTAAGCCACTTTCAAATCCTTTGCTTTCAAATCCTTTGCTTCTGCTAAAGAGGACTACCCCACGATGATCAACCTCACCTCTGATAGTTGCTTCTACAAAGGTTGCAAGGTAACATATTGGCGTAAGTACACATTTTTATGATAACATTATCTCATTGCTTCACGCATGATTTTTAAAAAAATGAAGTGCTTCTTAACAAGATTAAGAGTGGTATTTTAGGCTTTTATCCTAGGTCGTATCTTTAACTAAATCTCATAAAAGAGTCTTTAGGCTTGCTTCTGCAGCACCATTGGTTAATAAGAACCCCGCGCTAGGAATTCGACATTCTTTCCCCGCTTGTTAAGAGCGACCCTTAGCTGGACACCGCACACACTTCACGGCGCCCTTTAGCCGGCTCCTTTGGATAAAACACCGTTGCTACTTTGGCCATGCCATGAGAATTCCTGAAAGTCTTTTCTCTTCTTTACTCGGCCGAATGCAGGGACAAGAGGTTGACGGATGAGATGACCAACCTCGGTAATCCCCAATACGAGAGGAGTCTCAAATAGGGGCAGTCTTGACCCAAAATCAATATGAGTTTTCATGATATACATCTCGCCAAAAGGGCTATTATGAAAATCAAGTCAAAATTTTGATAAAGCAAAATTATGAATTATGGCATGACAAGAGTGGCAAAGTCCCCGCAGGGAAAACCCTGGTCGTATGCATGTCAAGGGTCTAAAAATTAAAGGCATAAAGCCCCAGCGCAACAGACTACCTCTTTGAGGGGAAACACCTTGGAAGGAATTCGAGTCCCGACATCTCCCATCCTGCATAAAGCTTATCCTCAATTATTCTTCTCTTCTCCCTCTAAGACCGAATGTTTCTCGGGTATGGCCTTGGTAGGGGCACCATTAATCAAGGGTAGCTGGTCATAGGACGCCACCTTTAAATGCACGCCTGGCTTTGGGCAGTTTTTAGCGAAAGGGGAAGGAACAAAGACCCTTAGCCAGTGGTTTAAACACCCTTTGATGCTGCTTTAGCAATGTCTAAACCAAAATCTAAAAAAAATATTTTTGGTGAAAAAAAGGAAAAAAAGTTGAATATTTCCTAAGCAAGATCCAAAAAAAAATTGAATATTTTCAAAAATCCATAAAAAAATTCAGATATCTTCCAAAAAATCCATAAAAATTCAAATATTTTCAAAACCCACAAAAACTTGCATATCCCAAAAATCCAAAAAAATTACATTGCATTTTTCTGATGGTGCTTTTGTAGGAACAACAACTTTGCAAGGACCAAGAGCACGGGATGAGTCCTCTCCATTCATTGCCATCTACCTTTTGATTCTCCCCATGTTCACAATTGATTTGCTACGCATTACTCCGATTATTCATCTCCAAATCTTTTTTATCAAATCTTGCTGATCACTCCGCCGATGGGTATTATCAGATCTTGATCATTCAACTCCAAATCTTGATTAGCCAAGTTGTCATCCTCATGACAAACAACAAACAATGATGCTATGCTATCTATGCTTTAATGATGCTATCTATGTTAAATGTTATTCATGCCTTTCACGCTGTGCACACTTGAATGCTATTCATGATATGATACATACATGCTATTGATGCTTTGATTCATGCTATGCTTGCTATGCTTAAATGCCTTATTCATTGCTTGTTATCTTTTATATCTTGGCTGATAAATCTTTGAGCGCAGGAAGAGGCTCTTGGTCCCACCGACTGGGCATCATCATCCAAGCCCCACGGTGCTTGCACCTCATTTCTCTGTTCCCCCATGCTTATTGCTCCATCTCTCCCTGTATGCATTCCTACTATATGTTACATACGCTATTAGATTATATCAAGGACCTTGTGGCTTTGGTAAATCTGGAATTTGAGTTCCCCTTCATCAAAAACGATGACGATTCCAGAGGCATCTTAGTCATACGGATAGGCCGTTGAGCCGTCCAAGACTGGGGACGATGGTTTCCTTTTGTGAGTTGGTGCGCGGATAAACGGGCTTCGGCTTAGTATCAGCTCGCAGAATGGGTTTCTTGACTCAGTCTGGATAGCTTAACAATATTATCCTTGATTATCTTATATTTTAATTTGTTTTAACTTTTCCCTTTAAAACCCAGCATGCATTCATGTAGGACTTTGAATTAACTTTGGAAAATCACTCTGATAAGCTGATTTTGAGGGTTAAAATTGATCACTATTTTCCAAGATATGAGATATTCCATGCCGAATTGTGTCCTCAGTTCGTTTTGTCACTGTTTTGGGTCATTTTCTCGAAAGCTCTTTGTTTGGATTTCTATCTCTCGTTTCAATCCTTTCCCTTGATCCACCTTGGCTGCAGCACGTCCACATTGGCTGGTAACCGCTCCCCAATGGTGAAACCTACAGGTTTGTGACCTGGGGTGCTTCCACCGCGCTGGAAGTTGATCATTCTCCTTCGTGCCCGCGTGCACACTCCCTCTTTTATCCGAACATCGTTGATTTCATTGAATTTCTCGAGATTGCTTCATCTCGAGCTTTTGATTTCATTCTCATCAAGTGATGTTGATTGCGTGTCTCATCACACCTTGGCATCTACTTTTCAGTTTGCTCTGCTCCCTTGCAAAGCAGACGCCAAGGCGGGGCAGCTGTAGACACGCCAAAATTGACACCATTTTGAGCATATCTTATATTACCTTGTAATGCCCCAATTTGACCCTCAAATTAACTTTATTTGAGTGGTTTTTCTCACTTTTCTTGGATTTCTCCATTTTTTCATTTTTCCCTATTTTCTGGTATTTTCTAGGCTTTTTCCCTATTTTTCTGAATTTTATGGGCATTTTTCTTTATTTTTCTGAATTTTTTCAGAAATAACGACTTGAAGAGGGGCGTCATTTTATTTTAAGAAAATTAAAAGAAAATAAAAAGAAAATCGACGACTATAGTAAATGGCGTCCTTTCTTTCAAAATTCTATTTTTTTTGGATTTTTCTGAAGCTTTTTCAGATTTTTTTGGAAATTAACGACCAAGAATGAGACGTTATTTTGAGTTTTAATAAAATAAAAATTAAAAAATTGGAAGTAACGACATATGGGGAGGGCGTCACTTTCATTTGATTATTTTAATAATATTTTTTAACCCTCTTCCAGAGGTGATTTGGTGGCCTTCCGGGTGTCAGAAAAATACGCAAAAATAGTCATTGGAATCAGCACAGTATGATGCACCTCCACCTAAAAAATAGGAAAATAATATTGAGAAATAAAAAATAGCCCTGTTTTGAATATTTTTGAATTAACAACGCTAAACCGGACGTCAATTTAATTGACGCCCGAGCACATGGTCGTCCATTCTTTTTTGGCTGTTTATCATCTGGATTAACGCCCCTGTCCTCGTCGTCTTTTTAATTAACGCCTTCCACTCAGGCGTGTTTCACAATTTTCAAATAAAAGAAAGATCTATTTCTAAAATGATTCAGGAATTGATGCATTTGTCCGAGGCGTGTTTTGAATTAACGCCCTTCTGCAGGTCGTCAATTTATGAATTGACGCCCCTTTCCAGGTCGTGTTTCAGCTTTCGTGCTCTAATCGAACGCATCCCTTCCCCAAAGAGTCCCTGCTTTGTTTGGTCACGTTTCTCGATTGGGAACTCATTCCTTCCCATATTGGACTCTTGCCTATTCTTATCCTTCTATCTATGTGATTCGATCCTATTAATAGAGTCCTTCGGCTTTGTTATAGAGGTTCCCTCCCTCTTCTTTTTCTCAGACGTTCTCGTTCCCCTTTTTGTTTTTCTGGTTTTCTGTTTTCTTCTTTTTCTTTTGCAGGGGCTGCTGTTGCTGCATTGGCTGAAGGAGGAGCTGTTGTGTTCACAGCGTCCCTCATCTTCTGAAGCTCTCTCCCCATCGCATATCAAAGCCCAAAGGAGCAATAACAGATGCCTTCGTCCCTTTCCTTTCTCCTCTGTTTTATTTTATTCTTCGTGTTCATATATGCATGCATGCATCATCCTTCCCTTTACTGTTAATCCCATATCACTCAACCACGTTGAGTATGAGAAACTCCCCACAGTGCACTCTTGCACATCTTTTATCTTTGCATATATATATCATACATTCATCATATATTCCCTACCCTTCTTGCACAGGGGTTTAAGGGCAACCACCCTTAAGGTGTGTTCCTTACATGTTTACATGTTCATATCTTATTAAGAACTTGATGCTACAATCACCATGTTCTAATTCCATATTCTTTTTTTGGTGTTTGTTGATTTTGCAAGGGTAATCAAGAAAGAAGAACTCTCTTCATCGGCCGGCCGATTGGAAGAGAAGGAAGCACTCACATCACCCGCATTTAAGGTATTTATATCGCGATCCCTCCAGTGATTATTTGTTATATCTTTGAGGCCCTCGCGTCTCTGGCGATCACATCTCCTATTTTGCACCTCGTGCATGCTTTTTCTTCTCATGCTTTTTCTTCTTTGTTCTAAGTGAATTTTTAATTAGATCTACAGAAACCAGCTTAAATCGTCTCAACTGGAACAACCAGTCCAACACTCCCAAGTGGGTCGGCACTCGCGTGCCGTAAAAAAGGCTATAACTAGTGGGGGTCGCTCAACGTGAGAGCTCATAGTAGAAAGGAAACTCTCGAAGAATGTTCGGGTCAAACATACTCATCCCATGAGTCATGTGTCACAAGGCGGCCTGGGACCTATTGAACTCAAGAACAAAGAGTTAGACAGCTAAACCGGTTGTTATCAAGTCATATACAGCACAAATGGGACTCACATTCCACAAGAATCACGAAAATTCATGCCTTGAAAATCGAGTCATCGGGCGTCCATCTTCATGGTTGCCCTCATAGGTCCAGACGACCAATTTATCACCCATTTTCATTAATAAAAATGTTAATTTATGTTTCTGGGGTGAAGAACCACATTACCGGGCCGTAACAGTTGAACTGGGTAAGGGTCGGTCGACCTTTCTCATGGGTTGGTCGACCTATAAGGTGAATAAGTCGACCGACCCACGGAGGGTTGGTCGACCAGATTTCCAAGAAGGAAATCTGATCAGAGGGCGATTGACCATCTGCCTAGGTCGGTCGACCATCTGCCTAGGTCGGTCGACTGCTGGGCCTGGTCGGTCGACCGCTCCAAGGGGTCAGTCGACCACTCGGCCAGTAGCCCTCTCATCAGTCCAAAGCCCGACTAGTCGACCGATCCCATGGAACAGTCGACCTAATCCGGCAAACTTAACACGGGAACCACCTTCAAGGGGCCCCGTTCCACGCCCAACTCGCCTCATTGCGAGCGGGGGACATGGGGAATCGATCCCCGACCTCCGAACCACCAATTTACACTAATCAAACTACAAGAAGCTGCTTGAATTGGCAAAATCGTCTCACGATCGAAATCATGCTATTTCCCTAAAACATGAATGAATCCCTCTCTTTCTCGCCCAAATCTACACTAAATGGCGGAGAAACACATGAGGAGGGTGAAGGGTATGTCCCCCTACCTCAAATGATGCTTTATCGCCCGAGAAAACTCTGTTCCATGCTGAAACTCAAACCGAATGCGGGAACCATGACCCCACTTGCACAAACTACCTTCCTCTCACCCTCATGATCCTCCTTCCACTGCCACCGTCGCCCTATAGAGCCTTCCTCGCACTCCATTGTCTGCAGCCCGAGCAGGAGAGGAGAAGAACGCGAGAGAATGGAAGAAGAAGAAGAAGAAACAGAGAGGAGGGAAGAGGAGGGCGCGTAGGTTTAAAACATGAAGTTGGGGGTTTTTCAAAAACCCCGGAAAAAGCAAAAACATGTAAATGCCCATTCTCTCGATTTCCCGGGCTAAATAGCTGTAGAAAATCTCGAAACAACTTAACACCTTATTCAAAAACTAAAATTTATACTTTATAAATTTTAAAATATTCACAAAATGGATGCAGTGCCCGCTAAACCATGATCTGAAAACCCAGGTCATGACATTCCTCCATATAGATAATGAAAAATCCACATATTTTTGAAAACAAAATAAAAAGGATAAAGGGAATATGAGGGAGGAGCATGAAGATGCTAAATGGAGTGTGATCACTAGAGACACGGGCCTCGAAGGATATTAACAATAAAGAAAGGAGGTGATCGCATGATAAATACCTTTAAAAGAGTGGGGGAGAGTGTGAGGTTAACATTCTCTTCCAATCGGTCGGCCAATAAAGGGAGCTTTCTTCGGATTACCCTTGCAAAATAAATAAACAACCAACAAAGAAAATATATGAATTAGAAATTAATAATGTGTGTAGCATTAAATTCTTAATAGAAATAAATATGACAGCATGAATAAGAACACATCTTATTGGTGTTTGGCCTTAAACCCCTATGCAAAGGGTGGGGAATATAATGATGATATGAAAAGGATGTGCAAGTGTTGCACTATTTGAGAATTCCAATTGTTTGGGATGAAAAATAAAAGGGAGAATATGATGCATGCATTAATCAAAATAAAAGAGATGAGAGAAAGAAAGGTTCATGGTTTTTCTCCATGAGACTTCAAAAATCTTCAATATCCTTCAAATAGGAAGGAGCTCTAAGAGGGTGCAGCCTTCAGGTGTGTGGGATACTCCTCCTTGGCACCTAAATTCAGCAGAGTTTCCTCCAGAGATAAGAAATTCGGCCTTGACACCCTTGAGAGGAGGGTCCTATTTATAGAGTGAGAAAATCGGAGTAGAAAAGCCTTCAAAAATAGAAAAAGGAGTTTTAGTGGGATTTGAATAGGAAAATCCTTCCTCCAAGTGTCTTCGTTGCCTTAGGAAGCTTTAGGAACCCTTTCCCAAATCGAAAAGGTGATCAAAATGGGGAAAGGAAGAGTCTGTTTTCAGAATGGTTTTGGAAAGAAAATGGCATCTGTCTGAGAAGGTGCCATTTAAATGGAGTCTAGGATCGAAGATGCTATTTAAACATCAATTTATGGAAAGTGAAGTTACCAAAATTGAGAGAAAATAGCATCTTCCGTTCGGACGCCAATTCGAGGGAAATCAGAATTTTAGTCAAAATTAAATGCTCAAAAATATGAACATTAAGAAAATGATGTTAGCCACAGTGACGCTATTTAGAAAATGGGGCCACTCTAGAGAGACTTCAATTCACAAAAATGGCGCCTTGGCCTTGAACGCCATTTTTATGAACATGGTCGTCCTAATGACCACGACCTGAACGCGGTCGATGAGTAGACCATGACCTAGATGAGAACGCGATTGCATAGGGCACCACGTTCATGAAAGGGCCAAGAAATTTAGATATCTAGAAAATGGTGTTTGGGGTCCCTGTCATGAATTTTTAAATGGCATCAGGGGTCTGACTCTATTTAAATGGCGCCCTTCTGGAAAGACTCCAATTTGAAAAGGCTCGAAAAAATTAGAAAAAATCAAAAAAATATAGAAAAATAGAAGAAAGAGGATAATCAAGAAAAATAAGGAAAACCACCCAAATATGTCAATTTGAGTGTCAATTGGGGCATTATAGTAAGATATGAGATTTACTCAAAGTGGCGTCAAGTTTAGCGTGTCTATAACTGTCCTACCTTGGCGTATGCTTTGTAGGGGAGTGACACGGAGTGGAATGAAATAAAATGAAGCGAAGCGGAATGAAATAGAGTGAAATGGAATGGAATGCAGTGAAACAAAGTAGGAGTAGACTGAAAAGTAGATACCAAGGTGTGATGAGACACGCTATTAACACCACCTGATGAGAATTATTTCCAAGTTCGAGATGAAGCAATCTTGAGAAGATACAATGAAATCAACAATTGTTTGGATGAAAGAATAAAAGAAATGTGCACGTGGGCACGAATGAGAATAAGAGACATATCAACTTTCAGCATCGGGGAAGTACCCGAGGTCGTGAACCTATAGGTTTCACCATTGGAGAGCAGTTATCAGTCAATATGGACATGCTGTAGCCAAGATGGATCTAAGGAGTAAACGATGAATTGGGAGGATAGAGATCCGAACAAAGAAGTTTTCAAAGCAACAGCTCAAAATGACAACAAGGAGAACTGGGGACTTAATCTAGAGTGGAATATTTTATATCATGAGAATTAATAATCAAGTGACTCTTTGAAATCGAGTTATAAGAGGGATTTTTTATTGTTAAATCAAAGTCCTACATGAATGCATGTTGAGTTTAAAGGGAAAACTAAAACAACTTAAAAATAGAATATAAGCAATGATAATATTGTTAAGCTGCCTAGACTGAGTCACTACAAGAAAAATGGGAAATACCGACGTAATTTTTCGACGGCAATATATATGTCGGAAAGACGTCGGAACTATTATAACTTTCCAACAGAAAATATTCTGTCGCAAATCCGTCGGTAAATGCGGACTGATTTCCGACCTATTATTTCGGGCAAAAATCTGTCTCTAAAAAGAGACGACTTTCAGACAATTTAAATTTCGTCGGAATTACGTTGGTAATTATCCACTGATTTTTGACAACAAATTTTTCGTCACTAATATTTACATATATTTATGTATTAATTATCAAAGATGAACATAAATATGTGTGTAAATTCTGACTTATTTCCGACTGAATAAGATTCCGTCGGAAACACCTGGAATAACTTATGTTTAACCGTAATACGTATATGTAATAAATAATAAAAATAAATATAAATATATCAATAGTTTAGCTGGATAATATTCGAATTCGAATCCATATTAATTAGCAGATAATATTCTAAATCATATTTATTATTTCGGATACAGATAATATTCGAATTTGAATCGGACCGGATACATATATTATAATATTCGTTTCATAAAATATCCGTTCGTAATATTATATATAATACAATATATATATGTAAATAATATATTACAAAATATAAAATATAAAAAATATGATAAGATGGAAGATTGTTACACTTCCCGAAACTATAATAATTACCCCATTTTAACTATTCGACTTCTAAAATTAAAACCAGCCATAGTGAGACCCTTCGTCTTTAAAAACCTCAACTCATGAGTAGTTGGCATAAGTTGGGAGAGACCCTTCGTCTTCCACCGACTTTAAGTCTTCCACCAATTTTAGTAAACAAATAAGAATACTTTACCAGCAACAGGAGTGAAGGACAGTAGGACTGCAGGAGAGAGAGACGTGTGCTAAGAGCCACCATTTTTTCTGTTTGTTAATGCCCCTCTCTCTCTCTCTCTCTCTCTCTCTCTTTCATCTGTCACCACTACAAGCTATTTTTCACGTTTAGACACCCATTTGTTACCCTTAGAAGTTATTTGTCACCCTTAGGACCCATTTGTTACCCTTAGAAGCATTTGTCACCCTTACGACCTATTTGTCACCCTTACGTCATATTTCTTACCCTTAGAAGCCATTTATTTTTCCCCCATCCCTTGCTTTCCCCCCCTCGCCGTAGACCATCGCCACCTTGTCCCCGTGTGCCCACGGGTGCCCATGCGCACCCTCCCTCTCCTCCGTGAACCAGCACAGCCGTGAGTGTCGGCCAGCCCACCGTCACGCTCCCCCTTGCAGCCACTTCGGCAAAGCACCGCTTCCCCTCTGGTGCAGTGCCGTGGCAGCCGGCCGCTGTTCTAGCCGGACCCGCCCACCGGCTGCCGTCCAACACCACTGTAGTCGCCGTCCTCGGCCCCCATCGCCATTCCGTCACCGCCGCCCGCGCAGGGCCTCTATAACATCACATTCAAGGTGTCACTGCCATGGTTTAATCCCTCATGTCATTATTCCTAATTTCATCTCTCAGTTCACATGTTGGATGTATTTTTATTTTGTTTAATATAATTTTTCAGGATGTACAAAAGTGGAAAATAGTCAATTTTTAAGGGAGATACTGTCAAATTTTTTTAGAATACTCGCTCCATTAAAATCATAATTTTGAAATAAGCTCTTTTCTGAAGCAGGTATCATGATCTCTCTCTTCCGAAGAATCAACAGCGACCAGCCTGTATGTATAAACCTTCTTGTCTGTCCTGGTCTAAAAGCAGGACCAATGGCTTGGCGAGATACTAAAGCTATTATTCATGTTTTTAGACCAGGACAGACGGGGATGGTTTACACATACAGGCTGGTCGATGCTGATTCTCCAGAAGATAGAGATCATGATACCGACTTCAGAAAAGAGCTTCTTTCAGAATTGTTGTTTGAATGGAGCGAGTATTCTAAAAAATCAGTGTCTCAGAGGATTCTAGTGCCGAAACTTTTCAATCAGATGAGGGTGACACTATAGAGTTAGTTGCTTCTAATCTTCGTCTGATCGAATCTGCCGAGCCACTTCGGTTGTGTATAGAGGACGAAGTGGAAGAAGTCGATTCAACTGAGCTAAATGAAGCAATTGTTGGGCAGGAGGAGTCATCTGAGAGAGGGGATTCTTCTGCAACTGGTGATGGTGGAGGATGATCCAACATATATCTATTAATTTATAATTGTAATTGTAAAAAATGACACATTTGAATTAATGTAATTGTAATTTCCTTTATTCATTGAGTTATATGTTGTGTGGATTTTATCGGGGGATGTGTGTTTTATGTTGAGTTGTATAGGTTGTATGTATAATTGTAGTTTTAAAGGGTGATAAATAGATAACAAAAGTAAAATATATGTTTTGAAGCGAAACAAAGGCGATGGCTGGGGAGCGATAAGGGTGACAAATATATGTTGTGAGTGACAAATAGCCGTTAGCAGTGACAAATAACTCTGTAACGGTGACAAATATCTCATGACAGTAAAACTTGAAGAAACTCAAGTTCGTTTGTGTAATACCCCGAATTATTTATTGAGCCCTATGTATTTTTTTAAGCTTTTATTAACTGAAAATTGAATTTTTAATGGTTTAATAATTGAATTTCGAATTTTTAATATTTAATTCCTTAGAAATAGAATAAGTGATAATCCGACTACCTTATAAAAATCTATAAAAATAGTAAACATGTTAAGGTCAATGTAGTTAGCAACTTTATCTTCTGTGTTGGACCCATTAAAAATCTGTAGTTAGATCTAATTAGTGATTAAGCCCAAAAGTGCACACTTTTTAACCCTTACCTAACCTTGGCTTAAAGCGCGAAATTAGAGCTTAATACTCAACCAATGAGCTCAAATTGGCGGCAAATGGATGGCCATGATCTGAGGATCAATAGCCCTCTATCAATTCCTCGAAACCCTAACCCTAGAATGCGCAGCCGACCGAGTTTGTTGAGGTCAACCTTTTCGGCGCCGTTTCTAACACGTCACTTGCCCCATCGAATTCTCCCAGCTCAGAACTCTCCAGAAGATGTGTGAGCTATAGATAGAAAGCTCTTCGTGTCTAGTTTCTTTTGGTAGCTGTGGTGTCCACAGAGGAGTCAGATCTGGGGAGATATTGGTCGATTGGTGAAGGTGTGTCGGCAGCCCGTCGTCCTCCTTCTTCCTTCGTTGTTCCTTCCTTGTTCATACCCGTTATCATCCTATTTAATCTTTTTGGCATTTTGACTTAATGTAAAACTTAATCATGGATAATTTGGCTTGGAATTAGGATTAATATGATCTTTAGCTTGCTGGTTAGCTACTGTACTACGGTAAACAGCGTGACCAACTTACCGACTTTTAACAAGTCATTAGCCGATTAGTGTGCTAGTCTTGGTTTTACCCTCGGAAACTCTATCCGGCGGTTTTACCATCACCTTGGAACCTTGTTATATCCCTGTTATGAACCTAATGAACTACCAAAATATTATTTTATGTGTTTAAACCACTGGTTTAAGGCTTGGATCGAATCGGACGACGAGAGGCATGCACGGCTAGTCATTAACCGCATATCGTCTTCGGCGGCCCGATTATGGCCGCCTATCTCTAATACGGCCTAGTATGGACCGTATATCTTGTTCATGGGTTTTAATGTCTTCTGGACATGAGCGGCCCATAATGCACCGTTCATACCTTAGAGCGGCCCACTGTCAGCCGTTCTTTCTTGACCTCGCTGGCTGAGTTTCAGCCCAGTTCCTGTATGCACGGCCCTGTGTTAGCCGTACATACCTTTGCGCGGCTTCTGTACGAACGCACATCTCTTGGAGATGAGTTTCATCGTGTTTATGTGCTCTTGAATCCAAGGACAAGGTTAGTCCTTTAAATCTTGAACTTCTGGCAATAATTCCTCTGATTAATTGGCCATTTAACTTGACTGAATGTCTAGACAACATGGGATCTTGGATCCAATAAATCAATGCCAACGCATCATAAGGGCCCGGTCTGGTCCTGGGGAGAGCGCCCGAAAGTTAGTGAGCCCATGGGATGTTAATGACACGGTGGGGCATTGCACCGAGTACTTGACTAGTGTAACGTCTATGACATAAAAATATCTTGTTACTTGTTACTTGATCGTGCTTGGAATGATGTTTAAATACTTGCTTGTTTGGCCAATTCTCAATTCTTTATTACTATCTCCTGTTGTTAATCCTTGTACTTGTTATCTTGTTAATTTTTGACATCATATATTTCTTGACCTTGCAAGATCTTTATATTACGTTGTTTCATTATATCATTTTCGTCATTTATATCTTTTCTTAGCATTGCATATGAAATTGTAATTAACTTGTTAATCACGTAAACTTGTCTGTTATTTCCTACTGAGCGTCAGCTCATAGTTGTTGTTTTCCCCCCTTTCCAGGCTATTCAGGTGATGATGTGCAAACCGATGGGGAAGGGCAGGAGTGATGTCTTGAGTTTATCAGTTCTAGTGTTTTGGCAGTCTTATCCTCCTATTAGTTGTGCTTTGGAGAGTATTTAGTTTCAGTTATGTTATTGTTGTTAAGTGGTTGTTGTCTCAGTTGTATTAAGTTGGTTTGAGGTTATTGTACCAGTTATGGTTTGTTTTATGATCATTAAGTTATTTCCTTTTCTTAGCACTTGTGTAAATATTTAGATTAGTTCTCTCTCTTTCCTTCTATCTAGTTTCTAACTGTACGTCCCGATATTCCGCGTCGGGGTGTGACAGTTTAGTTGGTATCAGAGCCCTAGGTTTCACATTCCTAGGTTTTCCTAAGTTCTAGGTTTTCTAAGTTCTAGGGTCCTAAGTGTTTTCATAGGACCCCTAACCTTGTAAAAGTCTAAGGACCTAACCTGGTTAGATTGGGTAGAAACTTGGGTTAAGTTCGTTTCGTAATTATGTTATTATCTATCTTATTGAACCTAAGTAACCTATTCCACGTGTAGGCTTTGGCAATGGCAGATGACCGTGCGGAATGGAGGAACTTGCAACGTACGGTTCAAGGCCTTACGCAGGCTTTACAGCAAGTGGCTCAAGCAGGAGCGGCACACCATGGCACTGGTGACTTATATCGAAACTTCCGAGGAATGAATCCGTCGAGATTTGGAGGCTCGACTGACCCCGATGAAGCCGAGCACTGGCTAGATGAGATGGGAAGGATCTTCGAAGTCATGCAATGCACCAACCAAGAGCGTGTCCTCCTATCAAGTTTACAACTGGAACGTGATGCACGTACTTGGTGGGATTCTATCAAGGCGACTCTCGGTGATCAGCAAGTTACCTGGGAGGAGTTCGAGGGATTCTTTAACAGCAAGTATTTTTCTGATAGAGTGCAAGAGAAGAAGGCAGCGGAGTTCACGACTTTGAAGCAGCGAAGTCTGTCCGTGGCGGAGTATGAGGCTCAATTTTCATGGCTTTCTCGTTATGCTACACACCTTATTTCCACCGAGAAGATGAAGGCGAAGCGTTTTCTCAACGGTCTAAGGCTGCATTATATTAATCAATTGGCACCGATGGAGATCTCAACTTATTCTGAGATGGTGAGGAAAGCTCAAGTTCTGGAGGATACTCTAGAAATGATGGAGCGAATCCGTGGAAAAAGCACCAAGAAGGAACAACCTACGGGTTCCGGGAATGTCAAACCCGGGTATACCAAGAAGAGGCCCATTAGTGGACCTGGTTCGTGGAGCGGGTCCGGATCGTGGAAGGGCAAGATGACGAGGCATGAAGACAAGAAGCCTGGCCCTATTGTTCCATTCAAGGGCGTGTGCAAGTTTTGTAATAATCCTGGTCACAAGATGGAGGAATGCTGGCGCAAGCTAGGCGCTTGTCTGCGATGTGGGAGTAAAGAGCACCGTATCCCTAATTGTCCTCTTATATCGGAGCAAGCTACACCGACAAAACCTCAAGTTTTCAAGAAACCACAAGGCAAGCTTCAAGCTTTGCATGCAGAGGAAGCAGGAACCGCCGAGGATGGTGGACTCGTCGAAGGTACTCTTATTATACTCGACAAGCCAGCATTTATTCTTTTTGATACTGGTGCCACGCATTCATTTATTTCTCAGAGATTTACTAAGTCTTTACCTGTGGAACCTATTTTTATGGATTCTCCGTTAGAGATCTCAACCCCTATTGGTACTAGATCAGCAATCCAGCATTTCTATCCTTCTAGTAAGGTTATGATTGGTGAGCAGAACTTTCCAGCTGATTTGATTTGCATGGACATGAAGGATTATGATGTAATCCTAGGAGCAGATTGGTTGGCTAGGTATGAGGCCAATGTTCATTGTAGTTCTGGCTCGGTGTCTTTTACTAGGTACCCACGACTTTCTTTTGTGGGAGTTAAGCACCATAACTCCGCATCACTTATCTCGGCTCTTCGAGCTGATAAGCTGATGAGACGAGGATGTGAGGCTTTTCTGGCCTTTGTCTGTGCAACCCTTGAGCAGCAGATTGAGATTAAGGACATTTCTGTTGTCCGAGATTTTCCTGATGTCTTTCCAGAGGAACTACCCGGACTTCCGCCTGAGCGGGAAGTTATCTTTTCTATTGATCTCTTTCCGGGCACATCTCCTATTTCCAAGACTCCTTACCGTATGTCTCCTGCGGAATTGAGAGAGTTGAAGCAGCAGTTGATGGAATTACTCGAGAAGGGCTTTATTCGTCCTAGTACTTCTCCGTGGGGAGCCCCTGTATTATTTATCCGGAAGAAAGATGGTTCGATGAGGTTGTGCATCGATTATCGGCAATTGAACCAGCAGACTGTCAAGAACAAATATCCATTGCCGAGGATTGACGAATTATTTGACCAGATAGCGGGAGCTCAGTATTTCTCTAAGATCGATCTTCGATATGGATATCATCAGTTGCGGATTAAGGAAGAGGATATCTATAAATCAGCTTTCCGCAGCAGGTATGGTCATTTCGAATTTTTCGTTATGCCTTTTGGTCTAACGAATGCTCCAGCAGCTTTCATGCAGTTGATGAACAATGTATTTCGGCCCTATCTTGATCAATGGGTTGTGGTATTTATTGATGACATCCTGATTTATTCCAAGAATGAAGAGGAGCATGCTGAACATCTGAGGATGGCATTGCAATTATTGAGAGATCATCAACTATATGCCAAGTTCAATAAGTGTGAATTCTGGCTGCAAGAGGTGTCCTTTCTCGGACATATCATCACGAAGGAAGGGATTTCTGTTGATCCTTCGAAGGTAGAGGCAGTGAAGAATTGGGATCAGCCTACCAGTGTGACAGAAGTTAGAAGTTTTCTAGGCTTGGCAGGCTATTACCAAAGATTTATCCAGGATTTCTCTAAGATTGCGGTACCAATGACAAGGTTAACCCGCAAGGAGAACAAGTTTGATTGGTCAGAAGATTGCCAGCGAAGCTTTCAGACTTTGAAGGATTGTTTGACTACTGCACCTGTATTGGCCTTACCTTCTGGTGAAGGAGGTTTTGTTGTTTATACTGATGCTTTAGGTATTGGCTTAGGCTGTGTACTCATGCAGCATGGGAAAGTGATTGCCTATTCTTCTAGGCAGTTGAGGAAGCACGAAGAGAATTATCATGTTCATGATTTGGAACTAACAGCAGTAGTTTTTGCATTGAAGATATGGAAGCACTACTTGTATGGAGAAACATTCACAGTGTTTTCAGATCATAAGAGTCTGAAATACTTATTTTCTCAGAAGGAACTCAACATGAGGCAGAGAAGATGGTTGGAGTACTTGAAAGACTTCGACTTCTCAATTGAATATCATCCAGGAAAAGGTAATGTTGTGGCAGATGCATTAAGTCTGAAGCTTGTAGCTAGATTGTCTAGTCTCATGTTACAAGAGTGGAGGCTACTGGAACAATTGTCTAGCCTGGATCTTAATATTGACAATGATCGGGTCATGATTGCACAGATTCAACTTAAGCCCGAACTGTTGATGGAAATCAAGTCCTTGCAAGATAATGATCCCGAGCTAGTAGAGATCAAGGGAAGCTTGAGCAGTAGACCTGACTTCATGTTGGCTGACGATGGAAGATTATTATTCCAGGGTAGAACTTGTGTACCTGATGAAGCTGGAATAAAGAACAAGATTCTTGAGGAAGCACATAGATCCAGATACACCATTCATCCCGGAGGCACTAAAATGTACAGAGATTTGAAAAGATCCTTTTGGTGGCCGAATATGAAAAGGGAAGTTGCAGACTTCGTGAGTAGATGCTTGGTTTGTCAGCAAGTTAAGGTTGAACATTTCAGATCGACAGGAAAGTTGAAACCACTTGACATACCCCAATGGAAGTGGGAAAGTATTGGCATGGACTTCATTATGGGTCTACCTAAGACTCGTGGTGGATTTGATGTAATATGGGTGATTGGCGATCGATTGACAAAATCGGCTCATTTCTTACCCATTAAGTCCAAGTGGACAGTTGATGTATTGGCTGCCCTGTATTTGAAGGAAGTGGTAAGACTTCACTGCATTCCAGTCAGCATTGTGTCTGATCGAGACTCCAGATTTACTTCACATTTCTGGAAGGGACTGCAAGAGTCTTTGGGTACTCGTCTAAATTTCAGTACTGCTTTTCATCCGCAGACAGATGGACAGACGGAAAGAACCAACTAGATAGTGGAAGATATGCTTCGGGCATGCATGATTGATTTTGGAGGTAGTTGGAGTGATCACCTGGCATTGATTGAATTCGCCTACAATAACAGTTACCAATCCAGCATACAGATGGCTCCTTTTGAAGCATTGTATGGTAGAAGTTGTCGTTCCCCATTATGTTGGGATGCGGTAGGTGAGAAACAGTGGCTTGGACCGGATCTTGTTTCAGAATCATCACAGAACATCTGTATTATCTGAGACCGGTTACAAGTAACCCAATCAAGACAGAAGAGTTATGCCGACAACAGAAGAAGAGAATTGGAGTTTCAGGTTGGCGAGCATGTATTCTTGAAGGTCTCTCCTACAAGAGGGATTCGAAGACTTGGCATTCAGGGCAAGCTTAGTCCGAGATATATTGATCCATTCGAGATCCTAGACAGAGTGGGAGAAGTTGCTTACAGACTGGCTTTACCGCCTCAGTTTTCTAGCGTACACAATATTTTCCATGTGTCTATGTTACGAAAATATGTGTACGACCCCACTCATATCATTCAACATGTGGATTTCGAACTGAAGGAAGATTTGACCTATGAAGAAAGACCTATCAAGATTTTGGACCGGAAACAACAGCAACTCCGGAATCGTTCTATACCGATGGTCAAGATTCAGGGGAGTCGGCGTGGGACCGAAGAAGCTACATGGGAGTCTGAAGAGATTATGCGGAAGCGGTATCCCGACTTATTCTAGGTGAGCGATCTATTTCCCTACTCTCAGTTATAGTGCAGTGAATTTGGAGGACCAATTTCCTTAAGTAGGGGAGGGTGTAATACCCCGAATTATTTATTGAGCCCTATGTATTTTTTAAGCTTTTATTAACTGAAAATTGAATTTTTAATGGTTTAATAATTGAATTTCAAATTTTTAATATTTAATTCCTTAGAAATAGAATAAGTGATAATCCGAATACCTTATAAAAATCCATAAAAATGGTAAACATGTTAAGGTCAATGTAGTTAGCAACTTTGTCTTCTGTGTTGGACCCATTAAAAATCTGTAGTTAGATCTAATTAGTGATTAAGCCCAAAAGTGCACACTTTTTAACCCTTACCTAACCTTGGCTTAAAACGCGAAATTAGAGCTTAATACTCAACCAATGAGCTCAAATTGGTGGCAAATGGACGGCCATGATCTGAGAATCAATAGCACTCTATCAATTCCTCGAAACCCTAACCCTAGAATGCGTAACCGACCGAGTTTGTTGAGGTCAACCTTTTCGGCGCCGTTTCTAACACGTCACTTGCCCCGTCGAATTCTCCCAGCTCAGAACTCTCCAGAAGATGTGTGAGCTATAGATAGAAAGCTCTTCGTGTCTAGTTTCTTTTGGTAGCTGTGGTGTCCGCAGAGGAGTCAGATCTGGGGAGATATTGGTTGATTGGTGAAGGTGTGTCGGCAGCCTGTCGTCCTCCTTCTTCCTTCCTTGTTCCTTCGATTGAGGTAGGAATTCTCAACCAAAACTTGAACATGAATACATCATTTTATTCCTCTCGACGAGATTTTTCTAGTGGTAGTGAAAGCCCGAATTTTGATCAGGTATATAGGGAGCTATCGTGGTTTTTGTGAAGGGTTATCAAGTTCGTTCTTCATATCTAGCATCTTATTTCAACCTTCGATTGAGGTAGGTTTAACAGGCCAAACTCTAATTAACTTATATGATGTAATCAGCATCTTATTAGCTTTCATTTGGCGTAGAAAGCCCTAAAATTTATGAAGCATGTTTAGAGAATTTCTGTTCGTAGTAACAGCATGTTTAGACCTAGTTTTTGATTTGTTCTTCCGAGTTAATTTTTGATTTCGAAGTATTAATCCTGATCCATATGTACCATATCATATATGGTTGGATTTAGCATCGAAGTAGCTTTCTTTTGATATAAGAAGCCCCAAATTTCGTTCTGTATATTGGGAGAATTTTACGTTTTTATCACAGCATGTCAAAATTAGGGTTTCCCATGTTCTTGCTTTAATAAATCATGATTTCAGCAAGATATTTTGAAATTGGCCTTACTGTTAGATAGTATTCTTCCTTAGCTTTTCAACGGTACCAAAAGCCCCTTATTTGGAGTCCATTTCCATGAGTTATTAGCATTTTAGTGAAACCCTAGCAAACCCCCACTTCCCGGCGTTCATCGGACGCGGAAGGGATGACCGGAGACGACCAGAGATGGACGGTCGCATGATAGACTGCACAACTCAAGCCCAGACCTGACCCTGGCATAGTCAGTAGTTAAACAGTTCCAAACTGACCACACAACTAGTTGGACGGTTCCAAACTGACCACATATCCATCCCCAGCTGGATAAACGGTCTAAACAGGACCACTTAAGTTGAACGGCCTTCAGGTGGCCGCACATCTAGATGGGCGGCCCTACCTTAGGCCGAATAACCCAGGGATGGGCGGCCCATCCCTAGACCGCCCATCAGATGGGCGGCCATGCCCCTGGCTGCCCAACTCCCAGCACCCCCTTTTGACCCCGTTTCAGCCCCTATTCAGCCCAAGGGATATACGGCCCATTCTTAACCGTTTATCTAGACAGAAAATCACTTATTACTAGTTCTAATGCATTTATATTAGTGTTCTAAATGGTAATTAGTAAAATAGAAACCCACATTATAAATTATTAATTATGCAACTAAATTTCTATTAATTGCATGTTATTCGTTCATACGCGACTTACGCGATCTTGTTCATACCCGTTATCATCCTATTTAATCTTTTTGGCATTTTGACTTAATGTAAAACTTAATCATGGATAATTTGGCTTGGAATTAGGATTAATATGATCTTTAGCTTACTGGTTAGCTACTGTACTATGGTAAATAGCGTGACCAACTTACCGACTTTTAACAAGTCATTAGCCGATTAGTGTGCTAGTCTTGGTTTTACCCCCGGAAACTCTATCCGGCGGTTTTACCATCACCTTGGAACCTTGTTATATCCCTGTTATGAACCTAATGAACTACCAAAATATTGTTTTATGTGTTTAAACTACTGGTTTAAGGCTTGGATCGAATCGGATGACGAGAGGCATGCGCGGCTAGTCGTTAACCGCATATCCTCTTCGGCGGCCCGATTATGACCGCCTATCTCTAATACGGCCCAGTATGGACCGTATATCTTGTTCATGGGTCTTAATGTCTTTTGGACATGAGCGGCCCATAATGCACTGTTCATACCTTAGAGCGGCCCACTGTCAGCCGTTCTTTCTTGACCTCGCTGGCTGAGTTTCAGCCCAGTTCCTGTATGCACGGCCCTGTGTTAGCCGTACATACCTTTGCGCAGCTTCTGTACGACCGCACATCTCTCGGAGATGAGTTTCATCGTGTTTATGTGCTCTTGAATCCAAGGACAAGGTTAGTCCTTTAAATCTTGAACTTCTGGCAGTAATTCCTCTGATTAATTGGCCATTTAACTCGACTGAATGTCTAGATAACGTGGGATCTTGGATCCAATAAATCAATGCCAACGCATCATAAGGGCCTGGTCTGGTCCTGGGGAGAGCGCCCGAAAGTTAGTGAGCCCATGGGATGTTAATGACATGGTGGGGCATTGCACCGAGTACTTGACTAGTGTAACGTCTATGACATAAAAATCTCTTGTTACTTATTACTTGATCGTACTTGGAATGATGTTTAAATACTTGCTTGTTTGGCCAATTCTCAATTCTTTATTACTATCTCATGTTGTTAATCCTTGTACTTGTTATCTTGTTAATTCTTTACATCATATATTTCTTGACCTTGCAAGATCTTTATATTACGTTGTTTCATTATATCGTTATTGTCATTTATATCTTTTCTTAGCATTGCATATGAAATTATAATTAAGTTGTTAATCACGTAAACTTGCCTATTATTTCCTACTGAGCGTCAGTTCATAGTTGTTGTTTTCCCCCCTTTCCAGGCTATTCAGGTGACGATGTGCAAACCGATGGGGAAGGGCAGGAGTGATGTCTTGAGTGTATCAGTTCTAGTGTTTTGGCAGTCTCATCCTCCTATTAGTTGTGCTTTGGAGAGTATTTAGTTTCAATTATGTTATTGTTGTTAAGTGGTTGTTGTCTCAGTTGTATTAAGTTGGTTTGAGGTTATTGTACCAGTTATGGTTTGTTTTATGATCATTAAGTTATTTCCTTTTCTTAGCACTTGTGTAAATATTTAGATTAGTTCTCTCTCTTTCCTTCTATCTAATTTCTAACTGTACGTCCCGATATTCCGCGTCGGGGCGTGACAGTTTGAAGGGTTTAACCGTGTATGGGTTTCCTAACTCTACTAACACGGATCTGAAGTTTTCCTAGTCATCAAACGACACTGATTAAATGAAGCGAAACGTTTATATTATTTTTCTATCATTTTTCACAATTAGGTGGTTTTATATTATTGTTATAGTGTTACATTTATTAATTATCAATTTTATATTTTTATCAATTTTATAATTAATTTATTATTGTACTCGTATATTTATTAATTATCATTTTTATGGTTTTTATCATTTGCACAATTATTTTACTATTATTATGCGGTTACATTTATTAATTATCATTTTTATGTTTTTTGTCATTTTCAGTTATTTCATTATTATTTTACCGTTACATTTATTAATTATCATTTTATATTTTTTTGGTTTTTGTCATTTTCATAATTATTTAACTATTATTATGATGGTACATTTATTAATTATCATTTTATATAATTTTTGTCTTTTTTATGATTATTTTATTATTATTCTGTTATATTTATAAATTTTTAATTTGTATGATTTTTTGGTATTTTTATTTATTTTATTATAATTACAGTATTATATTTATTAATTATCACTTTTAGACAGAAAGAAGAACAAGTTTTGAAGTTTTGAAGCCAGTAAGTCAGATAAGCTAAAATCAAGCGCGACGGCTAACACCGTGAAGTCCCGCGATCAATGACACCCAAGAGGGGGGTGAATTGAGTGTTTACAATTTTTATTAAAACTTTTGTCCTTTTCAAATATGTGATAAACACTAATTAGGAAGTTGAAAGTTGTTAAACAAATTCTCTCAAACTCTCCGTTCCCACACGTGCATGTAACGAAATAAAACAATCAAACCACACACAAGCACAACCCAAACCACAATGCACAGCGATTTTAAGGTGGTTCGGATGCAACAGCGGCAATCTTACGTCTACCCCTCACCAAACTCGGTGAGGCTTCACTCGGGATAAAACCCCAAATGGAGACGACGCTCTAAACACACACACGCAGGACGACGCCTGCCCACACACACGGGGACGCACCCCAACACACACACACACACACCGAGATGAGGTCTCCAAAACGATCCAACAAGCAGATCAAGAACACACACACACACGCTGCAGTAGATGCAGCACTCCACACACTAAAAGGACCAGATCTAAATAGATCTACACACACGTAGATCTAGGAAGCTCTACGTACACACATACAAATAGAACACAAGGACCACACACACAACCACGGATCCACAACGATCCACACACACAAAAAAGTTTCTAGATTATAAAGAACACAAACATGAAGCCCAAAACACAAAAACAATGAAGCACGGTTTAGAAGACTCCTGATTTGGCTTCCTTTTCGATGTATGCTGCTGATCTTGAATGTTGCCTTCACTCTTGCTTGAATGACTTCAAGTGGATTGTGCAAACCTTGCTCTTTTCACCCTTGTACAACCTTCTTCTCAAATTCGTGCTTGCTTGATTCTTCTTCTTTCTTTCTTGAGCAATCTTCCTTTGAATCCTTGCTTCCTTGCTTGGTTCTTTTCCTTGGAGGATGTTGGCTTCGGATCTACCTTGAATGGCTTGAAGTTGGATGCAGATTGTTGTTGCACGAGGTACTGGTCACAGAGCTACAATACCATCTTCTTCCTCCTTGGACAGCCTCCCCTTGAATCTCTTGGATGGTTAGGGTTATAGCTCCAAATGAGATGTTATATAGCCCTTGAATGGTCTATGGACATCCCCCAGACCAGATCCACATTTTATGGGTGATTTGGTGTCATTAGGATTAAAGAATTACAAGGAGAAGGCCTCTTCTCGAAGTGGAAAAAGTCAACAATTGTGGGCAGCTCGGGGCTGGCGGTCGACCTGCAGCTTCTGGCGGTCGACCGCTACTGAAAAACCTGTAAACGGATGATCCCTGGGAATTCCGGTCGACCGCTACTGGGCTGGCGGTCGACCGCCACTGAGAGAGCAGTAGGCAGTGGGTTCCTGGCAGGGGCGGTCGACCGCCCCTAAGCTGGCGGTCGACCGCCAGCTGGGCAGACCCCCGGCATTCTCGGTTCAATCCGTTAAGCCGTTAGCTCAACCGCTTAACTCCTTTAGCAGCCCATTCTCATCTGTGGCATCGACTTTGATAGTCTTGAAGGTGTCAATTGAGTCTTTGACCTGCAAACACATGGATAGTTGATTAGAACTATAGCTTAAACATCCATATGATAAATGCTTGAAGTTCATGCAAACCATTTGAGCATTTATCAAAATTTTTGTTCCGGGGGCTCCGCCCCCGGAAACCCCCGCAAGGGGCGCTGCCCCCTTGACCCCCGCGACCTGACCGCGCAGCTCGATCCCCGGGCGAGGGCGCACGATGGCCAGAAGTGTTTCATGTTTAATGAGTATGAATGAGGTGTGTATATGAGATACACAGGGTGAGATCGATGCTAAGCATGAGATACACAAGGTAAGAGTCTCACCAACGGTTCTTGATAGTAAATGACATATACCACCTATTTTGGATTGTAGAACAGCAAGGTGCTTATCCACACGTTAGGTTCACCAAGTGACTGCCATGAGTTTAATCCTGCAAGCAAAATAGTCAGGGTTAATACCATGCTTGCTCACATTAGAGAGGTTATGAAACCTCTTGCCTCTTGTAAAACTAATTTATGCAAACCAAGGATCAAGGCCATGTAACCATTGCCATTTGCCATCTCAATCAAAAGTGAACATGAAGTTATCATCACTCAATCACACATTAAGTTTAGTTATCATCAAAACCATAACTGAACAATTACAACAGTCATCAAAACCATAACTCAACACACCGCATAGTGGTGACAAATTGTCATTAGTGGTGAGAAATAGGTTTCAGGGCTGACAAATATCTCCTAAGGGTGATAAATGGATAACATAAGTAAAAGATATATTTTGAAGCGAAACAAAGGCGACGGCTGGCGAGCGATAAGGGTGACAAATAGATGTTATGAGTGACAAATAGCCGTTAGTAGTGACAAATAACTCTGTAAAGGTGACAAATAGCTCAGAAAAATAGGAAATATCGACGATATTATCCGACTAAAATATTTTCATCAGAAATACGTCGGAATGATTCGACTTTCATGGTTTGTTTGTTATTTTCTTGTCTATGTGACAAATTATTTTATTTATTGATTATCATTTTTATGAATTTTTTATTATTATATTTATTTTCTCTTTTGGGTTCACCTTCCGTATGTGAGAGCAACGAGTAAAATGAATGATAAGGGTGATGAATGCATATTATTGGTGACAAATAAGTTGACAGAGGTAACAAATGCACATTAGTGGTGACAAATAGGTTGACAGGGGCGACAAATACGTATGAGGGGTGACAAAAGTCTCTTAACGGTGAAAAAATGCACAAAGACGACGGCTCCCAGGGGTAAAGGTGACGGCTCCTACATGCTATAAGAGTGAAAGATGCCTATTAGTGGTGACAAATAGATCAACAGGGGAGACAAATGCGCATGAAAGGTGACAAATGGATCCTAACGATGAACTATGAGCATGAAGATAAGCCCTACTAATATTAGAACCATCGACAAACCCTGCTACTTATAGGGGAAGAACTCCCCTTCGTAAAGGTAACCCCTACCTGTGATGGATGGTATCCTTCATTTGACGGCAACCACATCACACAAAGATCAAGCATCCATCATGCAAAGAACGGTTGTAGAAAAAGACATTATATTGATAGGGGAAGAGGGTACAAGTGGTTACTCGTCCTCTTTAGGATGGAACCTGTCAGGTTGGAGGCTCAACACCCCCTTGTTACAAAATAGGTGGTCCACCTTTGCCAAGGCGTCCTGCCACCCTTGTAGGTACCCCTGCTTGTATTCCTCCGAAAAGTCACCGCCGCTGCTTTCCCCAGATGGCTGGTTCGACACTGGTAGGGCTTCCTTTCGGAAGCACAGCCTTTTGGCGGGAACCTGCTCTGACGAAGAATTTGACTTCTAAGATGAAAACATCTTCACGAAAGTGTCTTTGACCGCCAAAGGAACTCAGGATGTCCTTAGGGTTCCCCATAGAGTCTCTATTTATAGGAAGGAGACGAAACCCCCAGAGGGCAAAAGAGTCTTCGTGCCTTTCCAACTTTGTGGAAATCGAAGCGACGAGACCGCGAAGATCGTTCAATCTCCCCCAACTGTTCTGACTCTCGATCCTTCCTTTTTGTTGGTCATGAGATCGCTTGGACCGAGGTTTCTTTCGTCCGGATACATTAGCCGCATAGTAGACGAGAGGATGGAGAGAGATACTACAATGGCTAACACCGCATAGTGGTGACAAATAGTCATCAGTGGTGACAAATAGCCTTCAAGACTGACAAATGTATTGTAAGGGTGATAAATTGATAATAAAAGTCACAATATGTGATGAAGCGAAACAAAGGCGATGCCTAGCGAGCAAGAAGGGTGACAAATAGCTCGTTATGAGTTACAAATAGCCATTAACGGTGACAAATAGCTCTGTAACGGTGACAAATAGCTCATGGCAGTGAAACTTGAAGAAACTCAAGTTCGTTTGAAGCATTTAACAGTGTCCTAGCGATCTTAACTCTTCCAACACGAATCTGAAGCTTTCCTAATCATCAAACGACACTGATTAAACTCGACCTATCTCTCTAACTCGACCTGCCATTCATATGTTCAGACCTAGAATTGCACATATGCTCAGACCTAAAATTGCACATATGCTCAGACCTTAGTGTGCGCTCATGCACATATGCTCAGACCTTAGTGTGCAACAGTGACAATGTGCATCGACCTTTGCATGCAGCATTTTGTTCATGGGCACTGACCTGAAATGCAACACTGAACATGTGCACCGACCTTATGTGCTTACATGCAGACATGCACTAACCTCCATATGCGACATGCATGAACATGCGCCGACCTGCATATGCAATACTGTGAGCATGCACCGACCTTCATATGCAGCACTATGAATATGCACCGACCTTCATATGCAACATGTATGAACATGCACCGACCTTCAAATGTAGCATGTATGAACATGCACCGACCTTAGTGAGAAACACATACATGCTAGCATGAAAGGCTATAAGATACTACAAATGTTGGCATAATGAAAAGTAGATTCAGAATATCACAATTTGCCAATATCCAAAAGTTGAAGATAAAATGTATTATTGCCAATCATCAAAACTTAATTAGAAATTAAATTCAGAGAATCAAGTTAAAGGAGACACAACATGAGACACACATTATCCCACAGAATCTCCCCACAACATCCGTCTCCAGATAGGTGGTGCCATCTCCTCATCTTCCAGTTGGTCTAAAATAGCCTCCTCAATGTCGTTGAATATTTCATCGTCCTCCATTACAAATTCCATTACAATCCGACCAAACTCTACACATCACACAAAGCACATCCATCACCATGACATCAATGATGAAATAACCAAGTCGTTGTCAACGAGTAAAATGTCCAGTACATTATTTCCCTACGCAGACCAAGCGTAGTACACTTTCTTACCTACAACAATAGTAATAACAAAGCAACTAATATGAAGAGGAGCAACACTACTAGAGTACATAATAGAACAACAACAATACAAGGAACATTTGACATTTGTGTAGTCTGTTGGTGTAGTGCCTAGTTCCTTGAATCATAGTCAGGCCCGGGACTTGCATGATATGTAGGCATGTGCCTTTCCTGTAGTTGAGGATGATCAACATACGTATGCATGCTATTGCCAACCCCATTTATAGCAGCATGTGCTTCCTCTACCGAGTGAAAAACCTTATAACGAGCTCCAGGGTATCCATTCACTTGGACAAAGTATTCGGGCCAACTATAATATACACCAGGTTTGCGACCAACCCACACTACATAGCATTTATATCTTCCCATTTTTTGAACCTCAATTATATGCATGTAAGGTGTTATAAAAGACAATAGGTATGACAGACATAATAATTGCAACAAATTTTATATGAAGTCCAATCCATAAGAGCAAGTTTGTAGATCAGAAAGCATGTAGGTTTAAGGTTACACAGCATGAAACATGATATAGTGGGGTAGAAGATTTAAGTCTGCTAGTTCAAGTGCATGAACAAGGTTTATGTCATGTGAATTAACACCCAATCAACCCTAAACAATAGTATGCCTTAATGTGGTGGAATAAAATTTGAACATATTTACATGCTTTCCTGGCAAGTAATAACAATATGGAAGTCCATTTCTGTGTGCTCTTATCAAAGAAAGGTAGATGTTAGGCCCAATACAGTGTACAACGCATACACAAAGCATGGTAGAGGTCCAACGAAAAATAATACTTGTGCAGGGGTTAAGAACAAAACAACCACTGCATCCGTTTAATATGAAACTACCCAGAGCATATCATATACGGACATATGAAAGGCCTGTAAAATGCATAAACATGGAAGAGGATTAAAAAAAAGGAAGAGGACATATGCAGCAAGAACCAGTGACGACAAGGGACCGAGGAGGACGCAGAGGAGACATGCTCTTCTGTTGGGGAAGCCACCGCTACGCGCACTGATGAATGGGATGACATTGCGGAGGAGCCTTAAGAACATAAAATAGAAGAGCAGGTGTCAATGTAGGGTCACGAGCGGGATCGGTGTGTCGATTTAACACATCGCTGCAATGGAGGTGGTAACACAGCCCCTCGGGAGCAAAAAAAAGGGGAACGTCGGGAACCCTAGCCGAACGATCGTCGCTCGATCGGAGCATATTGCAGAGGTGATTGGACAAGAGAGGCTGTAGGCAAATACACTGAATAAGGGTGAAAAATACACTAGTAAAGGTGAAAAATAGATCCTAGAGCTAACCAATGAAAAGCAGAAGGAGCTGAAAGGAGGAGTCAAGTTCACAAGAGGATAAAAATATGAACAATGTATCAAGAGTTTATAGAGCAATTAGAAGAAGAACGAAGGGACTTGGTCAATGCCAAGACAGTTAATGTTGACTCATTAAGGTCAACGCCACTCAAAGAGGAATCCAGAAAGCTCATCTTTTTCTTGACTACAGTCATGAGGTCCCAGTCAAAGTCAAAGGTTAATGAATAGATTAGTCAGCTCCAGTGATCCAGGTCAAAGACAAGCAGCTAATGGAGAGAAAAGAAGGCAATGGCTGGTCATGTAGTAAGATAAGAGTGATAAATATGTAGTAAGGGTGACAAATAGCCCGTATGACTGACAAATAGACGATAAGCGTGTAAATTAGCCAATAAGGCTGATAAATGGGCTGAAAGGGTGAATCACAGGCTCGGTGTGTCTGGCACACGCTCAACTCGAAGGCCAGGGGCCCAGACTTTGCACGTGATCTGAGGCTACTCTGTCAGAGGTATATTCTCTCTCATGGGACAAGGATATTTCCATATTTCAGCCTGATCATCTATTATTCACCCTTTGTCGCCTCTTTTACACCAATAAGGCCTATTTTTCACCATTGGCCACCTATTTGTCACCCTTAAAGCGTAGCCAAAGCCCTTTTCATCCAGCGGGTGACTTGGGTTTTTCTCTTCAGCAGTCTGAATTGGAGTCGGCTCCATGGTCGACTCTAGTCGACACTTGTGCAAGTAAAGCCTTCATCTTTTCACACTTCAGCCTAGTTCCTTAACCAAACTTGAATCTGTCTTCAGAAAACTCATTGATATTCATGAATTAACATTATCAAGCACACACATTAACATCATTAAAACATATAAAACTTTGAAGATCAAAATGTATGACAAAAGAAATATCAATGAAGATAGGTATGCCACATTCTGAGGTTTGAGACGTGAACTATTTAAGATCTTGCATTTCCAAAGGTAATGAGGTTGGCCCCAAACCGGGCTCTAAACATATTACAATCACCCTCATTAAATGTCCATGATGTCTCCCCCTTCCTTGACAATTCATGAACATATTTCAGTACATAAATGGCACAGTTAAGGCTTCCATCTGCCTATTGGGGACATTCGTTGTCGAATACAAGATCCCATTTCTCAACTCCCTCGAATGTCCCATAGAGCTTCAGAGACCCCCGTACAACTGTAGCCTACAAATGAAATATTTGAAATTATTAAGGAATAATTAAAAGACATTATAAATATATATGATTTCAGGTACATGGATAAGAAAAAGTACCTAATTTCTTGTAGTGGCATCATGGATGGCCATGCCTCTCATGAAATTGTATGAGACAAAGCGGCGATTCTCCGTGTCAACAGCAAGTAGATGCTAGTGACCTCCAGAGTGTAACACGAAGAATAAATATTTGTTCTTCTGCAGTTCTGATAATTCAACATTCTTGTAGACGCACTCCAACAATTCGTAGGATTTTTCGTAGTTGGCCGCTGTCCTACCGTTTATGTGATTCACTAAAGTGGTGGGAAAACAAACCCACTGATGAAAGGTGTCAGATTCAATGCATCGTGAGTGGAGGAGGTACATAATGGCGTCGATCACCTGTAAATCAACAATCACGATTCTATTAGCAGTAGAAACACAAGTTCAGGGTAGGGCAAGGCGTAAAATTTCACAATTAATGAAAGAAAGTACCGTATCATCTATCATCCGGCTATATAATAGATCAATGACATGACGACGTTTCAAAACAATCCCGTTCTGTAATTGAAATATGGGGCCACTATATTGGACAAAAATTTTCATGGTAGTCAGAGTAAGGCGGATCATGATAATTACAGAAACTATAAGAGGACAACTTACTCAATATCCCCCGAGGCACAAGCATCAATGAATTCATTCACAATCATGTTATCTGTCGGCTTCAGCCGGCCTTTACAGATCCAATCAATACTCTGTATGAGCTTTCTGTAAGGGTTGGCTTCATCTCCCTTCTAGATTTATGCCAATATACCAATCTTAGATTTTATACTATAAGAAGTAGGAACAACACAGACTCACCTTCTTCTTCCCCCGTCCTGCAGTTTTCTTTGCAGGTGCCTGCCGTTTCCTCACGGGCTTCTCGTCCCGTTGATGAAGGGACTGAGAAAAGACACCTTGACGACGGTCACCATGCCCATTGGTCACCTCCATCTGAGCTTGGATATCGCCTTGCACATCTTCTTCAGGGGCTACCTTAGATGGCATAGTATCATCCGTACTTTGTTGAAGGGGCCTTGGAGGTGGGACATCGGCTGTAATGTCCATTTCAGAGGTTTGACATATACTTTGATCAACATTTTCAGCCCCTTGCACTTCCTTGACAGGGGCTGCCGGAGGTGGCATGACATCATCCGTCACCTGTTCGACGGGCCTAGGAGGTGCTGCATCAGCGGCAATGTGAGCCCCTTGCACCCTAGTCAGAAAGAAGGCCCTCATTTTCTTAAGTAGCCGCTGCTGAATCTTCAATGTAGCGGTAATATCCTGTAGCACAGGCATGCATGGAGCTGATGAGGACGTCTCCTGAGCACTGGGTCGGGTCATCATCTGACCACCGTACACCGTGTCCCTTTCACTTGGCTGAACAAGGAGCCCTTCGATCACCTGCATTTCAAACCACATCACTTTGGTTATTCATTAATGTTGAATGACAAAGAAGAAGTTTTTAGTACTCATAATACATGTTGGCCTCGCAGGGATCCAATGAAGAATTTTAATTTTCTATCTAGAAATGGCCTCCACCTAAATAGTCGGGGGAATGCCACCTGCCTTAGTGGCTGCCGCACCCGCGTGTGCTCAAGAAACCAGACCTATAATATGAAATATATCAAGTTATTTTATAATGCAATAGAATTAATGATTGACACATTAATTATTACACAATAAAAATAAAAATACTTACAGCAAGTGCGGTAGAACAACTAAATATAAATGTATGGGCCTGGGATGCATCCCCGACTCTTCTCTTAGCACGGTCAATTGTACTTGACCGTCGTTTCTGGATCGCCAACACTAATTGCTCAAACTTGTGCATCGTTACCTATTGTACGGCGGCTGCCCAATTGTAATCTAAAACTCTATCAGTGTCATCTAAGCATGACAGCATCTATTGTGGACAAGAATGCGTCGACCGTGGGCAAAGGAAAGTGGGCAGTAAGAGTACAATCCACAGCCAGACAGTGTCGGCCACATCCTGGTCTTCATCGGTCCCAACAATTTGCTGGATGAGAGAGGACACTTTCTTCCGGTCAAATGTTGCTGCAAATCCAAATTGATGTTGCAACTTCGACTTCTGTTCGTAAATCTATAATGTTGAACCGGCTGACCGGAGCAAGGTAATCCTAAAATTATGCCCACATCTTCCACACTAAATGTGACCTCCTTACTACCCATACGGAAGTAATTTCCTCCACTATGGGCGCAAATAATCTCCTCCAATAGTGTCATGGTGAAGGTGACGGGAAAAGCATTGTCAATATATGGACCAAAGGGTGTGGTCCTCATCAATGACTTGTGGCATTCCCGAAATGCCATTTGATCCCTGTCCTTCATGTAAATGTCCATAGAACACCGGGCAGAGATGACCTTTGTGTTCACTAGATTCAAAAAAATGTGTAAACAAGAAATTCAGTTAATTGACTGATCAAGAAATACAAAAAATATTAAGAGTAAGACAAGGGTGACAAATGTATAGACAAGGTAGTTTAGGTGTGGCAAATAGGTTTAAGGGTGACAAATGTATGAAATTCGGAGACATGTAGGTCTAAATCTGACACAAATAGGTAGATATAAGCGTGACAAATAAATAGGTCGATAAGGGAGGCAAATAGCTATGTAAGGGAGATAAGGAACCACACTACCTTTAACTTGTTGTTCTGAAGTGGAGGCCTTAGAAACCCTAGGTATGTGAAACATTTCTTCTTCGACCGTAGGAACCGATACAATTTCCTGAGATGCAGGTGGGACATCCAGTTTACGGCGGATAGAGCGTTGCATGGGTGTCTCCTTCGGCTCCATGGCTGTCAGTGATGAAAGAGAGCTCGCAATTCAGGAGTGCTCGAATAGCAAATGACGGAGAGGTCGCAAATGGCACCGCGAGGAAGACGAGACGCTGAGCACGATGGAGAGACGAACCGGCTTCTGGTAGGTTGCGTAAGAGCCAAGACATGGCGGGAAGGGTAAACAAGTAATTGGGGATTTTTAATTTCAAGGATCTAGTTCAGCATCATCATTTCTGTTGATGTGGCCTACAGCGTTGGATCGTTGGCAATACGCGAACAACACCTACGCGTGGCCGACGTGTCCCGTTTTTCACGTGGACCAATTGGAGCTTAAGGGTGACAAATGTGTCTACACGGGTGACAAATGCGTTAACAAGGGTGAAAAATACCCTGCTAACGGTGACAAATTGTGCTCAATAGAGACAAGGCTGACGCGCGGCTTTTAAGGCAATGTAAGAGTAAGGGCGACATCTTGTGGACTTTAGTGGTGACAATTAGGTGAATGTGGGTGACAAATGTTCAACTGGAGTAACAAATAACTTCCTTAAGTGTATCACTGTTAATCATGAGGTGCCGGGTGTAGACACGCCAAAATCGACGCTTTGTTGATTAAATCTCATGTCACTATGATAATACCCCAAAGTGAACTTCAATATTTCTATAATATAAAGTTTTTCTATTTTTGTGTGTTTTTGTGATTTATTCTCAGTTTTTTTGGTGATTCACGACTTGAGGAAGGGCGTGTTTTAAATAGCGACCTAATCTGAGGCGTGTTTTTAAGAAAGGATGACCACAGATACGGGCGTCAATTCCTAGTATTTTACGAGTCCCACTACGATTGAAAATCCGTGATTAACGTCCTTCCTCAGGGCGTGTTCTTAATCAACGCCTTTGCTTCAGGCGTCTTTTTGTAATTTTCAAATAAGGAAGGTTTTATTACCAAAATTGAATCCAGGAAGTGACGCCTTGATCTTGGTCGTGTTTTGATTTAACGTCCTTGGGCAGGTCGTCAATTGTTGAATTGACGCCCTTCGGTAGGTCGTGTCTCACCTTTTCGTGTCCTTCTTAAACTCACCTTTCCTGAAGAGTTCCCTGCCTTTCTTGGTCGCTTTGCTCGATCTGGGAACTAGAGTCCTTGCCGTTAACAACCACTGCCTATTCTTATCTTCCCGAATCTATGTCTATCTTTGATCGAAACCCTATAAAAGAGTTCCCTAGTCGATCTCGCGCGAGGTTAGAAGAAGAGAGAAAAGAGAGAGCTGTTGTTATTATTACAGAGGTTATTGTGCGAGGTAAGGAAGCAGAGCTGTTGTTATTGTCACAGAAGTTTTACGCAGAGAAGAGTTACTCTCTTCATCCGTGTGATCTCTTCGTCATCTTCCTCTGCTTCCTGCTGCTCCGGTGGTTCTCCCTTTACTGTTTACAGGAACAACAGGGGTTCTCTCCTTTGTTTGTGTTTGTCTTCGTCGTATCATCAACGTCCATCGTTTTTCTCCTTTTGCATTAGTATTGCATCTCCTCTCCTCTCCCTAATTCTCTAGGGGTTTTAAAACCAAACAAAAAAGGTGCGCATGCTATATTCTTATTTCACCATCATATTGTTTATTTGGATTGATACTACACTCACTCTCAGCTGATCCACTTTTCTTTTATTTATTTGTTCTTTGTTTCAAGGTAATCAACAAGGAAAACCCCCTTCATCGGCTGGCCGATAGAAGGTGGAGGAAGGAATCCACATCCATCCCGCATCCTATTATCACCAGGTATTCGCGATCATCTTTTCTTCTCATTGAGGTAACCCCTCTGGCGATCACTCTCCTTATTAGCACCACGTGCTCTTTTACCCCCTTTTCATCATTATTCTTTTCATTATTCTTCATATTTTTATTATTACCCTTATTCTCCTTTAAGAGTGGATTTTCCATGATTCACAAATTGGCGATCACGGTGGGACTTCCACTGTTTTTCTTTTGATTAGCATCTCCTTTTTGGCACCCACGTGTGCCCTTTCCCCTTTGACACCACGCGTGCCCTTTCCCTTTGGTACCCACGGTACCCCTCCCTTGTGCCCCACGGGCACCCTCCACTGTGCACACTGCACACTCCCCGGGATCAGCCAGCTTGTGATTAAGTCTACTGCTGTTGTTGAATTAACGCCTTTCACAAAGGTGCCTTTTTATTTAACGTCTTCATCCAGGGCGTCTGTTTCCTGTTTAACGCCTTCCATCAAGGCGTCTTTCATCATATTTGCTGCTTCTGTAAATTTGCGCCCTCTCCTTGGGCATCTTTTTATTTGACAGCGCCTCACACCAAGGCGCGTTTTTCTTCGATCGTGCGCACCACTTATATTTGACGCCCTCTGTCAGAGGCGTCTTTATCATATTTAGCGCCCCACATCAAGGCGCGTTTTTGCATTGTCCGAGAGCCCCTCCCAGAATTCACGACAGCCACGCTGTCATCTCTTTTGTTAGTAGCGACTGCCTCCAGGTCGCCTCTTTCCTGTGTGTTTGCAGAGCCCTACTGTTTCTGTCTATTCATGCTGGATTCATATTTACATTGAGTATTTGATTATATTGCTGTGATTGGCTTATCTTATACTGCATTTTGTGGCATTTGGTTGAGAGACCTCCTCTCTCTACACTAGGATTCCACACACCTTTCTTGGAATTGGGACAACCCTCCATTGAGCATTCCGTCTCTTTGGACCGGAAATCCCTTTTCCAAGACCTCCGTAAGTCCCCGCACCCGTGGATTCCCTCACGGACGCTGGGCCGGTTGTACCCTTGAAGTACCCGGAGTTTAGAGAACCTATCATTGGTGAGAAAAAGAGAAAGAACCTAGTTGACCCGGAGATATCACTTGGATTCAAACTAGGTTTCACACTGTAAAGGAGTGAATCATTCTGCAAATAAATCCACCTTAATCTCAAACCTAACACTAAAATCTTACGTCCATCTCAACTTGTTTGCATAACTTGATTGAGTTGAATTGTTTAAACTTGTTTGAGTTGAGGGATTGTTGTGTGATAATTCATTCATAAAGCTTTCTCTCTTTTTAAGCATGCAACTCCGTTCAGGTAAGATTATCAACATGGCAAGCTACGGATATTCCTATGATGATGTGGAGGAGAACGTTTTCGGTCAATCATATGAGGTTCCCCAAGATTCTATCTATCATGAAGGGAATTACCCTCCTCCTCATTCTCATTATCCTCAAGTTCATGTGGTTGATACCACTACTCAAGAGGTTGTGCCCTCTTCTCAGGCTTTACCCTCCAACACTCCGGGGAACCCCTCCCCATCCTTCAATGTTACCGATTTGATTAATGCTCTATCTCAATTAGATGACTCCCAGCGGCAGGCAGTTCAGGCCGCTTTGAAAGGGAAGTCCGTTCCCTCTTCATCCTCCAATCCCCCTCCGGCCGAGAGTGGCCATCACCTCACTAATGACCAAGCGGTCTTGCACAAACCCCCCTCTTGTCCACTGACACCTGGTGCGGCCATGTCGGCCCAACAGGCGAGCTACTCAGCGGCTAGGCCCCAATTCTTTCAACCTCCCCAAATTCTAAGGACGCCTATGCCAAACACCTTCATTCCAAATTCGGCCCTGGTCGAGTCAGACACTAATGCTTTGCTCCTTCAGAAATTGGCTATCATGGAAGAAAAACTCAACAAGGTTACTGCTGTCAAGAATCCCCCTGAAATCTCCCTTCCTACATTGCCAGTTTTTCAGTTACCACCTTCTGAGATGCTAAACTTTCGACGATACAATGAACTGGTAACCCTTTTATCCATCTGAAGGATTTTATGTATGAAACGTCCTTTTGGCAGAGCAACAAAGCCTCATTGGCTTACTTGTTTAGAAGATCTTTAGAGGGGCCAGCCCTCGAGTGGTTTTATTCCTTGGATCCTGCAGATGCTAGTGATTTCGATGTGGTTTAGAAGAAATTCTTGCAGAAATATAGGGACCGGGTTGGACCCTCCCTTTCAGTTACAGATTTGGTTGCAGAGAAAATGAACCTCGAGGAGGACTTCATCATATTTGCTGATAGATGGCGGTCAATGGCTGAGAAGTTGAAAGATACCTTATCAGAACCGGAACAGGTTAAGATGATTATATCCAATGCAACCCCTAAGTTCCGTCATATACTGGCTATGAACAGATTGACCACCATGGAGGAGCTTTATGAGAGAGCTCGTTATATTCAGACCCAAATGAAAGATTCGCCCATCAGGGGCATGTTTGAGCCAAAACCAAGGTTGGTTAAAAAGAATACAAATGTCAACAATAGCGGGCCCACGACTGAGGGCACCGTCATCAATGAGCAGGTTGGCGCGGTCGGCAACCCCACACCTTTTTGCCAATCTAACCCACGACCTTCGCCACCTTCATCACAAGGCACCCTCTTTACTTCACCCCCACAACACCAATTTACTCCTCAACCTTCTTTTGCTCCACCACAAAACCAAGCGCCCCGCGCTGACCCTCCAGCTCCGCAACAATACCACCAAGTACCGCCACCCACTAATTATGGACCGCAACAACAACAACAAAGGAGACCACTTGGCCCCAAAAGGGCCCATTATCCGCCATTGCCAGAAAGTCTCCCGGATATTTTCAATGCCTTAATGGCTGCCAACTTGCTCATGCTACCAAAGGAAAGGGCAGTGTGGCCCGCTAATGTTGACACGTCCCGCTACTGTGTCTTCCACCGCTCTCCTGGTCACAACATTGATCGTTGCTTCCACTTCAAGGACTATATTTATGACTTAAATGATCAGGGCGGTATCAACTGGGATGAGATGAGGCAGTTTATCGCCACTATGAAAGAAAGAAGGCCTCCTCGGCAACAGCAGGCTCAGCAGCCACAACAACCGGCTCAGCAAGTACATCAGCAAGCTCCCGCACCTCAGCAATGTCACGCCCCGAGCGCGGAAGATACTCGGATGTGCGCGACGAGTTTATATCAATCATGTCAATCAGAGTAGTAGTGTATTCGACACCAAAATAGAGATGCGCAAAATAGAAAGATAACCCAATCCTTTATTTCATAATGGATAGACTATTACAAATCCAATACTCTATTCAATTAAAAAGGAAAAGTACATAGTTGACTCAAGAAAATAGGAAAAAGACTAGATGACACTTGGAAAAGTTCTATCTCTTTCACTCTTGACCATTCCCATCCGATTGACTTCCCTCGTCGTCGGAATTACCTGAAAAGTAGGGAACACACGGAGTGAGCGAACGCTCAGTAGGAAATTATATCTCAAGCGCTTAGCAAGGGGTCTAAGTAATTACATTTTTCATGAATGTACTATAGCTATGCATGCTCGCATAAAACGACAAGATAGAGAAAGAATTTATCAATAAGACAGCAAGATGAACTAGTCATGAGCTTTCAAGAGAAAGATAACAGATATTCAAGCAAGTACTTTTTAGCAAGTCATGTCAAGAACTTTGGCTATCATGTATCAAGCAAACAAGTAATTACCCTTTTTTTTCGGGTCACGCAAGTCATGTCAAGTCAAGTACGAGTCAAGTACAAGATTTGTGTGGAATGTCCAATCAAGCTAGTCATGCACTCGGTATAATGTCAGATACCTTATCATTCAACTCCCATGGGCACAAGTACTTTCGGGTGCTCCTCCCAGGACCAGATCGGGCCCTATATGCGCAGGCATTTATCATGTATTTTTGACATCCACTCTTGTATATATATATAGCCAATATGGAATTTCAACAATTTAAGCTTGTAGACACGTAGGATAACTTTGAGAAAATGGAGTCCAAAAATACGACATTGGACATAGATAGGCGATAACAACGGTACAATCACGATGAACGATGAAACTAGGTGGAATTAGGTTCCCTTAACTCGGGTACCATGACAAGTATGGACATTCTTTATATAGAATTGAGGTCCACATGAACAGTATATCAAAGGCAAGATACCCTCATTCTTATTATAGAATTGAGGTCCACAAGAACATCAACAAATGGCATGATATCATCATCCCATTAAGAATTCTCATGATATACTCTTTGCATATCATAAGGGCCGGTATACCATGTTTCTTTAGAGTGACATGGCATTCAATAGTGTAATGGGTTTTTAGGGTACAACCAGCTCAGTCAGCCTTGAGGGAATCCAAGGTGGCGAGGAGTCTTACGGAGGTCTCTTTGACTAACTTACTAGTCCAAAGGAACGGAATGTCCAATGGAGAGCTTGTATGTCAATGAGAATTGAGGGTGATCGATACAATATCGTGAAACGTGGGACTATACTCACGGATTGGAATATAGTGCCGATATACATATATATAGATATACTGAAACCATCGGTTGTCAGAAATAGGTAAAAATATTTTTACAGGAAAATAACGACTTAAGTAAAGTCACTACTCAAGTAATTAACGCCTTCAGTAAGGGCGTTTATCTATTTTACATTTTTGCAAAATTTCAATATTTCAGTATTTTACCAAAAACGCGCCCTGGTAAGGGGCGTTTATTTACAAGTTGACGACGTATACAGTGGTCGTTCATTCTTTACTTCTATTTTTGCAGTATATATATATTCAGAAATTTATCAAAAACACGCCCTAGACAGGGGCGTTACTTTTCAATTCACGCCCTGAACAGGGGCGTTAGTCAAGTGAGAGACGACCTATACAGGGTCGTGAATTCAAGAATTTTTAGATTTCAAGTATTATAATTTCCAGAAACAAGAGACATGGTCATGACAGGAAAAAATATCGGATTCAAGTAAATATGATCGTGCACTGATTTAGAATCATGTTTAAGTGAATATTGGATAATTAACATGGGTAATTAACAATTGAGAAAATTGACGTCCGTGTACAGGGCGTCGAATCTGGAATTGACGACCTGGTCATGGTCGTTTCTTTCAAGGTAGCGCCCTTGTCTGGGTCACGTATACAATTAGCGCCCTTGGAAAGGGCGTTTCTTTCCAACAATAGAAACTTTTAAAACTCGTGAAAACTATATGCATGAACTAATATATATGGTTTAACATAGTTATTATGGTGATTTGGGCTACAGTGCTTGAGAAAACCTACCTTATGAGAATTATCTGACGAAGGCTTGGTTAGAAACTGATGCTCTGAAGCTTCTAACAGTCAGCAGCAAGACAGAAGATGGTAATACAGAAGACGTTTGATGAGGATGATGAAGATGATGATCTTCGATCAACCTGTAGGGGAAGAAAAAGGAAAGATGATGAGAATATATCCGAAGTTAGGGAAAAGATTGAAGAACATTACCTTGTTCTTTACGTACGCAATTGATCGCTTAACCTGTATTAGAGGAAGAAGAAGAAAGATTAATATCCTTCATGAAATCAAAAAGACAGAGGGAAAGATACAAGAAGAACTCACTGTTCTTCACATACCGTAACAGCAGCTGGTCGTCCAAATAGATCTTTAGGGTTCGACGGGGGGTTACTTATAGGGACTTTGGAAATCCTAACAAAGGTAGTGTTTGATCGGAAGTAATACTTCCAAGATAGAATTATTACTACATTCGAACTCTTTCTCATAGTTATCAACTTACCCTGGATAAGTTCCCGGTTCGAACGGGAGACGAATTGAATTAACGACCTAGGTCAGGGCGTCGAATTTAAATTGACGCCTTGTCAAGCGTCGTTACTTGTTGAAACGCGTCCACTCAAAGGGCGTTACGCTTTCTTGCCCTTTTTTATTTATTTTGGTCGTTTGAAATTTGATGCCTTATTATTTGGGCGTCCTTTCTTGAATTCGTGCCTGGTTGAAGGTTGCTTATTTGTAAAGTCGCGCCTTTTCCTGAGGCGTTATTTTCATTAGAGTTTAATTCTTTTCCATTTCGGATTTTTATCTTTTCTTTACTTAGTCTTTTATTCTATTTTGACTTATTTTATTCTTTTAAATTTATTAGGGTTGCTACACCCTCCCCCACTTAAAAAGAATTTGGTCCCCAAATTCATAGCATATTTTTACATATGGAGAGTGTAGAGTTCATACCTTCTAGAATAATTCTGGAAATCGCTTCCTCATAGATTCCTCGGTCTCCCATGTGGCTTCATGTTCTGAATTCTTATTCCATTGTACTTTTAGCATGGGAATAACCTTATTCCTTAGGGTTCGTACTTCTCGATCTAGTATTCTTATGGGCTTCTGCTCGTATGCGAGATCTTTCCGGATTACTAGATTTCCATGCTCAATAATATGTGATGGATCATGCACATACTTCTTCAACATAGATATGTGGAATACATCATGTACTTCGGACAGTTGAGGTGGCAATGCGATGCGATAAGTAACCTCGCCAACTCTTTCTAGTATCTCAAAAGGTCCGATAAATCTTGGTGTAAGCTTGCCCTTAACACCAAATCTTCGTATTCCACGTCCAGGCGATATCTTGAGAAATACATGATCTCCAATTTAGAATTCAAGATCTCTTCTTCTTGTGTCAGCATAAGCTTTTTGTCTAGACTGAGCAACTTGTAGTCTTTCTCTGATTAATTGTATCTTCTCGGTAGTATCCCTTACCATGTCTGGACCTATCAGTTGTTTCTCTCCAACTTCGTCCCAGCATAAGGGTGATCGACAACTCCTTCCGTATAAGGCTTCAAAAGGTGCCAGTTGTATACTTGCCTGGTAGCTATTATTGTATGTAAATTCAACCAGAGGCAAGTGATCATGCCAGTTTCCATCAAAATCAGTAATGCATGCTCTTAGCATATCTTCGACTACTTGATTGGTTCTCTCGGTCTGACCATCCGTTTGAGGATGAAAAGCTGTACTAAAGCTAAGTCTCGTCCCCAATTACTGTTGTAGTCCTTTCCAAAAATGAGAAGTAAAACGGGGATCTCTGTCAGACACGATTGAAACAGGAATACCATGTAATCTGACTATTTCCTTGATGTATAGTGCAGCTAAGACATCAACTGACCATCGACTCTTGATTGGCAAGAAATGCGCTGATTTAGTCAATCGGTCAATGATAACCCATATTCCATCATGTCCTCTTTTTGATTGAGATAAACCCATGATGAAATCCATACCAATATCCTCCCACTTCCATTTAGAGATATCTAGAGGATGTAGTTTTTCAGCAGGCTTTTGGTGTTCCGCCTTGACTTGTTGGCACGTGAGACAGCGTGATACGTAGTCCGCTATTTCTCTTTTCATGTTGGGCCACCAAAAATTTCTTTTTACATCTTGGTACATTTTGGTAGATCCAGGATGAATCGTATACCTTGACCTATGAGCTTCATCTAAGACCTTCTTCTTCAATTCTGGGCAGTCCGGTATACAAGTTCTATTCTTGAACATTAATCTTCCATCAGAAGCTAATTGGAAATCCGATTGTCCTTCTAATCTACCCTTGATTTCTACTAATGTAGGATCATCATTCTGAAGTGCTTGTATTTCAGACAATAAATCTGACTGTATGCTTACATGAGATAATGTGACACATCTAAGGTCTGTGTCCATACTTATATTGAGTCCAGAGAATTGCTCCAGTAATTTCCATTCTTGAATCATACAATTGGCTAACAGTGCTCTCGACTTTCGACTAAGGGCATCTGCTACATGATTACCCTTTCCGGGATGATATTGTATATTGAAGTCGAAGTCCTTGAGATATTCCAGCCATCGTCTTTGCCTCATATTTAGTTCCTTCTGTGAGAAAAGATATTTGAGACTCTTGTGATCGGAGTATACAGTAAACTGTACTCCATAAAGATAATGTCTCCATATCTTCAGTGCAAATACTACCGCGGCCAATTCTAAGTCATGGATGGGGTAGTTCTCTTCATGCTTCTTTAATTGATGAGAAGAGTAGGCTATAACCTTCCCTTGTTGCATTAGAACACACCCGAGGCCAATGCCAGAAGCATCAGTGTATACCTCGAACTTTTCTCCTTCAATTGGCAATGCTAAGATAGGAGCTGTAGTAAGATGATCCTTGAGAGTTTGGAAGCTTCTTTCACATTCCTCATCCCATTCATAACGGATCTCCTTGCGAGTTAACCTCGTAAGTGGCACGGCGATTTTTGAGAAATCCTTGATGAATCGCCTGTAATAGTCGGCAAGACCTAAGAAACTTCGGATCTCGCTAGCATTGGTCAGTCTTTCCCAGTTCCTTATAGCTTCAACCTTTGATGGGTCTACAGACAAGCCATCCTTTGATATAACATGTCCGAGAAAAGTCACTTCTTCAAGCCAGAATTCACACTTGCTAAATTTTACATATAATTGGTTTGTCCTCAATATTTGTAATGCAATCCTCAAATGTTCCTCATGCTCTTCCTTGGTCTTGGAATAAATCAATATATCATCAATAAAGACCACCACGAATTGATCCAAATAAGGCCTGAATATACTATTCATTAACTGCATAAAGGCAGCAGGGGCATTCGTTAGTCCGAAAGATATAACAACAAATTCATAATGGCCATACCTGCTTCTGAATGCGGTTTTATGAATATCCTCGTCGTTGATTCTTAGTTGGTGATATCCTGACCTAAGATCAATTTTGGAAAAGTATATGGATCCTGAAATTTGATCAAACAATTCATCGATTCTCGGCAGTGGATACTTGTTCTTGATAGTGAGATGATTCAACTGTCGATAGTCGATGCATAACCTCATGGATCCGTCTTTCTTCTTTACAAATAATACAGGCGCTCCCCACGGGGAAGTACTTGGTCTAATGAATCCTTTCTTAATGAGTTCCATCAGTTTCTCCTTTAACTCCTTGAGTTCAGCAGGTGACATCTTATAAGGTGCCTTTGAAATCGGACCAACACCAGGGACTAAGTCAATGGTGAAGGCCACTTCTCTTTGCGGGGGTAATCCCGGCAAATCTTTCGGAAACACGTTTGGAAATTCCTGCACCACTGGAATGCCTTCTAGCTTAGCTTCCTTAGCTTCTTTAACTGTGACAAAGGCAAGGAAAGATGCACATCCTTTCCTGATGAGCTTGCTAGCTCGGAGAGCTGAAATAAGAGGGGATCTGCTCCGACCCTTGGGGTTAGTCAAGATTAGTTCTGGAAATTCCTTGAATGTAACCTTACTATTGCGGCAATCAACTGTTGCCTGATACTTGGATAACCAATCTGCCCCTAGTATAACATCATACTCTTTCAGATCTAAACATATGAGATCAATAGGGAGATTTCTACCCTGAACCAATACTTCACAGTTTTGGTAATGATGTGTAATATCAGTCTCATCATCTAGAGGAGTAGACAAAACTAACTTTATCCATTCCGGTTCTAGGGGTAATGGGTCAGCAAATTTCTTAGAAACAATAGAATGCGATGCACCAGTATCAATTAAGACATATGCATTCCTGGAACAAACTTTCAATGTACCTTCCACTAAGCCGCCTTCTTCTACTTGCTCGGTCTCCTTGATTGCATGAAGACGAGCATTCTTGGTTACTGGGCGCTTTCCGTCAACGGCTTGATCGTTAAGTAATGGGCAATCGGGAATCCGATGCTCACGACTCCCACAACGGAGACATGCTCCTAGTTTCCTCCAGCATTCTTCTGCTCTATGACCCGCTTTATCACAATGTTTGCACACTGTATTTGGAGAGGTAGTGGTGATAGAGAAGGGCTTGGTCTTCTTGAACTTTTGGTCTTGCGAGGAAATACCTCCATTGGTAGGCCTCTTCTTGAAGTTGGGTTTAAAGGAACCCAAACCTGTAACTTGTTCCTTCTTATCCTTACCACGAATCCTATCAGACAGTTCCGTGGCATCTTCTAATAGTTGAGCTCAGTGTACTATCTCCGAGTAGACTTGAATGTCCATTGGCGCCAGTTGAGTAATAGCTTGGGGCCTGAGCCCATTAAGAAACCTCCTAGCTTTCATTTTCTCGGTGCTAACTAGATGCTTAGCATACCGAGACAATCTAGAGAATTGGGCCTCACACTCGGCCACTGACAAAGATTGTTGCTTTAATGCAGCAAATTCTGCAGCCTTCTTTTCCTGAACTCGGTCCGAGAAATATTTTACATTGAAGTGTTCAACGAATTCCTCCCACGAAACCTGATCTTGATTTATAGTAGCCTCTATTGATTCCCACCAGCATCTAGCATCCCTTTCTAACTGAAAAGTAGCTAATAAGACCTTATCTTGATCCGTGCATTGCATAACACGGAATATTTGTTCTGTTTCCCTAATCCAGTGTTCAGCGTCATCTGGATCAGTAGAACCCGTGAACTTGGGCGGGTTCATGTTCTTGAAAGTCTGGTGGAGACTTCCTGCTCGTTGTCCACCTCCTTGTGTTACTTGTTGCAGCACTTGAGTCATGCCTTGCAGTGTACGCTGCATGTTGCGCCATTGAGCACGTTCGGCAGCCATTATCCTACAATTATAATAACTAGATTAATACGTGATTTGTATCTTAAAGACTAGCATTCTATGTTAACTTTAACCCTTGGTTCTACCCAATCTCACTGGTTAAAGGTTTGAACATATCCTTGGACTTGGGTTTTCCTAGGAATTGAATACCCTAGGCTCTGATACCACAAAAACTGTCACGCCCCGAGCGCGGAAGATACTCGGATGTGCGCAACGAGTTTATATCAATCATGTCAATCAGAGTAGTAGTGTATTCGACACCAAAACAGAGATGTGCAAAATAGAAAGATAACCCAATCCTTTATTTCATAATGGATAGACTATTACAAATCCAATACTCTATTCAATTAAAAAGGAAAAGTACATAGTTGACACAAGAAAATAGGAAAAAGACTAGATGACACTTGGAAAAGTTCTATCTCTTTCACTCTTGACCATTCCCATCCGATTGACTTCCCTCGTCGTCAGAATTACCTGAAAAGTAGGGAACACACGGAGTGAGCGAACGCTCAGTAGGAAATTATATCTCAAGCGCTTAGCAAGGGGTCTAAGTAATTACATTTTTCATGAATGTACTATAGCTATGCATGCTCGCATAAAACGACAAGATAGAGAAAGAATTTATCAATAAGACAGCAAGATGAACTAGTCATGAGCTTTCAAGAGAAAGATAACAGATATTCAAGCAAGTACTTTTTAGCAAGTCATGTCAAGAACTTTGGCTATCATGTATCAAGCAAACAAGTAATTACCCTTTTTTTTCGGGTCACGCAAGTCATGTCAAGTCAAGTACGAGTCAAGTACAAGATTTGTGTGGAATGTCCAATCAAGCTAGTCATGCACTCGGTATAATGTCAGATACCTTATCATTCAACTCCCATGGGCACAAGTACTTTCGGGTGCTCCTCCCAGGACCAGATCGGGCCCTATATGCGCAGGCATTTATCATGTATTTTTGACATCCACTCTTGTATATATATATAGCCAATATGGAATTTCAACAATTTAAGCTTGTAGACACGTAGGATAACTTTGAGAAAATGGAGTCCAAAAATACGACATTGGACATAGATAGGCGATAACAACGGTACAATCACGATGAACGATGAAACTAGGTGGAATTAGGTTCCCTTAACTCGGGTACCATGACAAGTATGGACATTCTTTATATAGAATTGAGGTCCACATGAACAGTATATCAAAGGCAAGATACCCTCATTCTTATTATAGAATTGAGGTCCACAAGAACATCAACAAATGGCATGATATCATCATCCCATTAAGAATTCTCATGATATACTCTTTGCATATCATAAGGGCCGGTATACCATGTTTCTTTAGAGAGACATGGCATTCAATAGTGTAATGAGTTTTTAGGGTACAACCAGCTCAGTCGGCCTTGAGGGAATCCAAGGCGGCGAGGAGTCTTACGGAGGTCTCTTTGACTAACTTGCTAGTCCAAAGGAACGGAATGTCCAATGGAGAGCTTGTATGTCAATGAGAATTGAGGGTGATCGATAAAACATCGTGAAACGTGGGACTATACTCACGGATTGGAATATAGTGCCGATATACATATATATAGATATACTGAAACCATCGGTTGTCAGAAATAGGTAAAAACTTTTTTACAAGAAAATAACGACTTAAGTAAAGTCACTACTCAAGTAATTAACGCCTTCAGTAAGGGCGTTTATCTATTTTACATTTTTGCAAAATTTCAATATTTCAGTATTTTACCAAAAAGCGCCCAGGTAAGGGGCATTTATTTACAAGTTGACAACGTATACAGTGGTCGTTCATTCTTTACTTCTATTTTTGTAGTATATATATATTCAGAAATTTATCAAAAACACGCCCTAGACAGGGGCGCTACTTTTCAATTCACGCCCTGAACAGGGGCGTTAGTCAAGTGAGAGACGACCTATACAGGGTCGTGAATTCAAGAATTTTCAGATTTCAAGTATTATAATTTCCAGAAACAAGAGACATGGTCATGACAGGAAAAAATATCGGGATTCAAGTAAATATGATCGTGCACTGATTTAGAATCATGTTTAATTGAATATTGGATAATTAACATGGGTAATTAACAATTGAGAAAATTGACGTCCGTGTACAGGGCGTCGAATCTGGAATTGACGACCTGGTCATGGTCGTTTCTTTCAAGGTAGCGCCCTTGTCTGGGTCGCGTATACAATTAGCGCCCTTGGAAAGGGCGTTTCTTTCCAACAATAGAAACTTTTAAAACTCGTGAAAAATATATGCATGAACTAATATATATGGTTTAACATAGTTATTATGGTGATTTGGGCTACAGTGCTTGAGAAAACCTACCTTATGAGAATTATCTGACGAAGGCTTGGTTAGAAACTGATGCTCTGAAGCTTCTAACAGTCAGCAGCAAGACAGAAGATGGTAATACAGAAGACGTTTGATGAGGATGATGAAGATGATGATCTTCGATCAACCTGTAGGGGAAGAAAAAGGAAAGATGATGAGAATATATCCGAAGTTAGGGAAAAGATTGAAGAACATTACCTTGTTCTTTACGTACGCAATTGATCGCTTAACCTGTATTAGAGGAAGAAGATGAAAGATTAATATCCTTCATGAAATCAAAAAGACAGAGGGAAAGATACAAGAAGAACTCACTGTTCTTCACATACCGTAACAGCAGTAGGTCGTCCAAATAGATCTTTAGGGTTCGACGGGGGGTTACTTATAGGGACTTTGGAAATCCTAACAAAGGTAGTGTTTGATTGGAAGTAATACTTCCAAGATAGAATTATTACTACATTCGAACTCTTTCTCATAGTTATCAACTTACCCTAGATAAGTTCCCGGTTCGAACGGGAGACGAATTGAATTAACGACCTAGGTCAGGACGTCGAATTTAAATTGACGCCTTGTCAAGTGTCGTTACTTGTTGAAACGCGTCCACTCAAAGGGCGTTACGCTTTCTTGCCCTTTTTTATTTATTTTGGTCGTTTGAAATTTGACGCCTTATTATTTGGGCGTCCTTTCTTGAATTCGCGCCTGGTTGAAGGTCGCTTATTTGTAAAGTCACGCCTTTTCCTGAGGCGTTATTTTCATTAGAGTTTAATTCTTTTCCATTTCGGATTTTTATCTTTTCTTTACTTAGTCTTTTATTCTATTTTGACTTATTTTATTCTTTTAAATTTCTTAGGGTTGCTATAGCAAGATATGGGGATTGTCCACAACCCACTGCCGGAGCACCCGCCAAATCAGCACGTGAACCCTGTCACATCTCTCTGTGAGGTGGAGAGAGGACAGGGGTGGCATGAAGAAAACGCCTCTGTCGGGGCATTTAATCATAATTCAAATCAACCTCCGCACCTTTTGCGCACGCTTCCTTCTTCTTCTACTCCCCAATTGAGCTGGGCTCTTCTACGCCCCGTTAATCCACCTGCTCCCACCGATTCTCCATCCTTGCCAACCCGATCTCTCCCTACCCGTTTACCGCCTCCGCAGCCTATCACGCAGCGAACTTCGCCATCCACCACCAACCCTTCACCTTTGCCGTCTAGATTACTCCTTATCCGCCCGTCGCCAACGCCCGCTGCACCCACCACCACTACTCCTCCATCGGCAAGGAACCCCCCACCCCCGGTTCCTCAGCCTTTTGTACCCAGATCTCTCCTCATTCCACCCCCCAACTCTTCTCGCATTCGGGTATCCCTTTCTACTCCTACGCCTCCTGCGGGGGCATCTTTATCAAACTCCTCACCAACACCCCTTACGGGAGCTCCTTCTTCAAACACCCCTCCACCACTTCTTAACGCCAATACACCCTCTTCCTCTTCTAATCCTCCTCCTTTACTTGCCCCGACAGAGGCACGATAAAACGTGGCACCGCTCCGCAGTGGACGGATGTTCCAGCGCATCTTTCCTCAGAGGGAACTAGAGCCCGCGCAAGGGCCGAATGAACAAGAACAGGAACAAGAGTCAGTGCCAGGCACTCAGTATGATTTGTTAAAGCACTTAGACCGAACTCCAGCAAGAATTTCAATCCTAGAATTAATCAAAAGGTCCACCACTCACCAGCTAGCTCTGAAAGAGTATCTGCAAAAAGTTATGGTCAATGAAGACATCCCGGTCGAGCAGATAACTACAGTTTTGACGCCCGCTAGCAGTCAGCCGGCAATTACTTTTCATGAGCATGAACTGGCACCACTCTCAGCAAGGAAATATGCTCTATGCATCACAGTCGACATCAATAAGGTGGTGGTGAAACAATGTCTAGTGGACACTGGGGCATCTATCAATGTATTGCCACCGAGCACTTTGAAGATGTGTGGCATTCCCGAAAATCTGATTCGGCCATCTACTATAACAGTCACAGCATGCGACAATACTAAGAAGCCTCCTCTAGGCATGATCACATTAAAGGTTAATTTGGGTCCGGCCATAATCACGGTCGATTTCCACATTTTGGACATGGATCCAACATTTAATGGCATTCTGGGCCGCCCCTACATTCAACAGCTCGATGCAGTGCCCTCTACAAATCATCAGTGCCTTAAGTTTCCACATAAGGGCCGCATCATCAAAGTTACCAGTATGCCAATTCTGCCAGAGGAAGATATACACTTGGCTTCATCAGTTCCTTCTATTTGGCCTGCCATCAAGCCATTGCTATCAATACTAGACCTCCCTTACCCACGGCCAATGTCGCCCGAGACAATCACGACAGTTGCTATGACACCCTTGCCTTCCAAGGGGAAGAAGAAGAAAAGCATGATAAACACCCCTGGTTGGAAAATTCTAATGAAAATGGAGTATCAAAATGGCAAAGGTCTGGGTGCCAGTTGTCAAGGCAGGACTAGGCCTATTAAGCCTCAGAAATTGATTACACGAGGCGGCCTGGGCTACAAAGGGCCGGGCAAAAATGAAGATGAACCATGGGCAGTTATGACATCCACCTTGAAGACAGATCGCCAGCCGCTTACTTGGACATTGAAGACACATTTTGTCACGGGTGGCGTTCAGAATAATGAGCAGACTATAATAATCACCTCCATTCTAGACTGTCAAGATGTTCATGCAAGACAGTTTGCTCGTCATATTGCACCATTGGCCACTTATAAAGCCCTGGAATCTCTAAGGCCCGATAAAAGAAGGAAGATGGATGATCCAGAGTGTGATTGGTACAGATGGTTCGATATGTATGATATTACTATTGCTTTGAGCCGTCTCTTTATGCCGACTGATCCGGAATGGCCGCCACTAATACATGAATTAATTGAAATGCCGGCTGCGATTAAAGATAAGAGACAGTTGCTGAGTGATTATACGGACACTGGAGAGCTAGATGTTCCGTATGAAGAAGGATTTACAATAGACAGGCTGTGGGCCGGCCTCTTTTCCCTCACTTCTATGCATCCGTCTCTTCTTGTTTCCCTACATTCTCAATTGTTCTCTCGCGTGCCGAGACCGCCGCCAATTATGGTCAGCTTTTCTCCAGATTCACTGCAGATTTCTCTCCCGATTCCTCCCTTGCTCCTCGAGCAATTCTCCAAACTCTCCATCACACCCCCGCGCGGGTCATCTCCGATTCAATCTTTCTCCAAGCTTTCAATCTCCACTCCTCCTGCTATTCTGCCTTCACAATGCTTTCTTCTAGAAAAAGAAAATAAAAATGAAAATAAAGATAAAAATGAAAAAAAAACGTCAAAATTCCAACTCTTCAATCCTCCATCTCCGTGGAGGAGACTTCTTATCTCTTTCCCGAGTGTGTCCCAAGCCAGGGGCCACTCTTCCATGATTCATTGATAGATCTTTTCTCCCCCTTTGGTGAGGGGTCTCCATCTGTATCTCCTTCTGTATCCACTTTTTCACATCCTTCCTCCTTTTCAGCTTATTCTAATCAAGCTAGTTGTTCCTCTTCCTCTAATAAAATTCATGGGGTAGATCTTCATAAGAAATCCAAGGGTAAGCAGATTCCGCGTAGATTTCTGTTGGAGTTAGCCAAAAGGTGCCTGGCTTGTTTAGCCCTTCCTGAATTCGTGGAGAATCCGGTTATCCTGCCAGAGTTGGAATATGAGGATGCTAATGCTTCTTATGAGGGTTTGGGTGTCTATGAAATCATGAATGATGAAGACCCTATTGAAGAGGGGGATGAAAGTTATGAAGAATATGAGGACGAGGCTGATGCCTTTGCCAGTGGCATGAGAAGATTCGACGAACCATCAGCCTCTGTAGAAGAGCCTACTAAAGAAGTTAATTTGGGTACCAAGGAAGACCCTAGGATTGTCCTCATCAGCAAGAATTTGCCGCCCTCCGAAGAGGAGGCGCTTATTTTGGTACTTCAAGAATACAAGGACACGTTTGCGTGGAGTTATGAGGATATGCCTAGATTAGACCCTGCGCTCGTTGAACATCGACTTACACTTAAGCCAGGGTCTATCCCGATCAAACAACGGTTGAGACGTTTCCACCCTAACATGGCTTTAAAGATGAAAGAAGAGGTCGACAAGCTTCATAAGGCTAGGTTTGTTAGAGTTGTCCTCTATCCTAACTGGGTGGCTAACATTGTCCCGGTCATGAAGAAAGATGGAAAGGTACGGATTTGTATAGACTTTCGGGACCTCAACCGTGCGTGTCCTAAAGATGACTTCCCCCTCCCTCATATCGATGTTTTGATTGATAATACAGCAGGATTTGAGACTCTCTCTTTCATGGATGGATTTTCAGGTTACAATCAAATTCGTTTGGCTGAGGAAGATCAAGAGAAAACATCATTCACTACACCATGGGGTACATATTGTTATGTGGTCATGCCCTTTGGACTCAAGAATGCTGGAGCCACCTATCAGAGGGCTATGATGGCAATTTTTCATGACATGATTCATATTTATATTGAAGTGTATGTGGATGACCTGGTAGTAAAATCAAGGACAATGATTGAGCATCCTGGGGTTCTAGCTAAGGTCTTGCAGAGATCACGAGAGTATAAATTGAAAATGAATCCCAAGAAGTGTGTATTTGGCGTTTCATCAGGGAAGTTGCTTGGATTCATTGTCAGCAAAAGGGGAATTGAAGTTGATCCCAACAAGGCGAAGGCCATCAGAGATATGCCTCCTCCCAAGAATTTGAAGGAAGTTCAAGAATTAATCGGGAGGTTGTAATTTATTCGCCGCTTCGTCTCCCAGCACTCACAACGATGCAGGCCGTTTTACGAGCTCACTAAGCCGGGGGTCAAGTTTAATTGGGATGACAAGTGTCAGGCAGCCTTTGATGGATTGAAGGATTATTTGGCCAATCCTCCTGTCCTGAGGCCTCCGATTCCAGACAAACCACTTATCCTCTATGTTTCTGTCCTGGATGACTCTGTAGGTGCTGTCTTAGCTCAAGTGGATGAAGAAGGTAAAGAGAGGGCAGCATACTATTTGTCTAAACTTCTAAACCCTTGTGAGCAGAAGTACTCAGCCATGGAGAAGACTTGCGCTGCTTTAGTCTGGGTAGTTCAGAAATTAAAACACTATTTCTTAGCTCACGAGGTTCACCTCATTGCACGCATGAATCCGATTAAATTCCTTCTTGAAAAATCTGTCCTCACTGATCGATTAGCACGTTGGCAAAGTTTCCTTTCTCAATTCGACATCATTTACATTCAACAGAAAGTAATCAAAGGTTACGCCATTGCCGAACATCTTGCTTACCACCCTCTCCCTCGATTTGATCCTGTCAATTCGGAGTTTCCAGACGAAGAACTGATGTCCATTAATCGACCCCACGATTCTATGTGGACGTTACATTTTGAAGTAGCTCTAAATTCCCAAGGAAGAGGGATCGGCATGGTTCTTTTAACACCAGAAGGGGTCACCATCCCATTTGCTGCTCAGCTCACCTTCCCTGTCACGAATAATATAGCTGAGTATGAGGCTCTTTTGGCCGGTCTTCAAACTGCCCATAAATATGGTGTTACCCATTTGTGAATTGTTGGTGATAGTCAGCTTATTCTGCGCCAGGTACTTGTCAAGTGCCGCACTATCAATCCTAAGCTCAAGCCCTACCAGGAACTTGCTTCAGCTTATGCCAAACTCTTCACTAAGTTAATCTTTGTTCATGTTCCTTGTAGCCAGAACATCCTAGCCGACGCTCTTGCATCTTTGGCCTCTGCTCTAGTCTTCCCTCCTGAGCATGATTTCCATGTTCCTCTCATTCATCAGCGTGATACTCCAGCTATCAAGGATCGTGCATTCCTCGATATTAGGGATAAGGTGCTCAAGAAGGTCAGGCGGAGTGAAGCTCTTAAAGGCAAAGAGGTCATGTTGTTAGATTGGGAAGAAGAGTTGGCTGATGAAGAGAAACCTTGGTATTATGAGATTGCCAGGTACTGCAATGATCAATCCTATCCCGAGGAAGCCACTGTGGAGGAGAAGAAAGCAATTAGAAGAGTGGCTCAACGTTATGTTTTGGTTGGAGGTGTGCTCTATAGGAGAGGGCTCACGGGTGTTTTATTAAGATGCCTCGACGATGATGAATCTTGGAAAGTTGTGGAAGAGGCGCATTCAGGAGTGTGTGGTGGTCATGTGAACATCCAGATGTTAGCTAAGAAGATCCTTAGGCTAGGCTTCTATTGGCCAACTCTAGAAGAGGATTGCTCCATCTATGTTCGAAGGTGTGTTAAGTGCCAACTGCACGCCGATAAAATTCATTCTCCTGCTTCTTCACTCCATCCTATGTCCTCCCCATGGCCTTTCTCCATGTGGGCTTTTGATATCATTGGACCTCTTGGTGATTCGAACCTCCTGACCAAGCAAAAATCGTTCATCCTGACGGCAACGGAATACTTCACCAAGTGGGCGGAAGCGGAAGCTTACATGGAGATTAAAGCGTCAACAGTCTGCAAATTCATAATGAAGAACATCATCGCGAGGTTCGGCATCCCGAGTACCATCGTCACCGATAATGGACCTCAATTTATCTCTCAAGAGCTCAAGGATCTCTGCAACAGGTATAACATTGCATTGCATCATTCTTCTCCCTATTATCCGCAGGGCAATGGCCAAGCAGAGGCAACTAATAAAACTTTGATCAAAATTGTTAAGAAGACGTGTGAGGCTAATAAATTTTCGGATTGGCCAGACAGGCTAGTCGAAGCTCTCTGGGCCTATCGCACTTCCATTCGTACCCCTACTGAGCAAACCCCTTTCACCCTCACTTATGTAATGGAGGCGGTAGTCCCTTATGAGATTCTCATTCCATCTTTGCGAGTACAATTGGACAAGGAACTCCCTATTGATGAGCATCGCGATTCGCTTCTTGCTCAATTGGAACTCCTAGATGAGAAGCGTCTGGTCGTCGCTGAGCATGCGCGTGTTTATCAAAATAGACTCTCACGTTTTTATCAAAAGAAAGTAATTGAGAGAAAATTCAAAGTCGGTGAGATGGTAATCAAGAGAATTTTTGTAAAACCTGGTGGACCTCGTTCAAAACTCCAACCAAACTGGGAAGGACCATTTGTTATAAAAGAGGTTTATTCTGGCAATGCTTATAAACTGATTAATGCTGAAGGATAAGAGCTAACTCATCCTTGGAATAGTCTGTACCTTAAGAAATATTACCCCTAATCCAAAAACAAAAAAAATAGAATTTTCCAAAAAAAAAATAACCCAAAAAAATATATATAATTTTCCAAAACCCAAAAAAATATATATATTGAAAAGGGTTACCGTGGCACACGAGGGCTCAAGGTCTGAAAGGTCAAAATTCAGAATTCATTCATCAGTCTTGTTAACTCAAAAGGGGGTTGACACCCGCACACATTACACACTTAAACCGCGAACTCAAGTGGTGCAAAATCCGATGGGAAGTCAAAAACCTGACTAAAGGTGAAGACGATGCCCATTCTTTTTCTCTTCGGCCCATAAGGGAGGAAAGGAAGTCTCGGGGTAGATCCACCAAGCCTATCCGCCGCCCTAGTAGGTGGAAGTCAGGGCCCAAAAGGGAACAAATGCCACAAAAGCCCAAGTACAATTAGGTTTATTTTTCAGCAATGCAAATCAGTTCCAAAGTGAAAGTCAAATCATGAAAAGAAAAGCATGTCAAGAGGGTAAAGTCCCCGCAAGGAAAACCTTGGGCGTATGCATGCAAAATAAATGAGGCAAAAGGCAACAAAATTTCCCTACGCCGAAGACCGAACCCCAACAGGCATAGGGTAAGGGGAAGTGGTTTTATCTAGAGCTTCTTAGAATCTCTTATGGGCTTCCTTATATCTTCGTTTTCTTTGTGGTAAGTCATAAACCAGCAGAATGGTCAAAGGCCGACCTAGGAGATTGCACCATGCGAAATCTCAGGTATAAGTTAACTATTATCACGTCGCCCCCCTTTTGATTAATCAAGAAAGACCAACGAATTTTAAATGGTGACCGTGTAGGATTAAGAGCCCGGGTGGCTTTGTCAACCCAAAAAAAAACAAAAAAAATAATTAACGCCTTTGATTAAGGCGCTTTTTATTGAATTCACGCCTTTCTTAAGGTCATCTTTTTTAAAATAACGCCCACATTATGGTCGTCTTTTCAACAAAATTCAAAAATGTTTTTCAAATTCACGCCGTCACCTAGGGCATCTTTTGTTTGAATAATGACCTAATCTAAGGCGCGTCTTTTGAAAAATAAAAGAAAAAAATATATAAGGAAGAAATGGGGTTTATTCTTCATGTGTGTGCTCGCATTATTGCATAGGGCATCTTGATTATTGTTTGCATACGTATGCTTGCGTGTTGCATCTCCCTTTTTTGGTTATTTCATTTGCCTTATTTGATTAAAGGCTTGGCCCCTTGACCCGCTATCCAGGTCAAAAGAAAAGGCACCCCTTGCTTATTGAGCAAGGGGCCAAGTCGAAAAGATGAATTAACCTGTTCATTTAAGTGTGAACCACAGCTACAAGTACATGGCAAAGTAAAGCGAACACGAAGAACGGGAAAAGAAGCGAAGTACACAACCACAAGTACACAACTACACAAGTGCTCAGGTAACAAAAATGTCAATCTCATATATCTATACATCATGAATATCTGAGTACATGTGTGAGGGTGGAGGAGTACAAGTAAGTCTCTCAGCTCTCGCCTCCACCCTCCTCTCTCCTACTCTCTACCTCATCCTCGCCGTCCCGAGGAGGCACTAGTGGAGGAGGCATGGGCCCCCGAGAAGAAGCTGGAACTCGAGCCTGGCCCCCTGCCTCGCTCCTCTCTCGAAGAGAAGAACCCGCCACGAAAGTGGAGCTAGTGAAGGAGTACCCCGCAGCACGAGCTCGCTCACGCCCTCGCTGGAGACGCTCGTCAGCAACTCGTAGCCGCTCCTGAAAAAGGACCAGCTGGGTCCTCGAGTCTGCCAGCTCACGCTCGTGTGCTACCACCAGCTCCTGGTACCGGGCACGCTCTGACTGCTGTAGCTCGTGGTGACGGGCACGGTCCTCCAGGTGCTCCTCCCGCTCTCGAGCACGCTCTCGTCGCTCCAGCTCGAGGGCAACCCGCAGCTCTGCCACATTCTGAGGTAGCTCCTCCCGTCGCCTCAAGGACCGCTCTAGCTCTGTAATCCGCTGCTCGCGGATCGCCAACTCTGTCCCGGCCAGGGTAGCCTGGGTACGTGCCGCCTATAACTGTCTGGTCTGCAAACAGGTAAACGAATCATCAGTTCCACAGTTCAATAATTCATGAAATAAGCAATACATGACGAAAAGTAAATCACTCACCTGGGCAGTCATCGCCTGCTGTCCCTCGCAGACGCAAGCAAGAGCGGCTCGAAGCTCCTTAGTCTGAAAAATGAATTTTATCAGTGCATAATTATATAATCAATAATTGAATGAGGTTTGAGTTTTGGAATTTACCCGTGAGGTGAGGTCGCGCTCTGCAGCCTCGGCCCGCGTGACCGCTCCCGCTAGCTGCTCTGCTAGTGCGGTCACCTCTGCACTGGGTCCCCTCAAGCTGGAGGCTTCCCCCGTATCTCTCCCTACGGCTCCCTGCTGGGCACGCTGCACTCATTGAAATCGTTAGTGGCTAATCATCAATAATTCAATAAAAATTCATTTGCATATAGAAATAATTTAAACACTCACCAGGGTCTCTAGGTCGGCCCGTGTGGCGGCCAGCTGGTCCTCCAAGCTGTGTAGATGGGCCTGGGCATCCATCACCACTATGTCCCGTGCATCCTGCATTCATTACATATTAGTCACATGATAGTCACATAAGCATTTGTATTTTATTTTAGAAGCAATTGCATTCATACATACCCCTAGGACCCTCATCTGGGGTCGGCTGGCGTATACCTCCCAGTAGCGCCAGAGGTACTCGGAGCTGTCAGTCGCCTGGGAGGTGACTCGGGTCCCGCCTCGCCGCCAGTCGGCGTACTGCTCCTCGAAGCGCACTCTCCAGTCGATCGCCTTCGTGCAACCGCGCGTCTTCTTCCCGATCCCTCGCCGCTCCCCGACCTCTATCCACTCCTGGTGTAGGCCCAGGGTCCTCATCACCAACCTAAGCCGTAATGGCTCGATCTCGCTCAGGCAATGAACCCAGAGCTCATGCCCAAAACGAGGTCGGCCCGCTACGACCCACGGCTGGCCCTCGTCAGTCATACCCTCGTAAGGCCTCCATCACACCTGCATCCATAAACATGCATGTCATCAGCATCTCATCATAATCATAATAAAATCAAATAAACAAAAAAATGCATTCGTTCATGCATACTAGCGAGGGAGGGAAGTCACGGAACTCTCTCCGTAGCACCCACAACTCGTAGCCGAGTGGGGCACCAAAAACCACTGGCAGCCAGCGCCGTGCTAGAGGGAAAGCTCCCTCACCTCCTGGCCGTGGGTCAGCACGCCCCATGGGCATGTACAGATGGCTCCAAACCTGCATCCATGCATTACATTAGTGAGACATTCACATGCATAATAAAAAGAAAAGAAAAGAGAAAAAATGCATACCTGAAGAAAAGGTGAGAAGCCACTGACGGTCGTCTCTCGTCCTGTCCCCGTGGACAGGTCGGCTAGTAGGTGCGCAAGCAGCGCAACTCCCCAGGAGTATCTGCCGACTCCCTCTAAATCCTCGAGGATCCCTAGGAACCGGCAGTTGATGACGTCGCCCTTCGTGCCGAGCAATAGCCTCCCGAGCAGCAGCAGTAGGAACCTCCTCAAATCTCGGTCTGCTCTCTCTCTATCGGCTGGGTCCTGGCAATAGACTGCCCTAGCCCCCTCGATCAACCTCTGTGAGAATCGCTCTAAGGACTCCCCGGACCTATGCCTAGCGTCCCCTAAGCCCATCACTGTAGTCAGGTCGGTGCGGAAGATAGTCCTACACTCGCTAGGTGTCTCATAGACCAGCTCTAGCCCTAGCAGTCTCTGGGCGAGCTCGGTATAGTCCGGTAAGGTGATCCCGCTCACTGCCTTCCCGTCTGTCCTAAGTCCAGTGATCCTAGCTACATCCTCTAGGGTAGGGACCATATGCCCCCAAGGCATCAGGAATGCCCGGCTAGTCCTATCCCATCTCTCCCTCAGAACCTGGATAAGTGGTAGGTCGGGTCTGACTGGCTCTATGGATAGGAAGGCCCCGAACCCCATAGCATCTACCCTGGCTCTCTGGAACTCGGGGAGGCCGTAGTATGCTGCTCGGACCATGACCCAGGAGATCCGTGTCCTCATCAACCCCTGCACGCATAAAGAAAGAAATTTTGGTTTAATTGTTCAATTATTCTTGTTGAAATTCACTTAATTGCCTATTTTGATGTTTGATTTAATTGACGACCATCCCCAGGTCGTGATTCGTTTAATTAGCGCCCTTGAGGAGGGCGTGGTTTCTAAGTGAGCTTTGAATTAACGACCTACCCTAGGTCGTTGTTTATCTAAGAGACGCCCCGATGGGGGGCGTGGTTCTGAGGTTAATTTCTAAATTCCTAAAGGTTTTTCAATTGACGCCCGTCTCAGGGTCGTCATTTGTTTAAGTAGCCCCCCTGAATGAGACGTTTTTCTTAAATGGGTTTTGGGTTTTAATAATTTATTCTGGAATTAATGAAATGGACGACCATCCCTATGGTCGTTATCTATTGAATTGACGCCTCGATGGGGGGCGTTATTTTCCAGGGTTGTGAAAATAAAATAAAAAACAGCATGCGATATAAATCATTGGAAAAATATATAATTAAACAAAGGCATGAGAATTAACAGCATGATTGATACGGAAAAATGATAATTTAAATGGACGACATGCTCTAGGGCGTGTTTTCATGATGTTAATTGTTTTTTAGGAAATAAAATGAATTCACGACCCAGGTATGGGCGTCTCTTCTTGAATTCACGACACCCCTGGGGGCGTCTTCTTTCTGAGTTGCAGGTCTTCTAGCCCGAGGGCTATGGAAATTGAGGTAAAAAAAAATGGAAATTTGGGTTTAGGGGCTTACCTTTTGTTGTCTAGGCCCAGTCAACTCACCACGGAGTTGAGGCCTTGATTGTCTTGGTCGCCGGAGTTGGCCGGGGCGGGGAGTGGGTGCCACCGTGGCCGGTGGTTCTTCGTGATCTCCTTCTTGTGTTTCTTCTTCTCTTTCCCCCTCTTTGCCTTCGTCCTCTTCCTCTTCACCTTCATCTCCTCCTTCACTGTCATCACCACCTTCTCGTTCCTCCACTTCGTGTCCCTCAGTCGTGTCCCCGTGCTCCACCGTCGGTGCCTCCTCGGCCGCCGCCGGCGGATCTCCCTCCACGACGGCGTTTTCCTCGTGGGCATCATCGCCCAAATCCACCACCTCTGGGGCCGAGACCCTTTGTCTCTTTTGACCACCGCCGGCCATGGCTAGGGCTAGGGTATAGAGAGAGAATGAGAGAGATAGAGAAGGATGGGGGGGGGGTTTCGGTTAGGGTTGCAGAAGAAAGAAGAGAAAGAGGGAAAGAGGACGAAGGAAGAAGAAGAAAGGAGGGAAAGTTAAGTCGAACGGTCAAAAAGAATTAACGACTTAAGGAAGGCCGTGTCTTATGGAATTAACGACTGAAACCAGGGCGTCTCTTAATAATTGACGACATTTCTTAAGGCGTTATTTTTATTTGCATGGGGAATGATAACCGTCGTCAGACGCATTCATTGGCGATTGATTGATTTGATGGGAATAATCATTACTGTTTTTGAGTAACGACTATGATTGAGACGTTATTTATATGAAACGTGGCTTTGCTGAAGGTGTTATTTTTAAAATTTCAACGAAATCTTTTTGGAATATAAATCGAATTAACGCCTTGTCTTAAGACGTTATTCATTTAACGCCCATATCTGAAGGCATCAATTATGAGAGATCAATCATTGAAGACGACGTGCGCTGAGGCGTCATTTATAGAATTAACGACATTGACTGAGTCGTTATTTGCAACAGAACCGCAGGTTATTAGAATATTTGATCAGAAACACTGTGTTATTGGCTCAATCAGAAAATTATCGTTGATTTATTGGAAGAAAGATTACATTGCTTCAATGAGCCATTTTGGGCCTCAAGCTTCTTAAAGCTATTACATAAGACTTCCACTGTTCTCTGTCTTCTTCTAAGTTTTCCACAGGTTGGTGAGCCTTGTTGATTTTCCACAGAGCTTGGATAGTTGTGCACTCTTCTCCATCTTCATTGCTGCCGAGATCCCGTATCTTGATCGGAGGGAGATGAGATGGGTCTTCAAGCCTTTGTCGTGGACGCCCGAGTTGAGGAAGGCACCGATGTGAGTTATACAGAATGAATTCTGAAGTGCCTATGAGTCTAAGGTCCGTCCCGGGAGAAAATCTTGCACAGAGTTCTTGAGTCTTGAGTATTCCCGGGGCGCAAGTGAAGAGGTTCTTTGGCATCACTTTGAGGTGTTCCCTCCATTCCACTCTTTTCTTGATTTGAGGAATCCGGTTCGTCACCCTATTGCTTATTCCTAATAAGCCGGTCATGTAAGAGAGTGGGCTCTTTGAAAAGATTCTTGAGGATTGTTGGGCCTCATCACATGGATCGAACTTGAAGTGGAGATCTACCCAACTAGAGAGAGCTAGCATGCATCCGTAGATGGGCCTTCCCATCGCCGCTGAGGTAAGCCCACTATAGAGATAGGCTAGGATAGCCGGTCCAATTCTCTCTCCTTCCCATAAGCTCACTATTGCGCTTAATTGGGCCTCCTCTAGGAAATTCTCCGTGGATGGGAATAAGAGTGCTCCCGCCAAGCACACCACGAAGGCTTTCGTCACCCGTTCGATCTCTTCTTCTTCTTTAGCTTGATCCGCTCTCTTGTACACCCATGAGGCAAGCTTTAGAAGATTAATTCCTTTAGTGACCTTGATTTGGTTCACTAAGTTTGGGCTAGGTATCAATGTGCTTAATAGTTCATGTGAGGAGATTGGTTTTGGCATGATGGCCATCTTTTCCTCATCACCTTGCTTCATCCTCTTCAAGCCCAAGATCAACTCTAATTATGCCAATAGGATGGTGATTTCAAAGGTTGAGAATAGAAAGGTGTGAGTGGAAGGGTGCCATATTTCAGTTAAAGCTCCTATGGCAGCCCAATCGAGGTGGATTTGATCATAGTGTTTGGCAGGCAGCCACTTAATCTTTGTGAATCTCCTAGCACCTGGGACATTTGGGTAGTCCTGAGGAAGAAGGAAAATAAAAAAAATATGGAGACAGACATGAGCATACAGAAGAAATATGAAGAAGCAATTTGAAAGAGCAGTAGTTCGGGGAAGATATAAAAGAAGGAACAGAGAATCAATCTTTACCTGATTTAATGTAATGCGGTTGCTGATGTGCCCGTTGATCTCAGATAATCTGGGAATAGAAGTTTTGGATCTTTTGATGGCTCTCTCCATCTTTGGTATGCAGGAGGAGTTGAGCGATTGCAGTGCCTGCAGAAGAACACGAGCAGTAGCAGAAACAGAAGAAGCAGGATTCGATGAATTTGTTTTGATTGATCTAGAGAGGTTCCTTCCTTTTTATAGAGGTCTGAGGAGTCTTAAGGCTGTTCGGAGTTGGAAGGTTGATTGCCATTAGGACTGGGTTTTGCTTTCGATTTGGAATCGGAAGCGGGTGGTTAATTAACATCTTCTGTTGGGGCGTCAATTGTTGAATTGACGACTGAACAGAGGTCGTTTTTTATTTAGCGCCCCTGGATGGGTCGTTTTCTTCTTGAACGCTCGGTGCATTTAACGTCTTAATAAACGGTGTGTTTTATGTTTTGACGCCCTGATGTCAGGCGCCTTTCATATTTTGAAGCCATGAGCTCCAGTCGTTATTTTGTTGACTTGCATATGCTTTGACGAACTTAAGTGCTATCTTTTAATTGGAGCTGTTTTTGGTTAAGCACTTATGGTCATATTTTGCTTTGCTTTGAGTGCAGAAGAGTGCAGGTTTCGGGATGCTTGGATCGCTCGTGGGAGAAACATCATTCTGTTCTTGTATTTCTCTCCTGTAAGCATTGCTATTATATGGTATTTTACACTATTATAGCATATCAAGGACCTTGTGGTTCTGGTAAACCTGGAATTTGAGTTCCCCTTCATCAAAAATAGTGATAATTCCAGGAGAGTCTTGATCACACGGATAGGCCGTTGAGTCATTCAAGGTCTGGGACGATGGTTCCACTTTCTGGGTTGATGCGCGGACAAACGGGCTTCGGCTTAGTGTCAGCTCAGAGATCTGGATTCTTGACCAAATCTAGATGGCTTAGCAATATTATCCTTGATTATTTTCTATTTTTAGTTTGTTTTATCTTTTTCTTTTAGCCCAGCATGCATCATGTAGGACTTTGAGTTTCATGCTGAAAATCTTCATATTACGGTAATAATGAAGGTCACTCGTTTTTGATTGAGTTGACATGAGATATTCCATTCCAAATTGAGTACTTTATTCTCTCTGAAGCCGCTCAGGCTATTTCCTTGAAACTGTTCCTTTGCTGGGTCTTTATCTCAATTCTCTTTTTTCTGCAAATCCACCTTGGTTGTAGCACGTCCACATTGGCTGGTAACCGCTCTCCAATGGTGTCTCCCTGTCGTGCCCACGTGCACATTTTATTTACTTAGTTTAGTCTCCTTTATCCAGCAAATCGATGCTTCCTTGGAATTACTCGGAGTTGTTTCACTTTGAATCTTGGAAAGATTTTCCAATGTTTAGTGTCTAAGGCGTGTCACATCACACCTTGGCATCTACTTATCAGTTCGTTCCACTTCATTCCGTCTCACTCCCTTGCAAAGTAGACGCCAAGGCGGGGCAGCTGTAGACACGCCAAAATTGACGCTTTGTTGATTAAATCTCATGTCACTATGATAATACCCCAAAGTGAACTTCAATATTTCTATAATATAAAGTTTTTCTATTTTTGTGTGTTTTTGTGATTTATTCTCGGTTTTTTTGGTGATTCACGACTTGAGGAAGGGCGTGTTTTAAATAGCGACCTAATCTGAGGCGTGTTTTTAAGAAAGGACGACCACAGATACGGGCGTCAATTCCTGGTATTTTACGAGTCCCACTACGATTGAAAATCCGTGATTAACGTCCTTCCTCAGGGCGTGTTCTTAATCAACGCCTTTGCTTCAGGCGTCTTTTTGTAATTTTCAAATAAGGAAGGTTTTATTACCAAAATTGAATCCAGGAAGTGACGCCTTGATCCTGGTCGTGTTTTGATTTAACGTCCTTGGGCAGGTCGTCAATTGTTGAATTGACGCCCTTCGGTAGGTCGTGTCTCACCTTTTCGTGTCCTTCTTAAACTCACCTTTCCTGAAGAGTTCCCTGCCTTTCTTGGTCGCTTTGCTCGATCTGGGAACTAGAGTCCTTACCGTTAACAACCACTGCCTATTCTTATCTTCCCGAATCTGTGTCTATCTTTGATCGAAACCCTATAAAAGAGTTCCCTAGTCGATCTCGCACGAGGTTAGAAGAAGAGAGAAAAGAGAGAGCTGTTGTTATTATTACAGAGGTTATTGTGCGAGGTAAGGAAGCAGAGCTGTTCTTATTGTCACAGAAGTTTTGCGCAGAGAAGAGTTACTCTCTTCATCCGTGTGATCTCTTCGTCATCTTCCTCTGCTTCCTGCTGCTCCGGTGGTTCTCCCTTTACTGTTTACAGGAACAGCAGGGGTTCTCTCCTTTGTTTGTGTTTGTCTTCGTCGTATCATCAACGTCCATCTTTTTTCTCCTTTTGCATTAGTATTGCATCTCCTCTCCTCTCCCTAATTCTCTAGGGGTTCTAAAACCAAACAAAAAAAGGTGCGCATGCTATATTCTTATTTCACCATCATATTGTTTATTTGGATTGATACTACACTCACTCTCGGCTGATCCACTTTTCTTTTATTTATTTGTTCTTTGTTTCAAGGTAATCAACAAGGAAAACCCCCTTCATCGGCCGGTCGATAGAAGGTGGAGGAAGGAATCCACATCCATCCCTCATCCTATTATCACCAGGTATTCGCGATCATCTTTTCTTCTTATTGAGGTAACCCCTCTGGCGATCACTCTCCTTATTATCACCACGTGCTCTTTTACCCCCTTTTCATCATTATTCTTTTCATTATTCTTCATATTTTTATTATTACCCTTATTCTCCTTTAAGAGTGGATTTTCCATGATTCACACCGGGTTTGAAACAAAGTTCTGTCGTGTTTTCATTTACATTTTTAAATAAGTTATATTAAAAGAACTCAAGGAAACCTTAAGCTGAAGCTAAGATTTGAACCCGGAGAAACCCGTTCAAACGGCAGGACAATAAACCAAATGATACAAACTGTCCTTTCAATTTGTTTATTCCATTATTTATATATATATATATATATATATATATATATATATATTATAGTTTTTCGTATTGGTATGCAATGTCCAATCTAGTCTCGAGCCGTGGTCGGGACGACCGGTTCGGCAGGGACGACCACACCTGTCCCGAATGATGTGCACGTGACTCAAGGATGACATTGATTATTATCCTGAGTGCTTCCACGTGGCATTCCCCGTGAGGAGCCCTAGCTCCCGAAAATTCATTATAGACGTGACGGTAAATTCAAAACACATGAGTTTGACGGGGGCACGGAACAATAAGGAAATAGTCAACATGTTATCGATACGCCTTTGAGTACCTTTTCGCACCCCGATATGGGCCTTTCAAGGTAGCTAGGCTTTTCAACACGCTGTCTCTTCTTTTTATAGGAATCAACTTATCGGCTATGCAGCCCCATTGCTTGGCGATTAATCAAACGTTTTCCCCTCTTTTCGTCATGATGGACCTTTATGGCACGGCGGGTCGCCAGTCCCGACCCGATGCCCACCATCGTCTGCTTAGTGATCAGAAGGAGCGCACCTTCGGTTAGTCCAGACCATTCAAGTCTTGGAACCTGAACACATTGTCACACACGTGATTAGCATGCCCTATCGTGAGTAAAACTGATAAAAGATACAATGATATTTTATTATTATCCTGAGTGCTTCCATGTGGCATTCCCTGCGAGGAGCCCTAGCTCTTGAAAATTCATTATAGACGTGACGGTAAATTCAAAACACATGAGTTTGGCGGGGGCACGGAACAATAAGGAAATGGTCAACATGTGACCGATACGCCCCTGAGTACATTTTCGCACCCTGATGTGGGCCTTTCAAGGTAGCTAGGCTTTTCAGCACGCTGTCTCTTCCTTTTATAGGAATCAACTTATCGGCCATGCAGCCCCATTGCTTGGCGATTAATTAAACGTTTTCTCCTCTTATCGCCGTGATCGACCTTTATGGCACGGCGGGTTGCCAGTCCTGGCCCGATGCCCACCATCATCTGCTTAGTGATCAGAAGGAGCACATCTTTGGTTAGTCCAGACCATCCCAGTCTTGGAACCTGAACACCTTGTCACACACATGATTGGCACGTCCTATCGTGAGTAAAACCGATAAAAGATACAATGATATTTGATTATTATCATGAGTGCTTCCACGTGACATTCCCCGCGAGGAGCCCTAGCTCCCGAAAATTCATTATTAACGTGACGGTAAATTCAAAACACATGAGTTTGGCGGGGGCACAGAACAATAAGGAAATGGTCAACATGTGATTGATACATCTCTGAGTACCTTTTCACACCCCGATGTGGACCTTTCAAGGTATCTAGGCTTTTCAACACGCTGTCTCTTCCTTTTATAGGAATCGACTTATCAGCCATGCAGCCCCATTGCTTGGCGATTAATCAAACATTTTCCCCTCTTATCGCCGTGATCGACCTTTATGGCACAGCGGGTCACCAGTCCCGACCCGATGCCCACCATCGTCTGCTTAGTGATCAGAAGGAGCGCACCTTCGGTTAGTCCAGACCATCCCAGTCTTGGAACTTGAACACATTGGCACACACATGATTGGCACGCCCTATTGTTAGTAAAACCGATAAAAGATACAATGATATTTGATTATTATCCTGAGTGCTTCCATGTGGCATTCCCCGCGAGGAGCCCTACCTCCCGAAAATTCATTATAGACGTGACGATAAATTCAAAACACATGAGTTTGGCGGGGGCACGGAACAATAAAGAAATGGTAAACATGTGACCGATACGCCTCTGAGTACCTTTTCGCACTCCGATGTGGGCCTTTCAAGGTAGCTAGGATTTTCAACACACTGTCTCTTCCTTTTATAGGAATCAACTTATCGATCAAGCAGGGTTTGACATCCCGCTCCGGGATGCCTCGACCCACACGGAGCGAATATGCACCGACCCGACCCGTCCCGGGTCGTGACCGGGACAGGCGGGTCGGTCGAGACCACAAACCCTGCTTTCAAGGTAGCTAGGCTTTTCAACACTCTCTCTCTTCTTTTTATAGGAATCGACTTATCGGCCATAAAAAAGTTAAAAATTTTTAAATTACAGATCTCCAAATATTAAATAATAATTTTTTTAGATCTAATGATATTTTTTACTGAGGGAGATTTTATCCTATTATAAGAAATGAATGAATGACAAAAAATCACGAATGAATGAATGAAAACATAGCGCCAAATGAAAATATGGTGCCAAATTAAAAGAGACAAGAACAGGCAGACGACCCCTCTCCAGTCCTCCTTAGTCCTTCCCCCTTCCTCATCCTTCAACCACTGCATCCCTTTCCTCTCTCACGATCGCACCCCCCTCTCAATCTCTCACCGGCGGGCGGCGGAGTGGCGAGGGCGGGCGGAGGTGAGCTCCGACAGTGACGGCGGTCAAATTCTTTCCGGCGGACACCCCCCCACCGCAGGTATTCCCCTCTCTCCCTCTCCCGTTGGCCCCCCTCTTGAGTACATATTACCCCCTAAGTAATATGTACTCAAGAGTTGCATAGAGATTACTTTTAAGAAAACCAACTGCTCCTTTGAGAATCCTTCATGCTTGATCTACAAGACGAATCTTTTCTCCGTATTACCTGGTGTACTCTTACAACATCAGATGAAATTCCAAGCCCCTATTTTTATTGGGAGGGTGGGAAGAGGGATGTGGGTATAAATGTGTGTGCATAAATGTGGATATGACCCTTTTTTCATTTTTACCCATTTAAGACTTTTGTTATGATATATGTGATTAGTATGCTTGGATGTGAATTAAATTGGTAGACACATGTGGATGCCGATATGTAAGAAAATGTGTATGTGAATGCGAGTATGTTAATGATTTTTTCTAGAAGATGATGTCGATGTCAACCATGGTGTGTGAATATGGAAGTGAAAGTGAATGTGGATATGGATGTATATGTGACCAAACATGATGTACAAGTGTGAAAAATAGTTAATATTTAGGGGAGATGTACATGATATTTTCTTAGATGTAGTGATAAGATATATTGATATGAGATTTTTAATTTGTTAGGTAAATAGTGCTAGAATTGATCGTTCATAGATGAATCGCAGAGTAGTTGACGGAGTGGTGTCAGAGGAGTTTAATGATGGAGTTGATAGTTTTATACAGTTTGTATTGGGGCATCCAATAGTAGTGGACCAGTGTGGTAACATTCTATGTCCTTGTTTATGTTGTAAAAATAAGTGATTTCATTCGCTATGAGATGTGCAAGTTCATTTATACAGGAAAGGGTTCACGAAAGGTTATATGAATTCGGTGTGTCATGGTGAGGACTTCTGGTCATATGAGCCCGACAATGTTACAAGCACAAGTACTTATGCAGACATGGTAATCGATGCTGCTGGCCCTAACTTTAATGTACAAGGGGAACACGTGTACAACGAAGAACCACCAAACAAGTCGGCTGAAAGATTTTATCAGTTACTTCGGGATGCTGATGAGCCGCTGTGGGATGGCTGTGAAAATCACACTCGGTTGTCTGCTGTCTCACAGTTGTTGAATTTGAAATCCAAATTTCACGTTAGTGAGAGTTGTTTTGACCGTATGCTCCTCCTTATCAAGAGTATGCTGTCTCGAGATGAGAAGCTGCCTGAAAATTTTTACCGTGCAAAGAAGATGGTCAATGAGTTAGGGCTTGAATACCAAAAAATAGATGCATGCCCTAATCACTGTATGCTATATTATGAAGATAATGTAGATAAACGATCATGTGATATTTGTCAGCATGATAGATTTAAACCTAAGATAGGGGACAATTCAAAGCAGAAGGATGTGCCTTACAAGTCACTGCGATACTTCCCTCTCACGCCCAGATTACAGTGGATGTATATGTCATCAAAGACAGCTTGGCATATGATATGGCACACGGAGAGAGTAGGTCGTGTAGATGATATAATCAGTCATCCTACAGACAGTGAAGCTTGGGCTCATTTCAATCGTACGTATACTGCTTTTGCTCACGAGCCACACAATGTTAGGTTAGGTTTATGCACAGATGGCTTCAACCCATTTGGAGGTTCAGTGGCGTCTTACTCATGTTAGCTAGTGTTCATAACGCCGTACAACCTTCCGCCGGGCATGTGCATGAAGCGAGAGAACCTTTTCTTAACTTTGGTGATTCCAGGTCCAAAAAATCCAAAAAATTTGGACATATATCTCAGGCCACTGATTGATGAGTTGAAAAGATTATGGAATGATGGAGTTGTTACTTATGATGCGTATAGAAAATAAAATTTCACTATGAAGGCTGCATTGATGTGGACAATAAGTGACTTCCCTGCATATGTAATGCTATCTGGCTAGAGCACACACGGGAGGTTGGCATGTCCTTACTATATGGCTGATACCAAATCCTTTGTCCTGAAATATGGCAAGAGATCATGCTGGTTTGATTGTCATCTATGGTTTATACCAATTGACCATCCTTTCCGAAGGCAAAAGGACTCATTCATTAAGAACACAGTTGAAATGGATGAAGCAGATTTGGAACGGATGTCTGGTCGACAAATAGCGGCACAGGTGCAAAACTTACCAGATATAGTGCAATTGTCGGGTAGTACACGACATCTTCGTGGATTTAGAGAGGATCACAATTGGGTGAAGAAAAAGTATCTTTTGAGAATTGCCTTACTGGTCAGCCCTTTTGATACGGCACAACCTGGACGTCATATATATTGAGAAGAATGTCTTTGATAATGTGTTCAACACCATCATGAACGTGAAAGCCAAAACAAAGAACAATGCCAAGGCGCGAGCAGACTTGAAGATACTTTGCAAACGACCAGAGTTGGAATTGCGATCGGTACGGGACAAAGTTGTGCAACCTAAAGCAGCTTACATGTTGAAAGACACACAGATCAATAAACTGTGCCAGTGGCTGAAGCAATTAAGATTCCCTGATGGATATGTGTCTAACATAGCCCATTGTGTGAATGCCAATGAGGGAAAAATATATGGATTGAAAAGTCATGACTGCCATGTGTTCATGGAGAGACTTCTGCCCATTGCATTCCGTGACATATTGCCAAAGCCTATATGGGGAGCATTGATTGAGTTGAGTCAGTTTTTCAGGATTCTATGTGCATCAGAACTCAAACTTGGGGACGTGCAAACTATGGAACAGAATGTGGTCACGACGGTATGCAAGTTGGAGAAGATATTTCCCCCAACGTTCTTCGATTCCATGGAGCACCTGATTATCCATTTGCCATACGAGGCCAAAGTTGGAGGACTGGTATAATTTCGATGGATGTATCCATTTGAGAGGTAATAAGTATGTATTTACTGATTATTTGACAGTAGTTACATGTGTCTGTCATTGTCACTGTATGTCATTGTCATATGAATTGTTGTCATAGGTGTATGCATGACCTGAAAATGAAGGTTCGCAACAAGGCTAAAGTAGAGGGTTCGATTAACCGGGCGTATATTATTGAAAAAATTTTGAACTTCTGTTCGATGTACTTCGAACCCGAAATTCAAACTCGTCGCAATCGACCTCCACGTAATGATGATGGAGGAGAGGTGGGTCCGTCCGACCGGTTAAACATATTTAAGTATCCAGGACGTGCATTCGGATGTTGTTCGAATCGCATATTAGAGGATAGAGAGTTGTTGGCTGCAGAGATATGTGTTCTCCTGAACTGTGCTGAGATTGAACCTTATGTTGAGTGAGTCGTCAACTCCGCAGCTCCCGAAAATTTATAAGCATCTTGACATTCTTCCTCCCATTTACGGTGATGTTGCATTCATCATTGCAGGCAATTTGATTCAGAATTAATTACTCAATGTCCACACCTTAATGACATGGAGGTTCAAAATGAACGAGAGAGATCTTTTGTCAGATGGCTTAAAGGTCAAGTAAGTGTCAATCTACCAATTCCACAAAGATTAAGGTGTATGCAAGTATCAAAAGAAAAGTAACGTGGTTTATATTCATAGGTTGAAGAAGGTTATGTTACTGATGAAAGAGTCCGAGCGATAAGTTATGGACCTTCGAAGGTCGCGCACGCCTATCCAGGATTTTTTGTGAATGATTATAGATTTCACACCAGAGATTATAGATGAAATAAGTCTACGATGAATAGCGACGTATGGGTGAAAGGTAGTACATACAATGAAAATGATCTTGATTACTATGGTATTCTTGAGGAGGTCATATAATTACAGTATCTCGGACAAGACAAGCATATATTCCTTTTTAAGTGTCATTGGTTTGATCCTCATTCAGTTCGAAACGACGTAATATATGGGATTGTCGATGTCAAACATATGTCAAAATTGAATACCTATGAGCCGTTCATTTTGGCCGCACAAGCCCAGCAGGTGTATTATTCAAGTCATTCATCATCCAAGAATAAAGATTGGTGGGCAGTTTGTAGGGTAAAACCAAGGCTTGTGCCTAATGATGAGTTAGATCTAATTAAAGCTGTCTCAGAGGATTCTAGTACCGAATTTTTTCAATCAGACAAGGGTGACATCGCAGAGTTGGTTGCTTCTAATCTTCATCTGATCGAATCTGACGTTCCACTTCGGTTGTCTATAGAGGACGAAGTGGAAGAAGTCGATTCAACTGAGCTAAATGAAGTAATTGTTGGGCAGGAGGAGTCCTCTGAGGAGGAAGTATATGAATCTAGTGAGAATGGGGAAGATGATGAAGATGACAACGAGTTTGATATATCTTCAGCGTCTGAAGATAAAATAGATACTGATTGAATATTTTGTAAGAAATTTAACATATATACACTTCTTATCATTATTACTTACCACCTCTCCTCATAATTAGTTGTGGACTAATATGCACTACTTTAATTGTTGTCAATAATTAGATGGTTCGAGGTCGTACCAGATCTTCGAGGAGAGGTGGTTCCGGGAGGGGTTCTACCGGTATGTTTATTTAAATTCTTAGATAAATGAGTAGTGAATATATGCACTTTATTTTGGTAATGATATTTTATGTCTCTGCATCAGGTACACAGAGTACATCGCCCCCACCACATGCTGCGGGTCTGTTTATTTAAATTCTTAGATAAATGAGTAGTGAATATGCACTTTGTTTTAGTAATGATAGTTTGTGTCTCTGCACCAGGTACACATAGTACACCGCCCCCACCACCTGCTGCGGGTCTGTTTATTTAAATTCTTAGATAAATGAGTAGTGAATATGCACATTATTTTGGTAATGATAGTTTATGTCTCTGCACCAGGTACACAGAGTACACCGCCCCCACCACGTGCTGCAGGTCTGTTTATTTAAATTCTTAGATAGATGAGTAGTGAATATGCACTTTATTTTGGTAATGATAGTTTGTGTCTCTACACTAGGTACACAGATTACACCGCCCCCACCACCTACTGCGGGTCTATTTATTTAAATTCTTAGATAAATGAGTAGTGAATATGCACATTGTTTTGGTAATGATAGTTTATGTCTCTGCACCAGGTACACAGATTACACTGCCCCCACCACCTGCTACTGGTATGTTTATTTAAATTCTTAGATAAATGAGTAGTGAATATGCACTTCATTTTGGTAATTATAGTTTGTGTTTATGGCACCAGGTACACAGATTACACCGCCCCCACCACCTGCTGCGGGTCTATTTATTTAAATTCTTAGATAAATGAGTAGTGAATATGCACTTTATTTTGGTAATGATAATTTATGTCTCTGCACTAGGTACACAGAGTACACCGACCCCACCACGTGCTGTGGGTATGTTTATTTAAGATCATTCATGAATGAGTAGTGACTTAGCACTTTGTTTTGCTCACGATATTTTATGTCTCTGCATTAGGAACACAGAGTGCACCGCCCCCACCAACTACTGCGGGTATGTTTATTTAAATCCTTAGTGTTTCGACTCCATGTTTTGATGCTGTCAAAATTTAGATTCATGTATACTCTTCATGTGGATAGTCAATGTGTTTTGTTGATGTAGAATCATCCATGGAGCTATAATGATTTTGTGTGTGTAGTTTACTTCAAAATTGCACAAAGAACAGGTTGACAATTGCACATAGAACAGGCTGAAAGCCAGTTATTTTCTCAATAAATGAAGAAAAGTCAACGTGGTAACGTAGTCAACGCACAGTCAATGGAGCTAAGACAATGGTCAACCCAAGTCTGTGCAGTCAAAGTCTTAATTCTTTAGAAATGATGAACAAATCTATTAAGATTCATACAAGGGAAGGCAGGAAGATGAGGCAGACAAATGACTCATTAGTGGTGACAAATAGGGAGGTAAGGCTGACAAATAGCCCTCTACGGGTGAAAAATAGGTTGTAGCATTGAATATGCGTGATGTGTTGAAGCTGCATGAAGGGGAAGTCCACTTGTGTTTACCCGCCAGTAGAAGAAGCTAAGGATGACAAATGCACACATAAGGCTGACAAATAGACTGATATGGGTGACATATACCCTCTTAAGGGTGAAAAATAAGTATCAACGGAGACATTAGCTTAAGTGCTTAAGTGTTCGACGTATGTTCTATGCAAACTCTTGTTAACATATTGTTCATTCTGTTTTAAAATTGGGTAGCGCCAGATTTTTTATTTTAATTTGGGCATAGTTTTTAATCGGGGGATATATTCACCACCCCTCTATATCCTATCCTTCCACACATCACTTAGATAAATGAGTAGTGAATATGCGCTTTGTTTTGCACACAACAGGCAGACGATGTTGTTAGCCATCACAAGGGAGAGCAGGTGGTGTTGCAAGAGGGACGCAAGCCATGTTGGGTCTCTGGGTAAATATTTAAACTCATGAATTATGTTCGTTATCTATCCATCAACTATATATATAATTGTTGGCTATCATTTTAACATTTGTAATTGCAGGGATAAAGTAGAGCCCAATGAGGCTTCTCGTTTTATTACCAAACATTATTGAGCGACATGTGACCGGCCCATATAAGTCATTTTGAAAGTTTCCTCAGGATATTCGCGATCGATTGTATGATGAGTTCCTGGTATACGATTCAATCTTTTAAATTACATATTTCCTGTTGTGTAGTGGATAGTGGATCTAGAGGGGAGGGGTGAATAGATCTGCCCCTCTTTTCGCAATGCAACCCTCTTTAAAGCTAGATGATGATAATAGCAGCGGAATATAACTAGCTTAACGAAGGACACAAATGAGTTGCTTAGCAAGATGATTACACAATATAGATATTGAACCTAAGCATGCATCTAACACAAAGCAATTGCACAAACAAACCACAACACACGAGATTTTAAGGTGGTTCAGACTGAATCCCCAGTCCTACGTCCACCCCTCACCAAATCCAGTGAGGCTCCACTAGTGCCACGCACTGAACCGCAAATCGAAAAGACCTCTGATTGTCTTCCTACTAACCACAGGTAGGGACGTCAACACCGCAGATCGTACAACTTCCGATTGCCTTCCTACTAACCACCAATAGGGACGATCTTCAGTTTCAAATGATTGAATGAAATGGAAAGAGAACAAATATGAAAACACTCAAACAAGATATAGAATATGCTCAAAGAGAAAAGATCTTGTCTGAGATTGCTGAAGCTTGAAAAATCTGATTCTTCAATGGTATCTTCTTCCTTCTGAAATGATATTCCTTGGATCACCATGAGTTGATGAAGAAGATAAAGGATGCAGATTTGATCTCCCTTGAGAATGAGCTTCTATGGATCACCTTGAGATGAGGAAGAGGATGATGGTTGCAGCTTTATCTTCACTTGGCTTGGGGTTGATCTCCTCTTGAAGTAGCTTGAATCACTTGAGGATTTGATGAAGAACTTCTTCCCGGAGTACTGTTCACGGCTATAGTACTCGAACTCCTCTCCCTTGAACACACCCTTGTAGCCTCCTTTGATCTCCCCTCTTAGCCTTAGGGTTTCCAACACTCTTGTATTGGTTTTATAGACTTTGAATTGTCCTTGGACATCCCCCAGACCAGATCCACAATCCATGGGGGATTGGGTGACTTTGGGGTTAAACATATGGGTAGAAAGACCTCTCCTCGAGCTTGAAACAAAAGTCAACAAAGGGGGCCTCGGGGCTGGCGGTCGACTGGAAGACATGGGGTGGTCGATCGGAACCTGCAAAATCTCCATCTTTTCGGTTCTGGGAGGACCGGTCGATCATAAAAGTAGGGGTGGTCGACCGAAACCTGTAAATCTTGGAGTGTTTTGTTTCTGGAAGAACCGGTCGACCGGAAAGGTAGGGGCGGTCGACCGAAATCTGTAAAACGTGGAATTCTTAGGCTCTGGCAAATCTGGTCGACCGGTCAAGGTGTGTTGGTTGACCGGAAAGACCTATACTTGCAAAAATGAAGTGTTAGCCCAAAGAAACATGTCCATAAGTCAAGATACTCATGTCCTTATCAATTCCATGTATTTTTTGGTTTGGTTTATGCATTAGATCATTTGAGCATTTCTAAATTTTATTTCGGGGGCTTCGCCCCCGGAAACCCCCGCAAGGGGCGCTGCCCCCTTGACCCCCGTGACCTGACCGCGCAGGTCGATTTGCGTGCAAGGGCGCAATCATTGAGCTTTCACATTTGCCATCTCCACTCCATTCCTTGTCCATTCATTGGCTTACCTCTCATGAACAAAGCATCACGTATGTCAGTCATATGAGAGTGGAAAATAACAATGACTTATAGTGTTTAGCCATTATCAAAACCATGAATATCAAATAACTCAAATGACCACAGGGGCGCAACATTTCCCAACTCCATAATTTAAATTGACTAACTTATAAAATTTGAATTCTTGACAGCAAGGATATCAGTTTGTGAGATGAGCTGACGCCGGACGAGCTTGACGTGCATGGGAGGCCACAGGAACTGTAAATTATAAGCATCAATTACACGGCTGTCGGGACCGTGAGAAGGCTCTAGCCAGGGGGGAGTGAGGATCGTGGCATTTGGAAGGCACATGGCCCCGCATGGATGAGAAGGGAGCACTGGGAGGACCTCTGTGATAGATGGGCCGAGCCTAATTGGATGGCCAAATCGACAAAAGCCAAAGCCGCACGTGCTTTACATCCAGACGTGCATCTCCATACTTCTGGATCCGTTTCCTTCGCGACCCAAAAGGAGAGATTGGTAAGTAATCATCTTAATTTTATTCTATTTTATTTCTTATATGTCCCTATTTATTCTCTATAACATGTATAATAGGAAAAGAAGAGGGGTGGTACGGTCTCGTACCGCGATTTATTTGCTACAGTTCACCAAAAGAAGGGGACGGATCAGTATGTGAGTGAGAGAGCTCGCTCGGTAGTGGTAAGATTATATACATACACATTTCTTTTCTATTTCTATTTTTAAATATGATTGATTAATATGACATTTATAATATTTTTTATTCAATTTGTAAGAGTCACATGATAGGCATATGACTGAAAAGTATGGGGACGAGGAGACGCAGCAGCCGCAACTAGATCCTGAGGCATGGGTAGCAACAGTTGGCCCACCGAAGAAAGGACGAGTATACGATTTTGGGCAGAGCTTGGACACCAGCCTGATTCTAGCATCTTCTCCAGGCTCAACTTTGTCCTACCCCGGTAGTTGTTCCTTCTCTACTCCCTCCATCGGCACTTCTACGAGCCAGATTACATCCATCGTCGAACATGCGGTAGACTGCATCGAGGAACACAAGGAGGCACGCTTTACTCGGGTGGTTGCTACCCTCCTGGCCCAGGTGGGGATTTTGTCTCAGGGAGCACCCTCGAGTACACCACAGCCCTCTCATGTGAGTATTTACTTTTATTTTTAATTTTGTAGACTTTAGAGTTATAATAGAAGAGTATCTGTGATACCAATGTTGTGTGCTCTATAGGCAAAGCCGGAAGCAAGTATATGAATATGTGTGTGCAGCAGGATCTCGAGGGGGGGTGAATAGATCCTATAAAAATTTTAACCTTAATTTTTAAGCCTAAGATAATTTAACACTTAGCTATCAAACCACGAGCTCGGATGATATCAGTGAGAACAATATAAATGAAAGTGACAAGAATGCACTAACTAAGAGAATGCTATCTCACAGAATCCACTCAGATCAGACAGATCTAACAGACTGCAATACAACCACTTAGCGTATAGGGAAGATCTGTTCATACGCAAACCTGTGAATGGAGGAAGATGATAAGGGCCAATCACACCAATGCAAATCATGACACACAAAATTTTTAGGTGATTTGATCTACCACGCAGATCTACGTCCATCCCACACTCAAACCTGAGTGTGGCTTCCCCTTGCAACAACAATAATCGCAGACTCAGTCTGCAAACAAACGCTCACTTACAGCTTGACCTAGAAGAACACTCTCCTCTCTTCTTCTGATCAAATTAGAAGGAGCCGTGAGTAACACCCAGTTACCCACAACTAGAGGACCAGTCCTCTCTTCCTTTGAAGCACAGAGGGAACCCCGTGAGCAACACCAAGTTACCCACAACCTGGAGATCAAGATTTCCCTTCCTCCTTCCTCTAATACCACAGAGGGGACGACGGAGGAAACACCTCCACTACACTCTGGTTACCCAGAGCAACACACTGATAGTACCTGTGAGCAAACACCTTGAGTGCGCCAGGCACTGTATGGCAACGAACACAAACCGAACTAAAACGAGAAAGAACAAAACAAAAGGTAAAGTATCGAGCACAATCGACACAATGGTCATAGATCTGTATGCAAGCCATGGCTCCATAAGTCATCCAAACAGCCATAGCAGAATGCTGTATGACTGGAGTGCATCTTCAACTAAACCCAACAAGAACACGATGCCATGTTCAATAATTTCACCGTTGTAGGCCAGGAGAACTGAAGTCCAAGTCAGTTTCTTGACTTTAAACAAGGATCATCAGGGTCGTTTGATGCTAAATGATTCTCCAAAATCATCATGGGGAAGCTGGGAACCTCATGGACAATCATTCTCTTCAACTAGTTTGATCATTCTTCAAATGTCATAGCAATGAGCCACTTTACACCACTGAACAACCATTTGACACTGCTATACAGCCATTTGTCTACTTTGTCCACCCATTTTCACCCTTAATCCGCAGCTAAAAAGTCTTCTTTCATTTTGTGAATTCTTCTATCAGAAGTCGACTTGTAAGCCCTTCTGAGTCAGCTTGAGGTTCTTGGTTTTCAGCTGTTTCACACATGCTGCCTATTATTCACCTTTGCACTGCTATGTGTCACCACTGTTGCCTATTATTCACCTAGTCTGTCTATTTGTTACCCTTAAGGTAGTATCTATCACCCGTAATGCACATTTGTCAGCCTTAAGGGATATTTTTCACCCTTATTCTTCAGCGGGTACAAAGTCTATCTTAAGGTGATATATCAGCTTGTTTCTTCAGCGATTGGAGGCTTCTTCTGCAGAGTTGCTTCTAGGCTTGCTGTGACACTGCCATGCTTATGCTTACCTGAATTCTTCAGATATTATAGTTCTTCAAACAAACATTCTTCAAGCATACATACATAACAGTTCAAGCATTCATAGCATTGACATTACAACTCTTCAAGCCTTCATATGAAAATGTTGTTCAAGGCATTAGAAAACATATGGACATTAGCCAGCCCACATCAAATTCATGATATAAAAAACGATGATCATAATATGATTCATAGTGTTGGACATTATCAAAACCACATGGCACAATAATAACATTACTACTTAGTTCAAAGAATTCAGCTTTGAGAGTGAAAGAAATCATCTTCATGTTTTCTACTTTTGAATTTAGAAAATCAAAAAGATATTTAACTAGATTTATTAATAATTATATTTATTTAAATCTATTTATTATTGATTTTTTGTGATGTAGGATCCTTCTACAGCCGATGATGGTGGAGATGCTACGAATGACGAATGAGGATGATGCAGCAGATATCTCTTGATTTTTTTAATGATATTATGAAAAAATGATACATTTCAATTAATGTAACTGTAATTTTTTTTTATTCAAAGATTTATGTGTTGTGGACGTTCTTTATTGTAATTTACAATAAGATTTTATTCTATTGTGTGTTGTATATGTTGTTTATTACGTGTTTTATGTTGAGTTGTGTCGATTGTGGTGTATAATTGTAGCTTTAAACAGGTTTTTAAAATTTCAAAAAATATAAAAAAATGTGGAGAAAGTTTTCGACGGAATTTTGACCAACTAACAATTCGTCGGATCCAATTTCACGCACTTATTTTCTGACGTATTTATTTTCCAGCGCAAATAGGTAGAAAGGTTCAGACGTATTTTCGACCAACTAAATGTTCGTCGGATCTAATTTGAGCCACATGAGTTCCGACGTATTAATTATCCGTCTCAAATACGTCGAACATTAACGACGTATTTTCGACCCAAGGTAGGTTCGTCGGAACTAATTTGATATACATTAGTTCCGACATATTAATTATCCATCTCAAATACGTCCAAATTTAACGACGTATTTTTGACACAATAACAGTTCGTCGGAACTAATTTGACCCACATGTTTCCAACGTATTACTTATCCGATTGAAATACGTCGAACATTAACGACGTATTTCCGACCAAAATAACTTTCGTCGGAACTAATTTAACCCAAAGGTTTGCGACGACATAATGTTTCTGCCACAAATACGTCGATAATTTTCGGCTCGTCGGAAATATTATGGCCCATTATTTTCTGACAGAATAAGTGTTAGTCGGAAATATGTCATAAATTTTAGACGTATTTTCAACTAAATTATGTTCCATCGCAATGATTAATTAATTTCTGTATTATTAATTACCGACATAAATAGCCACCATAACTTCGACGATATAGTTTTGTCGGTAATTTCGGACGAATTGGCGACGCTTTTGTAATACGTTAGAAATTTGTGACGTAAGCTTTCCGACGTCCATATTCCGTCGCAAATACATCGGAAATACGTCAAAAATTTACTTTGCGACGTATTTCCGATGTATTTGCGATGACAAATGGACGTCGGAATAACCTATTTTCTTTGTAGTGAGTCAAGACACTAATTTCGTGAGCTGATACTATGCCGAAACCTGTTTATCCACGCACCAACTCACAAAAGGGAACTATCGTCCCCAGTCTTAGATAGCTCAACGGCCTATGTGTGTGAGTAAGATTTCTCTGAAATTATCATTATTTTTGATGAATGGAACTTAAATTTGAGATTTATCAAATCCACAAGGTCCTTAATATAATCTAATAATGTAGATAACATATAGTAAAATACATACAAGGAGGATGGTGGAACAAGAATTACGTTAGGACTAAGAAATGAGATGCAATGCAATCAATCACCATGGGATCAGAGTGATAGCCAAATAGTGGGACCAAAGAGCTTCTTCCTGCACTCAAAATTGTTAGCCAGCATAATATAATGAACAACATATAAAGAAAAGTTGAAACATATCATGGCATAACATAGCTCAAAGTGTGTACGAACATTTCAAGCATCTAGGCTTTTATGCATTCAAACCATCATTATTGTTAAGACCACGAGGATGATAAATCTAGCAAGAATCTAGGTCTTAGGAATGATCAAGTGATGATGTAGAGGATAACTGAGAATAATCAGTGATGATGTTGAGAATAATCAAGAATGATCATTGGAAGTAATCACCAAGGATAATCAGAGCTGATGATGTGAATAATCAGAGATTTGTTAAGAATCATGGTAAGAATTACGGGGAAGAATTACAGACACTGATGTGAGCATCAATCATGATGAAAATGGAGGATTTATCCCATGTTCTTGGTCCTTGTATGTAGCAACTGTAGACACGCCAAAATTGACATTATTTTGAGTATATTTCATATCGCTCTGCGATGCCCCATTTGACCCTCAAATCAGCTTATTTGAGTGGTTTTCCCACTTTTCTTGAATTTCTCCTATTTTCCCCATTTTTCCTATTTTTCAGATTTTTTGGGCATTTATCTCTATTTTTTTGAATTCACGCCATCATCAGAGGCGTGTTTTTGAAACACGCCCTGTTCTAGGGCGTGTCCTTCCCATTTTATCTATTTCTCCCTATTTTATCTATTTTATGAATTTTCTAAATTCACGACCTGGGTAAGGGCGTGTTTTTCATAAAACATGACTTAACCAAGGGCGTTTTTAAAGAAAGGACGACCTCACCTGAGGGCGTTAATTCTTTTGGTATGACCGACTTCCCCATTTGAGCTCTTGAAATTAACGCCCTTCCCAGGGGCGCGTTTTTGAAAAAGTGGCTTTGATTAAGGCGTGTTTTACATTTTTCAAATATGGGGAGTTTTTATTGCTAAATTTGGTTTTTGAGAAACGCCCTTGTGCAGGGCGTGTTTCTGAGAAACGCCCTCTTCGTAAGTCGTCAATTCGTAAATTGACGCCCTAACCTAAGGCGTGTTTTACCTTCTGGCTACGCGGCCCTTTCCCCAGAGAGTCCTTGCTTCGATAGATGCCTACTTGGTTTTGGCTCTTGCCCGTTCTTATCCCTTCCTCCTTTGGACTCTTTCCTTCTTATCCCTTTTCTATCTTATTAATAGAGCTTCCGAGCTCTGTTAATGGGTTGGTTCGGAGGTTCTTCGTTTTTCTTCTGCTGCTTCTTTTTCTTCTTTTGTTTTCTTCTTCTGCTTTCTTTTTTGTTTCTCCTTCTTCCTCTTCTGTCTTCTCCGTATTCTTCTTTCTTCTTCTTCTTCTTATTCTTCTTCTTCTTCTGTTTCTTCTCTTTTCCTTCTGTTGTTCTTCTTTTCTTTTTACAGGAACCGAAGGTAGGCTGTTCTTGGCTAAGGAGGGGGGGCTTCTTCCACGATTCAACTCTTCATCCCTTTGAGGCTTCCTCCCATCGAGCATTCAAGCCAAAGAAGCCACCCAAACAAGAATTTTCTATCTTATCTCCCCTTATTTGTATTTTTCATTAAGTCATGCATGCATCATTGTTATTGATTTTTCTCAACCATCATATTGAGATCTCCCCATAGTGCATCTCTTGCACACTTCCCTTACTTTTATTTATTTGCATGCATCATACATCTCCCCACACCCTCTTTGCATAGGGGTTTAAGGGCAATCCCCTTAAGGTGTGTATTGTTCATATTTTTCATGCTCACCTATATCTTTATTTAGGATTTGATGCTACACACCATGTTCTAATGTATATCTTTATTGGTGTTGTTGTCTTTCTTACAAGGGTAATTGATTGAAGACTCTCTTCGTCGGCCGGCCGATCTTGAAGAGAAAAGGAGTACTCACATCCCCCGCATCTTTTGAGGTATTTTGCGATCATCTCCCCATATCAATCTCCTCTTTGAGACCCTCGTGTCTCTGGCGATCACAAACTCCTCTTGTGCACCTCGTGCATGTTTTTCTCCACATTACTGATTATTGCCTATTATTAATATTTTTCTTAAGTGGATTTTAATCCAAATCTACAAATTGGCGATCACGGTGGGACCCTTTCTTGTTTTTATTTTGATTACCCCTTTCCCTTTGGCACCCACGTGTGCCCTTTCCCATTGGTACCCTCGGTACCCTTTCCTTTGTGCCCCTCGGGCACCCTCCATTGTGCTTTGCACTCTCCCCTAAGTGATTTGTCAATTGAATAGATTTGTTTTAAAATTTCCACTTATTTAAAATTTTGATGAGCATGATTCTTTTAATCTGTTGATTGCCCTGCTGCTGTGAGTGCTTCTGTCATTTCTGGCCGTGAAGGAGTTTCTGAAGGAAGCTAATTCACGCCCCTGTCAGAGGCGTCTCTTTCATGAGTAACGCCTTCTGACAGGGCGTTTTTATTCATATCTCCTACACTGATAATTCACGCCCTAGAGCAGGGCGTTTCTTTGTTGTGCGTTTTATAATTTGACGCCCTACCCCAAGGGCGTCCTTTCCTTTGTAACGCCTCACCCCAGGGCGTTTCTTTGACTTGGTTGGCATCTATTGCATTTTAACGTCCTCGCCAGAGGCGTTTCTTTTAGTTTTTAGCGCCTTGATCCAGGGCGCGTTTTACCTGAGTTAACGCCCTACCACAGGGCGTTTCTTTGTTGATTAGCGCCTCCCATTCAGGCGTGTCTTGTGATTTGACGCCCACTGGCAGGGGCGTCCTTTTATTGATAGCGCCTCAGTCTAAGGCGCGTTTTTCTGCCCCTGGCCCCTCGCTTTGATTCACGACAGTCACATCGTCGTGTCTTTGGTTAGTGGCGCCCCCAGCCAGGGCGTGTTTTTACTGTGGGTTTTTTTTCATGCTGATTGATGCCTATATCTATTGATTGATCATATTGTGCTGATTGGCTTATTTTCCCTGCTGCATTCATCTTTGCATTGGTTTGGGAGCCCCCTCCTCTTCATTAGGATCCACACACCCTCTTGGAATCGGGACGACCCTCCATTGAGCATTCCGTCTCTTTGGACTGGAAATCCCTTTTCCAAGCCTCCGTAAGTCCCCGCACCCGTGGATTCCCTCACGGACGCCGGGCAGGTTGTACCCTTTTGAAGTCCCGAGTTAGTTGGCCTATACGTGGTGAGAGAGGGTTCCTAGTTGGCATTGGAGTTCAAACCATATTGAAACTAGGTTTCCCCCCCCTTGTGTGAATCATTCCAAACTTTGTTAAAAATCATTAATTCACCAAGGTTTAAACAAATAAAAATCAAGGTAACCATTCCAACTTGTGTGTTTCTTTGCAAATTGTTTGCACATTACTTGGATTGCATAATGGCTTACTTTGATAGACAAAACAACATGTTCAATTCAAATAATGCTCATGAGGATGATCGTCCATGCACATCTTATGATCCTCAATTTCAACATGTTCAATATCATTCTCACCATTCTTTCAAAGGACCACATTCTCATTCTTATGGTCATGCCCGACCCATGGGCAATGTCCAATCCAATGGTCCTTCAACTCAATTCCGAGCCACTACTCCCTCGGGATCCTCTCGTCCCAATGATGAGAAGGTCTCCCAGATCATTCATGCATTAGATCATCTTACCCCTCAACAGATCCAAGCCCTTAAGGCTGTCGTTGAGGGTGCATCTCCTTCATCTCTCCCTCCTTCCAATTCTATTCGGGTGGCCCATCACCCATCTCCCTCCAATTCTACACGGGTGGCCCATCACCCACCTCCTCCTTCCAATCATATTCGGGTAGCCCATTACCCATCTCCCCCTATTCATTCTACTCGGGTGGTCCGACACCCGCCTCCTTCTATTCCTCCTCCCTCACGGCCCCGAAGCCCATTTATTCATTGCAATCCGGCCCATCCGGGTTCTTTTACGGGTCATACCGTCAACTCCCCTCCACGGCCTTTTTATGCGGCCCCTCCTCCTTCGAGGCCCTGCCAACCTTCTATTGTTCAAGTCACACCCCTCCAACAATCTCTTTTTGATAAGATTACTTCCATGGAGGAACAATTAAAGAGGGTCACGGTTCCTCCTACTCCGGTCAATCCTCTCCATGCCGCTTTGGACGAGATTACTAAGTTGGAGAGAGAATGGAAGGATAGGAGAGATGATTATGATATCGGCATTCCAAGCGAGGAAGAACCGGCAATTGAAGAATACGAGCCGGTATATGATGATGAAGCTCCGCAGGCACCCCTTTCGAGTTTCCTTAATTTCCCACTCCCTCCATTATCATTCAATGAACCCCCTGCTCAGGAGGAAACCACTCCCAATTCAACCCCTGTTTATGAGACTAGTTGGTGTTACGACGATGGGTCGATATTCCAATCGTCCGCACCGGCGCCTATTGAGTCTCTTCCCATTCCCACTCCCACTCCTAACACTGCTCGCCCCGTCCGGCATTTTCTACGCACCAAACCTTCACCCATTAACCCTCCACCAACTACACCTCCACCCACTATACCATCAACCTTCACACCATTAGCCACCGCTGAGCCTTCCATTATAAAACCTCCACCTATTAAGTCAGTAACCTCCACATCGGCCTACACCGAACCTACCACTGAACCTCCTCCAATTGACCTCCCAGTACTACCATCCCTAAAAACCACCTTACCTACCCCAATATTTAACCCTCCATCTTTACCTATGGCTAATCCTGAGCAGGACCCACCACTTTTTGCACTCGAGCCAACCCCGACCGCTTGCATGCAAAGGGAGAAACTCGATGTGTTCGAACCTCCGCCTCCACTTACGCCAACACTTTCCATTATAACTCCACCATCCACGGAGCCTCCCGCCTCCGCCTCACCTCCTTTTGTTACCCGGAAGGGGCGTGCTTCTGCAGCTACTCGCGCCAAGGATAAGCAAAAGGCGGGCAAGAAGACTTTGGCCACGACTGTGCCATTCAAGATTCAAGAATTTATTTACCGGATGCCAATCCGGGTTATTGTGCCGCGCATGATCGAAGAGGCCGAGTCACCACCACTGCTCAACAAATGCCAAGCGTTAACGCCGTATGAAGGCCGGGCAGGGCACCCTTTGTTCAAACCTTCGAATTCCGAATTCATTTACAAGGGGCGAATGCCCATTTTATTCAAAATTCCATATTCATCACCATCAATGGGCAACATAATGCTTCCCGTTCCAACTCTACGACTCCCTCACTTTATTGATCTTCACTTTCCAAAGGGGTTGTCATTTATTGAAGCTTCTTTTATTGAGCCAATTGGCCGTACATGTTCACTGCCATGGAGGGGCAGTTATCTTGATGCTAATGGGCCTTCCATTCCTTTATCCACCCTCTATCCCACTCCATCCATATTCTGGTCTATCACGTTTTCTTCATGGGCCACTCCAAGGGAAAAAAGGAGGATCTCACCTTCTCGCCCTTCACATTCTTCCTATTCTTTACATTTCATGCATTCTGTTGCATTCATGCATTCATTGCATCCATTACATCCATCATTTTGCATGCATTTGCACCTCCTACTTCCCGGGTTTCCAAACCCATATCTTCCTCGCCTTCCGGCACCGCCGGATATTCCGCATTTCCCATCTTATTCATATTCATCCTTTTATCCACTCCCCTTGGGGCATCGCGTCCCCCTTCCTGCCATTTCCCTGGAACCTCCAGGAATTTTATCCCTCCTCTTTGGGCATCTCGCCCTTTCTGATTCTATTCCTCCGGAACCTCCGGACTTTCCCCTCGGGCATCGCACCCCTTTCCATTCTCCTCCTCCGGAACCTTCGGACCTTTCTCTCGGGCATCGCGCCCCTTTCCACCTTCCTCCTCCGAAACCTCCAGATTTTCCCCTTGGGCATCGCGCCCCTTCTCATTTGCTACCTCCGGAACCTCCGGATTTTCCTCCTGATCCTCCTTCATTCCTCTCTCTTGGGTATCGCGCCCCTTTCTATATTCTTCCTCTGGAACCTCCGGATTCTCCACCTGATTGTCTCCATCTTTTCCCCGGGCATCGTGCCCCTTTCCATTTGCTTCCTCCGGAACCTCCGGATTCTCCGTCTTATTCTCTCTATCATCTCCCGGGGCATCGCGACCCTCCTGATTTCACTCCTCCGGAACCTCCGGACCCTCCATCTTTCTTCCGATTCATCTTTCTACTCCTCCGGGATATCACATCCTTCATTTTCTTCCTCCTTTTTCATCATCTTTTTCTCTATTTCTTCCCAGGGCATCGCATCCCTTCTTTCGTTATCCCTCCGGAGCCCCCGGATGATTCCTCCTATCACGATTCTCCTCCTTTACCTCCGGACCCTCCGGATCTACCTCTTTCTATCTACCAATTTCTTCTTCTAATTCCTCCTGATTCTGGGTCCGACCCAACTTCTTCCACATCCACTGCTTTGGGCATCTGCCCATTCTCCCATTGCTTCCGAGGCTTTAGTCCTCACCCCTCTTCTTGATTTTCCGCTTCTTCTGTAGACTGTTCCATGTGATCAGGGTCTCCGCACCTTAGTGAGGGAGTTCTAGCCCTCGCCTCTCTTCCTTTTCTCCTTATTTCGTCTGAGTCTGGTCTGGGCACCATTCCGTCTTGTTAAGCCACTTTCAATCCTTTGCTTCCAATCTTTTTTCTGCAAAAGAGGACAAATCCCATGATGATCACCTCTAGCGGTAGTTGCTTCAACAAAGGTTGCAAGGTAATATATTGGCGTAAGTACGCATTTTCATGCTATCATTTTCTCATTGCTTCACGATGATCTTCAAAATCAAGTGCTTCTTAACAAGATTAAGAGTGGTGTTTTAAACCTTTATCTTAGGCTATTGTTGAATTATTTGTTTAAGAAAAAAAAAGAAAAAGAAAAAAAAAAGAGTCTTTAGGCTTGCTATGCAGCACTCTTGGTTAATAAAAACTCGCGCTGGGAATTCAACATTCTCTCCCCGCTTGTTAAGAGCAACCCTTAGCTGGGCATTCCACACACTTCACGGCGTCCTTAGCCGGCTCCTTGATAAAACACCGTTCCTACCTTGGCCATGCCATGAATTTCTGAAAGTCTTTTTCTCTTCTTTACTCGGCCGAATGCAGGTACAAGAGGTTGACGGATAAGATGACCAACCTTGGTAAATCCCCAATACGAGAGGAGTCTCAAATAGGGGCAGTCTTGACCCAAAATCAATATGAGTTTTCATATGAGCTTTCATGATATACATCTAGCCAAAAGGGCTATTATGAAAATCAAATCAGAATTTTGATAATTGCAATTAGGAATTATGGCATGACAAGAGTGGCAAAGTCCCCGCAGGGAAAACCCTGGTCGTATGCATGTCAAGGGTCTAAAAATTAAAGGCACAAAGCCCCGGCACAACAGACTACCTCTTTGAGGGTTAACACCTTGGAAGGAATTCAGGTCTTGATATCTCCCATCCTGCACAAAGCTTATCTCCAATTATTCTTCTCTTCTTCCTCCAAGACCGAATGTTTCTTGGGTATGGCCTTGGTAGGGGCACCGTTAATTAATGGCGGTCGGTTATGGGACGCCACTTTCAATGCACGTCCAGCTTTGGGCAGTTTTTAGCGAAAAGGGAAGGAACAAGGACCCCTAGCTAGTGGTTCAAAACACCCCTTGATGCTGCATTAACAATGTCTAAGTCAAAATCTCCACAAAAATTTGAATATTTCTAAAATCTCCACAAAAATTTGAATATTTCTAAAATCTCCACAAAAATTTGAATATTTCTAAAATCTCCTAAAAAATTTGAATATTTTCAAAATCCATAAAAAATTGGAATATCTTTTTCAAAACTCATAAAAATTTGCATATTTCTAAAATCCAAAAAAAATTGCATTGTATTGTCTGATGGTGTTTTGCAGGAACAACTTTGCAAGGACCAGGAGTACGGGATGAGTCCTCTCTCCACTTATTGCTATCAATCTACTGATTCCTCCCGATATTCTTATAACACCCAGGGGCATTTTGATTGTCATCTCCCTATTATATCTCCTGATTATTATTCATCTCCAAATCATTTTAATCAACTCCTGCTAATTTCATCTGATCACTCCGCCGATTGGCCTTATCAGATCTTGATCATTCATCTCCAAATCTTGATTAGCCAAGATAGTCTCCTCATGATGAAACAAGAAACAATGCTATGATTTGAAACAATGCTTATGCTTCATGCCACATACATGCTATAATTGATGCTTTGATGATTGCTATGCTTAAATGCCTTCTTCATTGTTTGTTATCTTTTATATCGTGGCTAATGAATTTTTGAGCGTAGGAAAAAGCTCTTGGTCCCGCCGGCTAGGCATCATCATCAAAGTCCCACGGTGTTTGCAGCTCATTTCTGAGTTCCCCCATGCTTATTGCTATCACCATCTCCCTGTATGCATTCTACTATATGTTATTACGCTACTAGATTATATCAAGGACCTTGCGGCTTTGGTAAATCTGGGATTTGAGTTCCCCTTCATCAAAAACAATGATGATTCCAGAGGAGTCTTAGTCACACGGATAGGCCGTTGAGCCGTCCAAGACTGGGGACGATGGTTCCCTTTTTACGAGTTGGTGCGTGGATAAACGGGTTTCGGCTTAGTATCAGCTCGCAGAATTGGTTTCTTGACCCAGTCTGGGCAGTTTACCAATATTATCCTTGATTATTCTATATTTTCAAACCCAGCATGCATTCATGTAGGAATTTGAAACAATTGTTGAAAAAAAAAAATCATTCTGATAAGCTGGTGTTGAGAGTTGAATTGATCTTAATCTTTCTCGATATGAGATTTTCCTTGCCGAATTGAGTCTTCAGTGCGTTTTGTCGCTGTTTTGGGTGATTTTCTCGAAAACTCCTTGTTTGGATTTTTATCATCTTATTTTTAATCTCCTTTCCTTTGATCCACCTTGGCTGCAGCACGTCCACTGGCTGGTAACCGCTCCCCAATGGTGAAACCTACAGGTTTGTGACCTGGGGTACTTCCACCGCGTTGGAAGTTGATCATTTATTTTATCTCCTTCGTGCACCGCGTGCACATCTCCCCTTTTTATCCAAACATTGTTGATTTCATTGGATTTCCCGAGATTGGCTTCATCTCGAGCTTTTGATTTCATTTCTCATCAAGTGATGTTGGTTGCGTGTCTCATCACACCTTGGTATCTACTTTTCAGTTTGCTACGCTCCCTTGCAAAGCAGACGCCAAGGCGGGGCAGCTGTAGACACGTCAAAATTGACATTATTTTGAGTATATTTCATATCGCTCTGCGATGCCCCATTTGACCCTCAAATCAGCTTATTTGAGTGGTTTTCCCACTTTTCTTGAATTTCTCCTATTTTCCCCATTTTTCCTATTTTTCGGATTTTTTGGGCATTTATCTCTATTTTTTTGAATTCACGCCATCATCAGAGGCGTGTTTTTGAAACACGCCCTGTTCTAGGGCGTGTCCTTCCCATTTTATCTATTTCTCCCCATTTTATCTATTTTATGAATTTTCTAAATTCACGACCTGGGTAAGGGCGTGTTTTTCATGAAACATGACTTAACCAAGGGCGTTTTTAAAGAAAGGACGACCTCACCTGAGGGCGTTAATTCTTTTGGTATGACCGACTTCCCCATTTGAGCTCTTGAAATTAACGCCCTTCCCAGGGGCGCGTTTTTGAAAAAGTGGCTTTGATTAAGGCGTGTTTTACATTTTTCAAATATGGGGAGTTTTTATTGCTAAATTTGGTTTTTGAGAAACGCCCTTGTGCAGGGCGTGTTTCTGAGAAACGCCCTCTTCGTAAGTCGTCAATTCGTAAATTGACGCCCTAACCTAAGGCGTGTTTTACCTTCTGGCTACGCGGCCCTTTCCCCAGAGAGTCCTTGCTTCGATAGATGCCTACTTGGTTTTGGCTCTTGCCCGTTCTTATCCCTTCCTCCTTTGGACTCTTTCCTTCTTATCCCTTTTCTATCTTATTAATAGAGCTTCCGAGCTCTGTTAATGGGTTGGTTCGGAGGTTCTTCGTTTTTCTTCTGCTGCTTCTTTTTCTTCTTCTGTTTTCTTCTTCTGCTTTCTTTTTTGTTTCTCCTTCTTCCTCTTCTGTCTTCTCCGTATTCTTCTTTCTTCTTCTTCTTCTTATTCTTCTTCTTCTTCTGTTTCTTCTCTTTTCCTTCTGTTGTTCTTCTTTTCTTTTTACAGGAACCGAAGGTAGGCTGTTCTTGGCTAAGGAGGGGGGGCTTCTTCCACGGTTCAACTCTTCATCCCTTTGAGGCTTCCTCCCATCGAGCATTCAAGCCAAAGAAGCCACCCAAACAAGAATTTTCTATCTTATCTCCCCTTATTTGTATTTTTCATTAAGTCATGCATGCATCATTGTTATTGATTTTTCTCAACCATCATATTGAGATCTCCCCATAGTGCATCTCTTGCACACTTCCCTTACTTTTATTTATTTGCATGCATCATACATCTCCCCACACCCTCTTTGCATAGGGGTTTAAGGGCAATCCCCTTAAGGTGTGTATTGTTCATATTTTTCATGCTCACCTATATCTTTATTTAGGATTTGATGCTACACACCATGTTCTAATGTATATCTTTATTGGTGTTGTTGTCTTTCTTACAAGGGTAATTGATTGAAGACTCTCTTCGTCGGCCGGCCGATCTTGAAGAGAAAAGGAGTACTCACATCCCCCGCATCTTTTGAGGTATTTTGCGATCATCTCCCCATATCAATCTCCTCTTTGAGACCCTCGTGTCTCTGGCGATCACAAACTCCTCTTGTGCACCTCGTGCATGTTTTTCTCCACATTACTGATTATTGCCTATTATTAATATTTTTCTTAAGTGGATTTTAATCCAAATCTACAAATTGGCGATCACGGTGGGACCCTTTCTTGTTTTTATTTTGATTACCCCTTTCCCTTTGGCACCCACGTGTGCCCTTTCCCATTGGTACCCTCGGTACCCTTTCCTTTGTGCCCCTCGGGCACCCTCCATTGTGCTTTGCACTCTCCCCTAAGTGATTTGTCAATTGAATAGATTTGTTTTAAAATTTCCACTTATTTAAAATTTTGATGAGCATGATTCTTTTAATCTGTTGATTGCCCTGCTGCTGTGAGTGCTTCTGTCATTTCTGGCCGTGAAGGAGTTTCTGAAGGAAGCTAATTCACGCCCCTGTCAGAGGCGTCTCTTTCATGAGTAACGCCTTCTGACAGGGCGTTTTTATTCATATCTCCTACACTGATAATTCACGCCCTAGAGCAGGGCGTTTCTTTGTTGTGCGTTTTATAATTTGACGCCCTACCCCAAGGGCGTCCTTTCCTTTGTAACGCCTCACCCCAGGGCGTTTCTTTGACTTGGTTGGCATCTATTGCATTTTAACGTCCTCGCCAGAGGCGTTTCTTTTAGTTTTTAGCGCCTTGATCCAGGGCGCGTTTTACCTGAGTTAACGCCCTACCACAGGGCGTTTCTTTGTTGATTAGCGCCTCCCATTCAGGCGTGTCTTGTGATTTGACGCCCACTGGCAGGGGCGTCCTTTTATTGATAGCGCCTCAGTCTAAGGCGCGTTTTTCTGCCCCTGGCCCCTCGCTTTGATTCACGATAGTCACATCGTCGTGTCTTTGGTTAGTGGCGCCCCCAGCCAGGGCGTGTTTTTACTGTGGGTTTTTTTTCATGCTGATTGATGCCTATATTATTGATTGATCATATTGTGCTGATTGGCTTATTTTCCCTGCTGCATTCATCTTTGCATTGGTTTGGGAGCCCCCTCCTCTTCATTAGGATCCACACACCCTCTTGGAATCGGGACGACCCTCCATTGAGCATTCCGTCTCTTTGGACTGGAAATCCCTTTTCCAAGCCTCCGTAAGTCCCCGCACCCGTGGATTCCCTCACGGACGCCGGGCAGGTTGTACCCTTTTGAAGTCCCGAGTTAGTTGGCCTATACGTGGTGAGAGAGGGTTCCTAGTTGGCATTGGAGTTCAAACCATATTGAAACTAGGTTTCCCCCCCCTTGTGTGAATCATTCCAAACTTTGTTAAAAATCATTAATTCACCAAGGTTTAAACAAATAAAAATCAAGGTAACCATTCCAACTTGTGTGTTTCTTTGCAAATTGTTTGCACATTACTTGGATTGCATAATGGCTTACTTTGATAGACAAAACAACATGTTCAATTCAAATAATGCTCATGAGGATGATCGTCCATGCACATCTTATGATCCTCAATTTCAACATGTTCAATATCATTCTCACCATTCTTTCAAAGGACCACATTCTCATTCTTATGGTCATGCCCGACCCATGGGCAATGTCCAATCCAATGGTCCTTCAACTCAATTCCGAGCCACTACTCCCTCGGGATCCTCTCGTCCCAATGATGAGAAGGTCTCCCAGATCATTCATGCATTAGATCATCTTACCCCTCAACAGATCCAAGCCCTTAAGGCTGTCGTTGAGGGTGCATCTCCTTCATCTCTCCCTCCTTCCAATTCTATTCGGGTGGCCCATCACCCATCTCCCTCCAATTCTACACGGGTGGCCCATCACCCACCTCCTCCTTCCAATCATATTCGGGTAGCCCATTACCCATCTCCCCCTATTCATTCTACTCGGGTGGTCCGACACCCGCCTCCTTCTATTCCTCCTCCCTCACGGCCCCGAAGCCCATTTATTCATTGCAATCCGGCCCATCCGGGTTCTTTTACGGGTCATACCGTCAACTCCCCTCCACGGCCTTTTTATGCGGCCCCTCCTCCTTCGAGGCCCTGCCAACCTTCTATTGTTCAAGTCACACCCCTCCAACAATCTCTTTTTGATAAGATTACTTCCATGGAGGAACAATTAAAGAGGGTCACGGTTCCTCCTACTCCGGTCAATCCTCTCCATGCCGCTTTGGACGAGATTACTAAGTTGGAGAGAGAATGGAAGGATAGGAGAGATGATTATGATATCGGCATTCCAAGCGAGGAAGAACCGGCAATTGAAGAATACGAGCCGGTATATGATGATGAAGCTCCGCAGGCACCCCTTTCGAGTTTCCTTAATTTCCCACTCCCTCCATTATCATTCAATGAACCCCCTGCTCAGGAGGAAACCACTCCCAATTCAACCCCTGTTTATGAGACTAGTTGGTGTTACGACGATGGGTCGATATTCCAATCGTCCGCACCGGCGCCTATTGAGTCTCTTCCCATTCCCACTCCCACTCCTAACACTGCTCGCCCCGTCCGGCATTTTCTACGCACCAAACCTTCACCCATTAACCCTCCACCAACTACACCTCCACCCACTATACCATCAACCTTCACACCATTAGCCACCGCTGAGCCTTCCATTATAAAACCTCCACCTATTAAGTCAGTAACCTCCACATCGGCCTACACCGAACCTACCACTGAACCTCCTCCAATTGACCTCCCAGTACTACCATCCCTAAAAACCACCTTACCTACCCCAATATTTAACCCTCCATCTTTACCTATGGCTAATCCTGAGCAGGACCCACCACTTTTTGCACTCGAGCCAACCCCGACCGCTTGCATGCAAAGGGAGAAACTCGATGTGTTCGAACCTCCGCCTCCACTTACGCCAACACTTTCCATTATAACTCCACCATCCACGGAGCCTCCCGCCTCCGCCTCACCTCCTTTTGTTACCCGGAAGGGGCGTGCTTCTGCAGCTACTCGCGCCAAGGATAAGCAAAAGGCGGGCAAGAAGACTTTGGCCACGACTGTGCCATTCAAGATTCAAGAATTTATTTACCGGATGCCAATCCGGGTTATTGTGCCGCGCATGATCGAAGAGGCCGAGTCACCGCCACTGCTCAACAAATGCCAAGCGTTAACGCCGTATGAAGGCCGGGCAGGGCACCCTTTGTTCAAACCTTCGAATTCCGAATTCATTTACAAGGGGCGAATGCCCATTTTATTCAAAATTCCATATTCATCACCATCAATGGGCAACATAATGCTTCCCGTTCCAACTCTACGACTCCCTCACTTTATTGATCTTCGCTTTCCAAAGGGGTTGTCATTTATTGAAGCTTCTTTTATTGAGCCAATTGGCCGTACATGTTCACTGCCATGGAGGGGCAGTTATCTTGATGCTAATGGGCCTTCCATTCCTTTATCCACCCTCTATCCCACTCCATCCATATTCTGGTCTATCACGTTTTCTTCATGGGCCACTCCAAGGGAAAAAAGGAGGATCTCACCTTCTCGCCCTTCACATTCTTCCTATTCTTTGCATTTCATGCATTCTGTTGCATTCATGCATTCATTGCATCCATTACATCCATCATTTTGCATGCATTTGCACCTCCTACTTCCCGGGTTTCCAAACCCATATCTTCCTCGCCTTCCGGCACCGCCGGATATTCCGCATTTCCCATCTTATTCATATTCATCCTTTTATCCACTCCCCTTGGGGCATCGCGTCCCCCTTCCTGCCATTTCCCTGGAACCTCCAGGAATTTTATCCCTCCTCTTTGGGCATCTCGCCCTTTCTGATTCTATTCCTCCGGAACCTCCGGACTTTCCCCTCGGGCATCGCGCCCCTTTCCATTCTCCTCCTCCGGAACCTTCGGACCTTTCTCTCGGGCATCGCGCCCCTTTCCACCTTCCTCCTCCGAAACCTCCAGATTTTCCCCTTGGGCATCGCGCCCCTTCTCATTTGCTACCTCCGGAACCTCCGGATTTTCCTCCTGATCCTCCTTCATTCCTCTCTCTTGGGTATCGCGCCCCTTTCTATATTCTTCCTCTGGAACCTCCGGATTCTCCACCTGATTGTCTCCATCTTTTCCCCGGGCATCGTGCCCCTTTCCATTTGCTTCCTCCGGAACCTCCGGATTCTCCGTCTTATTCTCTCTATCATCTCCCGGGGCATCGCGACCCTCCTGATTTCACTCCTCCGGAACCTCCGGACCCTCCATCTTTCTTCCGATTCATCTTTCTACTCCTCCGGGATATCACATCCTTCATTTTCTTCCTCCTTTTTCATCATCTTTTTCTCTATTTCTTCCCAGGGCATCGCATCCCTTCTTTCGTTATCCCTCCGGAGCCCCCGGATGATTCCTCCTATCACGATTCTCCTCCTTTACCTCCGGACCCTCCGGATCTACCTCTTTCTATCTACCAATTTCTTCTTCTAATTCCTCCTGATTCTGGGTCCGACCCAACTTCTTCCACATCCACTGCTTTGGGCATCTGCCCATTCTCCCATTGCTTCCGAGGCTTTAGTCCTCACCCCTCTTCTTGATTTTCCGCTTCTTCTGTAGACTGTTCCATGTGATCAGGGTCTCCGCACCTTAGTGAGGGAGTTCTAGCCCTCGCCTCTCTTCCTTTTCTCCTTATTTCGTCTGAGTCTGGTCTGGGCACCATTCCGTCTTGTTAAGCCACTTTCAATCCTTTGCTTCCAATCTTTTTTCTGCAAAAGAGGACAAATCCCATGATGATCACCTCTAGCGGCAGTTGCTTCAACAAAGGTTGCAAGGTAATATATTGGCGTAAGTACGCATTTTCATGCTATCATTTTCTCATTGCTTCACGATGATCTTCAAAATCAAGTGCTTCTTAACAAGATTAAGAGTGGTGTTTTAAACCTTTATCTTAGGCTATTGTTGAATTATTTGTTTAAGAAAAAAAAAAGAAAAAGAAAAAAAAAAGAGTCTTTAGGCTTGCTATGCAGCACTCTTGGTTAATAAAAACTCGCGCTGGGAATTCAACATTCTCTCCCCGCTTGTTAAGAGCAACCCTTAGCTGGGCATTCCACACACTTCACGGCGTCCTTAGCCGGCTCCTTGATAAAACACCGTTCCTACCTTGGCCATGCCATGAATTTCTGAAAGTCTTTTTCTCTTCTTTACTCGGCCGAATGCAGGTACAAGAGGTTGACGGATAAGATGACCAACCTTGGTAAATCCCCAATACGAGAGGAGTCTCAAATAGGGGCAGTCTTGACCCAAAATCAATATGAGTTTTCATATGAGCTTTCATGATATACATCTAGCCAAAAGGGCTATTATGAAAATCAAATCAGAATTTTGATAATTGCAATTAGGAATTATGGCATGACAAGAGTGGCAAAGTCCCCGCAGGGAAAACCCTGGTCGTATGCATGTCAAGGGTCTAAAAATTAAAGGCACAAAGCCCCGGCACAACAGACTACCTCTTTGAGGGTTAACACCTTGGAAGGAATTCAGGTCTTGATATCTCCCATCCTGCACAAAGCTTATCTCCAATTATTCTTCTCTTCTTCCTCCAAGACCGAATGTTTCTTGGGTATGGCCTTGGTAGGGGCACCGTTAATTAATGGCGGTCGGTTATGGGACGCCACTTTCAATGCACGTCCAGCTTTGGGCAGTTTTTAGCGAAAAGGGAAGGAACAAGGACCCCTAGCTAGTGGTTCAAAACACCCCTTGATGCTGCATTAACAATGTCTAAGTCAAAATCTCCACAAAAATTTGAATATTTCTAAAATCTCCACAAAAATTTGAATATTTCTAAAATCTCCACAAAAATTTGAATATTTCTAAAATCTCCTAAAAAATTTGAATATTTTCAAAATCCATAAAAAATTGGAATATCTTTTTCAAAACTCATAAAAATTTGCATATTTCCAAAATCCAAAAAAAATTGCATTGTATTGTCTGATGGTGTTTTGCAGGAACAACTTTGCAAGGACCAGGAGTACGGGATGAGTCCTCTCTCCACTTATTGCTATCAATCTACTGATTCCTCCCGATATTCTTATAACACCCAGGGGCATTTTGATTGTCATCTCCCTATTATATCTCCTGATTATTATTCATCTCCAAATCATTTTAATCAACTCCTGCTAATTTCATCTGATCACTCCGCCGATTGGCCTTATCAGATCTTGATCATTCATCTCCAAATCTTGATTAGCCAAGATTGTCTCCTCATGATGAAACAAGAAACAATGCTATGATTTGAAACAATGCTTATGCTTCATGCCACATACATGCTATAATTGATGCTTTGATGATTGCTATGCTTAAATGCCTTCTTCATTGTTTGTTATCTTTTATATCGTGGCTAATGAATTTTTGAGCGTAGGAAAAAGCTCTTGGTCCCGCCGGCTGGGCATCATCATCAAAGTCCCACGGTGTTTGCAGCTCATTTCTGAGTTCCCCCATGCTTATTGCTATCACCATCTCCCTGTATGCATTCTACTATATGTTATTACGCTACTAGATTATATCAAGGACCTTGCGGCTTTGGTAAATCTGGGATTTGAGTTCCCCTTCATCAAAAACAATGATGATTCCAGAGGAGTCTTAGTCACACGGATAGGCCGTTGAGCCGTCCAAGACTGGGGACGATGGTTCCCTTTTTACGAGTTGGTGCGTGGATAAACGGGTTTCGGCTTAGTATCAGCTCGCAGAATTGGTTTCTTGACCCAGTCTGGGCAGTTTACCAATATTATCCTTGATTATTCTATATTTTCAAACCCAGCATGCATTCATGTAGGAATTTGAAACAATTGTTGAAAAAAAAAATCATTCTGATAAGCTGGTGTTGAGAGTTGAATTGATCTTAATCTTTCTCGATATGAGATTTTCCTTGCCGAATTGAGTCTTCAGTGCGTTTTGTCGCTGTTTTGGGTGATTTTCTCGAAAACTCCTTGTTTGGATTTTTATCATCTTATTTTTAATCTCCTTTCCTTTGATCCACCTTGGCTGCAGCACGTCCACTGGCTGGTAACCGCTCCCCAATGGTGAAACCTACAGGTTTGTGACCTGGGGTACTTCCACCGCGTTGGAAGTTGATCATTTATTTTATCTCCTTCGTGCACCGCGTGCACATCTCCCCTTTTTATCCAAACATTGTTGATTTCATTGGATTTCCCGAGATTGGCTTCATCTCGAGCTTTTGATTTCATTTCTCATCAAGTGATGTTGGTTGCGTGTCTCATCACACCTTGGTATCTACTTTTCAGTTTGCTACGCTCCCTTGCAAAGCAGACGCCAAGGCGGGGCAGCTGTAGACACGTCAAAATTGACATTATTTTGAGTATATTTCATATCGCTCTGCGATGCCCCATTTGACCCTCAAATCAGCTTATTTGAGTGGTTTTCCCACTTTTCTTGAATTTCTCCTATTTTCCCCATTTTTCCTATTTTTCGGATTTTTTGGGCATTTATCTCTATTTTTTTGAATTCACGCCATCATCAGAGGCGTGTTTTTGAAACACGCCCTGTTCTAGGGCGTGTCCTTCCCATTTTATCTATTTCTCCCCATTTTATCTATTTTATGAATTTTCTAAATTCACGACCTGGGTAAGGGCGTGTTTTTCATGAAACATGACTTAACCAAGGGCGTTTTTAAAGAAAGGACGACCTCACCTGAGGGCGTTAATTCTTTTGGTATGACCGACTTCCCCATTTGAGCTCTTGAAATTAACGCCCTTCCCAGGGGCGCGTTTTTGAAAAAGTGGCTTTGATTAAGGCGTGTTTTACATTTTTCAAATATGGGGAGTTTTTATTGCTAAATTTGGTTTTTGAGAAACGCCCTTGTGCAGGGCGTGTTTCTGAGAAACACCCTCTTCGTAAGTCGTCAATTCGTAAATTGACGCCCTAACCTAAGGTGTGTTTTACCTTCTGGCTACGCGGCCCTTTCCCCAGAGAGTCCTTGCTTCGATAGATGCCTACTTGGTTTTGGCTCTTGCCCGTTCTTATCCCTTCCTCCTTTGGACTCTTTCCTTCTTATCCCTTTTCTATCTTATTAATAGAGCTTCCGAGCTCTGTTAATGGGTTGGTTCGGAGGTTCTTCGTTTTTCTTCTGCTGCTTCTTTTTCTTCTTCTGTTTTCTTCTTCTGCTTTCTTTTTTGTTTCTCCTTCTTCCTCTTCTATCTTCTCCGTATTCTTCTTTCTTCTTCTTCTTCTTATTCTTCTTCTTCTTCTGTTTCTTCTCTTTTCCTTCTGTTGTTCTTCTTTTCTTTTTACAGGAACCGAAGGTAGGCTGTTCTTGGCTAAGGAGGGGGGGCTTCTTCCACGGTTCAACTCTTCATCCCTTTGAGGCTTCCTCCCATCGAGCATTCAAGCCAAAGAAGCCACCCAAACAAGATTTTTCTATCTTATCTCCCCTTATTTGTATTTTTCATTAAGTCATGCATGCATCATTGTTATTGATTTTTCTCAACCATCATATTGAGATCTCCCCATAGTGCATCTCTTGCACACTTCCCTTACTTTTATTTATTTGCATGCATCATACATCTCCCCACACCCTCTTTGCATAGGGGTTTAAGGGCAATCCCCTTAAGGTGTGTATTGTTCATATTTTTCATGCTCACCTATATCTTTATTTAGGATTTGATGCTACACACCATGTTCTAATGTATATCTTTATTGGTGTTGTTGTCTTTCTTACAAGGGTAATTGATTGAAGACTCTCTTCGTCGGCCGGCCGATCTTGAAGAGAAAAGGAGTACTCACATCCCCCGCATCTTTTGAGGTATTTTGCGATCATCTCCCCATATCAATCTCCTCTTTGAGACCCTCGTGTCTCTGGCGATCACAAACTCCTCTTGTGCACCTCGTGCATGTTTTTCTCCACATTACTGATTATTGCCTATTATTAATATTTTTCTTAAGTGGATTTTAATCCAAATCTACAGCAACGTCTATGTAATGCACCATCTGAACAAACAATTAGTGAAAACATATGTATTTTTTATTTTTTACTTTTATTTTTTGTTTGAAATATGTAAATTTTTATGGATTTTAAAATATTTAAAATTTTAATGAATTTTAAAAAATATTTGAATTTTTTGATTTATGAGAATATTCAATTTTTTAGATTTTTAGGAATATTAGACATTGCTAATTATACCACCAATGATAGTTTGAACCACTGACTAAGGGTCCTTGCACCCTCCCCTTTCACTAAGAATTGCCCAGAGCAAGGCGGCGTACGTTTAGGGTGGCACCATATAGCTGGCCGCCCTTGGTTAATGGTGCCCCTACTAAGGTCATACACGAGAAACACTCGGTCTTAGAGGGAGAAGAGAAGAAAATTTGGAGATAGGCCTGATATGAACATAGAAGATGTTGGGTTTAACTCCCTCCCATAGCATAACCCCTAGAGAGTCGGTCTGTTGCACCGAAACTTTTTATCACATCATCAAACTTTAATTCTCTTTTAGGTACGCATTCAACTGGACTCATGACGTCCCACGTGGAATTGTACTACCCTCTTGCCATGCCTTTATTATTCTCTTTTTTTTGACTTTTGCTCACATTTTTCTTTTTGATTTTGGACTTTGATCACTTTCTTAACTTTGGATCTTTGATTTTGGTGAGCATTGAGACTGAATAAGGTCATAACAGATTGCCCCTATTTAAGACTTTCTCTTGTCGAGATGCGCCTAGGTTAGTTGTCTTGCCCAGACTATCTCTACCCTCATATTTTGGCCGATTAGAGAAGATAAAAGACTTGTGTCCTCAAGCATGGCCCAAGTAGCAATGGTGTTTTCCATGGGAGACGGCTAAGGACACCGTGAAGTGTGTGCAGTGCCCATGCTTAAGGTTACCCTTAATCAGGGAGGGGGGGGCAATTTCAGACTCTCAACACAGAGTTTTCATAACCTAAAGTACTGTAAAAGCAAGCTTTCATCAAATTTTTTTGTCACAAACTTAAATAAAGACCTAGGAATAGGTCTAGACTATCACTCTTAATCATGTTAAGAAGCACTTCTTATTTAAAAACTGTGCGTAGAGATGAATGAAAGGATGAAAGTGCATACGTACGCAAACGATTACCTTATGACCCTTCATTGTAAAAATAGCTACCGATGGCGTCTTCGATCAACATGCGATTTGTATTCCTCACTTGACAGATAGAGAGATAGAGAGACTAGGATTTGAAGTGGTTTAACATGAAGGAGCGATGACAAAACTAGACTCAGACGAAGAGGGATAAAAGAAAAAGAGATAGAGCTTGAACTCCCTCGTGAGGGTGTAAAACCCTAAATATATGAAATGGTCTACAGAAGGAAAATGAGATCAATGGTAGGAGTGAGGATTAAAGCCTCGAAAATAATGAGAGAAAGGGCAGGTGCCCGGAGCAATTGATGCGGGAGAAATCGGGTCGGACCCGTAGTCAGGAGGAATCAGAAGAATGAATTGATAAATAGAGACGGGAGGATCTGGAGGCTTCAGAGGGTCTGAAGGTTTTAGAAAACAAGAATGATCAGAAGAAAGATCCAAAGGTTCCCGAGGGAGTAAATAGCAAGGGACGCGATGCCCTGGGAAAACAGATGGATGACAAGGGTTTCGGAGATGCCAAAGAAAGAGAATGGCGAGGGACGTGATGTCCTGGGAGATGAATAAGGGGATTAAGTGAAGAATCACAAGGTTTCAGAGTAAGAAAATGACAAGGGACGTGATGCCCTGATAATATAGAAGGATTAATTGGAGGAAAGTCCAGAGATTTCGACAAAAGGGAATAAAAGACACGGCATATGGATTGAAGGAAAAGAGATCCGGCGAAGAAAGAGAATGGCGAGGGATGCGATGCCTGGAAGGAATATAAAGTTGGGATGAGTTAGAAAGAGGAAAATCAGGATGTTTTAGAGGGAGAGAATGGGAAGGGACATAATGTCCTTGTTGCATCCCCTGGTTGATCTTTGGTGTTTGGTTTTAATGATAACAAAACGATTGTGCTTGTGTGTATATTTCATTGAGCAACATGTTTGCATCTTGTTCTGATGAGTTATAGGGTGACTTCAATATTGACATTTGGAAGTCAAACGAATGCTTGTTGATTAAAGAACTCATGCTTTGAATATCTTGATTTGCAGGATCAAAATCTATGGTTCATGCTTGGAACTCAAAGGAGTCCATCAATGAAGTTCTTCTTCAAAAAGGGAATCAACTCACTCATTGTATTATGTCGACTCCCTCTATGTTTTATGCATCTCATCAAATAGGTTTTCAAAGTGTTGGTTGGGTATTTTCATGCATTTTTCCTCATGAGGTTTTTGGGCTTGAAATATGCTCAACCTATTAACTTGAAATTTGATGAATGTGATTTTAATGATGCTTACTCATTATATGGACTCATAGTCGTTTGATTGGCAATTAAAGTGAATGTGCTTAGTGTGTGCTTGAAAGTTGATTAAGCTAACTTAATGTGAATCTTGGTGAAATTGGGTTTTATGATGCTCACATGTATCGCTTATATGCATGTCTAAATGATCACATCTTTAGTTGAGGATTTGATGGTTTGGGAATGTGTTTCATGCATTTTCAATATGTTAGGTTGCATGGCTTGCTAGCCTCATAGATTTGCTTAGATGCATAGTTCTTCATTCCAATCCTTAGTTGGGTGAATTTGTGTAATTCAAATCTTGATGGTTGTGAAAATTGTGAAGAAGGGCCTTTTTGCTAATGAAGGCTTCATGGGTAGTTTGTATAGCTTTGAATGCTTTCCATGTATACTCTTCATGACAGTGAGTGAATGGTTGAGTTTTTCACATGAATCTTGATGAGCTAGCAAAAACTCATTTGGTATGTTCATGGATGGTGTTCATAGGACTCTTGAGCTAGTGAGCTTGTGTTTTGATCAATTCATGTGAATCTTGATAGAATGTGGTTGACATGTGTTTCTACATTATTTAATACCACGGAATACTTGGTTGTTTGTTTTATCAAGTAACAATTTCTATATTTCATTGATATTTCTCTTACAGGACTAAAGTGCTCAAAATCTGAAAATATAGCAGGTTTAGGTTAACCGAACTACAAGCTTAGGTCGACCGAAATCCCCAGAGTGGGCATGTTTTGTGACTGAAAGAGTTAGGTTGACCGACCCTATGAGCGGTCGATCGAATGTGGCAAAAAACAAAAACGTGGATCCGAAAATCCATTAATGCTTAACTTTTACCCCTTTGCCCCTAGGTTCATGGTAGACCTATCGGGGGTCTTTTGGAGGGTTATAGAAGGGTTATAATGGTCTTTTGATTTCTCCTATATATGCATATGTGTGAACTCCGAATTTAACAAGAAAAACCCTTATGTGCTCATTGTTTCTATCTTGTAGGTAAAGAAAGGGAGAAAGGAAGAAAGAGCTCAAGCCAAGGTGGATTTCATCTACTTCAAAGAGTTTTTGGAGCTCGTGGAAGAAGGAAAAGGAGAGCGGCTTGAAGAGAGGATCGAGAAGACGTCAAAATCTCCATCATCTGTCTACAACCGAAGAAGGGCTGAATTGTTTAGAAAGGGGGAACCTTTACACTTGCTTTATTCTCTTTGCTGTAGTCTTGAGAGATCATCTGGGGTCTATTGTATCCATTTGTGGATTTTGTGTTTATTTCTTAAAGGATATTATGTATGTGTGTGTGTGACCGTATGCTTACGGTCGTGTGATTACGGTGCTGCGTTTGTTGCAGCGTGTGTGTGTTACTACTGGATTTACAATCTAGAGTGTTTGAGGTTCGTCCCCATGTTGTTGTGTCTACAGCGTGAGGAGAGTTCTCCTCGTGGAGATTTATCCCCGTGTGTGTGTGTGCAGGCGTCGTCCTGTGTGTTTGGAGCGTCGCCTCCGTGTTGGGGATTTATCCCTGAGTGAAGCCTTACCGGTTTGGTAAGGGGTGGACGTAGGGAGCTCGTCGTGGTCCTGAACCATCTTAAAAACCCTTGTGTCTTATGGTTTGCATTGTGTGATTGTGTGTTCTTTGCTTATCCGTTAAGACGATCGTGTGAGATCGGAGAGATTGAGTGAACTTGAATTACTTTGTTAGTTTATTTCCTTCAATCTTGTCAAAGTTGTTAATTCCACTTTGTAAGTTTTTAAAATTTCCATATTGTGTGGGGGACCATTCAACCCCCCCTTCTTGTCTACTCACCTACCCTGAGACCAACAATTGGTATCAGAGCCACGGCTTTATTTTCTTGGGTCTAACGACCTTTAGAGTGATCCCTGTTGGCGAGTTTTATTTAGCAACATGTCTAGCTTTTCTCTTCCTTCTCATTATAATGGAAATAACTACATTTCTTGGAGAAATGGCATGTGTGCATATCTTAGTTTTAATGAATATGAAATCTGGAAAGTCATATGTGATGGTCCACATAAACTTCCATCAAATGAAAGAGAATGGAATGACAAGCATGTGAAGAAAAATGAAATCAATCTTCGAGCTTTGAGTGTTATAAGGAATAGCATAGAGCCTCATGTTCTTTCCCAAATTTCCTCTTGTAGGTCAGCCAGAGATTTATGGGATCAACTAGCAAAGTATGAAGCCAATGAAAAGACTTCGCAAGTTGGTTCAAGTTTAATGGCCAATGATGAAGAAAGTAAAGAAAGCTTAGGGTGAGAAAGCGAAGGTGAAGTAAGTTCTGATTCTGAAGAACTTTCTATTGAGGAATGGCAATTGGCATATATTGAAACACATGAAAGATGTCAAGATTTTAAATCTGAAAATAAGAAACTAAGAAACAAACTTAAAGGAATTCTGAGTACATCTGTTCCATGTGTAAGGTGCAAATTGCTTGAATAAAAAATGAAAGACATTATGCATGCAAATCTTTATTGTGAAAACTGTAAAACACTGAAAAAGGAAAATGAAACTTTGAAATCAGAAATGAATGTTTAGAAAGACAAAATGATGATATGGAATCTAGAATAGATGAGCTCGATAAAGAAAATTTTGACATGCGTAAAGAACACACATTGGTTGAAAAATCTGATGGATCTTTGAATTTTAAAAATGATTGTCATGATTTGAGTGAAAAAAAATAAACTCTTGCTGTCTAAAATTTCCATGCCTGAAAAGAATGAAGAATGTCTTAAGAACAAACTAGCTTCCTTGTGTGACGATGAGAAAATGTTTGAAAAACTTCTTGACACTGAATTAGATAGCAAAAGCATCATGAATGAAAATGAAGAGCTTAAAAAGAACAACAGTGCCATGCTAATTCAGAATTCCTTGCTTGAGGGTAGATTGAATGGTTTTGATAAGTTTGAAAAAGAAAACTTATTGTTGAAACCTGAGAATGAACAGTTATTTGCTAAGATCTCAAACTTTACTGAAACTGAGATTGTTCTTGAAAAATTAACTAAAAAACTGCATGCTATAAATGATGAAAACAAGAAAGTCATGGAAGAAAATGAAAATTTCAAATCAGTGAATTACTTGTTAAGTGATAAAGTGTCTGCATGTGAAGAAGAAATCACAAATGCTGAATTACATATTTCTGATCTAGAAGAAGAGGCGAAAATGTTAAAAGATGATTTGTCTAGATTTGTGAAGGGGAAAGAAAATTAGGAGAAGGTGTTGGGTGTTAAAGTAAATTTTTAAAAGGAAGGTCTTGGATACACCCCGGTCAATAAAAAATCTTTTGAAAATAAATTAAAAACCTCTTTTGTTCATGTATCCGACATTCCAAGTACTTCAAAAGCACCTCCTCCAAATACTCAAAAGAAAATTTCTGAAAATAATTTTACAAAAAAGAAAAATGTCAACACTAAGCCCTCCATGTCAAATAGATCTCAAAAAATGAAATCGAATGTTGAATGCTTCTATTGTGGTATGTTTGGCCATGAAATGAATGATTGTGTTGATATGAAAATAGATGATGAAAATGTATGCAAAGTTAAATCTTCTTTCAAAAGACCAAGAGATGTTGCTTGCTTTTATTGTCATAAACTTAACCATGTGATGAAAAATTATTTTGTCAAGCAAAAAGATGAACTTCATGTTAAGAATGCTAAGTTTGATTTTTAAAAAAAATTCAGTGATAAACATGCTTTCCATGCTCAAAGGTTTTCATCTTATAAGGGAAACTTCTTTTCAAAAACTCATGCAAACACTTTATAAGATGAACTAGGCATACTCATTTGGTAAACGCCAATAAAAATAGAAGATGAAAACTTTTTGAAAATAGAAGATGGAATGGCCTTGAAAACTCCTTTGCTCATGAAAGGAAATCTTTTCCTAGAAATGCTTCTCCTCAATGCTTTTATTGTGGAAACCATGGACATGTCATTGAGGATTATAGGATCATGAAGAATGACGATATGGAAGTAATGAAAATGTGGAAGAAGACTTTTGGTGGTAATGCTAAAAATTCAAGGGGACCCAAAAAGACTTGGGTGCCCAAATGTGACGAATGAGTTTGCTTTGATGCAAGTGTGCCTTGAGAAAATAAAGAATGAAAGGGGTTCCAATAAAAAGGAACTAGGCATACTCATTTGGTAAAAGCCCAACCTTTTCTTTTATTGTCAAACTTTGTGATTTTGATGTTTTCATTCTGCTACTTTGTTATGTTTGAATTGTATTTCTTTACAAGTCATTCATGCTCTCATTGAATGAATTTTTGGTATATCAAATGTGATATGTGAAATGACAGATTAAGTCAGTCAGGAAGCTATCACTATGCGTGAGATGATCTTCGGATCAAAGTTCTCCGCCTTGTACTAAAATTTAAAAATCTCAATTTGGTTGGCTTATAAGGATTCATGTATTTTGAATGAAATCGATTTGCGTTTAATTTACATATCTTTCAAATTGAATCTGAAAAACTCTCTTGTTTCAAAAAGGTAAAATTTCTGAACTGTGGAATTACTTGATCACTAATACATCATTTGGCCTTGAATGATGACCACGTGTGATTACTTTTCAAAATTGATAAGTCGTTTGACATGTTCAAAAATCTCTTCTTGTTAATAGATGTTCAAACACTTGTCTTGCTCATTTGTCAAATTCTGTGTGAAATTTGTTGGACACTTGATTATGTGCTTCAAAATGTATTTTGCATATTCACACATGTAGGGCATATCATGTTCAAACTGAAGCTTATGTCTCATGCAATGTTGTCTTTGAATGATCATGGTTGAACTTTTGGGTTCTAAAGAAAATGAATTTTCATGATGAAATCTGAAATAAAAATACTCATGGTTCAGTGCTAAATTTATTAAAAATTTCATCTTGTAAATTCATTGGTTTCATGCTTGCTTGAATATTCAAGAATGCACAAAAATTGAAAATCTACATAAAAAGATCACATTGGCATCTTTGCAAATCATTCACATACTATGCATGCATTATGAATTTGAGTCTCATGCATACTTTGACTTATTTATGCTTGAATGTCATGATTTACGGGTATACAAAATGGCAAAAAGATGCATATTGCATATTCATGCATATAGGCCATTTGCACATATTTCATGATAATTGCATATCTTGAATCATGAGTGCTTGTATTAATATTTCCTAAATCCTTGCATGCATGTATGTATTTAGCTTATGAATCATTTTCTTGACTGTTCTAAGGCCTCACCTCCTTCCTGTATGGGAAGGGACATAATATCCTTGTTGCATCCCCTAGTTGATGTTTGGTGTTTTGTTTTAATGATAACAAAACGATTGTGCTTGTGTGTATGTTTCATTGAGCAACATGTTTGCATCTTGTTCTAATGAGTTATAGGATGACTTCAATGATGACATTTGGAAGTCAAACGAATGCTTGTTGATTAAAAAACTCATGCTTTGAATATCTTGATTTGCAGGATCAAAATTCATGGTTCATGCTTGGAACTCAAAGGAGTTCATCAACGAAGTTCTTCTTCAAAAAGGGAGTCAACTCACTCATTGCATTATGTCGACTCCCTCTATGTTTTATGCATCTCATCAAATAGATTTTCAAAGTCTTGGTTGGGTATTTTCATGCATTTTTCCTCATGAGATTTTTGGGCTTGAAATATGCTCAACCTATTAACTTGAAATTTGATGAATGTGATTTTAATGATGCTTACTCATTATATGGACTTATGGTCGTTTGATTGGCAATTCAAGTGAATGTGCTTAGTGTGTGCTTGAAAGTTGATTAAGCTAACTTAATGTGAATCTTGGTGAAATTGGGTTTTATGATGCTCACATGTATCGTGTATATGCATGTCTAAATGATCACATCTTTAGTTGAGGATTTGATGATTTGATAATATGTTTCATGCATTTTCAATATGTTAGGTTGCATGGCTTGCTAGCCTCATAGATTTGCTTAGATGCATAGTTCTTCATTCCAATCCTTAGTTGGGTGAATTTGTGTAATTCACATCTTGATGGTTGTGAAAATTGTGAAGAAGGGCCTTTTTGCTAATGAAGGCTTCATGGGTAGTTTGTATAGTTTTGAATGCTTTCCATGTATACTCTTTATGACAGTGAGTGAATGGTTGAGTTTTTCACATGAATCTTGATGAGCTAGCAAAAACTCATTTGGTATGTTCATGGATGGTGTTCATAGGACTCTTGAGCTAGTGAGCTTGTGTTTTGATCAATTCATGTGAATCTTAATAGAATGTGGTTGATATGTGTTTCTACATTGTTTAATACCAAGGAATACTTAGTTGTTTGTTTTATCAACTAACCATTTCTATATTTCATTGTTATTTCTCTTACAGGACTGAAGTCCTCAAAATCTGGAAATGCAGCAGGTTTAGGTCAACCGAACTACAAGCTTACGTCGACCGAAATCCCCAGAGTGGGCATGTTTTGTGACTGAAAGAGTTAGGTCGACCGACCCCTATGAACGGTCGACCGAATGCGGCGAAAACCAAAAACGTGGATCCGAAAACCCATTAAACCATATCCATTTGTGCTTAACTTTTACCCCTTTGCCCCTAAGTTCATGGTAGACCTATTGGGGATCTTTTGAAGGGTTCTAGAAGGGTTATAATGGTCTTTTGATTTATCCTGTATATGCATATGTGTGAACTCCGAATTTAACAAGAAAAACCCTTATGTGCTCATTGTTTCTATCTTGTAGGTAAAGAAAGGGAGAAAGGAAGGAAGAGCTCAAGCCAAGGTGGATTTCATCTACTTCAAGGAGTTTTTGGAGCTCGTGGAAGAAGGAAAAATAGATCGGCTTGAAGAGAGGATCGAGAAGACGTCAAAATCTCCATCATCTGTTTACAACCGAAGAAGGGCTGAATCATTTAGAAAGGGGGAACCTTTACACTTGGTATATTCTCCTTGCTTTAGTCTTGAGAGATCATTTAGGGTCTATTGTATCCATTTGTGAATTTTGTGTTTATTTCTTAAAGGATATTATGCGTGTGTGTGACCGTATGCTTACGGTCGTGTGATTACGGTGCTACGTTTGTTGCAGCGTGTGTGTGTGTGTTGCTGCTGGATTTACGGTCCAGAGCGTTTGGGGTTCATCCCCATGTTGCTGTGTCTACAGCGTGAGGAGAGTTCTCCTCGTGGGGATTTATCCCCGTGTGTGTGTGTACAGGCGTCGTCCTGCGTGTTTGGAGTGTCACCTCCGTGTTGGGGATTTATCCGTGAGTGAAGCCTTATCGGTTTGGTAAGGGGTGGACGTAGGGAGCTCGTCGTGATCCCGAACCTCCTTAAAAACCCTTGTGTCTTATGGTTTGCATTGTGTGATTATGTGTTCTTTGCTTATCCGTTAAGATGATCGTGTGAGATCGGAGAGATTGAGTGAACTTGAATTACTTTGTTAGTTTATTTCCTTCAATCTCGTCAAAGTTGTTAATTCCGCTTAGTAAGTTTTTAAAATTGCCATATTATGTGGGGGACAATTTAACCCTCCCTTCTTGTCTATTCGCCTACCCTGGGACCAACAAAATCGATGGGTAAAAGAGAGGAAAATCTGAAGATTTCGGAAGGTGGGAATAAGAAGGGGTGGGATGCCCTAAGAGAATAGCAGGATGAGATAGATTGAAGAGAAAGAAATCCAGAGGTTCCAGAGGGAGAAAATGGGAAGGGGTGTGATGCCCTAAGAATAGAAGATTGAGATAGATTAAACAGAGAAAAAATTGGAGGTTCCCAAGGAAGAGAATGAGAATCATCAAGAGAATGATTCGGAGGTTCCGGAGGAAGAAAATGGGAAGGGGCGCGATGCCCTAAGTGAATTGATGGGTAAAAGAGAGGAAATTCAGAGGTTCCAGAGGGAGGGAATAAGAAGGGGCATGATGCCCAATGAGGATATGGGAATGAGATAAAGGATCCGGAGGCTCCGGAGTGTGAGAGAGATGTGGGTCCAGGGACCCGAGAGAGAATGAATACAAATGCAAATACATGAGATGCAAGAATGAGAACCTCCTTCTCACTTAATGGATGGGCCATAGAAAGAAATTAATAATAAATAAAAGTATAGATATAATGGAGTAGGGAGTGAATGGATTAATGGAAGGCCCCTCAACATGAGGATGTTCACCCCTTACTGGATGCTTGCTCCTCGGCATAGAATCCTGCCCTATCCACTGATATGCCTGGGCAGACAGCTCAATTGGCGGAATTGGTGCCCATAAGCTCTCATTTGATAAATTGTCCATAGCCAAATGATTTCCTGAATACTTCAAAGCAAATGGCAACTCTTTTAGCAAATAATCACAACATAAATTTAAGAGCTCCACCTATGATGTGAGAATCTTGGCATAAGATGGCTTCTTCAATGATACCTCCCTTAGTATGTGAGCAGCGTCAATGTGTGGGAGCTGGATTTTCGAAGTCAGAAGCTTCATAATGCCTAGGGCTCTTGGAATATTCTTCTTATATGTGCTCGGTAACATGGGCACTTGACCTTGCATGGAAGTTGATAAAGAGTGGACATGACATTGAGGACTTCTAGCAAGGGATGCCCCAACCCGCCCTTGAGCATGAACTTCATCATCTCCTCGACAATGGAATGTGTTATTATAACGCTAGAGGAGAACCCTTTCTCTTGGCTAAACATCTGAACTATGTCGGAGTAAGGAGTCATGAGAGCTTGATAAGTATCTTTCCTAATGAGCAGTGTAACTTTAACTGTCCTGGCCTTCAGTTTGCTTGGCATCAATTCTTGAAACTTTTCCTTAGTGAGCATTAGCAACGACTTGGTCTTCTCAAAGATGCCTGGTATGAGAACACGAACTGGCATTCGACAAATAAAATGTTGAAGCTTGATTGGCATGGCTACAACCAAGTTCTTCTTGCCCGACTCTTGAGAGTCACCCTTTGAACATGCATGTGTAGATGTAAACCTGCTTCGAGGGGAAGTGGAGGAAGGTGAGATGGAAGCGGTAGACTCAGTGGATGATGAAGGTTCAATGGAAGGCATTGTTGGGAGAAGAGTGAGTGGAGGCTCAAATACAGTGAGCTTTACCTCTAGCTTGGAAGCAAATGGGGTTGGCTCGTGTGAAACTAGGTGGACCCTGCTCAGGCTCAGCCAGTGGTTTGTGTGAAGGTTCAAGTAGAGGATTAGGTATGATTAGCTTTGGGATAGCAGGGATGGTGGAAGGTAGTGGTGTAGGAGGGCTAATTGGCTGGCCAGAGGACATAACACCTCCACTCAACGACCCCTCTGTGATCTCTGCATAACGGAAGAAAGAGTTCATGCATATTTAATCTTAGGGACTTCAACCAGAAGGAGGTAGGTTCTGAACACAGCCCCTTAATTGGTGAACAACGATCCCGTATCCCTGAATTTCCTTATTTTCTTCATGCTCAATGCTCCTACTCATGCCGACTTAAGCATCAGAGGGTTTTCCTTGGAATCCCAATCCTAGGCCCCCCTGATCTTTGATCTTCCTTGGCAGACTTCTCTCTTGAGGTGGCTTGGAGTGATCCCACCGGTGGTTGTGGAGACATATTTTTTTATTTATTTATTTTATTATTTACGTAGGCGTGCCAGTCACTAAGTGACAAGTTTATTGTGTGCTCGATCTGACTTGGTCAGACGAAAGTGAAGTCCGTGTTGGGACCGATAGTCCGCCATATCATAAAGATTATGGCGTTAATTACATCCTCTGAGAAGGAGGGAAACTCTTGATTAATTGCCAAGATAATGTGCCACCGGGGCTGAATGAGTAGAGAACGCATGCAAAACAAAGCCGACATTGCAAGGTGTAAAGACTAGATATCCATTTGAACATGTATTACAATTTAAGTTTATTACATCTGACCCTCGGTACAAGGCAGAGAACTTTAGGTCCGAGGTCCATCGTCACGCATAGTGAAAACCTTCAGTCGGGCATAAACTGACCTCCAGCTAGTCACCATTTAATATACCGAGCACTCGGGCAGGCAAGCGCACAATTGAGTAATGGTACTTGTATATGCATATATATACATACTAGTAGATATACAATCATGGAAAGAACAATCGTCACAGAGAGATCTGAGTTATTTGTTTGTTATTTACCCGAATGATCAAGCGTCTTAAGGGCTTTCATAGATTAGACCAAGACAAGGGTCGACTTGGGCTCACATAAGGTCGACCTGGGTGTCAATGAGGTGGATCGGCGCTATGAAGGGATGAGTCCATGCTTTTGAATAGATGAGGGGAGGTGAGTCGGTGCAACGAGAGATGGGTCGGTGCTAGGCGAGGATGAAGAAGGAAAATGAGTCGGTGTGGTGGGAAGGGGCAAGGGAAGTAGATGAGTCGGTGGCTTTGAAGCTTCGAGGAGGGGATGAGGCGGTGTGGCGGGGTTGAGTCGGTGGCCATGGCGCCGACTCATGGAGGCCACCACTGACTCACTTTTATTGTGAGGGAGCTGGTGCCGACACATGAAGTTTTCAAAGGGGATCCGGCTCTTTGAGCCATGGAATGGACTCGGGCGGTCTAAGGTTGATGCAAGGGAGCCTTAGCTTGGCTTGGGAAAGGTTTTGAGAGAAAAACTTAAGGGATTGAAGGGATAGCTTGACCACGGAGCACCATTAACTTGAGTAGTTGCCTTCATTCAGTCCAACTTTGAAGGGATGAAATGAGGTTGACAGGTTCATTTTGTTGGAGTTCTTTATTCAGTTCAGTTTCAAGCTTCACCATCTGTGCGAGGTTTATACTCAAACACAGGCAAACAAGCTGCAAGCCTCTAACATGCGGGGTAAAGGACCATTGAAGCCATTCAACACTCAAGTTGTCAATCTCAAATCGAGATCGGACAAGAGCAGAAATCATCTATGCAAGACGAACACTTTAAGAGGAAATCTAGGAAAAATTGGGCAACATCTCCCCTTATTTTTAGAGGATTGTGAGAGATGCAATTGAGAATCACATGAGGTGCAACTCAGTAATCGAGAGGCCGAATACGGCGATCTCGTAAGCTGAATTGATTATGGAAACCCTGAGGACTAGCCTGCTAAGGGTCCTATCAATCCATGTTAGAGTTTAGAAACGTGGGCGCCCAATGTTTCCAACTGGGTGGCATTTAATTTGTTTATTGTTCACTCTGTAGGGAGGGCTTCTAGGGAACATACCATGGCATGGTAGACCCCCGAGAACCCAGAGTGATCCAAAACCATCGAACGAAGTGAAATCAATGCATGGGGAATTTTCCCCTCCCCGGTAGTGGATCTACCTCCAGAGACCAGAGCAAGCAATCCCAGCCCATGAAGATGGGCTCATGCTTGAGTTCAAAAAAAATGAAAAGGAGAGCTCAGAGGGGAAAACCCCTTAAAGGCAATCTGCCGAATACCCAGAGAGTGTTCACGATGGCCCTTACAGAATGAACGTAGCTGTAACCGGGATGACTATTGGAGTATACCGAAGCCCCTACAACCCATTGAAGCAGGTGAAAGGACATTCGGCCATCTCCTGGTTATCGATGCATACACTCGTTCACCGTCAACACAATGAGTGCGCTCACCGATGGACATTTACCAGTTGATCACATTCATGAATACTTTGTGTACGATATAAACATATGAAGAAAACCATCGAATCCCGGAGAGGGGAATTTCGCTGTTGCCCCTTTGGGCGTGGCCATTGGCTATTTGATCACGCGAAAGTTCGTCGTTTAAAATACGCGTATCAATCTTAAAACCGAACTCGCACAAAATGATAAAAAAAAGAACGTAGGACTATGGCAAGCACGGGTCGAATCCACAGGGAAGAAGAGATTTTTAAAGTTAAAAACCTTGTAACCTTTTAGAAAAACACTTGTGATTTTGTTTTGCTTAAAGAAAATAGTGAAATGAAGAACAAACCAAACACTTAATTAAAAACACCTATGATTATGCGCCTATGCTATAGAAATTAATTGTATGATGTGAAAAGAAGAGATAGAAGAAGGGGGTAGAGATGGAAGAAGATCAAGAACTAGATCAAGAGAACAACTTTCATTAACTTAAAAGAAAGAGTACATGAAATGTGAAACAAGTTTACACTAATGACACAATGAGATTACAATGAAGTGAAATAAAACTAAAGCAATAACAAAAAGAGGAGCCTAAGGTGTGAAGATGGTAGTAGCAATGGTGATGACGCCGTCGTCTCCTCCTCGCCGAGCCTTGGAGAGGATCGCTCCGCCTTGAAAGAGATTGCCGTGGAAAGAGGTGGATGAAGAAGCCGTCGCCGTCCACGTCACGAGCCTTGGAACTTCGCTCGTCTTGATGTGCACGCCGCCATGAAAGGGGAGTTGTGGAGGACAAACTTTGGAGAGAAATATAGAGAGAAATGTGGAAGGGTTTGTGTGGAGATGAAGAAAGAAGAAGATGAGAGAGTAAAATAGTGAGAAAATAAATATAACTCATAAACGAAGAATAATTGGAGGAAGTGATAGAAGAAGAAAATCTAGATCTACATAATAGGAAGAACTTTGATGAAGAACTCAGAGAGAAAAGAAGAGTGGAAGGGCTTCAAAATGGAGAAATAACAAAAGCTAGAACCTCAGATGAACAGTAAAATCACAGGATAGCAAGTTGAAAAATGAGAAATAACTTTCAAACCAGAAAGAATTAGAAGATGGCGTAGACGAAGAAGTTAAATATCTTTTAAAAAAAAGAACTTTTATGAAGAAAGCAAGAGGAGAAAATGACTAGAAGGGTGCGAAAAAAGGGGAAGAACAGAGCGAAACACTGGTTCGCAGATGAACATGATAGCACAGTGAAAAACATGAAATAGCTTGAAACCAGAAGGAATTAGAAGATGATGCAGAATAAGAAGTTGTAGAGAACGTAAAAACAAAGAACTTTCATGAAGACATCAAGAGGAGAGGAGGGATGAAAAAGGGCGAACTCGGTGAACTAAAAGATATGAGAGGGAGAGAAAGAGTTAAAAATTGCCAAAAGAAGAACTCCCCTCTCCTCCTTGTCATGGGCTATTTATAGAGAAAGTTGGATAGATGGAGGGTGGAGATTGTATCGAAAGGAGATGGATGGCTGGGATTTAGGTAGAATATGATGCATGGGGAAGAGAAAAAGGAGGTGAGTACACCCTCCTTGGGCTTTAGACAACCCCCTTCCCAAGACTCATCATGTCTCTCCTTTATTTCAAACATTGAATTCAATTTTCCCTCCAACCGAAATATGTGTTTCTTTTTCTCAATTTTAAACTTTTAAAATTTTTTTTCCCTCCAATCAAAATATGTGCTTTTGACTTGGTCAAAGCAGTGGTGACAGTTTTGCCCTCGGCTTCTTTTGTAATTGCCTTCGGTGTCCTACACACACATAATTGTACTTTAGTCCATAAAAATTACCACAATGTGCACATAAATTTCAAATGTTCATGATTATGAAATGGAGAATTAATGCTCATAGCCCTCAACTTTAATTTATTATTAAATAAGATAATCGAATTAATCAATTTACGTGAAAGCTCCAATTTAAATGCGGAGTTGAGGTTAACTATGAAATATGCATAATTATCTAATTATATGCACATAAAATGGTGTACATGCAATGAATTATCATAACAAATGGACACTTATCACACCCCCCAACTTACTCATTGCTAGTCCCTTAGCAATGCCAATAAATTGAAATTTAGGACTAACAAGAGTTTGTAAAATTCATGCTCTCATATCCAGCTCTCCCTTCATAAAATCAACCAAAGATTAAGAATCTGGAATCATTAATACACACTAGCCTTACGTAGGAACTACATGATCAAGAATTCAAATCAAAGCACAATAGCACTTGTGCATATGTAACTGCCAAATCCACAGCTTAGACAATTGCATCCCTCATTCACTATTCCAAGCAAATGCCTTTCAACCCTACACCTCTTAGATCAGAGCATTAAGTATATTAGCTTTTTATCTGCCTTATTGCTTTGTCCCTTTGGGATCTTTTATACCACACATGATGCTGCACTACCTTCACTGCTCAACGCGAACCTCGACTCTTGCCTTAGGAGAAGCAGGCCCGGTTTCACAGATCAAGGTTCCCTTTTCCGTTTTACGTGAACCTCAACACGTCTTAGGTGAAGTAGGCCCGGTTACTAAGACTAGGGGCATTTTTCATGGTGTGTTTTTTTTCTCTTTTTTTTGTACCATTAGGCTTATTTGATAGATAATTTGGCAGAAACCTTTGTAAAAAAATCTCTTTTCTTAAGAAGTGCAGAATATCAGACAGCATACCAAAAATAGCAGAGGGCTTGTCTTGCTTGTTTCATTAGTGTGCAACATGAATTTATTCTTTTTTTCTTTTTTTCTTTTTTTTTTAAAGTGCACATGAACTTTAAAGGGATTCTTATATCAGTTTTCCATGGCTAGATTGACTAAATTTTCCATCATCCTTCTCCCTAGTCTTTTCTATTCCAAAATTACTTTTAAATTAAGCATGAATCATGAAACTCAAAATGGGGTTTACATCTTTCTACTTTTATGCAATGATGACATGCAAGACAGAACTCCTATCAGGTTGTGCTATATGTATCATAAAAATTTTTCTTTCCCCCCTAACTTGAATGACATTGTCCTCAATGGCATGTAGAATATATGAACATGACAATGCATATATGAATGCTTGGGAAGGAAATGTACAACCTGGGGTGCGCAGACGTGGCTATTTTGGCAGGCAATTTTGCGAACGACTTTTTCCAGCTCCTACAAACACAAATGAAAATGACTCACTAGATTTTTGAAGAGAAATGGTTGGGTTGCCTCCCAACAAGCGCTAAGTTTAACGTCTTCAGCCAGACGACATTCTTGTATTTATCATGAGTCACTAAGTGGGATTGATTCCTTTGATGGAAGTTGTGTGTTCTCTAAGTAGAGTTTGAGACGCTGACCATTGACAGTGAAAATTTAACCATTTTTAGGATCTAGACTTTTGACAGCACCATGATCAAAGGCTTTGAGCACAACAAATTGTCCATCTCACCTAGACTTTAATTTTTCGGGGAATAAGCGCAACCTTGAATTAAAGAGCCAAACTTTTTGATCAGGTTGAAATGATTTTCTCACAATGTGTTTATCATGGAAAGCTTTGGTCTTAGCTTTGTAAATCTTGACATTTTCATAGGCTTCATTCCTCAACTCCTCCAACTCATTTAGTTGTAGGGCCCTATGAGATCCGGCTTGGGCTAAGTCAAAATTGAACTGCGTAATAGCCCAATAGGCCCTATGCTCAAGCTCAACGGGTAGGTGACAAGCTTTTCTAAAGATTAACCTATATGGAGACATTCCAATGGGGGTTTTGTATGCTATCCGATAGGCCCAAAGAGCGTCATCCAATCTTTCGGACCAATCCTTCCTATCGGGCCTAACAGATTTCTGCAGGATATTTTTGATCTCCCTATTGGATGTCTCCACTTGGCCACTTGTTTGGGAGTAATAGGGGGTGGCAATCTTATGAGTGATCCCATATTTCCCGAGAAGAGCTCGGAATTGGGCATGAGTGAAATGAGAACCTCCATCACTAATGATCGCCCTCGGACACCCGAACCTTGAAAATATATTCTTTCGGACAAACTTCGTGATGACTTTGTGATCATTAGTCCGGGTGGCAATGGCTTCAATCCATTTAGACACATAGTCGACTACCACAAGAATGTACTCATGTCCGAATGATGGCGGAAAGGGCCCCATAAAATCAATTCCCCAAACATCAAAGATTTCGACCACTAGAATGGGGTTGAGTGGCATCATATCGCGTTTGCTCATGTTTTCAATGGCTTGACACCTAAGATAAGTCTTGCTAAATTCATAGACGTCTTTGAAGAGAGTGGGCCAGAAGAATCCACTTTGTAACACTTTAGCGGCTGTTTTCTTTCCCGCGAAGTGTCCCCTACAAGCTAGAGTGTGACAAAAATTCAGGACGCTTTGTTGTTCTTCCTCGGGGACACATCTCCTAATTATTTGATCTGGACCTACGTGGAACAATTCAGGATCTTCCCAGAAATAGTGTTTGATTTTGGCAAAGAAATGTTCTTTTTCATGTTTAGACCACACATTAGGAATTTGTCCCACAGCTAAGTAGTTGACAATATCTGCGAACCATGGGAGTTGACTATGGGTGATGGACAAGAGATGTTCATCTGGAAATGAATCTTAAAAAGGAGCATTATCAATTGTGAGAATTCGAGAAAGATGATCGGCAACTTTATTCTCAGATCCTTTTTTGTCTCGGATCTCAAGATCAAATTCTTGGAGTAGGAGGATCCACCTAATGAGTCTAGGTTTGGCATCCTTCTTAGAGAACAAATATTTGAGAGCTGAGTGATCATAGTACACAATGACTTTTGCCCCTAAGAGATATGATCGAAACTTTTCAAGGGTAAAGACAACAGCTAACATCTCCTTTTCCGTGGTGGTGTAGTTAAGCTGAGCATCAACGAGGGTGCGACTCGCATAATATATCACCACTGGACACTTGTCAATTCTTTGGCCTAGAACTGCCCCGATAGCATAGTCGGAGGCATCACACATGATTTCAAAAGGTAAAGACCAATTAGGAGATTGGAGAATAGGTGCCTTGGTCAAAGCCTCTTTAAGGGTATTGAAAGCCTCAAGGCAAGCAGCATCTAAATGGAATGGAGTGTCTTTGGCCAAGAGAAGAGTTAACGGACGGGAAATCTTAGAAAAGTTACTTATGAACCGGCGGTAAAAACCGGCATGGCCGAGGAATGAACGAATTTACCTTATAGAGGTCGGAGGAGGGAGATTAGAAATAAGGTCGATCTTGGCTTTATCCACCTCTATACCCCATTCGGACACAATATGGCCCAAAACTATACCCTCTTGAACCATGAAGTGACTCTTTTCCCAACTAAGAACAAGATTTGGTTTCAATACATCTTGCAAGCACTTTCTTCAAATTTTCCAAACAGTTTTCAAATGACTCCCCAAACACAGAAAAATCATCCATAAAGATCTCCAAGAATTCTCCTACCATATCAGAGAAAATGGCCATCATGCACCTTTGAAAAGTGGCCGGTGCATTGCAAAGACCGAATGGCATTCTCCGAAAGGCAAATGTTCCATATGGGCAAGTGAATATGGTCTTCTCTTGGTCTTCCGGATAAATGGCCACTTGATTGTACCTAGAATATCCATCTAGGAAACAAAAATATCTTTGGCCCGCCAATTTCTCTAGAATTTGGTCAATAAAGGGGAGTGGAAAATGGTTCTTTTTGGTCATGGCATTGAGTTTCCTATAATCGATGCACACTCTCCATCCCGTGGTGGGCCTAGTGGGAACATTTTCTCCTTGTTCATTTTGGACCACGGTGAGTCCCGATTTCTTAGGAACCACTTGAGTGGGACTCACCCATTGGCTATCCGATATGGGATAAATAATTCCCGCATCGAGCCATTTGACAACCTCCTTCTTCACCACCTCCTTCATGTTCAGGTTCAACCTCCTTTGCATTTCCCGACTAGGTTTGGCGTTGTCCTCTATGTAAATGTGATGCATGCAAATAGACGGACTTATCCCCTTAAGATCGGCCATTGTCCAACCTATGGCACCCTTGTGAGTCCTAAGGACTTCTAGGAGAAGTGTTTCTTAGGTAGGGGTAAGATTGGAAGCTAAGATAACAGGAAGGGTTTGATCGGGGCCTAGGAATGCATATTTGAGGGAGTCCGGAAGGGGTTTAAGCTCAAGTTTAGGAGGACTTTCAAGTGATGGAAGGGCTGGTTCATCTTGCAAAGCTGGAAGTGGTTCAACCTTATGCCAAATGCTACTATGATGAGGGGAATCTTGAAGAGCATTGACCTCCCTTATTCGACCCATGCACATATCATTCTCAATAAGTTCATCGTATATGTCTATGAAGTGACATTCTTTATGTAGGTCCAAATATTGGGAGGCTTTGAACACATTGAGAGAAACTTTTTATCCTCCGAATGAGATGTCCATCGTCCCCGTAGCACAATTGATGTTAGCTTTCGCAGTAGTAAGGAATGGGCGGCCTAGGATGATTGGGGTGTGACTTAGCTCCGAGGAGGAGGCCATGTCAAGAATGAAGAAATCAACGGGGAAGTAGCAATCATGGACTTTCACAATCACATCCTCTATCAAACCTCGAGGGGTCTTAACTGAGCGATCGACCAGTTGGAGAATGACGGGGGTTGGCTTGAGTTACCCTATATCAAATTGCTCATAAACAGAGGTGGGTAAAAGGTTGACACTAGCTCCTAAGTCGAGGAGGGCACGGTCAAAGGTCACCGGGATCCTTCAACTTTCTAGGGAGATTGTTCATCAAGATCGCACTAACATCCTCGGAGAGCCAAATTTTCTTAAGGGTCGACTTGGGCCCTCTTCTTGGAGTGCAAACTCTTTGAGGAATTTGACGTAGGCCGGAACATGTTTTATGGCATCTAGGAGTGGAATATTGATGCGAACTTGTGAAAAGAGCTCCATGAATTCCTCATTTTGGGCTGGCCTAGTCTTAATGGGCTTAGGTTCTAGGGCATTAGGAAAGGGGACCTTGGGTTGATAGAAATTTAAATCTTCATGGGCCTTTCATTTCCCTTTAGGATCTCCCCCCAACTTATCTTGAGTGCAATCCTCCTTGCTTGCATCCTCATTATCTTGATTCTTTTCTATGGAATCTTGCAACTCCTTTCCATCCTTGTATGGGTCATTTAACACCTTCCCACTCCTCAAAGTTGAAATAATCTTGACATTTTCAAATTGTGGGCCTTTAGGTTGGGCTTGTGGGATGGGTTGAGGTAGGAGGCCCGGTTGTGGAGGAAAACCCGGGGGTTGGTTTCTTGGGTTGGCCATGGGTTGACTTAGAAGTTGACCCACTTCTCTTCTCATTGTAGCTTCTGCCAATTGTCCTATTTGACTTTCCAACTTGGAAATGGATTGTTGTTGATTCAAGATGATTTGTTGGAGTTGATTGAATTTATCTTCAAAGTTGGATTGAGGCGGAGGTTGATAAGTGGGTTGGCCTTGATTAGATTGAAAATGTGAATAGCCCATAGGAAGGAATTGAGCTTGTGGACCTCTACCAAATGGATTGAAGGTGTTGGGTTGGGTTTGAAATTAACTTTGCATGAGTTGTTTTTGGGCTTGATGAATAGAGGGGTTGGTTGCTTGAGGTAGAGCTTGTTGGGATTTCCAAGAAAAGTTCGGGTGATTCCTCCGGCCCGGATTGTATGTGTTTGAAAACGGGTCATTATTGGGCTTAGAGAATCCTTGAGCTGCAAAGACTTGCTCCTGGATGGCAGGGGGTAATTGAGCCGCAGTTGGACACTCCGTGATGTGATGGGATGGGCTTGCACATAGAGTGCATGCCTCATGTGGAGTGACAGATTGACCCGAGTAGGAATGAGATGATGGTTGGCAAGAAGGGTCTTTCAAAGTCAAGAGTTGGTCTAACTTTTGAGTCAGACTCTCTACTTTATCTAACTTTTGAGTGATGAGACTTATGTCCAATCTTGGTTCAAAATCACCCCGGGCCTTGACCTCATATAATCCGGCCCGCTTGGAGGGCCCAATGGATCTCTCATAGGATGATAAAGAAGCATGATTGATAGAATTCTCACTAAGCATTTCGAACAAATCATACGCCTCATCCTCACTTTTGCTCATGAATGCCCCTCCACATGATGCATCTACCATTTGTCTAAATTGATCGGATAGACCCTCATAAAAAGCTTAAACTATTTGCCATTTGGACAACCCATGGTGAGGACACTTCCTAAGTAATTCCTTGAGTCTTTCCCATGACTCATGCATTTGTTCCCCTGGAGTTTGGGTAAAACCCGTGATTACCCTTCTGATGGTATTAGTGCGGCCTATAGGGTAGAACTTCTTCAAAAATTCTTGTTGCATCTCGGCCCAAGTTCTCATTGGTTTCCCTATAGTGCCTAACCAATATTTAGCCTTATCCTTAAGAGAGAATGGAAACAGGGTCAATCTAAGAGCATCATTCGAGAAATTTTGAATTTTTACCATGGATCAAATTTCTAAAAATTCATCAATGTGCTTGTAGGGGTCCTCATTGGTATTTCCATAAAATGAGGGGAGCATTTGAATTGTGCTTGACTTGATCTCATAATGGATGGCTTGATTTTGAGGAATGTAAATGCAAGATGGAGGTTGATATTGGTTGGGAATGAAATAATCTTTCATTTGCTTTGGAGGATTGGGATTTTCGGTCATAAGATTTTGGTGATGAGGTCATTAATTTTCGGCCATAAGATCTTCTTGGACATCGTCTCTTGGATACAAGACTCTCTCTATTTCCTGAATGGGTCCTAGTAGGTTTGGATGTTGTGATCGTCTTCCTTGCATAAACTAGGACGAAGAGAGAGATGAAAGAGATTTTTTTTATGATGATTTATATATATATTTTTTGGTTTTGACACAAACTAGGACGAAGAGAGAGAAGATGAGGAAAATTTTTTTATTTTTATTTTTATTTTTTTTCTTATTTTTTTATGCAAACACAAACAAGTTGTCACACAAATTACCTAATGACCTAGATGTGACTTAGACCTACAAATTGGGTTTCACAAAATGCCTAAAGTGCAACTTGAGTTCACCCTCAATATTTCCACCGGCCAGGTAAGGGGTGGGGTAGTGGGAGGCTCCCCCTACTTTCGTAGGGACCTAATTACAAACCACTAGCCCGCTTAAGACGTTTGCCATCCGACCGTCTTGCCTTAGGCACCGGTTTTCACAGGAGGGTAAACCCAAATAACATAAGAACCACAGTGTGAACCTAGGACCAACGTCTATTGAATTTTATTTAGAGTCTAGGTGATGCAAAGATGAAAGAAATTATGGTTTGTGGGCTAAGGAAGGGTGATGAAATCCCCACCTTATCTTACTTATGGGTGTTGCCCTTAGAATATTTTAGAATGATATGCAACAAACCAAATTCAAACAAGGGGTTCTATGCAAGTATGCATGAGCATGTGATTAAGAAAAAGATTAGAAAATAACTCACCTTGCCCCTCGCAATCTCCAAAATGCAATGACCAAAGTTAAACAACAAGGGAAAAAAACTTCTATCTTAAATGATGCATGACTTAGAGCATGAAAGTGTGATTTCTACTCTTGGAATGAGGATTTTTTATTGGGTTCAAGTGAAGAGTTTTTTTTAATTATTTTGTGAATCTATCTAACCATAATATGCAATAATCATTAAGGAAATGACACAAAATGAGAGCAATAGGTTTGAAGACTTACTTGATGTGCAATCCCTCGTTCTCTGTCTTTTTTTTTTTTGAAATGAATGACAAACGCAAAAGATGAAAGAAAGAAATGTAAACTTACCTCTAATTTTTCTGGGTTTTGTTTTTAACCTGTAAAAAAGAAAAGAAAAGAGAGCTTTATTAGTACACTATATACACAAGGAAAACAAAGTTCTTAAATAAAAAATCATCATTCTTTCCCCGGTAACGGCGTCAAAAATTGATCACGCGAAAGTTCGTCGTTTAAAATACACGTATCAATCTTAAAACCGAACTCGCACAAAATGATAAAAAAAAGAACGTAGGACTATGGCAAGCACGGGTCGAATCCACAGGGAAGAAGAGATTTTTAAAGTTAAAAACTTGTAACCTTTTAAAAAAACACTTGCGATTTTGTTTTACTTAAAGAAAATAGTGAAATGAAGAACAAACCAAACACTTAATTAAAAACACCTATGATTATGCGCCTATGCTATAGAAATTAATTGCATGAAGTGAAAAGAAGAAATACAAGAAAGAGGGTAGAGATGGAAGAAGATCAAGAACTAGATCAAGAGAACAACTTTCATTAACTTAAAAGAAAGAGTACATGAAATGTGAAACAAGTTTACACTAATGACATAATGAGATTACAATGAAGTGAAATAAAACTAAAGCAATAACAAAAAGAGGAGCCTAAGGTGTGAAGATGGTAGTAGCAATGGTGATGATGTCGTCGTCTCCTCCTCGCCGAGCCTTGGAGAGGATCGCTCCGTCTTGAAAGAGATCGCCGTGGAAAGAGGTGGATGAAGAAGCCGTCGCCGTCCACGTCACGAGCCTTGGAACTTCGCCCGTCTTGATGTGCACGCCACCATGAAAGAGGAGTTGTGGAGGATAAACTTTAGAGAGAAATATAGAGAGAAATGTGGAAGGGTTTGTGTGGAGATGAAGAAAGAAGATGAGAGAGTAAAATAGTGAGAAAATAAATATAACTCGTAAACGAAGAAGAATTGGAGAAAGTGATAGAAGAAGAAAATCTAGATCTACATAAGAGGAAGAACTTTGATGAAAAACTCAGAGAGAAAAGAAGAGTGGAAGAGCTTCAAAACTGAGAAATAACAAAAGCTAGAACCTCAGATGACTAGTAAAATCACAGGACATCAAGTTAAAAAATAGGAAATAACTTTCAAACCAGAAAGAATTAGAAGATGGCGTAGAAGAATAAGTTGAAGATCTGTTAAAAACAAAGAACTTTTATGAAGAAAGAAAGATGAGAAAATGACTAGAAGGGTACGAAACAAGGGGAAGAACAGAGAGAAACACTAGTTCACAGATGAATAGGATAGTACAGTGAAAAACACGAAATAGCTTGAAAACCACAAGGAGTTAGAAGATGATGCAGAAGAAGAAGTTGTAGAAAACATAAAAATAAAAAACTTTTATGAAGACATCAAGAGGAGAAGAGGGACAAAAAAGGGTGCACTTGGTGAACTAAAAGATATGAGAGGGAGAGAAAGAGTGAAAAATTACAAAAAGAAGAACTCCCCTCTCCTCCTTGTCATGGGCTATTTATAGGGAAAGTTGGATAGATGGAGGGTGGAGATTATATCAAAAGGAGATGGATGGCTGGGATTTAGATAGAATATGATGCATGGGGAAGAGAAAAAGGAGGTGAGTACACCCTCCTTAGGCTTTGGACAACCCCCTTCCCAAGACTCATCATGTCTCTCCTTTATTTCAAACTTTGAATTCAATTTTCTCTCCAACCGAAATATGTGTTTCTTTTCCTCAATTTTAAACTTTTGAAATTTCTTTTCCCTCCAATGAAAATATGTGCTTTTGACTTGGTCAAAGTAGTGGTGACAGTTTTGCCCTTAGTTTCTTTTGTAATTACCTTCGGTGTCCTACACACATAATTGTACTTTAGTCCATAAAAATTACCACAATGTGCACATAAATCTCAAATGCTCATGATTATGCAATGGAGAATTAATGCTCATAGCCCCCAACTTTAATTTATTATTAAATAAGATAATCGAATTAATCAATTTGCGTGAAAGCTCCAATTTAAATGCCGAGTTGAGGTTAACTATGAAATATGCATAATTGCCTAATTATATGCACATAAAATGGTGTACATGCAATGAATTATCATAACAAATGGACACTTATCACTATTCTGGGGATAGGGCTTAAGCATACACTTACAGACTCCCAATCGATCATTGGATCTAGGAGATGTATATAGCCCTCACGGGGTCTCCTTACGATCGGGATGTGGAACTTATCACTCAGTAAGGAAGCAGAGAGTAAGGTTGCCAAAAAGTGAATCAAACGGGTAGGAAAATACGGAAACTAATATGAACATTCATAATGTGAACACACAATCGTAGAAGATGAAAGGTACAACAATCTTTACTTCATTTCCTCAAGAACATAAGACATGGAAGAACTTTAAACGGAGAAAGAAAAGAATACAGAAGAAAGCCCTCAAACCCCTTTGGGTCTTCTTGTAGCGGAGACCCACCTCTCGCTCTTCCCCTGCTACACTCTCTTCCTCTCTCTCTCTACTCAATCGATCCCCTCTTCCGTCTCTTCTTCTTTTTCTCTATATTGCCTCCTATCTCCCTGTTTTGTGTTGTTCTCTCTGTGTCTCTGTCTGTGTGTGTTTTCTTTGAAGGCGGCCGTGCCTTTTATAGGCGAAACAGAGCACCATCGAAGAGATGGGACGAGCACCCTGCACCGACTCATCGCCCCACCAAGCCTCAAGAGAACCGCCGACTCAACCGAAGAGGGCCGCCGACTCAAGTGGCACCGCCTCAGTGACGCGGGTAGGGGCGCCACAGATTCGCCATTCCGCGAGCGTCGCTGACTCACGTCGAAGAGGGCCGCCGACTCCACCATAGGGGCGCCGCCGACTCATTCAGTGGCATTTTTTGTAATTTTGTCATTTCACCCCGGAACTAACTCTGATGGAAGCCTGATGTCTGGAGAAACCTTGGGTTTGATGCAGTGGCCTCGGAGTGTGGATTTCATCATTTTCGAGCCTTGATTTGTAGTTTTCGGTGATTTTCGACACGTGCCAAACTCGTGTTGATTTTATTAGGTTTCGTCATGATTTGACCTTCGGCACAACAATTTGTGCTGTCAGATCTTCTTTGAAAACATATGGAGCTTCTTCATCGAGTGGGCTATCCCTCGAGGCTTTTTTGCCCTGACTGGGCTACTTTTCGGTCACCTTCGGACCATTCCGATGCAATGTGCACCCTAATCGGGTCACTTAGGTTTTCCTCTGATTTAGCCTTTGGCACAGTGATTTGTGCCGCCAACTTCATCTCATAGGTATGTGAGGTATCTTCCTCAAGAGGACTACCTGCCGAAGCATTTTCGCCCTGATTAGATGACTTTTTTGGCCACTTGCGGACCATTCCGACATTCCGCGTGTCTTGATCAGATCACTCGGGTTTTCTGCTGATTAGGCATCCGGCACCTTACTCTGAGGAACCAGGGACATTTCTTCATCTCAGGAAGATTTCTTATCAGGTGGGGAACCACTCGGTACATTTTTGTCCTAGTTGGATGAGGACTAGGGGTTTGTTCGGCAAGATTGAGTCAATGCCAGTTAATTGTGTTTGTTGAGTTTTTGATAGACATACGACATTGACGGTTTGCCGTAGACTTCAACCATTATCCCGAGATGATGAGTTGTGGAGCCCCTGATGCTCTTGTCAGGTAACCTGTGACTTCAGTGGTCCGAGAGGACCTGTCTTTGAACTTCATTTAGCTTCCTATTGCCGGGTTGGCAATTTCCAGAGACATGATTATCGTATGGTAATATTTTAGATGCCAATAAATGCCCCCCAGCCACGGGTATCGCGAGCGAGGGACAAGCAGAGCGGGGCCTGTGGATGTGCTTATTTCATTAGGGTTATTAAAAGTGGGGCCTACTTCATTCGGGGACTCCTCACATAGGGGTTAGTCGGGGCCATTGTTTATGTGGAGTGAATCGGCACGACTATCACGAGTTGGCATCGGGCTTTTGACTACTGTGAGTCGGTGCCGATCTTTGAACCTGAGTCGGTGCTAGTGCTTCAAAGGGTGAGTCGGTGCCATGTGGCTTTACGGAATGGCGAGTCAGTGGGCCGCCTATTTGATGCGGTGTGGCGAGTCGACGGGGGGAATGAGGCAGTGCGAGCATCGGTCGATTCGCCCTCCTTCCATTAAACCCTCTCGCAGGGTTTTCAAAACCCTACTTTCACCACTCATCTTTTGCCATCAGCCTCCCCTTCAACAGTTGCGGTGAAGTCTTCTCCCTTCTCCGGCCATGAGCAAGCTGGCGGCGGTGGCGACCAGCTCCGTCTCCTTTTATTCCTCCCTTGGCGGAGGCAGTGACGTCATCCCTCTCCCTCTTTCTCACGACGATGGCTGTAGGAGCGACGGGCCTCCTCCTTTCTTCTTGTTGAGCATGGTGGAGGCGATGGCGGTGTCCTCCTCCTCTTTCTTTGCTGACGGTGAGGACGATAGCCACGGCGAGCCCTCCCCTCTTTCCTTTGACGGCTACGGTGTGAGAAGTGGCGGGGCGATGAAGGCCTTAATTGCTTGGTTCTTAAGGGGGCTTGTCCCCTTCTCATTTCATGGCTCCAGGGAGGTTCCTAGTAGGCTAGTCCTCAGAACCATCATTCCTCGGTGTCCATTCGGCCTAGGTTCATCATTTATGGCCTTGTTTTTAGGGATCTCTCACCATAGTGCATAGATGAGTTCCCATTTGCATTTAGTAGATTCCCGATTAATGGGAAACTCTGCCAAAATTTCTTCAGAAATTCCTTCTGTCTATTGATTTCATTATCTTTATTGCAGGTGTAGTAATGGCTTCAGCAGCTTTCTCTGCATCTGTTCAACAGACTGGTACTTCCTCTGGAGTGCGTCCAGTCGTGACTTGGCAGAATGTTAATGAACTTGACAAAGGGCGAGATCGCCTTGCAGCAGTGGATGATTGTTCTGATTCTGAGACCGACACAATGGACGCCGAGTGGCTAACCCTTTCAAACAATGATCATTTTGAGTTTGACCGCAGTCGGGGCTATAGAGTTGATTTTTCGAAGGATAAGCACCTCATATCTTTTCTCTGTGCCTTCCGTCTCCTAAGCAAGAGAGACATTCATGTAGTCCTAGTGGCTGAACAGAGCATTCTTCTCGGTCGGGATAACATGGTGAATTCAGTAGTGAGGGGTGAGCCCATATATCTTCCTGGAGAGTCCCGAAAGTGGGATGCTATTACAGGAGCATTGGAATTGGCTCCATCGGGGGGCCTGTTAACACGGTCCCCTGAATTTACCCATGCCATGTGGGATTCATCGGCCAGTAATGTGCACCGAAAGACACCCTCATTTGGCCTGTTCTTGGCCCCGTTGAAATGGGGGTTCTGAGAAGAACCATTGTTATTGGATTGTTTGGCAATAAGATTCAAGCACCAGATCACTGTTGGGTGGTTTGTTGATCTTAAAGCCACAGACTCTCACGGTTTTTGGGACGGAGCTATCGAGTTTACATATTACGTGCTCTAGAATTACGGCTCAATTTTCTGATGAAAGCTGGGGTATATCACAGCGTATACGCTTCCCGGTATCGTTACCCCATTTCAAAGGGCCTCTGTTGCGGCATGATAGAGGTCTTCTGCCCTAAGTTCAATACTTTTTACAGAGCAGAAGGGGAGACCTCATTAGACCTGTGGAATCTATCTCAATTGAGCGGACTCCCAATTGATGGTTAGCCTTATGAAGAAGTTTGCTGGCCCGACTGGTTGAAGGACCATACAGATAGGGAAGGCCACTATTTTTGTGGATTTGCTTATCGGTACCTGATGAAGGTATACTGGTCTTTGTGGCAGTCAGTTCACGATATTGTTGAAGCCACCTCTTCTAGCACTCGCTCTCGCAAAGAGAGGAAACGAGTGAGGATGGGCCTGTGGTTGGAATACTTCTCCGGAGGCGACCAGAAATACAAAGATTTTCCTTCTGTTGCAGCAGCTCCGAGCAAATTGAAGAAGCATGCTCAGAGGAAAACTCATCTTTCTTCCTCTTTGCACAAAGGGCGGCGCGGTGGCCTCAACCCAGCTGAAGTAGATCCTATTACACACTGTGCAGCATATTTGACATACTAGCTATGCGAATTTGCCCTTCCCCAAGGTGATGAGACTGTAATTTACGCCGAAGCTATATATCCAACGTGTCTTATGGCGTGGGGAGTGAAGTTGTCTCTCTGCCCGGCCACCTTGTGTTTTATTTACAAGATGCTGGGAGATCTGCACCATACATGTCTCCGAAGAAATTTAAGGACTGTAGGCCCTCTTCATTTCTTTAATGCTTGGGTGTCTACTCTATTTCCAGAATTCGCTCCCCAGACATTGCAGTCATCGAATTTGTTTTTAAGGTTGTTAGAGTTTGCCAGCATGGAATCAAAGCAAACCACAGACCAACTATTTTCTATTAGGGGGCAGCTGACAAAAGTTCCTATGAACGCCCCTGGTGCCTTGCACTTTTGGAGTTTAGCTGCGCATTCCAGCCCACTGGTGAATCGTTTGCGGGAATGTAAATTTGGGGGTATTGAGGAGTACACCCACCCAGCTTCTAGAACGGTCTGTATGCAGCCTTCTTTAGAGCCAGAATTGGTGGACTGGGCTTTATCTATCAGGCCCAGTGTCTTAGTTTTTTGGAAGGGAGGGAGCACCTACTTGGAGCCGTATTACCCCTTTCGTTTTGGTAGGAATTTCTGCCATGATCAGCATATTCCCCCATCTTCAGCACAATTCCCATTGGAACATCGGGTGAGGGCAGGGTCGGCAGCAATTGAGGAGGCTCATACTTGGTGGGATTATTTCCACCACAGAGAAGCTGTTTCATTCAGGGTGCCTGCCCCTGGGCATTTTCCCCGAGTGACGCCAGCATACATCAAGTGGTGGAGCTCTTGAACAGGCTTTCTTTGAACCTCCCAAAATGATTGCTGGGATGCAGCTGGAAGGAAATTTCTGAGCTCCCAGTCGTCCCCGGTCTTTGAAATAGACCTAGTTCATTCGATGAGATTGAAGTATCGGAAGGATGCTGAGGTGCATGCCTACGTGGCTACGTGGAAAGCCGCCAAGCAGGATATGCCTAGGCCACAACCTAAACTCCCTGAGATTAATAAAGATGAATTTCTGAAAACTCTTCAGGGCTTGTGCCGAGTTGGGAGTGAAAGGCTTAACCTTCAGCAGTTTCCTTTGCCAATTGAAGAACCAATCTCATCTCCAGCTCCGTGGTGACCGGAGATCGACCGTTTGTGTCTGTATAGGACGTTTGTGAAGAAGGAAGACCGGCGACCCATCTTGTACACCCAGACTTCCTAGTTATTTGTTCTGATGCGCATTCATGGCCTCACTATAAATGACAAAGCCGAGGCAATATTGGAACGTCCATTATTCATTTCTTTCAAATATGCCGATGGATGGGGTATGGACCACCTTGGCTTGTACTACTGTCTATCGGCTCGGGGCCATGAGGATTTAGCACTTTTAGCCGAACATTGCGCTACCCTCGGTGATGTTTGTTGGATGATTCGTGAGGGAGCGTCTAGAGACAAAGAGCCTCCCCTCTCCTATTGGTCTCTTTCACCTCTTTATTCCGGGCCTGCATGTATATTTTTGCTCTTTCTGGACTGTTATTTATCTGTGTTTATTTCTTTCTTTGGTATATATGCACATCGCCTTCGTAATCATTGAGTAAGCATATTTTCCTTGCAGGCCATCTTGATTACAAGACAACTCTAGAGTATTGGAGGTTAATTTTCAAGGCTAAGAAGCCTGGCTATTTTGAGCCTCCAACTGTGGTGCCAACGACGACCCCTCTACCGGCTGGTGGCTCGAAGAAACAGGAAAGGTCTCATATCAAGAAGGTGGTGATTCGGGCTAAGAGAGCTCAAACAGAAGCCGTGGAACAACAGAAGAAAGCCGCCGCCTCACAACCTACAGTGTTGCTCCCAACGATCCCAACATTCGAGGAATTTGAGGTATCGTAATCATAGGAGCGTCCTGCTGCTGGTATAGTCCTTTTGTTTGTTGTCTTGTGCCAGCCATGAGTTGACCCTCACTCTTTCTTCTTCTTTCTTTTCCCTATCAATTTCTATGCCTCAATCCGCTCCTGCCACAGAAGAGGTTGTTGTAGCTGAAGAAGGGGAAGGTGGTGCAGAAATCACCCTCTCGACATAAGTGGATTTGCCTTCGCCAATGCCCAGCCATGAAGGCCAAGTTACTTGATGGTCAATATCTTTCTTGAATTTATTATGGGTTGCCTTAATTCTACAAGTTGACTTTGCCAAGTAGGTACCGGTCCTTCTATTTCTGCAGAGGTTCCTCCTCTTTGCGCTCCAGCTCAGGGAGCATTGACGGGCCGACGCTCATTGAAGCGACTGGCTGCTCTTGCAGCCAAAGGAGGCTCTTCAGAGGTAGCCCAAAATATTGTAGCACTGCTTAGGGGGTCAACTAGAGAGGCAGTGGGTTCATCGGAGAGTCCACCCTCTGAGGAACCGGTGGACTACAGGACCTCGAGTGATGAGGAGCTTTCGGAATCAGGGTCAAAAAATACTACTCCATCAGCTTCTTACGGGAGTGATCTTCTAGCCTTCAGCCAGTGCGACTTGAACCATGTTTTCTTATTGCCCCGAGTCTTTCTCTAGAGAAGGGTGATGTTACTTCTGGCTTGACACACCTGTCGATAGAGGCTCCTACAGCAGCTGCACTGGACCTTGTGCCAATTGAGGTGAGATCCAAATTTCATTTGATTTCTTTGTTAGTGCCCATGTGCTGTAATGGGGATTCTAACATGTCTTTTCTTCCTTTGGTTTGTTTGCTTTTGTGAAGAATCCCATTATCCCCATGGGGCTGGTTCCACCATTGGAGGGTGTAGCGCCATCGCTCCCTACTCCTCAGCTGAAGTCTTTCAAGTTCTCCCCTAGTGAAGGGGCAACGCCTGTGTGGAAGCCACTTGCGCTGCGGCTTCCCAGCAGATATCTCAAGACAACCAGCCTTAGTGAGCCTGTGAAGATTTCTGGGCTTGATCACATCATGGAGCAGTTGTAGCCTCCCCCATTGGTCATCGAACAAGGGCCGACCGATGATATCACAGATGCCGGGGCAGCGCTGTCGGAACCCCAGAAGATGGTGGCCGACGAAGCAGCTAATCTGGCGATTACTGTTGGAGCAGAGCTTGAGAAAACAATTTTGATAGGAGAGCATGAAGAATACTCTCTCACCGGCCTAGAGCAAACTTCTGATCCCAGGCTTGAAACTTCCAACTTGGCACATGAAACCAGGGGTAAGTCTGTAGCTAATATTCTCGCCCTACCTGCATTCGTTGAGGAGAGTCGGGAGGAGTCGACAATAGCTTCGAAGGAGGCGGTGACAGTTTCAGACCTGTCAATGACGTTGCCATCCTCCTCGTCGGCGCCTTCTGATGCACTCTGGGCCGAAATCGACGGTAGAGTGGAGTTTCATCTGCCCGAAGCCGTACCCCTTGGGTTATCTTTTTCAGATGAGATGGTGTGGCATAATCTTAACATGCTACGTCATACTATGTTGACCCACAGAGATTTGACTTATTTGCAACTGCGGGACATAGCCGAGCACGTTACTTTTGGGCTTCAAGCCTACGGATGCCCTTTAGAAGTATGGACGCAGCGGGTGCTTCTGCTACTAAAATTTGTAAATCCGTGGGAGTATCTCGACCATATTTCGGGGGACCAGGCGGTTGCCCTAAAACTTCAGTGCGCCGGGTGTCGGGCTGCTCTCTAATCGTCTGAAGAGACTGCACAGTAATAAAGGGAGGCCGCCGAGGCTGCCTGCCATCATATTGACTATCTGCAGACGAAGATATCGGGGCTTCGGGCCGAACTTGCTCAGTCCGAAGAGGACCTACAGAACTCCGAACAAGTGCGAGTGCGGAGCCTGGATGAAGCCATGCTTGCAGAAAGCTGGGCTACTACTTTCTGAGAGGAGTTGGCAAGGCTCGAAGCTGAGGAATCTCGCCAGACACCCTTCCTTGGGGATTCTCGAATTCAAAGATATCTTCTGCCGGCCATCTCAATAGTAGACCCATTCTTCTGTTCCTTTGTCTCGCTTTCTTTCGATTTTCGTTTGCGCACTTCATGTGTGCCGGGGGATGCCCGACGATGTCATGTAGTTCTCTTTTTTTGTGCAATGAAGCTTCTTTAATTTTCTCTTTGCATATTTGCTGTCGAATCACAGCTTCTTCTTCTTCTTTCTCTCGGTCAAAGCTAAATAGGGGAGTATTGATAATCTATCAAGCCCAAGGCACACTAGCTGCTAAGGCAGGAGAGCGCTCACACCTTCAAGGAAGGTGTGAGGGGTTCGCTCCACCATGGCACATGCTTTTTGCGAGGGCGAGATGCGATTAGCCTAGGTGACAGGTATCATCGGCTGAATGTCGAAAGCTCAAGGGGATTTATTTGTTGGTAAGGCCGAAATGTTGGGTGAGTGGTTCGTTCATAGATTTCGCCAAAGGTGACGGGATTCAAAAAAGAGTTTGTTCATCATCATTGGTGAAATGCCGAAGCAGAAGAGTCTGTTTATCGATGGGGACGAAAGGTCCGAGTCGACGTTTATTTATTGATTTCACCAATGATGACGAAAATCGACAATAGGTTTGTTCATCGACATGGGTGAAATGCCGAAGCAAAAGAATCTGTAATGGCACAGGCACGAGGCTTACGCCGGTGAGACATGTGAAATATTCTTATGCGAGAATCTCCGCGATCAAGCTGGGAACTCGACCATAGGAGAGGCTTCCCGGTTAGAAGATATTGTGTTGTTCTCTTTTAAATACCACATGACTGGCACAGGCGCCCTTTCGGGTTTTCACCGATACCGACCCCCACTTGCTTTTGCCCACGCGCCCTTTCAGGTTTTCACGTGGCGGGTTACCCAATTTTACATGTAGCGCCCTTTTGGGTTTTTGCCACAGCTGGGTCATAGTCATTTTTGCCCTTGCCCAGGATGCCTGAACAATTCTGGCGGGGCATCTCTATTTTAAGCCCTATTTTTTTTGATAGATAGACATATTCGCCATTCCCTATCGGGGTGTTTGGTAGTGGTTTAGTTGGATCACTATCGTCGGACTGATGCCGAAGCAAAAATGGGTTTAATCGTTAATGAGGATGAAAGGTCCCGATTAACGGTATATTGGTTGATCTCGCTGATGATGACGAGGATCAACATTTGGTTTGTTCATCGGCATTAGCTCGATGCCGAAGCAAAGATAGGTTTAATCACTAATGAGGACGAAAGGTCCGGGTTAATGGTATATTGGCTGATTTCACCGATGATGACGAGGATCAGCATTTGGTGATGCGGGACAACATGAGACTCGACACAGACTTGTTGCGAACCTGGGAATCTAGGGGACGACGCGACCAAAAAGATGACGCGACCAGTGACGACACGAACAACTCGACACCTAAAGAGTTCCAGAAGAGGCAAACATGCCCCCAACAAGAAGTGCTAGCTCACGATCGTCCCAAGTAAGGGAAATGTGTCGATCTGCACGGTTGAGAAACTGACACTAAGTCTCGGGTGGTCAATACTTTCACTCATGCTCGGATCGAGGCACGGGACGGGTCACGCACTTACTCTCACAATAGTGATTAAACTAGATCAATCTAGGAACCTAACATGCTCACATGCAGCGGCATCAAGAACAAATATGGAACAAGCAAATGCAACAAGGAGGGCGGTGTGCGTACCTCCACGCTCGGGGCATGGGGAAGACGTCCCGGCCAAGACCCGTAACTCCCGGTACAGTAAAAATAATCAATAATTACAGAAGTAATTCGACGGCCCACTCCACCCAGGGAGGTAATAGGCTACACAATGGACACGGGAGCACTGATCTTAGGTTGGCGGGCAACACGCCGGTGGGGTTCCCGGGGCTGGTGCGGGCTGCATGTCTGGATCGGCACGAATCAGGTCTGCAGGACAGCAAGTGGTAAAGATAGATGGAATGGGGACCTCCGAAAATCTTCTGGCGACATCGATCGGCTGGGACGATGGCGGGATGTCCCTGGTCGATCCCCGGAAGCGGCGGCCGCTGAATTTGAGCTAGCGTATTTTTAGACGATTTAATCGGGGACTGCTGTTGCTGGCCTGTCACGGGACTGATCTGCGCGACCCGACAAAAATAGTCACCACGCCCAGATCCGGTGTCGGATCGAGACGAAACCATCGCCGCTACGAAGGGCACTGGAAGGGCTTCAATCCATCAATATTTGGGAATCATCCCACGGTCAGATTTGAAATGCAAATCTCTGCACCCCTGTAGTTTGTCTGGCTCAGATTATAGAACAGACATGACAAATTGTGTTCTGCCTTTAGATGTGGATTGACTTAAAGGGAACTGGTAGATCTAGGTCTTGGGGATTTTATGGGTAAGAGGTGGGGAAGTGAGGATCACGCATAAATATTTTTGTAATTTTCTAACGTGATTTGGGGGTTGGGAAAAATAGATCTTCAGACTATTATCTTGCAGATCTGCACACAGGCAGATGTGGACGCGGATTTTTATTTATCATCCTCATATTTAGATCTTATCTGGTTATTATTTATTGATTTATTCGTTTGTTGGTTTATTGGTATGCCAGTCACCGGGGTGACAATTTTATTGTGCGCTCGATCTGACGTGGTCAGTCGATTGTGGAGTCCGAGTCGGGACCAGAAGTCCGTCATACCCTGAACGCTATGACGTTAATTACGTCCTCCCTAAGGAGGACAACCCTTGATTAAACGCTAAGATAGGAGGAGGACAACGGTAACACCACATGCTCAAAAGAAACGGAATTCATTCGTTTGCAAGACGCTAAATGGATTAGACGAAGCAGGGGTTCGTTATCTTAGGGGATAGCTCCGACGGCATATTCCCACCGGCTTGAACTATGCCAAGTGGGAAATAAGAAACTGCCCATGCGGTGGCAGAGTAGGATCCGGAAAAGATCGGTCATAATTGACCCGGAGTCCGAATGGGGACCGGCGTGACATGGCACGCTCCATGTGGGTGCGATGGCACATCTATACCCCCCTTGGAGGGACCATCGGAGGGCATGCAAAGGCATAACTCCGTGGGCCGACGGGGTTGAGAGGGAGAACATCCCAGTTACCCAATAGGATATGCATAAATTTCGGCAGCATGTCCGCTCAACTTGGATTATGCCAAGAGAGAATAGGTCATCATCCACGGAATGCCGGGATGACGACCGAACGAGGATGGGCACCGGGCCCCGGGACATCGCTTGCATTTATACCATCGATTAATATCCCCTTTAAGCCCCTCAGAACTCATGTAACGACATGGCCCTTTGGGTTCATAAGGGTGAAATCCGGATCGGGAATGAGGACTGTAGGGGAGGTCTTCCCCATTACTGTGTCTTCTCAAGGCATTCATGACGATCTCTGAACATCCCCGGGGCCTATGTCTGAAGAGATCAGAAGGTTGACAAATGGTAGTGCAGGGATGGTCCCCTGACTGGGCTTCAATTGGCCAAGAAGAAGGGTCTCGGCGATGACTTTAGTTGGCCGAAAGGGGGCTTCTCGGCGTGGGTTTATTGGCTTAAGAAGGGGATCTCGGCGTGGCCTCCTCAACCAAAAAAGGGGATCTCGGCGGTGGCTTCCCGGCGCGCTCCTGGCCGCGCTGAGAAGGTGGCGCCGGGAGCATGTAGGCTGGGGGGGTTTGAATGGCAGGTGAGGGGTCTCGGCGTGGAGCTTCCCGACGCGCTCCTGGCCGCGCCGGGAGCCTGGCGCCGGGAGGCTTGCATGGAGGCTCACGTGAAAAGGGTTTGAATGGCAGGGTTTGTCATTTAGCTGGAGGGAGAGGGTCTCTCGGCGGGACAGCTCTCGGCGGGGAATTTTGCACACCGAGAAGGTGGATTTGCGGAAGGATTTCAGGGTTTTTCAGAGCTCAAACGGTACTCTGTTTCTGGGATTCCTGGGCTTTCTGACTGTGATTGAAGCCAGATTTGAAGTGCAGGAGGGGGATTTCAAGGATGCTTCTGTTAGGAAGGGCCAAGGGGGATCTGGAAGGTAGAATCGACGGAGAATCGAGACTATCATCTGGATCTTTGAAGACTTCATTTATTTCTGCCGCCGGTCGTCTGGGGATCAAGAGATGACTGTCTCTGATCCCCGGACGAACCTAATGGCATCTAAAAACCGGTGACGGAGGAACCTTTATCGCCGAAACTCCAGACCCTAGTCATCCAAGGGGTTAGAATGGAGGGTCGGGAGATCGAAATCGTCATTCGTTAGAATCCGAGGGATAGCAATGGTCTGACATGTCCTCTCGTATAGCCAGCAGTTCAGGAATCCAAGAGATTGATGTCTCTGGTCCTGAACGGCACAAGGAGGAGGCTTGAGGGGCCTTGTAAGAAAGCTCGCACGGACACGAGGGATTTGCCATTGAGGCAGGAAGAGGGGAGGCGACAGAACCCAGTGACCTATTAGATAAGGTTAGGGGTTCTGTTCCTACACCTCTGCAGAGGAGGTTCGTATGAACCATTAGCCATTTCCCATAAATGATGATCATACGAGGGGGAGCGGAGAGCAGATATTTCAACCAAAAGGGGGGGCAAACCTCTTAATCAGTAGATCCCCGAATGGGTTTCATTGATATTTCATTACATTGCTCGAAGCTTTACACAGACTGTAAAAGAGAAATGCAAAGTGGAGAGACAGACGGAGCTCGAGACCTAAACCTCGCTAACTACGTCTGATAAATCGAGAAGAAAACTCGCTAGATTACATCGATAGAAAGAAAAGACAGCGTGGGGAGGGCGGAGCATTGACTCCTCTCCCTCCCCGGGACTGCCCACCTGAAGCTTGCTTCCTCTTCTCTTCTGCTTCTTCTCTTCTCTCAGTCGAGGGAGACTCTCTCTCTACTTTTTTTTCTATTCTTCTATCTTCTCTTTTGGTGGCTCTCTCTTTTTCTGTTCGTCCCCCCCTCAGTTGGTCCGCTCGCCAGCCATCCATCTGTTCGAAGGGAGAGGGTTTTTATACCCGTTTCCCCCCTTCTCAGCAGGCTTCATCTCGGCGCGCCTCAAACGGGGCTTCCCGGCGCGATTGCAAGTAGCTCTCGGCGCCCTCTTTTGGGCTTCGGCAAGTGGCTCTCGGCCCCATCTTTTGGGCTTCGGCAAGTGGCTCTCGGCGCCATCCTTTGCAGGCCCAATTAAAGCTTTTTAGCCACCTTCACAGGCCCATTTGGGTCTTTCAAGGGCATCATTACCCAAAAGGGGTCTTCCATTGGTGACACAGCTTGTATCATTATTAAGGTTTTCATCAGTCCGTAGACAGGGGTCTCATCAGTCCGTAAACAAGGGTTTCATCAGTCCGTAGACAGGGGTTTCATCGGTATTGCCATCTGAATGGTGACAAAACCGGGTATTATCTTATCGACACCGTCACTCGAATGGTGACGAGCTCGGACATCAGCTTTAGTCTGGGAAGACCTCAGTCGGGTATATAATCTGTGGAGACGATTCCTCTTGTGTTCTGACTTTGTAAAAGCCTTTGCAATCTTCATCTGCCGGTACCGGCTTCATCTTCATCTCATATTACATCTGTCAGTAAGCCGACATCTGACTTACCCTGGCATATCATCCGTGGATTCTTGGACGAAACGGTAGTACAGCTCTCATTAAAGGGCTGGAAGGTCTCATCAGTCGAGTGACTGCTGCTTTATCAGTGCTGCCGTCTGAGTGACATTGGCACCGGGCATCAGCTTTGCCGACAAGGGTTTTAGCCGGGTAGACAGTTGATGAGCTTTATCATTGGTCTTTCACTGTTGGTCCGACCCTCTTTTCAACTATGTTTTCACCCTTGTTCATTTTCCAGGTGTCAACAAATGCCCCCCACCTGCAGGCGGCGTAAGCGCAGAATAAGCGGCACGGGGCTTGCAGGTGTCTTTCATCATTCGAGGGTATCTTCCTCAATTTGTTTTTAATCGGGTTCTCAGACCCGATCATCTTGATGCAACAATACCTTGCACACTTATCTTCCCTTTTCATATTTTCATTCTTCATATTTTCTTTATTTTCAGCAATTCGGAGCTTCTCGGCACAGGGCCATAGGCTTCTCGGCATGAGCCTCTCGGCGTGAAGCTTCTCAGCGCGAGGGACCTCTCGGCGCGGAGCTTTTCGGCGCGGACAAAGGGGGCTCTCGGCCGGGGCTTCTCGGCGCGCTCTGGCGGAAGGGGGCCTCGGCCAGGGCTTCTCGGCCTGGGGTTCTCGACGCGCCTTCTGGCCGACGGGGGCTCTCGGCCTGGGCGGTTCTCGGTGCGCATTTGGCCGCGCCGAGAACCTATCTGCCTCGGGCCCTATATTAAGGCGCCGAGAGCCTTTTTTCTTCATTCCTGCTTCTTCTTTCTCTTTCCTCATTTTTCTTTCATCGGCGGGAGCTCCTTCTCCTCTCGGCCGCTCTCGTTCTTCTTCCAGTTTGGTTGGATTTCGCCCGGGTAGGACGCTATTTTGGGATTTAATCCCTTTTTATTTCGGGATCACCCCCTCTTGGTTGGTGACTCCCTATTCTCCTTGGGTAGACCCTGAATAAGGGGAGATGCTGCCGAAATTTTCATAGAGTCTCATGTTACAATCTTTATAAGACTGGCTTTTAATTCACACTTTTTCTCCGACTGCAGGCACTGTAATGGCTTCCAGCTCTAATGCTGCGTCTTCCGGAGCTGTTGGTGCTAGCTCATCGGCCCAGCCAGACATATCTCGGGCTACAGTAAATTGGCTGAATGTGCACAGCCTGGATTTCAGATACGACAGGATTGCTTCAGTCGATGACTCGTCTGACTCAGAGACTGACACAGTGTCGATGGCCCGGTTATACTCCACGGCGATCGAGACATGCTTCAGGCGGGATGGTGGCTATCGGCCAGACCATCCGAAGGACCGGCATTTGATGCCGTTCATCCGGACTTTCACAGTAGGCGGCATGCGAGACTACCGGATAGCTCACGTAGTTGAAGCTGCCATCGTTGCTGAGCGAGATAGTCTGAAGGAATCAGTGTATCACAGCAAGGCCATCTATCTTCCTGGGGAAAAGCGCGACTGGGATGCAGTCCTCGGCATATCGGAGCTGGAACCAGAGAAGAAGATGCTGACCCGGGCCCCGGAATTCACACCTGCCCGGTGGGATAATGCTAGCGGATGAGTTCATAGGGAGAAGCCCGGCTATGGCATGTTCTTGGCACCATTGAAGTGGGGATATCGCGAAGAGCCCTTCGTGCTGAATTGTTCGGCCGTTCAGTTCAAGTACCATCTGGCCGCTGGTTGGTTCGGGGATACCAAAATCACTGACGCGCACTTGTTCCGAGTAGGATCAGTGGAGTTTACTGAGTTTGTTCTGAAGGAATATGCCCCTCTGCTGATCAGAGCCGGGGTGTATCACAACGTCTTCGCTTCTAGATTCCGGTATCCCATATCCCGAGGGTTGTGCTGTGGAATGTTTGAAGTGTTCTGCCCTTTATTCAACACTTTCTATACAGCAGAGGGGGAGACATCCCTGGACCTCTGGAGTTTATCATAGCTCTCCGGCCTGCCCATTGATGGCGAGCCGTATGAGGAAGTTTGCTTGTCAAATTCCGAGAAGGATAGCTCTGATGGCGAGGGCAAGTATTCCATTGGCTTCTCATATCGATATCTGATGAAGGTATATCGCTCCATCTGTCTGGCGTATAGCAGAGGGTCTTCTAAAGGCTATCAACCCCGAGAGAAGGGCAGCAAACTGAGGGTCCGGATAGGGCAGTGGATCCAGTATTTCTTTGACGGTCCCCTGAAGTATGCAGACTTTCCTTCTATGGGTCCGGCTGCTAGCAAGCAGATAAGGGCCCCTCGCTATAAGTCGGCGCTGCCATCCTCATTGCGCCGTGCAGGCAGCGGTGGTCCCATCCCAGCAGGCATAAACCCCATCACACACTGTGCGGCTTATTTCACATTTTGGCTGTGCACTTTCGCTCTCCCACAAGGGGACGAGACAGTTATCCGGCCAGAGGCCATATATCCTGCTTGTCAGATGGCATGGGGGATGAAGCTGTCGCTCTGCCCAGTGGCCCTATGTTTGATATATAAATCTTTGGGGGACCTGTACAAGCATCGGACTCCCTATTCTTTGAGGACCGTGGGTCCTTTTCATTTCTTCAACGCCTGGGTCTGCAGTATATTCCCTGAATTAGCTCCGAGAACCTTGCAGGCGGATACAGTGTTACCCAGGATGGTTGAATTTGCCAGCGCTGAGCCTGGTCCCTTTTATGATCAGCTGTTTAAAATAAGGGGCCGACTGATAAGGGTACCAGTGGACGCCCCTGGCAGCATACATTTCTGGAGCTTGGCGGCAGGTTCAGCTCCCTTGATTGATCCTCAGAGAGAGTGCAAGCTGGAAGAGACAGAGACATATATCCATCCTGTCTCAGGAGTCAACACTGCCCGGCCAATCCTGGAACCGGAGCTGGTGAGATGGGCCATGGCAATTCGGCCTAGTGTTTTGGTCTACAGGAAGGGTGGCCTGCTTCTGTTGGAGCCATACTATCCGTTCCGATTTGGGCGAAACTTCGGCTACGACCAGCATATTCCTACCTCAGTTGCCCTATTTCCCCTGGATAGCCGGGCCAAGCACGGGTCCATCATTGTTGGCGAGGGCCGGTTGTGGTGGGATTTCTATCATCGCCAGGATGATGTAGTTTTCAGGGTGCCCACTGTTTCTAACCGTGTTCCCCGGGTAACACCAGGATATATCAAATGGTGGAATATCCGGACCGGTTTTTATAGGGACGGTAGGGGTGCCTTCTGGGATGTGGCAGAGCGCTCCTTCCTGAAACAGCAACCTGGGCCGGTGTTTGATATTCCTGAGGCCCACTTGAAGAAACTTTACTCACAGCACCCGAGGGAGGCGGAGATTTATCTGACTCAACGTCGGGCATTGAAGGAAAAGAGTTCTGAGCCGCTTGTCCCTGTCTTTGCTGCTATCAATGAAGACACTTTCCTGAAGACCTTGAAGCATTTATGCCGTGTGGGAGGCGCTCGCTTGGAGGAGCAGCAGTACCCGTTCCCTGTTGAAGAGCCGCTCCCGACAGCAGCTCCTTGGAAGGGTCCAATTGATAAATTTCATCCATATAGGACGTTTGTATGCCGAGAAGATAGAACTCAAACGTACTATAGGCAAACGTCCTGGCTGTTCATTCTGCTGAATTTGCATGGATTATCTGCAGAAAGCCCAATAGCTGGCATATTGAACAAGCCACTGTTTATATCATTTCATTATGTCGACGGTTGGGGCATGGACCATCTTGACTTATTTCGATGCCTTGACTCTCACGGCCATAATGATCTGGCAGCTTTAGTAGAGAAGTGCCAGATATTTGGTGATGTGTGCTGGCTCATCAAGGAGGCTGCTTCCCGCTCCAAGGAGGTAGCTTATCTGTGCTGGCCACTTTCTGTATTCTACGACGGCCCGGCAGGTAAGATTTCTTCTTTTCTGATTGCAGTGTTTTCTGCTTAGCATCTGAATTTCGCACCCACTGATCCCATCGCCCTTCTGCCATTTTCAACAGACCGGCCTGATATAAAGCGGCAGGGGCTCTATAGAAAGATTATTGCGCAGGCCGAGAAGCCTACTTATTTTGAAGTCCCGGTTGCAGCACCGACTACTACTCCCCTGCCTCCTGGCAAGAAGAGGAAGGCTTCCGCAGTCAAGGCTACAGTTGGGAAGGCTAGGAAGGCCAAAAAGGCCCATGTTCAGCAGTCGACTTCGGTGGCGATGGACACTGGGACCCCTCTCCCCGACATTCCTTCATTCGTTGAGTTTGAGTCACAAAGGGAGGCTGCTCAGACACCGGTTCAGGGTAACATCATTAGCTTGCATTTGCATTCTTCATCATCTTTTGTAGATTTCCAAAGAAGTCTTCGACTCTGACCCCTTCCCTTTTTGCGCAGCTCAAGAGCCAATTGTGGTACCCTCTGACGCAGAGACCAGGCTGCCTTCCCCCACGCCGGCTAGTGAGGCGGGGGGTAAGTGTGCTTTCTCATCTGTTTCACACTTCTATTGCTTTTTCTACTATAACCCTCAGAGATCGCTTTTCTGTTGAAATGGCAGCCGGGGAGCAGGCTGAGGTTGAAAGGATGACAGAAGAGCCGATTCAACCTCCGGAGGGTCACGAGACTCAGTCGAAGCGGGGTACTGTTCCGGCCAGGCGCATAATTACCCGGTCCATATCCCGACATGCTTTAGAGGCGTCCCCACAGGATGTAGCCAGGGTAGAAATATCATCGGGTAGCTCTACAACCGTCTCTGATGAGGAGGAAGTGGCTTTCAGCGGCAGTGAGGGGGATGCTCCTGAATCAGAAGCCCCGCCTGTACCTGCAAAAGGTGCTCTGTCTTTTCAGCCTGCTAAGCTGCTGGTGCCATCTTCCGAGGAGGAGTTGCAAGAGGAGTTTGCCGGGCTCGACACCGAGATCGACATATCTTCACTCTTTGTCGCTTCAACTTCGGAGTTTCCTCCTCTTTCGCCCCACTTCGAGGATGCGAACCTTGTTTCAAAGGTGGGTCCCCTTTCAGGCTTGCTGCTTCATCTGCATCTTCATTTAGTGCTGAAGGTTGTTTTGCTTTGGTCTCAGGGCCCTATCACCGTCAGCTCAGACACAACTGCAACTTTTATGGAGGCTTCTTCTGCAAACTGGGCTATTGTCCCTTTTCTACCTTTATCCTGCATGGGGGCTTCTGAGGTCATTCGCCCTGTTCCAATGCGAATACAGTATTCAACAGATTTAGCATCGTTGGACCTGGGGGCCTCAGGAGACAGATGCACTCCTATCAGGGCTTCAGATTTTAGATCCGAAGCTGATCTAGCCAGAAGTTCTGCTTTTATACCGGCCGCAGTGATGACCATCGCTCCTGAGTCAACAATTCCCACAACATCAATCATGGAGGGTGAACCTTTGCCCCTTCAGACTATGGCCTCCGCGGCCTCGACGTTGAAGGAATTGGCCACCGAAGCGGAGATGGAAGAAGGAGAGGTAGCTGCTGCGGAACTGGGAGTATTGCTTGTAACCGCCCCGGATCCTATCTCCATACTTTCAGAATCTGAGGAGGAGGTGCCTGAAGTTGCATCCGGGAGTATTCAGACGGCCGCTTCCGAGGAGATGGAAGTGGAAGATCTCTTGGCCACGCTAGAGGTTGCAGGGAGAGCTCAGTTGGTACCTTCGGTAGACCTCCCATCTTCTTCTTCGCAGCCGGATATTACCTTATGGGCGGACATTGATAGTGAAGTAACCTTTGAAGTGGCTTCTCTTCCTTTGCCTGGCTTTACTTCACCTGAGAGTTTTGTCTGGCAACATCTGGGCATGCTGCGCCAGCTAGTGGAGTCCCAGCCCGGACTAACCTATCCACAGTTGAAGGAGATAGCTGAGCGCTTCACCGCCGGCTTGCAGGCGATGGGATGTCCCACAGAAATATGGGCCCAGCGGATTCTTTTATTGTTAAAATTTGTTCATCGCCGGGATTTCTTGACACATATCATGTCTGACAAACTGGCGGCTTTGAAGTTGCAAAGAATGGAATGCAAATCTAAGCTGGCGAAGACGAACTCTATTCTTCAGGAGCGGCAGTGCCAAATGCAGTCTTTGGCGGAGCGGGAGCAGTTTGTGCGCGACCGGATAACTACCCTGGAAGCTGAACTGTCCGATCTCCGAGCTGAGCTACCGCAGCTAACAACTTCTCGACCGCAGCTCGAGGAAGAAGCAGCTCTATTAGAGGGGCAGGTGGCGTCCTTTCAAGACGAGTCCGTTCGACTGCAGGAGGAGGAGGCTCATCTTCATGAACTGGGAGCCGCCCCTTATGTGGGTCTTCTGGCTTTCGAGGATATCTTCAGGCAGCCATGAACCATCTTCTCTTTCTTTTTCTTTTGTACTCTTTTGCGATACGACGTCCCCTCGGGGCCCTGTATGTACTCACTTATTAATGAAAAGAAATCTTTGGCTTCACGCGTATCCATTTTCTTCTGCATGTGGTTTTATCACTTTGAGAAGTGGGGTAGCGGTTTTAGCAATTCCTCATGCGAATGGCCCGTACTTGGCAGGAGAGCGTCCACCCCCTCAGAGAAAGGATGGGGAACTCGCTCCACCGCGTGACGGCATCCGGGGAGGTGCTTAAACCGGGTTCTGTTGGTAGTAGCAATCGTCCCTCTTGGCAATATGTGCTGCGAGGGAGACAATTTGCAGAAATGTGAAAGAAGAGGTTTCATCAGACTAGACGAAAGGTCTAGACTGGGTAGAGGTTATAGCAGATGGGACATTGAAAAAGGGTGTGGGGTTTTCATCAGAACGGACATAAAGTACGAACTGGACAGATTGTATCATTGGCTGGGCGATGTACCGATCAGCCAACGGTTGACTTCATCATCGATATTGAGCTTATATCGATGCAATGGGGATTTCATATGTTTTATCAGAATAGACGTAAGGTCTAAACCGGATAGGGTTTCATCATTGATCGGGCAAAGTGCCAATCGATCAACAGTTAGTTTCATCATCGATATTGGGTTTATATCGACGCAAAGAAGAGTTTCATCAGCATAAACGAAAGGTCTAAACTGGCTAGGGTTTCATCATTGATCGGGCATGGTGCCAATCGATCAACAGCGGGACGTCGGTAGAGGCGTAGGTCTCGTCAGGATAGACGTAAGGTCTATTCCAGTCGGTTTTATCGCAGGTGAGGCTTGCCAAGAAATGCGTAGGCTTCATCAGGACAGACGTGAGGTCTGAGCTGGACAGGCTTCATCAGAATGGTGATGGGTTTCATTGTCGGTGGGACGTTTGAAAGAGGGTATGTGAATTTTATCAGGATAAACGTAAGGTCTATCCCGGAAGGGTTTTATCATTGGTGGGGAATGAAGCCGACTGACCGACGGGAGGTTTCATCAGTGAAAGGGAGGTAAAGGTAGTGTGCCTGTTGGCATGGAACTTTTGAATTACCACATTACTAACCCAAGTGCCCTTTCAGGTTTTCACCGGAGCCAACCCCCTCTTGCTTTTGCCCACGCGCCCTTTCGGGTTTTCACGTGGCGGGGTACCCGATTTTGCCTGCAGTGCCCTTTCGGGTTTTCACCACAGCTGGGTTTTGGCCATTTTTGCCCTTGTCCGGGATATCCGAACAAGCCTGGCGGGGTATCTCTATTTTTAACCCCATTTTTTATTTATATATACGTATATATATTTCTTGAATTGGGACTTTAGCACGGATCAGGCGATGTGCTGCTCCATTAGTGACTGCTTTTATCATCGGTATTGGGTTTATGTCGATGCAAGGATTTCATAGGCTTCATCAGGATAGACGTAGGGTCTAAACTGGGTGAATTTCATCATTGATCGGGCAATGTGCCGATCGATCAACAGCAGGTTTCATCATCGGTATTGGGTTTATACCAATGCAAGGATTTCATAGGTTTCATCAGGATAGACGTAGGGTCTAAACTGGGTGAATTTCATCATTGATCGGGCAATGTGCCGATCGATCAACAGCAGGTTTCATCATTGGTATTGGGTTTATACCAATGCAAGGATTTCATAGGTTTCATCAGGATATACGTAAAGTCTAAACTGGGTGGATTTCATCATTGATCGGGCAATGTGCCGATCGATCAACAGCAGGTTTCATCATCGGTATTGGGTTTATACCAATGCAAGGATTTCATAGGTTTCATCAGGATAGACGTAAGGTATAAACTGGGTAGATTTCATCATTGATCGGGCAATGTGCCGATCGATCAACAGCAGATTTCATCATCGGTATTGGGTTTATACCAATGCAAGGATTTCATAGGTTTCATCAAGATAGACGTAAGGTCTAAACTGGGTGGATTTCATCATTGATCGGGCAATGTGCCGATCGATCAACAGCAGGTTTCATCATCAGTATTGGGTTTATACCAATGCAAGGATTTCATAAGTTTTATCGGCATAGACGTAAGGTCTAAGCCGGATAGGTTTCATTGCTGATCGGGTGAGTGTGCCCATTGATCAGCAGCAGGTTTCATCATCGTGGGACCTGGGACAAGGTATGAGGGCTCTTATCAGGATAAACGTAGGGCCTATACTGAGTGGGTCTAATCGTCGATCGGGCAAGGCGCCGGTCGATTGACGAGGAGTTTTATGGCGGGAGGTGAGGCTTTTCTTTGGGATTACCACATTACTGACCCAAGTGCCCTTTCGGGTTTTCACCGGAGCCAGCCCCCTCTTGCTTTTACCCGCGCGCCCTTTCAGGTTTTCACGTGGCGGGGTACCCGATTTTGCCTGCAGTGCCCTTTCGGGTTTTCACCACAGCTGGGTTTGGCCATTTTTGCCCTTGCTCAGAATGCCTGAACAAGACTGGTGGGGTATCTCTATTTTTAACCCCATTTTTCTTTTCTCATTTTTTTTCTCTTTTAGAGGGTGACAGATTGGAATGCCATTAATCCGTGATAAGGAGTGGCTCGGTTAGGGCGGAGTGCCACTAGACCAAGAAAGGGTAGCTCGGCTGGGGCGAAGTGCCACTAGACCAAGGATGAGGGTAGCTCGGCTAGGGCGGAATGCCGCTAGACCAAGAATGAGGGTAGCTCGGCTAGGGCGGGGTGCCGCTAGACCAAGAAGAGGGTAGCTTGGCTAGGGCGGAGTGCCGCTAGACCAAGAATGGGGTAGCTCGGCTAGGGCGGAGTGTCGCTAGACCAAGAAAGGGTAGCTCGGCTAGGGCGGAGTGCCGTTAGACCAAGAAAGGGTAGCTCGGCTAGGGCGGAGTGCCGCTAGACCAAGAATGAGGGTAGCTCGGCTAGGGCGGAGTGCCGCTAGACCAAGAAGATGGTAGCTTGGCTAGGGCGGAGTGCCACTAGACCAAGAATGGGGTAGCTCGGCTAGGGCGGAGCGCCACTAGACCAAGAAAGGGTAGCTCGACTAGGGCGGAGTGCCGCTAGACCAATAAATGAGGTAGCTCGGTTAGGACGGAGTGCCGCTAGACCAAGGAAAAGGGTAGCTCGGTTAGGACGGAGTGCCGCTAGACCAAGGAAAAGGGTAGCTTGGTTGGGGCGGAGTGCCGCTAGACCAAGGAAGAGGTAGCTCGGTTAGGACGGAGTGCCGCTAGACCAAGGAAAAGGGTAGCTTTTGGCCCGATTATTCGGAGAATGTCGGTTGTGCAGCATGATACAGCTTTAGGTGCCTACCGTTGAGTGGCGAGAATTGAATCTCCCCTCGATGGTTGGCAACCATATAGGCCCCACCTTCGTAGACCCTATGTATCACATAAGGACCTTCCCAATTAGGATTTAGCTTTCCTTTTGGGTTGGATGCCATGACTTCTCTCTTCTTGACCATGACAAGGTCACCTTTCTTAAATTCTCGTCCTTTTACGAGTTTGTTGAATGCAGTGGCCATGCGGGCCTGATACATCTGGATATTCTTCTGAGCTTGGAGGCGCCTCCCCTCTAATTCAGCCAGTTCTTCTAATCTTCTTTCTGTATTAGTCTGTTCGCCAGGGGCTAGGTCATATTGGACCGCCACTCTGAGTGACGGGACTTCCAGCTCTAGTGGAACTACTGCCTCCGAGCCGTACACCAATGAGTATGGTGAGCACCCTGTAGGTGTTTTGAAGACGGTGCGGTATGCCCATAAAGCTTCATACATTTTCTCTTCCCAGTCCTTCTTGTTGGAACTGACGACTTTGGCCAGCAATGTATACAAGGTCTTATTAAAAGCTTCTGCCAATCCGTTTGCCTGTGGATTGTAGGGCGTGGAGGTTCTCCATTCAATCTTGTACTTCTCGGCAAGCCGATAGATTTTCTGATTTCTGAAATGACTTCCGTTATCAGATATTATTCGGTTTGGGATCCCGAACCGGAAGATAATGTTTTGCTTGATGAATCTGGAGACCAGCTCACCAGTCACTTCTCTTAATGCTATAGCTTCCGCCCATCGGGAGAAGTAATCTGTTATGGCCAGTATGTACTTATGTCCGGCCGAGGAAGTTGGCAATGGCCCGACTACATCAGTTCCCCATTGTGCAAACGGCCAGCTAGGGACTGTAGGGTGCAGAACGGCAGGTGGCCTTCTAGGCACAACAGCATGCTCCTGACATTTCTGGCATGACTTTGCAAACTTGAAGCAGTCTTCAAACATGGTGGGCCAGTAGTAGCCCAGCTTCTTAATCTCTATCTTCATCTTTGGACCGGCCTGGTGGGCACCTGCTGTCCCAGCATGTGTTTCTTTCATTGCTTGCCAAGCTTCCTCAGTAGAGAGGCAGCGGAGCAAAATCTTCTTACGTGCATCTGCCATTATTCGGAATAGAGTTCCATTTCTGAATTCATAAGAATCTTTGATCCTTAGAAGTTTCATCTTTTCTTCTCTTTTCTGCGGCAGCTGTTGGTGTAAAAACCATTGTAGCAGGTGTTGTCTCCAATCAGATGCCTGTTCTGTACTGATCGTGGCGACTTCTTCTTCTTCGTGGCACTCTTCCAGCATGCTGGGGACCTGCCGTCGGTTTATAACAATAATGTTCAGTGTTTCATTTGGTGGGACTGCTATTGAGCTGGCTAGCTTTGCCAGTGCATCAGCTTGGGCATTATGTCCACGGCCCACATGCTTGAGCTCAATATGATAGAATTTTGCCATGAGGCGCACAACTTTTTGGTGGTAGGGGTTCAACTCCGACTTTCGCACTTCGAACTCCCCTTGGATTTGCTTTATTATCAACATTGAATCCCCGAATACCTGAAGCATATGGATACCCATGTTGAGGCTTATACATAGCCCGATTATCAGAGCTTCATATTCGGCTTCATTATTGGTGCAGGGCTTGTTTATAGAACATGAAGTATGCACAACCTCCCCTTCTGGTGATCTTAGCACAATACCGGCTCCGGCCCGGATTCTGGTCTTTCTATCGGAGTCCGTCTCTGTTCTAGATGCTCCATCAAAGAATAGCTGCCACATAGTTGACTGAGCCTGGCAGGCTTCTAGTGTCTCATCATCGGGTAACTCAGTCCCCAACATATCATTCTCTGGCACAGGATGCTCTGCGAAGAAATCGGCCACGGCCTGTCCTTTTATTGCCCTCTGGGGTATATATGTGATATCGAATTCCATCAGAATTACCGCCCATTTGCCCAACCGGCCTTTCAGTACTGGCTGAGTCAATATGTATTTGAGTGGATCTGCTGCAGATATTAATCTGATTTCATGCGACAGCATATAGTGCCGGAGCTTTTTAACGGCAAAGACTAGTGCCAAGCATGTCTTTTCTATATAGGTGTAGCTTTCTTCAGTTCCAATCAGCCTCCGACTCAGGTAGTATAGAGCCTGCTCTTTGCCTTCTTCATTTATCTGTGCTAGCATTGCCCCCAGGGAACAGTGTGTGGCTGCAATGTACAGTATCAGGGGTCTACCCTTAATAGGTGCCCCCAGCACTGGAGGAGTCTTGAGATATTCTTTCAGCTTCTCAAAGGCTTCCTGACAGCCATCATCCTAGAGGAACGGTACATCTTTCATCATGAGCTTGTGAAAAGGGTGGCATCTCCCCGACAGATTTGATATGAATCGTCGGATATAGGCCAAACGCCCTTGTAGAGATCTCAGCTCGTGGAGATTCCTTGCTGGAGGGAGCTCCTGGATAGCTTTAATCTTGGATGGGTCGATCTCAATGCCCCTATGACGGACAATGAACCCAAGGAATTTTCCACTGGACACGCCGAAGGTACATTTCATAGGATTCATCTTGAGTTCATATTTGCGCAGCCTCTGGAACACTATCCTCAGGTCTTGCAGATGATCTTCTCTTCTGCTGGTTTTCACCACCAGGTCATCAATATAGCACTCCACTTTCTTGAAGAGCAAATCATCAAAGAACTTTGTCATAGCTCTCTGATAGGTAGCGCCGGCATTCTTAAGGCCGAACGACATTCTTTTATAATGAAATATCCCCTTCGGGGTGCGGAATGCAGTGTGCACTCTGTCTTCTTCAGCAATCCAGATCTGGTTGTATCCGGATGACCCATCCATGAATGACAAGGCTTCATGGCCAGTGGTTGCATCAATCATGACTTCAGTGATCGGCACTGGGAAATCATCTTTCGGGCAAGCCTTATTCAGGTCCCTGAAATCTACACATATTCTGATCTGCCCATTTTTCTTCTTCACGGGCACTATATTGGCCAGCCATGTAGTGTACTGGTTCTCTTCAACAAAGCCCACATCAATCAGCTTATCAACCTCTTTGTTAATCTGATTTATCAGTTCGGGGCGCATTCTCCTGGAAGGCTGCTTCACAGGGCTTGCCTCTGGGTTTATCGCCAATCGGTGCTGTGCCACATCGGAACTCAGTCCTGGCATTTCCTCATACGTCCATGCGAAGCAGTCTCGGAATTCTTTTAAAAACTGAATATACTGTTCTTTGACAGCTGGCTCCAGCAGTGCCCTGAGGAATGTCAGCCTTGGCTCATCTGCTGACCCCAGATTTACTTCTATCAGCTCATCGACGGTGGCTTGGCCTCCGTCTTCAACTTCGGGCGGGGCTTCTTGCAAATCAATAAAGCCTCCCGGGATATAATCTTCTTCATTCTCATGATTTTCTGTTTCATCACATGGGTCATCAGCAGATGCTGGTGCATCGTATAAGGCCAATATGGCCGGATTCTGTTCAGTCTGCCCCGAGGACGTGACTGGATCAGCGGAAAACTTCGAAGTGTTTGTTATCTTCATTTCCCAAGTTTCATTTTATGTATTTTCTTTTTATTGAGTCCTATCTTATGTATTTTCCTTTATTGAGTCATATGGTTTTAGTCCATTTCCCTTGTTATGTTTAATTGGGCCTTATTACTTTAGTTATGGGCCCATAGGATTGAGTCTAGGATATGCTCGGTCTTTTATCTTATTGTCAAGGGTATTTTGGTCATGTAAAGAATGGTTGCTTATATATAGGCCCCATCTCTCCTCTTGTATTCAACTTTTGATGAATATTGAAGAAAACCCTTTCAAACTCTCTCAATATCTCTCTCTCTCTCATTATCTCTCCATTCTCTCTCCTCCTCTCTCTAAATTTCGAAATTCACTCTCTCTCCTCCCCCTCTCAACCACTTCCAACCCCCACCTACCTCCATTAACTCCCCACAACTTCCCACAACCCCTCTTTAATCCTCACCTAGTCCCAAGGAAGTTCCACCACTCAAAACCCCACCCTCCAACCACCACCTACCCCTTTCACTTCCCTAAGCATATCTCCACCTTCCCAAGGCTGAATTAACTCATTCCAAAGCCCAAATTCGAATCTCCCCTTCCCTCCTTGCTCCCTAGGTCGCACCCCTCCTCTCCCCTCAAGCCAAGTTCGCCCCCTCCTCTCTTCTCCACTCCAGCTTTGTGTGCAGGCCGACCTGCAGATTAGCACTCTGTTGCAGCGATGTCCATGACTGCATCCTGGTTCTGCTGGTGGCGTGGCCTAACTTTATGGAAAGGCCTCCCTGTGCTCCTCGCAGGCGAGGTGGAATCACTCCATTCCGAGTTCGTGGCCGTCCGTGAAGGCTGTTCTTCCCCGACTGCGCAGAACCTCTCAGACCAGGAGCCAGAGCGGCAGAGAAGACTCTCCACAACTAACCTTGAAGGAACCAGTCTTCGAAGTCTTCTACAAAGTTCTTCCTCCCCCTGTCAGCGTCCAGGAACAGAAGGCGGAACCCCGTTCGGCATCCGACAACCAGAGATACCAAGTTTCTACCACACCACACGCCGGTCTGCCTTCTCACAGTCTGCACCGACCACCGTCCACTTCTCTGGACAACCCAGCTCATCTCCAACATCAGAATACTTCCCCGTTTGTTTTGCTGCAAAGTAGACTCGTCCACGATTCCAACGAGTCTAGCGGTGCCAAATTTGGAGCTCAGGAGCGGATCGTGGCAGCTTCTGCAACCTGCCTGTTTCAGACTGAGCTCGGCCAGAGACCAGAGCTGCATCCATCTTCCAGTCGCTGGAGCAGTCAGCCCCCAGATCAGAACGTCTCCAAAAATTCAAGCCGCACCCCTCTCCAGTTAGAAAGCTTTTGGCGCAAGTTTCATCAGATTCCAAGCTCGGTGGAATTATTGGCAGCATCGACATCGGCCCTCTGTCCAGAATTACAGAAGCTAGGTAGAATCGGCAAAGCTCGGAAAGCCGACTCTATCTCGCTCGTTCCCCTCCCCGCTTGGCCGGCTGAAGGCCCCTCCCTGCGTGGAGGTAATTTTTGGTTGTAATACATTAACCCCCACCCCAAGATCCCCCCCTTGCAAGGGGCGTAGTGCTGTACCTCTTCACATTTTCAGGTCAAGCTCCATCGCCGCGGCGATCGGGTGTATACCCTCGCCTCCCGGCGCGCCCTCGTCTCCGAACGGGATCGGTGTCTTCACACCGATCAGGTGAGCTTCTGATCACACCCTTGTAGCTTCATTTCTGTAAATGTAGTATTGCCTTGAATGCCCATCGGACGGTAAGAGACTGCTCGGAATTCATTTTAAGCAATATCATGCCCACCGCGGCCCGTGAGTGAGTGCCACCCCACACCCCGCCTTGCGGGCCAGCCACCCACAAAGTTGGGACTCCCAGGCCCATTGGAGGTCAGCCTTAGCATTGTAAGTCCATTAGGATAATTGGGTCCCGCCTCGGACCCTCACCATCATCTCCCGGACCCACCGGGTGAACGTGTGAACCGAGTGAGCAGAAATCGTCGTCCGTGCTTAGAGGCTCTTCTGATGTGGGCTCCCCTGAGAGGTCATCATTATGTAGAGCTCGAAATTCTTCTAGAATGCGTCCAAACTCTAGGCACTCTTGCAGCTCTCTGGCTACTTGATCTTCATCCGGGGTTCCCGTATCAAATTGTGCTTCGGCCTGGAACAGGTCCTCTTTGCAAGATGGATTCTCCCAGCACCAACCCTTCTTAGTCTCATCAGACATCCTCGGCTCCGGCTGGTTGTCTTGGACTTCATTGTCTGTTATGGATTGATACATAATCTCTTCATCTTCAAAGGGGTATTGATCATATCCCACTTTAGGGGGATCTTCATTCTGGTAGAAGGCAGAGATGACATCCACCTCGGCTTCATAGTATTCTTGCAGGGTATAACCCAGTCCCGGGTGCTGTGTGATCTTCCTCAGTTCCTTGCTATCTCGAGGCGGATCCCATAGCTCCTTGAATGCTTTCTTCTGAGCAGCAGGCTGCATCGATGGCATTTGCATCTTGGAGAACATTTGTGAAACCCGTTGGGTAGTATAATCCAAGCCTGTAATCGGTACCATCAGGTTTGCAGCTTCTTCAGGGGCCATACAGTCTTGATCATCTTCTTCGACTGGCTCCCCGGTGTAGAATATAATAGGGGGTTCGCAGAAGCGAGGGATTTCCATAGTCTTTAGTGGCAGCACCGTCTGGTATTCTATGTTGGCTATGGGCTTGACTAGACCCTGAGGAACTTCCATCTGTGTGTATTTTTCTTTCATTTTTTCTTCAGTATCATCTGGGTGTATGCCAGGAGGAGTGATCCGAGCAAAATCACCAGCATAAGAGATGTGAGATACTCCATGCTTTTTAATGTAGCCTTTTGGCGGCGGCGGAGACCAGTTTCTTGTCTTCGTCGCCGGCTTTTTCTGGCTGACCACAGCTTCTTTTCCTTTATCCTTTTGTGACACCTCAGTGTAGTAGGATGCATCGAGCATATGGCACTCGAACACTTCGAAGGGATGTAGGTCTGCAAACACCCTTTCTTCTTTTCCTTCATGGCAGTATTTTATGCATTGGTGTAGTGTGGATGGCACTATCTGATATTCGTGCAGCCACGGTCTTCCCAGCAGGGCCTTATACGTGGTGTTGGAGTCGATTACATAGAATCGTACCACGGTAGTGAGGTCGCCCAGTGTGAGGTTGAAATTAGCCACCCCCAGAGGTGTTTCACATTTCTGATTGAACCCTGCAATCTTCATATCTCTGACCTTGGCAAGCTGCAGGTCGAAGTAGTATTTCTGATAGATGCGATAGGGAAGGATATTTACAGCAGCCCCGGGATCTATCAGTATCCTGCTCAGCGACTGACAGTTCAGGGATCCCCTCATATACAGCGGTCTGTTGTGACCGGTATTTGGGATTAGCATATCATCTTCCGTGAAGGTGACCGATGGCCCAGCATTCACTTCTGCCAGGAGTGCTTCACATTGTGCCGGAGACTGCAGGGCATCCACGATTGCTTGGCGAGCTTCTTCGCTCAGAGAGAGAATTTCCCAGATGGAGAATCTGGTAGGGAGCTTCTTCAGCATTTTCATGACTCGACTGCCCACCCGGACATTAGATAGTCTCATCTCCTCTGCCCATCGGGGTCTTGGAGGTTCATGTGGTGCCTGTGGCCTTTGCTGCCCAGTCCCAATTTCACCTTCTTCATCGGTCTCCCGGAAGGCTTCTTCCTTAGCGACTGCCCCTGGTTTTGCTAGAGGGTTACTTTCTTCATTTTCTTCATGCTGTTTCTGCTTTCTAGCTGCTGTCTGCTGGCATTTATTGCTTTTAGCTGGAGCAGTATGAGCCGGTTGCTCATTCTCTAAGCTGGACAGGAACTCCAGGAATGAAGGGGCTTCATCTACCTTCTTCTTGTCTTGGTACAGACTGGCAGGGGGAGGAACCTGGGCACCTCGTATCTCTGGTTCTGGGATTTGATAGGGTTGCTCCCCTCTGAACATAATATTATGGTTGGCTGGTGGTGGGCGCCCCCATCTTCTCCCAGAACGTGTTGCATGGGCCGAGGTGGAGGCTTCGGCATGGTTAGCTTCTAGCGGGGCGTCGGATGCTTCTCGCTCATCATCCTCCCCGGGCAAGGAAAAGAGTACCGACAGAGTGTTACATTGTACTGTCGTGACCTTCTTTCCCTTCTTGGACTTGGGTCGCCTCCTCTTCTTCTGGGAATTTGGCTTTGCTAGCTCCTGCCCCCAGAAGGGTTCATTCTCAGCTTTTTCTTGTTCTGCCTCTGGCTGCTCTTTGATTTTCAATTCTTCGAGCTGTTCCCAGGGTATGCAGTCTTTCATCAGCAGATGCTTGGGTTTCTTCTGCTCGTACTCATCAAGCTCATTAATATATTGCTGCAGACGCCTGGCTGCAGGGCTTACTTCTTTATGTGTAGGGAGGGGAGTTTGTCTCCTCCGGTTGTGAGTAGGGATCCGGATGACTGGTCCAGTCTCAGTTGTATGCCATATTGGCTTTATCGGAGGCGGCTCGGGCCTTGGGGTAACACCCCGGATAACTGCTCCGCTGGTACTGGCTGCAGGAGTCTTCTTTTTGCTTTTTATGGGTATCATCTGCCATCCTTCCTGATCTTTCTGTGGGGTGAGGAAGCAAGCTTCATAGGTGTGCTTGGTGCATTCTTCAACGGCTTCCTTGGGCAGCTGTTGGTAGACTGAGATCATATTGGCAGCCATTCTCCAGGGTGGAGGCTCATGTGGATGGGGCGGCTTTACCTGGTAATCTCCCAGCTGCAGCTCACCTTTCTTGACCATTCCTTCCATGATATCTTTAAGACATAACAATCTTCAATTGCGTGCCCCAGCGCACGGTGAAATGGACAGAACAGCGGATCATCTTTCTTTGCTGCATCTGCTGGTCTTTTGGGTTCAGGTAATGTTACCTTATTGAACTTGTATGCCCAGTTGAACAGTGCGGCCGTCTTATCTTTTGGGAAGGAATATGCTTTTCTCATCTTGTCTCTCAGAGAGACTTTATCTTTTCTTTCTGCTGTATCTGCCAGCGGGGGAGCTTCATCTGCCCCTTTCTTCCCCTTCTGTTGCTCGAAGGTTCTGAAATCGACGGTGTTGGCCTCAGAGTGTGATGGCCGTCGCTCATTGGATTTTCCCTTCGGCATGGTGGGGACATTGGCGGTCAGACGCTTGGACAAGAACGTCTCGACTTCTGCCACTATATTGTTCAGTCGGTCAAACGTTCTGACATCTGCACCGATCATTTTTTCTAGCACCTCCCTCCTGAGGCTCTGCTTGCATATTTGCACCGCATCTTCTTGATGAGGAGGTCTTCGGCATCTCATGGCTAAGTTCCTCCACCTTTTGATGTAGTCCAGTGCAGTTTCATCTTGCTTCTGCCTGGTTGCATATAGCTCTGCTATCGTGATTTCCCTTTCCGTGACATGAAATCTGTCGCGGAATTTTCTCTGCATATCAGGCCAATCACCACTGACCCAGCTGGCAGGCTTGAGTACCATTCAAAGGCCAACCCAGTGAGGGATGAGCCAAAGAACTTGAGCAGATAAGCTTCATCGACTGCTAGGTCGCCCATGATTGTAGTGTAGTAGGCTATATGCTCCCTAGGGGAGCCTTGGCCATTAAATTTCTCGAACTTCGGCGGCTTACTGACGCCTGGGGGTAGTCTCTTGGCAGCATACTGGGGAGGATACGGTACCTTGTACACATCATAGGTACCAGCATCACCACCAGTCTTTTCTGACAGCTTCATTTCCACAATTCTTTCAATCATCTGCTTGTGGGCTACAGCTGGATCTATGTCTTCTGGAAAGAAGTGAGCTTGTTGCTGGCTGTGAGGAGTTGTCACCACAGTGGCGCGCAAGATGGGCGCGGTAGGCTGTGTCTGAGACACAGAGGGCTGAGCTGCTGTTTGCTGTGGAATAGGTTGGCTCGGTGTTTTGCCCTTATCAGCTAGGAGAGGGTTAGCTGGGATAGCCGTCTCTGCTGAGCTGGATGTCTGCCCCGCAGGTTCAGCTTGCTTTGAGACTGATGTAGCTTCATGTCTCTCATTGAGCTGCCTTCGGAGAGCACTGATCTCCTGCTGGTATCTTCTGAACATCATCTGGACCATAGGATCCAAGGCTGATGGGATTTGCATATCTTCAGAAGTCCCTTCAGCATCATCAATAAGGGGATTGTCCTCATCCTCTGTCGTCACCACATTGACTGTCATGGTGGTGATGTTGCGGGCTTCATCATATTTCTTCATCTTATCTTTTGCGGCCTGGCCTCTTCTTGTGACAGGACCAGGTCTAGTAGCCAACCTGAGCAGTTCATCTGGCCGAGTTGGTAGTATATCTTGCCCCCTGGCAAGTCCAGCCATGTTGCAGGCGAAGATTTGCATTTTTTCTTTCCGCCTGTAGACCTTTCTTTTCACCTGGTCAGGATATTTGAGCCGGTCAAAGACCGATATTCTTTCTTTGGCTTCTTCCCGGTACAGGTCTTCTTTGTCATATCCGGCCCTGAGACCTTCTTCATAGTGATTTGAATCGGAGGAAGAGGCTCCGATCATCGTTTCTCGAAGTGTTTCTTCTTTTTCTTCACCTCTGGTGCCCAAGGCACGGGATAGTCTTTGTTGACCGAGGGCAGAGCTCCCCAGGTAGTGGAAGTAGTCTTGGACTATCTGCTTCATCTCTTCAGAATTGTGCCTCTGTGGCTCAGGTTGGAGCATTAGTCTTTCCTGGCTTCTCTGCTGATAGGCCAGTCTTGTTACCTGAGCATTCAAATGCTCGGCTTTGGAATATTTGAACAAGTCGGCCTGTCTGGCACAGGCCCTCGGTCTTCTTGGGATGGCGACCGTGACTGGTTCGCTCATTCCCACATTGCCGTTTCGGCAGCAGTTGACAGCAGCATCATATTTCTTTCTTTGCCATCTTCTGCCCCCAGCCCTGGGACGGATGACAGTAAGGTCTTCCTTGCTCTCATCCCTTCTGCCCCTCATCATGGGGCGAGCAGCAGTCAAATTTCTTTCTTCATCATTTCTCTCATTTCTTCTGTCCCAGGCTTTGGGGCGAGCAGCAACAGCATTTCTTGTCTCTTTTCCCTCTCTTCTTCGGCTTTCTGCCCTGAAGCGGGCAACAGCATCTTCAGCAGCCTTCTCCTCATCTCGAGCTGGAACCCAGCTCTGAATCCTCTTCGGTCGCCAGACCTGTTTGTATTTCGCTGGCTTGGGCGCCAGCGGCTTCCTCTCAGCAGCCTCCCAATTGGCCTGCCTGGCGGCCAGAGTCTGGAATCTGTTGGCAGTGGGCACCATCGGGATGATCACGTCCGGCTTGACCTCCCTTGGGCAACCATTCATGTTTGCCCGGACACCTCCAATCATCATGGTCTTTCCGGAGTTGGAAAGACGACGGTCAACAGCATCATACCGGCTCCTCCGGTTGGTTCTTCTCCCCTTCTGAGCAGCAGCAGGGACCAGGCCCCTTTTTTGGACATGATGGACGTAGCAGGCGACGGCCGTGGGGACCGTTTTCTCTGGTAAGATATTCTTCTGGTCAGTGATCTTCACCGGGGCACTTGCAGCAGTGCCTTGCTCATTGTCATCGACCTGCAGAAGGTCAGTGAAGACGACGCCCAAGCAGTTGGGCAGCCCCACGGCAGGCGGCATCGATCCGAATGCGAGAGGTACCGCCAGGTAGCCTTCTCGCACATGCATGTCAATCGGCTGCTGGTCGAAGCAAACGGACATGATTCCGGCTGTCATTGTAGATTCCTGAAAATAAGGAAAGTACACAGAATCAGAATTTTGAGGGGGGCCCCCTGGGCCTCCTACTTTAGCGTAAAGATGAAGGGAGACTCAGTCCCACCGGGCGTGCCAGACTTGTGGACGCGGATTTTTATTTATCATCCTCTTATTTAAATCTTATCTGTTTATTATTTATTGATTTATTCGTTTGTTGGTTTATTGGCGTGCCAGTCACCGGGGTGACAATTTTATTGTGCGCTCGATCTGACGTGGTCAGTCGATTGTGAAGTCCGAGTCGGGACCAGAAGTCCGTCATACCCTGAACGCTATGATGTTAATTACGTCCTCCCTAAGGAGGACAACCCTTGATTAAACGCTAAGATAGGAGGAGGACATCGGTAACACCACATGCTCAAAAGAAACGGAATTCATTCGTTTGCAAGACGCTAAATGGATTAGACGAAGCAGGGGTTCGTTATCTTAGGGGATAGCTCCGACGGCATATTCCCACCAGCTTGAACTATGCCAAGTGGGAAATAGGAAACTACCCATGCGGTGGCAGAGTAGGATCCGGAAAAGATCGGGCATAATTGACCCGGAGTCCGAATGGGGACCGGCGTGACATGGCACGCTCCATGTGGGTGCGATGGCACATCTATATCCCCCTTGGAGGGACCATCGGAGGGCATGCAAAGGCATAACTCCGTGGGCCGACGGGGTTGAGAGGGAGAACATCACAGTTACCCAATAGGATATGCATAAATTTCGGCAGCATGTCCGCTCAACTTGGATTATGCCAAGAGAGAATAGGTCATCATCCACGGAATGCCGGGATGACGACCGAACGAGGATGGGCACCGGGCCCCGGGACATCGCTTGCATTTATACCATCGATTAATATCCCCTTTAAGCCCCTCAGAACTCATGTAACGACATGGCCCTTTGGGTTCATAAGGGTGAAATCCGGATCGGGAATGAGGACTGTAGGGGAGGTCTTCCCCATTACTGTGTCTTCTCAAGGCATCCATGACGATCTCTGAACATCCCCGGGGCCTATGTCTGAAGAGATCAGAAGGTTGACAAATGGTAGTGCAGGGATGGTCCCCTGACTGGGCTTCAATTGGCCAAGAAGAAGGGTCTCGGCGATGGCTTTAGTTGGCCGAAAGAGGGGGCTTCTCGGCGTGGGTTTATTGGCTTAAAAAGGGGATCTCGGCGTGGCCTCCTTAACCAAAAAAAGGGGGGATCTCGGCGGTGGCTTAGTCAGCCAAAAGAGGGGTTCTCGGCCAGGGGCTTCCCGGCGCGCTCCTGGCCGCGCCGAGAAGGTGGCACCGGGAGCATGTAGACTGGGGGGCTTGAATAGGCTTATAGGGAAGGGGTCTCGGCGTGGAGCTTCCCGACGCGCTCTGGCCGCGCCGGGAGCCTGGCGCCGGGAGGCTTGCATGGAGGCTCACGTGAAAAGGGTTTGAATGGCAGGGTTTGTCGTTTAGCTGGGGGGAGAGGGTCTCTCGGCGGGACAGCTCTTGGTGGGGAATTTTGCACGCCGAGAAGGTGGATTTGCGGAAGGATTTCAGGGTTTTTCGAGCTCAAACGGTACTCTGTTTCTGGGATTCCTGGGCTTTCTGACTGTGATTGAAGCCGGATTTGAAGTGCAGGAGGGGGATTTCAAGGATGCTTCTGTTAGGAAGGGCCAAGGGGGATCTGGAAGGTAGAATCGACGGAGAATCGAGACTATCATCTGGATCTTTGAAGACTTCATTTATTTCTGCCGCCGGCCGTCTGGGGATCAAGAGATGACTGTCTCTGATCCCCGGACGAACCTAATGGCATCTAAAAACCGGTGACGGAGGAACCTTTATCGCCGAAACTCCAGACCCTAGTCATCCAAGGGGTTAGAATGGAGGGTCGGGAGATCAAAATCGTCATTCGTTAGAATCCGAGGGATAGCAGTGGTCTGACATGTCCTCTCGTATAGCCAGCAGTTCAGGAATCCAAGAGATTGATGTCTCTGGTCCTGAACGGCACAAGGAGGAGGCTTGAGGGGCCTTGTAAGAAAGCTCGCACGGACACGAGGGATTTGCCATTGAGGCAGGAAGAGGGGAGGCGACAGAACCCAGTAACCTATTAGATAAGGTTAGGGGTTCTGTTCCTACGCCTCTGCAGAGAAGGTTCGTATGAACCATTAGCCATTTCCCATAAACGATGATCATACGAGGGGGAGCGGAGAGCAGATATTTCAGCCAAAGGGGGCAAACCTCTTAATCAGTAGATCCCCGAATGGGTCTCATTGATATTTCATTACATTGCTCGAAGCTTTACACTGACTGTAAAAGAGAAATGCAAAGTGGAGAGACAGACGGAGCTCGAGACCTAAACCTCGCTAACTACGTCTGATAAATCGAGAAGAAAACTCGCTAGATTACATCAATAGAAAGAAAAGACAGCGTGGGGAGGGCGGAGCATTGACTCCTCTCCCTCCCCGGGACAGCCCACCTGAAGCTTGCTTCCTCTTCTCTTCTGCTTCTTCTCTTCTCTCAGCCGAGGGAGACTCTCTCTCTACTTTTTTTCTATTCTTCTATCTTCTCTTTTTTTCTTATCTTCTCTTTTGGTGGCTCTCTCTTTTTCTGTTCGTCCCCCCTCAGTTGGTCCGCTCGCCAGGCATCCATCTGTTTGAAGGGAGAGGGTTTTTATACCCGTTTCCCCCCTTCTCAGCTGGCTTCATCTCGGCGCGCCCCAAATGGGGCTTCCCGGCGCGATTGCAAGTGGCTCTCGGCGCCCTCTTTTGGGCTTCGGCAAGTGGCTCTCGGCGCCATCTTTTGGGCTTCGGCAAGTGGCTCTCGGCGCCATCCTTTGCATGCCCAATTAAAGCTTTTTAGCCACTTTCACAGGCCCATTTGGGTCTTTCAAGGGCATCATTACCCAAAAGGGGTCTTCCATTGGTGACACAGCTTGTATCATTATTAAGGTTTTCATCAGTCCATAGACAGGGGTCTCATCAGTCCGTAGACAAGGGTTTCATCAGTCCGTAGACAGGGGTCTCATCAGTCCGTAGACAATGGTTTCATCAGTCCGTAGACAGGGGTTTCATCGGTATTGCCATCTGAATGGTGACAAAACCGGGTATTATCTTATTGACACCGTCACTTGAATGGTGACGAGCTCGGACATCAGCTTTAGTCTGGGAAGACCTCAGCCGGGTATATAATCTGTGGAGACGATTCCTCTTGTGTTCTGACTTTGCAAAAGCCTTTGCAATCTTCATCTGCCGGTACCGGCTTCATCTTCATCTCATATTACATCTGTCAGTAAGCCGACATCTGACTTACCCTGACATATCATCCGTGGATTCTTGGACGAAACGGTAGTACAGCTCTCATTAAAGGGCTGGAAGGTCTCATCAGTCGAGTGACTGCTGCTTTATCAGTGCTGCCGTCTGAGTGACATTGGCACCGGGCATCAGCTTTGCCGACAAGGGTTTTAGCCGGGTAGACAGTTGATGAGCTTCATCATTGGTCTTTCACTGTTGGTCCGACCCTCTTTTCAATTATGTTTTCACCCTTGTTCATTTTCCAGGTGTCAACAGGGAGAAAGGCTCTCCCAGGCAGCACCGTGCTCAGACGAAGATGAAACCACCGCCGTTACGAAGAAGACAGGCAGACGCTTCCAACGGTACCTTTTGGGCCTTCAGATTCACCGAGATGTGGTCAGGGTCGCCTCTGCAAGCAGGTGTTCTTCTGCAGGTCGCTAGCTGCTTGGAGGATCTATCAATGGAGGTGGGAGAGGTGATGGAGAAGAGCAAGGGAGAATGGTGGAGATGAGAGAGAAAGAGGGGGGCGACCCTAACCAAGGGGTGGGATCTTGGGGGTGGCCTAGGGCTGTGGAGGGAAGGTGGATTTGAATTCAAATGGCCTAGGGAAGTGGTGGGTTGTATGGGGGAGAGGGAAGGGTGCTTGGGGAAGGGAAGAGGGTAGTTTGTGGTTGGAGGGTGGAGCAAGGATTGGAGGATTCCACCTTGGGGTTGGGGGGGGAGTTAAATGAGTGTATGGGGAAGGGGGAGGGGTCTTAATGAGAGGTGAATGGGGAGGAGAGAGAAAATTTTGAAATTTGGGGGAGGGGAGAGAGAGAGGGGGGGACCCCTTAGAGAGAGAGAGAGAGAGATAATGAGAGAGAGATCTAGAGGGATGTGGAATTTTGGATTTCAATATTCTTGCAAAGTTGTTACATATGAGAGGAGTGGGGGCCTATTTATAGGCATTGGACTTTTCCTAGGACGAAAATGACCCTGACTAAACAACTATTGACCAAGCACTCCAAGGGAGGGGAGCCCCTGGGCCTAGCCCATTAGTTGGGCCCAATAGCCTAACATGCCAACATAATGACACAAGACTTTGGTAGATAACCTACTAACCTAGGTACATGACTCAAATAAAGGGAAAATTACATGATGATGACTCAAATAAAATATAAAAATTACATGATTAGACTCATAAAATTATGACGAACATAATGGCGCACGCTGATGAGCAATCCGAGCCTCAAAAAAAGTGGAGGGGCGAGGGATGCCCCCATCATATCCGGACTACCTCAAAGCTCTCGAAAAGTCGGGCCATCCTCTTGACCACATGGAGGTACTTCATCATTTATCATTCCTGAGCTTCGTAATCACCGTTGACCTGGCTAGCGACCAATTGGGAGTCAGTGTGGATCCTGACTCGCTCAGCCCCTAGTCATCGGGCCATCCTGGCCCCTGAGATAAGGGCTTCGTACTCAAGGGCATTGTTGGACGCCTGGAAGGTAAACTTCAGGGCATACCGCAGCTCCGCTTCTTCGGGGGATTTGAGAAGGACATCGGCGCCGCATTCGGCCGAGCTGGAGGACCCATCGATGAACAGATCCCAAGTGGGCCTAGGCGCTGGTGGAGGTACTTCTTCAATCGGGACTGTGCTTTCGACGATGAAGTCTGCGAGAGCCTGTCCTTTGATGGCCGAGCGGGGGCGATACGAGATATCGTAGGCCCCGAGCATGATGGCCCATTTGACGAGGCGTCCCGAGGCTTCAGAGTGAAAGAGAATCTTCGTCTGGGGTTCGTCGATCAATACGACGATGGAGTGCCCTTGAAAGTAGGGTCGGAGGCGCTTGGCCGAGGTAACCAACGCTAGCATAAATTTCTCGATTGCGGGGTACCTTTTCTCAGCCTCATTAAGCACCTTGCTGGCATAGTAAACTGGTCACTCAACCCCTGCGTCGTTCCTGATCAGGATCGAGCTCACTGTAGAAGGGGTTACCGAGAGATAGTGGTATAGAGCTTCGCCTTGGACCGGCTTGGATAGTACCGGGGGCGAGGCCAAGAATTTCTTGAGTTCGGTGAACGCCTTCTGACATTCCTCATCCCAGGCGAACGTAGCAGATGTCATTTTGGGTCCCCTCAACAATTTGAAGAAGGGTAAGCATCGTTCAGCCGCTCGGGATAGGAAACGGTTGAGCGCAGCAATGCATCCCGTAAGGTGTTGGACGTCCTTGATGCAGGTGGGTGGTCGCATGTCAAGGATGGCCTGGACCTTGTCGGGGTTGACCTCAATCCCATGCTGAGTTACTAGGAAGCCTAGGAACTTCCCAAATCTGACTCCGAAGGCACATTTGGGAGGGTTGAGCTTCATGTTGCACTTCAAGAGGGTGTCGAAGGTCTCGGCTAAGTCGGTGAGGTGGTCTTCGGCCTTTGGTGTTTTGACGAGCATGTCATCAATGTAGGGCTCGATGTTCCGACTGAGCTGTCCTTTGAAAATGTGGTTGATCAGTCTCTGATATGTTACTCCGGCATTCTTTAGCCCGAATGGCATCCGGATGTAGCAATGTACGCCGAAGTCGGTGATGAAGGCGGTCTTCTCGATGTCTTCCGGGTCCATCCTGATCTGATGGTAGCCAGAGTAGGCATCGAGGAAGCTGAGTAGCTCGTTGCCATAGGTTGAGTCAACCAGTTGATCGATGCTCGGTAGTGGGTATCAATCCTTCGAGGTAGCCTGGTTGAGGTCGGGGAAGTCCACGCACATTCGCCATTTACCAGAAGCCTTTGGCACCAGGACGACGTTGGCGAGCCATGTAGGATACAGGACCGGATGAAAAATGACAGTCTTCTGCCCCTTGATGACTTGCTCTTTGATGACCGCTTGCTTCTTCGGGGCATGCTTTCTCCTGTGTTGCTGGGCTGGCTTCACCGTTGGGTCGAGGTTGAGCTTGTGCATCACCACGTCTCCCGGGATCCCGGGAAGGTGCTCATCAGACCATGCAAAGACTCGGATATACCGGGTAAGGAAATCCTTATATTTTTCCTCTTCCACAAGTGGTAGCTCGGCTCCGATCTTTACTCCAAGAGTCGGGTCACCATTAAGGAAGACCATTAGCAGCTCGCCACCAGGCTCAGATGTTGCGGGTCCCTCTTCGGCTCCCTTTACTCCTTTATTTTTCCCTTCCGGCCTAGTGGCTTCGACCGAGATTACATAGCACCGTCTAGCCAATGCCTGGTTACCTCGGACTTCCCCCACGCCATGTTTGGTTGGGAACTTCATTGTTTGGTGAAAGGTAGAGGGCACCGCTTTCATTCGGCTGAGAATGCCCCGGTCGAAGATGGCGTTACATGCCGTCATCTCCTTAATCACGATGAAGTCTACCATAACCGTAACGGTTTTGGGTGGGGTGCCGATAGTAACTAGCAGGCTCAGGGCTCCCTAGGGATAAGCTGCCTGGGCATTGAACACACAGAGGGGGGTTCGGAACGAGCGGAGTTTAGATGGATTCTCTCCATCTTGAGGAAACATTCATAGGATAATACATTAGGGTCACTACCATTGTCAACTAAGATCCTATCTACATTACAATGGTTTATTGTCGCCGATACAATGAGAGCGTCATCGTGCGGGGTGGTTAACCCTTCCAGGTCTAGGTCGGAGAATACCAGGGCCTACGATTCGCTCGCTTGCGGGGCCGTAGAGTGCTCAACAGAGGCCCGGCTCGCCCGCTCGGCGTGACGCTTTCTTCCTCAACTGCTATCTCCACCTGATGCCGCAGCACCTGCGATGACGTTGATGTGGACTCCGCGGGGGGGATTGTCGATCTCTTCAGGGGCACCTCGGTCTTCCTTCTGCCCGGACACATATCGGGATAGGTGTCCCTAGTGGATTAGGCACTCGATCTCGTCTTGAAGTTGATGGCAATCACTGGTGTGATGCCCGTGGTCGCTGTGGAACATGCAATGCTTGCGGTGATTGCGGTGCTTAGCTTTCATAGGCTCGGGTTGGTTGAGGAGGCCCGAGCCTTTGATGTCTTCATAGATTTCATAGACGGGAGCGGTAAGGGGGGTATACCACTCGTACTTTCAGGATGGCTCTTTTCGGTCTCCATCCTAGTTCCACCTTTTTCCTTGGCTCGTCCCTTGCTCAGACGGTCGCTTCTTGTCCCCCTCCTGACCCGAGCCTGTCGTGCCTCGGTACGCGCTGAGGACTTCCTCGCACTCTGCATGGCATTAGGCCAGGGTCACTAGCTCGGCAAGGGAGGTGGGAGGATGAAGCACTAGCTCACGCCGTAGGTTCTCGTCACGAGTACCCCCGATCAATGCAGTGATGGCAGAGGCCACATCCAAGCGGGGGATGCGCAGGGCTTCCGATTTGAATTGGTTGATATAAGCCCGCAACTTCTCCCCCTGCTCCTGCTTAAGGGCCAATAATCCCGCCACTGACCGGGGTGGACCGCTGCCGACGAAGCTTTCCTTGAACACTCACCCGAATTGCTTGAAGTTGTGGATGCTGCCAGGGGCGAGGGCCCGGAACCAAGGCTGAGCGCCCTGAACCAGAGTGGTCATGAACGTTCGGCACTTGATTACGTCGGACGCCCCATGCAAGGCCATTAGGGCATCGAAGCTGTCGTAGTGGTCGGCCAGGTCTCCCTGGCCATTGTACGACTTGAAGGTCGGGAGTGAGATCCTGGGGGATATCTCTGCCTTTAAAATATAGTTGGAGAATGGGGATCGCTCCTCGTCCTCCACAGGAGAGGTCTTCTGCAAGGCGCGGAGGGTGCGCTCTTGCTCCGTGAAACGCCTCTCAAAATCTCGTAGCCGGAGAGACAGCTCCGGTTGTCATTGGCCCGAGGGGCTGGGGGGGCACACTTGCATGCTGTCCCGACGCTCCTCGGGGGCCTCGGATTCTGGAAATGGTCGGCGTGCTCCGGTCTTCTCCCTCCTCGGGGTTGAGGAGGCTTCCTGCTCCGGGGGAGGGGCATGCGATGGTCCTCCTGACAGGTTACGAATGAGCCGCCACCCCCAGAGGGTGAAACGGCCTCCAGCGGTTTACTGGGAGGCATCTCCACATGGGGGGCTCTTTCGGGGGAGCTGTGACTTCTCCTCCCTGGCCGTCTGGGCCCTTATGAGATCCACGAGGACATCCAATTTTGAGTTGAGGATTTGGAGGGCATCGGTGCTCCCGCCGGGAAGCTGTTCCCCCACCACCGATGGAGGTATCTCATTGGCGTGGTTGCCTGCTGGGGAATTCTCTATGGGGAGGGAAGGTGCACCTTCTTCCATCACCAGGGCTTTCCCTAGGTCATCGGCAGTCCTCCTGCCAGAACTTCTTCGCACCATGATGGCTCTTTGTTCGTTTCCCACAGACGGTGCCAGATGAAGAGGGGCAATCTCGCACTGCTCCTGAGCGGGGAAGAGGATGACCACGTACACTTGACGTGTGAACTGTAAGAAGGGAAACGAGTTAGAGGTGCCCAGGGATAGATCCCCGGGGAAGACCCTCCGATGCTTAAGTCAGCAAAGTAGTAGAGCTCTGATGCGAAGGGAAGAGCTAGGAGGAAGATGGGAGCACGAGATCCCTCTCCACCAAAAGGTGAAGTGGTTCCTGCTCAGGGTTTTTGGCTCTTGCCTGGCTTACTTCTTTGTAGTAGGGCATTTCTATTTTAAATAGTGGCCCGTTGTGCGACTGATCCCTGTAAGTGGAGGAGTCTCAGGGGGGGTTACGTCTTTCATGTGGACTTCTTATAGCACGCGGACTCTTGGTCTCCCCTATCCCCTTGAGCTTCCTGCCATTAAGGGACTCGCAATGGCCGTACCAATAAGCTTCCATCAGTGAGCCCACGCGATAGGCACTTGCCTAAGAGTGGTCTCCCGAGCAATGAGTGCACGGTCGGGACGGGGAATTGGGGGCTCCGAGGGAGCTTTCCCGATCGAACTGATGCTCGGACTTACCAACCCAAAGGCCGCCTAGGAATCGCTTGTTCCGCGTGAGTTATTGGGATTATATTGAGTGGGCCCGGGGGCTACCACTTCAAGGAGTTGGGCCTCGTTCAGTCTGGTTGGACCTCTTTTGGCCTCTCCGTACGGGCGATGAGATTTCCCCTCTCCAGAAGAGATCAGAGGAAGAATTGAGGACATCTGGGAAAAGGATTCAAGAGCAGAGAAAGAGTGCAGTTCTAAAAAGAGTGAGATAGAGTAGAGAAGAGAAGCAGAGGGGTGAGAGGTGTATTCGAAGAAGTGCCGTGAGAGTTGCTGAAGCTGGTTCGTTGAAGGAGAGCTGTTGAAAAATAGAGTATCGGAGATAGGAGGTGTTCATGAGCACACACATAGAGAGAGAGAGAGTATAAGAGAATAAAGTGTGAGATGAAGATGTGAGTAGTCCGAGTGTTCTGAGAGAAGATCATGAGAGAAGAATTTGATTGAAGCTAGAGATCTTTTGAAGAGCTATTGGAGTTCTGACTTCTGGATCAGATTCAAAGTCTTCTGCTCAGTAGAGCTATATTGATTTTGAGTTCTGTCGATGTTTTGTTTTGTTCCTTTTATTTTCTTTTGAAACCTTCGTCAAGCTGTTAGGTAGCGGTGCAAGCTGTGATGCTCAGCGGTGTTCAAGCTATTAGGCAGTGGAGCAAGCTGTGATGCTCAGCGGTCTATAAGCTGTGTAATCAGCAGAGTTTAAGCTGTGTATCAGCGGGGATCCTCACTCAAATTTGAGTGAGGGGTTGACGTAGATCTGCAGTGGCAGATCGAACCACCTAAAACTCTGGTGTCCATCGTGGTTGCTTGTGTGACTGGTTTGGTCTGTTTGTGTGCTCAAGCCGCATTAATCGTACTCACTCTACAACACGTTCTTCGTTACACTCGCTATGTGTTCGAGCGTTTGCCAAAGTAGAGCCTTAGTTCCATCTGAGCTATCTTAGTTTTTAATTCCGCACAAATTTTAATAGTAAGATCTATTCACCCCCCCTCTAGATCTTGTTCCTTCACCAAAAAAGTGAATTAGAGCTTCCAACAATTGGTATCAGAGAGGGTCTCTGATTCATCAGATCCAACGATCTGCAGAGAGGATCCTGCTATTTGGTGCATTCATTGTTTCAGTTTATTGCTTTAATTTGATTTTAATGGCTTCCCCACCTACGTTTGATGGTTCAGAGTTTTATAACTGGCTATGCAGATTGTGAAACCTTGTGAATTCTGTTGATTCTGATTTATGGGTCTTAATTTCACATGGGCTGTATGAATTGCCTGAGGACAAATCCAAGTGGAATGTTATCCATAAATTGAAATATGTTGATAATCTAAAAGCCCTGAAGTTGATAAAAAGGCTATTGATGTTGATGTATTTCCTTGTGTCTCTATGTGCAGGAATGCTAAGGAGATATTGGATAAGTTGATGGTTATTCATGATCAAAAGGAGGATAGATGCTTGATGGTTGACAAAAGTGATCACATCATTGATCAACTGAATGATTCATCCTCTCAGGTAAGTTCTGAATCTGAGGAATTAACATTTAGTGATTTGATGAATCTTTACAATAGATTGCTAGATAACTATAAGAAAGTAAAGTATGAAAATAAGAAGCTGAAAAAGAAAATAGAACAAAACTTGTCCAACTCCTTTTGTAATGACTACGGCAATAGTTCTTCTTGCAATGACTTTTTATCTCTGATGGAAATGAATGAAACTCTTCATTTTGATATTGAATGGCAGCAAAAGCTAATTGAATCTTTGAGAGAAGAAAATAAAAATATGCTGGCCAAGACATTAGAACTTGAACAAATAGAGGAGGAACTAAACGAAAAAGGATGTTCAATGACCAATAATGAAAAACATGTTGAGAAAATTGATAAATTGAAACTAGAGAATGAAAAGCTCAAGGAATTAAACTCGGCCATGTCTGAGAAATTGCTCACTCTAGAAAAAGAAAATTTTAATCTGGTTTTTGAAAAATTTGAAAAACTTGAAAATGAAATAGAAAGTTTTAAAACTGTCAATCAAATGTTGAATGAGAAAGTGGCTAGATATGAGGAAGAAATGGCAAGCTATGAACTGAGCATCTCAGCCCTTCAATATGAAAATGATGATCTTAATGACTCATTGTCTAAATTTGTTGAGGGAAGGAATAATTTGGATAAGCTTCTTGGAACCAAAGTTAATTTCCAGAGAGAGGGGTTGGGTTTTAACCCGATAAATAAAAAGAGCGTTGAAAGTAAACTCCAAACATCTTTTGTGAGTAGTTCTGAATCTAATAGCACCTCAAACCCACCAATCTTTCAGTTCACTGCTCAAAAATCTAAAAAACAAAATGAAAAAAAGAAAAAGAGCAATAATTTGAAGAAAAAGTCCACAAACACTCATGCTTCCAATGTGCATGTCATACACAAATCACCCACACACACACATGCTCACAAGAAGAACGTTTCATGCCATTACTATGGAATAATAGGTCATTTGATGCATGATTGCCAGTTTGTGAAAGTGGATGATTTGAATGCATGCAAGAAAATAAATGGTGTAAAAAATGTCAAAATGTCTTCCACTAGAAAAGACTCATTTCTGAACTCTCACGTGAATGCTAGAAAAGTTCATGCTGAAAATCATGTTATTCATAGGAGGACAATTCATTGTTTTATCGTGGAAAATTAGGTCATGAAATGCATGATTGCTTTGTCATAAGAAATAATGAATTAAAGGGTTATAGGAAAACCAATGACCCGAGAAGGCCAAAATAGTTGTCAATCAAGAGGCCTTATTGTCATCACTGTAGGAGGACCGGCCACACAGTCCAGGACTGCTGGCATTTGAAAAGAAATCAAAACTTTCATGGTAGATATAGAAGAATCTCTGCTCACCCACAGAAATTTCATGCACACCCTGTAAATAAGAACATAAATGCCTTCAATCATTGTTATTACTGTGGGAGATTAGGACACATCATGAATGATTGTTACTTGATGAAGCTTGATAATTTTGATGGCCAAAAGCTATGGAGAACACCTGCTAAAGGTGTTACTGACTTTTTAGGACCCAAGGAATCTTGGGTACCTTTAAACAGAAAATGAGAATTTTGTCTTATAGGTGTGCCTTGGAGACTGAAGAAAATAAATTGGGTTTAATAAAATCAAGGCACATGTTGGTTAGTAAAACCCCAAAATCTTGCGTCTTTTTTAGCACTGGATCTATCTTTCTTAATTGGCTCCATCACGGTAACTGCAAGTTAGTACTTATTTCTGGATGAGAACTCAGTGTTCTGCACATTACATTTTATCTGATGTTGTCATGAAGTGTCATGAACATATCTCAAGTCTGTCTTCTATGGTGAACTATAGCATTCAATTGAAAATCTACTGTATGGATTTCTAGTGCATGTTGTGGTAGCACATGATTATCATTCTCTGAATCATATGCTGAAACTTGATGGAAATGTATTAATTTGATGAGAACGCCTCATGTCTAAAATTGTGAATGGTTGATTTCATAATTGCATTACTGAAGGGGAATTTGCATACTAAATTGAATGCATTGCATTGCATAATAAATGTTGACTAGGTGGTATATCAAATGATGCATTGGGAGAAGGGCAGATCAATTCTGTCTGGAAACCCACATCATGTGTGAGGTGGTCTTATGACCTAAGTTCTCCGCAAGGCACCATTAGTCAACTTGCATGTAGTTTTAAATCTGCAGTTTATATTTCTTGTCTTGCATACATGTGTACAGTGGAAAGGGGTTGTATGTTGGTTTGGTCACATGTTGCACACATTGAGGGGGAGCTTGATATCATTTTTTTATAGTTGGCTGAGTGTCGTTCAATGGAAGTGGAAAGGTTGATTTCATCAGAAAAGTCAGTGGTAGTGCTGGTTGATTCAGTCAGGTTGCTTTGAAAGGGTTGCCTTGGTCGATGGTGTTGATAGTTTCTGCCTAGTTGCAGCAGGTCGATGCGTGTTGGAGATGCATCGACCTCACTGCTTTGTGATGAGTTATTTGCTACTTCAGCTTGCTACATGAGGTCATCTCTCAGGTCGATGCAGTGCCTTGGTTGTTTGCAAATCTGATGTTAATTTTCCTATTGCATTGTTGTGAACACATTTTGCATAGACCCATTCTCACCTGTCTCACTTGTCTTAGTCTATTATATCCCAAAGATCTCAAATTGCCTTATGTCGATTCACTTATTCAGTACTAAGTCTCCCAAGTCAATTTCTTCACATATCATCCTGCCTTCTCTTGAATAATTGTGCATTCATTCGGGGGGAGTATTTGACTTAATAAGTATGTTTCCTTTACTGATTTAAGGAATGTTATTATGGACTTTCTTCCATCTAAAGAAATCCTTTGGTCTTACAAAGCATTGATTTACTGTTTATAGTTGTTAAATCAGAAGCCAAAGTGTTCAGGAGTTAACAATGCTTGCATTAACAATAGTCCTAAAACATTCTAAAAAAGGAATTGCCTAATTCATATCTGAAACTCTAAAAATTATGTGTAAAAAGACATCTCTGGAAGAATTTTTTTCTGCATATATTGTCCATAAACATGTTCTAAGAAAAATCTGAAAAAGGGCTAGGGAATACGCCATGAAATAAAATTATTGGCAGAGCAATGGTTGAAATTGCACCGAGAAACTAGGTCCTTCATCAAAGAAATGGAGTGAACCTCAGTCATGAAGTGCTTTGGCTATCTCTGTTCATAAAAAAACTTAAAGGTTAACTGCACTGAGTAACCAGGGATTCTGACGTCTAATCAACGTGTCTCCTTGTGTAAAAGGTGGAAGTTATACTAGAATGCTCAAATTTAAAAAAAAATTGGCTGACTTGATTACCAATTTAGAAATCTTTAGTTGTTTATTTTCAATATGTGTCAGATTGTTTCCCACTGGGGTTTATTGAAAATAATGAGTAAGTTTGCAAGAATTGGGTTGGGCATAGTACTTTGAAATGTTTGTTTTACTTCTATTGTATATGCATAATAGGATAATTTCAGAACCTTTATGCCATTGTGATTTAACCTCAAAGAACTACAAACCATATTGTTTTTTGTAAGTTCATGTAATTCACTTTAAAGGGAAGGGCAGTTTCGTAATAGTCCTTGAACTTAGTAAAGTTAACAGATTTACTTTTTCTCTGTCTTGTCATATTACCTTCACTCCGTCAAAAACCCTTCTACTCCAGGTCGGTGCATCATTTTTCACTCGCGCTCCATCGCTTTGATGCAATGCAGCTTTCTTCCTCATCGGCCGCCTATCAAACTCTACTCACTCCGCCTTAGCTCTCTATTTCACTTTCAGTCCGGTCTAGTCCTCTGTCAGTGTCTGTTTCATCTATCCCCATCACCTCAAAAATGTCACCTCCGTCTACTTGAAGCAAGGGAAAGCAAAGAGATACAGAGGAGCAACAGCCATTGGTAGAAATACCTCGCAAGGAGAAAGATCTAAGCATGTGCATGACAGAGATTCCTCTGCGAGCAAGTCCAAGACTCAGCCTGAAGGTTCATCAAAGAGAAAAGAGAAAATGTCATAGTTGTAACGACCCAAGATCCGGATATCGGAAAAGGAACCCGATACCATTCGAATCCTGGCCCGCCGCCCACGAGTCGGAGGGCTCGGAAGGGCTAAAAAGGAGTGTGGAGGTACAAAGAAATAGGAAATAAAGCAGGATAATTTAACAATTCACAGAAATAAATAAATAGCTACAACAGAGTCCAGTCCAACAGAAAGTACATTCTATGGTAGAGAACGTACCCAACGCCAAGTGAGCACTCGGATCGGCGAACTGGCCGCTAAGAACCTCCGCACAGCACCCTCGAACCACGAGGAAGAACCGTCGCACCTGAAAAGCAGGGGTGAGCCTCCTGTCACTGGCTCAGAAGGGATCCCGCGGAACCCCAACTGTAAACAATGGCGGTAATGGAAAGGAAAGCAGCTACAACTACAGCAGGAACAATGACTATGGTAGCCAGTAAAAACCTCGACTCTACAGCTACTCCAACTGTACCAGAAAGCATGCACCCCGATCTCCCAGTCGGGGGACCATCAGACTATGACCCACCCTAGTCACGCTACTAGGAAAATGACCACGCTGTCGTGAACTCACCCCTGTCTTGGGAAAAGCCCTCAGTGACGCTCACCGGAATTCCTGGACCTCAGAATCAGGAAAACACCCGAAACTCCATGCAAGACCATGTCTCGCAGACGTGAAGCGGAACTCGACTCACCAAAAACTCACGTCACGTGACGGGAGCACTGTCCACCAGAAGCAAGGCCATATGCGTCCACTGACGACTTAGTCCACAGCCTCAGGTGTCTCGCTACCACGCCCCAGGCGGAGACTGAGACACCATACAAGTAACCAGGAACACAGAATAAGGACTAGCTGGGGTTACACTCGTCAGCGCGGGTCCACAGCCCCCAACTACGTGTGCACACACAGACCATCCGCTCTAGGTCGGGTCCTCTAGCTGGTATTTCCCCCCAGTCAAACTCAGGCTACAAAGGCGAGGGGCCCTACGGTAACAAGCCTAAAAATCATCTCTCTCAGGTAAGCCGCTTCACCACTCCCGGGTGGGTCAGCACACGCGTGCCGTAAGAAGGCTACGAAGAGTGGGAGGTCACTAAACGTGAACACGAAAAGCCACGTACGCACCCATCGCGAGTAACACGGAGTAACATGTGGCACGGCGCCACCAGACTCTTGGTGGTCCACTAGACCTAATGAATCCAATGGTCCTTGAGTCTCTAGACTCGGGGTCATGACCTTCGTACAAGGACATCTCCACGCCGTCAATCTAGCCTATCCCTAGGTCTAAAAACCACGGTGACATGGTTCCCAAGGCAGCCCACAAGCCGTTAGGTTACTCCCTCATCCAAGGGACACACTGGAAACCTCCAGCCCCAGGCTGGTTGATTGGACCACAGTCCAAGGCCATACACCTGGCCAACGTAGAAACCACCTTCCGAAGAAACCCACGACATGCGGGAAGACCCCACTGCACTCATACCGATATGCGGTGACTCGATCTAACGAGAACACGAAGGCCCAGAATATAAAGGATCACCCGGACCCTCCAAACCCAGGGGCACACTAATAGAGGTAACGCGGTACCTCAGGACACCCAAAAATATGGACACGTAACCCACGGGGTGTCCGGAACACTCACGAAACCGAAGGTCAACCACTGGGTCACAACCGGGTCGACCGAAATCCAACACAACGAAAAACGGACACCACGAGCACGAAGAATCGCCTAGCGGTCCTCTCTGGACCGTCAGGGAACCAAGCGGCCTACCCTTAGACCGCTAGCGCCAGCCTAGCGATCGAGCCGGGACCTCTACGCCCTAGACACTCACAAAACCCCAAACAGTCACTCCTGGACTGCCAGGCAGGGTGGCGGTCCTCTACATAGCCTAGCGGTCAGTCGCAACGCCGCTACCCCACTGACCTCAACGATCAAAACACGGTCAAACGGTCACCCCTAGACCGTAAAATAGAGCCTAGCGGTCTTCACCAGACCACTAAGGTGCCCTGGGGGTCCATCACGCGACCGCAAGGCTCGAATCAACATAGGGGACCCCTAGCGGTCTCCACATGATCGCTTGGCACCCAAGCGGTTGCTGGAACGACCGCTAGGTCATCCGAACACGGAAACGGCGAACACTGTAGAAAATGCCATTCCACACCCCGTTCACACCCATGTGAAGAGGAAAACAAGGAGAAACTAGTCCCCAATCTCTCTAGCACCGAGAGGACCCATTTAAACCCCAAAAATGCGATCAAAACTCTAGATTGGGCTTACACCCCAAAACATGCTTTTTTCCCCAGAACGCTCAAATAAACCTGCTCGGCTCTCCACAGCCTAGTAAAATCATGGGAATGGAAGTACAAGGGTCAAGGATCCGTCCCCCTACCTCCACCGAAGATTTGACGTGCCGTGGACGCCGATCTGCGAAGAAGACGCCTTTAAAGCTCCGCCGGCTCGCGATCCCACGACCCGCCTCCACCATCGCGATCCTCGCTCCATCCTAGCCGCTCCACGCCCCACGATCCTCATCGCCTCGCCCCTGTCCACCTCCGTCGGCCGCCGGAGAAGAGAGGGAGAGAGGAGAGAGCGTGAGAAGAGAGAGGGAGGGAAGAGAGAAATGAGAGATGGGGGAGAGAGAAAAGGAGGTCAATATATATAGAAAAACCCAAAAATTCTAAAAATTTTAAAAATTATGAAAAATTACCTCCGTGATCCTCGGGAAGAGCACAATGTGCTGGTCACGTCCCGGAGTCAGAGAACGCAACGGTTCACCTTGCACAAAGTTCCAAAGGCATATTAGGGAAAAACACACGTAAAGCACAAAACACAATCTGGGACTCACGAAAGCGATCCGAAACCCACAGATCATGATCCGATAAATATCTAAAAAACACGGGGCGTTACAGCCCTCCCCCCTTAAAGAAATTTCATCCTGAAAATTCAGGACTGACACCGAGCCACAAGGGGAGAACGCCAAGGACCAACTGACAACGTAGTCAGGGCCCCAACCAAACCTCGATACTCGCAAAGACCACGATCCTGAGGGACGCGACCAGACAATTATCATGGACAATGCCTAGCTCACAATCTAAGACATATCGATTATCAGAGTAGACACATATAGAAAGTACAAGTCTGGCATCACCTCAGTGCGAAAACCAACCACCGCTCAATGCCCATGCTCGGCGGACCAACCAACCGTCAGCCTCTCTACCAGCTGACCACCACAAATCCGTCGGCTCCACACCAAGGAGCATCTCACACTTGGCAAGCCGAACACCAACAACATCACAGTACTAACTCTGTCAGAACACAAACTTCGACAAAGCCCAGATCTCATTGGGAAAAAAGCACATCACAAAAACGGCCACCAAAGGTCTCGCTTACCCATGGCTCTCGCCATTCTCAAACCACAACCACCAGCATCTTCTGTCTGTGAAAGACCATCCACTGGTCACCAGACATTCCTCAACGGGAAACCTTCGCTAGCCCAACAGGCACGGTCCAACTCATGATAGACCATCCACTAACTCGCGCACAGACCAACACCACATCCAGACCTATCATCATGCCAACTCTACCCTGTCAAGGGAGCACGGTGAAACCAAAAGACAAGATCTCTCCTTGGTTCTCACGTCACTCGACTCAGACTTACGGGGAATCCTCCCTTGCTTGTCACAAACCTGGGACTACCATTCCATGTCAACGTCTCTTCAAGGACTTAGCACATGCATCGACCACTATCCAAAGCTATCCAATCACAACTTATCCCGACTACTCCGATGGACGCCTACCAATCCCGATTCCGCTCTTATCACAGAGCCACGGGACACACAACCTGAGCAATTCACGGCACACAACTGCAAGGCGACCAGGTGCCACAGGCTATCACAACAACCTGGTTGACGGCGCCATGACCAATGCACACGGGTCCCAAATGATACACATCTTACCATGGTCGACCACTCGGCTAGCCTTACCAGTCGCTCGCAGCCACCAACTGGGACACATAATCTCTCAGAGATCACTTCCCCAAAAACACAACCTCATCCGAGGACACAACTTCCAACACAAGAACATGGTACTCATGCGGCGCACTTGCCAACATATTTCCCCAATTCTCCACCTGCCAGTGCCATGGACCACAACATCTCAAGCAATGACATGGCAACAACACGTCTCATACCGAGGAACCAATCCTCCGATGCTCAACTCATTCTCGGGAAATTCAACAGTAGCAACAAACGCTACGATCCGCGCACTCTGATCCACATGCTCAACCAACCCATATAATTCAGGATCCACCATCCTGACAATCCTCTACAACTCCACAGGATCCGATCCTCAACACATCGGGAACCACAACACCAGTCGCAACTCCTCACGAACACCGCCCAACCGGTACTCATCCTTTCGTAACAGTGCCAACGCACCCTTACACATCAGGGAACATGCAATACTTCTCACAGAGAACCACCTTTCCAAAACACAGAACTCATCTCGCACGGACTTCATGGCACACAGAGGCCAACCAATCCGAACACATGGTGCAAGATGATGAACCTTAGCAAAACATGTCCTCCTCCAACCAGGGGAAAACTCAATATACCTCCGAGCAACGGAAGGTCTCCACTCTCGACCTGACCTCGAACCTCGCACACACTGGGAACAACAGCTCCCAGCATCAAGAACCCATCACTCCCGTCAGGTCAGCGCCTCCGACACACTCGGCGAGTGTCATGTCAGATCATGATCACAGCATCTCTCGATGCACCACCGTTGCAATTCCTTAAACTGCAAAATTCCACACCAAGAGCCGCAACCCGAGCCATAACCGTCAACCGCCAACGCTCATCCTCGAGTCCCGAACTCGCCGTGGAACCTTCACATCTCAAACCAAACCCTGGGCGAACACAACCCATTCACACGCAGAAGCGCAGGAGCAAGAACTTACTGGGACATCTCTACCCAATCCTACCTCAAAATCCACAAAGATAATCGAGACCGACACGTCATTTTTGACGCCACAGAGCATGACAAGAACATCAGGCTTGACAATCAGCAGCTCAACAAAAGATCCTCCGCTCGCCAGAGCACAATTCTCGACCAGAACATTCATTCTGCCACCTCAAACCATGACCTTAACACCTCAGGGGCTGGATAAATCCTCAAGCTAGAGTGGCCAAACTCAATAGCATCTCCCTCAGAGCACACTCACGGCCACTTAATCACGAACAATCCTCGCCAGCCACCTGACCTCGCTGCAATTTCCTCGAACACTGCACCACAGCAACACATCTGCCGACAACCTCTGCCCAACGCAGCACCACCGGGGCCACCATCAAAGGGAGAAAGCTCTCGACCTCGATCTTCAGACCCCACGCCGGCACTTCGACGAAAAATGACAAGCACCTTCACATCGCCAATGCAGCTCACTCAAGCTCTTACACGAGAAACCAAACGAAAAAATAAGTGCAAAACCCTATACCAGCTGCCGACTATACTGGACCTTACGGACTCTGATCACTGCAATATCTCAAATTCCCATGTACGTCCACAACCACGCTCTGATACCAACTGTAACGACCCAAGATCCGGATCCCGGGAATGGAACCCGATACCATTCGAATCCTTGCCCACTGCCCACGAGCCGGAGGGCTAGGAAGGGCTGAAAAGGAGTGTGGAGGTACAAAGAAATAGGAAATAAAGCAGGATAATTCAACAATTAACAAAAATAAATAAACAACTACAACAGAGTCAAGTCCAACAGAAAGTACAGTCTAAGGCAGAGAATGTACCAAATGCCAAGTGAGCACTCGGCCCGGCGAACTGGCGACTAAGAACCTCCGCACAGCACCCTCGAACAATGAGGAAGAACCGCCGCACCTGAAAAGCAGGGTGAGCCTCCTGTCACTGGCTCAGTAGGGATCCCGCGGAACCCCAACTGTAAACAATGGTGGTAATGGAAAGGAAAGTAGGTACAACTACAGTAGGAACAATGACTACGGCGGCCGGTAAAAATCTCAGCTCTACAGCTACTCCTATTGTACCGGAAAGCATGCACCCCAATCTCCCGGTCGGGGGACCACCAGACTACGACCCACCCTAGTCACGCTACTAGGAAAATGACCACGCCGTCGTGAACTCACCGCTGTCTAGGGAAAAGCCCTCAGTGACGCTCACCGGAACTCCTTGACCTCGGCATCTGGAAAACACCCGGAACTCCACGCAAGACCACATCTCACAGACGTGAAGTAGAACTCGACTCATGAAAAACTCACGTCACGTAAAGAGAGCACTGCCCACCAGAAGCAAGGCCGGATGCATCCACTGACGACTTAGTGCACAGCCTCAGGTGTCTCGCTACCACGCCCTAGGCGGAGACTGAGACACCGTACAAGTAACCAGGAACACAGAATAAGGACTAGTTGGGGTTACGCTCGTCAGCGTGGTCCACAGCCTCCAACTACGTGTGCACACACAGACCATCCACACTAGGTCGGGTCCTCTAGCTGGTATTTCCCCCCAGCCGGACTTAGGCTGCAAAGGCAAGGGGCCCTACGGTAACCAGCCTAAAAATCGTCTCTCTCGGGTAAGCCGCTCCACCACTCCCGGGTGGGTCAGCACACATGTGCCGTAAGAAGGCTACGACTAGTGGGAGGTCACTAAACGTAAACACGGAAAGCCACGTACGCACCCATTGCGAGTAACACGAAGTAACAGGTGGCACGACGCCACCAGACTCTGGGTGGTCCACTATACCTAATGCATCCAATAGTCCTTGAGTCTCGAGACTCGAGGTCAAGACTGTCGCACAAGGATAGCTCCACGCCGTCAATCTAGCCTATCCCTAGGTCTAAAAACCACGGTGACACGGTTCCCAAGATAGCCCACAAGTTGTCGGGTTACTCCCTCATCCAAGGGACACACGGGAACCTCCAACCTCATTGATTGGACCACAGTCCAAGGCCATACACTTGGCCCAAGCGGAAACCACCTTCCGAGAAACCCACGACGTGCGGGAAGACTCCACCGCACTCATACCGATATTGCGGTGACTCGATCTAACGTGAAAATGAAGGCCCGGAACACAAAGGGTCACTCAGACCCTCCAAACCCACGGGCACTCTAATCGAGGTAACACGGTACCTCCCGGACACCCAAAAATACGGACACGGAACCCACGGGGTGTCCGGAACACTCACGAGATCGAAGGTCGACCACTGGGTCACAACCGGGTCGACCTGAGGCCGACACGAACGTAAAACGGACACTGCGAGCATGAAGAATCACCTAGCGGTGCTCTCTGGACCGTTTGGGAGCCTAGCGGCCTACCCCTAGACCGCTAGCGCCAGCCTAGCGGTCTAGACAGAACCGCTACACCCTAGACACTCACAAAACCCCAAACGGTCACTCCCGGATCGCGAGGCAGGGTGGCGGTCCTTTGCTTGACCGCTAGGCTCAATCGCCAGGCCGCTACCCCACTGACCTCAACGATCAAAACACGGTCAAACGGTAACCCCTAGACCGCAAAGGAGAGCCTAGCAGTCTTCATTAGACCGCTAAGGCGCCCTGGTGGTCCGTCGCGTGACCGCAAGGCTCGAAACGACATAGGGGACCCCTAGCGGTCTCCACATGACTGCTTGGCACCTAAGCGGTCGCTGGAACGACCGCTAGGTCGTCCCGAGCGCAGAAGTGGCGAACATTGTAGAAAACCCCATTCCACGCCTCGTTCACACCCATGTGAAGGGGTAAACAAGGGGAAACTAGTCCCCAACGTCTCTAGCACCAAGAGGACCCATTTAAACCCCAAAAATGTGATCAAAACTCTAGATCGGGCTCACACCCCAACACATGCTCTTTTCCCCAAAACGCTCAAATAAACTCGCTCGGCTCTCCACGGCCTACCAAAATCATGGGAATGGAAGTATAGGGGTCAAGGATCTGTCCCCCTACTTCCACCGAAGATTTGACACGCCGTGGCCGCCGATCCGCGAAGAAGACGTTGTTAAAGCTCCGCCGGCTCGCGATCCCACTACCCGCCTCCACCATCGCGATCCTCGCTCCATCCTCGCCGCTCCACGCCCCACGATCCTCGCCGCCTCGCCCTGTCCACCTCCATCGGCAGCCTGAGAAGAGAGGGAGAGAGGAGAGAGTGTGAGAAGAGAGAGGGAGGGAAGAGAGAAATGAGAGATGGGGAGAGAGAAAAGGAGGTCAATATATATAGAAAAACCTAAAAATTCCATAAATTCAGAAAATTACTAAAAACTACCTCCGCGATCCTCAGGAAGAGCACAACGCGCTGGTTACGTCCCAGAGTTGGAGAACGCAACGGTTCACCCTGAACCAAGTTCTGAAGGCATATCAGAGAAAAACACATGTAAAGCACAAAACACACTGCGGGACCCACGAAAGCGATCCGAAACCCACAGATCCTGATCCGATAAATATCCAAAAAATCCGGGGTGTTCCAATAGTCACCGGCTAAGCGAGCCAGATTTCTGAAGAAGAATCATCACAAATGTAGCACCCCAGAAATTTAAATATGGAATAAACAAAAATAACTATAAATATTAGTCATGGGATAAATGTGGTTAATAAAAAAACCTTGTTAAATGTAAAGCAAAGATAGCTAAAATAAATAAATGGGCCTTAAGAGCCTTCAAGTAACTAATGGGCCTTAATCAAGATCTAAAAGCTAGATTGATGGGGACATGAAAGCAAGGCCACTAACATTTTATTTACATTTTTATCCTTGGGACAAGTGTATGGCAAATATAAGCCAATGTGTCAGTCCCTAGGAATTAGTGGGTTTCTTTGTAAAAGGCCGCGTAGGCCCGGTGGGACCCCCACCTTCTCTCTCATTGGGCCACCTAGCATCTAGGGCCCACATGGGTTGGTCTTTGGTCCATGGGAAAATATTGACGAAGGTAAAAAAAAATTCTCCCCTCCCATAGCCACCTTTGTTGACATTTATTTACACACTTGTAGACTTTGTCTACAAGCCACATCCTCCTCTTCCAAAGTGAGAATACCACCCACGTAGAAGCCCTCTCCATTCCACAACATGTGGTCAAATGTGTTGCATACATTGACCAAGCCCCCCTCTCTTGTCCCATGTGGGATTAAAATAACCCACCCCCCTTTTAGCATTTTTTATGTTAGTATTAATTTGACCACATGTGAGAAAATTCTCCTATCCCTTAATTGCCCCTCCCTAACCATAGATCTTAGGGTAATTAGGTCTTTTAGTTAGAGTTATATAACCCATGTATTTTCAAATTTTGGAGAATTAATGATGAAAAATTGCATTGTGCATAAGAATGCCCAAGGGTGCCCCTCTCTCTTCTCTCCCCCTTGCAGCTGGATTGCTTTGATTTCTATGGTGTGATGCTATAAAACTTGGTGGATTCCAGATTCTATCTTCCCCTCTGGGTGTGATTCCCAGTCACCGCCGCCGCCGCCGCCATCGGAGCCGCCAACGAGCCGCCACAACCCCACCTCCATCCTACTGTCCATATCTATAAACTGCAGAACTGAAGCCCAAAGAATAGGTTGGTTCTCCAAATCCGATTATCTGATGGTCATCAAATTTTGATAGATCATCCCCCTTGTTTTTACCTCCTCCCATTTTAAATTTCGTGTCAATCCGCCACCGTTTGCTATTTTTCCTAATCATTAGTTCCACCCGTGCAATCTGCCAATTTGTAGATCTGTGAGACAGTGTCTTGTTCTTTTATTTTTCCCACCCCTTATACCACTATAAAATTACCATAAAAATTGTGCACGTCCCACACATCCCCCTCTATCCCCAATAAAATCCCCAAGATCCAGATCTACCGTTTTCCATCCGGTCAAAGGCCATTCTCAGGCAGATCTAAATCTGTCCTGCT